>OVBL01000483.1:0-1356069 GCA_900406555.1 Pseudoturritis turrita | reverse complement strand
TTTTTGTTTTTGTTTGGACAAATATCAAATATTAAGAAAGTTATGTACACAAGTTACAAAAATAAAATTATGTATGTATACTTTTGCCACCACAAATTACATTTTTGTTTGTCCTGCGATTCTGGTCAAATTAGTGTTGATTGATTAGAATTATAATTGTAAAAGGAGGAGACATAAAGAGGAGTGTTTTTTGGCTCAGACAAAAGAAGGAACAAAAATAGAAAGGGCCAATGTTGTCCTCTACAAACAATATCTAGCTAACTGCAGCTAAGAACAAAATAGCTTATCTTCTTTAAATTTTCAACCAAGAAAAATGGAAAGATTTTCGCATGTATTATATATTTAGAGAAAAATACATCAAATATATTATTTGGACATAAATATACTCTGGATGGAAACAAATTAAAGAACTAGTCTACATTGGTATAAAAGAAAACAATACAACTAAAACATAAGAAGATCGTACGAGAAACAAGTAGATCTCTAAATAACAATTGCCTTATCATATGATTAAAGGCATAATTAATGTTTGATTTGAATGATTAGAAAAATTAGCGCAGTAAACATTACTCGCCGAACGGCCATTAATGACGTCAGCGTGACAAATGAAGTATTAATGGCGCAAATGTCTGCTGAAGTATTAACCAAAAGACAATTTTCGGAGGAACACTAGACCAACGTTCTCAGAGGTTTTCAGTTGTTTGTTAATTAGCATATGTATACATGCATGACTAATTAACTTTGACTTGTATAATTTTATTTTTTTAATCAATATTATACTATGTATTAGATGTATATTCGCGCTATGCATGAATATTTTCTCTCTTATCCTTTTTAATTGTTGTGTCAATATATTTTTATAAAGTGGTTGATGCTATTGTTAAATAATATAGCAGACAAAAAACTTCTAAAAAAAAAAAAATTAGGGAAATTTACTCAAACAACTTTGAAAAATATGATTTGAACAAAAGTGATGCTTATATTTGATAATTACTAAAATAATCTCATCTACTCATTTTATCCTTATTTGCTTTGAAAATAAAAAACGTATTTACGAAACTGCAATTAATAAGACAGGACACGTAGGCGAAGTTGGGGGGAAAAGTTCCCGCAAAAAAAAAAAAAGTCTACCATTCTAGTGATGGTAGATTTATTTAATGATCGGTAGACTTAATTTAAGACTGTAGACTTAGTCTATGAACGGTAGACTTAATATTCAAATGGTAGACTTATTATATAGACTTATTTTTATTTGATGGTAGAGATGTTTGTGAGTGGTAAACTTATATTATAAGTGGTAGAGTTAACGCCAACGGTTGTAGATTTGTTTTCGAGTGATAGACTTAGTAGTTGAATGGTAGATTTATCTCGTAGATTTATCTAACGCAAACGCCAGTCGCAAACGCCGTTTGATATACAAGTCTAACATCATTTAGAAAACAAGTCTACCATGATTTCAAACGCAAACGCAATCATCAATCGTAAACGCATATCACAAACGCCAGTCGCAAACGCTGATTACAAATGCCAGTCGCAAATACCAATTGCAAATGCCAGTCGCAAACGCCAATTGCAATCATCAATCGCAACGCATGTCACAAACCTCAGTCGCAAACGGCAATCGCACACGCTAATTACAAACGCCAGTCACAAACGCTAATCGTCAATCGCAAATGCCAGTCGCAAATGTCAATCGCAATCGTCAATAGCAAACGCATGTCACAAACACCATTTGTAAATGGCGATCGCAAATGCATTTTATCATTAATTTTTTCTTTTACTAAAAAAATAAATTTTTATTTTTATTATTATTTTAATATATATATATATATATATTTAAATGTTAATGACATTTTCGTTATTAAAAAGAAAAAAAAGTTTAAAAGTCTTTTTACCAACTTTTGAGCAATATTTTAGTAAATTCATTTTTTTCCGAAGTTGTTTTAATAATTATGGAATTTTCCAAGATTGTTTGAATAATTATCTCAATAAATTATTAGATTGTATAAATCAACAAAGTCTGTAATTCCGTAAAATCCTCTAGGAATGTGTTCTATTTTATACTATAGTTATTAAATAGAACTTTGATGTGTAGTAGAACAGCTATACACTCGACGGTAAAACTCATATAATCTAATTAAAATCTTTTTAATTCAACCATTTAGGAATGAAAATTTGTTTTTTTTAGAGAAATCTCGATCTATCATAAAAAAGCAAAAATTCATGCTGTTTTTTTTTTTTGGAAAAACCCATGATGTTTTGCATAGTTTTTCTGTGATCCTTTGTGTTAATGCATGTTTTTTGGAAAATAATGGCTAATTAGAAAATTTGTTTAGGAAAAGTCATTAACATTCGTGTAACAATTTAAATAGTTGTTGAAACTTTGGAATAAATGTCGGAAAGGGCTATTCAAAATGTATATAGATAATTCGCTCATAGTAACATCTATAATCATGCAGACTTGAGGGATTTAGATTTATGTTAATTTGGATTAATTTGGATTCTACAAATTTAGATGGCAAAGGCAAGTTCATATCTAAATTTTATAAAAATAAAAAGGCATTCAAACATTGATGTATAACACATGTGCATTTGTTCCGTAGGATTAATTAGTAAAATAACATATTTGTGGGAAAGAATTTAGAAAGTAACACATGAAAAAAAAAAATTAGGTAACTAACAAAGAGAAGAAAATTTTGGCGAAATTACCTCTACATTAACTATTTTCGGAACATGGTTACATATTCTATTGATCTCAGAACATAGTTAACTACATCGTAATATTTCTGTAACTATCTAAACATAGTTACTTATTTTCAGAAAATAGCTACATATTTAAAAACATAGTTAAATATATTCATAGCATAATTATCTACTATACTGATTTCAAAACATAATTGACTACATAAAAATGTTGTTGTAATAATTACTTATTTAAACAAACATAATTACTATTTGTCAATACAAAAACAACTACGTGGATATATAGTTAACTATAAAGTTTACTTATACTAAATATATAAATAGTTATTTACGTTTACATGCATTTTTAATAGAAATATAGGTAACTACATGTAAATATAACAATTATATTAATGTATAGTTAGCTAAAATGTGGATTTTTAGTTAAAAATATAGTTAACTATATGTATATATAATCAACTACACGAATTTTTAGCTAAATACTTTTGAAATATATGTAAACTATATGTAAATATAACTATATTAGTCTATAGTTAACTATAATGTGGATGTATGGTTAGAAATATAATTAACCACATCTATATTAGTTATTTAGTGTATAGTTTTATTTTGTTTTCAGAATAAGCTGAGGGTATAATCAAAAATTCACAAAAAGAAAATGTTACTTATTAAATTTCAGATTCTGATATATTAGATGTTTAATTTTATACTCAATTCCTATTATAGAGTTCAATTTCCCTTGTTTTGTATCTATTATTAACAAAAGATATTTGCAACTTAATATTTGGTACCGTTTTGTATAAATTAAAAATAGTTGATTAGTTTTTTTTTGTTTTTGTCGGAAATAGTTGATTGGTCTTGTATGCTGCATATTAGATTATTCATATTCCTACATTAATGACGATTGATAATTATATAAAAACTAAAATTATATAGTCAAATCTAGTAATGAATTAATGATGCAATTGATCATATTTTTTTAATAGATCATATGAAGCAAAAGTTAAATATATAGAGATAAATTGATAGATCATATATAGTGAGAAGCTCTAGTTTTAGATAAATAAATGGTAATGAACATGATGTGTTTAAAAATATTCCAAATGTTGAAAGAAAACGTAATCGTCTTTGTTGTTCCTACTTCCTAACACCACTATACTTGCCTTTTCGCGGCCTATTTAAGCCTCTACTGTTTTTGTCTTCTCACTAAATGACAAACGTTATTTCTATCCCTTGATCAAATTAAAGACAAATTTGACATTCAATTTAATACTATATATGTATATGATAAAGATACACCATACAGTATATAAAAATGATTAGTAGTGATGATAATAATCATTCCCAAATCTATTTCTTTTTTCTTTTAACACGTACGTCATAAAACAAGGACCCATGTATAAAAAGTTTCGACGAACCAGTTGATTTAAAGTCTACGAATTTTTAGGAAATAGTTACACTTTATTTTTTTTACCTTTTTATTTTATATAAAAAACAATAACTTTAAATAGATCGAACATTGAATCGATATTGGGAACCAATAAAAAGCGAGGAGAGACTGGATGATTCTCTTTTCCACTGGCATCTTAACAAAGGGAAAGACTACCCCATTCATTTTCTTTTAAATTTATTCAAATTTGGTCATTTCCGTCTTATTTACATTTGTCTTTTTCTATTCTATTTTTAATTATTTTCTACTTTTATTTTTTTTGTCTTTTTCTATCCTACTTGGCTCTCACTAAGCTATATTCGAAAAATAAAAATATGTACAAAACGACAAAAATTAACATCTCGTGGGTCCTTAATTTTATCTCAAACACTAGTCCTTAAGATTAACGCATTATGTTTTAAAAAGGAAGAACATAAACGCATTAATGCCCACTATTTTTATCGATAATCCTAATTAAATAGTTATGAATAAAAAAATATAAAATTTCCTCAAAAAATTATTATAATAATATATCACAAGAGTCACATATATAGCAAACCCTGGTGATAAATATATATATATATATATATATATATATATATATGTGGTGTGTGTATTAATAATTTATTATCAATACCAAACGAGATTTTTTTATTATTATAATAATTGGCTATTCGATTTAAATAACTGAAAATATCTCGTTTGTTATTGGTATTGAATTTTAATGATGATGAACCATAAACAAACTTTTGTGGTTATAAATTGACCTCACAAGACAATGTCGGAACAAGCCTTAACATTCTCACTCGGTTTTGTTGGTGTTTAGTTTTGATCACGGTGAAGCTTGGTGTTATTGTTTTGTATTTTTAGGTGTTGTTGTTACTTGTCACATTACATACATTATTTTCAAAGAATAAAGCCAAACTTATTTATGGAAAACAATTAATATGTAATTATATACATAACACATGGACATGCACATGCATCATCATCTTCATCATCATCCATGCACGTGCTCCTCACATAATGCTCTCCACATCGCTTTCCAAAATGTCACAAAACAGAATAATTATGATTTTCATCATAGAGCTAGAGATTGTCCTCCCGTACCTTGTCTCCTAGTTCTAACCCCACACCAGAACACACATCTTCATATTCGTATTTGTATATGTGTGAGTGTATTAGTATATGTATGCATTGAGCATATACGTATGTGTGTATGCAATATGGTTGCTTGAAAGAGCATTAATATTTCTTTCATGGATGATAGTTAAAAAATATATTTGGTATAATATTTATTTTTGGAAAACAGAAATTCTAGCAAATATTTTTGGAGAATTTGTTAAATTAGAACAAATTAACACAACTATTGTCTCAATACACATTTCCTCATTTTGCCATATTTTATCTATATTATCCTTAATCAAATGTAAATAATTAAAAATAAATAGTTTTCAAATTTTTAAAAAATCAGAAATTATAAAAACGGAAAGAATAATCCATGTGAATAAATTGAAATATCATTTTCGGAAAAATCAAAGTTAAAAAATATTTTTTTGTTTGTTCTACATCTTCCAGAATTTCCATTCTACTTCTACGATGTTTCTACGAGTCTGTAGAATGTTTGTTCTGATTTTTGATCTATATCTATCAAATATAGAATTTGAGTTCTAACACCTGCTCTGTGTTCTACTATTTGGTAGAATATTTTTTCTACTATTTGCTTTAAACACTATCAAATCCTGAATACGCATGCTACCATTCCTTCTATCTTCTACCGCGTCCATAATAGAAATTATACCGTATTTTCTATCTTCTACAGTACGTAACATGTGTTTTCTGTGAAGTTGGTTTTGAAAATTTTCTAAATCTAGGATCTACCATATCTAGTTTCCAAACGAAGATTTCGAATATATTTTTCTTCTTCTTCGTTTTCTTACTCTTCGTTTTTTCTTTCTTCGTTTCTTCATATCTCTTCGCTATTCTTCTTCTCGGTTAATATGCTTCATATGTATGTAACATGTGGTGAATGGATATCGTACGCCAATAAGGGGTGGAGATTTGTTGTTGGTGAAGAAAAATGAGGTAGATTACTTGCTTTGGAATCTACTACAACTCTCGAGGAGCTAAAAAATATGGTTTCAGAGGACTACGGAATTAAACAGAGCTTTGTTAATGTCGAGTGCAGTTTTTTACTTGGCTATTTGATCTAAGTTAGGATCTCCTCCAGTTATTATCTCCAATGATCGCCAAGTCACAAATTTTGTTGGGTATGTAAGGATGAATGCGTCGATACAGTTGTGTGTGACATTTACAGCTACAGTTCACAATCGAAAGAATATAGTCAACATTGATTTGAATAAGAAACCCGAAAAATCAGAAGAAGATGATGGTATTATGCCCGAAAATTTTGAAGAATTAGTGACTCCGGTTAAGCGGAATGATCATTTCAAACGCAATACCCATAAAGTTCAGGTTCATGGTGATGTTGGTGATGATGGTGTAATGTCTGAAAATGTAGAACAAGGGAGTGAAAAGATGGTTCGGTTTTCTTTGGAGAATGCTGTAAAGAAGTCTCAACATTTTAGAAGCAAAAATGTTTTGAAGTCAACTATGAAAATCTGTGCAATGAAGTATAACTTCGACTATAAAGTTGTTAAATCTGATACAAGATGTGAATATACGCCGTGCAAATAACGTATGCAAAGGAGTGTTTGTGCAGAGTGTTTGGCGGGGTCTAAATATTTCATTATCAACAAGTATGTGACTGAACATACATGTGCTCCTTCAAGCAAAAAGAAACTCGGTAGGACAGCTTCAGCAAAAAAAATCGGCAGGTTAATTATGGATAAATATGAGGGTGTCAAAGAAGGGCCTAAACCTAATGATGTGATCCAGATTATGCGTATGGAGCATGGAGTCGAGCTGACTTATTCTTTAGCAAGGGATGCACGTGAGTATGCAGTTAACGCGGTTAGAGGTATACCGGAGAAAAGTTATGGTAAAATACCAAAATACTTGCACATGCTAACAGCAGCAAACCCGGCTACGCATTCTCATTACGAAACCGATTGCGATGGTAGATTCAGATATCCATTTATTTATTTTGGTCAATCTGTAAGAGGGTTCTACAAAGCCATTCAGAGAGTCATTGTTATTGAAGGTACTTTTTTGAAGAGTAAATTCAAAAGAGTTCTACTTGTTGCTACAACTTTAGATGGTAACTCTAATTTGTATCCAATTGCATTCATGATTGTTGATTCAGAGAATGACCGTTCATGGGAGTGATTTTTGAGGCAACTAAAGGTTGTTATTGTGGACGAGCATGGTTTGACTTTTGTTTCAGATGTACATTCTTCAATTACACGGACAAGCATGGACTTGAAATCTTGACGGACCGAAAAGAAGTCATTGGGGTCAACCATTCGAGTGAATCTTGGGCCTTTGAAAATTATGTTAGATAAAAACCATCTACTACCGAAGGTTGAGATAATTGGCCCACAGTTTTTCGGAGATGTGTATCCAATTCGAGGTCCATATCTAAAGTCATAGTCAAATCTACTTCACGTAGATTCTCGAACGAGACATTACAGTCTATTCCATCTATGTTTTCGGCCTGTTAATGAAAAAACAGCAACTCATATAATTATTACAAAAAATAGAGTACAATACGTAAAATAAGTTCACATTGTTACATTGTTAAACGCAGAAGGAGTTACAAAGAGCTAATCACAATATGTTACATATTTATGTGACAAAAGATGTAAGCAAATGACATTGTGATAACCCAGTTACAACATTCCATTTTCATAAGCAAGTGACGATAGACCAAAACAAAAGTGATCAAGACTTTACTTTAGAGTTTTTTTTTCTTACTTACCTTTTCTTGTGGCTGAGAATGGTCGACAGTTGAGGGTTTCGAACTGTTGGATGGCTCTCCATTGTTTCTTACCAATGTAGCTTGATTCACTGCATCCTTGAGATTTCTAACCCCACTCTCTAATATGCCAAATCGATCTCCAATTTCCTTCTGAATATTCTTTTCAATCTTCTCCTCCAAAGAAGTGAAAGAAGCGTCAAATAAACCTTAATGAAACACTTCATGTCTTCATCACCAGCTTCATTTTTTCCAGCTGAGCGTTGATACAACAATTTCTGCTTCCGTCTCTCTACACCATGATTCTTACCCCACCCCGAACCAGAGCCAGAGCTATTTTCTGCGTTTGGAGTTCTAACATCATCAACATCATCAACAATCTCATTCTCTACCTCTACCTCCTCTAGCTCAGAAAGATGTAAAGAAGTCTAAACATGTTCTTTAAATTCCCATATCTGCTGACTCCAGTCTTTTGCAGCTCTAATGAAAGCATTTATACGATCAACTCTTTCATCTCTCATTTCGTCGTCCCGTAAAAAGTCAACATATTCAAATACATCGAAATTCCCGGTAGAAGAGATGTATGGATACAAAACATTCTACAAGAAAGTTAAAAAAAACAATGTTAGGATCCAAATGATACATAAATTTTTTAAAAAAAAACAAGGATAGTATAAGTAAAATAAAAAATGGTACACAAAAAATAATTGTTATTTTCAAACCATTACTCACCTCTGGTTCAAATGAGTTCTCTAGTTGAACAATTTCTTCATACGATACCTTTGCAGCTCCTGACCAGTTAGACCATCTAGGACCTACAATGAAATCCTCATTGAGTTTTTGGCCCAACATAAACCCAAAGTCCGGAATAGCTTTCATAATCCAAATATGAAATGCATATGAGAAACCATCCAAAATATAGCTCTTCTTCTGCATCAATTTCTCCCTAGCTTTCTTGATCGACTGCAATAGATGATCAAATGCATGAAGACCCCATGGATAAGTCCGTAGCTTACCAATATCCATCATCAATTTGATGTTGGTGTGTGATATAGCAACCTTCTCATCCTTGGCAAATAACAAACCCGCAGTAACACACAAGTACACCAACCGCAACATGTCCACACGCTTCCACTTGTTAACACCTTTTATGTGCACCTCCTTTATCGTCTTTATGCAAATATTACCGCGTGTCTTTAGCAACTTAATCCAGAAACCCATATCATCAACCCATTCCTCAAAGTCGCAGTTGTCATCTTTTTCGTATTTTAGCCCAACAACTGCAGAGAATTCTTGCAAATAAAATCGAAGAGGCCTCCTAGCAAACACAAACCATAGCTCATACAGTTTGGTGGTATCAAACTGCTTACACATGAAGGTGTGTATCAATTTTCCCGAGTATCCGAGACAATTTTCATGAATTGCCAAAATCTGAGCAAAGACCGGATCTCTCTTCACTTCATCGTATTCATATGGCAACAGCTCCTTCAATGTCTTCAGAATCAACATTTTGCAGCTGTTGTTGATCTTTACAACTTACGGTTCATGTCCTTTCCTAAAAAGTCGTTTTGGCAACTCCAAATCCATACCTACAAAGAATGAAAACAATAGAATTCTTAGACATTATCATTTCTTTATCATACCTTTTTTCAAATCAAATCAAAGCTTGTAATTAAAAGTAAAATTGTGCAACATAACTGACATTCCCAAGAAAATTGTGCAACAACCTAAAACTAGGCAGATAATCTGAAAAATCTGATATTTTTTACACTAACAAATACCAAACACAATTAGAGAGAGAGAGAGTAACAAAGATTTTGACATTGCAAAAGGTGAAGAAGAATACACACTTCAATATATGAACGGAGAAGGAGCAAATCCCGGCGATGCTATACGGTATGTTATTGTGTTTCTCCTGCATGCATTCAAAGCATGTCATAGCCATAAAGATTGGATAAGAGATGCAAAATTCAGATTCAAAATCTATTGTTTAGAAGCAACATCGTCGATTAATAATGGCACAAAATCGAAGACAGATCCAACATCCTAACACATAACAACACAGTAACCAAAAAAGCAAAGAAAGAGTAGAGATTGTTACCTTGTTCAATTGGAAACTCAAATATGCAATAGAGAAACTCGATTCGAAGAAGAGATCTCTGATGAGGACCAAAATTTAACCAAAAAGATTACCTCACTCGGCGGCTAAATCTCTGGTGAGGAAGAAGAGGAGAAGGGTGATAGTAAGGACGATGAAAGCCGTCTACACTCGCCGGAGAGGACGAGACGACGATGATGAGTTCCGCGGAGAAAACGAGGAAAAGAGTATCGACAAGGGTTTCGGCAATAGATGTTACCCTTAATAATTTTTTTGCCAAATTTATTTAAAATATTATGGGTAATTTGTTTAAAATAATTTTTAAAATTAATAAATTTTATTTTTTTACAATATTTAAGGATAAAAACGGATTTTTTCTTAATTAAATCGGGATAAAGTTATATATAGAAAATGTATCGAGACAATATATGTGTTAATTTATCCTAGTTTAACAAATTTTTCAATAATTTTTTTTCAATCTGAAAATTTTCGGCTATAAATGATCGGTTGGAGCTGTGACTGTTACCAATCACCTCTCATATTAGTTTAATTCTAGTAGACTTCAATCTGATTTTTTTTTTTTAATTATAAATGATTGGTTGGAAAAATAAATAAAAACAAAGTGAAAGGTTTTACAGCTTTTTAAATTTCTCTTACCAATCACCTCTCACATTAGTTTAATTCTAAAATAGGTTTTTGTATATTTCCAATGAATTGGTTTTTTTGGTACATTTTACACCCGTGAAACGGACTACTAAAACATACTCTTTCCATTTTTTAATTAATGTTTTAAAGAAAAAATTTTGTTTATAAAAAGTTGATTTTTTTTTTAATATATTTTTTAATGAAAACATAATGATGAATTGTAAATTTTAAGACATATTAATTGATTTTATTGAATTATTATTGGTTTAGAGTTATCGAAAATTATTTAGTTAAAAAAATAATGTATTTGTAATTAAGTATTAATTTGTTTTTTAATATGTGTGAAAAGATTAAAATATCAATTAAAAAAAATAGGGAGTAATATATATATGTATATAATTTTTATTAAATAAAAATGTTACAAATAGGTTAGTTACAAACTTACAATACAGGGGAAAATAATATTATCTGTGACAACCAGGATAGGATACTTATCTCTTGGCTTTAAGAGATGTATACGTCCTTGACATGGTTGATAATCATCCACGTGTGATTAAATAAACCCTATCTGGACTTATTAGGACCTTTTGTTTCTTATAACTCAATGTACAAACGCCACATAAAGTTTTGGAATTATATGTCGGACCTAATTTAACAGTGTCTCGCACAATTTAATTTTAAAAACATAATTAAAGATCCAGGTTTATAATAATCCTTAAATTAAATTAAACTGAGAAAGAAAAGGAAAGTTTATATGCTTTTGCTGCCAATCTCATTGGATACCATCGCTTTCTTTACCATAAGCCTGGCCCCAAATCTTTATCTTTAACCTTACATGGATCCAGACATTAATTCATACCACCCAAACATTTAATAAAATATGTGTCGATAAAAGGTTTTCTTCTATTTTTATTTTCTTACCTGCAAATATTTTATATCAAACGAGTATAGACAAAAATCAAGAAAACGACAATATTGAAATATGTCTTTTTACCCAACATACTACGATCACGTCAAAACAAAATACTCTACAATATATCAACGAGTTACTTTATATTGATTAAACTTTTACCGATGGCTCTTAAATATTCTTTATGTTTTTCCCTTAACGATATATTTTTTGGTTTGAAACTGGGGCAACTTGTAAATGTAGTATACCCTTTCGTATATAGTTTTCATCGTGATCAAATCGGTATATATATAAACTTTTAAGTATATATAATATATACATATGTATATTCGAAGTTAAACCACTTGAACCTATACAAGTTTCGTGTACCTTGCTACTCTTGAAACGAATGTGACCCTGATACATCTTTTTTTGTTGAAGTGACGAGCATATTTTCAGAATTTAGAACCAAATAAAATAGTGATTAAGGATTCACAACACTTTTTCGGTATCTATTGTTTTTGATCCATTCTCTAATGTGCTTGTGTATTAGATTTCATTTGTAGAGAAATAATTCTATTAAATTTCTTTTATAATTTTGATGCCATTTGTTAGTTAAAGGATCATCGAATTTTAGTATTTCGTTCAATATAACAAAGCATTTTTTTACTAATCAATTGAAAGTTCTATTGACCAGTAACAAATATGAGACACCAGCAAAAAAAATTTCTCTCTTTCAATAGAGCGATAAAGTGATCACTTTTTTCTTCGCTTACCGGAGACTCTCTCGATGTCGGAAACCTCCTCCGCCGTCGATTTCAGGCCCTCCTCACCTTATGGGGAAGAAAAAACCCAAACCGCCTTCACCTCCGATTAGCAAGCCCAAAAAACCTCCTCCGACTACACCCTCGTCTGCCTCTCCATCAGAGATCCCTTTGACTGTGAGAACTCTGACACCACTATTGAGATCCCCAGCTCTAAGATTCATCTGAATGTGAACTCGGCCTCTGGAACTGTTGAGAACTCCGGCATCGCCATTGAGATCCCCAGCTCTGAGATCCCTCTGACTTCGAGCACCACCCCTAGATCTGTTGAGAACTTCGGCACCGCCGTTGAGATCCCTAGCTCTAGGTCCTCATCAAAGCCCAAGTGTCTGTTGCACCGACAAATTTGGTCATCAAAACTACTTCGGATCTGATTGTTTCCTCCGAGTCACTAAGATACAACCAGCTGCTCATGTGAATCTCGTCTTTCCAACCGAAATAGAGCAAATTAGAAGTCTACCGAAAATATCGATTTTGGAAATTCCTCCATGGATCTCTTCGATTTCAGCTCAAGAGCCTAAATCGACTCCGGAGATAAAAATTCCACCAACAAGTTCAGATTCATGGGCGAACCTTGTAAAAGGTTCGACAAAACAGCTCAAGAAGAAATGAAGTGCTTTTACCCTCTCCTCAGGTGAAGCCTGTGTTAAAATTCTGAATGCAATGATTGAGAAAAACAAGAAATCGTGGCACTGTTTCATCATTGGTCAATTTTACTCAGATCCTCCCTCTCAAGGCACGATTCACAACATTGTCAACAGCATCTGGAGCAAGCAATTCAGAGATGTGGCTGTGTCTAAAATGGAAGAAAATGTGTTTATCTTCCGAATTCCAAACTCTTTTACACCCAATCGAGTCTTAAACCAACGACTATGGAAAATTGAAGGACAAACAATGTTTGTCGCTAAGTGGGAACCTAGAGTCGTTCCAGTCAAGCCGGAACTTACCTCAGCTCTGATCTGGCTCGAGCTGAGGAATGTCCGCTTTCAGTTCTTTAGCAACGAAGGACTCTGACACATAGATGGTCTGGTAGGAGAGCCTAAGTTTCTTCACCCAGCAACATCAAATAAACTAACTTAGAGGTGGCCAAGATTTTCACCCTTATCGATCCGAGGAGGCCTCTCCCTGAAGCATTAAATGTTCCATTCGATATTGGTGAGGTAAGGAGAGTACTCGTATCCAGTCCATGGATGCCTCCAATCTACTCCCACTGTAGGGAAATTGAACACAGTTTAAGACATTGCAATAGTGCGCCAATTACTTGCAAGGATTGCTCTTCCACAACCCATGTTGCAAAGCATTTTCCAAAGGCATAATTTTCTGGTTCAAATAAGAGAATAAGCCATCGTCAAAAAGATCCAAAATGCCATATCCGCTTCTAGTGGTAGATTCAGTTACAATTAAGGGAAAGGAGATCATGGGTAAAAAATGAGCCAAAGTCTCTCTTTCATGGGTCACAGGTCCATTAGCACCGGCTATTACAGGATCTTCTTTTGTTTAGTCTAAAGGCTTGCTAAAAATCTGTCGACAGGAGAAACAAGCAGTTTAAAAGCAGGCCCTGCAGAAATTGAAACAAGCAGTGTCCTACCAGCAGAGACCTTTGTTGAATCTACGGATTTTAAAGCAGAAGAAGACTATTTCGATACTTTGTCTACTGACCAGGAAGAAGAGGTAATTTTTGAAAAGGCTTCCTAAGAGACAAAACAAAGGACAGAGAGGCAGGAGCCTCAAAATCTCTCATTAATTATGTGTACAAAACATTTTTGCTGGAATGTCCGTGGATTCAATATTTTCAGTCATCGAAATGAATTTAAAAAATGGTTAAAGGTTAAGCAACCAATTTTCAGAGGTCTTATTGAGACGCATATCAAACAACCGAAAAATAAGAAGTTCATAAACGAGTTACTTCTCGATTGGTCTTTTAAAGAGAACTGGTTTCTCAAATTTGGATAGGATATGGGTGATATGGCCTCCTTCTGTTAAAGTGGCGATAATTACAAAGTCACTCCAGATAATAACCTGTCAAGTTTTTCTCCCTGAAACTCCCTTTTGGATCATTGTTTATGTTGGAGGCTGTGGTTGATAAGTTATGGATTGTTTTGGGTGATTTTAATCAAGTCTTGAAACCTCTATAGCACTCAACAACTACAAATAAGAATGTGAGTAGAAGAATCATAGACTTTAGATGTTGTCTGTTGGAGGCAGAGCTAGCTGATATTATTTTCAAAGGGAACACTTATACTTTGTGGAATAAGAGTAAAACAAAGCCGGTGGCTAAAAAACTAGATAGGATCCTGGTAAACGAGAGTTGGTATGCTTACTTTCCCTCTTCTTTTGGTAATTTTGGGGAGCCTGACTTCTCTGATCATGCATCGTGTGAAGTGATCCTAGACGTCGTGGTTCATAGTGCTAGAAAACCATTCAAGTTTTATAACCTTCTTCTGCAGAATCCCCATTTCCTTCTCATGTTAAAGGAAGTTTGGTACTCCATAAATGTAGTGGGATCAGCAATGTTTAGACTTTCCAGAAAGTTAAAAGTTGCAAAGAATTATTTAAGAAGTTTCGGCAAGCTAAACTACTCAAACTTGGAAAAGAGAGTTATTGAGGCTCACAACCTCATATTGCTTAGACAGAAAAGAACTCTTGCTGATTCAAATCAGTTTAATGCTGCTCTTAAATTAGAGGTTGGGAGTAAGTGGCACACCCTTGTCAGAGCCGAAGAAAGCTTTTTTTGCGAAAGATCTCGTGTGACTTGGCTTATGGAAGGTGATAACAACACTTCTTATTTCTACAGGATGGCAGACACAAGAAAATCAATAAATACCATCCATTTCGTTTATGACAGTCAAGGCACAAATATTGAATCGCAGCATGGTATTAGGAATCATTGTGTATACTATTTTGCTAACCTTTTAGGTAGTGCAGTTACTCCTCCTATGCATGAGCAAAGTGAAATGAATCTGCTTTTATCTTTTAGATGTTCGCAGAACCAAATCGGTGAGTTGGAATTGTTGTTCTCGGATCGGAAAATCAAAGAACCTTTCTTTTCTCTACCAAGAAATAAGACTTGTGGTCCTGATGGTTACTCAGGTGAGTTCTTCCACTACAAGAAAACATGACCATTTGTGAGGGGAATTTGCGACCATGTTTTGTGGTCGCAAATTTGCGAGGCGTTTGCTACGATTTTGCGATTTTGGTCGCAAATTTGCGTAAAAATATTTCATCGCAAATTAGTCGCAATTATCTGCAAATTTGCGAGGCAAATATTATTCGTAGAAAATGCCTCGCAAAATTACGACTAATTTGCGACAAAAAAGGTGGAAGCAAATATCCTCAAATTTGCGACTCATTTGCGACGAAAAGAAAGTTCGTAGCAAAGACATTGCAAATTTGCGAGGATATTTAGCAAGTAGATACACACGTTTTCAATGATTTCCAACTGCTTTTTGCAACTGAAATTTTGGTCGCAAATAGGTAGCAAATTACTAGCAAAGGGCGTGCAAATATTTTCTCCTAGCAAATTAGTAACAAAGTTTGGTCGCAAATGAGTAGCAAAAATGGATGATCCTCTATTAATAGCAAGCTATGGGGAGACGAAAATCATATCACAAACATCCCAAATCTACTCACAAAAAGATTTTATTCCGCAAAAACACTATAAATCTGATATTTTGTGTGGAGAGGTCAATAATCGATCATGTCTTGGCATCATGAGATATACACGGTTCGGGCATGGATGTACAACCGGTGAGATCCAGATACCGGTGAAGTGACGAGAGAATTTAGAGATAGTCTTGATCAATTTTTGACCCACGCGACACATCAGTCATTTGTAGGAGAGAACGGTAACAAAATTTTATGTCCTTGGGTTAAGTGCGAGAATATTGATCATCATGATGCAAACACTGTTTGGAAGCATTTATATAGGAGGGGATTTTTACCTAACTATTATGTCTGGTTTGCGCACGGAGAAGATTTTGTAGTTAATGTTCCAGGTAGTTCAAGTACGAGTTATCATGGCAATCAAGATGGCGCTAGTAGTTTTGATAATAACTATGATCAGCATGCTCATCATTAAGATAATAATGAATATGGATAGGTAATAGTGATGGGAATAGGTTTCATGACATGGTTACTGATGCATTTCATGAAACTACTGTCTCGTTTAATGATAATACTTTTGAAGAACCAAACCCGAGTGCTAAAAAGTTTTACGATATGTTAGACGCTGCTAATGAACCCATCTACGAAGGATGTAGAGAAGGGCTTTCAAAATTGTCAATATCATCTAGGATGATGACAATTAAAAGCGAAGATAACATTAGTAAAGATTGCATGGATAAATGGACTGCATTGTTTAACGAGTATTTGCCGGAGGGCAATAACTCGGCAGAGAGTTACTATGAAGTACAGAGACTGGTCGCGAGTCTTGGTTTACCATCTGAAATGATTGAATTCTGCATTGATAACTGTATGTTTTTCCGGAAAGATGATGCTAAGCTGCAGGAATGTCGTTTTTGCGGATTACCGAGATATAAAAACATAGGTGGCCACACGAGGTTGCCGTTCCAGCGTATGTGGTATCTTCTGATAACAGATAGATTGAAGCGATTATATCAATCAGAGCAGACAGCTGGGGCAATGAGGTGGCACGAAGAACACTTTAGTGAGGAAGGGGTGATCTCTCATCCATCAGATGCGAAGGCGTGGAAACACTTTAACACGGTACATTCGGACTTTGCTGAAGAACATAGAAATGTTTATTTGGGTCTTTGCACTAATAGGTTTAGTCCGTTTGGTATGTCCGGTTGGTAATACTCGTTGTGGCCAGTCATAGTAATGCCTTATAATTTACCTCCGGATATGTGCATGCATCGAGAATTTCTGTTCATGAGCATTCTTGTTCCTGGGCCTAAGCATCCAAAAAGATCTCTTGACGTCTTTTTGCAGCCTCTGATCCACGAATTATAGGAGTTGTGGCATGTCGGTGTACGAACGTTCGATTCATCAAACCGCCAGAAGTTTACCATGAAGGCTGTGCTTATGTGGACCATAAGCGACTTTCCCGCTTATGGGATGTTATCTGGATGGACAACTCATGGGAAATTATCATGTCCTTATTGTCTGGATCAGACTGATGCGTTTCAATTGACGAATGGACGCAAAACGTGCTGGTTCGATTGTCCCAGGCGATACCAACTTCTACGGTACCCTGAAAGAAATCGTAGAAGTCGAGTATGCTGGTATGATGAATCTTAAATGCGTACTATTTCGATGTGATTGGTTTGATCCAACTATTGGGGTTGGTGTAATATCAAGCAAATTCGGAGTCGTGGAGGTCCAGGGACACATGAGTTACACTGCCAAGTTCGAGCCGTTCATATTAGCATCTCAGGCGGAGCAAGTAGTTTTCATTCCTTACCCTCAGACTCGGGTCCGACATGATCAGAATTGGTTGTCCGTTATTAAAGTTAATTCACGTGGTCGAATTATCGGGGGTTAGTTGATGTTGATGATGATCTACCGCCCGTTCAACCTGAAAGGATAGAAGAAGTTTCCATCCCCGTCGATTCAAGTAATGATATGACTAGAATTGACCCGCTTTATAGGGGACTTGAAGTCATATGTGAGGAGTCCGATGGTCAAGTGGAGTCCGATGAGTTTGATGAAGGGGACGAATTTGACGATGACGACGAAAATGGACAAACTTATGTTTCCGATCCTGATGACGATGAGTAGTTTTTAGTATCGTGTGTTTTAGTATGCTTTTTCATGCATGAATTATATGTATCGTGTTTTTTTTAAAAAATAAAAAAGTCCAATTTGCGAGGAGGTTGCGACTTTGCCTCGCAAATTAGTCGCAAATTGTAAAATTTTGCGACTAATTTGCGAGGCAACGTCGCAAATTAGTCGCAAAAAGAGAACATAAATAATATCCTAAACATTAATTATACCCTAAACCATAATTAGACCTAACACTAATTATACCCTAAACACTAAAGATATAGATGTTCATATATTGTTACATATATGAATTTTTTAATTTCTCAAACAACATCTACTTTTTGGTTAAACCTTAAGAGATTACGTATGTAACTATATATGCTTCATGCATGATGAATTGATTACTTTACGACCGAGTGTCAAATGAGTTATATAATGACCTGAAACCATAAGTTTAAACCATAAACCCTAAACCTTATGACCTATGAGTTTAAACCCTAAATCCTAAACCCTACTTGCATTATGTTTGATTGTTTAAGTCGCAAATACCTCGCAAAAATGGTCAAATTTGCGATGAATTTGCGACGCCACATAGCAAATACCTCGTAAATTTGGCCATTTTTGTGAGCCATTTGCTACATGGCGTCGCAAATGCCTCGCAAATTATGTTTTCCTACAAATAATTATGTTTTTTTTCTTTTCCCGTGTTTTGAAAATTTGACCAAATTTGCGAGGCATTTGCCACGTGGCGTCGCAAATGCCTCGCAAAACCTGGCGGTAAATCAAAAAAAAAAAGTTTGCATGTTTGCCGCATGGTAAATTTTTGACCAGATTTGCGAGGCATTTACCACGTGGCGTCGCAGAATGCCTCGCAAATTTTACTATTGGGTGAAAAATCGATCCCCGTTTACGACGAATTTGCGACCTTATAAAATTCTATATATGTTGCGGAAATCTGGTTGCTTTGGTCTCACAACCTCCTCACCACTTCTCTCTGTAAATGATTCTCTCTCTAAAAAACAAGTTAATACTTTTTTATTTAATTTAAATTTTTAATATTTGTTTTCGAATGGTTAAGAATATAGATGTAGGTTTGGAATAAATATTAGTTTACGTATGGAATTTTAGATATTTAGGTGGATAATATTAGTTTACATATGGAATGTTAGATTTAAGTTAAACATATTAGTTTTTATATTTAAATGTATTATTAATCGTTTTTATTGTCTATATATAGAATATAATTATTTTTTAAAATTATATTGCAGATGGCTGATAATGAGTATACTGGTTTTCTATCCGCCTCCGGTACACCTATACCGCGACGTGGTGGATCTCATTCATGACACGAAGGTCGTCCTACTACATCCACTTCTCATATCCCGGAATATTTTCCGGAGACGCAGCCATTTCAGCATGCTCCACCACCGGATGAGCCGTTTGGGGCTCCAGACTTCCAACATATGATACTGGAGCAGCTTCTTGTTAGTCCTGCACGAGGTGTGCTACCGAGATTGGATCTGCATCTGTCGCCTAACAAGACATGGTAATTTTTTTTTCCAATTAATTAAATAATAAACAATTAATTTTTAATATTGTTTTAAAACTAATTTTTTCATATTTTTGTTTTCAGGTTCTCAAAAAATGAAGTTGGGATGGCTGTTAAGAAGTTGATCGAGCAGGATTTCAAAGCCCCGCACTCGAATTGGAGGAAGGTTCCTCAAGAGACAATGGATCGATGGTTTCACACTTTTACGGTAATTGAATTTTTAATGTTATTTTTAAATACTAATTTATTTTATATTTCAGACATAATTTTAATTTATACTAATTAAAAAATTTGTAGCAAAAATACAACTGGGATCCCGAGATCACGACACTGGTCCGGGAACATTTCGACGACAAGGCGATGCATCGCCTTATCGATCAGGTCGGCCGATGGAAATATAAATGCCAGAATGACCCAGAGCATGCCATGCCGGAGTGGTTCAACCCGGCAGTTTGGGAGGGTCTCATCAACTACTGGCAGTTGGAGACTTCGAAAGACACGAGCAACAAATGCCGGGGCGCCCGTTACACGAAAGTCGACGGAGAGGAGATCTCGAAGCACGTATCGGGCCAGTTGTCTTTTCTGGAACAAGCGCGCCGTATTGTAAGTTGATTTAAATTTATATAGTATTAATTTTAAAATGATTTTAAGTCACAACATTGTATGAATTAACATAATGTTATCATTTTTCAGGCATAGGAGAAAGGTGCTCCGGCTACTATGCCCGAGCTCTGGGAGATGACCCACCGACGCAAGGACGGGACGTGGGTTGATCGACGGGTGGAGCAGCTTCACGACAATGTGATTGCCCGAGTGGAAGAAATCACATCGCAGTCCTCTCCCGATGGTCAACCCACTCAGGTTACCCCAGTAGACGTAAACCGCATCGCTTCTCAGGTAACACAATTCTCAAACAAACTTTAAATACTAATTTATTATATATACATTGTTTAATTACTAAATTTTCCTCTATTCAATTTTAAATTACAGCTTGCTCCCCGTAACAGAAAGGGGAAGTTTGCTTTCATGGGATCGATTCCGACGGATACCGATGGAGTTCCTTATTGCCCGGTTTCAACGTACGCTTCAGATTCGCTTAAAGATCAGAAGCTAGCGAACGCGGAACATGAGATCAGATCGCTCAAGGAGGAGCAAAGATCGATGAGGGAGGAGCAGAACGCCTTCAATTTAATGTTTGAGTTGCTTGGGGATACGAATCCTGCGATTCGGGAGTTGATGAGGAAGAAGAGGGAAGACGCTACTGCAGGTGCAGGGACATCCCGCGATGTTACCTCGGATTATGAAGATATCGAATAGCTAGATTTTATTTTATTTTATTTTCGTTCTAAAAAACTCGGTTTGATGTATAATATTAATTAAAATTAAATTTTCTTTTTTTATTTGCGAAAAATAAAAAATTCGATTTTAATAAATAAATTAAATATTTTATTTTCTCATTTTATTTTTATTTATTTACAAAAATAAAATAAAAATCGATTTTTATTAAATTAAAGTACCTTTGCGAGACATTTATGACTTAAAATAACCATGCAAAGGCCTCGCAACAAAATATCTAGTCGCAAAATAGCCGCAAAAATAATCCACGCAAAAACCTCGCAAATTGGTCGCAGATTATATCCACGCAAAGGCCTCGCAATAATACTTCTTCGAAAATTGGTCGCAAATCATATCCATGCAAAAGCCTCGCAAAATTAATTTCTCGCAAATGGATCGCAAATAATATCCCCAAAATTGCCTCGCAAAACATATTCCTCGCAAATCCCTCACAAAATATTTGTGACCAATTTGCGACGAATTTTTCTTCCCTCGCAAATTTGCGATGCTTTTGCGGGAATTTTACATTTGCGGCCAGCTAGTTGCGACGATACCAAACTTCTTGCAAATGCCGCGCATTTGTGACCCAAACAGGAGTCGCAAAAAGACATGTATTCTTGTAGTGTTCAGAGGCTCTTGGGAAATTGTAGGAACTAAGGTGAAGGAAGCAGTTGCTGAATTCTTTACTTCAGGCTGATTGTTGAGACAATGGAATGCCACTACTCTTGTATTAATCCCTAAAACCTCAAATGCTTCAAGAACCACATATTTCATATATCCTGTCTAAATACGGTTTACATAGTCATAGCAAAGCTGCTGGCACAAAGGCTTCAAAACTTACTCTCTAAGTTCATTTCTCCTTCCCAATCGGCTTTCCTACCAGGGTGTCTTTTAGCTGAAAATATGTTACTAGCAACAGAAATAGTTCATGGTTATAATAAGAGAAACTTAGAACCTAGAGGAATGCTAAATGTGGATCTTAGGAAAGCATTTGATTATGTCAAAAGGGACTTCATTATTTCGGCCTTAAGAGCTCTATCAATGCCTGAAATGTTTATCAACTGGATCTATCAGTGCATCTCAACACTATCTTACACAGTATCTGTCAATGGAAACAGTGAGGGATTTTTTATAAGCACAAAGGGACTTAAATAAGGAGATCCCCTATCTCCTTATCTCTTTGTTTTAGGCATGGAGGTTTTCTCTAGTCTACTACACTCAAGGTTTGAGGCCGGATACATACACTACCATCCCAAAACATCAGAATTATCCATCTCTCATTTGATGTTTGCAGATGATGTTATGATCTTTTTTTATGGTGGAAGCTCTTCATTGCATGGAACTATTGAAGCCCTTGATGACTTTGCTTCTTGGTCAGGATTGGAAGTGAACAAGGATAAAACTCACCTCTTTCTCTCTGATCAAGACCATATTAAATCAAATGCTATTGCACAATTTGGATTCCCAATTGGTACCCTATCCATCCGGTACTTGGGATTACCTCTAATGAGTAGAAAACTCAGAATTGCTGAATATGAGCCACTGATGGATAAGCTAGCTAGCAGATTCAGAAGCTGGGCAGTGAAGACCTTATCTTTTGCGGTTAGAGTTCAACTGATTTCCTCTGTTATCTATGGTTAGGTAAATTTCTGGATGTCTAGTTTATTGCTTCCCAAAGGATGTTTGAAAAGGATGAAAGCTATGTGCTCTAAATTCCTTTGGTCTTGTAACATTGACATTCGTAAAGGAGCAGAGGTTTCATGACAAGGAGTGTGCCTGCCTAAAAAGGAAGGATGACTAGGTTTGAGGAGATTCACAATTTGGAACAAAATTCTTTGCTTAAGGCTGGTTTGGATGTTGTTTTCAAACAACAGTTCTCTTTGGGCTAGATGACATAAATTTCATCATCTCAGAAACAATTCTCTCTGGGAAGTTGAAAAATCGTCTTCAGACACTTGGCCATGGCGAATGTTGCTACTCCTAAAACCTTTAGCTACAAGATTCCTGAGATGCATAGTTGGTAATGGTAGGCTTGCTCACTTATGGCACGACACATTGACACCATTTGGCTCACTAATCAAGCTTCTCGGTCCAGAAGGCCCAAGATCTCTAGGTATTCCTCTAACATCAAAAGTTTCAGAAGCTTGCAATGTGCATGGATGGAGATTACGTGCTCTTAGGTCTGATCTTGCGCTCAGACTACATGTGCACCTTACCATAATTCCTCTCCCAAGCCAGGTTGCTAAGGATGACTCTTATTGTTGAATTGTTGATGAGGTTGATTGTCACGGCTTCTCTTCTACAAAAACTTGGGAAAATCTGAGGCCTAGACAAGGGGAAAAAAAATTGACTGAATCTGTCTAGTTCAAAGGATCTGTCCCTAAACATGCATTTATCATGTAGGTTAGTAACTTAGATAGACTGTCGACAAGGCAAAGGCTAGTCTCTTGGAGACTCTTAACTTCAGCAGATTGTTGTTTATGCTCATATTGGCCATAAACAAGGGATCATTTGTTGCTCACATGTGACTACTCTTCTGAAATTTGGAAGTTGGTAATCAATCGTCTAAGCCCTTCTCACTATCTGCTCTGCTTTTGGTCTAAGCTCCTCTCATGGACAAGGCGTAGCTCTTCAGAGGCTCCACCTATTCTCAGGAAACTTGCTACCAATGCTTGTGTGTTTCATATATGGGAACAGAGGAATAATGTACTTCACAACTCGGAGTCCATTCCTCCTCTGTCTTTATTCAAGAACATCGATAGAGAAATCCGCAATACCATCACATCTAGAAGGCATAGGAAGCGTTGGAGAAATCTAAGGCTTATCTCGATCGGATAATATCACCAATTTCAAACCCAAAATATTGTAACCTTGTTTTTAGATTTTTTTGCCGAGGTTACTTTACCATAGGTAATGCTTGCTTGTAATACCTTAACATTTCATTTTAATGATATTAACATTCTTAGCAAAAAAAAGTATGAGACCACCACCACTGTTCGTAGGTTTCCACTCCTGGTTTCGGCTGTGGACTCTTATCTTTGTCCAGCGGCTAATGTACGCGATACTTCAAATTATTTAAAATATTTATTGACTAGTCATACATATTATCATGAAATTTGTTATCCGTGTTTTATTTTTACTTACACAAAACTGAAAATCATTTCATAACATATCATTCATACTAAAATTGTTCAACGTTAAACACATTTAACTGAACACACTTAAGTGTAAAGTCTCCCCATGATGGGTTATAGAAAATATAAATGCACTTAAGTGAAATTGATAGTCAAATATTTTTTTTTATAAAAAGTTTCACATGTAGCACTTTTTTTTACCAGAAATCAGTATTACAATAACCCCATTACTGCGCGTAATGTCTTCATTACAAAGTAAAATTGTTACTCTCCAATGATGTGAGTCTACAACGATTCACACTTGTTTGGGTTGGCTACCAATTTGTAACGTTCCGACCACCATCTTATGTGGTTTCACGCTCACTTTCTGCTCATAGATCCCACCCTTTGGTATGCTACTCAAAAATTCAAAAAACTTTGTTGACTAGTCATGCAGTCACCACGAAATCGTTTACGTGTTTTCTCTTCAATTACACGATGCTGAAAATCATTTTATAATAAAAAATTCCATCATAAAATTACTTTACGTCAAGTCAATTTTACTATGAAGTTTTTTCATAATACATTACAAAAAATGATAAATGCATTTTGGTGACTAAATGATGTTAATCAACTCTGAAGTAATCCATCTAAAAAATCTAGTATGATATTCCATTATCCAAAATGCTCACCATCTTCCACAGCAAAAACTTCATTTCCGTGTGAAGGGAAGACATACGTCTTCTTTGACATCAAGCACCAAAAAATTTGAGCAGAACCATCCCAATCCCATTATCCAAGTATCTCACTCTTTTATTTAACTGATTTTACTGTTAGTCATTAATGTTCTTCCTTTCTACAACTTTTTTTTGTCACAATTCCCTTTTACAACTTATTATTTCTAAAAGGGTGAAGGCGAACATATATAGTCATTTATCTACGAATTATATGAGTGTCTACAAATTCTATATTTCCTCGATTATTAGCACTTTCTCTCAATTATTACTCTCCTTTTACTCTTAAAATTATTAGTCCTTTGTTATTGTAGTCTTGTTCAGTTATTCATACTACTCAGTCTACTCTTACACCAGTTGGCAGTGACGAAAATTGAAGGCCGCTTATTTGATAAGTTTTGTGTCAGTCCATAAAGTCCAAAAATGTATACATGTAGATAAATAACATATCTATTGATAAAAAGATATATCTAAAAACACTTCATTTTATTCTATTGGATATAAAAATCTATCAAAAGTTATTTCAAATTGCTAGAGATACGTCACATTCAGTTTTTTGTTGTTATTATATTGTTAATAAGAAGAGGTCAAAATGACAATTTCCAATGTTAGAAGAGATGAGAAACCTTTCTTTTCTGATAATATGAGGAAACATGGAGAGAAATATTTTTGTCGCTGACAAATTTATCTAGTTTTTATAAAACTTCATATAGAATATGAGTTTCTTAAGTAATTATGCAAAACAACTCAAAAAATTAACCAAGTGTTACCAATTCGACCGGAAAAATATAAATGACGAAACCTAAAAGTCGCAGGATCGAGTGACATTTAGAAGGAACCATATTATATATTATGGTTTCCAATCTAAAAAATATGTGGACTTCGGTGTAAAATATCCTAATTATCGGAGGGGACCAAAAATTACATATGCAATTTTTTATTTTAGACAGTTAATAACATTTCTCTTAATTTTGTAATTATCCTAACAATACACAATAGGTCGAAATTCCAAACTCACCTTGTAAAAATGGGGAAAAAAACTGAACTAAAAAAAAATTGAGATAGGAGGACTTCAATTTTCATCATTGTCAAATGCTAAATGAGTAGTTTTAAGTACACCACAATCTCAAACTACTCGATAATTTGATCGAAACTGAGTAAAAGTTTAGAGAAAAATTTAAATAAATGGAAGAAAGTGTAATCTTTTAAAGTTCTAACTAATTCTTCTTATAGATAGCTCACTATAAAAAAGTGTTATTCTAATTTTCTCTTGAAGTGAGCAAAGCTTAGGGGCTGAATAAAAACTAGTGCATATGATCTATGAGATGAATCAGCATTTATTTTCAATCAATACGACAATTATTATTGAACTAAAATAATATAATTGATCAAATTGAGATTATCTTCGGATTAGATGTGTATATTCTTTTCTAATTTTTAATTATATTATATTTTTTTAATATATTTAAATAAATCTATATTCGATTTTTTTTTGTTGGGTTCTTAAGTGATACAAGATGGTAAATTTAGTGGTAAATGATAGAAGTTAGAGATGGCGTAAAAAATAGTAGAAGAAAAGAGCAGTTCAATTATAATCTTGATTGATGATAAATGATTGTACAAACAAAATTAACGATACAATAAATAATTTTGAAATTAAAAATACTAAAATAAATTTGACTAAGACATGTAATCGAGTGATTTATCTTAATGTCATTGATATGTCATGATCCAAGTTCAAATTCAACATAATGAATGTTGTTGACTGGAAAAAAAAAAAAAATCCCTTAAGTTATTTATTCATATATATATACCACCAGTTTTGTACCACCAGTTTTTACTGTTTTATTGGATGATCACACCGTATAAACTGTATTGTAATGGTATAATGCAACTAATTGCGCCTTACATTTTCATAGACGCAAAATACTATTTTATTAGCTGAGAAAATGATATACTACGAAATTATTTTGTTATAGAAAATCGAGAAAATAGACTTTAACTAGTTTGTTGTCCTATGCGCCTGTATATATAATTCGTATATTTTATTTTATTGGTGAGGAAAAAGTTTTACTATAAAAATTATTTTGTTATAGAAAATTGAGATAAGAGACTTTAACTAGTTTCTTATCTTATGCGTATATGTACAAAAGTGACGACAAAAAAAATGCTTATATGTATAAAAGGTCAAAATGGCATTTATGTTACAAGAGACGAGGAAACGTGAAACAAAAAAAAGAGAAACCGGTGTGACTGACAAAATTATTTGTATGGTTTTCGTTTTTCTTTGGAAAAAGATTTTATTAATATAAAAATTCTGCGGCAAAATTATCAGCTTGTATCAACTTGGATTAGTTTTTTCTTTTCTTTTTTTTTGAAAATTAACTTGGATTAGTTAATAAACAACTTTTAGCTTAGATCTTCTTCTTGTTTTTCAGCTTATGTCTATTTTGTCAATAATGCATATATCAAATATAATTCATCTTTTTTAACCAAAATAAAATAAAATATCAATTCATCTATAAAAATTGTATAAAAAAACTGCCAGCATTTTGTAAAATTAGAAAACTTAATTGAGTATATTGGCGTATACATCAATTATCTATAATGTAAACTCTATATATTTATCGAAAAGATTTATAGCCTGCGATGTTTTGGTTATCTAGAAGAGGCCAATCAATCCATAACACCTAAATGTCCAGTTGTTGGGACATATCCAAGGCAAATCCCCCCATAATTTTTTTTTTTTGAAAGAGATCTTAGGGCAAAAAAAAAAAAAAAAAAAATTGAATCCTTTAACACTATAACAAAAAAATTCGAACCTTTTCTCTTCATAATTTTTTTTAGTTTCGTTGGATCCATGGACATGGACACCTCTCTGCTCTATCCACTCGGATCAGATCTAATCCAAGAGAGGACTCATAAAGTGGGAGGCCTCAGTGCCTAAACCCGGCAACGAGGACTCTAGAGCTGCATGTGCCATATCACCTCTCCCAAAGTTACGTAAGTTATGTATCACGCTTCTAAACAAGAGAAGCCTAGCTTTTGGACTCACTATTCACTCACTAAATGTCTCCACCATGCAGGGCCGAGTACTATAGAGCATCCACATGTCGTGGGTTTGTTGCTTGTGTTTAGGCAGCCCAAGAGTTATCCCCACCAATTAATGTATATTAGACTAAAAACTAATTGAACAAAATAACAAGAACTAGCGTACACCTAAAAATTGTTATCTAGCTTTTCGGCTAATAGAAGTATCGGATGAGAAACGGTGCTTTCTTGTCTCTTATATATTCTTCCCAAGAGCCAACCCCAACTATATTATAATGCTTTTGATTCCAAAATTTTGGTTTTTATTTTCAGCAAATCATAATAGAAAAAAAGATGTAATTCATAACTTTGTTTCAAAAATAAGCAATAAATGTTATCTACAGTATAGATGTAATAGTTGACAAAAAAAAAGTAATAATATTCATGTGGCATAAACAATTTAATAAAAGAAAGCTGTGAAATACATTAATTTCTATTAATATAAATAAAATAAAAAAACGTTAAAGAAAACGAAGATGGTGGAAAAAAATAATAAATAAATCAAAAACAGAATAAGTAACGATTTAGTTGGAATGTATTTGGCCGAATCCCAACTCTGGAAACTACTTGTCGTGTTTCTCGATATATGTGGCTGCACCTTGTTCCAGTGCCTCTTCGAAATCACAAATCGCCATTGGATCATTCGAGATATCTTTCTTGTAAGACATGTTCTTGATCTCCTCCCTTAGATTTCGTTCATTGACGCATAGAGGCTCACGATTGTCAGACCATCTCCATTGTATTATTTGCTTCTCCTAGCCAAAGCCATACTCTCAGTGTCAAAACTGGCCACCTGAAACGATTCTGATGTTATAATGATCCCATTTGGGTTTATATCTATAACAATTGAAACCAATGATTAGCTAAACCTCAACCATTTCCAAAATTGATACGGATAAGTGCATTTTACGACTAACGTCTTAGTTTGTCGCTGTATTACTCACATCCTCTACACCCTTCTTGATGATTCTTGCTCTGAGGACCCCCTGCATTGTATCAAATTCACATTATTTTTGGTCATAACACAATGTCGACCTTGGATCTTTTGGTGAGCAAAAAGAGGTAATAAGCGCATACAAATATATTAAGGCTTACCCTCGAGAGTTGCAAAGAGAATCAATCTCGTTGACATAAAATTGTGCCCGGAGCAAATCTCCTAACCAGATCAAACAGGCATCTGACCATGCACTCAGTCTAACTCTCCTCCACACCATTTCGAGGCCAAAGTAGCAGAAGAGACATTTGAAGAATGTAGTACCACGCACCGCTTTGACCAACAGCATTTTTACCTGTCCCAAGAGGACCAAACATTAAAACTCCTTTTCACGGTCTTCGATTACCCCAAAGCCAAAAAGGAACATGGACTGAAACTGATATTTTCTTTCTTATATTTCGTTGTTTGGTTAACATATATGTTGTGCTAGTTCGAAGGCCTGAAATACCAACCAAATTTGGTAGCATAAGAAACAAAATTAAAGTACCTCGAATTATTCGGGAAATTTTCCGGTTTGGAGATCGGTTCGTTGGGCCTAATTTACAAGAGAACCAACAAAAGTCAGTGGTCAATTTTTTATCTCCTTTAAATTTTCAAAATCAAATCCTGATTTAAATATCTTCGTAGCATCCTCTGACATCCACCATAAATAAACAAAGGGACCATCTATTTTTTTTTTTCATCTGAAACTTCGATTTTCTTATATATAAATAACAATAGGCTATTACATCATTCTCAAAAAATGTGGCCATAGCCAAGTTTTGTCAAATATATTTTCCTAGAAACAAAAAATGGATCGATGGCAATCAAAGAAGTCAAAACCATTAGAGGTTAAGAGTTGAGGATATCATCCTTCTTTCCAACTCAAAGAGCTCCTTTAACCAACAAGGGAAACTATCCGCTACATATGATTGCTTTCTATCCTCCATTGTCATGCTTCGAGCAATGAGGATAGCACCTCGATTTGATGAAGGGTCTTCCAAAGTCACATCCCATGCTTGGACAGCGCGTAATACCCTCAAAATCTCTAACACATGGTACCTATAAGAGGGCCAAACCTGAGGCCTTATACATGCGCCCATAAGATCCACTGTATCCGAAGCAAACAAGACTTTTGTTATTTTAAGGCTAGCCATGCTCTCAATAGCTGATATATCATGGTTTTTACCGGTTTTCAACCATGATATTCATCGTTTTATCGAGTCTTTTCTATGTTTTAGAGTCTTTTCAGGTTGAAATATGTTTGGATAGAGTATAAGGCATAAGGAGTAAGGAATGGTTGCAAACAGATATGTGAAGATGCATGATCTTGCGGAAAAGTTAAAAGTTCGTCACTCGATGAATACGTTTCTACCAATGGATCGACCTGAAATTTTGACACAGGATATAGCGTCGAGTTAGCTTTCGTTTGAAAGTAATTTGAGGTCATTCCAACGGTGCGATCGAAAGTTATGAAAGTTTTAGTGAAGGCATGTCCGTCTGGCGAGCAAAAGAAACATGTGAAGAAGAAAATGAAATTTCAGTTTTTCCTTATTGGGCTTGGTTTTGCCAGAGATTTCGACCAGAACATTATTAGACCTATTTATATGTTATCTTTAGCCATTGTTTAGGCAAGAACTTATTATTCTATTCAGACTTTTAGTTTATTCTCTTTGTAAGCTTTGGGAGAAGATCTCTGAACCCTATTGACAATTTGGAGAAGATTTCTAAACCCTCTTATTTATTTTATTGATTTCATCATGTCTTTTATTATTTCATCTTCTTGTTTCTCTGCATCCATGTCTGAGTAGTTTCATAGTTAGGTTTAGGGTTTCAAGGGAATTTATGAATCATTGAATCAGACATAGATATGGTTTTATCATCTTGTCTTCACCTATCATTGTTCTCATTGCTTAGATTAAATTGATCACTTAATCTCTGATTTTAGATTTAATCTATTCATCAAAAGTGTTATAGATTGCTTGATAGAACATAGGTGAGCAAATTGTCCTTAGCCAACGAAAGCTTATGTTAAGGCAATTTGTGAACATATCAAACATGCTCGTTAATGCTTGTTTAGAATTCTAAGATCAAATGACAGTTTAGATTCTTAAGTTACTAGATAAAGTAATTGATGCCACGACAGTGGATTGGTTAAACATTCATGTTTGAGTTTAAGTCTGCGCTTATTATTCCCTGAATAATTGTCTGGTTCATGATCTCTGAATTCCTGCGAATTGCCATAGACTTAACACTTGCTTTTTATTGATTTAACACCGTTTAATTTGCTATTTTCATTTATTATTGCTATCAACTTTCATATTGCCATCTTAGCTTAGTTTCATTCATATAGATTCGTAGTGTGATACTTGGTTCTCGTGGATTCGATCCCTAAATACTACTTCGTTTGCTGTGCACTTGCAGTGATATTTTTGGGTTAAAACTTTGTGTATCAATAGCCCAAAAAAACTTTGAAGCCTAACATCCAATTCACATTCAAGCACCCCAAAATCTCTTCTGCTATGCAACCAGACCTTACCTGTTGCATCTCTTAACACCCAAGCATCCCCTCCGACGTTGTTATACTTGTTCCAAGATGATGCAAAGTTATATTTTAACCGTGAATCAGGAGGAGGTTTCCATGTTTTGTTCTTGATATTCTTTACCTCAGGAATGCTCTCACACAATCTTCTGTCTATCCCTTGGGCATTTGACCATTCCATTACATCTTCTCTAACCTTTTCTACTGAGTCACTAGAAATATACATTTTCCCTTCAAAAATGAGACTGTTTCTATTTTTTCAAAGTCTCCATAAGATCCATGGAAAGCTCTTCCTAATATCTAATGGTATTCCTATGTTTTTCCCAACCACCAGCAGGTAATACATATTTTGGTATATAGACACACTGCTAAACCCATTTTCAGGGCAAGGGAAGTAAGAAACCCCCCATACCTGTCGAGCCACTGAGCAAGAGAATAGAACATGGTTCACATACTCCCCTTTCAGTCTACACACTTGGCATCTTGAGTCCACTTTGATGCCTTTTGTTGCTATTATGTCAGCTACAGGTATGGCCTCACAAACTGCTTTCCACATGAACAGTTTGATTTTAGGTGGTGTCCTCAGAGTCCATATTTGTTTTTTTATTTCATTAATGGACGGTTGCAACATTGCTTCTATAATGATCTCCTTGTTCTTTTCTTGACTTGCCACTCAACAGCCTGATTTAACTGAGTAATCTCCTGATTTGTTAAACTTTCAAACCCAAAATTCTGGAACTGCAGTTGCAGGCTTAAGCTTTAGGATTCGAAGTACATTTGCAGGGTAGAAAATCTCATCCAATCTTTATTTGTTCCAACCCCTGGCCCGTGGATCAATTAGGTATTTTTACCATTAGAAGCAGATCAATGGTTATGTTTTTAATCAGAGGAGGTCTGCAGTTCCTATCCAAAATCTAGGGATCAATCCACACACTAATAGATTCTCCATTCCCTATCATCTTCTTCAGACCTAGCTTGATCAACTCTCTACCATGTAAGATGCTTTTTCCTGCTTTTAGAAAGTCTGTGTGGCCAAAATATCTACTCTTAAACATCTTTGAAAAAAGAAAATCAGGTTCCTGGATCAGTCTCCAAGCTTGCTTTCCCAAAAGGGATTGGTTAAAATATTCAATGTCCTTGAAACCCAAACCACCTTGGTGTTTTGGCATGCACATCTTATCCCACCCTATCCAATGTATCTTTCTTTTATGCTCCACCGAACTCCACCAGAAATCATCCATAGCGCTTGTCAACTTTGTGCAAGTAGACTTAGGCAATTTAAAGCAAGACATTGCATAAACTGGCATTGCCATAGCTACTGCTTTCAAAAGAATTTCCTTGCCTCCCTGGGACAGGGATCTAGCAAACCACCTAGAGAATCTCTTCTGCATCTTCTCATGGATGTAATCTAATATTTCCCTCTTGGATCCACTAAAATACTCAGGGAGTCCTAGATAAATTCCTACTCCACCCTTATTGTAGATTCCCAACTTAAGTTTTACCCTATCTTTCATATCTTCATCTACTAGTGCACCAAAAGTGATAAATGATTTGTTTAGGTTGATTACCTGGCATGTTGCCTCTCCATATATAGTCAAAATCTGTTGAAGGACTGAGCATTGAGCTTCATCAGACAGAGAAAAAGGATGTCATATGCAAATAAAAGATGGTGGATTGAAGGGCCTGAAGATGCAAACTGAATTCCTGATAAGAGGCTTTCCTTTTCAGCTCGGTTAAGTAAGTGTATGAGTCCCTCTGTACACAAGACAAACAGAAAGGGTGATAGTGGATCACCCTGTCTTAAACCTCTTTGTGGAACCACCAACCCAAAAGCCTGACCATTAATCAAAACAGTATATGAGACTGATCTCACGCAGAACATAACCCAACTGATCCACTTCTTGTGGGAACCCATGGCTGTCAACAAATCTTGCAAATAGTTCCATTCTATTCTGTCATAGGCCTTTGACATGTCTGTTTTAACAGCTAAAAAATCCTTTAAATTGTATAATGAGTTCTCAGACCATGCACCAATTCATGAGCAATTAGAATATTGTCTGAAATGAGCCTATCCGGAACAAAAGATGACTGGTTTGGCGACACAATCAGATGCAGGTGAGGTTGCAGCCTTGCCACTAGAATTTTTGACACCACCTTATATAGAACCGAGCAAAGGCTTATGGGTCTATAGTCAGAAATGAGAGGTGAATTTACCTTCTTGGGGATAAGACAGATCTGAGTGAAATTCCATTCAAGTGGAAAGGAGCCTGAATGAAAAAACCTTTGGACCTCCTCTGTAACCTGGCCATCAATCTCCTCCCAATAATGCTGGAAAAACAAGCTAGTCATCCCATCAGCCCCGGGTGTTTTGGTAGGATTGATTGAGAAAACAGCTTGCTTAACTTTCTCTTTAGTTACTTCTGCAATCAGGCAATCATTGGTTCTTTGAGGAACCCTGGTTACAAAATCAGAAAATCAAGTCTGAAAGTTGACTGTCTGAGAAGATTGAAACAGCTCTTTGAAGTACTTCACTGCTACTTCTCCCATTGAGGCATCCGATCTTTGCATGTTTCCTTTAGAATCCTGCAACTTAACCATTAAATTTCTCAATCTGTTTGCCTTGACTGAGTCATGAAAAAATCTAGTATTCCTGTCGCCTTCATCCAACCAAGTGATCCTACTATTTTCCTTTCAATAGCTCTCCTCCTCTCTGTATGCTTCCCCTAATTCCCTTTTCAACTCAAACATATGTGTGGAGCTAGGGTCATCAGATGATTCCACTTCCTCCAATTCTTTTTACAGCTGTTGAATTCTATCTAGAGAATTGAAATTGTTTTCTTTTTTTTCAACTACTTAGGGCTCTCCTGCATCTCCTTAGTCTCTGTGCCACTGAGATCTCTCTGTTCGTAGGACCCAAATTCCAGGCCTGACAAACTGCTTCTTTTACTAGAGGTTTGTATAAAAATCTTTTGTCAAACCTAAAAGAGCCCCTATAAGATTCTTGAGATGCCACCAGCTTAACCAACACAGGCCTATGATCTGAGTCTCTTTTTTTCTAAAAAAGCTTGATTGGAAGTTGGGAAAGAACTAAGCCAATCTTTATTGTCAAAACATCTGTCGAGTTTACATTGTATCCGTTGCTTATATCTTCTACCTGCCCACGTAAAGCCATTCCCTACACTAGGCAGTTCACTCCATACCCTTTAAGCATATCAGCAAATTCCTGACAAGATTTTTCAGATATAGATAGCCTGACAAAAGGACCATCTATATCTGCTATCTCTTTAACAAAAAAATAACATAACAAAAGATATTCAGTTTTAGATTTCTTTGTTTTTCATATAAAATTTTAAAGTTATATAAGATTGATTACTATTGTACTCACGTGACATCACGTGACAACTATAGATTAAAAATATTAGTATAGAATTAGACCAATCCATTATGTTAAAATGCATTTGAATCTATCGAATCATTGTGTGAGAAATGATCATCTTCTTTATAAAAACAAAAAAAAGAAATGATCATCTTTAGTTGACAAAAAAACAAAGAAAGTATATGCACATTAAGTGGTAACTGCGGTTTGGGAATGGAGGGAAAGTTGGAGTTCAAATAAATTGAAATTGGACCACACACAGAGTAAATTTTGTATGATTTATAAATGAATCTTATATTTTTCTCTTTTTTACTTTTTGTTGTGACTTGTGAGTGTGGTTGTGTTTTGAATCTTATTGAACTAACTTTTTGGTTTGTGGATAAACATTATTATTAGGGGTCATGACTTCTTGTTACCTGCATCTTTCACTAGCATTTTTATAGAGCCATTATTAAACTTTAGAGTAATAAGTCGGATAAAATAATAAGACTTTTGATCGATAACCAACCAAGTTTTGAATTCAAACTCGTAAGGCTCTGATTATCTAATCACGTGTTTGTAACTAATTTCAAAAGAAACTATTATTGACTCATCATACTATAAAAAAGGAATCGAAACAAATATCTTTGGCTAAGAATTTCTTCGTGCAATACTTCTTTAAACTTTCAAAATTTAATACACCTTTCGTTTCAATCAGTTCAGAGTTATACATGTTGAAGATATTTACATATTCGATTAATATAATATATACGTGATTATGCGATGACATTTTCGTAAATAAATGGTGTATTTTATAGCGCGTGTTAAAAAAAATGATATTATATAAAACATCGTGTCACCAGATAAAGCATAATATTTAATTTTGTAAAACTCATAAAATTTATGATATATTTGGAACAAACTTATAAAGTACACAAGTTATTTACAAAAATATCATCACTACATTTTTGCAAATATTGAGTATCGTAATGTAATTTACTATAATTACCCTATTTATTATTCCTTACACAAATTTTATGAACCCTTCCTAAATATAAAATCTGTTATTTTTTTGAACTTTCTAAAATTGTGTTATCCCTTATTTTATTTTATTTTTGACCTTTTTAAAAGTGTATTATTTTGGAACAAACAAAATTGTTTTTTTGGTATTCTAAAGTATTTCTAAGAAAAATATGATAATTGTTAAAACTTATCATATTTCTCTTAGAAATACTTTTAAAATACAACAAAACACAATCTTCTATAATTTTTATGATAAGTGGTTTATGAAATCACTTAAAGTATTTCTGTGATAAATGATTTATGAATTTTTTGTTTTGGTTTTAAAGTATAACTATCTTCTATCATTTTTCTTGTTACTGCCTTTTTCCATGTTTTTTGTGGGATTCTTTTTTTTTTTAACAAAGGTTATTACAAAACAACAAGAACAAAGTTGTGACAAGAAACATTAACAAAATTCTAAAGAGGAAGAAGACGATCGAGGGTGGCCAAGCAGGAACAAGAGCTCTGCAACATTTAACATACACCAATCGCTATGAAGTTTTCTCATTGTTGGGACCTCCGATTTGGACTGTTATTTATTTTTTTGCTAATAAAAGAGATTTACTTCAAAAGTGAAAAACAAAAAAAACATTTGAATCAAAAAGAAAAAGAAAAAATAAAAGCAAAAAAGTTGTATTAATTGGTTAGGGATTCTAGCTCGGTTGCTTCTCATTAATTAGCAAACGGTGAATTAACTGCACATATGAAGATTATAAATGTGGCAAATAAAATCATAGTTGTAGACAAATAATAGAAAATTTTTAATTACCCAGATCTCACGGAGCGATCTACCAAATCTATGTTTAAATCCGCTAACTAAATTAAAAAAATCAACTACTAATTAACTAAAATTTCCCAATAAACTCTCTTCCTTTTTCTTTCTTTCTCCCCTATATGTTATGGTCAACAGGTCAAATTTTATTTCGTTTCTCTGTACATTTTTTTAATGGTTTTTTTTTTCAAACACTGTTTGAATGTCGTTAGTAAAGTTTTTGTTTTGTTTTCTTAATTATTTTATAAATGTTGTCTTCTTTATCGTTTAAACCACACTAGTGTCTGTCTCGTTCACTACCAAAGGCAGTCTCTTTCCCCAAGAGCGGATTCACCATCTCGATCTGCTCAAGCTCCTATTCTTTCTTCTTTTCCTGAAGATTTTTTCTGGAGCTTCTCGCAGGTCAAATCTCAATCTTTTTAACTTAATTTTGTCGTTTTTATAAGAAAAAAATTGAAATTTATGCTCATGCTTGTGCATCTGCGTACCTGCATTTCGTTTGCGTTTGAGCCGCCGCAGTGTCAACGAGTTTGTCTTTTTTTTTTGTTCTTTCTTGCAAATTTATGTGTGTGTAAAGATTTTCTTAATTAGAATGTGAAGAGAACGAAGAGAATGTGAGTTGATTCTTGCTGATTCTATCGATAGGGTTTTGGTGGGTTCTTTGAAATTTCCTTAGATGTTTCAGCTCTGGTTCATGGGTTTGTAAAGGTTTCTCACGATCTGTTCGTTTTCCCGAGAAAATGTAGCTGCTTCTGAAGAGAAAGTCTGATGCTTTTCTACAGATTTTTTTTTTATGGATGATATTTAGAAACCCCAACAAAGAAAGAAAGACTAGTTAGATTCTCGTAAATTGTTTTTTCCTAATATTTTTTTCTTCAAATTTTTGGGAGATATTTTCTACAGATTTTGCTGTAAACTTGGGGAGGGGGGGAGGTTTTATACATTACTGTTTGCATCGTTCGATAAGGAAATCAAATAAGTTTTGATTCTACCATTGAATCTTAACGGAGTTTGATAAAGTTTGGTATTTGATTGAATGTATCTTCTATTGATACTCTTGGTTCACTGGACCAATTTTCCTGGAAAGTTTCCAAAGAAAAAGTCTCCATAAGAATCATGTGGTGATGAATTTCTGGTTTTCTCAGAAGATCTTTATATGCATTTGGTATTTGGCCATTTTTTCTCAGAAGATCTTTATATGCATTGTCACAGATGAACAATATCTCCTGGATAGTGATCTCTCTATTGCCTTAACCATTGACTTCGGTTTGACAGATCGGAGGAAGATGATGCAGTCCTAAAACTCAAGACTTCAAGGCTGTGTCTTCTAGTGGGATTTCAAACATGGGGAAGGAAAATGCTGTGTCTCGTCCTGTCACACGTGCCCTTGCGTCTGCTTTGCGTGCTTCAGAAGTGGCTTCTACTACACAGAATCAACAGAGAGCAAACACAAAAAGACCAGCCTTGGAGGATAAGAACGCCACTGCACCAAAGAAGAAGAAGAGGCGAACGGTTCTAGGGGATATCTCAAATGTTAGTTTCAATGCATCTAAACTTGACGCTGTTTAAGCGCATTATGTTTTTTATTATAATGGTTGGCTTCCCGTTATATATGTGAAGATCTTGTGAAGTAAAAAAGGCATCTTGGGCATGGATTTTGCCATTTCAGGCCAAGAACATCAAGCAGGGAAAGAAGGGACGGGGAAAGGGATTGGCGAGTACATCACAGTTGACATCTTCTGTTACTTCAGAAGTCACAGATCTTCAGTCCGGGACCGATGCAAAAGCAGAAGTTGTATCAATTACAGCAGGAAACCTGTCTCTTTGTAAAGGCACAAATGACACAGCTGATAACTGTATTGAGAAGTGGAATTTCAGATTGCCTCCAAGACCTCTTGGGAAATCAGCTTCAACAGGTGATCCAATAAACACAAAATTTCAGGTGATTGGTTCCTATTGTATACAGGAGCGGTCTTTAATGATTTATAATGTTTTTTTTGCAAATGGTTACAGTTGAGAAAAGTGCTGTTATTGGTTGTTCAACTGTACCGGATATCCCAAAATTCATAGACATTGATTCAAATGACAAGGATCCTTTACTCTGCTGCCTCTATGCCCCTGAAATCTACTACAATATGCGTGTTTCAGAGGTAATTCCTAGGCTTTATAGTCTCTACTGAAACTTGGTAAGCCAAAGAGTTGAAATTTTGATTCCTTGTGCTTCTGTGTCACTTCTCTTCTTGCAGCTTAAACGCAGACCATTTCCTGACTTTATGGAGAGAATACAGAAGGATGTTACTCAGTCCATGCGGGGGATTCTGGTTGATTGGCTTGTGGAGGTTAGTGTTTAGTTTCACTTTTTTATGCTAACATTTGCAGCTTCTATGCCTGTCTCAGGGTTCTCACAAAAGCCTGATCTTAATCACAGGTCTCTGAGGAATACACACTTGTACCCGACACTCTCTACCTCACAGTGTATCTCATAGACTGGTTCCTCCACGGAAACTACGTAGAAAGACAGAGACTTCAACTGCTCGGCATCACTTGCATGTTAATCGCCTCGTAGGTTCCGCTCCAAATTAAGTAGTAAATCTCGTCTCAAATGAGAAAAAACTAAACTTTTTTTTTCCCTTGAAACTTTACAGGAAGTATGAGGAAATCTGTGCGCCACGCATTGAAGAGTTCTGCTTCATCACGGATAACACCTACACAAGAGATCAGGTATACCGAGATTGCTGTCTAACACCTTGAAAAAGAAAGAGTGCAATGTACTAATGTACGAATGGAATCGTGATGTGCAGGTCTTGGAAATGGAGAACCAAGTACTTAAGCATTTTAACTTTCAAATATACACTCCCACTCCAAAAACGTTCCTCAGGAGATTTCTCAGAGCAGCGCAAGCCTCTCACCTGGTAATGCATTTTGCAATTAGCTCACCTATCTGTTGTTATTACAAAATTTAGCAGAAAGATTGAGAATTTTATCGGTATTTGATTGCTGTTTCTGCAGAGCCCGAGTCTCGAAATCGAGTTTCTGGCCAGCTATCTAACGGAGTTGACATTAATAGACTACCATTTCTTGAAGTTTCTTCCTTCTGTCATCGCTGCTTCAGCGGTTTTTCTTGCCAAGTGGACATTGGACCAGTCAGACCACCCATGGGTCTGTAATGTTGCTTCTCTTTCTATATCCGGACACAGTTTAGTTCCACAAATCTTGGATCTTTAACTTCTTTTGGCTTTTCTTCCGCAGAATCCAACACTTGAGCATTACACAACGTACAAAGCATCAGATTTGAAAGCATCTGTTCATGCCTTACAAGATTTGCAGCTTAACACCAAAGGTTGTCCCTTGAGCGCCATACGCATGAAGTATAGGCAAGAGAAAGTAAGTTTATATGGTTAAACCAGATACAAAATCCGATTTGCTATTGTTTGCATTCGTTTTTTTCTCGATTCTCATAAGAATCTGTTTTGGATTTGCAGTTCAAACCAGTGGCAGCTCTCACTTCTCCAAAACTACTTGACACGCTATTCTGAAGAGCTAAACCGAACGGTTCAACTCCTAACCGATAATAGATCTGTAACATTGGTGGTCCGGTTCGTCATTTTTCATCTGTTACTCTTTCTTTGTTCATAAAACAGTTCCCACAGTCCCACTCATCTAATACCTGATTAGAATTTGGTTTAGCCTGGTTTAGTTTGATACGTGGTTTGGTTCTTCCAAACCTGGTTTCATCTAACCGGTAACAAGAGGTTATTTTTAGTTGTAACGAGAATGTACATTTTTCTCTTGAGGCAATGTAAACAGTTTCGGAATTTCATATTGTATTTCGATATGAAGTAGTTTATATATTTATATAATTTTATATTCTATTTCTACTCTTGTTGATTTTTTAATATTGAATTGTAATGCTGTAGATTATAGAAACCTCCTTTAGACTTTAGTCTAGTGAGCAAAAGATGAATGTTAAATTATTAAAATGAGATTTTTTATTTCAATCACCGAAAATTTTAAGTATCTTTAGATATCTCTAATTAAGTCTCACTCACATTCACATGTGACTACATAAAAATCATTCATTATCTATTACATGATCTTTTCATAATCCTTAGCCTCTTGCATGATCCAATGAACATTCTGCACAAAAATAATTTCATGATTTATTAGAAATCAGTTAAATAGAACGTAATTAATTGAAAGATTTTTATTTTTTTTGAGCAAATTAATTGAAAGATTATAGAGAAAACTGGAAACATACTCCCAAGGAACATCGCCAGCAAGCATCCAATCTCCATCTTTGTCTTCATATATTGGTACGCATTCACTTTCCTTCAATGTATCATCTTCAATTTCATATATAAACATTATAGTTAATATCATCATTAATTGCCTTGATCAAAGACTAAACTTAAAAAGATTGATAGAAACCAAAAACTAACCAAAATTGATAAAGCATCCGAATAGAATTTGAAGAGCGGAAGCGAGATCTTGGTAACATTTGAACATTTCCAAATCGATCTTCCTTAGAAACGCAGCTCCGTCTACACTCACTTTCACGTACGAAGTCTTGGTCCGTTCCAGACTGTTCTTTCTCCGGTATGAACAAACCGGAGGCCACCCCACAACTTGACTCTTCGTTGCCGGTTCACATTTATCGTCACTCTCTACTTTCGGAGAAACCCTCTTCTTCCCGGAGATGGACCGACCGGAGACGATGATATCTCCGGGTATGCCTAGCCGTAGTTCGGTGATTTCGAGCCCTAGATTACTCTCATTCGCCATTTTTGATGGTTTTTGGTTGAAGTAGTGTTTTAATGTTTTATGTGTGTTCATTTTTGTTCTATTGGCGTTTTATATGTTTTCATAGGAACCAAAACGATGCCGTTTAGAGAGACAGGCTACTTTAGCATTGATTAATCTTGTCGGCTCCATTCGAAGATCTTGTCGAAATTTTTTTTTTTTTTCTTTTTTTTGTTAACTAAGAATGTTAATATCATTAATAAATCAATATTTTTTGGTTTACAAATTATTCGGAAAAAATGCTAATCCTAAGACTTGGTCCCATGGCAAAAAAGTTAAAAAAAATATGGAATCAAAGACAATCGATATTTTGACAAGGCACATAGTTGCTAAGCAATCGAAGCCGAGAAAATAACAATAAAATCTGCTAATACGATGGGGACAGAGATACAGAGAAACAGTAAATAGAGACAACTTGATCGGTCAAGGAGCGATAACAAAGCAGTTGGAAGTTTTTTCTTTGATAACCCGACACTAGAACCTTCAATCTTGGGAGCTTATAAACCATACGAAACAAAAGTTGCCCTCCTCACCAATGAGACGAAGGTCGACAAGCAAATCCCAGAAAATCAGCCCTACAACGGGACTACGCAAGTCATAGAACTATGACGCACTCTCAACTCTACCAAAAACTATCTCCGAAGTCGGATGAAGGAACAAGCAACACCAAATCCACAACTTTACTAACTCCTCCAATAGCCATGTCAACGCCACACAACCAAAACCCGAAGCAGACAAATACAATCCTCCCTAACGAATCTTAGGCATCCAAGCCGAGCAACAGCCTAACTCTCCCAACCACCCAAATCGAGAGAAAAATGGAGCCATGGTCACGAATGAAGACTATAACAAACGGGAATCAAGCCAGAGAGGTCGCCACAAACCAACCATAAGCGCAATCCGCCAGCATAGCCTAAACACGATCAACAAAAACCTCACCGTCGAAGAGAGCCACCGAAGGAGCACCTAAACGCACCACCGAGACACCAAGAGCCGTGAGCCTATCATAGGTCTTAATTCAACGGAGGCCAGGCCCTGTCCTCAAAAGCCCTTACCCTTTCCGATACAAAAGAGCCAATGATTACCTCGGGCATGGCGTAGCGGCAAAGAGAATAGGGAACAACGACTAGATCTGGACCGAGCTGCCACCTCCTCGGCGAGAGACACGACGAAACCCAGAGACATGAGACGAAATCCACATAAATCGCCGAGATGCCTCTTCACTTGCCTAGATCGAAGCCTCACCGTGACGTCGTCGGAGTTTCCGACTCCGAAACCACCACGAAGACCCAATCCGAAGAGGAAAGCTCCACTTTAACCAATCCAAGCAGCGAGGAAGCCTAATAAACAAACTTTAAAGGGAAATGGAGTCTCTCGGGGCACCGGCGAAAATAGCCGGACACCGGAAAGGCAGCCACGATGGTGGATGAAGCTCGACGGCGGCTGAGATTCTAAGGCGAACTCGCTCATTCAGAAAGAGAAAAAACACAAAAAATATACAAAAACAAAATAAATCATTATGAACATTTCTTTTAATTCTTTTGCCGCTTCGTGTTCAAAGGTCAGACAATATGGCTCCGTTGATTCGACAGATCGGACGGCCACGATTTCATTACCAAGAAAATAGGATTTCTTTCTCAGTCGTTGGATCAGGACTCTTGTTCAGGAGACACATTATACTATCTACTAGACATCCCATGTTATGTGTGATTTGTTATGTCTCTGGTTCTTTTAATCAACGACATAAAACTATTAACAACATATTCATGGTCGACTATATAATAATGCACATTAAGATTTACGTATATCTTTATATACTCATGTTTCTTGACAACCGAATACGTGTTACTCAAGGATAAGACCCACACGAATCGTAATTTTATGTATTTACGATTTATAATTGCATACATTTTTTTCCAGAAATTTAGAATGATGGGAAATCGATACATCATTCGTTTTTTTTTTTATTGTCGGCGATTAATAACTAGGGATAATTTGCTCAATAATCCATATTTTTTTATTAATTAGGCAAGTAACCAAAATTAACCCATGTGGCCAAATAATAGCCATTAGATTTAGGGTATTTGGTTATTTATTAAACCAATTTTTTTTTAATGCACAATTTTAGTTAGATTTAGAGTCTTTTTAAAAATTTAGGGTTTTTTTGGTGCAAAATTCTGATTACTATTCTTACAAAATTAGAACCATTGTGCCCGGTCTGTACACATGTATGCACACCCTTTTTGGGTCAAAGTATACACACGTACATACTTTTGGTATTTATTTACATATGAACTCAGTACTTTTGTATAATTGTATGTTTTTTTTTTGTTCGCTTGTATAATAATTTTATGCTACAAAATTATAGAAACCGAACTGATCAAAATGTCTATTACGGGAGATATTTCCATTTTTCTTTCGGCCAGGTATTTCCATATCTATGTATCTCCAATTGTACATTTTTGAAATATGCATATGTTGGTAGCTTTAAGCTAGATTTCCATTTGTGTAGATCATAAGTTAATTTTCCTAATTTGATCGATCGTGTAGTGTGTGTATATATTCTCGGCTGGCTTTAGTCAATGAATAACACAACCGAAAATTCTACAAGACTGTGATAATGGAGAGCGAAACCCACAATGATAATGATCAACACATGATCATCGACATTCCAAACGATGACGATTCTTCATCAATGGATGAGGGCTATTCTACAGCAAGATCGTCTCTGTCTACAGATGAGGAAAGAGTAGAATCAAGAGAAGGTGAAACTTCGTCTACGAGTGGCTATGCTAATCTTTGGAATTTAATGGAATTAGTAATCACTTTGGTCCAGATCGTTGCAGCATTAGTAGTTTCGACTCTAGCAAAATATAAACATCCACAAGCACTATTATTAGCATGGCTCATTGGTTACACTTGTGGCTGTATTACCAATACTCTCCATCTTATTCTATCTTGGCGTTTACGCAACAAATATAACCAAGTTAGGGAACACTCAAGGACAAGGTATAATAAATAATAACTCTTGTTTTCTGTGTTTTTTTGTTTTGTTTAAAGAAGATTATGTTTTATCTTTGTTGTTGTTGTTGAGATTGACGGGTTTTTAATTAACACATATTGGTTGCAGAATGGATGACGATCATGAGGTGGTGATGAGGCATTTGAAGATTGTGATTGAATGTTTCTTTGTTGTGTGGTTAGTTTTCGGGATTGTGTGGATTTGTGATGACCACTCATCTCCTTCTGATGCTCCTAAACTCTACAGGTTCGACTCACAAATCATGTCCCAAGAGAGAATTTAAGAAAACTCTAATGAATTATAATACTAACCTTTTGTCTTCTTGATTTTCCTTCTTTTTTTCAGGTTATGTGTAGTCTTCATTGCTTTCAGTTGCATCAGACATGCATGTCCAGCTCTATTAGGGGCAGCTAGGGTCATCTTCATGATTTATACTGTTAGCAGGTTGTGCGGAGTTTCCTCCGCAATTATGGCGGTCCTGAGCCTCCTGGTGGATATGTTACATGGCATGATGTCGTCTTTAAGGAAATATCTAGGAGGTGGATTTGTTTTCAAGGGACCGAGCCATGATGATGTTGCGAGTAGTAACTCTGTTTTAGAAAGCCAGTTGCAGTGTTGTTGCATCTGCTTGAGGAAATATGAAGAGAATAAGGGAGTAATAAGGAAACTTGAATGCTCCCACGTCTTTCATTTAGAGTGTATAGACAAATGGCTAAGAATCAAACCAACATGTCCTCTTTGTCAATCACATGTTAGGGGATAATGAGAAGAGGTTGAGATGTTGATTTTTTTTTTTTTCATGAGTGTTTTGCTCAAGATTTGTTGTAAAATGTTCATCATTACATAAAAATTTTACCTCAAAATCCTCTCAAACTTGAGATAGCTACAATGTAGAAACAAACTACCAACTATTAAATTTGTATCAGAATTCCCCGGAGATGTCAAGAGGAAATTAGGTAATTTGTAAGAAATAAATAAAAATTATTTGATTGTAAAAGTTACTTGGAATGTGTCATGGTGTAGATTTGGTCTTTAAAAGACTAATAATTTAGGAACCAAAGAATTGGAAAGGTCAATTCTTTTGTGTGTTTAATTCAGATTTAGATGGACTTTTAATTGGGTTGGACGAGTAATACAAGAAACCAAAACTTTTGATCAATGGAGGATCCTTTGTTGACCAAGAGTGAACACATCGTCGACATTACAATCGATGGTGATTCTTCATCAATTGATGATCAAACACGACACGAGGGTGTTGAATCGAGTGATCTGTATACAGCTCCAAGTGTTTGGAATTCGATCGAGTTTGTTTTGACTTTGGTCCAGATTGTTGCAGCCATAGTAGTTTTGACATGACCAAAAGATGAAGAACATCCACAAACACTATTGTTTATATGGATCATCGGTTATACTTGTGGCTGTATTGCCTTTCTCCCTATCCTATGTTGGCGTTTTTGGTATTATAACCGAATTATTAGCTCCGAATCTACCGAAGAATACTCAAGAAGGACAAGGTACAAAAATTGTTTTTCTTTATTTTGTTTTAGGCATTAGAAACCGCATTGATTTTTTTTTTTTTTCAAACCAAATTTTAAAAAAATTTTAATCTCCAACCATGGAAGAAATGTTCAAAACTAACAAAGAAGACATAGATAAAGACTCGGCTAAAATATTTGCCGTGCTAAGTACTCGAAAGATAGAGATAGAAGAAAAGGATCCTAAAAGACAAAAGATGTCATGTAGAATATTTTCTAACTCGTTGGCAACACCTCTAGACTTGAGAATCTTGACAAGAGAAAGAGAGTCTGTGAACACATTGAGGTGTCGGATCTCTATAGTTGAAGCGGCTAAAATTGCAGCTTTGATTGCGATCGTTTCCACTCCAAGCAGAAACGCCTTCGACGTAGAGCTCCCTATAACAATTTCACTAAACAATTCACTAAACACAAGTGAAGAATTTGGGAGGAAACTAGACTCCATCAAGGAAAAAGCAGGGCACTGAAATCCCAGACGAACCAGATTCAATGGAAAGATACGCATAACATGAGGTTTCTTCCCAATCTGCCACAAAAGAAAAGTAAACAAACTCCAAGCAGCTATCGTCATCGTGACATTGGATCGAAACCTGCATATTGCAATAAGATTGCCAGCGACTGGCACAAAAGAAGCATCGCACCTAGGCGAAAAGATTGCCAATAGATGACACAATAGGAGAAACCTGCATACTGCAGTAAGGGAGAACAATCTGCATACGGCAGAATCGGATCGCACAGAGGCGACAAGGAAGCCAACAAAGGACACAATAGAAAAACCAAAGAATCGAAACAATTGGGACTAAACCAAACCAGCTCGGATCGATCATGACCAAATCTACCCATTCCACGAAACCCCGAACACAATCCAAATCAGAAGGTAAGGAACATGAGCATACCATGATGACGTCGCCGGTGGCTAGCAACCGCGGAAGATCCGGTGGATCTGGCGGATCCGGTGGCTCTGGAGTTTGATCTATTTCGACAGCTAGCTTCAGAACTGGCGGCTCGGGGAAAATCTGCAGCAGCTTCGTCGTTGGCAGTGGATCTAGCCATGGAGAAGGCAACGTTGTTAGACCGGAGAAACCGAGACGGCGGCGGAAAGACGATGAGACGATGACTTTCACGGAGAAGGATCTGCTCATGGAAGAGACATCGGCGGCGGAGATCGAGAGGCGGAGCTCCATTCTTGACGGCGGAGATCGAGAGGCAGAGCTCCAACGGTGGTCTCGGGCCTCGTGCCCGAGAGAGAAACTAGGGCACCACTTGGTTTATACACAGTTTTAAAAACCGCATTGATATATAATGGTTTTATTGGTTAATTTGCAGAATCAATGAGGTGATGGACATATTACAGATGTTGCTTGATGGTTTCTTCGTGGCTTGGTTTGTGGTCTTTTTGTGGAATATTGTTGGCAACTCATCATCTCTAGATGATACTACTACTCAATTCTTCTGGTGCGCATCAAACAAAATTTACAATCATGTGTTTGAAAACAGAATTGACCCTCTCTAATAAATACTCACATTTTGTCTTTTTTCATTGTCGTTTTGCAGGTTATGTGCGGCTCTCCTAACGTTCAGTTGCATTAGAAATGTACTTATTAATCTAACATGTGCAGTGATCTGTTACTTGTTGCCTGGGTACTTATGTCTTTTTGCCATTGAGGAAGTCATGAAAGTCATGATGAGACTTATCGGTGGATTCCTTGCGTGTATCTGCAGACAGAGCCGGCCCTAAGTTTAAGAAGATCGCAAGTTAGAGAGAAAAAAAAAAGACCGTTTTGCAAATTTTTATAAAAAATGGACTGTTTTATATATAGAATCGGTCCTGGTTTTTTAGGACCGCAAGCCCATGCTTTGTCAGTTTGATCTCAGGGTCAGCCCCATCTGCAAACAATATTCAAAAAAGTGCTAGGTGCTAAGCGGACGGCGACCCATCGCCTAGCGCCTAAAACGCCTAATCGGAGCCTAGGCGATTTTTAAAGCGGTCTAGACGTTTATAAGATAAACCGATGTATATTATATATATCATTAATATATAGTACAATATATTAAATACCATAATATATAAATATTAAAATTTTAATTTTTAAATCTTAAAATAGATCGAAAGTTCAAATCATACAAAAGAATTCATAAAAATATTAAAAATATCAAAACTTAAAACATCATAAAATACCATATATGCGAATTAGACCAAAATATTTATTCAATTCATATCAAATAACATAATTTTTTTTATAATCATGTATTATGAAGTCAAAAGTTATAGATTTAATTATATGATGTTAAAATATTTCAAAAATTACACCGAAAACAAAAATTAAATGTTAATTGATTAACATTTTGGTAAGATCGCCTAGACCCGCTTAGAGCCGTCTAGGACTGCCTAAGGCCGTCTAACTCCGCTTAATACCAAAAACGCCTAATGGCAACGCCTAGGAGATAATCGCCACGGTCTATAGACGCCTAGCGCCTAGGTACCGCCTAAACCGCTTTTTAGAGCACTGTCTGCAGATAATTATTGTAAAACAATCAATTCATAGTGGTATAGTGGTTGAAGATTTACCATATTAGTTAAGGGATCATGGTTCGAGTTTTTCTACTGCGATTTTGATCATGTCCACTGTGGACGTCTTAAGTGGCAAAAAAAGCCGAATTTTCATAGGCTCCGACGATTAGTCTGGGCGAAACCTAGAATACAGCAAAAACTCAAAGACACGATCCTTCTTCTTTTTATTGTTTGCATTAAAGCATGTTCTTGTGTACCAATTACCTCTGCAATTAATGTTTTTTTTTTTTTTGTGTGGTTAGTTTTGGGAATTGTATGAATTTTTGATGGCCACTCATCTCCCTCTGATGCTCCTAAACTCTACATGTTCGACTAGAGAGAATTATATAATCTCACATTTGTCTTCTTGATTGTCCCTTTGCAAGTTATGTATTGTTTACATCACTTTCCTTTATTTTTTTTTGGTTTTATATGAATTTAACTAAGAAAAGTAAACAAGTACAAAGAACAGATCTAGTGCGTATTGCATCAAAAGTTAAAGCAGAACTTGATAACAGCAACAATTTTCTTTTAAAAAGAACTAATTGAAAATTGGATAACCATATGCTATATAAGAGTTTGTCGAGATGACATTCCAAAATCTTTATGTCGATTTCCGGACGACAAATCCAGCGGGTAAAGAGATGGAAGTTTTAATGCCTCAAGTCCCTCAACCGTCTGAGAGGCCCACGCTCTCGACCCATAGACTTCATTCTCGTCTGATGGTTGGTTTGCTATTCCACCTAGAAATGTTGCGCAATCTCAATCCACCTTTTTTTAGGGAGGCAGTTCTTGCTCTAAGCAACGTTTACTCCGTCTCTCTTGGTAATGTCGCCACACAAAAAAACTTGGTTACAACATGAAAGACTCTCAAGTGTCGAGCAAAACTGAAAGACATGATACTTTTTGAGCGAGCATGAGGAATGTTATCTAATACAGAATCACCACCCATATTAAAGTTCACACGTGGGAGGTGCGGAGGACTTTATCCCTTGCACTACGGTACATTTTAGAGTTAGAAAAATGTACATATATATTCATAGTCCTATTTGTATCGAATTTTGAAACTAATATATATGATTCATAAGAATTTGTAATTATTTTTCACACAGTTAGTAAAAAACTTGGACAAAAAGTATTCATTTTAATAAGCATTCTCTCTGATATCTTACGAATTGATTTCTTTCTTGTTTTTTTTATCTGCGATTTCACAACAAAAAGACTATAACTTACTTACAATTGGTCAGTGTATAATTGATCTTAAGAAATGAATTTAGGATCAAATAGTTGGAAAGGTCAATGCTTTGTGATTCAGTGTAAAAAACTATAATTTAGCACCAAATAATTTTATAACATTACATTGTAAAGGACTATAACAAAAAAGACTATAATTTACTTATAAATTGGTCTTGGTCTGAAGTTGGTCAATGCATTGTGTTTCATTGTAAAAGACTATAATCTAGCACCAAATAATTTAACACTTATAAAAGACTATAATGTACTTAGAATTGGTCTTGATGTAGAGTTGGTCTTAAAGTAATAATTTAGCACCAACGAATTGGAAAGGTCTATAAATGCTTTGCGGATTTAGATGGACTTTTAATTGGACTAGACGAGAAACAAAATAAACCAAAACTAAAAGTGATCAATGGAGGGCCCTTTGTTGAGCAAGAGTGAGCACAACGTCGACGTTACAAACAATGGCGATGCTTTATCAAATGATGAGCACCTCGTCGACATGACAGCCGATGACGATTGTTCATCAACTCTTGCGCAAATACCATATGTATTTGCAATTGCTTCGAATTCGTTCGAATTTGTTATGACTTTGGTCCAGATTGTTGTAGCAATAGTAGTTGTGACAAGAGCAAAAGGTGACCATCTAGAAGCAACATGGATTATCCTTTATACATGTGGTTGTATTGCCAATCTCCCTATTCTATGTTGGCGTTTCTAGCGTTACCAAAATGCTACCTCGGATATAGGGTATATATAAACTGTGTTTCTTTTTCTTTCCTTTTTTACGCATTAGAAACCGAAATCGTTAATGGTTTTATTGGTTTTGCAGTATCAACGCGGTAATGGTCATTATGAAAATGGTGGTTGAATATTTCTTCGTGGGTTGGTCTGTGGTGTTCTTTTGGGTGTTTGTTAGCAACTCATCAACTCTAGATCATACTACTCCACTCTTCTGGTGCGCATCGAACAAAATTTACAACTATGTCGTAAAAACAGAATTCACTTCTCTGATAATAATATTCACCATATTTGTCCTTATGCAGGTTATGCGTGGTCTTTCTTGCTTTCGGCTGCATAAGATATGTGCTTCCTTATCTAATATGTGCAGGGATGTGTTGATGTATGTCTGTGACGTTATGTGTTAGCGCCGTTTGGGGAGCCATTAATTAAACTCATTGGAACGCTTTATCTGCGGGTAAAAATGGTGGATCGATCATGTTGTTTTCTTCTTTCTTTTGCTCAACAATTGTTGTAACACTCTCTATGTTTTATCAAATAAAGTCCTCTCTTCTTGAAATCGCTGAGCGAAGCAGAACTGAAAGACACAATGCCATAAGCATTTTCTTGTGTATTTACCTCTACAAACAAGATAAACATTTAATTAGTTATCTGCATTTTCAACAACCGGATGCCTTTTATACTTGACTCTTTGGTCACCTTGAAGAGGCGATTCATGTTTTTTTTTTTTTTTGATAAAGGTTTTACTATTTAAAAAGCGCTTAAGAGGCTATCGAATTTTCCATGGAAATTTCGGCCCAATAAATAAAAGAATTGTGCCTGAATAAAAAAAATTAAAATCCAAGAAACATGCAGAGTAGATCCTACGTGGAAGACTCTGTAACGGAAAATAACCAGGATGAAACGACAAATCATGAGAATTAAGTGGAGGATCAACTTCCGAGAGTAAAAATGAAAGAAAGAATAGGAAGAATGGGGACATATACAATACATTCATACTTTACATTATAATTCTTGCTCTTTCCACAAAACACAATATTTGTAATAGGAGTGTCCGATTCGGATAGAGTAATATGGTTGTATACCGGATATCCTAAATAACCGTTTGGGTATAGATTTTAAGAACCGGGTTTTGGCCTTTAATGTAGTGTTACTCTTGTGCAAAGCATTTGGGAGGTTCTGGGTTCAAGTCCTCTCGGTAATATATTCCTACCCAAATTGGGTCGCGTTTCCTGTATAACTTTGGTCTATGCCGACCCCCGGTTTCGTAAGACTCGAGAGACTAACCTATACCATTTAGTCAAAGATACGGTATATTAATATGTTTGGGCGATTGGATTTACAAATCAGTGGACGTGCCGGAGTGGTTATCGGGCATGACTAGAAATCATGTGGGCTTTGCCCGCGCAGGTTCGAATCCTGCCGTTCACGTTTTTTAATTCTTCTTCCTTTTCCGGGGTTTTTTGTTTTTTGTTTTTGGTCCTCAGTTTTTTATCCCGCCCATATTAACCCTAGATTTTTTATTGATTGATATTTTTGATACTCAATCCCGCTTTCCCAAACATTTCAATTTTCAAAACCCATAACCTATCTCTCTCGATCTCTCTCGGTATCTTACTGAAATCCCACCGGCGGGGAATTTTCCGGTGATTCAGATGGCTGATGTGAGCCGGAGTTCAAGTTTAGAGGAGGATCCTTTACATGCTTACTCAGGTCTGTCGTTGTTTCCTCGTACGCTGAAATCCTTGTCGAATCCTCTTCCTCCTCGTCTTTATCAATCAGACGATTTACAGCAGACGCATACTCTCCTTGAATCTATGGTAAATTCTTCCCTCTTAATCTGCTTGATATTTTGATTTCATGGATTAGCTAGGGTTTTGTTTGCTCTGTGAGTAAATGGGGGGGAGAGGATTCGAGTCGGTAATTTCACGGCGACGAAATCAATTTGAAATCTAGCTGAGAAAATCGTATTCCTACTTCGTTTTCCGCTCATCCGCTTCCCGGATGTTCCCAAATGACGGAGATTAAGTTTTTGTTTGATCTCTCCTACCAAACCCTTGATTGAGAGCCGGATGTATGAGCGTTTGCTTCTCCTTCTTCTTCTTTTTCGTGTAGATGCATCTATGAGCTTTTGCTTCTTATTATTCTTCTTTTGCGTCTACCTACATGCTTGATTTTCAGGTTCTCTTCAATTAGGACGAAAGTCTGTGTAAACTGCAAATATTTAGCTATTATCTTGAAAGTTTAGAAAGTCTGTTATCGGAAAAACCGTGAGGTTTAGACTGTGTATCTCTGGGTTTCCATTATGTGCAGCGCAGACCCGATGAGGCGTTACAGCTCTATCTTTGGTCAGTAAATAAGCTGTAGGAGATAGTCTGCTAATGAATTATTTGAAATTTGCTGTACATTGGATTCGTCCCTTTTTTTTTTGGGTCAAGGCTTCTCTTGGTTATAGTTGTTAAGAAACTCAGAATGAGATTTAGAAAAACAAACTGCAGTTTTCTCTATATTCTTTGTCGGTTACGTGTATTTTTCCTTTCGGTTTTTTTCCTGAGATATCAAGTTTTTCTCTATATTCTTTGTCCGCTGTCAAATCCTTGTCTTCTCTATCTCACAGCCTTTTGAAATTCAAAAAGAGCATCAGGAGCAGGCAAAGGCTATCTTAGATGACAGCTCAGAACTTTTAAAGGAAGGCATTGGAACCAGTGTAGCATCTGAAGATATGAATGTAGGTGTCAAGATGGACCCCATTCCAAATAAACGAGAAAGAAGGCCGGGACTAGACCGTAAGCGAGGACACTTTTCTTTCAGGCCTACGACAAGGTAAAAATCAGTTTAGCAACTGATCCATTGTTTTAGCATACTAATTCTTTCTTTACTACTTCATATGATTCCCTTACAAAGTTAGTTGAAGCCTATAAATGTTCTTGTTGCAGTCAACCACCTCAAAATGAACCGACCTTTGATGGTAGTAAATATCCAAAACCTGAAGATTACTTTGCTGCATATGAAAGATATGAGAGTGAGTTATATATTTTTCTTATGTTCATAGCCTTACCTTGTTTATTATATAACTATCATTCAAATATGCTTTCTTTTCACTGGATTTGAAATAGATGCCAAACGAGAATGGCAGAAGCAGACTGGCACCATTGTAACAGATACACACCAGAACCAGCCTTCAAGGCGCCCTCGCAGACCAGGAATTCCAGGGTATGTACTATGAGCAGCTCTGTAACTGCATGTTTCAGAGTTGTTCCATTTGCATATTTTGCTTTCTGTTTCCCTTGATACTTGCAATTTCAAATTCCAGGAGGAAACGGGGTTCATACAAGCATACTTATACGGATAGTAATTTAACTGATGCTACCAACCTGGAAGCTTCAGAAAAGGAAAACCCCATTCCTTCTGAACAAAGCTTAGAGAGGACCACCGCTGCAGAGGTTACAACTGCGGACAGAGAAGTAGATGGTGAGTGAGCACTTGTAGTAGAAAAGAATTTCATGAGCTACCATTTTGTTAGATCATGCTTGCAACCCTTTTGTTAAATCGGATAGCGTAAGCCTCTGTGTTCTGCAGATTCAGCCGTAGACACAGACAAGGACTTAAAGAATATTTTGACTGAGTTGCTTGCATGCGCTCCGGATGAGCTTGAGGGGGACAATGGCGTCAAGCTTGTGGAGGAACGATTGCAGTTCAAGCCCATTGATGTAGGAATGCTTTCTCTCCCTGAATTTCAAGAGGTTAGGAAAACAGACTTGAAGGTATCTGGAAGGAACCCATCAAAGCGAAGGACTGTTCTGACAGATATACAGAATATGTTAAAAGGGATCCACAGTGATGGAGCTCGAAAAAATAGCCAGTCAGCATCACCAAATCCACCAGGGGATCAGTTTTCATTTCCTGACAGCGATTATTTGCTTCCAGGAGATCAACAGTCTAGTGAGGTTGATCTAGCAAAGGATTTGAATATCTGTTCCAGATCTCCAGTGACCAACGATCCTGATAAAGTTATAACTAATGCATCCCCGTCTAATGTGGGCACTGTATACGTTGATAGCCCTTTAAACAACTCAGTGCAGAAGACTGCCAATGAAGATGATTCTGATACTCCTTCTGGCATCCATAGATTTAATTTAAGTCCAGATGGAAATGCAGATAACTGTGTGGATGATCACTTCACAAACAGAAATTCAGCCACGCTAGAGGTAAATGTAGATATGCAAACAAAAGAAAACGAGGGAGATGTGCCCACGAGTGAAAGTGAAGCAAACAGAAACACTGGCAGAAGCGATAATGATGCTGATATCAATGAAGAAACTGATCAATTAAAAAGGCTGGTTAGTTTCTCCTTGACTGTACAGGACCTTTTATAAACATACTTGGACCTCTTGTTGGTCACATCTCTTGTGTATATGTTTGTGATATAGGCGGAATATGCATCCAGAGAGGCTGCAAGAATTGATCCTGTTACTCTAGAAGAGGATAGCATCCCGTATCAGCAAGGTATTAGTGGAATCTCAAAAATTAAACTAGCAAATTAACATATATCATAACTTAACTTGTACATACTTCTCCATTAGATACTTACTTCCATTAACATTTTCAGTTCACATAAAAACTGTGGCTCAAAATTTTTTCCTTAAGCCATTATTTTGTCTACAGATGAATCCTCAAAATCTCCAAACAGAGCTCCAGAACAATACAACACAACGGATGGAGCCTTTGAACATGTAGAGCACATTCAAGGACAGCATGGAGAAGGAAACGACAACACGGACACCGCTTGTGGACTTGAAGTAGAAAATGCTCAGGTTAGTTCACCTGTGTTTGGCCAGTCTAAGGCCAATTCATCTTCATGTGGTCTCAATTGTTAGACTCGGTTCATCTTTTTCTCTATTTTTATCCTTTGCAAATAGTTAAAAGTTTTTTTTGAATTCTAGTACTCTGCCGGATCGTTATTTTTTAATCCATGATAAAAATAATACACTGAACAGAATCGTTGGATTTTGTGTCTTTTCAGGGGTTTGTGTGTTTTAAATAGGGTGTAAGCTTTGTTTTTAGGCTAGTTCGAGTATGAGCTTACTTAAATAAAACGAATTTGAGAGTTGTTTATTAACTTTTTTACAGGAGGAGGTTCACAATTCTTCACAAGAACAAACAAATAAACGAAGAAAGAGAGGATCTTGTGATAGCAATATGAAAAAGCGAAGCAAAACCGTGCATGGTGAGAGTGAAGGGAACATGCAAATGAAAACATTACGACATGAAAGTGGAGCGAAGAAGCAAACCAAAAGAAAATCCAACGAGAGAGAGGAGAAGAAGCAAATGAAAACAGTAACACGCGAGAGTAAAATATTCTCTCGTAGGAAAAGTCTTGCAGGTTACACACACAGACTTGCCAAAGAAACTAAACTCTATTACTCATATGCTTTAAAGCTCTTTTGATTGAAATACTACTAAACCGACATGTTTTTGTATTGTTTTGCCTCTCTCGAAGGTGCTGGTATGAAATGGGAATCTGGTGTCAGACGAAGCACGAGGATTAAGTCGAGACCACTTGAATACTGGAGAGGTGAAAGATTCTTGTTCGGACGCATTCACCAGAGTAAGTCGCATATTCTTTCTACACAGAATTGATTTCAATATGGATTTTTCTTTTTCCTATTCACAATTTGTCTTTGTTTTTTCAAAGGTTTGGCTACTGTTATCGGCATAAAGTATGAATCCCCGGGAAAGGGCAAAAGCGAAAAACCCGAATTGAAGGTGAAATCATTTGTCTCTGATGATTACAAAGAGCTGATTGATTTAGCTGCCTTGCATTGAAGAATCATAATCCTAGGAGCTAAAGTGATCAAAGCATCCTCTTTTGATCATAAACTCTTTATTGATGATGTTTTTAGTGTCCAAGACCGACCATCACTTGGGGTCCAATCTTGTCACTGTCTTGCAATTAAACCGCAACTGCTTTTGGACTTTCGAAAACCGAACCGGGAGTTTCAACTTTCAATTGGTCTTTTCCATATGTTAGAAGCCAAGTTGACTTGTCACGTGATTATCTCAAAGTCTTTGGTATTCTTTTCAGGGCACTTTTTGTCCCCACATCTCTCCCTTAAAAGCCGCCTTGACTATTATTATACTCTCTTAATCAAATATATTAACTCCATTTTACAAAAAAAAATGTCATTCTACCATTTTTCATACAAATTAAAAAAAATATTAAAAATTTTATTATACCCTTCATTAATACACTAAACAAATTTCTCTATATTAAAATAAAAGAACTAAAACTAGAATTTTATCATAAACTCTACATTAAAAATACAAAAATGACATTTGTTTTTGAAACAAAAATAAAGTAATAAAATAACACTCTTTATAAAATGGAGAAAGTATTAATTTTAACTTAAGGTGTTTTTTTTATCCAAAACTGAATTAACCAAACGAAAATCAAATCTTGGGTCCACAAACCGAATTTTCATAATGGTTCAATGACTACCATCTTCAAACTCACCAAAAACTAAGTCGAACTGGAAAACGATTAATACACTTGCCATTTAATTTTTTAGTTGATTTGATTTTTGTTTAATTTTCTTTACTAAATATGCAAATTGAAATCAGGCTTGAATACATACTGGTTTTAGTTAGTTGATATTTTTTTTTCATATTAGAACCAAAAGCAAAAACGAAATGTCCACTCTGATTCAGCTGTTTAGACTTTTTTTTTACGTGAACTCAATATTCGTCCCCTCTCGATCCACTTTTCTTGGATCGTGTCTCGCGAAAAATAAAAAAAGTTTGAGTTGGAATCTCGTTATTATTGAGTATGGTCCTAATCTTTTGATAGAAGTAGCGTCTGAGTTTCGTACTTCTCTTTCACTTTTTAGGTAATATGCCAGTATTGGCAATAACCCACAAATTTGGAACAGCAAAATTAAATCTGACGATATTACTTGTTTTAATACGCTTGGATTTTCTATGCAAGAGTAAAAGTAATTAAATTTCGACCGAGGGACAAACAAAGACTAACAGAAACAAGGAGACAGAAAAAACAAAAAAACCCTCAAGCCTTTATCACCTAGTTTTAAATATCGAAATGATTTAATTATCTCACTAGTTTTACTGGTAATCGAAGAGAAATAATACATACACATCAGCAAATTGGATAACTATGACTGGATTATATAAAAATTATGTATTCAAACAAAAACACTACAAGTTGATGAAATTCACGGGCACTATATTAACTTTTTGAATTTTGATTTGATTTGATGTCGACCGTACAGACAAATATGAGTCCGGATTTTAAATACTATACTAAAGATATATATATACAGAATAAAATATCACCATGTCTTCCGCTGACTAAAGACATATTTGTGTTAAACAATTTGGAAAAGTAAAAACTAAAACGATATTGTATTGATATGGAAAATGACGTATTCTAGATTTAAATACGTAATCCAGTATCATTCATAATAATAACCAGTCAAATTAATCTACTTTCTGTCGTTCTTATATCACCAAAAGATTGTTCGTATTCATCTGGTGTTTTACAATATTTCATTTCTTTTTTTTGTTTTACTTGTGTGTTTTTTCTTATCTATGATTTAAGTTTTTCTTCTATTTGGACAGAAAGCAAAGGATTTGAAGTGGCAGAAAACTGACGTATCAAGATTTGCTAAACTGAACGAACGTATAACTGCAGCTGGAATTTGAAGATTTCGGGCATGTGCAAAATATGAAAATGATAAATTTGGAGAAAAAGTTTATACTTTTTGCATATTTGAAAAATATTTTGAAGATCTTAGGTTTAGGATTTTCAAGTAATGGTATAAGGAGTTGTGCCTGGTGAAGTAACACTTAGAGCCACATTTTTTAGAAACTAACTTGAAATTTTGTCGAAAATTAGAAGTTGTCAAGGTGAGTGTTTAACCTATTGATTCACAAGGGTAGCATAGGCTATTGATTTATTGGATTTGGGTATAAACAATCTAGGAAATAGATGTGTATAGATCCATATAGATGAATTTTGTAAATGTTTCTTATACTGAATAATAGTAAATGCGTTAACTTAGCACATTCCAAGCATATTTCTGTGTTGTGCTAGTTCTTTGAACTTTCAGTTTTTATATATACAAAACATGTAGTTTATTGATTTAGATTAGTGTTGTCATATGTGTCGTTTTTATATGTTAAAGAGATATAGTTTATTAATTTATTATTCTAGTGTTGTCGATGCGTTAATATCAAAGCCTTGAATGGGTAGGGTGGATCGGACGGTTCTCTAGTGGTTCCTCCTTCAATCGTTTTTATACTCATATTCAACAAAAGTTAAGTGTATAATGTGTAGTAGGCCTGGACGTTCGGGTATTCAGATCGGTTTCGGTTCAGTTTTTCGGTTTTTGGATATTTCGGATATAGAGATTTAGGAACCGTTCAGGTATTTTAGATTTTTGGGTCGGTTTCGGTTCGGTTTTCGGGTTGGTTCAGGTAGGCTTACTGAGAACCGGATAATAACCGAAAATAGTCGGATAATTTTCGGGTTTCGGTTTGGTTCGGTTTTTGGGTAATTTGGGTAATTTTTGGGTAATTTCGGATATTTTTCAAGTAATTTCCGGTATTTTTTTGTAATTTCGGATAATTTTTGGTAATTACTCGAATATCCCCGAAATTACCAAACTAACCCATACCCGACTTATAACTGAAATATCTTTAGGTTATTTTATGTTTCGGGTATCCGTTCGGTTCTCCGTTCGATTCCAGTTCAGTTCAGATATCCGCACTTTGAAATATAGAAACCATTCGGGTATTTTAGATTTTCGATTCGGATATTTTTACATCGATTTCGATTCGAATTTTCGGTTCCGATTAAAAATATCCAGAACTAATGTACGATTTTCATCAATTAAAAATTAAAAAAATAATAATTGTACCGCAGGCGGTACAAAAGATGAAGAAAAGTTGAGATCCGCTATCTACAGTAAAATCACCGCAAATATGGAGTGGTCTAACATTTCTCATGCATGGGAACCACTTTTAATTATTTTTTAATAGTTTCTTCACTTACTGGAATAAAAAGCTAATTAAAATTAAAATCAAAATATAGTGCCTCCATCAACATTTTAAATTTTTCTTTTAAAATCTTATACTTTCATCAGTTACCAAATTTTTTTTTTTATTGCATTTATAAATTAAAATTTCTAAAATTAAATATCATGTAATAATTATTTAGAAGAAATTATGTGTCATACTTATTAATATTTTATTTTTTACTAATTTAAAACTCGTATATATGTGAATTTATAATTTAATATTTTATAATCAGCAAAAAACAGTTAAAAAAATAAAAATAAAAAACAAAATCTGATAATCCAAAATACTAAAAATTAGTGAAAATTATTATATTCACTCCACATTTATTGTAGTTATATTCAGCTTTTATTATATTGAAAATAAAGTTTTCAGTTTTTATAGACCAATCAAAATACTCTATATTGTATTCAAATGTATTTTATGTAATGTTTTAAATATAACTATGTATATTTAGGCCTGCCCATTTCGGGTCGGGTTATCCGACCCTACTCTTACCCGGCTCAAATTATTTGATCCTTTCGGGTAAGGGTAATTGATATTACCCGTTCGGGTAACGATAATTTATTTTAACGGATAAGGGTAAGGATCGGGTAATTACTCCGGGTATCCGATTATCTATTTAGGTAATTAAAAATTTTAAATTATATAAATGTATTTAAATCCTATATATAAAAATGATAAATATCATAAATTTGATAATTTTGGAGATGAGTTCTTAGAACATTTTTCAAAATTATCCACAATTTTTCAAAGTAATCCCCAAATTAAAAAACTATCTCAAAACTCAACAAATCTTTTGCTAATATTATCCGAATTATTCATAATTATCCGTTCGAATAGCGATTTTAATTGTCAACATTAACCGTTCGGGTATTTATTTTAATTACATGTATTATCCTTACCCGACCCTTAGCCGACCCTTAGCCGACCCTTACCCTTAAATTATCCGTTTGGGTAGTGATTTTTGATATCCTAAATACCTTTACCAGACCCTTACCCGCTATTACCCGACCCTTTACCCGTAATGTGCAGGCCTATGTATATTTATATATGTTGCATTTATAAATTAAATTTTTAAATTAACTAATTTTAATTATGTAAAAATTAAATAACAATCTTAAATCTCATAGAAATTATTATTAATATGACAATATTTTGAACCGTTTTTATCTGTTTTCACCATTCAAACATACATTTTGAACCGTCAGATCTATTTGATCTGCCTGATCCGCATCTGATCCACCTGATCCGCTTAATCTGTACCGCTGGATCCGTTTTTTTTATTTTGAATCCAAGTTTAATCTCGTATGATACATATTATATATTAAAATTTTATATTTGTATGAATATAACACAAGTGCGTGCGGATATGATCATGGACTTGGGGATGTGGTGGACCCTAAAGCGAGTCCAAGTTGCATGGAACATGCCATTTCCAAAATTAATCGTATTGTCTCGTATTTTCGCGCCGTATATCATTTTCTTATCAAAATACATTATCTACGAATTGTCACAAAGTCAGTGTTTATAGTTCTCTTTTTAGGTATAATAGCCTTTTAAAAAAGAACGTTGTTTCTTCTGTATGATGTAGCGATGACTAATGTCATTGCACCATTTACAAATATAATTTGAATGTCCCACAAACGATAGAGAAAAGATACACAAAAATGAAATATAAAAAATATGAGAAAGAAAAGAAAAAAGGGGGAAAAGAGGAAGGAAGGAACTCAGAAGTTTCAAATATTAAACTTTTCTGTTATAAATAAGAGAAATTAAAAGAGAATTGTGTATATTATTCAATGAATAATTAAAAGTATATATAGGGATATAATAGTTTGGAGAGAAAGTATAACTTAGGAAACAAGTCTAGAACATTCTAGAATATGGATCTATAATGGATATCCATCTAATAGGTTCATAATATTTTTATTTTTTAGGCTTTCCCTATTTCTTTTCTTAATTCTTTTTTGCCACGTTTTTTTTTATTTTTTTAATACGCTTACGAAATATTAAATTGTTTTTTTTTTTTTTTTTTGAAAGAAAAATATTAATTGTTAATGTGTATTGTTAAACATTAGGCAAAGTTTGGATAGGTCGTTCACAGAGAAAAACTAAAAAATCTAAAAATTATATCTAATAGATATATTGATTAAAAATATTATTTAGTTTGTTAATCTAAAAATGGTTTTATCGCGTACAAATTGTTTGTTTGTCTTGGAAGAATCTCATGCTTAGAAAATCTGCACACTGAGATTGTTAAACAAAATTAAATATATAAAACACGTTTGAATTATGCGTACTTAGAACAAGTGTTAAGCTTTTAATAAGATATGTGCCTTTTTGCCATTTTTATATAATCTACTAAATTATTTTAAAATGTCTATGTTAAAATCCTATAAACTCACACCGCCTTACCTTCTAGGGTTCCGTGTTATCGTCTTCTGCCTTGGAGGATTTGTTTTCAATTCGACCCAATCCAAATTAAATATCGGATCCAATTAATAACATAAGTCAGTACAAATATTTTGATGGTATAATATAGCGGTACAAGATGATAGTAGAGTTATAAATAGTGATAAAAAATTAACATTACAATAAAAATTAGTGATATTGTTTTTCATAACACCATTTTACTTATTGGTTACACAAGATGTGATACAAATTATAATGCAACGTCAACCATTATCATTCAAAGTATGATACGGTCAAATTAGAAGTTAGAACAAAACTCAAATTAATTTCAAATCTTTAATATTTTTTGTTCAGCCATTTTTATTATCTTTTTAATTGCCAAAAGGGCAAAAGGACTTGAATAATTTTTGTTGGTATTTATTTTTCAACCATAATTTATTAGCGAATTTTCAAACCACCGTTATACTGTCACTGGATCACGACGCTTTGGTTTATTAAAAATGTTTTTAGCTATTTGAATTACAACTATTAAATCGGTGTTTATAAAATAATCATCCGTGTTTTTTGATATGACATGATAATCATGTAGTATTATAATATAATAATCGTTTGGGTCGCTATTGGTTAGCATGTCTTCGTGAATAATTAAGCCACATGGGGTCACATGGACACCTTTGTAAAATTATTTCGAATATTTTAACTACCATATTCTGACTTTTTTCATTTTTAAAATCTCCCAATATAGCATTGATCTAGATCCCTACACTACATACATACATTATACATTTTATATTATCCACTACTCCATAATTTAATATTTTACTTATTTTGTCTCCATTTAAGCCACAACATGGTAGACCATTTTCATTAACACGTTACTTGAAGATTCTACAAATATTTATTTATACACACTTTACTAATTACGGCACAAGGTAACGTTAATTCCACGTCGAGCATATTAATACTACCAGTTACATCGTTAACTATTCCATAATTCGCGAATCAAGATGCTAAACGTGAGTAATGGATTGCTCAGTTAATTAACATATTATCTCCGTTAATGTAATTTTCGTTTCAATACACAATTAATCTACAATATACACCAAAGAAAAAGATATGTATAGTGAGATTTAATTAGTTGGCAAATTAGATAGTCGAAAATAGATTAATTAACAAGACTTCATTTAGCTTAATCAGATTGCTTACAAAATTGTTTGTAGATATGAAAAAATCCAACGACCATTACATCATTCAAAAGATGTCCCAATTGGTACAACATCTCCATCAAATAAACCAAAACCTCCCATTATTTCTATTAACCGATCGGTACAATCTCCCGAATTCCGTTAGCTTCTCCTATCAAATGAAAAATCAAATACGTTTATAGAACATTCTTTTATGTAATTAACCAAAAAAACATTATTTTATGCATTATAATTTATAAAGAAAAAGAGTCCTAAAAGCAAAAGAATTCAAAGAACATTGCACATTTCCTTGTTATGAAAATACGTTAACTTTTACTTTTCTAGTCTAACCATTGATTTCTTATTGACATCATAAATAGCACAATAAAATAAAGAAATATCTTATCAATTATCATCGAGTTAAAAAATTCACTTTCAGTTTGTAGCTTCTAGAAGACTTATCTCTATAAAGTGCCCACACTCTTCTCTCCCTTCATAATATCTCAAAACTTTGGTATTTTCTTAAAAGCATAAACGTTTTTTTCTCAATCCAAAGCTTCAAATCTTGAAACTTTCTAAAACGATGGAGCTTATTCCTGATCTTCCCGAAACCATCGCCCGCGAGTGTCTCCTACGCGCCTCCTACAAGCAATTCCCTCTTATCGCCTCCGTTTGCAAACTCTGGCAGCGAGAAATCAGCCTCTCTGATTTTTTCCGACACCGGAAAGCTTCAGGACATAGCCAGGAGCTTGTTGTCTTGTCTCAAGCTCGGGTCGACCCGGTCAAAGAACTTGGAAAAACCATCCCCACGCCTGTCTACCGGATCTCGGTTCTCGAACTTGGGTCCGGTCTATGGATCGAGCTGCCTCCGGTTCCCGGTAAATCCACCGGATTGCCTCTGTTTTGTAGATTAGCTTCAGTCGGGTCGGATCTTGTCGTATTGGGCGGGCTTGACCCCGTCACATGGCGGACATCTGATTCGGTCTACATCTTCAGTTTCTTGACGTCCACGTGGCGCAACGGGAAGAGCATGCCAGCTGGACCCCGTTCCTTCTTCGCCTGCGCTTCGGATTCTCAACGGAACGTGTTCGTGGCGGGAGGACACGACGAAGACAAAAACGCGCTTACGTCAGCTTTAGTGTATGACGTGGCAGAAGATAAATGGGCTTTTTTGCCGGATATGGGCCGTGAACGAGACGAATGCACGGCTATTTTCAACGCTGGCAAATTCCACGTCATCGGTGGTTACGCCACGGAGGAACAAGGACAGTTTAGTAAAACCGCCGAATCGTTTGACGTCGCCACGTGGCAGTGGGGTCCACGATCGGACGGTTTCCTCTCTTCGGAGATGACTACGTGGCCTCCGGTCTGTGCAGCCGGTGAAATCGGAGATCTTTACGCTTGCTGTCGCCGTGATCTGATGGTGATGAAAGACGAAACGTGGCAGAAAGTTGGGAATATTCCTGATGACGTGTGCAATGTATCTTACGTGGCGGTAAGGAGGTCAGGGAAGGTGGTCGTGATCGGATCGGCTCGGTACGGCGAACCAATGGTAGGGTATAATTGGGAATTTAGCAATTCTCGGTGGGTAAAAATGGAAACTCATGAAAAATATGAAGGTCATGTTCAAGCTGGTTGTTTCTTGGAAATATAAAAAATGGGGGTTTTCGAATCTTTCGGACGTCGTTCATGCGAAATGACGCAAAATTGGTCGGTTGCTTACTTTTGGGTGTGACTGTATAAAATAGTATAGATATAAAAGAAAGTTATAAACTCGACTGTAAATTTAGAATTGATGTGTTGATTGATTTTCAATTTGTTTGTTCGTGGGTTTTAGAATTGATGTGTGATGTTTTTGGTTTTTTTTGGTTTTTTTTTAAAACGTAGGAATTATGAACCACCAGTCATATTTTAGATATTTTGATTTAAAGAATAATTCTCTATTTTAATAAAGGATTGAACCTGGGACATAAGGAAACCAACCTTTTGTTTTACCACTAGACCACTATCCATTGGTTCGATGTGTGATGTTATTAAAATTAGAGGCCGATCATTTAATTTAACTTGCAGAATTTGTGTAAACGAAAAATTTATAAAATATTAAAAGTGTGAACTGATACATGAGCCCATTAATGCATACTAGGATTGCGTTTTTTCCTATAAAAACCGAAAAATTATTTTATGGTTATTAATGTATCTTAAGATCGCGTCTTTTCACAAAAATACATCTTACAATTGCGTATTTTCGGAAAAAAATATTTTGTTATTAATGCATCACAGGGTTACGTCTTTTTGAAGAAAAAGACCGTTATATTATATTAATTACTATGTCTAGCAATTTAAGATTCTAAACTGTCATTTGAATTCAAGAAGCTAAATACGCATTAATTGTTCAAGTTCGATAGGTTCACAAAACACCTTAACATCATCTTTCGTTGGCTAAAGATGTTTTGCTCATCTATGTTCTTTCAGGCATTTAATTAAATATTTTTGGTGCGCTAAACAACCTAAGATCATAAACTAGGTGATCAAACAAATTTAAGCTATAAGAACAACTATAGATGAAGAACTATATGATAAATCCCTATTCTAGCAATCTGATTCAACAGTCCATGTAAATTCTTTTGAAACCCTAAAATCTAACTATGGATCTACTCAGACATAATCAAAGAAAAAATACAAAGAAATTAAATAAATTGCATAATTAGATCAAAACTCAAAAACTAGGGTTCATAAATCTTCTCACGAGATGTAGAGTCAGAGATTCGTCTCTCCAAAACTTGCAAAGAAAAAGCTAAAAAGTCTGAATAGAAAATAAAGTGTAGCCTAAATAATGGCTAAAATAAGTCTATATAGGTTAAAAGTTGGATTTAATGAGATATGGAAATCTTCCAAGGCGAAACAGAAAAATCAGAAATTTTCTTTTTTTGCAGTCTGGACACAGATCGATCGATCCATACAAGATGGGATCGATCGATTCATACAAAAAGTGCAGATCGATCCACACCAAGAGCTGGATCGATCGATCCATGATCTTTAAAGGAAATTTACCATGTGTGCTTCAATAGACAGATCGATCGATCCATTGAAGGAGGGATCGATCGATATGTTCCTTTTTCTCTTGAAGTTATCCGTTTTGCTCCAAAAACTCCAATCCAAAATGCCTCTTAACCTCAAATGACTCGATATGAACTAAAAAAAAACTAGATAAAAACATGAAAACACGGGTTAGAATGCGTTAAAAATACAACACATCAACTCCCCCAGACTTAGTCTTTTGCTTGCCCTCAAGCAAACAAAATCCTAAGACTAAAGAAAGAGGTTTGAAAACAACGGGAACTCTTAAATCCTCAGTCACCATGCTTTGAACTACCACATGCAGACCACATAAAACAGAAATTTAATCAGAACATTCTCTCTGTAATCCCACCACGATCTTCACAAACCTGATCCATAATTTGAATTTCAAACCTACAAAAACTCTAAATTTTCGTCAGTTAACTCTCTACTTTTATTGAGATTACGTGAGCTTCTCATCAAAGGATCTTTACTGGGAAAACGGTCTTGGAAAATAATAGTTGATTTAATGGTGGGGTTTAAAGTATTTTGGGTTTCCAAACGCGCCGGAGGATACAAAATATTATGCAAAATCGCAAGAGAGAATGAGTCAATTGATGAACACATAGCCTCCCAACCACTTAAACCACCAAACAATCACAAACCAATCATCTAATCAATCACTATGTTTCCATTGGCTTAATCCAACCATCTAGACACTTTTCACCTTTCCGATTCCACTTTCTGTTCTATTAAAAAAAAAAATTTGGAAAGGAAAACGGGTAGAACCGGTTTTTTTTTTGTTTATCACAAGTCTCGTACACATGGTGAATCTAACCCAAAGAAAGCATATCAAACACTCACATCAATGTCATACTCTCCTAAACCTTTCAGGATAACACAGGCATAAAAGTGATGCCTTAATCCACCAGATTTTCCAAGTAACCACGCTATACATAAAAAATAATGTCTAATCCACCTAACATTCCAGTAACACACCTAAGTGGCAGGAAAACTATGTTAACCATTTTTTCTCCAAGGTTTTTGCACATGTATGCACTTATGACAATGAGAATCAGAATGCATGGAGATCGAAGGAGGATAAGGTGAGGGTGTGGTACCAAACTAAAGATGAGTCCGGCCATTCAGAATTAGCAAAAGAGTGGCAAAAGAAGTAAATAAAATCCTGAATATCTTAGTCTGTTTCCCAATATCGAACTGCTGATGAGAAAGTTAAATTCAGTTAGTAGTCCAGATAAATAGAGTTAACTTCTAATCCAACAAAATTTTCATAGGATTATCCATTTCTGGAAGGAATTCTAATCATGGGGGTTCTAGATCGTTTGTTCTCAACAAGATTCTGAAAATGGTCACTAGACAAGCAATCCAAAAGCATATGCAATGGTGAAAAGATCATCATCATATAAGGTCCTCATTCCCTACAAAGTTTTTGACTCAATAAAACACGATTTTTTTTTTGACTCAAAACGACTAAAAAGGAAAAACAAAAGAAAAAAAATAGCGTTAGTACACAACAAATACTCTCCCCAGACTTACTTCACACCGACTCGGTGTGAAAATAAATCAAGAAAAAGGCATAAACATAATAAAAAAATCCGGACCCAAGGGATGAGAAAAGGAGAAACCGGTTTAGTTTTAATGATTCAAACTGGTTGTGAACCGGAATAAACCAAAACAAAGAAAAAAAATCAATTTCAACTTACCTGGACATGGACCGATCGATCCATTAGTATGTAAGGATCGATCTGTGATGACGGAGCAATCTGGTTTTGCAAAAACACGCAGATTGATCCACACCTCATTGTGGAACGATCGATCCATCTACAACACCAATTTTTTTTTTTTTACCTGAAAAAATTCAAAAAGGCAAAACTAAAAATTAAAAAGAAATGAAAAATCTAAAGATATGTACATCTACCAGTGGGTTGCCTCCCACCAAGTGTTTGTTCTAAATCATTAGCTTAACTTCGGTCTCAGGTATCAGTCAGGGTGAGCATTGGAACTTGCTCCAAAATAAGCTCTCCAATCATTCATCTTCAGGTTTAGAACCTTTCTCAACATATATTTCACAGATTCTTCACCTTTCTATTTTAACTCTAATGTGAGAATAGCTCTAACCTTGGAGAAAGGCTTCGGGATTCCTTTGCACTTCACCTCATACTCAATCGTGTCTCCAACAAATCTCTTAGGTAACAATGTCATATGACGATCTTCCTTGATCCTTTGGCTCTTCACCTTCCCATTTACCTTTGCCCTTTTATTGGCTTCCATAGCAATAATGTGAGGGGCTCCATCCAGGACTTCCTTGACCTCACACTTATCATTATGCTCTCTCGTTGTCTCGATTTCCAGCTTCTCTCCATTGATTATGGTAACGCAAGAAGCAAGTTTGGTAGCTTCATTAGTGGGTATGACCTTGTAGAAGTTATTCTTGTTAATATTGAAGAATGAGACTCTTTCGTTAGGTAAATCTACAACTGCACCCACTGTCACCATAAACGGTATTCCAAAAATCAAAGGTATATCAGAATCTTTGCTCATCTCCACCACCTGGAAATCAGTAGGAACAAGATAGTTTCCTACTTGAACATGTAAGTCATGAATGGTGCCTTGTGGAATCGTGGTGGAAGAATCTGCAAACTTGAGAGATATCTGAGCATGTCTCATATCAGCAATCCCAAGCTTCTCTGCAATAGCCATAAACATAAGATTTATAGAAGATCCAGAATCACAGAGAGATTCTTCGAATTCAATTAATGAAATGGAGCATGAAACAACAAACTTCTCAGGGTCTTATAGCTTTGGCAATTGCTTCATAGGCAGTGGTGTATTCCTTGCTTCAACAAAGAGTGATTTGACGACTGTAAGAATTTTCTTGGTATCTTTAGAAAACTTGCGATATGCAGGATCGCCTCTAAATGCATCTTCAAACGAGATATTAGGAGAAAGCTCTATCACCATCTTATTGAACTCAGCTAATTTCTTTTCATAAATATGATCCTTCAGTCCTTGATGGTATGGGATTCTAGGGATGTATGGTAATGATTCTGCAGCTTCCTCTACTTCTTCCCATTTAAGCAGCGCTGGTACAATCTCCATCTTACTTTGAACTGATATTACATTGCAATGCTCTCTGGGATTTGTCTCAACTTTTCCTGGAAGATTCCCTGATGGCCGCTTGGCTGATGCTGAGATCTGAGCTACATGTGTGACAAGCTTCTTAACGTGAGTAGAGAGAGCTCCAAACTTACCATTGAGATCATTGTACATGATGTCCACCTTGAAATTGATCTCGTTAGTAGTTTTCTGCTGGCTCACTAGAAGCTGCTGCATAAGCATCTCGAGCTTGTTTTCTTGGGGCGTAGGAACTGAGATCACAAGGAAGTCTGAGCGGTCGGTTGAAAGTTGTTGAACTGCTGCTTCCGTTGAAAATCCTGAGAGAAATTATTCTGGTTGAACCCTCTATTCTGAAAATTTCCATGGCTCCCAACATAGTTGACATCTTCTTGCTGGTCATTAGAACCACATCCATTGGAATTCTGATAAAGCCCAACATCTCCAGTTTTCTCACAGTAATTAACTGTTTCTTTGATCTCTCTTTGGAAGCAAGTCAACCTTCACTACCAGATCATCAATCTTCTGCGTGTCAATGCTGTTGACTCGCTTTGCTATATCGTACTCAAGGCAATAGTTGATGTTGTTGGAGGCAAAATTTTCAACCAGAGTACGAGCATCTTCTACAGTCTTAATCATGAAATTTAAATTACTCGCAGCATCAAGAGAACTATGAAACTTCCATTCAACACCTTCGTAGAAAATATTCAGGAGGTGTAACTCTGAGTACCCATGATGAGGATAGTCCCTGATATACTTCTTGAATCTCTCCCATGCTTCGTAAAAAGAATCCCCACCAGCTTGCTGGAATGAAATAATCTTGCTCTTAAGTGCAATTATCTTTAACTTGGTGTAAAAGTAATTCAAGAACACCGCTCTGCATTCATCCCATGTTGTAATCGACCCTGGTGGTAAAGATTTTAACCACTTAACTGCTCTGTCGCTCAACGAGAAAGGGAAGAGTTTGCAGTTCAGATAGTTAGGAGGAATCCCATTAGACCTGGTAGTGCTGCAGATGTCTTTGAAGTTCTCGATATGGTCCATCGGGTTCTCAGAAGCTAGACTATAAAACAAGTGCTGCTTGACGAGGGCTTTGATCTGCGACTTGATATCATAGTCCTGTCTATTGATGGGAGGTGGTCTAATGGCGGCTCAATTCACGTAAAATGTGTGTGGAGTCTCAATGTCTCCAATGACACGAGGCTACCTCTGATTGTTAGCAGGTGCAGGTGGATATTCACCAATACGAGGATCATGCTGAAACTGAGATGCGTTTTGCTGTCTCTGAAGGTCTCCACCTGGTAGAACTAAACCCAGTGGATCTTCAACACGCTGATCATCAACTGCACCAAGGAATTGTACATTGATGACACCATGAGGAATAACATGTTGGTTGTTGTCACCCATCTCAACTTGTCGTTGTAGTATAGTGGTAAGTATTCCCGCTTGTCACGCGGGTGACACGGGTTCGATCCCCGGCAACGGCGCCAAAAACTTGATACACAGAGTTTTAACCTTAAAAATATTACTACAAGTGCATAACAAACAAAGTAGTATTTCAGGGATTGAATCCACAGAGATCAAGTGTTACTCAACAAGTCTATGGGAGTAAAGTAAAGCTAAGAAACAATATAAGTTTTTGTTTTGTTTTGAATGCTAGAATGTAAATGAAAAAAAAAACAACTAAACCATGTAAACTTATGAATTAAAAGTATCAGGCTTTAGGAATATTCGCAGGGAATCCATAATTGTGAATCAGATAAACAAGCAGGAAAGCAATGAAGTATCGTTCTAGAACTCGAATCACAAGTGTATAAATAATCTACTGTCGTAGAATTAATTACTATGTCTAGCAACTTAAGATTCTAAACTGTCGTTTGAATTCAAGAAGCTAAACACGCATTAATTGTTCAAGTTCGATAGGTTCACAAAACACCATAACATCAGCTTTCATTGTCTAAGGATGTTTTGCTCATCTATGTTCTTTCAAGCATTTAATCAAACAATTTTGGTGCGCTAAACAACCTAAGATCATAAACTATGTGATCAAGCCAGTTTAAGCCATAAGAACAACTATAGATGAAGAACTATATGATAAATCCCTATTCTAGCAACCTGATTCAACAATCTATGGAAATCCCTTTGAAATACTAAAACCTAACTATGGATCTACTCAGACATAATCAAAGAGAAAACGCAAAGAGATGAATAAATTGCATAATTAGATTAAAACTCAAAAACTAGGGTTCAGAAATCTTCTCAAGAGATGTAGAGTCAGAGATTCGTCTCCCCAAAGCTTACAGAGAAAAAGCTAAAAAGTCTGAATAAAAAATAAAACGTAGCCTAAACAATGGCTAAAAATAAGTCTATATAGGTTAAAAGTTGGATTTGATGAGATATGGAAATCTTCCAAGGCGAAACACGAAAATCAGAAATTTCTTTTTTTGCAGTCTGGACATAGGTCGATCGATCATTCTGTGGGTGTATGGATCTATCCATTTTGCTTCTGAAAATCTGAAAAAGTGCAGATCGATCCACACCAAGAGCTGGATCGATCGATCTGTTCCTTTTTGCTCCTAAATTTATCCGTTTTTGCTCCAAAAACTCCAATCTTCATCCAAAATGCCTCTTAACCTGAAATGACTCGATATGAACTCAAAAGACTCGATAAAAACACAAAATCACAATGAAAACACGGGTTAGAATGCGTTAAAAACGCAACACATCAATTAATAACCATAAAATAGTTTTTTGAAAAACGCAACTCTAGGATGCATTAATAACCATAAAACAGTTTTTCCCGAGTAGACGCAACTCTAGGATGCATTAATAACCATAAAATGGTTTTTTCGAAAAGCCGCAACCCTATTATGTATTTTGTGAAAAGACGCGACCCTAAGATGCATTAATAACCATAAAATGGTTTTTTATAAAAGACGCAACCGTAGGATGCATTAATAACCGTAAAATATTTTTTTTCGAAAAGACGCAACCCTATGATGTATTAATAACCATAAAATAGTTTTTTTGAAAAGATCCAACCCTAGGATGTTTTAATAACCATAAAACGGTTTTTTGAAAAAAACGCAATCCTAAGATCTATTTTTGTGAAAAAACGCGATCCTAATATGCATTAATAACCATAAAATAATTTTTTTTAAGAGATGAAAAAAACCGCAACCCTAAGATCTATTTTTGTAAAAAGACGCGATCCTAGTATGCATTAATAACCATAAAATGATTTTTTTTTTTTAAGAGATGCAACTCTATGATGCATTAGTTCCATAAACCGGTTTTTTCCTAGAAGACGCAACTTTAGGATGCATTAATAACCATAAAATCGTTTTTTTCGAAAAGACGCAACCCTATGATGCATTAATAACAATAAAGCGATTTTTTCGAAAAAAACGCAATCCTAGAATATACTGTTAATTATAAAATGGTTATGTGCGAAAGGACACAACCCTATGATTCATTTTCTAGAATTGTTATTATTAATAGATGGGTAATCAATTGAAAATCAACCTTATTTAATAATGTCATTAGCCACGAAACAAATCCATTTAAAAAAAAAAACAATAGACGATTTTTGTTTTTTGTTTCTTGAAAGCCAAATAAATAATGAAAACTAAATCGGAACACAATATAAAGCAAAACGAAGAATGTTCAACCAATTGAGAAGATTATTGCCTTTTCCAATATACAACACAGACTAACACTTGTAATTATTACGCCGAACACGTGAGAAGCATTATATTTATTTTTATTTTGCTGTCTTGGGACAAAATTGAGAAGGGCAAATCTCAATGACACCCTCTATTCCACTTAGAGGTTTGTTTCTTTGGTTTGTTTTCGAATCAATATGAGTCAATTTCATATCTTCTATAACGCGATTTACAAAACGCGAATTTGTGGATAAATCCATGTTAAATTAAATTTGAACCTAATTTTGTCGAAATTTAAAAAGTTTGGATTGCACAAGTTAGCGCAGAAGAAACAATCATAAAGCTTGGCGACGCTTAGACTCGGCAGCAGCTTCTGCAGCGGCCTTTGCTTCAGCTTGGCGACGAGCATCTTCAGCAGCTCTCAATGGCAACAAAAATAGATGGTTTTCAGTTGAAAAAAAAACAATAAAAAACCTGTTCTTGTAAGAAGGATCCGGAGATATAACACAAAATCAAGAAATTAGGTTGCTGGTACATAAACAAACCTTTCTTCCTCTCTTATTACCGTTCTGATATCATGAGAGTGGTCAAGATCAAATTTAAGCAATATTAATATTCTCAGGAATGCTTGAGGGATAGTGTAGATGCCAGCATTTAAGTCGGGAAGCTAATGCAAAGCGAACATGGCTATTGTGTGTGAATCTAAGTCCGTTCCACCATTTAGAACACGCAAACCTCAGGTAACAGGTTACTAGTTTTTTTCTTAAACAAACTGAAATATAAAATTCTTATTTCCTAATGTCTATCTCCAAGTTTGTGTAGACTGAATCCAAATATAATCCAGTGTCCACTTAAGTTAAATAAAGATAGGCTGATAAGTGCAGACCTGTGGAAGTATTTTCTCGCTTGCTTTTGGGATGATATCTGCAAACCGGTTCGAAGCCTGAGTCTCTACTATACTTCCTGAAGCATTTAGTAGATAAACTGTGAGATACGACACACTTGATTTGAGAAACTCTTTATGTATGCATCTCACCATCATGTTGACCATCTGATTCATCACAACTTGGCTTTTGCTGAGAACAAATATCCATCTGCTCCAGCGAACCAGCAGATTGAAGGAGAGCCCTCTCGTTGCCGTCCGTGGCGTTAATTAGATATGGCGTCTCCCGGAGTTGTTCTTGAACGGTAGCGACTTTGTTTACACGGGAATTGTAGAATAACATACGCTTTTTGCTGTCGTCTAACTTTCTTTCACCGGAGGAAGAAACGCCGGTTGCTGCTCCGGTGAATTTGTCAATGCATTCAGATACTGGACTGGACGACGCAGAGAAGTGGCTATCTGGGTCCATCGAGGATACAGAAATTTGTGGAGTCTTTGAAGTTCAGTGACGTCTTCCGGCTTCCATTTCTATAAAAGAAACAAGAAATAGAGTTAAAGATTGTGACGGCGCTTAAGAAACTGCCGAAGATAATCAAGTTGCGCCTTCCTCTGTTCCGGAGGTAGTAATGGCGGTCCCGGCAAGACTCCTGTGTCTTGGCACCGTGAAATTCAACGATGCTAATCTGATTCCAGTCTGCGCCAAATTTCTCATAATCCCCAATAAGTCGCTCGTCTTCCAATCTGTTAAACATGATTTAAGTGATGGGTAAAGTGTGATTATGGTTATGGATGGATATTTAACTCAATATGGGAACTTTATAGACCCATTTAAACATATGTGAAAAACCAAAAATACCCCTTATGAAGTTTCCCTCTGTATCTCTTGCAGGTTGATTGGGGGAGTCTATTTGTACTTGCTTCAGCTCTCTCTGCGAGTTCGTCGGACAACTTGTATGGGTAATCGTATAATCTTATATTCTGCAAGTTAAAACTGGATGTCTATAGAATTTGATTAGTCAACAAGTTGTGTTATAAGACTGCGTTATTGTTTAGGCAAAAAGCGTATCATGTAAATAGATTGCACAAGTTTATAAAGTTATTGTTTAATTGTGTATCATGTAAATAAATTTGGGTATTTTTATTCGCAAGCATTTTCCTTTTCTCAAGGTAGATGCTTTTATATCATGAGCTTAAATGTTTGGTGAAGTGGATCCACAGAACTTGATGTTTTAATTATACAACCAGATGTTGAGCTAAGAAAATTTGTGTCACTACTGGCATTATATTTAGGAATTTTATTTTTATTTTGTTTGTGCGTGTGTTTTTGGTGAAAGTGAATCCTTTTAGGATAGGGATTTGGAATTCCTTGTAAATTTAATGCAAGTCCAAATAATCTCAAATAAAGTTCATGCTCCTATTGACCCATAAAAGGGAGCCAAGTGCTCATATACCCTTTCACTTAGGAAAAAAATCTCCATACCTTTTTTGAGTTTCAATATCCTCTTCTCTTTATTCTAATATTGAATTCCGATTATACCCTTAATGAATATTAATAATAATTTTTTTTTTTTTTAAAAACCAAAAATCCAGATCTTCTTTCTCTCTCTTCTCTCACGTTTTTCTCTTCTTTTTCAACGAAGAACTGGTATAAATGGGACAACTAGTATAACTGGTATAACTATGATAACTGATATAAATGGGACAACTAGTATAACTGGTATAACTATGATAACTGGAACAACTGGTATAACTAGGACAACTGGTATAACTAGGACAACTGGTATAACTAGGATAATTGTTAGCAGTTATACCAGTTTTACAAATAGTACTAAGACAAATGTTAGTAGTTGTACGTACTAGTTTTACTAGTTGTACCAATTTTACAAGTAGTACTAAGACATACGAGTTGTACTAGTTGTACCACTTCCCCTAATCCTTCATCTTCTTCTTCTTCTTCTTCTTCACCTTCACCTTCACCTTCACCTTCACCTTCACCTTCACCTTCACCTTCACCTTCACCTTCACCTTCACCTTCACCTTCACCTTCACCTTCTTCTTCTTCTTCTTCGCGAAATGGAAAAGATGGTGATGTGGCGGTGATGGAGACTCGTGACGACGACTGTGGCGGTGATGGAGACTCGCGACGACTGCGGCGGTGATGAAGACTCGCGACGACTGCGGCGGTGATGAAGACTCTCGACGACTGCGGAGAAGATGAAGTGAAGCGGAGAAGATGAAGCGATTTGCAGAGAAAGAGAGGCAGTGACAAAGAGAAGCAAAGAGAGAGACGCGAGAGAAAGAGGCGAGAGAGAGGCGAGAGAGAGATTTTTTTTTGTTTTTAGGATTAGGTTTAGTGGTAAGGTTGTAAATATTGTAAAATTTTAAAGGTTAGAGAGTCTTTTTTATGTTTTTTGATTTAAAGAAAACATAAAAGAAATTAAATATTAAAGGAGGGTATATGAGAATAATTTTTTATGCAAAGAAGTATTTGAGCAATTGGTCCCATAAAAGGTGACTTTTGTAAAGACAAAAATGGTAAATAAATGTGTTATTTGTTTCCCATTTCATTTAGTGTTATATTTTGAAATTAACAAGCGCAATATTATGAAGCCTAGTGCGCAATGGCTGGATTTCCAAGTGGTAATCCCTAATCATCGATTATAAGAGCGCAAGTAACTTCTATCATTTCAATTTCTAGCTTGTAGAAGACTTATCTTCCCATCTCTATAAAGAGGCCACCCTCTCCTTTCTCACAACCTGAATATTTTCTAAACTCCAAAGATTCAAGCTTGAAATTTTCTATACGATGGAGCTTATTCTGGATCTTCGCGAAACTGTAGCCCGCGAGTGTCTCCTACCAGCAATTCCCTCTTATCAAACGTCTGGGTCACATCCTTTTCCCAGTAAACGCGGAAAGCTTCCAAGTTTTGTCAACGGAGCAGAGAAGAAGAACCTTGATGCAGACAGTTAGGAGATCCGGACAGAGACATTAATCTCAATGTTATCTATGAGCCTAACCGTTCCAAACCAGGCAGCAACACAGATCACCACTCCACTCTTTTTCTCTTCCACTCCTTCCAGAGTTTCCTGGTCAACAATCTGCATGTACACACGATCATTTGCTCATATCGAAATCCCTTGGCAACAGAATGATCCAAACTGTGATTTTAAATCCCATTCCAATTCCAACATTTTCCCCTTATTATTCAAGAGAGAGAAAAAGAAAAAGACAAAGAAGCTATATGAACACATGATGTGATGCATACCTCGACATAATCTACTAGTCCTGCAGCTCCAGCAAGTTCTTGAATGATCATATCCTTAAGATCTTTACAACTGGTTCCCCCTTCTGCTGCAGAAGCTTTAGCCATGGCCAGTGACCTACTTATAGACAACGCCTGCCAAATCATAACAAGAACAGAAACGTCAATCTGAAAGCAGCGGAAATGTAGCGAGTATACAGCTATTGTGAACCTCTGATGCTTGTTGAAACTAAAAACATGGGATGTTACTATACCCTTTGCCTTTCTTCAGCAGAAAGACGGACGTTCCTAGAGCTCATCGCAAGTCCATCCTTTTCTCTAGCTATGTCTGATCCTACTATCTCTATCCCAAAATCAAGATCTCGAACCTACATAACAAAAGAGAAATAGGCAAAATGAGAGAGACTCATCAATCTGAAATTAGTCAAGATCTACTCAAATCTCACAAAAGTATGCAACTAGAGAGGATTTGTGAGGAGATGGTAGATTTTGTTTGCTCAAATATTTCCTCAAAAACCAGCCAGAAGTTGTGCAAATGTTTGCAATTAAAGGGATTCTCACCATTCTCTGTATAATCCGCCATTGCTGATAATCTTTTTTTCCAAAGACAGCAACGTCAGGCTCCACGATATTGAAAAGCTTGGTGACAATGGTGGCCACTCCTCTGAAAAACACAGGCCTGCTCTTCCCGCACAAACCCTTCTCCAATCTCTCAACCCTAACCCACGTCTCGTGCCCTAAGCCACCTTCCTCCACACAGCTCACCACCCTCTCACCATCGTCGCCGTTTATCTTCTTCCTCCCGCTGTCATCTCCGTTGTAGTCGTAAAGGTTTCTCGGGTTGAATACGACGACGTCGGCGGCACCAGGAAGGGCGGCAAGCTTGGCGAGATCGCCGGAGAAATCAGATGGGTAAGTAGAGAGGTCCTCGGTGGGAGAAAACTGTCCTGGGTTGACGTAGATTGAAACGACGGTGACGTCAGCTAGGCTCAGTGATTGACGGACGAGAGACAAGTGACCGTCGTGGAGGTAACCCATTGTGGGCACCAAAGCAATGGTCCTCCCTTGCGATCGCACGCCTCTCGACCATCTTCTCATCGCTTCCTTATCTCTAATAACCTCTGGTTCTCTGGTTTCCATTGGATTCCTACTCACAATCTTTAACAAAAGAAACGTTAAGAAATGTATTCTCATTCAAGCAAATCATCGAACACTTTGTGGGCATGATAAACAGAAACAACAGTAACAAAAATCAATTAAGCGAGAAGAAAATCAAATAATACCAAATCAACAGTCTCGTTCTTGACATCCTCGAGACCTGACATCTCCGCTTCTCCCTCTTCACACAGAAATCGATTAGAATAATTTATTTTGCTTTTATAACTTCAGTAAACTTGCCCTCACAATACGATTGTTATATTTTAACAACATGCATCAAATGTCTCTAAAGCCCAAATATTTGGGTCAAAGCCCATCAAAGTGTCAGATAGAGGCCCATTTAAGATGACAAGGTCGGACATATGGAGAGGGAAGTGATCGAGATGTAAATAAACGAAGCGTTTCGGCTTATTTCTATCCGAACTCTGAGTTAGTGCGAAAATTTCTGCCTAGAATGTGAGAGAGTGTTTAAACATACCCGAATTCAATAATATTTAAATTATCCTATCCAAACTTTTAAAATTCGGCGTATACATACCCGATAAGTTACGGTGTTAGTTCCGCTGTTAACGGTGGTGCTGACTAGGCTGCTTAGTCATACAAAACGGAATTGCTGAGTCAGATTAGTTTAATTTTTTTTGTATTTTCAGGAAATAAAAACGATGTCGTTTTCATGTTTTATTTAGCAAAAACAAAAACACATCAAACGACATCGTTTCTCTGCAAATCAAAAATCCTATGCTCATCTCCTCCACGACGAGTCTGAAGCAGAGGAGATGGATCCGATGAACGACGTAGCAGAGGACGAAGGAGTAGAATGAAAATTAATAATTAAAATAAAATATTGATTATGATCAAAAAAAAAAGGTAAGAAACAATAATACATTGATTCAGATTTGAGAAGTGAGTGAAGAGTACAAAAATCAGATTTGCTTTCCTCGCCGTGGTTCCGCCTTCTATGGTTGAGATCAAATCCCTTGCTATCTCCGATGATCCTCTTCAAGAAGTTCAGATTTACGCATATCGGCCATGTCACCGTCTCGGTCTCCTCCGTCTCTGTCGTTCCCACTTCCTCGTATCCGAATCCAGAGGCTTCTCGTCTCGGTTTCTTCCTCTTCTCCGAAGAATCACTTCACCTTCAGAGATCTATCTGCTCCGCTGAATTTCCAATTCAATCAGTCTTACCCCGTCACTTCCCCGAATACTCTCTCTTCTTCTCCTATTGCGTCCCTGAAACTAACGTTTCCATGGCGGTTGGTACGGAGATTTACAAAAAGATCCCAATGGATCTAAAGACTATTTACATGCTGGATCCACCCAGTTACCGATTCTCTACTCCCTTTTCTTCCTCTGCTACATCGTTCATCGGATCCATCTCCTCATGGTAAGGAGAAGAAGAAGAGATGAAGACGTTTTCGTTTTAAGGACTTAATTTTTTTTTAAATAAAACATCAAAACGGTGTCATTTTGTTCATACGAAACTACTAAAACAAAAATTAATATATCTGACTCATAATATGTTTTGATGACTAAACAGCATAGTCAGCACCGTTAACAGCGAAATTAACACCGTAACCCGTCAAGTATGTACACGCCGGATTTTAAAAGTTTGGATAGGATAATTTAAATATTCTTGTGTTTGGGTATATTTAAGCACTCTCTCACATTATAGACAGAAATTTTCACACTAAACCGGAGTTCAGACACGTATAAATTGGATTTGGTGGGAGTTTCTGCAAATTGCCTACATCTCGAATATTCGAATATATTATCTGTCATTTCCCTTTCTTTGATAAACTACGAAACAAAAGCAAAAGAAAGACAAATATTTGAGTTTACATCAGAAAAACCAAGCTGTTACTATTCCAATTTTTGAATAAACAAATGGAGTTTAAGCGCAAAAATTAATTTCTTAAAACTATTAAATTGTTTACAAATGATACAAGTTAATTGTGATTATATTGAAAGACAAAACTGAGAAAACAAGTTAATTGTGATTCTGTGAAAGACAAAACTGAGAAAACAAGTAACCCGACTTGTGTCGGTGAGACCGAACCAGAGTTATTGTTTAGAGGAGAAGATATGGAACGTTGGATCAGAAGGGGACCCATACACCCACTAATCCAAGGGTTGCGATCTATTTTGAGGTGGTAATGGGTCCTACTTACCCGCAGGAATATTATGGGACCGCTCCTTAACTCTTGCAAGGTCACTTTGGTTTGGTGTACTGTACTGTAAAATCCCTCCCTTCTCTCTTCAAGATAAAGCGATTACATAAAATTATATTATATTATATTAGTACATTATAATTTTTTCCCCAAGATTTGTTTAAAATAAAAAAATCTAGATATTATACGTTTTTTAGGTACCAATAAGTATCTGACACTAGTCGCACTACTAAATCGATAAAAGAATAAAAAGGTAACCACATGTTCTTAAAATATAGTAGTTCACATAATTTTTTTTTTTTTTAAATTACCTATAAACAAATGATCCATCCGTGACTTTTAGTGAAATAAAACGGTACAAGTTATGTATGAAAAACAGTTCAACTATAAGGTGTATCCAATCTAATATTTGGCAAATTTTGTATTATTGAATCGAAAATTTTAAAAAGTCTATTAAAAACCAATGTTATTGAACTAGCGATTCGAAAAAATACATTAAAATTCACTATTATTGAAAATATAATAAATTTTAGATTTTTAACTATTTAAATGTGTTTTGGAGAATTTCATTAATTAAAAATACAAAGATCTAAATATGATGATTTTAAGTGGAATTGTACATAATATAATAACATATTTTATAAATTTATCCAAAATCATCAAAATCATCTAAAAACGTATATTAAAAACGCATATCATTTTAAATCTTTGATTCAATATATCCTCATATATGTTTTTTTAACAACTACACTCCCATTTCGGTATGGAGAGTTTGTATAAATTTTAATAAAGATTGATTGATACTTATCACCGTTTTTATATATTGCATTGTCAAGATATAACTCTATACATAGAGATGTCACCAAATTTCGGTGAGAGCTTGTTTGCCTTAATTAGAAAAACATTATAATTACGACAGCGACAATCATCTAATCAAATATATAATGAAAAGTCCGAATAATGTTACCGTATAAAATCATTCGCTCCTTTTTAATTCAATTATTGTTACTTTAATTAGTTGGATTGGTTTGAATTTTACGTTTACATCTCACCACTTGGATAACCTTATGCCATAATATCATATAGTATAATTTATAAACTAAGGAAACTAATTCGTGAATATCAACCACACTGCTTTTTCTTTTCTTTTCCGTCTGAATGATTATATTAACGAAAATAGAGTTGAGATACACTATACCAAAAAAAAATAAAAAAAATTGATCCAAAGCAATCACAAAGTTTGGGAATAATTTGTTTTACGTTTCTTGTGTGTATTGTAACCCGATTATTAAGTTTAGGCACTTAGTTTGGGAAAGTCTCTCTAGGCTGGGTCTAAATAGAAATGATAACTAGTATATGGTAGGTGATTTCAATGAAATTCTATGCAACGGAGAAAAGATTGGAAGACCTAAGAGAAGTGATTTGTCTTTGAGGGATTTTGCTAATATGCTCAATGTTTGTGGAATGATTGAGATGCCTAGCTCTGGAAATAGTTTCACTTGGGCTGGTAGAAGGTGGGATTGGTGGATTCAATCTAAGTTAAACAGAGGTTTTGGGAATAAAAGCTGGTTTAATTCTTTCCCTGCTTCCAACCAAGTTTTTTTTAAAAGATGGGGCTCTGATAATAGACCAGTGGTGGTCAGTCTCATCTCCTCACAAGACTCATATAGAGGTTCTTTCAGAGTCGACAAAAGGATGCTTCACAAACCCCTTGTCAAAGAAGTTGTTACAAGAGCTTGGATTTCCCTCCTCTTTTGGATGAGGGCTCTGTGGCGGATAGGATCAGAAATTGTAGAAAAGCTCTTAGCAGATGGAAGAAGAACAATTCTCTTAATGCCAAAGTGAAGATTGACTATATTCAAACTGAACTGGAAAATCTATATGCAGCTACCTCCCCATCTTTTAGCAGAATGGCCTCCTCGAAGAGAGATTTGGTTGTGGCTTTCAGAGAGGAAGAAATATTATGGCAACAAAAGAGCAGAGACAAGTGGGTGTTAGTGGGAGATAAAAACACTAGGTTTTTTCATGCCTTAGTAAAGGGTTCCAGAACCAGAAATGGCTTGGAAAAACTGGTGGACTCTGATGATATTACTCAAAGATCTGAAGCATATAAAGGAGAGGTAGCAGTTCAATACTTCAGAAACCTTTTCTCTTCTTCCATACCTAGATCCCCCCTGAATTTGTTTGCTGACTTCACTCCGAGGGTCTCTCATGGAATAAACGAGTCTCTGATCACAAAGGTGACCAAAGAAGAGATCAAATCAGTTGTTTTCTCCATTAAACCTCAGAGTGCCCCGGAGCTGATGGCATGACTGCTCTTTTCTTCCAACATTACTGGGACGTGGTAGGCATTCTGGTTACCTCTGAGGTGCAAAAGTTCTTCCAGCTTGGTAGCTTTCCAAGTGAATGGAATTTTACTCAGCTTTGCCTTATTCCAAAAAAGGCCAACTCTCCTCTGATGTCGGATCTGAGACCTATCAGTCTATGCTCCATTATGTATAGGATCATTTCAAAGATCATTGTCTCAAGACTGAAGTCCTTTATGCCTAAGATTGTTTCTCCTAACCAATCTGCGTTTGTGGCTGAAAGGCTAATATCATACAACATCATCATTGCCCATGAAGCTGTCCATGCTCTCAGAACTCACAAAGTTATCTCAAAGGATTTCATGGCTGTCAAAACCGATATGGCTAAAGCTTATGACAAGGTTGAGTGGTCATATCTCCAATCTCTGTTGATAGCTTTAGGTTTCCATAAGAGATGGGTTGATTGGGTTATGTTTTGTGTTACGACAGTCACTTACACAATCCTTATTAATGGTCGAGCTCATGGTATTGTGTTCCCCAGAGGGGACTTAGGCAAGGATATCCCTTATCTCCTTTCCTTTTTGTGTTGTGTACTGAGGGTCTTACTTACCTCCTCAATAAAGCTGAACAAGCAAGTCTGATAAATGGTATACGGTTCTCAGATCAGGGTCCCGTTATTCACCACTTATTGTTTTCTAATGATAGCTTGTTTATGTGCAAAGCAAGTGAAGAACAATGCAACATTCTGCAACAGATTTTGGAGTATTATGGCAGTGTTACGGGGCAAACCATTAATATGACCAAGTACTCTATCACATTTGGAGCACATATTGAACCAGAGGTAAGGGAGAAGATCCAGAATAAATTAGACATTTTTAGTGAAGGAGGGGCTGGTTCTTATCTTGGGCTTCCGGAATGTTTCAGTGGCTCGAAGATAGAGATGTTAGCATACATTCAGGATAAGATGAAGAGCAGATTGTCTGGATGGTATGCTAAGTCAATCTCTCAAGGAAGAAAAGAAGTCCTCATCAAAGCTATAGACATGGCCATGCCCATCTATGCCATGTCTTGCTTCAAACTTCCAAAAAAGACTTGTGAGAAGCTGGCTAGTGCGATGGCTGATTTCTGGTGGAACACAATGGAAAATAAGAGAAAGATACACTGGATTAGCTGGGATAAAATGTGTCTTCCAAAAGATAAGGGTGGACTTGGTTTCAAGGATATTCAACTTTTCAACCAAGCCCTTCTAGCTAAGCAAGCTTGGAGGCTACTACATAATCCAAATAGTCTTTTCTCTTTGTTCGTCAAAAGCAGGTACTTTGCAAACTCTCAATTCCTTAAAGCAGCCCCTGGTGATAGACCCTCTTTTGCTTGGAGAAGTATTCTTCATGGAAGAAAACTGCTTCAGCATGGTCTTAAGCAAATGATAGGGAACGGTTGCTCTCTAAATGTCTGGTAATCTCCTTGGTTAAATGATGGAAGAAGAAAAAGAGCTCTCCTGATGAAAAATATTTTGGTGGATTTGGATATGAGAGTGGATGAGCTGATTGACCCAGCCTCTAAGACTTAGGACAAAGCAGCTTTGGAAGACCTTTTTCCAGGGTGATATCGAGATCATATCTAAATTGAAACCAGTTACTTCATCAGATGATTATTGGTGATGGGAATTCAATAAAAGTGGAGATTACTCGGTGAAATCTGGTTATTGGTTAGCCATGAAAATGTTTAAAGCAGATGCATTCAGTCTACCAAAACTTTTTTTATATGATCCAAATAAGTAAAGATGGGTCAATCCCTATAGAAATTAGAAGATCTTTCCCTTGGTTATTATGGTTATTATGGAAAAGCAGAAACAGCCTCCTCTTTGATGGCCGTGTTTCCCTAGGTATTGACACTATTCAGAAAGTTAGAGAGGAATCAAACCAATGGTTCCAGGCTCAAGAGTCTGTCCCAGAGATTGACGGCAGAAAAAATGGTAATGAGCAGTGGGAGAGTAAGAAATGGGTTCCACCTCCAGCTATATGTGTTAAATGTAACATTGGTTCCTTTTGGAACAAATGGAAGAAGTTAGGAGGAACTTCTTGGGTGTTATCAGATGAAAGAGGTGTGGTACTAATGCACAGCCGCAGAGCTTTTAGCTCCACCACCTATGATTTGGATGCAAGAATTGACAGTTGGAGTTGGGCAATTGAAAGCATGAAAAGTCTGAGAATCTCCAAAGTTATATTTGCAAAGGATGACAAAGATCTTTTGGGGGCGGTGAATCGACCACCAGCTTGGTCCTCTTTCAAGTTTCAATCTACTACTCTTCTAGCATGGTTAGAGAACATTTCAGGTTGGAAAATCTCTTTTAAAAACAAACCAGGTAACAAAAACGCTTGTTTGATCGATTGCAATCACATGTTGCCACAGGTTTTTCCAAATGGTTACATACCCATTTTAACTCTAGATGAATGTAATTGTGGCTGTTTTCAACCACACTGCTAGGAAAGAGTTTTCATTGCACGATATATATTTTTCCAGATTCATTAACAACCTGCAAAAGGGAACCAGAGGGAGGAAGATAAAGCATGAGTGGTCACTACTCACTGATACAAAAAGATAAATAATTAATGCTAAAAAAATCCACAAAATACATTTAATTAAGATATATTGTTCAATAAAAATAGTATTTATCCGATTGGAGGGTTGCACACCATTCAATAGATATAAATACGTCAGAGCCGTTCGAAAGGGCCTCCGCTATATCCTCTCACACAACTCATAAAAATCATTACATACGGTAGGGTGCACCGTAACTTGTTATACGACTCCTCTCTCGTATGAAGGATGAGATAAAAAAAAGTTTTGGTATCCAACCTAATCGAATAAATGCCAAAAATAATTTAGTACAACGTCGAATCAAATTGCGATAGTACTATATAGAATCGATTCCCATAAGAGGAATACTTTTAAAATTGATCGAAAACTGAAAAGTTTATATTTTTCTTCGTTATATATATTCTTTTTTAATCTTTACCTGACATTTAGATATTAATCGGCACATGCATATAATATTTTATCCTTTTACAAAAAAATAACATATCGCCATTTTTTAATAAAATATTAGTTTTTTATAAAATATATTCATATGGTTTTGCAATTATAGCAAGCTAAATATATTGTGAATAGGTAAATAGATATTTTTTATACAGATGGTCTGTTCTAATTAAAGGATATATTTTCACCATGTTTTCTTAAAACAAAATTTTGACTATGTATTTCCATCTTATTATATAAAGTTTGATACGTCAAATTTCGTAATTAATATGATCGTGACACGTGTCAGCCGGTCGATTGGATTTTTAACACATGTAATTTTTTTTTCTAATTAGATTTTGACATATGTCATACAAATCTTTTTTTTTTAAACTTATACATTTGTATTTATCGTATAGATTATAAAAATCAACATATATAAAAAATTAATTATAAAAATCAACATATTCTTTTAAATATTGATTTTATTATATGTCTCGGTTTTGTTTTTTCGTACAACCATTCTTTTTTTACTCCTCTTTTCCTTTATGTTTATTAAGATGAATTAAATTTCAAAATTTCTCATTAGAATATTAATTAATACACGTGTAAAAATATTTTCAGTTCAAATATACTTAGGTTTATTATAATATTTTGTCTTTATATAACAAACTTTTGTGCTCTCTTAATCTTCTCACCAATAAATTTCAAATTTCAATAATCTCTTTCACAAATTTTATTTCAGTTTTTTTTTATTTGAAAAAACCATCGATTATTCTCTTATTCGATAAAAACAACATATCTCAACATTTTCCAATTAGTTTATTTTAGTAAATCATTAAAAAAAAAAGCTACATATATACATGCTTACATATATTTTGATTTTAAATAGAAATTGATATGACAAAAAAAATCAAACGTATTTTTTTATTAGAATATTAAATACATGTGTAAAAATCTTTTGAATAGAATTAAATTTACATACTCAAATCTTTGAGGATTATAATATTTCAATTTTATTTAAACAATTTTGTACTCTCTCGATCTTCCCACCAATCAATTTAAAATTTCAATAACCTCTTCTAAATTTTTTGTTTCCAATTAGCTTTAACCACGTGTCAAAATAAAATTTTCCATTAAAAAAAATCTAATATCATTATATTTTGAAATCAGACTAAAAAAATGTACATTGTATTGTGGTTTTTTTAAAGACTTACCACTACGTAGACATCCTAAATATTGTAAAATTAATGTATGAGAAGAAAATTATTTTGAAAGTTTCTCATGTTGTGAAAATGATAAAAAGTAAGAAACCAAGTGATGAAACACATATAATACATTTTTCGTTGGAAGAAAGATAATACTTGATTCATAAGTGAATTTTTTTTTTAAATATGATTAAAAACTGTGAGTAAGTTTAATTCAAATAAAAATACGTAAATCGATTTGTCAATAGTTAAAAAAAAGATATATGAGTATTTACATAATAAAAAGTAAATATAATTTAAATAGGAATAGGAAAAATTAATAATTTAGAAATATGTGAAAAAATAATTGAAAATTCAGTTAATATAAAAAAAGTAGGAGAATCAAAATCAATAAATAATTTGTAGGCTTTTCTATGAGTGGTTTCACATCGACGTTTTCAATCTTATTTTATTTATTTTTACGGATGATATGATTTTGTTTTCCATTTTTGTGCGGTTTATAAAATATTAAAGGACTCAAAATAATTCAACTAAAACATGAGAATAAATTTATCAAGATTTTAAAAATGGATTAAAAAGTAGTATTAGTTCAAATAGAATAGTAAAACTAATAATTTGTAAATATATGATAAAATTTAATTGAAAATTAAATAATAAAATAAACACAGTAAATAAATAAATGTTAGGTTTCTTAATTAGTGGTTTTGCATCAGCGTTCTCAATTTTATTTTATTTATTTTTACTGTTGATTTAATTTTGATTTCTATTTTTAATTGATTAATTTTTTTACAGGTTATAAAATATTAAATTACAAATCCGCATATATGCGGATCCTTTATCTAGTTTACAATAAACCTCTATAACTTAATAATGTTGGGATTTTGAAAATTTATTAATTTATTGAGTTATTAATTAATCGATAAATTAATATTTATTAATTTATATAGACATTTTTCTAGTTCATGATTCTTGTAAAATATTTTTTATATAAAATAAATATTTTACTTTAAAATTCGTACAAATTCTTCTAAAACTTTATTTATTTAAAATTTTGTATATTTTATTGTTTACATATTCATCTTATTTCACATTATGTTAATAATTTTGGTTATCGTAATAGAATGAACGTTAAAAGCCGACTAGACTATCCGGATAAAAATGATACATACTAAAAAATTCAGAGTTCAGAAAAATTATGTTGATGATGTTGAAGACAAGATAACACTATCCAAAATATTTACGTGTAATAAAATAATTATCACGTTTAGAACTTTTAACAATTTTTGGAAGGAGATCTAGATGACAACACCAAAAAAATTTGATGCAATAAGAAAAATTAAAGATTAGTTCCAATGAAATTTCAACTTTAAATATAAACATACAACACTATAATCATATTTTACTAAATTTACTAAGATATACATAAAATTTATAATTATTAATTTAAGCTATTATTGGTACCGTTGAAGCTTAAAATTTTTTTTTTATTATTTTATCAAATTTTACTATTTTTTTTATTGATCTAATTTGGAATCAAATTTTTTTATTAATTTATAGTGATTATTAATTTATAGAAATTTTACCGTATCCTAATTAATCATATCCTCATATAATAATATGCACATTAAATCTCACTTTGAAAAAATAAGAGGAGTTAATGATATATTTAGTCCAAATGCACCCGATTGGGTGAAAACGACGATTAGCGTCTACTCGAATATACCATGGATAATGATAATATTCACAGAACTAATTAATATGATAATATCTACCATTAATTTTCTTTTTTTTAAAGAAACTAATTAATTTCTACCCCGTACGCGATTGACTACGAATCAGAAAGAGCGGTAATCGTGTACTTCGCGATCGGACGGATATAAACGCATTGATGTACACGTCAGTAGGTGTCTCTTGCCCTAAAATAAACGGTCAGGATTGACTCAAGCGTTACTTCGCGTTCGTGTCCGAAAACTACCGGTAGATAAGGAGGATGAGTGAGATCTATATCCCGACAACGAAGAGAGTAGACTACACGCGCCTTGACTGGTCTAACAGATTAACAAGTAAAAAACCGAGGGTGTAGCGTAAAGAGCGGTGTAACTAACCGTACCGGATTCCAACTTTCTTTCTGGATTGGAGCATCCAAAGAGAAGGAGAGGTAGTGTTATAAAACGACACGATATCCTCACCGATTTACGCCTCATTTTCTCTTCGACTTTCCATCTCTCTCTCTCTCTCTCTCTGTCTCTCTCTGTGTTGTCTCTCGCGCGAAGCGCTTATCTTAGTTTTTTTTTTTTCGTTTTTTTTTTGGTTTTTTCTCTTATCGGAGGAGAGATGGTGGCGTCAGCGTTGCTTCCGGAGCTCTGGACGGAGATCCTTGTGCCAGTTTGTGCGGTGGTTGGTATCGCGTTTTCGCTCTTTCAATGGTATGTCGTCTCTCGTGTGAGACTCACCACCGACCTTGGCGCATCGTCTTCCGGTGGTGCTAACAATGGGAAGAATGGGTATGGGGATTATCTAATCGAGGAAGAGGAAGGTGTTAATGACCAGAGTGTCGTCGCTAAGTGCGCTGAGATTCAGACCGCTATTTCGGAAGGTAAGATCTCGCGGAACATAACTCAGATCTCACGTTCCTGTTCTTAGATCTGGCTCTGTTTCGTTTCTGATGGGGTTTGGTAGGGTCAGAGGAGGTTGTTTGTTTATCTTAAAAAGGCTACACAAAGCTTATATTGATAAGAATCTTTTGGAATCTTTGAATCTGAAACTACTAATTTAGTATATCTTATAAAATCTGTAATCATGTTGTGAGTTTGAGTTGATGTTGTAAAGTGAATAATCTGGGATCTGTTGTTGTGTTTGTGGGAACAGGTGCAACTTCGTTCTTGTTCACGGAGTACAAATATGTTGGTGTCTTCATGATTTTCTTTGCTGCTGTTATCTTTGTTTTCCTCGGCTCTGTTGAGGGATTCAGCACAGAGAACAAGCCTTGCACTTACGACACTACAAGAACTTGCAAGCCTGCATTGGCCACTGCAGCTTTCAGCACCATCGCTTTCGTGCTTGGTGCAGTTACCTCTGTTCTCTCTGGTTTCCTTGGAATGAAGATTGCAACTTACGCCAATGCTAGAACCACTTTGGAAGCAAGGAAAGGTGTTGGAAAGGCATTCATTGTTGCGTTCAGGTCCGGCGCTGTGATGGGTTTCCTTCTTGCTGCCAGTGGTTTGTTGGTGCTTTACATTACAATCAATGTGTTCAAGATCTATTACGGTGATGACTGGGAAGGTCTTTTTGAGGCTATTACTGGTTATGGGCTCGGTGGGTCTTCCATGGCTCTCTTTGGCCGTGTTGGTGGCGGGATCTACACTAAGGCGGCTGATGTAGGCGCTGATCTTGTCGGTAAAATTGAGAGGAATATCCCTGAAGACGATCCAAGGAACCCGGCTGTAAGTACTTCATCTGAATCTATATGATAACACCCTGTTTTCGGTTTTTTAAGAAGAAGTTTCCGACTTTATTTTGTCGGTTATGTTACAGGTGATTGCTGATAATGTGGGTGACAATGTTGGTGACATTGCTGGTATGGGATCTGATCTCTTTGGGTCGTATGCTGAGGCATCATGTGCCGCCCTTGTTGTTGCTTCGATCTCTTCTTTCGGAATCAACCACGATTTCACTGCCATGTGCTACCCATTGCTCATCAGTTCAATGGGAATCTTGGTTTGTTTGATCACAACTCTCTTCGCCACCGACTTCTTTGAGATTAAGATTGTTAGTCAAATTGAGCCGGCGTTGAAGAATCAGCTTATCATCTCAACTGTTATCATGACTGTTGGAATTGCTATTGTGTCATGGGTTGGCTTGCCGTCTTCCTTTACCATCTTCAACTTCGGAGCACAAAAAGTTGTGAAGAACTGGTAAGATCTTTCTTTGCAAATAAATCGTGTGGATGCTTTTGTCTGCTGTTCCTACGTTTCTGGATTAGAGCCTCTTCCTAACTATGGGGAACAATTTTGGATTACAGGCAGCTATTCCTGTGTGTTTGTGTTGGTCTTTGGGCTGGACTCATTATTGGTTTTGTCACTGAATACTACACTAGCAATGCCTACAGGTAAGAAACTACTTTCACCATATTTGAATACCAATTTATTTTCAGCTGTATGATTAACTCTAATGTCCCCATGTTCTTGCAGCCCTGTGCAAGATGTTGCAGATTCATGCAGAACTGGTGCAGCCACCAATGTTATATTCGGACTGGCTCTTGGTTACAAATCTGTCATTATACCAATCTTTGCAATTGCTGTCAGTATCTTCGTTAGCTTCAGCTTTGCTGCTATGTATGGTGTTGCTGTTGCTGCTCTAGGCATGCTCAGTACCATTGCCACTGGTTTGGCAATTGATGCTTACGGTCCCATCAGTGACAATGCTGGTGGTATTGCTGAAATGGCTGGAATGAGCCACCGCATCCGTGAAAGAACTGATGCTCTTGATGCTGCTGGAAACACCACTGCTGCTATTGGAAAGGTACAGGGCCTTCCAAACCGCTTTCTGCAGTCCGATGTCTTAAATCGTTCCTCAGGTTGCTTTTGCTTGTGATGTAATATGACATGTAATTCTGATTTGTTGTGCACAGGGATTTGCCATTGGCTCTGCTGCGCTAGTCTCCTTGGCTCTGTTCGGTGCCTTTGTGAGCCGTGCAGGGATCCACACAGTAGATGTTTTGACCCCTAAGGTTATCATTGGTCTGCTCGTTGGTGCCATGCTTCCTTACTGGTTCTCAGCCATGACAATGAAGAGTGTGGGAAGTGCAGCTCTTAAGATGGTTGAAGAAGTTCGCAGACAGTTCAACACCATCCCTGGACTCATGGAAGGTACCGCAAAACCCGACTATGCTACATGCGTCAAGATCTCCACTGATGCTTCCATCAAGGAAATGATTCCTCCTGGTTGCCTTGTCATGCTCACACCTCTCATTGTTGGATTCTTCTTTGGTGTCGAGACCCTCTCTGGTGTTCTCGCCGGTTCTCTTGTTTCCGGTGTTCAGGTATAATCTTTTCTCAATTCTCTTGTGAATAACTAAACTATTTTTAAACATTTTTACTCATCGATGTTTGTGATTCGTTTTAAACAGATTGCCATATCCGCATCTAACACTGGTGGAGCCTGGGACAACGCCAAGAAATACATCGAGGTAAAGGAATATTCTTAAGCTTAAATCAAAACCATTATAAGAGATGAAATCAAATCCTTAAGCATTGCGAGTTATTTGCAGGCGGGTGTATCAGAGCACGCTAAGAGCCTTGGGCCAAAGGGTTCAGAGCCACACAAGGCAGCTGTGATCGGAGACACCATTGGAGACCCATTGAAGGATACTTCAGGACCTTCCTTGAACATCCTCATCAAGCTCATGGCTGTTGAGTCTCTAGTCTTTGCCCCCTTCTTTGCCACTCACGGTGGTATCCTTTTCAAGTACCTCTAAACTTAACCCTGAGTGAAGAAGATGACGATGATGATGAAGAAGATTGAAAGATCGATTCAAAACTCTTTCTTACCATTTTTATTCTCGTTTTGCGTAGGTGGTTAAAAAAACAAAAACCTTTTTTCGTTGATGGGGATCGTTTAAAGAACCAACCAAATGATGTTTCTGTCTCTCTCTCTCTCTCGCTTTTTGTGCTGTCTAGATTTTAGAAATCCACCAAGTATTTGAGACTTGTTTTTAGCCGTTATTTCGGCTCTGTTTGTTTCCTAAATTGTTTTTGGCTTCGTCGAGACAAATGAGAATTTCTTATTAGTCTTTTGTCGGCTCTAGGTGAGTGAAACCGTTCAGATGCCGGAAAAAAAGCGAGTGAAACCGTTCTCATGTTAATTCTTTCATGACATTATTACACAAACAACAAATAGTTAAACACAACTTCTAACTAAACACAACTTCTAACTAAGACTCTCGGAGAGCCTCGGCTCCAGCCACAAAAAATGTGAGTGAAATCGTTCTCATGATCTGTTAATTCTTTCATGACATTATTACACAAACAACAATTGGTTAATTAATAAAACACAGCTTTAGTTTCCAACTAGGACTCTCGAAGAGCCTCGGCTCCAGCCACAATCTCCAACAACTCCCCAGTGATCTTAGCTTGTCTCGCCCGGTTATAAGCCACAGTAAGATTCTTCTTCAGTTCAACCGCATTATCAGTCGCGTTACTCATCGCGCTCATCCTCGACGCAAGCTCACTCGCTAAAGATTCCTGAAGTGCTCTTAGAATCTGACTGTTCAAATACAAAGGCATCATTGCATCAAGAATCTGAACAGGGTCTTGCTCAAACTGCATCAATGGTGAAATCTCAGGTTTCTCAACTTCAAGCTTGGTCCTTTCCACAGCAAATTTCCCGTCTTTGCTCGTTAGCCTAAACATCTCATCCTCCATAGCATCAACACACTCTCCTTTCACATCACAAGACTCTCCTTTCATCGACAATGGCAACAAAGTGTGGATCACAGGATCCGATTTCACCAAAGACACAAACTTTGTGTAAACAAGCTCAACTTTATCAACCTCTTCGCTCACAAACAACGAAAACACATCATCTGCAATAACTTGAGCTTCTTTTGTAGTTGGAAACACCCCTCCTCCTTGAATACACTTATCAACTTCAATCTCATCTCTCCGACTAAAATACGCATTACCTTTCTTGCCTACGCTTATCACAACACAGTCTATTCCTCTTTGCTCCAACTCTTGAAGCCGTAAATTAGCTTTCTTGATCACTGCATTGTTGAAACCACCACACAAGCCTTTATCACCGGTTACAACAACCAAAGCAACTCTCTTCACGGGTCTAACGATGCTCAGAGGAAAATCAATGTCTTCCAATTGAGCACATCGGTTAATCGAGTAGAGAATCCCGACTAGGGTTTCGGTGAAAGGTCTACACTTGATGACTGCTTCTTGAGCTCGACGAACCCTAGCCGCCGCCACGAGTTTCATTGCTTCGGTTATCTTCTGAGTGTTCTTCACACTGTCGATTCGTTCTCGTAACTCGCGTATTCCACATCGAATTAGAAATGAGGGAAACGGAGACGAAATCCGATCTGGGCTCCGTGATTGAAATGGAATATAGTGAAAGGGTTTCAGTGTGGCGAGGAAAGAGAAGGAGTCTGAGCCCGAAACCGATTTCGAATTCGAAGGAGAAGACAAGAGCCACGAGGTCGAGATCGAACCTGCCATTTTCTTTTGGGGAAGAAGAGATGCTGACCTAAACCTTTCATCCTCAGTCCCAGAGGAGAAAAGAGTAGAGAAAGATAAATTTAGGGGTTTTCTCTAATTACAATGTTTATTAGGGGTTATTATATAAAATGCTACAAAAGTAGAATCGCTATGTCCCATTTTTGACACTTTTCCCTATGAAACACGAGGGGAATATAAATTTCCCAAAAATAAGTTCGGGAAGAAGACGTAAACTAGTCTTCATTCGTAGCATCGGTTTTGTATTTCTTTTCATACTTAAAAACACGCGATTTTTTTACAAGGACATTTTAACAACCAATTTCTAAAAAAGGATATTTGTTTTTATATATAACATCTTAAAAAAAAAGGTTTTTACTTCTCAATTTCCGTGCACGTGAAATCAAAATTTTGATTACAATTGTCAGCAAATACAATTTTATTCGTTTTTTCCGTAACTTTGTTTTAATTCAAATTTTTTTTCCAGAAATAAAATACAAAAATGTGATGGAGTAGTAGTTAATATCTAAAGTGAATTTTACCGTGAACCTAGTTCAATCTTCTTGGGAGGAGGAGTTTTCTCAAAAAGAATTGAGTAAATGCTGACTTTGAGTCCACATAAACTAGTATTTATGTCCGAATTTCGAAATTATTAAAAAAAAAAAAACACATAAGTTATTTTTGAAAGTTTCTAATAAAATACCATACGACCCATATTCTAATAAAATATTTAGGTCACCATTCGAAACGTAAATATATATTGATCCATCTTTTATTTTTGATTTTTTTGCCTTTATGGTCCTTGTGGTTGTGGTGTATTTAGTTACCTCCTCACGTTTTTGTCATGGAATTTATCAGACTCTGATCCTTTATTCGGAGGGTCGTTCCCATCTTTTTCTTCCTCCTATTGCTTCTCTTCTTCTTCTTCCTCTTCAATTCTCACAGATTCTCAGCTCCAAAGTTTGGGTCTTTGCATATATCACAATTCTCATTTAACACTTAATCTTTCTCCCAACCACACAATGCTACTCCATTTCTCTCCCACGATACCCCTCTTTGCTCCACCCAATCTCCGCCGCAATTCACCAGCATTCTCAGTTTCTCCGCCGAGATCCCTCCGCATTCGAGCCATCGACGCTGCCCAGATCTTCGACTACGAGACCCAACTCAAATCCGAGTACCGTAGATCCTCTGCTCTCAAAATCGCCGTCTTGGGTTTCGGCAATTTCGGTCAATTCCTCTCCAAAACCCTAATTCGACACGGCCACGATCTCATTACCCATTCCCGTTCCGATTACTCCGACGCCGCAAACTCAATCGGCGCTCGATTCTTCGATAACCCTCACGATCTCTGCGAACAGCATCCCGACGTTGTCCTCCTCTGTACCTCGATTCTCTCCACGGAATCCGTCCTCAGAACTTTCCCTTTCCAACGACTCCGTCGTAGCACACTCTTCGTCGATGTTCTCTCCGTCAAGGAATTCCCGAGAACCCTTTTCCTCAAATACCTCCCAAAGGAATTCGACATTCTCTGCACTCACCCGATGTTCGGACCAGAGAGCGGGAAGCATTCATGGTCCGGTTTGCCATTTGTCTACGACAAGGTGAGAATCGGAGACGAAGCTTCTAGAAACGAGAGGTGTGAGAAATTTCTAAGGGTTTTCGAGAACGAAGGTTGTAGGATGGTGGAGATGAGCTGTGAGGAGCACGATAAGCACGCTGCTGGGTCGCAATTCGTGACTCACACCATGGGAAGGGTTTTGGAGAAATTTGGAGTTGAATCTTCTCCGATCAATACCAAAGGTTATGAGACGTTGCTTGATTTGGTGGAGAACACATCGAGTGATAGCTTCGAGCTTTATTACGGTCTGTTCATGTATAACCAGAATGCTCTTGAACAGTTAGAGAGATTGGATATGGCTTTTGAGTCCATCAAGAAAGAGTTGTTTGGGAGATTGCATCAGGTTTACAGGAAGCAAATGTTTGCTGGGGAGGTTCACTCGGTTAAGAAAACAGAGCAGAAAATGCTCAACAATGGTGGTGTTCCGATGAAAGAGATATCATCATCATCTTAATAAATATCACAAGTTTTAGGGTTTGGTTGATTATGTTTTAGATTTGGAATAAAAAGTTATATCCTTTTGGAAAGGGGGTTTTGGTGTGTTCATATCGGTTATGAAAAATGTGTAAATCATTTGCTCTCTCAATGTTGGGTCTCTTTTAGGTAATTTTTCAGACTAATGTATCAATGGACCCACGCATTTTCATGTTCAGTAATAAGAGAGAAACATAGAGGTAAGAAACGTGTCTGATTGTAAAATAGAATTGGTGGCAGAGCAAGAACATAAGAAATGCAAAGAGCTAAAACATATGAAACAACAACTTGATTTGCCGAAGGAGCTTATCTCTCCTACACACCGAACTTGATTCGCTCCTATGGGCTATGAAGTATATGATCTTGGTCTTTTTTATTAGTGTTCTTTTCGCCACCGATTCCACTGACTTGATTTTAATGGTAACCAATCCAATGGAAGTTTAAACAAAATGGAAGTTTTCAACGGAAAACAAAAGAGACAGTATCCTCTGAGAAACTCCTTGTTGCACCAATCCAGAAGGCTTTCGGTAAATGGGATCATAGTGGGATTCAGAAAATCAATAATAGGCTTACCCATAACTTGTTGAGATAACTCTATAACTCCCAGATCAGATAAGTACCCTTTGTAATCGGGTCTTGATCTCTTAGACGATCTGTATATGGACGCAAACTCGATAAACTCAATGGTTATCGAGTTGCCTCAATATCCAGATCATGTAAGAGAGGAAGACACGATAACAGAGGCTACGTGATCTCTCTTGTTCTACAATATATTTCCTCCTTTAAAAGAAGCTATTTAATAATCTTCGACCTAATTTTTAGATAATTTCCCTAAATTTGTGTTCTCCGTTTTCTCGTGATTTCCATTTCCTTTGACCTAGCTTTGATTTGTAAGATGCAAAAATATTTTATAAAGCAAATTTTAGCTAAATAAGTTATTAATTAGTATACATATTTTTAAATTATATTATATTTAAATTTGGTTTAGATTTACATATTTTAATATTCAATTTTGTATGTAAATAATTCCGTACGTAATATTTAAATAAACAAATATTAAATATTTATGTAAATTTAAGAAAATTATATTACCAATTATACATAATTTTTAGGCATGTTTATAAACGCTTGGGTATTAAAAGATATGGGTTAAATAAGGATAATTAGGATATAAAAATTACAATTCAAATATTTACTTGGAAAAATGGTGAAAGAATGCATGTAACGGATAGGCTAATCCCTGTATTTTAAATCATGATTATCAAATAACGTAAGCAATCGTATACCACAAGATTCACTTCGGTTAATGATGCTATTGAAGGAAATTGTTGTGGTGTTCATTGCCTCTCCATTTCTTTTTCAATTGATGTCTATTCACAGTCGATCCCCTTGTGTGTTCCACCATGATAATCGGTGTTGTCATTCACAACGCATCACAACGTTTCGAACAAGGCACGAACCGGTGAATATGGTGTTTCTCAAACGGTTACTTAACCGCAATGTGTTCATCTTTTCATTCTGGAAATGCATTTTTAATGTCTCTCTTAGTAGAGTATTTGGTTCCGGTGATATTTTTTTTTGCCGGCTGATTTTCCGATTATCAATCGGTGATTGTTCTCCTACCCTATAGTGTGGAGATATCATTTGAGTTTTTGATCCTGGAATCGTTGGTATAGTCACTCTACTTGAAGGAATAATGCCTTCTAGATATCAAATTTGGAGAAAAACAAAGTCAAAATCTTTTCAAAAGACTATGATATGGAAGTTTTGGTATCAGAATGTCGATATTTCAAAACTTTTGCAGAAAGCATCGGATTTTGTCATTCGGTGTACAATCTGGAGGTTTAGGTAAATAATGTTATCCACAAACATAATTCGCATCAGAGTAAGATCAAATATTGAGAAAAAAATAATTGATTTAATAATCTGTTAGCGAGTAAGGCTTATCTACGGAAAATATCGTCAAATTTAGTTCTTTGAATGTATCTTTTTCACTATATGGCGCATATATTTGCTTATGTAATAATTTATTTTCAGAAAGTTCTGTGTACTTACTTTGTAATCTCGTTTCGAAATTAATAAAATTGTTTAGTCGGAAAAAAATCAAGAACCGCATTCGGTTCAACTTGTTTCTTCGTAATTTTGTACCACATGCGGTACAAATATTATTTCATTATTTTTATTATAAAATACATGTGTAATTTTTATAAAGCCGAATGGGAACTCAAAGCAGTCGATCCATTTTGTGTATGAACCATCTTTTGGACCGTCTCCTATTCAAAGCCTTATTTATATATATATTTTAAGAAATCATTAAGAAAACACAGAAATTTGAAATATAATATATGTTTCTCACTTTGAAAACGGTCATTTAATTCCTCAAGTTTTGCAATGTCGCGATTTTATTCTCCAACTATACAGGTTTCACTTTTATTCCTTAAGTTTATGTTGACTTCGACAATCAGGATTTTAAAAAGTCAACCTTAACGTAAACTTAACGGTTTGACTTTTTTAAACTCCGATTGTCGAAATCAATGTAAACTTGAGGAATAAAAATGAAATCCGAATAGCTGAAGAATAAAAATGCCACATTGCAAAACTTAAGGAATTAAATAACCGTTTTCCAGTCTTACTAATATATATATATATATATATATATATATATATATATATATATATACACATTAAAAGCATCAACACAATCCATAGCAAAAAATAAAATCTAGTATACATTACATGTTATTACAATCTCATAAAAAAACTAACATAAACACAAAATTTGACAATACTAAAACTTAGACCCTAAGTAGATAACATATATCTTAAAGAAAAGCTTAAATTTCACTGGAAATCAAACATATCATGAATAGACTACCTAAAAAAAATTAAGATATTCCAAATATGCTAATAAAACTAAATTTAAATAATAAAGTGTATCATATAATTAAGAGAAAAATGCTCACAATGAATAGTTTTTAGAAACTTCAATGGTAAAAACTCCGTTGAAGATCTAACTTTGCGATAACCAGTGTTTAGAGGAACACATTAAAAGCTACGATTAAGAAAAAATAAAAATATATGTTTGGTGACGATGCGTCAATATTTTAAATGATTTGTGACATAAGTTTTACACATGAAAAATAGTCTTATCATCTATATTATTTATACCATCTATATATATAATGTGAAGAGTATAATCTTAATTCAATTAATCGTTTGTCAATTAACAAAACTAAAAAATAAAATAATTTTATGAGAATTTCGCGATTAAAAAAAATAGTATGGGTTTCTTGCAAATATGCATCTCAACTACAACCACTATTTTTTTAATTCTATTCCAATTTTATGTCCTCTTTACATATAATTGTATTTATTTCTGAATTTTAGATTTTTTCTAACAAATGAAAAGAGAAGAAAAGAAATAATGAAAATTGTCATTTAATTTTTCAAGTTTTACAATGTGGCGTTTTTGTTCCTGAAATAAGTTTTAATTTTATTTTTAAAATTTACGTTGATTTTATTCGACAATCAAAACTTGGACGTTAAAATTAATTTTTCTTTTTAAGCATTCATCGTCGAAGTCAAAAGTTTCCCGTTTCTCACTACTAAAAGGGGGTTCACACGTGTGGTGCCACCATCGGTGATCGGAGCTATTCGTCTTCCCCAAATTGAAACCCTAAACCACCCAACACCGACGAAAACTAAACAAAGGTGAAAACTTTGCCTGGTTTTGGCGTCTTTTACGATCTCAGTTTAAAAAAATATGGAAGTCATGGACAAATGGGTAGCCGAATTTTTCCTCCGTCGCCACCAAAATCCTAGGGTTTACGCTACTACAACCCTGCTTTCGGCTCTGAAATCGGTAAATTCCCAAGACTGTGTTGTAAGGCTCAAGATAACTGCCGTTTTGCGGGACATCACCAATTCCTTGATACGAGGTACAGTCGACGAAGTAATGCTTGATCTCCTCGAGACTCTTGAGAGGCTTCTGGTGCAGGAACATTCGGTAATCATGGGTTCTCTCGAGTCTGCATATTGCTGGACGGCTGTAGAATGCACGATTAGGCTCATGTGGCCAGTGACTGCTTCGGATGGCTTTTTCGGCGATGCCCTTGAGAGGATTTGGAAGAATCGGATTGGGATGTTGAAGGAGAGGGAGAGCGATCTTGTGACTCATGAGTTGTTGAAGTGGGAGAGTGATCTAAACAAGGCGTTTGAGGAACCTGAGATGTATCAGAAGATTCGTGAGACTAACATCAGGTACAATGCTATCTCTCATCTCAATCAGCTTCTCGAAGAGCAGTGGGCACTACTTGGATGTTCATCTCTTGAATCAGAAGCTCAAAAGATGTTTCTTAAGCGCAAGGATCCAAATGCTGCCCTGGGAAGAGGTGATAATTTAGGTGACTCCGTTGATAACGTCAATGAGGAACTCGGAATCGGTGAGAGAGAGGGCAGAAATGATGTTGAAGAAGGAGGTGTGGAGAAACCTGATGGGGTTGATGATAAGATGAATGAAGAACAGGAACATGAGCCAAGTCTTGATAATGGGGACATAACGGTAGCTCGAGAGCTTAAGGATTGTTTGTTGGAGATTCAAGGAATTGTCGAACCTTCAACTATGCAAGAGCAAGGACCTAACAATGCAATGGACGACTCAGTTGATGTCACTCCTCAGCCTGACGGGGCAAATAGGACTGAAACAGGAGAAGGTCAAGACCATAATGAGTCAGAAGATAGTCAGGGAACATCATCGTCTGGGAGAGTTCGGCCTCCTCTATCAACCCCGGAAACTCTGAATATATCACCGTTGAAGAAAGATAATTCGGCTACACCACCGCGTCCCAGAAGGCCAATGAAATTCTGGACGGCTGAAGAAGTGGAAGGTCTGAGAGAAGGAGTGAAAGAGTATGGAAAATCATGGAAAGATATAAAGAATGCAAACCCTGTTACATTCGCTGATAGGACTGAGGTGGATTTGAAGGATAAGTGGAGGAATTTATTCGGTCGGTAGAAATAGGAATCTTTGCCTGCTTGCTTATGGTTTGTTTTTGGACAGTTTGGTTGAGTTCTTGTGGAGTTTTTGCCTTTTTGTGACAGAAAGGAACTCACTTTTGTATGATGTAAGCAGGATATGTTCTCAGCCTTTTGTAATTTGGAATGCTTTACATATATTCCATCTTTAGCTTCATGTTGAAAGAAAAAGTCTATTGACCAACTGATAGACACATTCGAATGTTTTTTTATAATATTTGTTCCTATAATCAAATCAAGCAAGCTTTGAAACCCATCTCTAACTCCTCCCGGTTTAAACTCTTGCCGATGAAAACGATCTTGTTGATTCTTGTTTCGTCTTTTCCCCATAACCGGTCTGGCGATCCTTCAAATATCTCATGAACTCCCTGTCCCAACGTTCAAAACCACAGACGTCAGATATACTACGTCAAAAGACTTGGGACGCTTTAAGATTCAGTCGAAATAATGATAAATGACGGTCACCTGAAACACGAATCTCTCGTCCATGTCTTGGACGGAGAGGATGCCTTTCATTCTGTAGATATCCTCACTACGTTGGTACAATAGTGCCCCGAGCCACATGTTAGCCTGATACATTGTCAAAACTGAGGTTAGATGATGCAGGTAATCAATCGCACATCTAAAATTAAAATAAGACTTCCGCTCCTACAGTTTAATGCATCATACGTTATACAACTTAAGCCATCTTGGGTTATACCTTTTCGAGGTCTAAGTCTCCTTCACAAACTATACTGACTGAAGTAACACCAGGGTCATGGGTGTGATCGTGAGAATGGTGATGCTCTGCAGTTTCAAAAGCAAACTAATCAGTAATCAGTGCACGTAGGCGATCAGTATTAAGTAAGAAGGCCTGTCTTTGGTAACCATATAACATACCGTGTTCATGGTCATGATCATGCTCATTGTGGTGATCATGGCAGTCATGACCATGGTCATGGTGATGATCATCATGACACTCGCGATCTTCCTTCGCTTCTTCATTCACAGAGCTTTCAATTCTGGAAAGACAAAACAGTTAGCCACCAGCAATAAACCAGAGTAACAAAATCACCCCTGTTTAAACCCACAACCAATAAACCGTAACAAATGCATAGAGCTAAGATATTGATACACCTCAACCGAAGTTGTCGGACTGACTCGTAATAAGATATTAGTACGACGTAGGATAAAACCAGACCTTTCTAGATCAAAACCTCCAATTCCAAGAACATAATCCAAGTCAACCTTCCCATACTTTGTCTGCTTCATGTGAGCCATGCTGTTTATGGTCTGAAAATAACCATAGCATACATGTTAACGCAGAGCAAAGAGAATAAAATAGATGTTCAAAGAGAAAAAAAATTCAGAAGAAGCAGAACCTACCTTTATCCGCTGCATCACTGAACCTAGTTCTGGCTCACCAACAAGATCAGTCTGCAACAAAGTACAAAAACGTACAACATTTTTCAGCTTGTACCATATGTCGAGGAAGAACAATACATAGAGAAGTTTCTACTACAAGCATCCACCTCGATTTCAAATACAGTTTTATATGATGATGCTAACCATGAAAATTCGGTTGAAACAGAACTTCAAATACCTTGTTAACTATGATACGATCTGCGTAAGCTATTTGTTCAACCGCCTCATTGACATAGCCTTCGGGTTTGACCACATCTAAATGCAAACGAGCATGTTTAGCATCAACCAGAGTGACAACCCCATCCAGTTTGACATCGTTGAAAATTTCATCCTCAGCATAAAATGTTTGAATAATTGGGGCTGGGTTCGCCAATCCTGAAAATGAAAATTTTACATAATATACTCATTACTCGCAGATTCTCTAAGAAAATAGTAATGGTTCCTAAAGAATCATGTAACTTTTAGAGCTCAATTCAACCGAATCAAGAGACAAAAGAGTGATGCAAATTTCCGGACCTGTTGTCTCAATTACTATATGGTCGAACCTTCCTTTCTTCTTCTTGACCAATTCAGAAATCATCCTCACAAGATCACCCCTAACAGTACAACACAGACAGCCATTATTAAGCATTATTATATCTTCTGCTCCCGAAGTTTTAGCTTCCACAAGCGATCCATCAATGTCGACTTCACCAAACTGAGGATTCACATTTAGCTAGAATTAGAAATCACAGCTTCAAAAACTCTATTCAAACACACAGATTAATACAATACCTCATTTTCGATCACAGCTATGCGCTTTCCATGATCTCCTGTCAATATATGGTTTAGCAATGTCGTCTGTACACCCAGGAAAAAACAAAACCCATGAAAAATCAGCATTTGCTCCCTTAAAATTGATTTTTTTTCCTATACTTGAGCGGAAGCTTCCGAATCATAAACCCTAGATTCAAAATTAAACAAGAAGCCTCACCTTACCAGAACCCAGGAACCCCGTGATTATAGTGACCGGAATTCGATTGTCGGGAGAAATCTCAGTGGAAAGATCGAAGGAATCTTCGGTTTCCACGACAGACAGCGTGGAAGAAGAAGCGGAGGAGAATCTCCGACGGCTGTCAGAGTAAACCGCCGCGGAATAGAACGGCGACGGCTTCGTTCTGACGGAAACTGTGGCTATCCTGCGACTAGCAGAAGCGAATCGATGGTTCAACGCCGTATCGGCACGGGGAACGTTGAAAGCAATGAATTTTGTAGCTATGTCGAGTCTTAACAGAGTCGCCATTGTTATTAGGGTTTAAGGTATCTCGTGAAGGTTCGACATAGATAAACATTAAGCTTTTTTTTTTCGGTTGGATCCAACGGTCAAGATTGACACGAGTTTTTCCCTCGTTTTTACACGAGATTCTTTGGACAGGATCTCCAACAACAAAAAAGAAGAGGCCCATAAAAACCCATATCACAATTTCTTGGAAGATGATTTAAAAATAAGTTAAATAAATATACCAATTGATTTTGATAAAACTAATATGTTGTGTACTTTCAATTTATATTTAAAACAGTTAATAAAAATTATAAAAACTTCGATATTAAAAATTGATGTTAAAAGTTGATATTATAAAAATATCTAAAGGTTGATTCCGAACACTGGAAGAAATTATTAGCAAAATGTCTTAAAAAAATTAAGAATCAAATGTCTGAAATTCTCACGATTTATAAAAAAAAAAATTAGATACTATCGAAAGAGCTTTGAGTTGCATGCGTGCATAAATAAAAATTAGGTACAAGACGTGAAGAAGAAGAAGTGCATAATCCTAAATCTAGTTATAATAATAACAAACACTTATAGTTCTATGGCGATAATTTCTGATATCGGTTTTAAGGATTTTGTTAGAAATTCTATTGATATCAAGTGGAAGATAAGTTGATTGACTTATACTATATGCAGATCCAAAAATTACTTTTTATTCAATTAATATTGTTTCTAAAACAATAATTATCAATTTCGAGTAACAGTATCGATATTGGTGGTAGATATGATGATTTTCTCGTTTATGAGGATCCAAATTTACTGTTCTATCATCTCATAATAAATACTTCTTTGAAAAAAAAAAGTGAAGACAACAAAAAAATGTGGCTAATTTTGAATTATAATATGAAGTTTAAATTTTAGTAACTAAAAATAACTTTGGTTTTATGTAGAAAAATTATCCCTTTTTTTTGTTTTTTTGTCGTCAAGAGTTTCCGTATTTAAATATTCAAAACCTAAGAACGTATATGGATTATTATCAAAAGAAAACTATATGAATGTTAATTGATTTATTTATTATTTATATAGATTGGAAAAAAAAAAACAAGACCGTCAACAGAAATAAATAAACAAATCACTGAAACTTAAAGCGGGGTCCACAACTAGTGGGACCCGCAACCTTCTTTATTCTTCCATCTTATCTCAAAAACGCATTTGATTGTTCCAAACCTAACTCCGTACCACCCTAAGGCTGATTCACCTTACACGTGTCACTCGATCGTAGGCTCAGAATCAGGCTCGGCTCACGGCCACTTTGCACATTTCTATACTCTTTCTCTCTTTCTTCCTCCTCACCGTCTCGTCAATATCACAACAAACCCAAAAAAAAAAAGTTTGATCAAAGAGAAGAACAACACTGTTAAACCCACCCATACAAATTTCCCTCGGCACAAATAATCTTCGATCGATCGATCTTAGCGATGATTCGGTACGTGTTCTGTTGGTTTTCGTGGTGGGAAAAATCGATCAACTAGTAAAACTGTTTCCTGGTGAACAGTTTTCATTATACTCTCATATTGAAGCTGCTAATCATCTTTTACTTTCATGCGATTGTGTTCGAATTGGGTTTACTTTGGGTTTCTGGGTTTTCACTGAAGAGAATCAAACTCTTCGTGTAGTGTTGATTCCCACTTATCTCTTCTGTTATATTATTGTTTGTGCTTGTTTCTATCTGATTGATCGTCTTTGACGAGTTTCTTTTGGATGATCATTTAAAGGTAGTGTCTTTGAGAAGGTAAATGTGGTTTTTTTATGTATAATAGCCCGAAAAGTTGAATGAAAAATTCATGTATTTTCCATTTATGGGAGACTAAGGAAACTTTTGGGTTTTTTGTAAGCTGATTTTGACGTGATTGAGGGATTGTGATCGTGCTCTGTTTCAGTCTCTAAAGAAGATTGATGATTTTGGGGTACATCATTATGGGAGGAGCTTGCTCAAGGAAGAGAGATCAACAAATTGAAGATATTTTAAACAGAGGTGTGTCTGGAAAATATAGCAAGAGTTCCAGTTCGAAATGGTTAGCAACTTCGCTCTCTAGATCCGGCTCGGATGTTAAACGCAACAATGGAGAATGCCCATCGCTTATGGAGCTCTGTGTCCGCAAGATACAGGAGGTATATTGTTTCAGGCTCGTTGTTACCGGTTACGAGGCTGTGATATTGGCTTCTTTATCTGCTAACTAAATGTTTTAACTTTGTTGCATCACAGGACATAGATAGATATAACAAATTCTCTGACCTACCCAGAGATATCAGTCAACAGATTTTTGATGAATTGGTGTATTCCCAACGGTTAACTTTAAAGTCTCTTGAGGCATTTCGAGACTGTGCAATCCAGGTAAAAGTCCCTTCATGGTCGTGTCCTTTTAGTGTAGTGGATATCTTTTGGCTGACTCCTAATTTGTGAAAACAGGATCTTTACTTGGGAGAATACCCTGGAGTTAATGATGACTGGATGGATGTCATCTCCTCGCAAAGTACATCGTTGCTTTCTGTTGATTTTTCGGGGTCTGATATCACAGACTCTGGGCTGGTTTCTTTAAAAGGTTGCAAAAACCTGGAATCTTTAAACTTTAATTTCTGTGACCAGATATCAAACCGTGGGCTGGAGCATCTCAGCGGTAAACTTTGCTCATTTTCAGACATTTCTATTTTATGTGTATGAAGCAATGTGTCATACAATTTTTTTTGTTAATCATAGTTTTCCTTATACTTTGTATGTGGATGTTTCCTGAGCGTAGTTCCTACATTAGAGTTGTACCTGATGCAGTTTCTTTCATTTGTTTGATGGATTTGATTCCAGTCGAATGATAACTATCCACGAACAATTTCAGGCCTCTCAAATTTGACAAGCCTGAGCTTTAGAAGAAATGCTGCAATCACTGCACAAGGCATGCGTGCCTTTTCCAACTTGGTTAACATGAAGAAACTAGATCTTGAGAAGTGTCCTGGTATTAACGGTGGGCTCGTTCATCTACGAGGTACATAGCTACGTGTTTTGTTTATTCCTTGTGATTATTGGCAGTTTTCTGTCATCTCTGCATGATATGTGCACACTGATGGATTGATCCAAAGCCTGGAAGTGTATGATTCGATTTATCTCTTCAACCTGAAGCATTTACATATTTGGTTATTGGTTGGTACTTGACTTGGAAACTGCTGATATCAGTTCTGCATAATATTTTTTAACCTGGCTAAGCAATGTCTTTTCTTCATCGTATTTAGCTCCTGTGCAATTTTTCGTCTTTTCCAGGTTTAACCAAATTAGAGTCCTTGAACATAAAGTGGTGTAACTGCATAACGGATGCAGACATGGAGCCTCTCTCAGGTAGGAAGAACATGCGCCGCCCCCCTTTTTCTGAACTTTGCCCAATAGATGTGCTTACTACTTTTTGCCTCAGTGCTCACAAATCTGAGGAGCTTACAGATTTGCTGCAGTAGGATTACCGATTTTGGTATCAGCTACCTTAAAGGTACTTGAATTGAGGGGTTTTGATTATTTTACTCCCTTTTTTATCATCTATCTCACATTTTCTCGGTGTACCCTTAGTTGGATTATTAGGTACCTTATTTAGATTCATTTGTCCCAAATGCTTGCTTCAGGGCTAAACAAGCTTAATCTATTGAACTTGGAGGGGTGCCGTCATGTTACTGCTGCATGCCTGGACACACTCACAGGTTTGTATAGCCATCCTTTTGGTTTTATGCAAGCTTTGTAGAGTCTACGTGATGCTCCAGTCAATTCGATGTATGATACTCATACGAGTCTTCTTCTGTTTTCTATAGCTCTTACAGGTTTGATGTTTTTGAACCTCAATAGATGCAATTTTTCAGACAGCGGGTGTGAAAAGTTTTCTGGTGAGTGTTACATGACTTCCTCGAAGTTGAAAATGCGTGTTTTGCTTTGCGTAAATCTTTTCAGTTCTCTGCTTGTAGATGATTTTGTTTCACCATCCTTTGCAGATTTAATTAATTTGAAGATATTAAACTTGGGCATGAACAACATTACAAATTCATGCTTGGTCCACCTAAGAGGTTGTCTCACTTTCTTATTATGTTCCTATCTTCACCACACTTATTTTGTTTTCATCTCTCTGCACCATATCGCCGTGTCTGAGAAATGCCTGCTAACTTTCTAATCAAGATAAATTATCTTCTCAGCTTTGAAAAAGTTGGAGAGCTTGAACTTGGATTCTTGTAGAATTGGTGACGAAGGACTGGTACATTTATCAGGTGATTACTCCTTGGGTTTCTTGCTCTATCACAGATTATCCGATATTCAATTTTACCCATGTGGTTTTAGGTTTGCTTGGGTTGAAATCTCTGGAGTTGTCTGATACCGAAGTAGGAAGCCATGGGCTTCGCCATCTCTCTGGTCAAACATTTTCCCTTCCTTTTGTCTTTTCCATTTTGAATCTTTTTAGGCTGTTCTTCAGTCTATGCGGACTGCGGATAATCTGCATGTCAGTGTTGATCAGCGCATTTATGTTACTAACTTACTATATAGGTCTGTCAAACCTGGAGAGCATAAACTTGTCGTTCACTGTTGTGACCGATACCGGTTTAAGGAAATTATCTGGTTTGACGTCTCTTAGAACGCTGAATCTGGATGCCCGTCACGTTACTGATGCTGGGCTCTCTGCGCTTACGAGTAAGTCATTCCAATGCTTCTCGCTTCAGTCCATAAACCGTGACTGTCAACAAGTTAGTTGCCGGCCTTTGTATGATGCGGTTACAGGTTCCTCTCGACTAAAAACCAAACTGCCCGGTCTGTTATTGTTCTAGGTTTGACTGGATTGACTCACCTGGATCTCTTCGGTGCTCGTATCACAGATTCTGGAACAAATCATCTACGAAGTAAGTTTTTAATGAGTATTATCCATTCTCTATCCTTAGAGATCTGCCTCATACTTTTTGTTGATTTTCTTTTGATACAGACCTCAAGAAACTGCAGTCACTTGAAATATGTGGTGGTGGATTAACTGATGCTGGTGTCAAGAACTTAAAAGATCTCTCATCCCTCACACTCCTCAATCTATCACAAAACTCCAATCTTACAGACAGAACACTGGAGTTGATTTCCGGTAAAAATACACTTCTTGATTTAATCAGACAAATCATATGCACCTGAAACCTGAACCATGATCTCATAAAAAACCGCAGGATTGACCGGATTGGTATCTCTAAATGTCTCAAACTCTCGAGTATCGAGCTCGGGACTTCGTCACCTGAAGCCATTGAAGAACCTGAGATCTCTCACCTTGGAGTCATGCAAGGTCACTGCTAACGACATAAGGAAGCTTCAGGCGACCGATCTGCCAAACCTAGTCAACTTCCGTCCTGAGTAATATATTTGTCGAAAGGGCAAATTCACAAACTCTGTAAATAGATCGATCTCTTGTGGTCTCAGACAAAGCTACGGTCTTCATTGTATATATATCGTCCAAAACTATGCTCTTCTTCAGATTATTTGCAGAAGAAACTGTTAATAAAGCTTTCCAAGCTAAGGTTGGACAAAAGAGTCTTCTATGTGGTCAGCTTTTGGGATCTGTTTGGTTTGTTTATTTACTGAAGCGAGCCAACAAAAACTGTCGGAAGAAACAGATCACTCTTGTAAATGCATGTAAATTCGAAAATATCGACTGTATTATATAAGATTGAAAATCTTTTGTGGCACAAGAGAAAATCTATGTGAAAGTCAAATCTCAGATAAGGAAAAGAGACAGAAACAACATCATTCACTGTTTTTGTTATCCAACTTTACTACTAAATTACTGTGAATATATGTTACATCTAAAACATGTTAGAATCTCTGGGTCATAAATCTTTCTACCAAAAAAATAGAAAAAGAAAGACTTTTGAAAAAGAAGAAAGAGAATCAGAGAAGGTAGTTGACTCCCGGATCAGATCATCTCTGTGGCTGATCAGAGGCAGAGGCTCCAACGGATGGTGTAGCCACTGCGCCGCTTGCTGACCCGTTCTCAGCTGGTGGAGCCACTCCCCATTTACCTTCCGACTCAACCGGTTCGAATATATGAACTCCTCCGTCTGAGAGACCAACCGCAAACATGTTTGGTTCTTGCGGATGTGCTGCAATCACCAGTGGATGTACGTTCGAGTTGCTGCAAAAATGAACAAAAGCAAAGCTTCATCAAGACTCTTCTGTTTTTTTGTAGGATTCTTTTTGAAAGATTCGAGATTCCGCTGTTGTTTACCTGAGACTAGCTGGTAGATACGCAGAAGGGTTGACCCGGCAACGCAATCTTAGATTTGCAGAGCTAAATACACAAATCGTTGCATCCATAAAACTCGCATAGATCAATTGGCTATCGCATGAGAACGTGGCATGAGTGATCGGAGCTGATGATTCTCTCACTGGCCACTGAAACAAGGCAATCATCAATCATCTTTCAAACGCAATATACTGTAGATCTTGGAGAGAGAGAGAGAAGAGGGCTAACTAAAATACCTGTTTCATGCATTCGAGCTTAGTTGTTTCGTAAATAGCTAGCTGTGTCTCGTGGACGACAAGGAAGTGAGCTTGATCTTGATGGAATTGAACACGCGTATCTGAAGGTGCTGTGTTTGGTCTTCCCTGTGGAAGTGGCAGAACCTTGCTTCTCTGCTTCTCCCATCCATCTGTGTTCCAAACACAAAGCTGCAACAGAAAGAAAGCAAAATCGTATTAACAAGACTATTTGATCTTATCTCATTGATTCTCAACCAAAAAAGATGGTGTTTAAGGCGGGAACCTGAGCATCTGCTCCAGATGAAACCAGCACGTTTAATACGTTGGAGAAGGCAAGACCAGTTATTCTCTTTGAATGACCTTTAAGCTTACTCTTTACCTGCGCGTAAGCAAAGTACATGTTGACCATCATATCAACAAACAACACACTGTTTCTTCTTTTCTACATTCTTCTCTGGAGATTTCAATTCATTACCTCATCAACACGAACGTTATAAATCTGAATCGTACTATCATCCATTCCAATAGCGATGATATTGTTGTCTTGCGGATGGAAAGCAAGAAAAGTTGCAGCAGGTGGTGGTGGCATGAAAGTAGCCATCGTCTGCAAATTATTAGCCCACAACAGTCGGTCAAAATGCATACTCAAAACATCAAATCGTAAGCATCTGTGTGTCCCCACTACCTTAAACGTCATCATGTTAAATAAGGAGATCTTTCCTCCGGAGGCTGACATTACATATGAATCATTCTTGGATAAAGCAAAACAAGGTACAGCTTCCTCGGGATTGGTGGTTTCAGCAGCGTCGTTAGTCATGAGAATCCCACTTGCTGGTTGCCATTGCTGAGGCGGTAAAGAAGCCGTTGCCTACACGAATGAATCACGGAAAATGTAGACGTCAGTCGCAATATTCATTTTTTGACCAAGAAAGAGAGTCATTTTCACCTTTCCAGTTGCGTTGCGGTCATTCCGCTGCCATTTCCATAGAAGATGAATAGCGTTTGATGCCAAAGCCAAGATAGCGTTTCCCGAATTCGTGAAAATCAATCTTGAGATCTGCACAAACTCATGGTTTTATCGTAAAAAACACCCACCTATATATATAGCCTGTGATCAGCAAATGTATAATTTGTAAACCTTGGCGACTCTCAGATTCTCAGGCAGTCTGAGTGACCTGCATTGAGAAGGCTCGCTGACTTCAGTAAGCTTCCATATCTTAGACTTATCATTTGATTCTTCTGTAATCACTGGCTTCACATCCACCATATTCCGCGAATCTCCATTCTATGAAAAGCAAGTAATGATGAATGATGGACAGATATTAAAAAAAGAAAAAAATTGAAAGAACTAAATATACAAGTTTTATTACCATTCCTTGGATAGAAACTACATTGGCTGATCGATCTGCGAGTCCAGCACTCGTCGCAGCAGCTGCTGCTGCAGCTGCAATGCTGTTTATCGCAGGCTGAAAATGTAGAAATATGTTAAAAGAAATTTTTAATTGGTAGTAAGTCATTCAAAGCTCAGCTTAGATTTAAGTACCTTGGAGGATTCAGATGAAATGTTCTCAAATGTGTGCAAAAGCCTTAGACCATCTGAGTTTGCCATAACCTTAATCACATTCTCGTTCCCAGACACAGCAAGAAGAGAGCCTTCCTTGTTAAACCGGATACGCGGGCTTGCCTAGTTTAATATTAGAAGCGCAATTTAAGAAGAAACTCCAAAAGAATATCTGAAAACTTTCCAAATTAGGCTTTTTTCACGTACCTGGAGGCCTCCATCGCCATCAATGGCAGTTAAAAGCTGTACAGTGTCCATATCCCAGAACTTAATGGAGAAGTCATCACCCGCAGCCAGATAACGGTTTTTAGTCGTATCAAACTGCACAACACCAAGAGAACGTTTGTGGAATCCTTGATAAGTTCTTTTAACAGCTCCTTCACTTTCATTCCACTCAACTATATAAGACTCTCCATCTTTACTCGTCCCGCAAGAGAATAGCCTTGTTCCATCCGCACTATAAGCCATTGTAGTACACCAGCGACCAGGTGCATCATAGTCAACTCGAGAACCCATATTATCGTACAGCCACGCCTTAATTTTCCCATCGAGAGCCGTCGAAAATATGAACTTGAAGACAAGAAAACAACAAATCAGAAAACTAAACCATCTAATGGAAGGGAGAGAGATCAATGGATAGCTAGCTAAGAGTACCTGAATGTTTTCTTTGTAGTGAGGACATACGGAGTAAACAGGAGCTTCGTGGCCTTCAAAAGTATGCCTTTTGACACCTGTTGCAGCGTCCCAGACCTTGATGGTTTTGTCATCACCACAGGTTATTACACATAGTTGCTTGTTTGGAGTCGAGAAGGCAATATCATTCACACCACCAACATGAGCATCAATCTGAAATAATCACAATATTACGAGACTATCCCAAGGAAAAAAGAATGTCGAAAAGAGAGGCTTGTGAATGTTGTGAGACCTCAAGGTGTTGCCTCATGTCTTCACCTCCATGATAAGAGTATAGTTGTACAATATGTCTCGAGTAAGCAACTCCTGCAATTGAGACAATGGGCTGAGTTATATAGTTGCATTCTTGCATACATATGAATTTAAAGGTGAGTTTGTTACCGAACAAGGAACCGTCAGGGCTCCATATCACACGGTTGACTGAAACGACAGGTTCTTTCACCAGAGCAGCCTGAAGATACAAAAAAGTTCAGTCACTGTAGATTCATAACATACACCAATATCGTTATTTTGTTGTTGCTATGCATTGGCACCTGCAAGGGCATTGAACATTTACTCAAGTCCCAAACTTTGAAGGTCTTCTGTACTAATCTTTCCCGAGAACCAACTTCCCACAGCCCAATATCTCCTACATTTGTACCAACTGGGTACAACAACGCAATCAAGTTAAGAAAGTCGCTGATGACCATTATTATTGCATGGAATCACATAAGCAAGAAACAGACCTAGAAGCAGAGTCTGTTTAATTGGATGGAAATCCATGCTCATGGGAGATGAGCCCTGAGTCAAAGTTCGTGCAACTGTCTTGGGCAAGTCATCAGGTGCTTTGAAAGCTGGAGTGTGACCATGGGCCTGCCCTGGAAATGACATGGGTAACATGTTCACGCCTAGATTCACCTCGTCAGAAATTCCCATAGGCCTTGTTCTTTTTGAGACATGTTCAGAATCCGCTGATGGGTAATCTAAAGGAGCATTAGTTGGAGGAGTTCTCGGGTGCTTCAATGCCGCTATACCAAAATAGGAAAGGACCTCCATTGTAAGCACGTTGCATAGATCAAACACAGTTAATATGAAGAAACACACATTTGATAAGCAAGTAGTACCTGGGATCGATGGGCCACCAAGAGCAATGGCTCCTGCAGACACAGCTGGATGTGGGACAGAGGATGGACTAGACATCCAACCAGCAAGAGGCGTTGGAACGGGGGAGGCTGTTGGTTGAAATGGCTAGAGACATAGAGATTATTATCAAACACTTGGCCTCAGGAAAAATGACTAAAAAAAGATAGAAATTAACTTACCCCGTGTGCACCTAAAGGAGGAAATCCTCCAGCTTTTGGTAATCCTCCAAGCAGTGGATTGTTCACAGGCGATGGAGCCCGTGCTCCATTTGGAGGGCCACACGAATGATCCACAAAAAGAGTCTTTATATCCGGATTTGGCCTTGGATTTTTACAAAGCTGATGTTGCCAATTTAAGCTGCAAGTTATGCAATAAAAAAAGGAAGAATGAGTTAATGCCAACAACTTGAAGTGAATAAGACAAAACGATTAAGGGACAAAGCAGTTAACCTCTGGTTGATCAAAGTCCGAAGCCTAGAGTTTCTAAGAGTAGGAAACTGCAATTTATCACGGAACAACGGATTTGCCTCGATCAGCTTTTTGAGTTCCACCAACATGATAGATCTTGCAGACTTCGTGTCCCCATACTTGGATAACTGTTCGTTCTCCCTAATAATTCATCAAAATCAAAACACTTAATCCTCTGCATTCTCTTTCTTTTGTACTAAAGCTGCATTATTCCAATATGACTTTTACCGGAAGTTCTCTAACGTCAAGAGCTGCGTTATTTCCTTAAAAAGTTCCTCATTAAAAGTCGAAAACACTTTCAAATCCTTCACTAGTATATCCACCGCCTTGGGACGATCATGCCTAGAAAAAAAAAAATCACAAATCAAAGTCCTTTTCTTTGGTTATTTCACTGAAAGAAAAAAACAAAGCCCCCATTACTTACTTATCCAAAGCCTCGAGATACTTCTGCTTCCTTATCTCGAAGAAAATCTTCATTGAGTATCGATTATCATCTACTTTTGTGAAACCAGAGAGATACTTCTCAACCTCATCCCAGTTTCCATTATGCACCTCATCCTCAAAATACTTCATATTGAAGAAAAACCCAGATTCTTGTTCAAGCCTAACATCAGAAAATTTTACAAAAGCAATGACATTACCAACACAAGAGCTAACAGGTGATTTGGTAAACCAAATTAGATCCAAGGAGGCGCGTGAAATCTAATACAGAGCAAGACTTACTTGTGAACAGTCTCTTTAAACTTCTCTTCATCGAGAAACTGTAAGATCAAGAACACGAGCTCTCTACTCAGAGAAGACATGTTTCTGTCACTTGCTTAGACTTTTTCAACTCAGATGCACAAGACCCACCAAAACTATCACCAGATCTGCAAAACCAACGAAAAACATAAATGACGGAAATGAGCTAATATCTGGATTTCGAGATTATGGAAAAACTTGGAAATGAATACTTATAACTAGAAATTGGACCTATAATAATATCTGAAAAATTATCCAAAAACTTGGCATCGAAAAATCAGGAAATTTTAGGTCTTCCTGGAATTGGCGATGGAATTAAATAGCTTTAAAAAGAGAATCTTTTTTACTACATGAACAAAAAAGCAAAATAATTCTCAGAAAGGAGAAAAAAGCAAAACCCAGAAAAGCTAGGGAAAAAAAGGATAAAAATAAATAAAAAATCTGAAAAAATAAAACTCAGAAACAGCTAGATTCCATTAACAGAGAGGCGAAGGTAGAAGCGTGGAGCTTACTTACCATGAAGGAAGAAAGAGATCGATGAGAAAGACCAAAGTTTCTCTCTCTCCACAGACGAAAGAGGTGATGGATTGATTTTTGGACTCTTTTTTTCTCTCTACCGAAAAAAGGAAACTTGAAACTTGAAAGAAAGAAAAAAAAGCTTCTTCTCTCTCTCTCTCTCTCTCTCTCTCTCTCTCTATCTAGAGAAGGGATTTTCTCTCTCTTCGAAATATATATACGGACATTAAAACTTGCAGAAATGGAGATTTTAATAAGAGAAGGTGACAGATAACCGGATGCCGATAAGTAGACTGACCTATCACTCTAAGAAAAGCTAACTACGATACGCAGGAGTGATATGTTGATCTGCTTATCCCTCCGACTGGATCGGCTACATTTCTCGACGTTATCGGCTCGGAATATTAGTTGCCAGCTGTACTCCACGGAGGTGTGATCCTCTACATCGCGATGGGTTTACATCTATCTGATCAACCGTCGATTTCGTACGATGGCGCGGAGGACGGAGATCTAACGGCTAGAGTTTCATTCAATGTGTCAGACTTGTCTCAGATCCCTCGTGGCACGACAAAGCTTTTTTATCTTGAGAGCTTACCCTTGAGTTTGACTAATAATTACGGATATGACATTGAGAGCCAATTGCTCTTGAGATGCGTTACTTATCGAACATCACGTGATGGAGAAATGTTCCAACTCGTAAAGATGCGCTACGTCTTTCATCTCGGCATCTCTCCATTACCCTAAAAATGATATAAACTCGGTTTATATCGCGATTTACACGCGAGACGATATGACTAGTAGATAAGAAAAAAATCGATATTAAATATAGACTTATAGTATTGTTGAACATTTTTTTTGTCCAACATATTGTGAACATTATCATTATTTTTGATAAATTTAGTCTTTTAACTTTTTCAATACAGGTAAATTTAGTGTATGATTGGTTGTGCACATTTGTATAAAATATAAACGTAAGGATGTGGATTGTGGTTCTTATTTTTCTATACAAAAAAGCTACTTGCATTGACTATTATTGTGGAGATGCCGAGAAGATTTACACACAAATTTTTTTTTTTTTAAATTAAATCTTTACCTCTTGTTCGCCCGTATATAAAAATGCAAATAGCTAACTTTTCTATTTTAAAAAATCTCGATTTTTTTTTTAATATTGCTACCAGGGGCAGGTAGGTCGGAATGAGTTGAACTTAGAAGTAAATAACATAAATAAAACTATTGAATGTATTGAATATGTATAAATAAAATTATTCATTAGATTAGTATTAAGGGCAAGATTTCGATGCAGGATGGGCAATTAATGTATTTAGAGTCGCACGTTTGAGTATTTGACATCTATCCCGGCCAAGCACAAACACTGTCGTCTCACCATCACCACACGCAAAGTGAAACTAACATCTATCGTTTTAAAGTATATATATAAGATTTGAAGTAATCATTTATATATAAAAAATTTATATTACTAATATATGTGTATGTATATATATCTATATATTTTGTTTGCTTACATTAATGTTTGGTAGATTGGAGAAAATATAAGTACCAAATTAAAGTGTTAAAATTAAATTCGAAATTTACAATAAAAACTAAATATATTGAAATAAACTATTTGTACCAACTGGTAATTAAAAAGGCTAACGGCTACCATTGAAATAGTTTAGTGGTTGAGTAATCTCGACTTTCAAAGATCTGATGGTATAATTCTTATATGTGGCGCATGTTTTTTTGTTTTTGTTAAAGTAAAAAGACTCACCTTATTAAGAGCAAGTCCAACGGCACTTTATAATTGGTATGAATATTGCTCCAATGGAACGGCATGTTGGACGGTATAATTTGGTGTGATACTATTCATAAAATACAAAAAAATAAATTATTTTATTTGTATTTTTCATTCAGTAATATAATTAAACTGTTGTTTATTAACTAAAAATTAAATATATCATTAATAATTTAGTACTTTTTACTTTTATTTGTTGTTTTTTTTATTTTTAATAATATGTGAAAACCGTAATTATCATTAGTATAAAATTTTAATTTGCACAAAATATCTAAACTAAAACGTAAATTAAGATTAAAAATACATATTAAAGTTTAATTAAACACGAAAAACATAAAATTACAAAATTAAAACCAAACAAACATACAAACTAAATGCTCCGAATGTACTAATCCTGAGAAGGGAGAATTTAAAAAATGCCACTTTTTGAAATATCATTTTTGCAAAAATGCTACCATGAATTGTCCATTTTAAATGCCACAAATTAAAAAAAATTTAAACCTTAAAATTTTAAACTTTAAAAAAAAATTTGACCTAACAAACCCTAAACCCTAAAAACTAAACCCTAACATAACATAATTGACCTAAATATAAATGATATTTTGAGTAAATGATATAATATTAGTGGCATTTTTGAAAAGTGACATTTGAAAAGTAGCATTTTTTAAAATCTCTCTTCTGAAAATTAGTACGATGTAATTTATTTTCCGCTATTTTTAGTTTATCGATTGTAATTTTTTTTTATTGGTCGTCACCAATTATAATTTTATATTTAACTTATAATTAATGAGTTATAAGAATAATTAGTATTTATCAAACTATTAGAAATAAAGAAAATTTTAAATTTAATAATAGAGAATATTTTTGTAATATAAAATTTGGTGTTGTGGTTGGAAATGAAAAAAAAATTGTGACACTAAAACACCAAATTTGGTGTAATTTTACACTAAATATAATGTCATGGTTGGAGTTAGACCTGGATGTTCGGATATACGGGTCAATTTCGGTTCTGTTTTTTGGTTTTCAGGTATTTCGGGTATAGAGATTTAGGAACCGTGCAGGTATTTTGATTTTAGGATCGGTTTCAGTTTGGTTTTTCGGTTTTTGGATCAGTTCGGGTATGCTTACTGAAAACCGGCTAATAACCGAAAATAGTCGGGTAATTTTCGGATTTTGGTTCGGTTTGGTTTTTCGGATAGTTCGGTTCGGTTTTTTCGGATAATTCGGGTAATTTTTGAGTAATTTCGGGTATTTTTCGGATTTTTTTGGTAATTTCGGATAATTTTTAGGTAATTATTCGAATATCCCCGAAATTATCCGAACTAACCGAAAGATTAACAAAAGCAAATTGTAAAATTTACTTGAACTATCCGAACATACCCGACATATAACCAAAATATCTTTAGGTTATTTTATGTTTTAGGTATTTCGGATATCCGTTCGGTTCTCGGTTCAGTTCCAGTTCGATTCGAATACCTGCACTTTGAAAATATAGGAACTATTCGAATATTTTAGATTTTTTTGATCAATTTCGATTCAGGTATTTTTAAACGGTTTCGGTTTGGTTTTTCAATTTCGGTTAAAAACGTCCAGGTCTAGTTGGAGTAGCTCTAACAAGGATCTATGTCAATAATTCCACTCGGATCGATCCTTTGAATGCCTTTACTAAAAAAACAAATTAATGAGGTTACAATATTTTTGTTAGGATGTAGCAGGCATTATTTCCGGCTAAAATTACACGTTTCTCGCTAAGAATCACGAAGTAGTTGTGCATGACGTAAATATTGGAAAAAAACAATATTATTAATTTAGCGTGTGTATTTTTAGTTTTTTCTTACAGTCTACTTCTACGACTAGTCCACTCCTAACAATCACGAATTGCGAGGATCTGATAAATAAAACTTTTTTTGGGTCAAACTCCCGTTAAATAAATATAACTATTAGTACTGTTAACCTGAGAAAATTTAATTTCTTTAAAATAATTATAAGCAAAGCATCGTATTATAACGAGAAAATTGAATACCCCATATTCATAGTTATAGCAGACGCCAAATTATCAGATAACAGGCAAAAAAATATACTCCATTTGTTTCGTTAATACTAATTTTTCTTTTTTTTACAGTTTTGAACATATATATTAAAAAACATTAAAATCACTTACTAAACTGTCGTTGTAATCTTTTTCATATTATTAAACTGTACCGTTGGTCGTAAATACCTCTTCATACATATAGAAATCAATAAATTATTTATCTAATTAAAAGGAAAAAATTACTAAAATTATTGCAAAAAAAAAAAACGAAGTGTAAAGAATAATAAAATAGGGAGAAATTGAGGGAAGGTGGTTGCATCTTTTCTTTATAAAATAATAATAATAAAGGCTCCGGCCAAAAGCAAAGCACGTGGGTCCCATCGGGGGCGTGTCAGTCCAAAAATCTCACTCTCACGAGATCAGTGACGCTTTGATGAAACTCAGCCCTAACTTCCCAAATTTTTAAAATTAAATTATTATTTTTTCCATTTAATGAAAACGAAACGTTATTAATCATTCACGACGTTATTCGTACATACCAGTAAAGCGATAATCCCCAATTAAATGATAAATCCAAGTACAGATTCTCTATTCGTTTGTTCAGATACTGATCGGTATTCAACTCAGCTTTTTTTAAATTTCATTTGGCTACTAAAAATGGTTTTTATCCAACCAAAGTATCGCCAAAAATATTTATTAGAAATTGTTTTAACCGTAAAGAAAGTGGTCTAATATTTAGATTCATTATTAATTAATGTTAGAAACTGATAAAAGCATGAATAAGTTTTTCTAATTTGTCGGAAGAAGTGGTCAATTTAGTAGTGTCCGAGTCTTTAGTTTCAGTCTTTGAAGTTGCTATTTCATAGGAAGTAGTTGTTTAGTGGCGTAGTGTTTTGTTTCAATCTCTGTTTCAAGTCTCCTCTATATAAGGAGCAGTTTGTAATCTCTTTTGTAATTTATCAGAAAAGCTTTGATCGAATATTTCTTATTTGCAAACCAGTTTCAAGAATTGGTATCAGAGCCTCATCACAAAAGAGGCTGGAGTAGTTGAGAGAAGAGTGAGTGATAAGAGCGAGAAATTCAATGGGAGACAGTAGCAGTGCGAAGGGTTTCGTTGTGCCTGCAATTCCACGGTTCGATGATCATTACTATCATTGGGCTCGACTGATGGAGAATTTTATTCGTTCGAAGGAGTATTGGGATCTCATAGAGAATGGAATCAGTAGGCACGAAGGAGTCGTTCCTACCGAGGCACAACAGAAGGTGATCAATGATCAGATGCTTAAGGACTTGAAACTCAAGAACTTTATTTATCAATCCATCGATAGAGACGTTCTTGATACAATCCTCAACACTGATACGAGCAAGCAGATTTGGGATAGCATGAAGCAGAAATTCCAAGGATCAACCAAAGTTAAGAGAGCACAACTTCAAGCGTTGCGCAAGGCTTATGAGACACTTCAAATGAAGGAAGGTGAAAACGTGAACAGCTACTTTGCGAGAGCACTCGCAATTGCGAAGAAGATGAGAGATTATGGAGATACACTTACGAAGAACGCCATCTCTGAAAAAATCTTGCGATCGATGATGATGCGATTCAATTATGTAATGTGCTCCATAGAAGAGTCAAACAACATAGACGAGTTAACGCTGGATGAACTTCAGAGCAATCTTCTGGTTCATGAGGCCCGCATGAAAGGAAGTGTGGAAGAAGAGTAAGTTCTGAAGATCTCTTATGAAGGAGGCAGAGGACGCGATCGGGGAAGCTACAGAGGAGGCAGAGGTCGTGGGAGAAGCAGCAACAGAGCCACCATAGAATGCTTCAAATATCACAAGTTGGGGCATTATCAATTTGAATGTTCCACCTGGGGTAGCGCATCAAATTATGCGGAGCTTGACGAGAAAGAAGAATTGTTGCTCATGGCGTTTGTAGAAGAAAGAGGTTCACAAAAAAATCGTGTGTGGTTTATGGACTCCGGCTGCTCAAATCACATGACGGGAGATCGAAGTTGGTTCGTTAATCTGGAAGAAAAGCCTATGCACACCGTAAGGCTTGGGAATGATTCAAAGATGAGAGTACAAGGACATGGGAGTGTTAAAGTGATATTAGAAGGAAGGAGCCACATCATTACTGATGTGTATTATGTGCTCGATTTAACAACAAATCTATTAAGTCTAGGTCAGTTACAAGAAAGGAAGCTGGCGATTCTAATAAAAGATGAAAGCTGCAAGGTGTATCACGAAGAGTTAGGTCTGATCATACACATTACTATGTCAGCCAATTGGATGTTTCTTGTTCTCACTGATACACCTGAGAGTTCGTGCTTACAAGTTGCGAATGAAGAGCCAAATCTATGGCATAAGCGATATGGTCATCTTAATCAACAAAGTCTGCAGAATTTGTCAAAAAAGGAGATGTGTGGTGGGGCTTCCGCAGATTGAGAAGGTCAATGTAATGTGTGAAGTGTGTGCTAAAAGCAAACAACACAGAGAGACGTTTCCAAAGCAAGCTAATTGGAGAGCAACACAGAAATTGCAGCTTGTGCACACAGATTAGTGTGGTCCCATTCAACCCAATACCATTGGAGAAAAGAGGTACATTCTCAGCTTCATTGATGACTTTAGCAGAAAAACATGGATCTATCTTCTGTCTTTGAAGAGTGAAGCATTCTCATTCTTCAAGAGCTTTAAGATGATGGTTGAGAATGAGGCTAGAGTGAAGATTGATTGTCTACGAAGTGATCGTGGAGGTGAATTCACTTCAAAAGAATTCACTTCAAAAGAATTCAATGATTTTTGCACATCTCATGGAATCAAAATATAAATCACCGCTGCTTTCACGCCTCAACAAAACGGAGTGGCGGAGAGAAAGAATAGAACCATCATGAACATGGTACAATGCTTACTCATGGAGAAGGGGATGCCTAAAAGGTTTTGGGGAGAGGCTGCGAGTTGGACCAACCATATCTTGAACCGCTGTCCTACTTCGGCGGTAAAGGATAAGACTCCTCAAGAATATTGGACTGGTTCAAAACCAAATGTTGGTCACTTTAAGGTGTTTGGCTGTATGGGGGTACGCTCACATTCCGAGCCAGAAACGAGTGACGACAGGGGTCAAAAGTGCATATTTCTCGGTGTAAGTGAAGGTTCAAAGGCATATAAAATGTTTGATCCTGTAACAAACATAGTGATTGTTAGCAGGGATGTGATCTTTGATGAAGAACAAGGTTGGAATTGGGAGAGTAATGGTGATGAGGAGGTGAATGACCTATTGGTGTTCGACGAGGAAGAGTTAACTACAGAGAGTGTCGAAACCAATACTGCTCACGAAGAACCAGAGTATCCCGAAGAAGGTGCAGACATTGAAGAACCAAATGCTACAGCAGCTCCGCAACCTGCAACGACTTTGCAATCTGCAACATTTTTTGTAACCTGAGCTGAGGAACAGAGCTCCTCCATGGTACTTACAAGACTACGTACGAGGGGACGCATCTACTGATGACAAAGATGAACTCCAGTATGTGGCCCTGTATGTTTCTCAGGAAGATCCATACACTTACTAGGAGGCTGCGAAAGAAAAGCAATGGAGAGAAGCGATGGACGCAGAAATAGAATCGAACGAGAAGAATGATACATGGGAGTTAGTTGAGTTACCGGTGGGAATGAAGAAAATTGGAGTTAAATGGGTGTACAAGACAAAGATAAATGAGAGAGGAGAGATCGACAAGTTTAAAGCTAGGCTCGTTGCAAAGGGATACTCACAACAGCATGGAGTAGACTACGATGAGGTCTTCGCACCTGTGGAAAGGTGGGACACTATCAGAATGTTGCTTGTAGAAGCAGCTAAGAGAAAGTGGAATGTATACCAGCTAGATGTCAAAAGCGCATTTCTTCATGGAGTGTTAAAGGAGACTGTGTTCGTGGAACAACCGGAGGGCTATGAGAAGATTGGTGAGGAGCATAAAGTGTACAAACTCAAAAGGGTACTTTATGGTCTTAAACAAGCTCCAAGAGCTTGGTATAGCAAGATTGAAGAATACTTTACAAAGGAGGGTTTCAACAAGTGTGAGCTAGAACACACGTTGTTCATCAAAAATGAATCTGGAGGAAGAGTGCTCATCATCAGCTTATATGTTGATGATCTGATTTTCAAGGGGAATGACTCAGTGCTGTGTGAAGAATTCAAAGCATCGATGAAACAAGAGTTCGAGATGACGGATTTGGGAAAAATGTGTTACTTCCTAGGCGTAGAAATAAATCAAAGTGAGGAGGGAAGTTTTCTATGCAAAAAGAAGTATGCGGCTGAGATATTGTCAAGGTATGGAATGGAGGATTGCAATCCGGTTAATAATCCTATTTTTTCAGCTACAAAACTGTCGAAGGAGATGGAAGGAGATGATGTGGATCCGTCGCTGTACAAACAGTTAATTGGGAGCTTAATGTATCTAACAGCTACTCGACCGGATATCATGTTCGTAGTCTGCTTCTTGAGCCGGTTTATGATGCAGCCAAAGGCAGCTCATCTCTTGGCTGTTAAAAGAGTGCTAAGGTACATCAAAGGTACTTTACAAATGGGGTTGATGTATACATGTGACGGGAAAGGGAATATGAAGGCATATACAGATAATGACTTTGCCGGAGATATAGACAGTGGGAGAAGCACATCTGGCTATGTATTTCTCATGAGTAATGCGGCTGTTGCTTGGAGCTCGAAGAAACAGCCGATCGTGACTTTATCAACAACCGAAGCAGAGTATGTGGCTGCATCATTCTGTGCAACTCAGTGTCTATGGATGAAGAGGATTCTTAGTAATCTACAACAAGCTGAAGAAGAGTGCGTGACGATTTTGTGTGACAATAGTTCGTCAATTAAGCTATCTAAGAATCCGATTCTACATGGAAGGACCAAACACATTAAGACCAGATTTCATTTTCTGCGTGATCTTATGAAGGATGAAGAAGTTCATTTAATTAACTGTGGAACTCAAGAACAAGTGGTTGATATCATGACGAAACCTCTGAAGCTGGATATGTTTCTTAAGATGAGAAGAATGCTTGGAGTGCAAGAAATTCAGAAGAACAAAGAGCAAACTGCAATACGTTAATCGTATTCAGTTTGGGGAAAGGTGTTAGGAATTGATCAAAGCATGAATAAGTCTTCCTAGTTTGTCGGAAGAAGTGGTCAGTTTGGTAGTGTCCGGATCTTTAGTTTCAGTCTTTGAAGTTGTTATTTTATAGGAAGTAGTTGTTTAGTTTCAATCTCTGTTTCAAGTCTCCTTTATGTAAAAAACAGTTTGTAATCTCTTCTGTAATTTATCAGAAAAGCTTTGATCAAATATTTTTTATCTGCAAACCAGTTTCAAAAGTTAATTGACTGGTGTTAGGGATTGGTCACTTTCCACTATGTCTGTGTCCCCGTCTCTTACACGTTCACATAAAAGTTTAATTGCTTTGCTATTTTCCATTCTTTATTTTCTCATATATCCCATTTATTTCGCGATATATCGATTGCTTTACGAGGCATCTCCCTTTTGTTATACCAATATATATATATATGTTTTTTTTTTTTTTTACAACATCCAATATTTATTTAATTTTTCAATGTAGCTTGTTCTAAAAAATTAGAAACTTTGTTCTAAAATAATTCCGGACAAAAAGAGTATGGGAAATTCCCAGCCATTAATTACGTATTTACCCCGAATATAAGATCCACTTACCCAGTAAAATTGTTACTAATTTTTTTGGTCAACGAAATATATTAAATTTAACTAATAAAATTAATTTTGTTTCATTATCGCTTTCTTATCGACGGTTATGACAATGACACACAAATGACAAATCTGCATTGTTTTCTTTTTTTTCTGGTTCTTCTAAGATAATTCAACTCGTGCTACGTTTTAATGTAAGGTCATCATGAAACTCAGTAGTATAAGTATACTTATCTGTTACATATTCCAGGGACAAAATAAAATAGTTTTCAGGATATAATTATCAAACTAACACTTCAAAACACATTAACAAACGAAAGATTTTTAAAAATATCACACTTTAAAAAATTTTGTTTTAAAATAATTCAAAAGTCATTTATTAATATGTGGAAACCCCTTGATCCAGTGGTTATCAATAGTTCATTAATACTTCTACACCAAAAGATATGGAGTTCGAGTCTCAGAAAAAACGAATTATGATTAATGAACGCAAAATTTTCATGAGATTTTCAGCATGATACAAGTAAAACTGTTAGTCGTTGTCCTGCATGTCAAAGTTAAAATTATCGTTAGTCTATGTAATTGTTCTATCTAAATTGGAAAAAGTGAACCCAAACATAATATTTTGATTTTGTTTGTAATTTAATTAGGGTAAACAAATATTTTTACATAATAATTTGTGTTATTTTTGGAAATTAAACTAGTGGTGCTATGTTTGAAAAAAAAACTTTAAAATATGGTATTTTATAATATTTTTCTTTGCAAAACTAGTGATTTTTTTTTGTTACTGAGATTGTTTTTCTCGATTAACATTGTCATGACTGTTTTTATTTTCAGTTTAAGAATACCAAATAATTCCAACATCAGTAAAGAAATGTCATTTTAAATATTTATATCGCAGGTTTTAGAAATGTGCATTCATTATATAAATCCCTTGATATGGCTACTGGGAAAATAGCAGAAAATGGTAAAAAATAATTTCATACCAATTTAATCAATCAAGAGGAATTGAGTAGGAAAATATTTCTTCCATATTTTGTAGGAAACAAAACAGAAGGAAAATTTACACTTGTTTATATATATATATATACATAAGAAAAAATATTTGCTCTAGTTACCATTTCCATGATGACAAAACAAAAAAGTACCATTTTCCAGTTTTTACTATTATATATTGTTTGTGTTTTTCAAAATGCAACATTAGTTCGTTTCTTTGAAAACACCTGACAAATATAATTTGCTTAAAAAACAAAAACAAAAACACGAGTGCTCAAGTATAAAGCGTCGTTGATTGGAATTTTGAATTTTGTGCTGCTAGATAAATATATAAATAATCGTAGTAAACAAGTTGTTGAGCGTCATATCAATCTACGAAAAGAAAGAAAAAAATGTAAAATACTTAAAATCAGAGAATGGGTTTTTGGTTGACTTGACGACAGTAACGAGGCTTTCCATAATAATAAATAATGATTTGATACAACACGACCTGTGTGAGAGTTGAGATATATATATACACAGGTTAAAGGAAGTTAAAGAGCTGAGAAATGGTTGTTGGGCTCTCGGAAACTGAAGCCCATCGAAGGCAGGTGTCTTCTTTCCTATTCGTGTCCTTTTCTTCCTTTTCTTTCATAATATAAATAATTTTTTGTAAAAAATTGAATCTAATTCATAATAAAACCATTTTTTTTACTAACCATTAAACAACCACACATTTTATTATTTTCAAATATCTTATACCGCTATACAGATAAAACGGTGAATCCATGTTCAAACTATAACATTTTGATATTCATTATGTTGAATTTGGATTTAACTTTAGATTTGGTTCAGAATTGCAAGAAAAATTATCTCGATTTAGATCAGATTAATTTTGATGTCGTACGGTTTGTTTATTCCACTTTCGATAGTTTGTATAAATATTCAAAACCACATGAAAACTAATGTCCATTATTCAAACCTGAAACAATTTTTTTTTTTGTCGGCTAAACCAATAATTTAATAGATTATTTTATCTCGTACGCACATTTATTTAGGAAAGCAACAACATATGCCGAAAGAAGAACAACGGCCTGATGTAAACTTCATTCTTGTACAAAACTTATTGCACCCATTTGCACCACTTTCTTCTACACACGGACTTGTGTTGAAGCATTGATCATGGCCATCCTCTTTTATTCCAAAACCTATTTAATAGTAATCATCAAATTACTTTAAAAGGAAAAAAATATGCCATGATAAAAAAAGAGTTGGAAAGTATAATAACAAACGAGGACCGGAAATGCTACCGGATGTTGTACGGCAATGAACAGAAGATGTGACGAAAAAAATGGTGAAAACAAATGCGACTAAAATTTTTCTTGCGATAAACATTTTTATAAGATTCTTTTTAATCTTGTTGTTTATGATTTTCTCTTTCCTTAGGGTGATCAAATGCACACGTACAAGGTATATTTTATGGTCAAAGATGAAAATGGATAGAAATCTTCAAATTTATTTTCTCAAAATTCTTTTCAAACTAAGAATAGAGAGAATCATTTATCACCTAAATATTTTAATTATTTTATACCTGATTAGGGAAATTAAAAAAAAAAAAAATCCAACCATGCAATTTCACATTAAAAGCTCATCAAATAGTAGATATACTTTGAAATATAATTTATCAAAACGTATCAAAATAATTCTTAAAATCTCAGTGTGTTAAATTTAGGATGTAAAATAAAACACATTTATTTTGGTCAAAATGACAATATTTTATTTTATGTCTTAAAAAATAAATATTATTAAAATAGCGAAAGGAGAAAGATAAGACATTGGAAAAATACATAAATAAAAAAAAAAAAATGGAATGAGTAATAGAACCGGCATTGAGTTTAAAAAGATCGCAAATTAGAAAAACTTGATCGTTTTACGCATTTTCATATAAAAATGGGTTGTTTTGTAGATATAACCGGTCCTGATTTTTATAACGCCGCAAAATCGCAAATCCATACTTGGTTTACTTGAGTTCAAAACTGACCCTGAAAGTAAATTTTAGACACAATCTAAAAATCATATTTAATTTGAATCGAGACTGTTAACAAAATGATATAAAAGTGGAGAGAGGAGAAGGATAAGATTTTGGAAGCAATACACCAAAAAAATGGAAAGTCAAGGGTAGAGCCGATTCTAAGAATGTAAGGACCACAGGTAAAAAAAAAATTGGGCAACTAATTAGTGAGTTTTTTTAAAAAAAATTATATTGAAAACAGTAGACAAATGTTGATAGTTTATACTGAAATCAGAACCTTACCACTACACTACAAGAATTTTTTGTCCAATTTGCGGCTGATAGTTTACATAACATAATTTGGACCGTAAACCCAAATTTAGTCTGTTTGGACTCAAAGTCGAGCCTGACCGATAGACAATTGAAAAATGGTAGTTTTAATTTCCACGACTGTATAAATTTTCATATTCAATTCACTTTCTCGCAACAAAAGCTGCTTCCTTTAATATAAACATCATGAAATTATATATGAAAGATTTATAATACCGTCGTTCGTAGTTTAGGTTGTGTTGCCACTCTCTATTTTTTTGGGGTTGGTCGAAAATTTCAGATCAAAGAGCAGATGTATGCTTTTTAGTATCCTTGCGATTTAATTTTGTAGAATTTTTGTTTTGCTTTTTTTCTAATGTTGCTCTTATGTTATACTTTTTCACGGTGTATTCACTCACCAACTTTTTAATAGAAATGCACTTTATAAAATAAAAAATCATCATGAGGTTTCTAATAATATTGCGTTGGTTTTGGATAAAGGAGAACATAGTTTGATTGGATAAGTATGTTAGATTTTCTAGTAGTCTTTGTAAACGACACAATCAGAAATCCTCTAAATGTTCATATTTACCGTGACACTTCCTTTGCATATTGAAATCTTGATTAATTTGTTGGATTTTTTTAATGAACAACATTAAGAAGACGAAAGAAATGAAAAAAAAAAGAAGGGGAGATGAAGAATGTCAAGAATAAGAAAACTAATTTGATACATGTATTAAAATTATACTGGATAACAAAAAAAAAATAATAATCAAAGGTACTCGTTTTGTGTCTAGTTCTACCGCTACAATATAGAATTTGTTGTGTATATTTTTTATAAGAACATTTATTCTAATCCCTCACTCGACTTTTGTTTTACAAACATTTGTTTTTGTAAACCCAAAAGCAAAGTAGATTCCAAATAACCATTATACATACATTTTAACTTTTATAGTCATAAACGACAATAGTAAATGGCACAATATATACACAATACAAGAGTGACCCATAAACATAAAGTAAGATCCCACTGGGCTTGCTCCTTTCCCAACACCGTGATTGATGGTCACTCTCCATTGTCCACACTCTCACACAATTTCTCGATATTCTACAAAGACCACTCCCATTTTTATTATATTTTTTTTATAATTACCCTCAAAAACTTTTCTTGGGTAGCAATATATTATTTACTTCCTTTTCTCTTTAAAATTACACAAACGAAGTCCCCCATTGCCTTGAATGAAATTTGAGAAATTCAGAAATAACTTTAAAAAATAATTATATTTATGGGCATAAACATATGGGTGGGCCGTGAGAATATAGGGAGTGTAACGTATATAATTGACAATTTTTTCCATAATAACCAATAAAAGAGATAGGTATGTGTGAATTGGTGGCGTAAGAAGAGAAATATAGATAAAAATCACCGTATAATTATATTGGGGAAAATAAACTGTCTGGTAGAGATCATATTTATTTCAAAAGTTCAAAATCAAATCAACACACATGCTAGTTTGTTTAGAGACATTGTGGAAGGTTGAAGAAACAAACGGCGTTTCCGTTGGGTCGGCGTGATGATTACGTCTACATCGTTTTTAGGTTTAGTCTTTATGAAGGTAAAATAGGTACTCCAACAAAAGAATTTGTTATTTGTTAAAATATCCCAATAACATGGCTATTTTTTCTATTATGACCACTAATATGGTTACTTGGGAAAATGATCCAAATTTGAACCCACAAATGTTAAAATCAAAATTGTGTACATAATAGGTTTGGACATAATACCCGTACCCCAAACCCGAACTCGAACCCAACCCGAAAACACCTGTTCGGTTTGGGTTCAGTTCTGCTTTAATATCTGAACGGATCTCATATGGTTGATACTTCGGGTTCGGGTTCGATTCGGGTACGAAACCCGATTGAAATACCCGAACATACCCGGAAATTTTAAGTTTCTATACCCCTTTGACTTGGTAATACCGGTTCTACTTACATATATTTTCGGGTTATCGGGGTTTTTGAGTATTTCAGGTAATTGTGAGTATTTCGAGTACATTTATTTTCGGGTTATCGGTTTTTTTTTTAGTATTTTGGGTAATTATGAGTATTTCGAGTACATTTTTTCGGGTTATCGGAGTTTTAAAGTATTTCTAGTAATTTTTGAGTATTTCGGATAAAAACCCCAAAAAATCCGAATCCGGAAAAAATTCGGGTATTAGCGGTTTCGAGTATATACTCGGACCGATTCGAATCCGGAAAGAATCGAACCGAACCCGATCCGAAAATTATAAAAACCTGAATGAAATTTATAGTTCTAAACCCGAAAGACCCGAACCGAACTCGAACGGTGGGCAAACGATCCAGGCCTAGTACATAGTCCAGAGATGGGATTTGATTTTTTTTCTACCTTTGACCCTTTTATTTTCACTTTAATAAAATTTAGTCCCTCTTTACGCCTCAACTACCTTAACGACGAAGCCCGCTACTTTCAAAAAGTAAAAAAAAAACCCACCACACTCCCTTTCCCTTTATATATACCTCCACGCGCACACAAACACAAAACACAAAAACACATAAACACAAATTTTTTATTTTCGAATAAGAAAAGTCTTTGTAATGGATTGGTTTTCATGGCTCTCGAAAACAAACCTTGAATCTTCTCTGATCCACGAATACGGACTTTCCTTCTCCCAGAACGAGCTCGAACACGAAGACATTTCTTACTTCAACCACGAATTTCTCCAGAGCATGGGAATCTCCATCGCCAAACACCGCCTCGAGATTCTCAAACTCGCTCGTCGAGATTCTCGAAAGCAATCTCCTCCTCTCACCGCTCGATCGATCTCCAGAGTCGTGATTGCGATAAGGAAAACCGGGAAATGTTTCTCCGATCACGTACGCGCCTGGATCCGCCGCGAAGAGTCGTCTCGAGCTCTGGTATTGGTGCCGAAGAGGAGCAGTAGCGGGATCGGGAAGTGGAAAGGAGGAGGATTTCTGAAGAGGAACAAGAGATCTGTGATGCCAAGCAACGGTAATGGCGGATTCGATAAGCAAGAGAGGTTGTTGTTGACGAATGGGACTCCTTGTAGAGTCGATAGCTTCTCAAGTCCCATGGTTTTCGATTACAGTTTCAATGAGGATAAACTTTATTCGAAGAATTGCGAAGATACTTATTGGGGAAGAGATCTTGAAGAAATCAAATGGGATTCGATGTTTCAAAATCTGAAACCCACTTGAAATCTTCGGAAATTTCTGCTTTCTTCTTCGAGTCAGATTTGATGGTGAGAGATGAGATTTTAGGGTTCTTCCACCACTGAAAATTTTGCCTTTTTGTGTGTTTACTTTGGAGTGTGTGATTATGTGTTGTTGTTAGGCTAATTAATTTAACAATTAGCATTGAGTGGAAGTGTCAGGTCAGGTGTGTGTGTGTGTGGGTCATTGTAATGAGTCTTGTCTCTCCATTCTTTGCTTTATGCCTAAGTCTCTGTTCCAGTCAAAACTTCTTTACAGCTTTTACTTCCTGTCTTTCTAAAAAAAGCTATTTACACATATAACCACAAACATCAAGCCTCACTGATCTTCCTCTTGAGACGATCTTGGACCGTATAGAGACCGATAAACCGGTCTTATCCTAACAGTTAGAATCACGCCGAGTATCGCTGCAACACCACATAAGCTAGCCAGGATCACGAAAGTCAGCCTGAAACAGTCTGGTCCATAACAAGTCGAGCTTCCTTGTCTAATAGCCTCAGCGTCATACAAATAACCAGCTAGTAAACCGGAGAAGAGAAGTGCACCAATTGGGTTTCCTATGATCATGAAACTGTAGATGATACCGAAATGTTCGAGTCCAAAGAGCTCTGAAGCTGTAGGAACCATGAGAGCGTACTGAAATCCGTAGCAAGTGCCTAGAAGCGCGGTTGCGGGATAGAGAGTGGCGGATGAAGAGAGAGCGTAGAGAATGAATGCAACTACCATGAGAATCTGCGCTAATGTCATCCACACGGTTCTCGGCATTGCTCTTGACTTGACAAAATGCTCTGAGATAGCTCCTGAGCTAAGCCGGCCAACAAAGTTGAAGAAACTAAAGAGGCATAAGAGGACTGTTGTGTTATCAATGCCAACTGCAATCCCAACCTGAGCCAAGTTGTTTAAAACTGTGACACCAGAGCCAACTCCAAGGAAGTAAAGAAACCATAGAAGCCAGAAATCTGCTTTGAAGAAAGCTTGACTCAGTGTAAAATCTTCTCCTCTCCTCGGTCCTCTCTCCTTCTCAACTGCTCCTCCTCCCTCGGCGAAAAGGGTCTGTAAATCATAAGCATCATCATCCTCTATGTCAATGAAACTCCCAAGAGAGGAAGAGTGGTTTAGCAACGGGTTGGTTCTATCACTCTCTCCTCCTTCCGCAGAACCAGCAAGAGGGTTTGGTATCTCCGCGGACTCTTTCCGAAAAAATGTCATCTTGATAGGAATTGCAAGAGGAGACAGCAGAAGAACAACCACTAAACCAACCAGTGTATATGTAACCCTACTGCTTACCGAGATCACATTGCCAACCACAGTGATGGTTAGAACAATGACAGCAGCTAAAACAGCCATGGCTTGAGTGAAAAGGAAATGGACATTCTCAGATGAATCCTCTCCAGAAGCAGGAGCACATGGTCTAATGAAGCACATCATTGCGAAACAGATAATCGGGATTCCGAGAGTGAGGAATCGCAGCAATTTCGTAGAAGATTGATCAAGAAACACATTGTATATCACAGTGTAAACCGCTCCACCAATTGCAGCATACCCTTTGAGAATTCCAGCAACAGTGCCTCTACTGAGTGGGAAATTCTTCATGTTCGTCACTAAAACTGCTGTCCCAAACCACGCATTGCTATTAGCAGCCACGATAAGTGCGATCCACAACTGCAATTTCCAGTGAACAAAAAAAAGATCATCTTTTTTGCATGTCAATTGTGTTCTTGACTAGTTGAAAGGATCAAAAGAACACACTTTCAATCGAATAATTAGGGCTAGATCAGGAAACTCAAGATTCTCAAAGAAAAAGGTGAAAACTTTGACTCACCAACCAAAAGGGAACACCAGGAAGAGTCTGAGTAACGGAGAGCCAAATGAGTCCATAGCCCAAGAAACAAGCACAAGCACCAACAAAGAGGACCATCCATGGCGGAAGCATGTTAAAGGCGTAACCAGGAACGAAAGCGACGCTCTCTCCGACGTCATTGGCAACTCCAAGCATCGTGAGCTGTTGCTGACTGTAACCCAACACCGATTTCAGAGCATGAGAGTACAACGGGAAGTTGTAAGCGTTTCCGGCGGCGATTTCAACCCATACCGCCGCTGATAAACCCACCCACGGTGGTCTGCTTCCTGATTTGATCACTTGATTCGACATTTTCGAAACCGTTGTAAAGTTTCTCTCTCCCTCTCTTAGATTTTATAAAGTTTCTTTCCTTTTCTTGAAGAGGGCTTTAACTGTATATAAAGAAAGTGAAATCTCCGGATATATATATATATATTTTTTGGCTCCAATCTCCTGGTAGTTTTATTTATATGAAATTTGATGACTTATGTGAAGAAAAAGACTCGTCTTTCTGACGTTTAATATGATTAGATGTCAGTAATTTTCGATTTTAATTTCGTAAATTTGTAATATATACGCGTACACACACATTTCACATGCACATGCTTTAGACTTTCAACCTACAATTTTTTTGGTAATAGCTTTCAATCTACTAAAGCAAGGGTCAACTTCCTGTTACGTTCTTGCTGATTGTTGCAAAGTGTTCATCAATGGCTCTGTTTCTCTCAGGCATTTCATCAAACACTTTGTTGTGCATCCAGTAGCCAGAGAGACTCATATCATCCTCGCAACAGATAAATGACACACATATTCTCATAGCTCATTACTCAGAACGTGGATGATAATTTGGCAGAAAACCCATACACAATCATTAATAAGAAAAGCCGAGATTAGTTCTACAATACTAAAACCTAATTAAGTTATCCATAAAACCATCTTCTAACGCAAAAAGACCAAGGAATCAAATGTTGAAAAAGGTTTGTTTCCTAGGGCTCAATCGTTGTTACTCGAATACAAGGGCTTAGTTTTCATAGGCTGAAACATAAACGATTCGTGTAAAGCACGCAACGAGTTAGGAAGCAGAAACATAAGCCATGTGTGAAAAGCACAACTTTGTTCGATTCTAGGCATCACCAATCCTATAAACTCTCAACCAAAAACAAAAAAACGAAATTCGAACATTTAACCTCAGAATCCAGAACCTGGTGAGTGGTGGCTATGAAATCTCTAATAAACAGAGAGAAAACGATTTGCTTTTAATCTGAAAATCTCTCTTTTTTTGTTTTTTTTTCAATCTTATAAGAGAAAAAAGAAAGGCCATAATTGGGCAACAGAGAAAAGACACGTGTCCTATACATATCAGATTCTTTCAACGGCTTTTGTGTTACCGTTGCGGTAACGGAAGGAAACTCAGAGCCGATTTGTCTCGTAGCGCGGAGGAAGAAGATAAAGAGTGTCGGGTGAAACGTTGCGTTTTAGGTTTGTCGATTCGTCTCCTAAACGCTGCGTTTTTGATCTTATTACTAAAACCCGCATATGATAGTTTTTGTTGTTGTTGTGCATCCAGTAACCAGAGAGACTCATATAGACATACACAATCATTATTATAAAAATAAAGCGTCTCTATTCATTTGGATTATAACTTTGACAAAATCCTGCTAGAAACAGAGCACTGATAATAAGAGTCAACATAGGATTTGTTTTGAGTATTATCATGAGACTGATCTTCAATTTGTCTGAGATTGCTATCCATGCTGTACGTTGGGAATATTTAACAATTCTCTAATCCTCTTCTCATACTGATCCACCTTATCCTTTAACGCAGGCGTGATATTGCTCTTTGAAAGGCATAGGAATTGTATAAATCGCTCCAACGTTGGCTTGAAATGTATCAATTTCTCAAACTGAGGTAATCTTTGTTCCTCCGGAAGAGACTCCTCCTGGAGAGAAAAAAGGAAACGTGCTCAACAAGAAAAGTAACAAAAACACACAGATGCTAGGGCTTATGTATGACTTTTGTTTTGCAATAACGAACCGATCTTGCATTGAATCCATAACACTCTTTCATAAGCTACCTACTACTGTACTTGCGAACTATTCTCCTAGTAAAAAACACAAAAAAATCGGTACTTACTCGCTGCAACCTGGCTGCAGCTCTATGGTAGACATCATTCATATATGGTAAGTATATCTCTTTCATGGATTTGATCTGCAAAGATCATACGATTACTCATCACGGTGATATCTATGTAAGATCGCTTCCTTGTTGCATCATAAGGGTGTAGCCAAAGTAAAGATATAGCAAACTTTAAAAGAGAGAAATACCTTTTGGTAAACCTCCTCTCGCCAATCATCTTCATTTGCATTTGCCATTGAATCTACTGTTGTTGCTGAGGAAAAATAAAAAGCATCAGAGACTTGTGTACATTACTAAAACCTAAATCAGATATACAACTATCCACGAAACCATCTTCTAATGCAAAAAGACAAAGGGATCAAATGTTGAAAAAGGTTTATTTCCTAGGGCTCAATCACTGTTATGAATATTTTTGTTTTCATAAGCTGAAACATAAGTGATTCGTGTAAAGCACGCAATGAGATAGGAAGCAGAAACATAAGCGATTTGTGTGTGTAAAGACATCTCTTTTTTCGATTCTGCGTATATACCAATCCTATAAACAAAACAACCCAAATTCGAAAAAGTTTAACCTCAAAATTATCCAGAACCTGTTGGCTATGAATCTCTAAAAAACAGAGAGAAAACTATTTGCTTTTAATCTGAAAATCTCTTCTTTTCTCAATCTTAAAGAGAAAGGAAAGGCCATAATCATCATATAAATTTTCTCTTCTCTTAATATGTGTCCCACCTAAGCAAACTATGAAATATTTTTCACTAAAATCTATGTAAAATGATCATTTTTTTTTTTTAAACACCAAAATTTATATATTATTTCAAATTTTAGATTGTTGGAATCCATAAATCTTAATTTACTATTTTTAAGTACTACTATAATAATCTTCTTTTTTATCATTGAATTACTGACAACTAACTTTTTTTTTATAAATACTTTTTTTTTTAAGTGAGAATCCCACATAAATTTTTCTCAATGGGGATCATGTTCTTATCTTTACCAATCTCTTATCCATAAATTATTATTGTTATAGGTAGACTATTTTAAAAATATAAAAATTTACAAATCTTGAATTATATTTGCTTAATTTTTTAATTAACAGAAAAATAAACTAAAGGAAAAACACAAAAAGTAAAAACCTTTAAAACATAAAATTAAAATGCATATGATATTATAAGTGTGCATTTTCCATTGAATCTACTGTTGCTGAGAAAAATAAAAAGCGAGATTAGTTAAAAAAAAAAAAAAAACATCAGAGACTTGTGTACAATACTAAAACCTAAATCAGAGGAATAACTATCCACGAAACCATCTTCTAATGCAAAGAGGAAGGAAATCAAATATTGAAAAAGGTTTCCTAGCTAGGGCTCAATCTATAATCTTCATAGGATTTTCATAAGATTTGTTTTGAGTATTCTCATGAGACTGATCTTCAATTTGTCTGAGATTGCTGTCCTTGCTGTACGTTGGGAATAGTTAACAAATCTATAATCTTCTTCTCATACTGATTAACCTTATCCTTTAACGCAGGCGTGATATTGCTCTTTGAAAGGCATATGAATTGTATCATTCGCTCCAACATTGGCTTGAAATGTATCAATTTCTCAAACTGATGTGATCTTTGTTGCTCCGGAATAGACTCCTCCTGGAGAGAAAAAAAGAAACGTGTTCAACAAGAAAAAGTAACAAAACACATCGTACATGGCCTCATCAACCCATTTAAACACATGGTCATCGTTGACCAACTGAAAAATTGATCATACACAACACAAAGCATTCACTGATTTATTGTGTTTTATTGATGTTTAGAAGGTTTCATTTTCTTCTTTTTGTACATAAACATTTTTTTGGCTGAGCAATAAATTTAACATTCAAACAAAAAAAAGAAAGCATTCAATGATTTTTTCATAAAACACAAACCACAAAAGCATTTATTCATTTGTTCTGATGCAATTGAAAACAATGAACAATGAGAGTCGCATTTACCTTCTTTGCTGCAGCAAAAGCACACTGATAGTATCAGATTCCAATCCGTTTTTGAAAACTTTGTCACGATATTTTCTCTACACCACCGTCTTGTTGACACACCCACTACTCTTCCACTTGATCGAGTATTTGATGTTCCACTCGAAACTACTGATAAATTAATCATATTTATAGTCGAAATTCATCCTATACACAAACAAGTTTCAACATGACCCGAAGAAATTAGTATGAACCTTCACATCTACAGTATGAAGTCAAAGAAGCGAACCACGAATTTCAAACCCAACAAAATGCTTACACTCAACTAATTACAACTTCACCTTCCAATTTCGATTTCGTCAAAGAAATCCAGATTTTTAGGATTCTTCGATGGGTGAAATTGATTTGGGAATTGTCACCTTCCAACTTCACCTTTTCTATTGTCAGGTTTAAGTTTAGATTTCGGGTCGGATTTTATCGCTCGGATCTTAATTATCTTAATTACGATACGTAATTAAAGGTCGAATTCAGATGTTAAATCGGTTAAGGGTTGGGTCTAATCGTGATTTTGAACAGAAATCACATATTTAATCATTGTGTAGTTGTGGGGGTAAAAATTTAATTCATGTGGAATTATGTTTGAAAGTTTAAATCCGTAGAGCATTAGATAAAGATCCAAACGTTATATAATTTTATCGTGATATGATAGTTCTGAGGAGTTGCAGATGGTCGACCTCGTGAAACTTTCATATGAAGTTTTTTTATATTAGAAGCCAGATACGCTTATTTGTGTTTTTTATTTTTTTTTGTCGACCATTTTTTCCATTAAAAACCAAACTTGGCCTAATGATTACACTTGGAAATGAAGCCTGCAATATAAATATATTACATTAAATCTCAATTATCAAAGCCCAACTAAAGAGATAAGGATTGTGGATAGTGAAACACGTGTCCAAAATATGTGGTCTTCGATAATCTTTGGGAATGGATCTCCTCCGACAACCATCGCCGCCGGAACGAAGCTCCTTTAGGTCGATCTCCGTTGACTCCAACTGGAAACACCATGATCAACCTACTTTTCTTCAGATCCAAGTGAGATGTCTTCTTCCACCAAGCAACGGCAAGGAAAGAGATCGATTCCTCCTTAGCCACAAGATTAACCCAACTCGACCCTTCATTCTGGCGAAAAACTTTGCTTCAATAGCCTATCTGAAGGCTCCACCAAGGAACTCCACCAAGAGATTAGCAAAGACATTATTTCCGCTGAGAAGGAAGAACCAAACCTACTGATGAAGAGAAATCCAAACAAAGCAAGGGGAGGAGACCTAAAAACCTAAACGAGCACAACAAACAAAAGCCGAATAAATCGGATAATAGAGCCCGTCTTAGCCGGAAAAACTAGATCCGATTGAAAACATAAAACCTTGTTAAAATACAACCAAAACACATAAGATAAAAAAGAAGAGAACTATATACAAGAGCACGATGCCGGCGTTAGAGAAATGCCAGACGTCGGCAACAACACTCAACTGCCGGATAAGATCTAGATCTAGTTTTTAGAGACAAGGGAGAGGATTTTAGAGAGATTTGTGTTTTCTATTTTATACCCTGTAATATCACAAAAGTACCAACGAGTTACACAAAATACATACTTTATTAATCCATAGAGTTACGTTCTTGCTGATTGTTGCAAAGTGTTACACTAATGGCTCTGTTTCTCTCATGCATTTCACCAAACACTTTGTTGTGCATCCAATAACCACGAACCAGAGAGACTCGTACACAATCATTATTATTAAACAACAACAAAAAAGCGTCTTTATTCATTTGGATCATAACTTTGACAAGATCCTGTCCGAAACAGAGCACTGATAAGAGTGAACATAATTGAGGATGATGTTCAAATTGAGGAAGCACATCACGAGGGTATTCGGAGGATCATGAGACTGATCTTCAATTTGTCGGAGTTTGCGGAAGCTGCCCTTGCTGTACTGGCCTCCTCGGCCTGTGCATATTTAAGAAACCTATAATCTGCTTCTCATAATAAGCCACCTTATCCTTTAAGGCAGGCATGATATCACTCTTTGAAACAGATAGGAAACGCATCATTCGCTCCAACATTGTCTTGAATTGCTTCAATTTCTCAAAGTGACGTGATCTTTGTTGCTGCGGAAGCGAATCCTCCTGGAGAGAGGAGAGAAAACAGAACGTGTTCAATAAGAAAAGAAACAAAAACATAGATGCGAAGCTACAACCTCTGTAGGTTTGGGAAGGAACATAGATGTCATAGGGTTTAACTTTCTAGTGGACAGTCTTTAAGAATACGAGTCCCAAGAGCCTTTTTGTTGTTGTTAAATGGGTAAACAAGACTCCAAAGTTGTGTATGACTTTCTTTTGAAATAAAGAGCCAACTATTCTCCTAGTAAACAAAAAAATCGTAACTTACTAGCTGCAACTTGGCTTCAACTCTCAGGTAGATTTCATTCAGATCTGGTAAGTAGGTCTCTTTCATGGATTTGATCTGCAAAGAGAACAAGCACAGCACTGTGGATCATACGATTACTCATCGCGGTGATATTATCTATGTAAAATCGCCTGCCATGTTGCATCTATCACTTGAAGATTTAATAAGAGTAGCCCCAGAGAGTAAAAGATATAGCAAACTTTCAAAAGAGAGAAATACCTTTTGGTAAACCTCCTCTTGCCAATCACCTCCATTTGCATTTGCCATTGAATCTAGTGTTGCTGAGAAAAATAAAAAGCATATCAGAGACTTGTGTACAATACCAAAACCTAAATCAGATGAACAACTATCCACGAAACCATCTTCTAATGCAAAAAGACCAAGGGATCAAATGTTGAAAAAGGTTTATTTCCTAGGGCTCAATTCGAATACAAGGGCTTAGTTTTTCATAAGCGATTCGTGTAAAGACATCTCTTTTTCGTGATTCTGCGTATATATACCAATCCTATAAACAAAACAAACGAAATTTGAAAAAGTTTTAACCTCAGGATCCAGAACCTGGTGGCTATGAATCTCTAATAAACAGAGAGAAACCGATTTGCTTTTAATCTAAAAACCTCTTCTTTTTTCCAATCTTAAGACAAAGGAAATGGCATAATTGGGAAATAGAGAAGAGAGAAGAGAGAAGAGACATACATATCAGAGCATCTTCATTAGTGGGTATCTAGTGTTAGGGAAAAAATAATTAAAAAAACTCACCTAAAAAGATGCTCACCAGGATGCTCTCAGATTCTCAAGCGGCTTGCGGTACTGTTGATGAAGTTTTTTGAGTTTTCTGGCTCACGTCTCCTAAACGTTGCGTTTCGATTTTTTTTTATGTTTTCTTTATTTTACACACCTTGTTACACAAAATACATATATATACTACAACCAAAAAGTTTGATAATATGATTGCAAAATATTCAGTAATACAGCATATAAACTTGGATTAATAGACAAAGTTCCCCATCATATTGGGGAAGAAAAAAACTTATACTATACAACAAAAAAGTTGGTAAATAAATAATCAAAAAGCCTTTTTATTCTATAGTTTTGACATGAAACAACAGTAAGAATAATAGGGGATACAAGACGGGGAATCACAGAGTTACCATTAAGGGCTTGCTGAGAGATCCATCAGATTCAAGAAGCGGCTACAAATTTCTCCCAAGTACCGTATTTTGAGCTGAAAGTTCCACCACCAAATTGCTGTGCGTACTCACATATCACAGCTCGAGCACAAGCGTCCCAAGTCTTGGCTATGTCTTTAAGCGACATTGGCTGTGACAGGCTTCTTAGCAATATGTTGAACCTTGCCATAGCTTTGGACGAGAGGTCCTCGTTCTCTTTGCTGTTCAAGAAACCAGACCGTGTTTTAAGGTAAGAAGATGATGCAGTTTCTTATAGAGAGTTTCTAGAGATATGAGCCAGATGATTTTGAAGAAGATTTTAACCATATGGTACAAGTTTCGCTTGACTCGGTATGAAACATCTATATTTACTATATACTTGAGGCTGAAGGATCTTGCTTGTACCTGGTTTCGACCGGGAGTTTATCCAGAAGAGATGGAGAGCCGTTGGGGTAGCTACAAGGAACCAGCAGACGCAATGGTTGAATAGGAGACTGTAATATAAGCACAAAACATGTTTTAAAAAGGAATGATATATGATTCTTTTTTCACAAAATGTTAACGAGAAGACAATGCTTACCATCTGTGTTGATGAGAGGTGAGCCTTCAAGGCTGGGCTGAGTGAAACAGCTATAAACGAGAATCTAACTGTTGTTCCTTCACACCCTTTGCTTGCTGTTGCTCCCTCACTAGGACCAGCAGCATCTTCATCATCACTAATCTCAACAACTGTATCTATCAGCCGCTGGTTTATTTCCTTGATTTCCTCCAAAAGGGCATGCTCTGTCTGCAGTCCAAGATCGAGTCTTCAAAATTAAGAAAATCGAAACCTTGTGTTTCTGAATCTTCTTTGTTGTGTGTGTCAATTTTCAGATATACCTAAGGGAAGTCTAACTGAAAATCATACCTCAGTTCTTGCCTTCTTGCCATCAGAAGTTGCAGTAGATTCCAGATCTGATGTTTCTGAACATGCAAACTGCTTGTAGTTATCACCAACGCTTCCTCCTAACGAAGCAACGCTTAATGGCATTGCAGTTGTGTGACGCTTCATTTTCTTGGTCGCCATCATTCCCTCTTGCGTCATGAAGTTTCTTGCTTGGAGACGGCACTTAGTCATTGCAACCAAGTCCTCGCCAACTGAAGCTCTTGAACCGTTTCCTGGGGCTGAACCAGCTATCCTATCAACCATGCTTACAACAGATCCGATGTCACTTACCGCAGAAGAAAGCGCTTGTGGTGAGATGGACTTCACCTGAAAACAACAGAAAGCATACATCATGATCAGACCAATGTTTCTACTACAAAAGAGAGATGGCAGCAATAAAAGTGTGCTGTTGCAATATACCCTTAAAATTTAGTAATGTTACTTACGGCTCTCATAAGGCGTTCAATAGGAAGCTCAGCCGCACTCGGTTTTCCAGATGTACTTGTCAAAGGGTTTAAATTATTTCCATCAGGACTAGTAAACTCCTGAAGGAGAGGAGAGGCAGAGATCCCTGGAGTGCCAATCGCAAGGGACTGAGCTACACCTTGCATGCCAGTTGCTTGTTGGCGTGCAATATTACCCATCGACAACGAAGAAGCACCAGAAGGTTTCTCAGAGTCAACTTGCATAGGGGACGGAGCCAAGGGGGTTGAAGGAGATTGAACAACAAAAGGGGAGTTTGCAGTTTGCAATGGAGTTCCCATCTTGTTGACAGGTAACAGAGTTTTCTGGTCGATCTGAGGAGACAAATGTTGTTGTGTCATCTGAGGAGATGCACCTGGCAGAAGTTGAGGCGACGAAACAGTAAGCTGGGATCCTGGTTTTAACTGTTGAAGAGGATAAGTAGCACGCTGACCCTGCAGAGAATGTTGCTGATACATACCACGACTGGGATTCATCCCCTGCCTCGCTGTCAAATCATTCAAATCATTCATCTGCTGCAATTGTGCCGCTTGCTGCCTTGCTTGCAACTGTTGCTGTTGTTGCTGCTGCTGCATTACCTGCTGCTTCTGTAGTAGCTGCTGCTGCTGCATCTGGCGCTGTTGAAATTGCTGTTTGAGCTGCTGCGTCATTTGTTGGTCTTGCTGCTGCTTCAGGTGCTGATGCTGAAGCAAACTGGAACCTAACTGGGTTTGATTAACATTAGACTGCAGTGTGCTTAACCCACTTTGAGCAGAGGCAGAACTGTTATTTACTTGTTGGGAAGTATTTTGTTGCATGGATCCCATGGTAACCTGCTGGCCATTGTTCAGTGCATTTCCTTGGCCTGATTCTAAACTAGAAGCCGGTATGGAACTGGGAATGTTCTGCTGTGGAGCCGAAACCCCAGGACGAGATGATAGAACATTGTTCTGCATATTTGTCAGACTACTCTGTTGTGCCCTTGGCCCAGAACCCTGCATGCTCATTGATTGCATCTGTTGGTTTGTTTGACTATCATGAGACTGATCTTGAACGGTCTGAGATTGCGGTTGCTGCATAGGCTGCATCTGAGATTGCGGAAGCTGCCCTTGCTGTACTGGCCTCCTCGGCCTGTGCATGTTTAAGAAACCTATAATCTGCTTCTCATAATAAGCCACCTTATCCTTTAATGCAGGCATGATATTGCTCTTTGAAACAGATAGGAATTGTATCATTCGCTCCAACATTGTCTTGAATTGTTTTAATTTCTCAAACTGATCTGATCTTTGTTGCTGCGGAAGAGAATCCTGCTCGAGAGAAAAAGGAACATGTTTAATAAGCAAAAAAACAAACACATAGATGCAAGCGACAACCACTGTAGGTTTGAGATGGAACATAGATATCATAGGATTAACTTTTTAGTGGACAGTCTGTAAGAATACGAGTCTCAAGAGCTTTTCTTTGGTTAAATGGGTAAGAAGACTCCAAAGTTGTATGACATTCTTTTGCAATAACGAACCGATCTTGCATTGAATTCATAAAACTCCTCATAAGGTACTTACTACTGTTCCGGAGAACATACACGTGCAAACTATTCACCCAGTAGAAGAAAATTGAAACTTACTTGCTGCAACTTGGCTGCAACTCTCTGGTAGATTTCATTCAGATCTGGTAAGTACGTCTCTTTCATGGATTTAATCTGCAAAGACAAGCACATCACTGTGGTCATACGATTACTCATCATGGTGATATCTATGTAAAATCACCTGCCGTGTTGCATCTATCACTTGAAGATTAATAAGGGTAGCCAGAGTAAAGATATAGCAAACTTAAAAAGAGAGCGACCTTTTGGAAAACCTCCTCTTGCCAATCACCTCCATTTGCATTTTCCGTCTGTGCCGTCGAATCCAGCGATGCTAAGAATTATAAAAACAGGGTTTGTTCAACATCAGATCCTACTGAGAGATTATGTAAGCTATCAGAACCTAAAATATTGAAAAGGATGCAAAAGCATACATGATGGCATCTCTGGAAGGTTTCTTTGGGATTGATATAGTTGTCTCTGTTGGTCCACTACATTTTGAGGTGGAAGCAGGGAACCTGTGACTTGGCCTGAAGCTTGTAGCCTTTGTTGCACATCCTGTTGTAGCAGATTAGGTTGTTGTTGCAAACCTAGCTGCTGATGATGCGATTGAAGCTGGGGCATCATCTGCTGTTGGGATGGCTGATTTTGTGACTGTTGGCCCTGAGAAGAAAACAAGCCATGGCCAGCCTGATGTGTTCGTTGCAGTCCAGCCGTTGGCTGTGATAACATGTGCACCGAGTGCTGGTTAGTCTGCAAACTCGAATTGCCAACCTGGGAACTGAGCAACTGTTGTTGTGGTTGCTGCATTCCTGCAATATTGCTTTGAGTACCCAGTGGTTGCTGATGCGTTGCCTGAAGGCTGTTTTGTTGAGGCATCAATTGCTGCTGGGCCGGTGGCTGCTGCTTCTGCTGCTGCTGCTGCTGCAGTGGTTGCTGCAGTGGTTGCTGCTGTTGTATGTTCATAATATTATTTTGTTGGTTCAGTAACCTTTGCTGATGTTGCTGCTGCATATCCCCAACAACATGCTGCCCCATCGTCTGCTTCTGTTGGATGCCTGAGCTATTTGCAGCTTGTTGCCGCATCATTTGTGTTTGCTGCTGTTGTAGAGGAGAAATTGATTGCTGCGTCAACGAAGTTTGCTGCTGATGGATGCCAGAGGCTTGTTGTGATTGTGGATGTGACCTTAGCAGCGATGATTGATGCTGACGAAGCATAGATTGTGTCGTCTGCTGAGCAGACAATTGCGGACTTGATTGCTGATTTGTGTGGAGACCCTGGAGAGGAGCTGAGTTCACGGTGGAGGGCTGTGTAGCAGATGTTGGAATAGCAGGCTGTTGAGACGAATGCAGTTGATTAGGCTGCAGCACATTTTGTTGTTGTTGTTGAATGTGTGATGGCAAAAGCGAATTGGGATTGGAGACATTCCCTGGCTGAAAATTCGTCTTGAGAAGTTGCTGCTGTAGCTGTTGCTGATAAAGATATTGTGTACTCTGTGGCTGTTGTTGCTGCTGTGAAGACATAGCATGCGGCCTGCCCAGCATCTGCCTTTGGGATCCTGAAAACATGTTCGACGAAAGGCCAAGCTGCCCAGATGAATCTTGCAACATTCCGGCTACATTTTGCATATTGGAATTCTGGTTTACAGCGCTTGTGGCGTTATTATTGGTTATGGAAGAAACCGGCGGCATGGAAGATGGTAAAGAAGTAGAACCCGTCATTCCAGAAGCAGTGTTACTCTGCATGGTTTGGGACAGCAACGGCTGAGGTGCTTGAGATTGATTGGTTGGTAATGATCCTGGAAGAAGGTGCCCTTGATTGTTGGGCACTATTCAAAGAAAGGTTAAACAGCACCAAATTAGAGGAACAATTATCCAAAAAACCAGAGAAACAAACTTAAGCAATACATGCTTAAGAACTGTGATTACTCGAATCCATGGATGTGCCATTATTAGCGGCAGGGATAGATGAGGCAGAACCAGCTGCATTTTGCGATTTAGTCTCCATAGTCAGCATCTTCATGGATATTTTCCGAAGGTAATCAGTCTGAAAGTTGAAATAAAAGAATATCAGGAAGGTATAATCATACCCCATATATTGGAGGCCATTGCCTCACAAATCTTTATATTTACCACAAAATGTATGTTCAGAGAGCGGTTAATTACCTGGTTAACAGCACCGCTGAAGATTTTTTCCTCAAACCTGGCAGCAATTCTCCTGAGCTCGTTAATTCCCTCTGGTCCAGAAAATGGAAGGTGCTTCTTTAGTGTTTCCATTCTGCGCAAGTGGCAAGTAAATAAGTAAGAAACAGAATTATTGGTCATGGAACTATGATACCATAGTAACCTTCTATTTCTGCAGGAATTAACCGGTATCTTGTTAACACCGGGTATATATTAAACTTACATCTTGTTGACGATCTTATGACGTGAATCAGGTGGCAATTGAGTTCTCCAGTCACCTGTGTCCATGGCAGGTTCTCCGTTTGGAAGAGAAGGCCTCCAATTGTTATTATCCATCAAGTGTCCTACGTTTACAAGCCACGAAACAAAGTAACTCAACAGAGAAGCCACAATAAAAACGGGTATCCCAAATTAACAGGAAAGAAAACGACCACACAACATGGATTAGATTGACACTTAGTATTTCTTAATATATGTCTAGGTCATGCATCACTCAAATCCCTTTCCTTTTCCAATTTATGCCAAGAATCACACCAGCCCGACTAACATAACCATTCAGGAAAGCAGAATTTAGCTGCAACCCTATAGAGATCAAAATCGGTTATGTTCACTGAAAAGCCAAATTTTCATTTTAACCAGTAAACACCTCTTTCGTTTTCTGTTCCTAGCACAAAGCCATAAACTCAACCTCAAATAGCTTATCGTTCCCGAAACGAGAATCCAGAAAACAAATAATAAGCACAAACACCAACAGAGTTCTTTGGAATCCCGATCACAAAGAGAAAACTCTAAAAGCGAAGCTTGAACACAACAAAAAAAACGAGATTCGAAAATTTCACCTCAAAATCAGAGGGTATCGAGGAGATTTCGCGTTCGACGGTCAAGATTGCTACAACGATTAGGGTTTGATTTCAGGACAAGAACGGAGAAAAGGGGGAAATCGGAGGCAGATTAGGGTTTAGGTCGATCGAGAAACGAATGAATAATTTAGGATCCTTTGGGCAAACGAAGAGGAAACTTCTTCGTCGTAAATCATAATCTGCCAAATGTGTTCTCCTAGTTCGCTTTATAACAAGATTCTTTTTTCCTTTTCCTTTTTTTTTTTTTTTTTTTAAATTTCGTGCAATATCCAAAAAAAGAAAAAAAAATCGTCGTTTCGACCCACTTAATTACTATATATATAGTCTACAAAACGTAAAAGAGTTACCCTAAAATATTTATAAATTAATATAGTTTTTAGAAACTAATATTGTTTGAAACTATAATGTTTTATTATTTTATAAAGAGACCTATTAATTAGTCGATAAAATAACATTTACCATATATTTTTTTTGTCAAAAAAAGCACATTGGACTATTTTCTCATTTTTTGTGTGGGATAGGTGGAGTTGAACTCCGTTTTGGAAAATTCATATATGTAGATTTTTAACCACTTGATTAACTATATTATCACGTCATTTAGTAAATTAAAGAGAGATTTAAAAAAAAAAAAATTCAACTACAATGAAAATTTTAATGTTTTGGATGCTATCAATTTTGTAATTTTCTTTGGACAACTATTGTTTAGTGTTTTAGCCAAGGACAATATCATATTGTTTTCGAATCTCCAAAATTCGTTCAAGGGATACAATTTCTAGTAAAAAAAGTTTTCAGTTTCATTTGTCTCTACGTATACATAACAATAATCATAGTTGGATTAGGTGATATATATATGTTTATTGTTGCAGCCATTGAATTCAACAAGCAAACATGTCAACTACTAGCTGTATCTTTAGCTCCCAATGCTGAGAGAATGTCATACGGTGCCGTTTTAAGTTCCTGATGTGATTGAGAAACGAGAAATGGTGTTTGATAAATCACTCCAATTGGGATACAACGAGGTACACATGGAGCTTAATCAAAATCTATATATATATATATCGGGGCTCATACAATAATAAGGTTCATGAGTAACAAAAGTCGGATCTTTTTTCCATTGCCTTAGAATAGAAAGCTTATCTATTTTTATCACACTAAAGAAGCATCTCATTGTTACAAATTACACAATGGTGTCAAGTTGGTCCATGTCATATGCAAACGCAATCAACTTTTTTATTTATGCCTCAAACTTTGGAGGTTTCAAGGCCTTCGAGGTGTTCTTATACATATGGAAATGCCCCGAAAGTTTCAAACCCCATTGACCGCTTCGAACGCTGAGTTAGTCGTCCTCTTCCATAGTCTGCATCTTGAAGGAAACTTTGCGAAAGTAATCCACCTGAAACTCGAAATAAACAGAAGAATATCAAAAGAATAAGATGATATCAAGAAAGCACACTTAGAAATTTCTTAGGGATCATACAATAATAAGGTTCAATGGTACCCAATTAATCAGATCTTTCTCCCCATTGCGTTAGAAATATATCTATTTTATCACACTAAAGAATCAAAAGTTTTGGTTTGTAATCCACAAGTGGAATTGCATTTCCTAGAGGTAAAGACGCCATTCCACAGATAAACGTTTGGAAAACAAAAAAAGAATTGCGAGTTTTGACTTCAACCACTCTAAAGAAGCTGCATGAATTACATTCCACCGTTCTACCAATATTATTCCAATATTTCATCTTTCCACTTTGTGAACAAGTTGGAGACAAAAATAAAATGACGAAACCTGGTTTCTAGCAGTGTTGAAAATTAACTCCTCGAAGCTGGCAGCAATTCTCATGAGCTCGTTAACTCCTTCTCGCCCAGAATTTGGAACATGTTCCTTTAGTGTTTCCGTTCTGCTCATATGACAAGTAATTCAGTTGTACATAAATCATATTTATAGGTCCACGGAAATATGACAGAACGTTATAACCTTCTATTTCTAGAAAAATATATCACTAAACTGCCTTCGAAGAAGAAAATGACTAGCGAGTGAGAAAAGATGACAACTTTGGAGGGACAAAACACAATGTGTAATGAACTTACATCTTGCTGACGTTCTTCTGGCGTGAATCCAGTGGCAGTTGAGTTCTCCAGTCACCTGTGTTCATGGCAGGTTCTCTGTTTGGAAGAGAAGACGGCCTTGAATTGTAATTGTCCATAAGAGGGCCTATGTTTTACAAATCATCAAGAATATATTTATCGACTCCATGAAACCGAGAAAACAAAAACGGATAACAAATCAAAAAGGTTTCCTAGACCAAGACGCAAAAAAAAAAAAAACATGACAGGGCTCGATTTTTAGGACCTGATTGATACAAGGGTGTGGTATTATTAGCAGCAGGGAAAGGTATCAAAGAAACAGATGTGTATTGATTCTTGGTCTCCATAGTAAGCATCTTCATGGATATTTTCCGAAGGTAATCAGTCTGAAAGTCAAAGTAACATAAGATCAGGAAGGTATACATGGTACCAAAAGTCGGTACTTTTACATGTTTTGGAGTCCATTGCCTCAAAAACAAATGTGCAGAGAGCGGTTTAATTACCTGGCTAGAAGCAGCGCTGAAGATTTTATCCTCGAATCTGGTAGAAATTCTCCTGAGCTCGTCAAGTCCCTCTTGGCCAGTAAATGGAAGGTGCTTCTTCAGTGTTTCCATTCTGCGCAAGTAAATCAAGTAAAAACAGAAGTATTGGTCAAGGAATTATAAGAGCATCAAAAAGCTTGTATTTCTACAGGACATATAACATTAGAGTGGATTATGGGGTGGGGAAGAGGAAATATGATAACTTTGCAGAGACAAGAAAAAAAAAGGAAAAAGCTTACATCTTGTTGACGATGTTCGAGCGTGAATCAGATGGGAATTGTGTTCTCCAGTCACATGTGTCCATGGCAGGTTCTCCGCTTGGAAGAGAAGTCCCCATCAAGTATATATATATGTAGTAGTCACTTCTACAACTCAAATTTAAACAGATTTATATGTGAAATAACCCAAATGTTTTATAATATATGCATCGTGAAAAGCGCACGATGAGAAAGCACAAGTTTGATATCCGAGAGAGAAAGTAAAACAATGGACACTCGAGGACAAGGAAACAAACTATAGAGCTCTGGAAAATTATAAAGATGAGCACCAGTTATTGTTCACTGATCGGCCAAGATACTTCTCTCGCACCCCAACCACAAGAACAAAACCCTAAAATCGAAGTACCAACAAAAGAAAGAAAAACGAAATTCGGAAGAAAAAAAATACCTAAAAGTCCAGAGCCAACGTTGCGGACAGAGCAAGAGCTGAAAAGAAATGGAAATGGAGAAAATGGAGCCAAAACTAGGTTTTATAACACCGGCCCATTGAGCCCAAATGTATACAGACCCAAATAATTAAACGAAGAGCCTTTTTTTTTTTTTCCTATTTTTGGCGTTAAAAAGTCCATTTGGTTAATAACAAAAACAAAAAAATAATATAAAAAGTTGGAAATTTGGTTAGAGAGAAATATGGAGAGATAGAGAGAGAAAAATTGAGAAATTAATTAGTATGTGAATTAATGTTTTTTTGTTGTTTATTTTTGCCAATTTCTCAATCTATTAGAGGGTATCAAGCCGAGTTAATCTGTCATTAGAGAATAAGGAGAATGAAAATATTCTAAATTTGATGACAAGAGGAAAGAGTACTGCGCAAGTTAAAACGGTGGCATTTGGGGCAGGTTTGAAAAAAGTTACTGGCGGGAATCGTGAAGGAGGAAAAGAGAAAAGGGTTAGTCATCCTAAGGGATTGGATAAAAATGGGGTTAGGCCCAAACAATCAAAATTAAGTAGGCCCACGCGGGACTAGTGTTTGGCCCAACAAAAGGGGAGATAGAGTTATCGGTGAATGGGAAGAGGTTGAGGGTGATAAGAAGTGTGTTGGAGAGATTTTGCATTGCTTTGCGGATGACTTGATTTTGTTTGATGAAGCATCAGTAGCTCAGATTCGGGTGATAAGAAGTGTGTTGGAGAGATTTTGCATTGTTTCGGGCAGAAGGTTAGCCTTGAAAATCTAAGATTTTCTTCTTAGGTAATGTTTCTCGGGATTTGGGGAAATTAATCAGTGATGAGAGTGGGATAAAGTCGTCGCGAGACCTGGAGAAATATTTGGGGATGTCGGTTCTTCAGAAGCGGATAAATAAAGAGATCTTTAGGGATGTTCTCGAGAAAGTCTCCTCAAGGTTATCATGTTGGAAGGGGTGTATGTTAAGCTTTGCAGGACGTATCACGCTCACGAAAGCTGTGTTATCTTCCATTCCGGTCTATTCGATGAGTACAATAAAACTGCCACAATCTACTCCTGATAGTTTGGATAGAATGTCAAGATCGTTTCTATGGGGCAGCACTACGGAAAAGAAAAAGCAACACTTAGTAGCTTGGAGAAGATGTGTTCACCGAAATGGGAAGGTGGGTTAGGGATTCGAGCAGCGACATATATGAATAAAGTTTTGCTTGCGAAAGTGGGTTGGAGGGTTTTACATGATCAGGTTAGTCTCTGGGCAAGAGTGGTGAGGAGTAAGTACAAAGTTAGTGATATATAGGATCCTACGTGGACCATCGCTAAGAGTAATTGGTCTTTTACTTGGCAGAGTGTGGGGATCGGGTTGCGTGAGGTGGTGTATCAAGGACACAGTTGGGTGATTGGAGATGGGAGAAAAATAAAATTATGGACAGATAAGTGGTTGTCGGAGAAGTCACTATTAGAAGTTATACAAGGAGAACTCCCGGGGGGGGGGGGGTATGAAGCTTTGACGGCTCGAGACTTATGGAGAGACGGAGTAGGTAGAGATCTCGCTAAAATAGTTTCTTTTGTGTCGGAGAATAAGAGACTAGAACTTGCGGCAGTGGTGTTAGACACTGTTACGGGGGTAAAAGATAGATTGTCATGGGGAGAGAGTTCAGATGGAAGGTTCACGGTAAAGTCCGCTTATGCTTTGTTAACGCAGGATGACTCACCAAGACAAAATATGAATAATTTCTATGGCCGTGTGTGGAGAGTGGTCGCACCAGAGAGGGTAAAAGTTTTTCTTTGGTTAGTGGGTAATCAGGCGATTATGACTGATGCGGAGAGATATCGACGGCATCTTTGTGATTCGAATATCTGTCAGGTGTGTAAGAGAGGTGTTGAGACCATTATACATGCTCTTCGAAATTGTCCGGCTATGGCGGGGATATGGACTCGAATTGTACCCATACGGAAGAGACACACATTCTTCATAAAGTCATTACTTGAATGGATTTATGAAAATTTGTGTGAGGGGGTAACAACGGAGGATAGTTCATGGTCTACGATCTTTGCCATGGATGTATGGTGGGGTTGGAAATGGAGATGCGGAAATGTGTTTGGGGAGAACAGGAAATGCAGGGATAGAGTGCGTTTTGTTAAGGATTTATCTAAAGAAGTGATTATGGCACAATTAAGTAGTGGAGAACAATCACCAGAGGTGATTCGGGTGGAAAGAATGATTGGATGGGTGACTCCGAATATGGGTTGGTTTAAGCTTAATACAGATGGAGCATCGCATGGTAACCCAGGGCTTGCGACTGCAGGTGGGGTATTGCGGAATAGAGAAGGTGATTGGTGTAGAGGCTTTGCTTTGAATATAGGAAGGTGCTCGGCACCGTTGGGGAACTGTGGGGAGTTTATTATGGGTTGTATACAGCCTGGGAACAGCGAGTTATGTGCCTGAAGTTGGAAGTGGATTCGGAAATGGTGGTTGGTTTTCTTAAGACAGGAATAGGTGAATCTCATCCCCTGTCTTTCCTGGTACGGTTGTGCCATGGCTTTCTTTCAAGGGACTGGATAGTCCGTATTTCTTATGTGTATAGGGAGGCTAATCGTCTAGCCGACGGATTAGCGAACTATGCATTTTCTTTACCATTAGGTTTTCATGCTTTTAATTCTGCCCCGAATGTTGTTGCTTCGATTTGAGGGAGGATGTCATTGGGCCTACGCGCCCAAGACAAATCCAGGTATAATTTGTCTTTTTTTTTTTTTTTTCTAATAAACTCTAAGAAATTTATCTCCAGGTCTTCACCAAAAAAAAACCAAACCCGAGTAAATTATCAAATATGTGAAAAATAAAATGTGTGTATGTCTTGACCCAAAAAAAAGAAAAAAAAAATGTATGTACCTACAGTATGTGGATAATTAGTAAATTACTAGTTACGTCTCATCTTATTATTTTAATTAAAAAAAAGTGGGGAAAAAGAGTTGTAACTATTAAGATGATTATAATTTATTACATCACAAACAGTCACAGTAGTAGTACGTATCAACTTGCTAAAACATGAAATATTAGAGTGAAAATAGAGTTTAACTAATTAGTAACATTCAGTTCTTATTCCACACCAATTATATAGACTTTTTCCCTTGTTGAGGATTCATGTTCGTTGTAAAGAAAGGAATAAGATAATTGGAGAAACGTGACTCCATTTTTATTTCAACTTTGGAGGTTTCAAGGCCTTCAAAGGTGTGTTCTTTATATATATAATAATATGGAATTGCCCTGAAAGCTTCAAACGCAATTGACCGTTTCGAACGCAGTCGCCTTAGTCCCCTTCTTCCATAGTCATCATCTTGAAGGATATCTTGTGAAAGTAATCCGCCTAAAACTCCAAATAAAAGAAGGGAGATGATATCAACAAAGGTAGACTTGGAAATTTATTAGAGATCATATAATAATAAGGTTCATTGGTAACAAGAAATCAGAAGAGGAAAGTGAAACCTGGTTTATAGCAGTGTTGAGACTTAACTCCTCCAAGCTGGCAGCAATTCTCATGAGCTCGTTAATTCCTTCTTCCCCAGAATTTGGAACATGTTTCTTTAGCGTTTCCGTTCTGCTCATATGACAAGTAATTTACTTGTACATAAACCACATTTATAGGAAATATGACAAAACGTTATAACCTTCTATTTCTAGAGAATTTCATCACTAAACATGGCTTTGGAGAAGGAAATGTGTAATGGAACCATCTTGTCGACATTCGTCTGTCGTGAATCTGGTGGCAGTTGAGTTCTCCAGTCACCTGTGTTCATGGCAGGTTCTCCGTTTGGAAGAGAAGGCCTTGAATTGTCATTGTCCATAAGATGGCCTATGTTTTACAAAGCACCAAGAATAATTTTTATAACTCCACAAAAAAACTGAGAAAACAAAAAACGCATAACAAATCAAATGTGATATTTCCAAATGAAGGGAAGTGAAAGGGGATCACATGCAATTGACCTCTCATTGTTATTGTCCATCAAGTGTCCTACGTATACACTAGCCAATCCCATATCATCTACTACATTAGGCACTAGAAATTACCAAGAAAAATTAACTCAAAACTTAAATCATCAAATCAAACAGCCACAATTTTAAAACAAAACTGCTTTTGTTTTTAACTTATTCAATCTAATGCTATGTAGTATGTACCGAGTCATGGACAGACTTCAATGCACTAATAACTGAGTGTAGAGATATATTCTTGATTATCTTCAAGTAAAAAAACAACAGAACCATCTTCTAATGCAAGATGAAGGAACATGGCACATGCTCGATCTTTAGTACCTGAATCCAAGGGTGTGGAATTATTAGCAGCAGGGATAGACGAGGAATACATAGAAATCAACCTCTCATATACTGAAGGCCAACACTACACAGCGATAAGCTTTACGAGTACCAAAAGTTGAGGAGTCCATTTCCTTAGAAATCTCTATGTTTACCACACACACACACACACACACACAAATGAAAAAGATGTTGAGAGACAAAGTGTATTACCGGGCTAGAAGCAGTGGCGAAAACATCCTCCTCGAATCTGGCAGCAATTCGGTTGAGCTCGCTAATAGCCTCTGATCCAGAAAATGGAAGGTGCTTCTTTAGTGTCTCCATTCTGAGCAAGTGGCAACAATTAATCAAGTAAGAAGAAGAGAAAAAAACAACACATTGATCAAGGAAATGGCGCTAGAGCGAAGAAAAAATGATAACTTTGCAGAGAAGACCAAAAAACAAGAGATCTGATAAACTACTTGCATCTTATTGACGATCTTCGAGCGTGCATCAGAGGGCAATTGAGTTCTCCAATCACTTGCTTCCATGGTAAGTTCTCCGCTCGGAAGAGAAGGAGACATCAAGTACAGTAGACTTGTCAACTAAAACAGACAAAAGTGTTAAGTAAATAACCCAAATGTCTTAATAATCATGCATCGCTCATAAAACCTTTCCTTTCTGACAACGATTCGTGAAAAGCACCAGATTCGTTCATTGATCGGCGAAGAAACTTTCATATATTGTCCTTATTGTAAAAAGAAAGAACAAAAAAACGAGACCCTCCATTGACAGACAATTCGACACTTCTCTCACATCACAATCACAAAGAACAGAACACTAAAATCAGAGAGCCTACGATACCCAAAAATCGAAAAAGGGTCACCTCAAATCCAGAGCCTATTGACGAGATTATGGAGTCAACGTTGCGACGAGCAGAGAGACAAAGAGCTGAACAGAAATGTAAATGGAAATGAAAGAAATGAAGTCAAAAGTAAACAATATAAAAAGCTACATTTCAAAGATGAAAAGTCAATGTATTTATAAAAAAGTAAGAAACTATAAAAGAAGAAATGTAGTGGATAATTAGTAATTTGATTACAACTCATCTTATGAGTTAAAGAGTGGAAAAATAGATCGAGGTAACCAAAATGGTGTTTGACAAAGAAAGGAATAAGATAATTGGAGAAACCGGAATGGTGTTTGATAAATCACTCCATTTTTACTTGGACTTAGTCGCCTTCTTCCATAGTGTGCATCTTGAAGGATGTTTTGCGAAAGTAATCAACCTGAAGCTCGAAATAAACACAAAACATCTAAAAAAGAAGGGGATGATATCAACATGTAAATTTATACAATAATAATAAGGTTCATGAGGAAAGTGAAACCTGGTTTATAGCAGTGTTGAGACTTAACTCCTCGAAGATGACAGCAATTCTCATGAGCTCGTTAATTCCTTCTTCCCCAGAATTTGGAAAATGTTTCTTTAGTGTTTCCATTCTGCTCATATATGACAAGTAGTTTAGTATAGGTCCAAGGAAATATGACAAAACGTTATAACCTTTTTATTTCTAGAGAATTTCTAGCATTAAACATGGCTCTGGAGAAGGAAAAGACTTAGCGAGCGAGAAAAGATGACAACTTTGGAGAGACAAAACACAAATGTGTAATGGAACTTACATCTTGTTGACATTCTTCTGCCGTGAATCCGGTGGCATTTGAGTTCTCCAGTCACCTGTGTTCATGACAGGTTCTCTGTTAGGAAGAGAAAGCCTTGAATTGCCATTACATATGTTCACAAAGCACCGAGATTAGATTTCTAACTCGGTAAAAACTGAGAAAAAACTTGGATAACAAACCAAATGGGGATATGTCAAATAAAGCGGGCACATACATATAGCTTACACCAAGAAAATGCACTAACTTTAGCACACCAAAACAAGCATTTGCTACTACATGAATGACGGAAAAAAACAAAGTCATTATTTACCATGATCCAAGGGTAGGCTGTTATTAGAAGCAGGGATAGATGAAGAAGAACCAGCAGCATTTTGTGCTTTAGTCTCTATAGTCAGCAACTTCTTGGATATTTGGCCAAGGTAATCAGTCTAAGAATCGAAACAAAAAGAAATATCAGACCAAAAGGCATGATCTGACATAAATCAGAAAGGTATATAATATACATGGACTTCAAAACAATAAGCTTTACGGTTACCAAAAACTCTGTTATTTTCCATATTGAACAGTCCACTTCCTCAGAAGTCTCTGCATTTATCATATTACCAAAGAAGGCAAAAATTTATATTCAGAAATCGGCGTATCACCTGGTTAACAGCACGGTTAAAAACTGTCTCCTCGAAACTGGTAGAAATTCTCCTGAGCTCGTTAGTTCCTTGTCGAGCAACAAATGGAAGGTGCTTCCTTAGTGCTTCCATTCTACAAAAATGTAGCTAGAGCGAGATATATGACAACATTACAGAGACAACAACATAGTGTATAAATACTAAATAACTTACATCTTGTTGACAATCCTTCGGCGTGCATCGGGTGGGAATTGAGTTCTCCAGTCAATTGTGTCAATGGCAGGTTCTGCTTTCGGAAGAGAAGGCTTCTCATTGTTATTGTCCATCAAGTTTCCTACGTATACACTAGCCAATCTCATATCATCTACTACATTAGGCACTAGAAATGACCCCAAAAAAATTAACTCAAAACTTAGATGATCCAATCAAACAGCCACAATTTTAAAACAAAACTGCTTTCCCTTATGTTTTTAACTTAGTCAATCTAATGCTATGTACTGAGTCATGGACAGACATCAATGCACTGATAACAAAGTGTACAAATCTTTTCTTGATTATCTTCAAGTAAAAAAAACAACAAAACCATCTTTAGTACCTGATTCCAAGGGTGTGGTGTTATTAGCAGCAGGGAGAGATGTCAAAGAACCAGCTGCATTTTGCGATTTAGTTTGCATAGTCAGCATCTTCATGGATATTTTCCGAAGGTAATCATGCTGAGACTCGAAATAAGAGAATATCAGGAAGGTATATATTGGGGCTAATTAAGCTTTACGGGTACCAAAAGTCGGTTTTTCCATGTTGTGGAGTCCATTGCCTAACAAATCTTTATATCTTACCACAAAATATATATGTTCAGAGAGCGATTTAATTACCTGGCTAGAAGCACCGCTGAAAATTTTCTCCTCGAATCTGACGGCAATTCTCCTGAGCTCGTTAAGTCCCTCTGGTCCAGAAAATGGAAGGTGCTTCTTTAGTGTTTCCATTCTGCGCAAGTGGCGAAGTAAATCAAGTAAGAACAAAAACAAAGAAACTTATTGATCAAGGAAAGCATGAAAAAACCTTCTATTTCTAGAGTGAAGAGTGATTATAACTTTGAAGAGACAAACAAAAGAACACGACTTAGGTGTATATGATAAACTTACATCTTGTTGACAATCTTCCCGCGGACATTAGGTGTCAATTGAGTTCTCCAGCCACCTGAGTCCATGGCAGGTTTTCTGCGTGGAAGAGAAGTCCCCATCAAGTATATAGAACTTCTATAACTCAATTTATAACAATCTTTGGCATATCTGATCAAACTAAAACACGCGAAATCCTTGCTATTTTAAAAGAAGCACCAAAAATGCCATATACGCCGATTTTGCTAATAAAAAGAAAAAACCAATGTATAGTTAGTTAGTGCTATTACTAATATTAAAACAATCATAAAGTGTGTGAATAACACAAATGTCTTATAATATTTCTAGGGCATGCATCGTGAAATCAGATGGGAGGAGAAGTTTGATGATCGGCCGAGAGAAAAGTAAATTATGGACACAAGAGAACAAGGTAACAAACTATAGAGTATGAAAATTATAACGATCAGAACCAGTTTCGTTAAATGATCGGCCAAAAACGCTTCATCTATTCTCCTAATTGTTAGAAGACAAAAAAAACGAGATCCTCCGTCTACAGAAACTTCGATCACAACCACACACACACACACACAAAAACTACAAAAGCAAAGCGTACGTACAAAAAGAACGATATTTGAAAATGTTCACCTCAAATCCAGAGCCTATCTACGAGATTTCGGGCTTCGGGGGATCAAGGTTGCGACGAGCCGGGAGACGAAGAGCGTTACAAAAAATGAGAATGGGAAAATTTAAGTCAAAAGTAGGTTTTATAAACAACAACAGTAAAGATGTTGCACGGCCCATAGAGCCCAAACATAGACAATCCCATATAACTAAAGGTAAGTCTTTTCTTTTGGTGTAAAAGAAATCTATTAAGGGTATCAAACTGAGTTCGTTACCAAAGATGAAAAGTCAATACAAAAAATCCAACATTTCTATAAGAACAAGTGGAGAGACTTGCTACCACCTGAGAGTTGATTTCTATAAGAAAAACACAACATTTAACTCATCACCTCGTCTTTTGTCGTACGGTTTTGCACCTTTATGTGAAAACAGAAAAATGGAGAGCAAGAAGACTTCATCAGTACTGTATTTGAAAAATGAATACATTACAAAGATGGCAAGTCAATGTCATTAAAACAAACAATACGGGAACAAATGTCTTCGGTCAATGACATGCTCGAGAATAATATCATTGGAGTTATCAAATTTTAAGTCACCAAAAATAACAGGTCATTAGTTATTATTAATTACATCTCATCTTATCATTAAAAAAAAAGAGTGGAAAAAGGAGCAAGAGAGAGGCAACTAAAGGAGGGCAAGAGCAAAAAACTTGCTACAACCTAAGAATTAATATCTATAGGAAAAAAACACCAAAAACTCATAAACATTAAACTCGTATCCACTGTCATTAGAAACTTTTTTCTTTCTTCTGCAAAGCCAATGGAAGAAGACGACGATTATCTACCTATATTCTTATCCATATCATATAGTTACAGTTATGCGCAGTCTAGAACGTGTCGCTGACGAAAGAATATTGATGTTTGATGGTCGTATCTTAGTTATATATCAGCTGGTTCCATAGAGAATTTCAGGGCTCGGGTTGTGATCAAGAGGAATGTTAAGGTCAGGGAGCAAGAAGGAGGAATCATCATTCTTCTGTAACTCAGCCTGCACAGAGATTATGATCTGTTAAAGATTTTATGTTACTCAAAAGAGTGATCATGTTTTGTAGAAATAGAATAAATGGGGTTTTAACCTGCATTTTCTTTAAAGACTCGTTTCTTGCTCTTTGTTGCTTGAGCAGATCCCGCATACTTGCGAGTTCCTGATTCACACAACAAGTAAAATATTAACGATTTGGACTTTGGACTTTGATATTAAAAAGAAGATGGGAAAAGAGATTTTTACATTTTTCAAGCCTTTCCTTTCCTTTGAGAGCAAACTCTCCTCCTCTTTAAGCTCAGCAAGCGTCTGTGGACACACAGGTACAGTGATTAAACTAAACGCATAACATCGATGTGATTCTATCAGAAATTGAAATTAATTATGTGTTTTCTTGTTTACCTTTTTCTTTCTTGATCTCTTGAAAGGGGTTGTTATTACACTCGTTTGAGATATCTGCATCAAATCAACCAAAAATTTCAGATTGTGGCTTCTCTGTTCGCAACATATCAAGATTAAAACAAAACTGTCTCGAATTAAACCATTTGGGAATTAACGAGACATGTCCTTTCACAAGTACATAATGAGCGTATATCCATTTCGTATAGACCAAAATCTTAAATTCGATTCTTCCATAATTTCAACTTCTCAACTCGAAGTTAAGTGAAGTAGATACACAATGCTATGATGAAAGAAGAATCTCTGAGAAATCTGACAGAATCATAAGCATGAAATGATCGATCAATTACAAAGATATGCCTACCTATTTAAATCTAAAGACCCCAAATCAAATCACCAAATCTTAGACAGTTAAATAACCAAAAAATCATTAAAAAGATTCTTCTTTCTTGGTCAACTACTTAGACCCAAAAAAGCAAATATGAACACAAGTGCATCTTTTTTCTCCTACATCGAGACACACCCGAAAGAATAGAATCACGTGACTGGAGCGTGACTTTGAAGACTTCCCATCCCCACGACCCCACACCTCTCCTTAACCCATTGTCACCAATTATCCACATAACCACTTTGTCCTTATCACATTCTTTTCTTTTTAATTACTAACCCCTACTTTGGTAAAGATAATTCAGCTTGAAAAAAAAAAAAAAAATCAGCTTAAACCATAAAGATTAAGCTAAGTAGACAGGACAGTCACCAATATTAATCTCACAGACGAGGAAAGGAGTTAGTGATTTTGACCAAAAAGATGCTTTGGATTGCAGTCAAAGTGTCGTGTGGAGAGTTTTTGACTTTTTTGTTCCACGTCAGCCAATACTCCCTACGAGGCTTACTATGGGCTACGCCGCATCTGATTACACCACACACGCACCAAACCCAGCCCACACCACACTCTCCCCCAAACCTAATTCGCCACGAAAACGCCTCTCGACCCATAAAAGAGGCAACCCCTCATAATAAGCAATTATAAATAACGCCAGCCATAACTTCTCTAATTGACCAAAATACCCCTGAACACACTCTAATGACAGGGGTAATCTCGTCATTGAGTTGGTGATGACTGGTTTTTTTCAGCGAACAGTTTCAGGGACGGAACATCGTGACGTGAACTTGATGACCAAACGGCGAGTTAGTATTTTTGTTTGGTCTTCTTCTTTCTATAAAGCAGCAAAATGATGACTCTGAATTGAATAAAGCAACAAAAAAAAAAAAAAGCAGAGAAGATAGATTTTGTATAAGAAAATAGGTCACTAAGGGATATTTCGGTCAACGCGACGTCGGAAGTATAGATCGAAGAAGGCCAAGGCTGCGTGACCGGCGAAGAATCCTTGGATGGAAATGACGAAAATGACCCTTTAGAGAAACAGAGGGCAAAATTTGGATGCAGTAGTTGCGGGAAAAAAGGAAGACCGAGATTACGTGTGGAAGATACGACTAGGCTTCAGGTATAACACGGTGGCTAGTCGCCGACCACCGGCGATTTCCGGCAGCGCATCACGAAGGGTATATTCGTAAAACACACAGCACAGACAGAGTAACGCAGAGTTTTCAAAAAACTGTTTTGGAAACAGAAACCAAAAGGGATACGATGAGATCGAACGAACCTTAGATCTAACGGCCTCGGATAGTTTCACAGCGCCGCTTGACTCCTCAAATCCATCTACGGCGGCAGCACCACCGCTTCCTCCGCCCCCACCACCGCTAAAAGAGGTGGCGCCGCTCCACGAAAGAGGCGTCGTGGGACTAGCACGCGTATGATCTCCCTTCTTCCTCGACGACGGCGACGCCGCCTTTGTCCTCCGCTGACGCACGCTCCATTTCAGCTTGAGATCCGACGCGTCGCCGCTTTTCTCAGGTGGTGGCGGCGGCGGCGGCGGCTCAGAATGGTGGAGGCAGATCAGAGCCTCGGCCACTAACGAATCGTCGCACATAGCCGATTCAATCCAGTCTCCGCCGGTCATAGCTTCTAGGTTGGGCCTTCCACCGTTTCTAGAGAGAGAAAGCTGGGTGAGAGAGAGAGAGAAAGAAGGGGAAATGGTGGCGAAAAGTGGAGAAGAAGAAAAAAAAATCTCCGTGGCACATTAATGGGTGTGGATGGATTTTTTATATATATACATTAGGAACGTTTTCACACACACAGTTATAATGAAATAATTTGTAAATTTGTCTTTATTTTTCTTTTCTTGGTGAAAGTGGGACCCATGGGAATACATACGTGGCATGGAGAGTTTGTGCTTTGTGCAAGGAAGTAGGATGGCGTCTTGACTACACGCGCGTTTAGCGAAGAGCGTTTTTGTTCTTGCGTGACGGTTCGGTTACTTGCATTTTATTTTATGCAGTTTTAGGGATAATTTTTGTGGACGTGTGTGAAGTCATTCTTATTAGAAACACTTTCATTTTTAGTACGGAAATTTCCTAGATTTTAGATGCCATGGTAGTAAAAGGTTTCACAAGAATAGAAACATTATTTAATTTTTTGCTTTATTTTGATGTTCGTTTACTATTTACCTTCGTTAAAATATGTATGTATTAAGAAGGTAATAACGTACATTGATGATTGATGTGTTATTTTTTGTTTTCGTCAATGCTCTGTATTAGACGTTAGAATTTAACCTAGTACATACCATCCCACCAAAAAAATATATTACTTTCATGTATCACTATGTTTAAGAATTTTACACACAAATTAAGTAAAATTAATATTATCTATTATACTCCTATTTTATATTAAATTTTCAAAACAAAAATAAAAAATATTAAATAAAAATAAAAATCTAATTCAGTTCACATTGAATGGTCGGTGAATAAAAAATATTCCAATTGAAGTGAAATAAATGGCTTTGTTTGTGACCGTCATGGGTCGAAATATAAAGACCAGTGGGCTTTTCACATGTAACGTAAAGTGGCCTTGTTGGACCCCATCTGTAAACGTGTTTCAGAATTATATCCGGTTAATCAGACTTTGCATGACCAATTTAAATTTACTGTTAACCGGAACAACTCAACATTTCAATTCGATTAAACCGCATTTAGTGTAACCTGTTATCGTCATCGTGTGTAGTACACACAGGCACCCACCCAAAGCCCTAAATCCTTAGGAGCAGCCAAAACCATGGCGTTTCATCTCGCCAGACGCCAACAAAGGTTCCCAAAAAACCCGTCTTTGATTCGGTTCTTCTCTAATTCCTCATCGGACACACCTCCCCAAGTCTCGAACGCATCGGTTGAAAAACCCTCCCAGTCACCGTCTTCTCCGTCTCCGTCGGACTTCTCCTACTCTTCTCCCTTCACCGACATCAAAACCACTCTGAAACAGAAATTACAGCATCAGCAGGAACAAGGGAGAAACCCATTCGCCAGATCCGATGCCCAAGCTCAGAATCGCGGATCCGATAACCAGTCACGCGGGTCATTACAGGATTTGGGGAAGACCCTCGCCAAGTTTCAGCGGAGATCCAACGTTCCACCTCCGAGTGACTCAATACTGCCCTCGCAGTCTCGGCCGCAGGTTTCCTTGGAGGCGCTCTATAAGCAGAACGTTGGACCAAACTCAGCGGATCCTAGAAATCGGAAAGCCCATGATTTCAATTTGAATAACGTACGGGAAAATTTAAAGAATTTGAAGACGCAGAACAACATGGGCAAGTCAGGAGTGTCTTTACGAAGTTTCAAGGAGAGTTTGAAGACGATATCTAAAGAAAACTTTGGTTCGAATGTGTTCGAAGGAGCAGAAGCATTGCCCATGTCCGTTTTCGGGAAAGAAATTGATGGGAGGAAGGGAAGGGAAGGTGAAACAGAGGAGATGATGACGGACTTCTTAACGTTTTACAACGAAGAAGAATTAGGTGAGAAACTAAGGTTGCTTAGGCCTGAGGGAAATAAAGAAGAAGGATGGTTCTCATTGCAGGAGTTGAATCAGAGGTTGGTTAAGCTAAGGCAAGTGGAAGAGAAACATGTCCAAGCTCGGAGTGGGAACACTGTACTCGGAAAGGTTATCGCAACAATGAGGAATGATGCAGTCAAAAATGACCGTACGTTCTGAGTCTCTGATGACTCTCTCTGTGTCTACTTTTCCAATGTTTTATTGAATCGCAAATACCCAAGTTTGCTTAGATGATCTTTGGCGCAAGGATTTTTCATTTCGTTTCACTCTTCCCTCATTTCTTGTCTGCGAGCTTCGTTTTAGGCCAACTCTATTGCGATACTGAATTGTTGGTTTTTGCTTAGGACTCGAGGTGTTGAGATCTTGGGTTGATTGTGTTGTCTGTAGTTATTATGTTTTGATGTTGAAATGATATTTATGTCATCTAAGGAGGTTTATTTGCTTGCAGAGCAGAATCTCAACATCATGAGCTACTTGGGTGGTACACCTGACTACAAGCTTTATCCTCCAAAAGAGGATCTAGTTGAAACTGTAAGTTTTTCGCTCTTAGACCTTGAAGCTAGTAGCTTGTCAGTCTAATTAGTCGGAAACAAAAGGCTTCTTTGGTTCTTTTGGTGATCTTTCGTCTTTGATATTTTCTACAATTCTCTGTTGCTCTGTTGTGACCATTAAATAAACTATGGGTATTCCTCTGTTTTTTATGGGACTGCATCAACAAAGTATTTCCACCCAGATAACTTGTCCTCTGCGGAGAAGATGAAAATCGAGCTCACGAAAGTCAGAGAAGAGTTCAAGATGTCGGACTCAGATTGTGGTTCTGCACGTGTGCAAGGTATACTCTACATAGGGCCAATGGTTCTGATCAATGTTGGCTTTAGCCATCAAAAGGATTACATTTCCTGAGATAGATTTTGGTTAGATTGCCTTGTGATGTCTCTGGTCTCTCCTTGCAGTGGCGCAACTCACTACTAAGATCAAGCATTTATCCTCTTCTCTACACAAAAAGGTAAAATTCCAAGTTGTTTTCGATATTCTTCTGTACACCTAATGTCATACCCGGTGGCTTTATAACTGTAGGACAAGCATTCACGAAAGGGACTTCTGGGAATGGTGCAGAAACGGAAGAAGCTGTTGAAATACCTAAGACGAACTGACTGGGATTCTTATTGCCTTCTCCTGTCAAAACTCAGCCTTCGTGACAACCCGGATTACAAGTTCTAAGCTTTGTGAGACCCCATGAATCTTATCTCTGCACTTTTTTAGTCAGGGCAATGCGCTGTTGTGAGTGAGGCTAAGCTGATCAACCAAAGACATTTACTCTTTAGGGAAGACAGTCGCTTTACTCTATTCTGTTCTTTAACTCCATTGCTTTACTTTGAGCTCTTCAATCGTGCATTTACTTGCATTGAAATGAAGTTGTGGATCTCTTTTTCAATGATGTTTAGTACTCCCTTTCACATTTGGATTGTGACAATAATGTTATTTATAAAAAACGCCATTTCATTTTACATATTTTCGCAAGCTAAACTCATGATTTGGTACCATTTTAAAGCAATAATTGATATCTTTTTTTCCGAAATGTCACATTGAAGAAGAGGGAGGAGCATTAGGTTTCTGGTGGAGAAAATATATCTACAGACTCAAAAACATTGTGCCGTTTTCTCACAAACCAAGAGCACCGAGAGGCGTTTTCCCCTGCCCGGCCTCAAAGTAAAAGATCAACATTGCAACCATTGCGAGCCTTGAGTGCTTAATCTCCGCCAGTTTCAGCCGCTCAAGCTTCTCTCTGTCCGGCTCGTAAATACCGTCGCGTGTTTTCCCGGCGAGACCCAACGGATCGAAGAATCTTCCACCGGGATATCCCTGATCGCCGGTATAGTTGGCGAAATTCTCGGCGGTCCTCGACCACGGCGTGGCCCATTCGACAGATTGGGAATCCGGGTTGAAGAAATCGACCCATCGTTTGCTCTCCACCCAACCCATGAGAAGTAATTGGGTCCCGAGAAGAGATCCGAAGGAGAACGGAGCGATCGCGCGTGGATCAGCTCCGGCTTCGAACCATGGCACGCCGCTCCAGGCCTGACCCACGAAGATTCCAAGAACCGCCGCCATCGCCCATCGGCCGTGGATCAGCTCTGCCTCTCTGTACCATTTCAGAAAAGCCGGGTCTTTCCCCAAACCCAATGGGTCGAACCCGTAATCTCCAGGTAGCCTGTGAAAATCATTCACATTTGACTCAGAAATTGAATATTCACGACCATCAGAAATATCGTAATCTATTGTTCTTATATGAGAGATTCGAAATGAAATCATTCACATTCCACTAGTTGATTTCTTACTTTTTTAGATTCAATTTACAAATTAGAGTTATGAACAAAATGAGTATTCACGAAAATTTCAGAATTATCATTGTCCATTGTTCATAGTAACTGAGAGATTTAAGTGAATATACTTACGAGCCATCGAGCCATTCCGGGTCGAGGAAGTTGCCGCCACCTTTCACGGCGGGGATCCACGACTTCTTGGGCTGAGCAGCCGCAGCAGCGACAATCAGAGTTTTCCGACCAACTCTCGCAGCTCCAGCACCACCTACGCCGCTTCCCAATGCGGCGGCACTCCTCTTGCCTCCAGAGAGGAACGAAGAACCAACCCCACTGAGCACAGCTCCGGAGACCGCCATCGCCATTCTCTAATCTCCCTCCTCTGTTTTTTTTTCAATCTCGAGTTGTGGAAATGAGTGTTTTGTTCTCTCTGTTTTCGGAGCAACCAGAAACAAAGGGAGGAGATTTAGAGGGACAAAGTGGAGATGATGAGAATCTATAGATGAAATCTCAGAGGCTGTCGTGGATAGATTTCTGACCAATTAGAAATCAGAAACAACTTCACCATATCCACATCACCCACACATGCCAACTCAATATTTCACTTATCTGATTTAATTTATGCGAGAAATATATAAACGACACGTGGACACTCATTTATCTGATTTAATATGGTTTCTTATAAACTTACTGAATTTGCAAATCACGGCCATGAATTTGTACAATGTGGCATTGCGGCTTATTACGTTTAGATTACATTACATATTTTATGATTCAGCAAACAAAAAAAAACGAGAATTTGAAAATATATAATTTTTTTTGCAAAAAAAAAAAAAAAACAGAAAATTTAAAAATTTAGCGATTAAAGGGTGGTGAATCCCAAGATGGCGGAGGAAGCTGAACCGAACCCATGTCCGGGATTGGATTTTCCGGTATCGTTGGGATGGTTTCGATTGGTGGTGCGAATGACGTCACAGGCGGTTGCTCCGGCGGTAACCATGGATTCGTGACCTCTGGCGGCGTGGTAAAGACGGGAGTTTGCGGTGGGAAATCTCCGAGGGCTGGTGGTGTGGAGAATATTGGAACTAACGGTGGATCTTGTACGATCGGTGGTGTTGAGAAAATCGGCGGGAAGTCTTGCACCGGCGGAGGCAAAATCGGCGGGAATTCTTGAACCGGTGGAGGTAGAATCGGCGGGAATTCTTGCACCGGTGGAGGCAAAATCGGCGGGAACTCTTGAACCGGTGGCGGTAAAATCGAAGGGAGATCTTGAACCGGTGGAGGTAAAATCGGTGGGAACTCTTGAACCGGTGGCGGTAAAATCGAAGGGAGATCTTGAACCGGTGGAGGTAAAATTGGTGGGAGGTCTTGAACCGGTGGAGGTAGAATCGGCGGGAAGTCTTGAATCGGAGGAGGCAAAATCGGCGGGATGTCTTGAACCGGTGGAGGTAGGATTGGTGGGAAATCTTGAACCGGTGGAGGCAAAATCACGGGAAGGACTGATGGGGAAGGTGGTGATTGGTCAATTGGTGGCTCGATGGTTACATCAGGTGGTGGAAGCTCCGGCGGAGATTTGTCAGGCGGCGATGGAATCAGCGGTTGTCCGATATTTATATCCGGTGGGAAATTGTCCGCCGGTGGAGGGATAACCGGCGCGGGTGGTGGAGTTCCGGTGGTTATATCCGGTGGTGATTGTGCAGGCGGCGTTATTGCTGACCGGTCTAATGGCGGAGGAAGGAGGAAAACTGGAGATGGCGGTGGGGATCCAGTGGTTATATCAGGCGGCGAAAACCATGTCATTGGTGGCATGGGCGGGACGTCGGTGACCAACGGTGGAGGAGGTGAACCGGCAGTTCCTGGAGCTCCGCCGCCTAAAAGAGGAGGTGGAGGTGAACCGGAAGTTCCTGGAGCTCCCCCGCCTAAAAGAGGAGGTGGAGGAGGTGAACCGGCAGTTCCCGGAGCTCCACCGCCTAAAAGTGGAGGAGGAGGTGAAGCGGTGATTCCCGGAACTCCGCCACCTAAAAGAGGAGGAGGTGAACCGGTGGTTCCCGGAGTGCCGCCGCCTAAAAGAGGAGGTGGTGTGATCGTAAACGGTGGCTGTGAAACAGAGCCGCCAGGTTGTGGTGGTGGTGGCGATAAAACTAGAGGAAGGGATGGTGGGGGAAGAGAGGAAGATAATGGTGGTGGAAGCGGCGCAGAAGGTGGAGGAAGGGGTAGCACCGGAGAAGGCGTTGCCGATGGTGATGGTGGTGACAGAACGGGAAATAAAGGTGGTAATGGAGGGAGTAGAATCGTAATCGGCGGCAATGGTTGTGTTGGTGGTAATGGAGGCGGCGGACAAGGTACTGGTGGAGGTGGCGCCGGAGCCGAGACACAGGTTATGCAAGGCTGAGGAGGAGGTGGTGCTGGGGCTGAGACACAGGTTATGCAAGGCTGCGGTGGTGGTGGCAACGGTGGTGGTGGGCAAGGAACCGGGATTGGTGGTGGTGGTGAGCAAGGAACCGGAATTGGCGGTGGTGGTGATGCTTCTACACAAGTTACACACGGTGGTGGAGGTGGTGGCGGTAAGATTGGGGGAGCTAGACACGGTGGTGATATTAGCGGTGGTGGTGGTACACCGTTGATTATGCTTGGTGGTGGTGGTGAGCAAGGTATAACAACCGGAAGTGAAGGCGGCGGAAGATAAACGGGAGGAGGCAAGAAAGGGTTTTGAGGACAAGGCACGATTGGGAAATTCCATTGACCGCAAGTATCGAAAATGCACCGGAAAAACACGTCGCACCTTGTCGAAAAAGCTTCTCCGTTTCTACTTCGGCTTCTTCTTTTGCTTTTGACTCTTCTGTTTCTTCTAGCAAAACCTTTCTTGTCTTCATTTCTATGTCTGTTTGGTGTCTCTATTGCTTCTGTTATTGAAACACTTATCAAAAGGAGTATAACTAAACATCTTACTACGATTCGTTTCATATTTTTTCCCCCTAAGACATGCAAGAACTAACCCATAGATATGTATGTATATTTATAGTCGTATCATTGATGGTCTACATATGTTGGATTTTTGGCAACTCTTATGTTTGTCACTACCAAAGACCTTAAATTTTGTAAGGATTCAATGAATATTTTTGGTAATAAAGGAGAATATTTATTTGGTTACACAATCCAATGTAAATTGGCAATAACTCTTGAATTTAGAGCTCTGAGGTGAGTGTTAGCCAGCCCACAAACTCTCTGCTCAAAGAATATTGAAGTGAATATCGACAGAAGTATTTTGTTTGTGTTGAAACGTGAAAGCATATAACAACATAAAGTCCATATTTCTAAAATCCGATTCCCAAATTAGATAACACAGAGTTTCAGCAGCACAATAGACTTGGTCACGTAATAGATTATGGCGACTACATCACTACATCAATAGATTAACCAATATCATGTTCGCTATATCAAGCCAAAATCGTAAAAACAGAGTATGCCCGCTTTTTAAAAATCAAATTCTTAAGACATTGGAGTCGATTTTAAACTGGTCTGTTTAAGATCGGTTCGGATTGGTCAAAACATATTTTTGCTAACTAATTTTCAATTGAACGTTCTTAATTATAGAACCGGTTTTATCAGAACAGAGCTGGTTCAACAACAGGTTACAGCATGTAAAAGAATTGAAAATGTGGAGATGAAATAGTGAGGAGTTGAATAATCGATATGAACAAAACAAAAAGGTAAGGAAGAGAGTAGAAGAAGTAAGTAAATGCAAAGAAGCATAACGTGGCGTTAATTCTTCAACTCTGTGCTCTGCATTGAATAATTAAGAAGAATCGAGTCACACTCTTCACTTCGAGACTTGTTGTTATCTTATCCCACGCCGTTACTTCAGCTGCTCTTCGTTATTAACCTCATTTAACACAACCTGTCCAAATCCACCTTTCAAATTACCGTTTTACCCCTAACAAACTTATAAGCCCTTATTAGTTTTTAGGCTCGATTTCTCCAATCTGTGCTTAGGTTCGGCCCATTATTTCATAAAACGGTATAGGGCTTAGTAACTTTTTTGTTTTCCTTGACACAGAAATATTCCCATTTTTTTTTAACATATTGAAAATCCAAGAAGATGCGTAAATGCTACTAATTATATGAAATTATTTTATAGAAAATATATCAAAATTGTTCCGTTACATCTACGTAGTTTAGTAATCGATTACTACACGAGGAAAAGAGAAATCAGAAAATTATCAGTGTATATTACATTAACGGTGGAGGAATCTGATCAAAGACCTCCACCGCCGACGAAGATTGACCGGGAACATCCGGAGGAGGCAGCCAAGTTATTGGTGGCATAGGTGGAAACTCATAATCCGGCGGGGGAAGAGAGAATATCGGCGGCGCATCGTCTTGAGGAGGTGGCGGTGGTGGAAGCCATAACGGCGGTGGCTGCGTCGTCGGAACCAAGCCTGGTTGCGGCGGAGGAGGAGACGGCACCAAAGGCGGTGGAAACACTATTACTGGCGGTGGCGGTGAAGGGAAGGTGAAAAACGGAGGCGGAGAGGGAGGAGGAGGTGAAGGAACGAGCGGCGAAGGCGGTGGTGGTGGTGGAGACCGAACCAACGGCGGCGGGGACGGTCTTGGACGTGGTAGTGGTGGCGATGGAACCAACGGCGGTGGAGACGGAACTAACGGCGGCGGGAACGGCCTCGGTCGCGGTCTTGGACGTGGTGGTGGTGGCGATGGAACCAACGGCCTTGGACGCGGTCTCGGTCGCCGTGGTGGACGCGGTGGTTGGAAAGGGAGAAAAGGATTTTCCGGCGAAGGTGTCGTAGGAAAAGGCCAGTGGCCGCAAATTCCAAATAGGTATTGATACAGAGGATCGCAGCTTCTGCGTCCACGATTCTGACCGCTACCACTGCGTCTTCCTCTGTTTATTTGCTTTTGCTCCTTTATGGTTACAGCTTCTGCGTTTGCGTTTGAGTTTGCATTGTCTTCATGATCTGATATGGACTCTGTTGTGTGAATGATTGAAAGGAGTAGTGAAAACAAAACTCCAACCACAAGTAATTGTTTTGCTTTCATATCATTTCTTTGTGTTTACTCTTTTTTCTCTTCTTCTTTTGATAGAGAACTTCTACGTACAAACTACAAGACAATTACATATATATATATAAGATTAGTAGATTATAGTCCATTTTAAATAGTGTATTTTCAACCTTGCCCATTTCATATTGATTGAATATAAATATGAATAATAATGTGTATGCATCTCATGGGAAAATGTAGAAATAGTAAATGCTGAGAGAGGATTATCCTGATTACACAATTTATTGGCTAAGTGGAATATCACAAACGTTAAAAGTGGTATTTAAAAACTTGTTTATGTCACACGACTTTTTCTCTCACGATTCACACAGCAACTCAGCAAGATACAAAAGTAGAATTTAATTCCGAGTGATAATATAGTAGTATAGATTGGCATGGTCGTAAATACATATACTTTCATTTTCTCTTTGCATTTCCATTGTTTTTTAGTTTTATCGAAGCAGAATATTCGGCTTAAACAAAAAAAAGATCACTGAATTTTTTTTTGGGATCAATTTCTAATGAATCAATGTTGATATTACAAATTTACAGAAATGATCGTGATAGTAACAATGTTTACAATGGTATTAATCGACACCCTCCAAATATTTTAAAACGCATAATAAGTGAAATACTAACACATGGAAAATACAAGATAAATATGAATAAACCATATCCTTATATATGCATTGCATAAATGGCAAAATATGTTAGATTGATGGTTTATTGAAGGGTGATTGTCTTTTTTCGGACTTAGGGTATTATGCTAATATGGATGGAGAACTTTTACTAATACAATCTAAAGGACAACGACAAAGGTTGAAACTCTGATTTGGGATGGAATACATGTTAATGCATCAAAATGTAGTCATCTCGTTTTAGATAGACTCTCTAGAGTTAGTGAAGATGACGACAGATTCAATGTATTAGCCAACATCTTCAACCTATCTAATGAAATTTATAAATCTGTTCGTTTTAGTTATTTATCTCTTTCTCAATTTTCTCATGTTTTAAATGCAAAAGTCGACTGTTTAGCGTGATTCCATTTTTGTGATTTCAACTTTGTAAATTTTGTTTCTCCAGTAGTTAATATAGAAATGTATACTGACAAACAAAAAATTGTGATTTGTTTTTCTTTTTTCATCTTTATTATTAGTTTTAGGGATAAATTTTAGATATGTGAATTGAAAGATTGAGTTGCTTAGAATGATGTGCCACCGTTGTAATTAAATGCTTTGCCCATTCACTTCATACTTATCTTCATCGACTCAAATATATTTTCATTCAAAACACAGACTTCAATTTAAATGCTATTTTTTTGTTTTCTCACAAAAGTTTCGTCAACATTGACTTTAAAAAAAAAAAAAAGTAGTGAAATGATTAAATTATTTGGGGCTTATTTAGGCCCATACACATTTAGGCCCATTTAAAAGAATTAACGATCTCCGAAGTGACGGAAAAAAAACAGATCCCAACCACTCTACGGAATAAAAGGACGAACTTCTGGAAGCAGAAGCATAAACGAGGTAGAAGACGAAGGCAGCCATAGCTCAAATAAATCTCATCCAATAAAAAAAAAAGATTTGATTTATCTCTTCAACTCTCAACGATGTATCTTCCTCCTCTAGATCCCTCATCAATCCCCACATCTTCCTCTGTGGTAAGATATTTCGATTACTAATAGAAATGTTCATCTTTCTGTTTCGCTCTGAAATGAAAACTTCTGATTTGAAATTAAATCAATTTTCAGTGTTTTCATTGGTGATTTTGTCCAAAATGAGTTTAAACCCAGTGTGGGATGAAAAACCCTAACTTGGGAACTCCTTCTATTGTTGGGGTTAGTTAATTTCAGTTTTTTTTTTAATTTTGTTTGTTCTGTTTAATTATCAGACAGCAAAGCCTAGGATGATGCTACAGAGATGCGAGAATAAATTTAAGCTAAGGAAGCTGAATGATGATGTTGAAGAAGAGTCAAACATCACACATCATGCACAGGAGAACAATCTTGTTTCCGAATCAGAAGCAGGTTTGGTGTCTCACAGAACAGAGCCCACAAATGAAGGTACTGTTTTTTCCTTCACATGTTACTTAATTAGCAAAGGATTTGTTTTAAGGTTATTGGGTTTAGGGTGCTAATGGTTATATGGAATAAGAATATGAGTGAGTGTTGTGTTTGCTTTCTTGGAGAGCTGCAAAAAAATTAATGAATCAAAAGCTAAAAGTTGTCATTTGTCTCTCAGGATTTTGGGGTTTAGTTTTCGTTTATTGACATTCTGTTCTGTTGTTCACTTGCATGTTGTTTAGAAGAGACTCAAAGAATGTCAGCCAAATCACAGTTGTATAAGTTATGCGGTGTGAGGCATTGGAAAGCGCCAGTATATGAGTGCTGCGACGACGAGGGTCCTTGCCATATGAAATTGTAAGGAGACATAATCTCTGCACTTCTCTTACTTTTTTTTCAGGTTTGAAATCTCTTAGCATGAACATGACTCTTTGTTTTTGTTCAGATTTACAGTCAAAGCTACGGTTGAAATCAAGGAGGATTCTCGGATAACGGTTTTGGAGTGTTTCGGGGATCCACAGCACAAGAAGAAAATCGCAGCTGAGCAGGCAGCAGAAGCAGCGCTTTGGTATCTTAAGAATGTAGGTCATACCCTTCAGACAGACAAAGCTTCTGGTCGTTGAGGGGAGACAAAACCACTTCAGAAGATTATGGTAGCAAGAGAACCGTGTAATGATATTTGCCACTTAGAATATGTTAACATGAGCAAATAGTGCAATTTTGTTCATGTTTATTGGCCTCGAAAATCAGCATATAAGCTCTACCAAGGGAGCTCAAAAGGGTAGCCTCTATCACGAAAGCTCATCTCTTATAAGACTGTGTTGTTTTGTATTAGAAACTGTGTACCAGGATCATCTTTTCTGTAACACTAGATGTAAGTAATCAATAAAGCATGTTTATCATTTCTCTCTTTGGTTTCTGAGTCACTCGATGAGTGGATCCAAATGAAATGATATTGGCAAACATAAAATTCAGAATAGAGTTAAGGACTTGCAATGATTCAACGCTTCTCCTTTACCATCAGTTTCAGGAATAGTAGAGATCAGAGTATCTTACAGAAGCTCGAGTAGGGGAGTGAGGTATTTACAAAGAAAGTAAAAGAACCTTTGGTTCTGTTCTCTGGTTTAAACATAGCCTATGGTGGAGAGAATCACTTCGCTTATGGAGGAAGAACATGTCTGAGACATTGCAGAGAGATGCAGCACTTGAGTTGTTTTTTCTGCGTCAGTGTTCAAAACGAATCTGCATTTGCAGAGAGTAAGAATTGTTCATGTCTTCCAGCTGATAAAGGTATTGGGAGATGGTCCTGAATTGCATCCGCTACCACGAGCAGTTTGCAAACCTGACCTGGTTGTGGACTCTGGGTATGTCAGAGCTGGTCCATTGCAGGCACAAATAGTACATTTCCCTGTCATAAACAAACTGAAACATGAGAGTAAAGATTCAGCATAAAATCAGTACCCAGAGGAACAACAGGAATGGGATAGTGAGAGGGAATATGGGTTTTGTATCAGAAATTGTGTACCAGGATCATCTTTTCTGTAACATTAACTGTAAGTAAACAATAAAGTATGGTTATCATTTCTCTCTTTGGTTTCTCAGTGTAACAGTCACTTGAATAACCAATAAAGTTTTCTACTTTGATTTGAATAACCAACCAAAGATAAATAGCCGAAAAGATGTGTGTTAAATTAATTCGTTTTAGTGTCTTTTTCAATATAAGATCATGCATGTATTTTTGCTTAATCTTCTAATAAATGGTGAATTTCTGTGGTTTTATTAAAGCTGTTTAGAAAGCTGTTGTAGAGAAAATCACAAGTGTTTTGCTAGGTCAAATTGCGGATTTTTTTTTCAAACGAATACTTGGTTATTTATACAAGAATAAGTTGGCTAGGTCTTTTCCTAAACGATAAAGGAAAACTTTCTTATTATTCGGGATTTCCTTTTCGCAAGTCGTTTATGACATCTTGGACTTTACAGCTGGGTTCGGCCTCCAACTTCTCTCGAGCTCGGCCCACCAATGTTTCTTCATTGCGAACTCGGCCTTTCTCAAACTACTCTTCGTAACCTTGGGCTCGGTCCATGATTACTCATATGTTTGCTTCGTCGCCGGGTTCGCCGGCTTATCATACTTGCTAAGATTGCCATTGTCTCGCCGATCTCACCGGCTCGTCGTCGTGTTCCTGAACTCGTCTGTTTGCCGAGCTTGCCCGCTCGCCGTGTTGCCGAGCTTGTCAATGTGTTGCCGAGCTCGCCGGCTCGTTATCGTCTTTTGGTTCATCGCCAATATTGTTGGCTCGTCTCCGTCTTTTGGCTCGTCGCTGACATTTTGGCTCGTCTCCGATTATTGGTTCGTCGCTAACATGTTGGCTCGTCACCGTTTGTTGATTCGTTGCCGTTTGTTGGCTCGTCACCGTTATTTTGGCGCGCCACCAGGTGTTTTGGCTCGTCGCCAAAATATTTGGCTCGTCACCGTTAATGCGTCCAACGAGTCCATGAACTTTGTTTTTGACCTTTCGATCTGTAAATAAAACACAAAACACAATCTCCTCAGAAAACTGATGATCAATCTTTATATAAATTAAGAAGCATAATAGTATACTATTAGTATATAAAAGCTTTTACATTCAGGGACACCATTTCTTGTTGGCACTGCAATTTTCACTAGCACAACTTTATCGCGCCAATTCGGATTTTCTTCCAGAAATTTCTCAAATCCAAGATACTTCTGTGAAATCCCTTTGATCATATCAAGACGATCAACACCTAATATCACCTGTCAACACCAAAAGGTATTATGTAAAAATATTTTCTTAGCATAAAACTAAAGATTGTAAACAAAAATGTGTTACCTTTTTGCCAGCAAATCTCTCTTTAAGCTCATTCATTTGTTGTATGACTTCAGGGAGCTTACATGAGCTTATAAATCGACCGGTATATATTCCCATGGGAAGCTGAAAGAAAAATCAGAGAGATTAATTATAGTTATGATGTGATGATTTAAGTTATAGAGAAATGATGTTGAAGATTTGAATATGAAGTCATACAACAACTACTCGAGTGACTCTGCCTAGATCCACAACTCCTATGAGAATACTCGAGTGATTTTGTTAGTTTTATTTTTGTATATACTAAACTAAATTTTGGCCACGAGGATTAGCAATTGATATAAGCTCTACCTAGGGAGCTCAAAAGGGTAGCCTCGTATAACAAAATGCTCATCTCCTATATGAGACTAAGTTGTTTTGTATCAGAAATTGTGTACCAGGATCATCTTTTCTGTAACATTAGCTGTAAGTAAATAATAAAGTATGGTTATCATTTCTCTCTTTGGTTTCTCACTTGTAACAGTCACTCGATGAGTGGATCCAAGAAATGATATTGGCAAATATATATAATCCAGAATAGAGTTAAGGACTTGCAATGATTCAACGCTTCTCCTTTACCATCAGTTTCAGGAATAGCAGAGAGATCAGAGTATCTTACAGAAGCTCAGGTAAAGAAAGTGAAAGGTATTTACAAAGAAAGCAAAAGAACATTTGGTTCTGTTCAGAGTATTACTTGTAAATCTAGACTGCACAAACACTCCAAGAAGAATGAAACTACTCCCCTTCTGGTCCATGTACCGCTCCAGTTTTTACTTTTTAGGAGCGAGAAACTCGTATTATTCTACTGGGTCTGGCATATGGCTTCACATCGTTTTCCTGATAATTTGATCTGTTAAGACGCGATACTGTCCCAATCTTACGGTTTAATATGTGATGATATGACAATGAGAGACGCACCTCTGGCTGGTGCAAGAATATACTGGTCCTGGCAGCATCCAGTTTGTGATTTTCGGCACCTTTGCTCCAGTCATAACCAACCTATTATTATTGACAAAATCAGAAGCATGAATTTAGTGCTTCTCTGGTGTTTGCATTGCAACAATGCTAAGGGAAAGATGCAAATATTGACCCTAATTGGCTGATCACACTTTGACATGGCCTGAGACATTCGCGGGGCAATAATATGCGACTGTTATATATAAATTATAGAGAACAAATTGAAGAAAAGCACATACGCAACAAAGATGCTTCTGGTTATACCTTGAGCCTTGTTTTGCTATCCTTGTCCCAGAAACTGAAAGTAGCATCAGAGCCAGTGCTCGAAAACGTGCCATGTATCTGAAAATGCACACAAAACGGATAATGAAGCCATTGCTCATCATTCATTCTATAACCTGTGATTGTTGAATCATGGGGCTTACCGGGTGGAAACTCAGAGAGGTGACAGTGCACATAGTATTGCCTACTCTGTGGCATTTGAAAGTGTAGTTTTTGCTCTCTTGTGCCTCATCCAAGTGATGAACACCAACCCTTCCCCCAATTGAACCAACCTATAAGTAAAACATAATTGGACCTAGTTATCTTGACTGTATTAAACAGTGAAAATCCTGATGACTGAGATCATTACAAAAATTAATCAGAGACATTTGTTGATTCTTATTGTGAAGGTGCATACATGTTTGTAATGGAAGAAAAATCTTACCGCAAGTCGAAAACTACCATTTTTCTATCCGCAGTCCCGACTCCCATCAGAGATTCTTTCGCTGCCAATGCATAACATTATATCTGGAAGCTGGTATGTGCTGGATTTGCCTGTCTTGTGTCCCAATATCTAGAACAAGGCAACCAATATACATTGCTAACTACGAACTAAACCTAAAACAATATTTACGTACAAACATGCTATTATTTGAGAGATTTCATGATAGAATATGATAAAGAAATCAATCTTACTTCAATGTTTTATCCCAGCTTCCAGTTACAAGGACATTCATTCCCGGGATCCAAGCCATCTCTTTAATAGGAGCATCGTGCATAGCGACAGTAAAGGGTTGAGCACCTGACAAGAATGGCCACATCTTGGCTTGTTTATCACATCCTCCTGTAAATACTGTGGTTCCATCATCTTTCCAAGCAGAACACAGAACCTTCATCACAAGAAAAAAGAGAGTATTTTCATCAGAATCTGAGCAAAAATTGATGCTTTTGGTTGACTAGCAATAGAGGTTCCACTACGAGATAATCTCACCTGCAGTAGCGTATAACTTGGTCAATCAGAGTTTCACAACAGGGCAAAGGTTAGAGAGCATTATGAGTTAGTGTATTTACACCGAACAAGTTTAGATTCTTAAAGCAGAATGTACACAAGAATTAAGAGAAAACCTGATTATCCCATGAAGTTGCTACAAGTATATCGGCTCTTGGACTAATACTTAAGCTCGAAATGGAGTCGGTAGCTGATGGAGTAAGCTGCAAGTCACTGTTTAAATTCTCCGAGAGTTTAATTTGGATTCCCGGATTAATCATCGAATTGAGTCAAACATGGTGTACGGATCAAACGAAGAACCTTAACCATGCCATAGTACCAAATTTAGCCATAAAGAAAACCTTAATCCCCAAAAATGGCAATCCCTTCGATTAGCATGCTAAGGGAAAGATTCAGTCAAGATTAAACCTAACGTGAACATCACGACTCCAAAAAATCAAGAAGATGAAAAAGATTCACAATCGGAGAAAACAGAAAAGGAAATACCTCGTAGGATTGGTGTTCGCGGTTTCTTTAGCCCCCGAGGTAGACATTGAAGTAAAAGCAACAAAAAAAAAACAGCAGATTCTGGTGGGAAAGTTTCAATTCAAGATCACAACAATCAACATCGATAGTGCTCGAAGTAGGCAAAGATAGAAAGCTTATCAATGGGGGAAGAATGAGAGTAAAGAGAGAAAGTAACCCTAGACGAGAAGACGTCGGTGATTAGTGAAAAATCAACATCGATAATGCTGGAAGTAGGCAAAGATGCTTCAACGATTAGTTTTCTCCACTGGCAGAAAAAGGAGGGAATTAGAAAAAGCTCGCCAGAGAAGATTGAGAGAGTTAAGAATGTTTTATATATAAAGGCCTTTGCTTATTGAGCCCAAATAAATTTAGTTAGGCCCAAGATTAGCTTCCGTCATTACATTATCTCCTTTATAATTATCGGTAAATCATGGATTTAAGAGGTACACATTTGAAGTTTTAACTATAACAAAAAATGTAAAGATATATCATTAATCCCACAAAAGAGACAAAGGTTATTAAAAATGCGAAGAGAGTAAAAAGACATGAGATGAAGAGAAATACGAATTATTTTTTTTGGGATGAAAAATATGTAATCAGTTTAAAGTTTCAGAAGAAAAATAAAACGTTTTGATTAGGAAACCAACCAAAATGTGATGTTTTATTTGTTTGTGTATTTTAGTTCATTTATATACCAAAATGTGATGTACTGTTTGTGTATTTTAATTGATTTATATATAATTTTTTTTTTTTTTGTAAAATTTATTGAATATACATACTCTAATTAAAAATACATTAGTACAAGGAATATACTATCACTAATCACTGTCAGAGTCGCTAGGCTTGGAAAAAAACCGTACCCGAAATTCGAATCCGATCCGAAAAATTCGATTTCGATCGGATTCAATTCTAGAAAAATACTCGAATGGATCTTAAGAACTAGGTATTTCGAGTATCCGGTAATATCCGATCCGAACCGAAATCCGAATTAGTATAAAAAAATCCAAAGTTAACTAAATCTATTAATCCTTTTTACCTAATTTCGGATAATTTGGATACTTTCGAGTATTTCCAGTGAGTTTTTGGGTAGTTTGTATATCGGATTTTCGGTTAATTCAGATATTTTCGAATATTTTCGGATACTTTTGGATAGTTTTTTACCGTATTTTTGGATATTTTTGAGTAATTTTTTTTCGAATTTTTGGTAATTTCGGATATCGGATAAAACCCGAACCGAATCTAACCCGAAAATGGAACTTATGAGCATTGTAACGAAAACCCGAAAAACCCAACCCAAACCCAAACTCCCACCCCTACGGGTCGGCAAAGGATTCGTTGTCGAAATCGGAGAAGCGAAAGGACGGGAAGAGACTGTAAAAAAAACCCTAGACCTCTCTCTCGCTTTGTTCCTGGTTCGTCAATCATGGTGTCTCCTTCTATAATCTCAGTTTCAGGTAACTCTTCGAATCTTTGAGCTACTCGCATTTGGGGGTTTGTGAGCTTTTGCGTTTACGCATTATCATTCCGTGAGAGAGTTATCTTTTAGGTTTTGTTGTTGAGACGTGGATTTGATTGATACACAATTGCTGAATCTTTCTGGCTTCTCGTATTTCTAGGTTACAGTGGATATGAAAGTAACAGTGATGCCACACGTATGCTGAAACTGTAGCTCTGTGACTTGTATCTCTCTTTCTTCTTCATGAGTCTGCGTGTTCGATCTGCTCATGGTTTCTTGCTGGTTTTGCTCACATTGATTTTTGAAATCTCTCTTCTCTAGTTTTGTTTCCATCTGTTCTACACTGCTGTTGATTCGTGCTTTAGATGAGTTGTTTGCTGCCTTCTTTCTGATAGATTATAAATTCATGGATTTGCTGAAAATTTGGATTCGAGGAGTCTGTTTGTACTCTTGGTTGATTGACTTTTTTCGCTTCTTCAAAATTCTCGTATGTTCTCTCTTCAGCTTCCATAACCTTCTGTTGACAGGGATTTCTGATGAAATTAGTAGCATTCCGAAGAATGTCCTACCTTACAATGTTTCCAGGATGGCGATCAATTTGGAATCCCGAAAGAAAAGAAGGATCTCTTTGGATGGATTTTCTCTCTTACCTGAATGTCCCAGAGAGATTAAAGATTTATTGCCGACATTGAGTTCGCCTGAATACTTCTTGCAACCATGCTTGAAAGAGTTGGCAGACCGAGAGGTTGTGAACCCTGATTATTGCAGACAGGTCCCTGATTTCACAATTGGCAGGACTGGTTATGGATATATCAAGTTTCTTGGAAATACTGATGTTAGGAGGTTAGACCTGGATCAGATTGTTAAGTTTCAAAGGCATCAGGTCATTGTTTATGATGATGAAAGCTCCAAGCCTATGGTTGGCGAGGGGCTTAATAAGGCTGCTGAGGTGACTCTGATTTTAAACATATCAAATACAAGTTGGGAGAAAGAGCGGATTGAACATATCTCTTATAAATTAAAACAGAGTGCTCAAAGACAAGGAGCCACTTTCATCTCGTTTGATCCCGCTGATGGTTTCTGGAAGTTTTTGGTTCCTCATTTCAGCAGATTCGGGTTGAGTGATGATGAGGCAGAAGATATTGTTACGGATGATACCCCAGGTTTGGAGGATCCCGTCAGAGTGAATGGTGACAAAATTGCCAACAATGATGAAGAGCATCAAGCAGAAGTTTTTCAACCAGAGCTTTCTCATTCTCTTCCTGCCCATCTAGGACTTGATCCTGTAAAGATGAAAGAAATGAGAATGCTTATGTTTCATTCTGAAGATGTAGAAGAAAACGAGGACTTTAGAGAGGAAACTTCTCAGCATATGCCATCCTTAACTAAGCAAAATGTTAGACCGTCCCAAAGGTTTACTCAAAGAAATAGCCATCAAGATACTCCACCAGTTGTGCGGAAAACTCCACTTGCTCTGTTGGAGTATACCCCTGGCAGTAATAAAAGCTCCCCAGGCAGTATTCTAATGGCCCAGCAAAATAAGAATGTGGCTGTGAAGAAGTCGAGAACAAGAGGTTTCGAACTGGACTTTAGCAACGTGACTCCAGTTACCGAAAACTATTCCCGCAATGTTGTTGATGCAGCGTTATTCATGGGAAGGTCGTTCCGGGCAGGATGGGGCCCAAATGGTGTCCTTCTTCACACTGGTACGGCAATGGGCAGTTCCGGTTCCTGGAGGGTATCTTCTGTGATCAACAAAGAAAGAATAGCAATTGACAAAGTGGTTGAAGATGAAAACGAGAAAGTTAAGAAAGAACTCGTTGAATCTGCATTTGAGGCTCCATTAGGTCTTCACAAGCAATTAGATCACGAAACGGAAGAAGTCGAGGTTGGTTCTTTTAGGCTTAAACTTCATAAAGTCGTCACTGATCGTGTAGTTCTGTCAGACATATGCCGCAGTTATATTGATATAATTGAGAAGCAACTAGAAGTTTCGGGGTTATCCACCTCGGCCAAGCTGTTTTTGATGCACCAAGTAATGGTGTGGGAACTTATAAAGGTTCTCTTTTCTGAGAGAGAGAATAATGAACATGAAAAATCTGTTGGCTATGATAATGAGGAAGACATGATGCAGGATGTTAAGGAAGATTCTGAGGAAGTTGATCCGGAGAGTCTTCCACTTATCCGAAGAGCGGAATTCAGTTGTTGGCTCCAAGAAAGCGTGGGTCATCGTGTACAAGAAGATGTCTCTCTAAATGATTTTGGTTACCTTGAGCACTTATTCTTTCTTTTAACTGGGCGGCAGCTTGATTCAGCTGTAGAACTTGCCATATCTAAGGGAGATGTTAGGCTTGCTTGTTTGTTGAGCCAGGCTGGTGGGTCAACTCTAAACCGCAATGATATTGTCAGGCAACTTGAACTTTGGAGAATGAATGGACTGGACACTAATTACATCGAGAAGGAGAGGTTTAGGCTTTATGAATTGCTCGCTGGTAATATCCTTGATGCATTGCAAGATGTTACAATTGACTGGAAGAGATTCCTGGGGCTGTTAATGTGGCATTCTCTGCCTCCTGATAGCTCTTTACCTGTCATCTTCCAAAATTATCAACTCCTGCTAGACAAGGGAAAAGCTCCTAGGCCGGTCCCAATATATATTGATGAAGGACCTTTGGATGTCTCTCTGAGCAATGACAATCATTCTGACCTCTTGTATTATCTTATGCGTCTGCACAGTAATGAAGAGAGAGATGATGGTTTTATAAAGACCATGTTCAGTGCCTCCTCTTCAAGTGACGATCCACTTGACTATCATATGATCTGGCACCAGCGAGAAGTCCTAGCAGCAGTTGGTGCTCTGACTTCAGATGGCCTTCAAGTTGTCGATATGGGGTTTGTTGCACAGCTTCTCTCGCAGGGCCTTTGTCATTGGGCTATCTACGTTGTTCTTCACATACCTTACTGTGAAGACTATCCGTACCTACAGGTTAACGCAATTCGAGAAATCCTGTTTCGATACTGTGACACTTGGGGTTCTGATGATTCACAGAGGCAATTTATCAAGGACTTGGGTGTCCCTTCTGAATGGATGCATGAAGCTCTGGTAAATAACACTTACAAAACTCTTTTTTTTTTAATAACTTTTGTAGAATGTACTCTTATGTGAAATGGAGTCTTTTTCCATCTTATACTGATATGCTTGTTCTATGCATGTTTTCTTGCACCACAGGCAGTTTATGACAGTTACCATGGCGATTTGGCAAAGGCCCTTGACCACTTTCTCGAATGTGCAAATTGGCAAAAAGCTCACTCGATTTTCATGACGTCAGTGGCTCACTCGTTGTTCTTGTCAGGTAAGCTCCTTCATTGCATTATCTACCGCCCAACTCTTGCCCTTCTAACCAGTGCATGGTTCTAGTATAAGTAGGAATGATATCACTATTCAGAATTGAATCATTCTAGTAATCTCTTTTTCTTGAATATATGCAGCTGACCATTCAGAAATATGGAGGATTGCAACTTCAATGGATGATCACAAGTCTGAGGTTGAAAATTGGGATTTGGGTGCTGGAATATACGTATCATTCTATTTGCTCAAGAGTTCCCTGGAAGAAGAGTGTGATACAATGAGCGAGCCGGTATGTGTACAATTGTTCAATTTTAGCTGTTAGGTTCGAACCCCTCAGTATCTCATTATTGCTTTACATTTAACATCGACTGATACTGACCAAACCGTAGAACATGGTATAATTCATAAACTGATTCTAAACAAGATGGTTTCTCATCAAGTTAAGTTACGTTCCTATGATGACCATGTGCAAAAGAGTGTTAATCAAAATGTAAAAGAACACTGTATCGCCTTTGTTTCCACAGGTTTCCCTTGAGAGACGCAGAGAGTCTTGCCAAAGCTTTGTTGGTCGTTTAAACGAGTCATTGGCTGTTTGGGATGACAGACTACCAATTGAAGCTAGGTAAGTACTCCATATGTCTTACACTCTTTGTCTTTTTTCCCCCCAAGTATTGATATGTCTAGGACACTCGTTACTTGCATGCACTTGATAAGATTGGAGCTTTTTTACGTTTTACCATATCCTAAACCATGGAACATGAAACATGGATGCTTCTAAAGTTGGCTGCATCCATCCATAGCAATTGCTCCTAAAAGAAAGAAGTTGGCTTCTGATGACTACACAGACCAAGTCTGCTGTGTGGACAGATACGGGTCAAACATTTACAATTGGGTTTATGATTTTAGATGAATCCTGCTTAGGAAACACATAAACACATGTCTGGTTTGGTTTGGATGCAGAGTGGCTTACTCGAAGATGGCAGAGGAGATCAGCGATTTGCTGTTGTCAAATCTGGCCATGGAGCCTAGCCGTGAAACGCAGCTAAGTTGTTTCGAGACAATTTTTACTGCTCCTTTACCGGCAGACATCAGATCAACACACCTACAGGATGCTGTGTCTCTCTTCTCTCTTTATCTCTCTGAGATAGGCCAAACCGCGGCTTAACGAGCTAACGAGTGAGACCTTTGTTTGTTTCTTATCGTCTTTCTGTTTCTATGTCTTCTTGAAAATATGAAATTAGGAAATTTAGTATCTTTTTTCCTTCAAATGTGTATGTAAGAATGCTTTTGATGCTATTGCTACGTAATTGTTTCACTTGATAACAAGAGAGTTAATATGAGAAGAAGTGCAGGTGTGATGGTTTTATGGAAATATACATAGGTTTTTAAAATATGAAGCTAATATAACATTGTTTTTGAAAGTTTGTATTTTTTGTTTTTCTTCCATATATTGAAATGGTGTAAGAAAAAAAGTAAAATTAAAATGCTATATATAATAAATATTTTAGAGACTCATATGGAAAATTTAAACATATCATAAATATAAAGGTAAAATTTTATACAGAGATAAATAAAATATGAAATCTATACAAACTTAATTCTTTTTTTTTTGTGTGTGTTAAAGATCTATAAATATTGATTATTGACAATAATATTGATAATGGAAATTACTATATATATTATACAATATTTTGAATTAGGCCTTTTCTTTTTAAAACTTTACAAGAGAGTAAAATTAGATTATTCCTTGTATAAAATAAATGAACCAAGTGGGAAACTATAACTTAAAAAAATATTCCCTCCGTTATATTATATAAGATGTTTTAGAGTTATTTTTTTGTTCCATTTTATTTGATTTTTTCAAGTTTCTATGCAAAATTTAATGTATTGTGACTATTTATATTCTGCAATAACTTTTTATTGTTGATTTGTTTTTAATTAGATATTAAATGATGTTTTTAATATAAAAAAACAAAACAAAAATTAATATTTATATATTTTTTAAACTTCGCGTTTAGCTAGAAAATCTTATATAATGGAATAGAGAGAGTATAAAAATGCACTTATATAGAAAATCTTATATAATGGAACAGAGGGAGAGTATAAAAATGCATTTATATATTTGTGTGTGTATAGACTATAGAGACGATAAAAATGGATAGATATAAAAAGGAGAAACATATTAAAGGAGAAATCGTATCTATCTTCCAATCAGGTGCTTCGTCTCTCAGATTTTCCCCATCTAGAAGCTCTTTTCGTGGTCTGCCTCTTCTCTCTACTCTTTCCTTTTCTGGTTTTTTTTGTTAATTTACTCTTTTTTTTCTTTCTCTTTTCTCCTTTTGCATATATATATGATTTAATTACTTTCTCCTCTCTTCCCAAAATTCGATTTCTCTAATTCTGTTCAGATGCGTCGTTCTGCATCGAAGAAGAAATCAGGTCAATCAATCACTACTTCCACCACGGATCTCTTTCGCTCAGGTTTTTCTATCTCTTTAATCCCTTTTTCCCCGATTCTTGATCGAAATCCGTCTAGGGTTTATGTAATTATGCTGAAAGTTGATTTCTTGGTTTGGATTTTGTAAGTTTCTTTACGATTTTCATCTTTTAATTCGAAATTGGATCAAAATCTCAATAGCCTGTGATGGGAAACAAAGATTTGAAACACTATGAATCAGAAGTTGACAGTTGAAACCTTTTCCGAATCAACTTCTTCATCTGCATATTCTTTATGATCACGAACCTTTTTTATACTTGTCGTAGCTTTTGTTGTATAAAACGTTTCTACTTTGTTATTATGACTTATGTGTAATTTACTTGTTTTTTGTTGTTGTTGTTCAGCTTCGAGTAAGTCTTCGACTAAGGAGATGGATCGAATAGATCACTTATTTAATCAGTATGCCAATAGATCTTCCAATCTGATTGAGTAAGTATCCATTGATGCAAGAATCTTATTTCTTTTCATTGAGCTTCCTGTGGAATCATGTGTAGAGTTAATTCTCTGGATCATTTGTTTTTTTTTTTGTTATATTCTGTTTCTGCCATAAAATTATTGTTTATGATCTTGAGAAGGCAGCGTCTAATACTTTTGGTATTACATGAACAGCCCTGAAGGAATAGAGGAACTATGCTCCAATTTAGAAGTGTCTCATACTGATATCAGAATCTTGATGCTTGCTTGGTAATTATCCATCAAAACTTTATTTATGTTTTCTTTTTTGTTTTGTTTAAAACAATTACATATCCTTAAACTTTTAAACTCTCGCATATCGCAGGAAAATGAAAGCTGAGAAACAAGGTTACTTTACACGGGTAAGGGATGCGTAAAAATTTACAGAATACATAAGAGCTAGAGATCATTTTCCCTTATCTTAACTCATTGTACATCTGTAGGAGGAGTGGAGAAGAGGCCTGAAGGCTTTAAGAGCTGATACGATCAGTAAATTGAAGAAAGCCCTTCCGGAGCTTGAGAAAGAGGTTCAAAGTTTTACGCTTTTGTTTTATTTTCATATATTGATTGACATCTTCTGAGTATTTTAAAGACTGAATAATGTTAAGCTTTTCTACCTTATTTTTGTCTCTTTAAGGTCAGGAGGCCATCAAATTTTGTAGATTTCTATGCTTATGCCTTCCGCTATTGTTTAACAGGTAAAATTAATTGAGATATTTGTATTTCATGGCTTCTATTTCATCTTTTTTTTCTGTTTGTATGACCTTTGTTTACTGTTCAATCAATGCAGAGGAAAAACAGAAGAGCATAGACATAGAGACTATATGTCAACTCCTAGATATAGTCATGGGATCTACATTCCGAGCCCAAGTTGACTACTTTGTCGAGTATTTAAAGGTGAGGATCGCTCCAAATCTCATCATCTTTCATTTCCAGAATGTTTACTCACAATCTTATCATCCCATGATTGGTTTCTTTTGTTTGTTTGACACAGATCCAAAACGATTACAAAGTTATAAACATGGATCAATGGATGGGCTTTTACCGGTTCTGCAATGAGGTATGTTTCCTAATTCTTTTAGTTCGTGGCTTGGCAGCTTCGCTTCATCAACTAACTAGGATTGTTTGTATAACATTTACAGATAAGTTTCCCAGATATGGCGGATTACAATCCAGAGCTTGCATGGCCGTTGGTTCTCGACAATTTTGTTGAGTGGATCCGCGAAAAACAAGCCTGAAAGTTTTAACATCTTTACGAGTGTCCTCAAGTCTTCAGCTTCAAAGCGTCAAATCTTTTACTTGGGTAGGTAATATTTTCAGAACAGTTTAGATGTCTGTGGTTTAGTCCGGGATTGACTGACTAAATCACTGTTTCGGTTTTGTTTGCAGGATCATTGGGCTCAACAAACAGATTCAGCACATTTTTATTTCAGTTTTCATCCTTGAAACATTTTATAAAAAAAAAAACACAATATATGATGATTCTTGTTACATGTGATTAACTTCAATAGAGGGAACACATTTTGTTTGAATTGTTATATCCCATTCTATTAGTAGTAACCAATGATAAATTGGTCCTAACGATTTTCAATTTCTTGACCATCGCTGCTACACACATTCTAACCATCAGATTCGTTTTGAAACGGACGGTGTAGATTAGCTTTAAACTAAAAAAAATCTTAAAACTCCGCCAAGAGAATCTCTCTATGAATTTCAGATGTTCTCTTAAACCCTAGGAAAAAGCCCGATCTTTGCTACTGCTCCGGTGTTCTTCTTCGTCTCTGTCAATGTCTCGTCTCGTCAGATATCTGAGAAGAACAGTGATATCTAACTTTTTATCGCCTTCGATTTCGTACCGAAATCCTAGGATATGTGTTCAGTTGATTCAAAGCCCTAATTTCTTAATCATCCCCAAGTTTCTAAGCTCGGGAAGTTACGTGTCGGAAATGCGGAAATCGGCGTTCGAGGGTAACATTCTCCGATTAATTCGTTCTGAGATTCAGTCCGAGCTCGATCACTCGCCTCCTCTTCAGGTATCTTAGTGTGATTGTTTGGAGTCCTCTCTGTAATTCGTTACTAGAAAGGTTGAGACTTTTCGAAAATGGAATCAAAGTTTTGGAAATGAAATGATGCTCCGGAGCAAATCTAATTCCTCGAACCATGTTTGCTGCCCATTAAATTGAGTTTTTGGTCTGAGAATCATAGGTTATAAACGCCCTTATGAGCCCAATTTTAAGATGATGATGGTAGAAATACACTCTGGCTTGTCTGATTGAATCATGATTGTTGCAATCTTGTGTTTGGTCTACACTGTCTGATGATCTGTGTGTTTTGTTTGCATACAAAATCGCAGCCGGAGGACAGGTTTGGTCCATTCACGGTGGATGAGCGGCCAGGAGAGCAGTGGATTAGCTTGAGAAGAAAATATGGGGAGAACGAAGATATTAAGATAGAAGCAACTATGTTTGATGGATCAGTTCCGTCATCAAAATCTACAAGCACTGACCCTGAAGATGTTCAGCTTCACATTACCTTCGTTGTCAACATTTCTAAGGGTGGTGATGGTGAGACCTTAGAGATCATGTGTTCTGCTTGGCCTGATACCATACAGATCTCCAATTTCTTTGTTCGTAGAAGCAGCAAAAGCTCACCAAATGCCTATATCGGACCAGAATTCCAGTACAGTGATTTGATATTCCTTTCAAACATAAAGATTCCTTATTTTTGTTTTTGATATGATGAAACTAAACTTGGTTTTTGATTGTTTGACAGGGAAATGGAGGATGAACTTCAAGATTCGCTTTATCGATTTTTGGAGGAAAGAGGTATAAGTGATGATCTTGCTGTGTTCTTGCATCAGTACATGAAGAACAAAGATAAAGCCGAGTACATTAGATGGATGGAGACTGTTAAATCTTATGTTGAGCAAAAATAGATTCTTCTCCTTACCACATTCTTAAGCATCCAATGAATGTGAGTATTAGCTTCCAGATTTGTGTGACATGTATGGATATAAATATTTATTAAGTGGAACATAATTATGATTTCATTAAAGCCAGATTTCTTTTCAAGTACTTGCTTGTATCCTTCTCAATGTCGCAACATACTAGACAGCTCAAAAACCCAGTAAAAGATGAGAGAAACAGATGGTTGTATAAACTCGTCTAAACTGCAAAGATAGGGAAGAAATTTGCTGTACACAAAATATTTATGTTTTTGATCTTTAGATTCGTTACTAGAACACCGATGATCACAGACAAATTAACCAGTCGTGGCCCAACAGAGAGATGAATTGAAAGAAAAGGGCAAATTTTACTTGGTTAACCAGTAGATGAATATGAGAAATGTGCATACAGCCGCAACGAGTGAAAGAATGATTGTATCCATGGACTTTTTCCTCTTTATCGCTGACAGAATAGTGTTCACCTGCAGTGGTTTTAACCATAGAATTGCAGAGTAAGGTATACGGATGATACCGATAACACGGGCCATACCCGAACATAAAGAAAGCAAAGACCAAAAAAGTTCGTAAATAAGAGAAAGGAAAGCTCTTTGTACCGTGGGTAGACGGCTGGTGACATTGCTAAGCTTTGAGTTGATGCCTCCAAAAGTTGAACGTTGAAACACAAGTGTACCAAGTGTTGCCTGAGCTTGTGAAATGACACCATCCATCTGCAGCGTTTATATAATAGGGCAATTAACTTGAGAAAGCCTGGTTTAATGTATGATACAGCTGTAGAGTCTAACAAAGAACACTGGCGAAGGAGTTTATTTACCTGCGCTGTATTGCGGTTGATTCCCACATGTTCCTTGAGCAGGGCTTGTTCTGTAAACCCATCCCCATCTTCTAAATCTAATCTAGTCCGATCAAATTCTCTAAAGTCCTCAAGAAGTGAAGCATGCTCTTGTTTTGCTCTAAGACTGGAGCGGTGTCGATAAAACTCCTGCATTTCAAATGAGTCATACATACACAAGGGCGGAACAAGGCTGAATTACAACAAAGGTTGAGTCATAAACTAGTCCGAAAGAAGAGTGTAAAGTGATGGTGGAAAAGATAACATTCATTCCATTGCTAATCAACCCAAGCTAAAGAATTTAGGCAATTATTAAATGGTAGACGAATCAGGAAAAAGATAGTACCTGTGTCAGATCTTGAAGGATCTCCTGATGTCGAGTTAAAGTATGTGAGACCATTTCTGATCCACCTGAAGATACCCAAGCTTGCATCTGCGCATTTACTTGTTGGAGTTGCCTAAGAAGTAAGTCAATCCCAGCTTCAAGATCACTCTCTGCACCATCTGACTTTGTTAAAGCCTTTGTCGAAACAAGTCTACGATATGAATGCATCTGCTCGTCAAGCTGAGCTTCAATCTTTCTAGCCTGTGAGAAGAATCACACGAGAACAACACAAAGCATCTTCATTTAAAAGCATCAGAAGGCGAATGCAGCTTAACACTCCACTTGGATCCAATACAAAGATAAACAGATCTTTGAGATTTTTAGCCAACAAGAAATCACCAAAAAATTCCCCAATTCGAAACAAACCCAGAACAGTGATTTTCCTATTGTCGAGTTTCAGGCCTTCAAAACGCAATTTGAAGACAGATTTCAAGCTTCGCCATTTGTGTACTAAAGAATTACAATTACCCCATAGCTTCGAATCAAAACACACAAGAATTTAAAGAAAATTGACCTGTTTCCGTAAAGCATCCCAAGAGCTAGGAACATCCATGGCGTCCACCGAATCAGTCAAAATCTCTCCTTTTTAAAAAAGCGGATCGTCTCTTTTCCGGCAAGAGACGTTTTTCCCCCGATATAAATCAGATGCGAAATCTTCCCCAGATCAAAGATTCTTCTTCCTCCTTCTCCTCGTAACCCAAATCTTCGACTTCCCCGAAAGATGCGATCCAATTGGATTCGATATAGAGAGAAGTGAGAAACGGATCTGATCGAGCGAAGAAGAAGAAGAGAGTTTGGTTCGGAGACGCAGACAGAAAACCTGCGTGCCCCTTCAACGGCAAATAGGTTCCATTTTGCGTAATCAGTAAATTACTTATTTTATTTTCAATATGACCCAGACTCCAGGCTATGATCCAGTGTTTTTCACCCTATCGTAAGCTTTATATACACGTTGGATAGTTGACCCACGCGCTCTAGTCAAACTTACAAGTGACACGTGGGATATATAATACGCTAAGGGGTTATCGGATCAAACCGGACCATCCGTAATTCCGTACTTTCACTTCCACTCTCACAAATCAATTCGAGAGATTACCGTCGCCGCCTTCGAATTCGTTCTACCGCCGGCTACTTTTCAATCATCCTCTTCTTCTTTCTATTGCTAATCCGATGGATTACTGTTTTAATCGTTTTAACTTTTTGGTGTTGGGGAAAACTATGCAATTTTTTCGAGATGTTAGTGGTCTTAGCTTTTCCCCGTTTGCTCTTGGGTGAATTAAGAGATTGTAATGGCGGAGAAAGAAGTGAAGTTGTTGGTTGTACATACTGAAGGAGAGGAAGAAAAGGGATGAGCTTTACCGCTGGCTAGAGTTTGGTCAATTAGAACAAGAAGACGCAGAAGGAAGTTTCCATTATCGAAGGGCATGGAGATTTTGTGCTCGACTTCAGGGCTAAGGTACTGCTAGATGTCTGGATTTCGTGATGGTATTGTAAAACATGTGCTTTCAACTCGATAACTTCCTCACCTTTTGAGGCATTGTTGAGTAAATTTACTCCATTTTCTAATTCTACTTATGTACTTGTATTGACCTTATAACATGTATGCTAATCATGCATTCATATAGGTCAGATTGAGAACCAGTGTTAGAACTTGTCAGAAGTTTTCAACCCTCTGTCTGCTTTGCATTCATTAACATCTGCCAATGCTTTCGTGACTAACCCAAGACTCTTTCTTGATGTCGATGTAGTGACATCTGAATGAATATCAAACTTTTTTCTTCTGATGTCAGGTACGCGTCGTTCCCACTTTTGTATTACAGACAGGACCACCTTAATATGATACTTCTGACTTTCCTGGAAGCTACAATAAACTAATAGAAATTGCAGTCTGACTTTTAATTTTCAGTGTATATTTTAATCATCTGAGTTTTTTTTTTTTAATTGCAGGCACGATTGTATTCCTCGTCCTCTCCCCCATTCACCCCCTTCTCTCCTGTTGTTTCCTGCATCGTCTTGGTAGTAATCCCGATTTCTTTCTGAAAGTTTGAGCAAAATGGAAACAGTCTTGACTGCTGCCTGGCGCTGCTTTTTTGGGGATGGAAACTACATTCACATGATGGAGGAAAATCTCGAGGCTCTGCAAAAAACTATGCAAAAACTCAAGGAGAAACGAGATGATCTGTTAAGAAAAGTTTCCATTGAGGAAGATAAAGGTTTGCAACCGCTTGCTCAAGTCAAAGGATGGTTTTCAAGGGTAGAAGGTGTTGAGTCCCAAGTCAAAATTTTGCTTGAGGATGAATCAACTGAAACTAGAAGATTGTGTCTGCTTGGATATTGTTCTGAGGATTGCATATCAAGCTACTTTTATGGCAAAAAGGTATTAAAGAAGTTGAAGAACTTCTACCTGACGGAGATTTTGTAGTGGTGGCGCAGAAAAATCCTGCACCTAAGGTGGAGAAGAAGCATATCCAAATCACAGTTGGTTTGGATCCAATGGTCGAAAAGGCATGGAACAGCCTCATCAACGCTGAACGAAGAATTCTGGGTTTTTATGGTATGGGGGGAGTAGGCAAAACCACCCTCTTAGGTCGTATCAACAACAAATTCCTTGAAGTGGTGAATGAATTCGATACTGTGATTTGGGTTGTGGTCTCTAAAGATTTGCAAAATGACAGCATTCAAGATCAAATTTTGGAAAGACTACGTCTTGACAAGGAGTGGGAACAAGAAACTGAAACGAAGAAAGCTTCTCACATAAAAAGTATCCTTAGCAAAAAGAAATTTGTGCTGTTGTTGGATGATCTATGGAGCGAGGTAGATCTGGAAAAAATAGGAGTTCCACCTCCAACTCAAGAAAATGGCTCCAAAATAGTTCTTACCACTCGTTCTGAGGAAGTTTGCAAAGGTATGGAGGTTGATGATATGATCGAAGTTGTTTGTTTGTCACCGGATGAAGCCTGGGAATTGTTTCAAAAGAAAGTTGGAGAAATCCCATTAAAGAGCCATCAGGATATTCCCTCACTTGCAAAGATTCTTGCTAAGAAATGTTGTGGCTTGCCACTTGCACTTAATGTCATTGGTAAAGCCATGGCATGTGAAAAGACTGTACAAGCATGGCGTCATGCGATTAAAATTCTGAACTCATCTAGCTACGACTTTCCAGATATGAAAGAAAAGGTTCTTCCCATTTTGAAGTTCAGTTTTGATAGTTTAAAGGATGAAAAAGCCAGATTGTGCTTCCTATATTGTTCTTTGTTTCCTGAAGATTATGAAATAGAGAAGGAGAAGTTGATAGAGTATTGGATCTGCGAAAGATTTATATATGGAAACAAAGATGATGATGGAGATATTAACCAAGGCCATGAGATAATTGGTTCGTTAGTTCGTGCGCATTTATTGATGGAAGGTGCTTTCTCAGCGAGAGTGAAAATGCATGATGTGGTACGCGAGATGGCTCTTTGGATAACATCTGACTCTGGAAAAAATAAAGAAACACTTTGTGTGAAATCTGGTGCAATGTTACGCCAGATACCAGAGGACATCAGATGGGAAAGGATGCAAAGGATCTCTTTGATGAGTAATCATATTGCGGAGATAACTTGCATTCCGAACTCCCCCAACCTTTCGACCCTGTTACTCCAGAATAACAAGTTGGTGGATATTTCAGGTGAATTCTTTCGGTTTATGCCAGCACTTGTGGTCTTGGATCTTTCGGAGAACGAGAGTATTGTTAGATTGCCGGAAGAAATATCTAACTTAGGTTCATTGCAATATCTGAACTTAGCATCTACGGGGATCAAATCATTACCAGCTGGTCTGGAGGAATTGAGGAATCTAATCTACTTGAATCTGGAGTATACTCATGAACTTCAAAGTATTGACGGGATATCAAACAGATCACCAAATCTTCAAGTGTTGAAATTCTTCTATTCTGGTGTTTATATTGATGACAAATTAATGGAAGAGCTAAAACTCTTGGAGAACTTAAAGACTTTAACGGCATCCATAAAGGATGCTGTGATTTTGGCACGTATACAAGGAGTCTACCGATTGGCAAGAACTATTAGAGCGCTATGCCTCAACAACATGTCAGCATCAGTTGTTATGTTAAACACGGTAGCTCTGGGTTGTCTTCAACGCTTATTAATCATGGGTTCTGAAATTTCTGAGATAAAGATAGATTGGGAAAGCAAAGCAAAGAGAGAGCTTCCATGTTCAAGTTCTCCAGGCTTCACGCATCTTTCCACTGTTGAAATATTCAATCTGAAAGGTCCAAGGGATTTGACATGGCTGTTGTTTGCTCAAAATCTCAAGTTTCTAGTTGTGGTGTTGTCATCAAGCGTGGAAGAGATTATAAACAGAGAGAAAGGAGTGAATATTCGGGATGTGCATCCAGATATTGTTGCTCCCTTTGAAAAGCTGGAATTCCTTAAACTAACTCATTTGGATGAACTGAAGAGTATTTGCTGGAGTCCTCTGACTCTTCCAAACTTGACAAAATTCGTCCGCAAAAGCTGCCCAAAACTAGCCTAAGCTGCCATTGAGGTTTCGATAGAGGCGGAGCAATAATGGGTGGAACTTGGAAGGGATGGTCTCTCATCTTCAAGTTTCTAGGACGAAGCTGTTACAGGTTTGCCTTATCTACTGCCTTTGTTTGTCCAGTTACATTTCTCAAAGCTGGAAACTTTTATTTGGGACCGCGTCTGAAGATCCCACGTGGTGCAACCTTTCTTTTTCGTTTGAATGTGAAAAAAAACACACAAAAAAACATTTGTTCTTGTTTTGCTTCTGTGTGCGAATGTGTTGTGAATGCGATTCAGCGAGCTTGTTGTCGAGTTGCATTTCTTGAAGTTGGAAACTCTCATTTCGAAACAGTGCTTGTTGGTGTGTTTTTGTCATGTTTCATGTTTCTCCTACACCTCCAGTTACAGAAATAATCTGAAGCAACGACCACAATTACAAGTTAGTCAAGGGACTCTTATCACTCTCTCTTTCCCAGAAGCATAAGATGGAGAAGCAATTTAGTGGCGGCTGTGGAGAAGACCCTTGGCTTGCTCCGGACAAACTCTAACCTGGAACTTCCTGTAACAACACCAACTGCAGATCAGAAACTGAAACCGTATCCTCTTTCTGCTTAGACCCGGTGCTCTGACACCACTTGTGAGGTTTTAATATCGGATTCAACCTCAAACTTAGCTCGTTTATATTAAGCTAACTACGACCAATTAACCTTAGTACTCACCCGGTTCTCTTTCGATACATCTGGGGAGAGACTGTCCTCTCAACGATCCACTAGAATAAGTCGATCAAGTTTGATACACAAGAAGGTTTTATCTCTACCTCACTTATAGCTTTCTCTCTTCCTGTTACATGTATTACCGAGACAAGCAACAAGGACAATAAGATCCAGACTAGAAAGAACAACTCCAAGAAGGCGATGAACTTGAAGATTCGAAGACTCTTAACCGTGCCTATGATATCTTCTTCTCGTCTCTATATTCTCTCTGTCTCTTCTGTTAGGTTTAAACGAAACCTTTGTAAGCAGCTTATATACCAAGCTAATGCATAGATTTTGGGCCTTAGCGCATGAGCCCAAAACTCATCCCTTCTTCTCTTGCATGTTTCATGTGAGTGTGTATATGGGCTTGAGCCCAAACTAAACTTGATCCATTGACAAGATTCACAGGAGCAAGCCATGGTTTGCTCCAAAATCTCTACGGAAGGTGCAGCAGCCTTGCAAAAGCTATGTGACTAATGGGTACGAGACTCTATTTTTTTTTCTTTGGCTCGGTTGCTTTTATATCAAATTTAGCTCCTTCAAGCTAGTTTTGCCCACTTTACATCCTTCAAATGTGTTTCCACTTTAGCTCCTTCGTGGACAATTTCCATTTTAGATCATTCAAATATAGTCACAGGGACTTCCCAATTTTTTGATTCAATCATTTTCTACATAAAACGAGAACCAAAAACGAAAGCAATGACATTAACAAGAACAACAACACAAAAAGAAAAATCAGAGCACAAAACAGAAACACAAGAACGTAAAACCCAAAACTATTTCATACTGATTATATTTGGCAGATGGTTCAATTAATCAGGTTCTTTTTTTTGGTAGGATCAATTAATCAGGTTCTTGGTTCACCTATGGTTTCCTCAAACCGAGTTGGGCTTTTGTCATTTTCTTTTTTTCTAATAACCTCGAAGTACTGGTCTAAACCCAATATCTGTGGATTCAGAGTCTGTCTTTAGTCTGTTCTCTCCTCTCCTCCCAAAAATTGAACTAATTCGAAGTACTGACCACTAAACCTTAATTTCCACTAAACCTTAATTTCCGTGGTCCGAATTCACCCTTTAGTCTAATTCTCTTTTGAGACGGCCATTGTTTTATTCTTTCGCCTAAACAAAAACGAACAAGACAAATATCGCAGGTCGCTTTCTGATTCGCGTTTGGAAGTATCTGCCGACGTTACTTTGGTGGTTACTGAGGAAACGCGACAAGAGTCGAGGATTTCTGGTTCTCAAATGGAATCTCTTTGGCTTTTTCTTTTCCATCACTGCGTCGGTCACCGGAAAATCTCTTGAGGGCTCGAAGACGCTTGGACCGTCATTGCGTCGGTAACTCTGATATTCAGTGAAGACTTTTCCGACGGTAAGATTAAACCATCTCTACCGGAAAGTCAGATTTTCGGTTTGGTTTCAGCTTTTTAGCAAAATTTGTTTTCAGTTTGAAGGATTTTGAAAAACTGAAGCTTTAATCGATTCAAGTGGATATTGATGTGTGCTCTCTTCTCTTGATATTTGATGTTCCATATCATTTTGTGGATATGAAATTTCTTCAGCAGCTTCTCCATTACTGGTGTAAAAAATAATGTAAAATGCAGTATCATTAAACTAGGTACGATTGTGTTCCTCTTTCTCTCGCTCTTTCTAAAAGTTTTGAGAAAGATGGGGAACTGTGTATCACTAGACATATCATGTGATCAAACGTTGAACCATGCTTGTGGCTGCGTATTTGGTGATGGAAACTACATTCACATGATCGAGGCAAATCTCGACGCTCTGGTGAAAACTATGCAAGAACTTGAAGAGAAACGAGATGATCTGTTAAGAAGAGTTGTCATAGAAGAATATAAAGGTTTGCAACGTCTTGCTCAAGTCCAAGGATGGTTTTCAAGGGTAGAAGGTGTTGGGTCCCAAGTCAATGCTCTGCTTGAGGCTAGATCAACTCAAACTAAAAGATTGTGTCTTTGCGGATATTGTTCTACGAACTTCATATCAGGCTGCGATTATGGTAAAAAGGTATTGAAGAAGTTGAAACAAGTTGAAGGTCTTCTAGCTAAAGGAGTTTTTGAAGTGGTGGCTGAGAAAATTCCTGTACCAAAGGTGGAGAAGAAGCATATCCAGACCACTGTTGGTTTGAATTCAATGGTTGAAAAGGCATGGAACAGCCTTATGAACGGCGAACGAAGAACTTTGGGTCTTTATGGTATGGGGGGAGTCGGCAAAACTACCCTCTTAGCTTGTATCAACAACAGATTCCTTGAAGTGGTGAACGAATTTGATGTTGTGATATGGGTTGTGGTTTCTAAAGATTTGCAATATGAGGGTATTCAGGATCAGATTTTAGGAAGGCTAAGTCTTGACAAGGAATGGAAACAAGAGACAGAAAATGAGAGAGCCTCTCGCATAAAGAATATCCTTAACCGAAAGAAATTTGTACTGCTGTTGGATGATTTATGGGGGGAAGTAGATTTGAACAAGATAGGAGTTCCACCTCCAACCCGAGAAAACGGATCCAAATTAGTTTTTACCTCTCGTTCTAAGGAAGTTTGCAAAGACATGGAGGTTGATGATATGATGGAAGTTGTTTGTTTGTCACCGGATGAAGCCTGGGAATTGTTTCAGCAGAAAGTTGGAGAAAATCCTTTAAAGAGCCATCATGATTTTCTCCCACTTGCAAGAAAAATTGCTGAAAAATGTTGTGGCTTGCCACTTTCACTCTGTGTCATTGGCAAAACCATGGCATGTAAAGAGAGTGTACAAGAATGGCGTCATGCGATTAATGTTCTTAACTCGTCTAGCCACGAGTTTCCAGGTATGGAAGAAAAGATTCTTCCCATTTTGAAGTTCAGTTATGATAGTTTAAAGGATGAAAAAGTCAAATTGTGTTTCCTATATTGTTCTTTGTTTCCGGAAGATTATGAAATAGGGAAGGAGAAGTTGATAAGTTACTGGATGTACGAAAGATTTATTGATGGAAACAGAGATGAAAATGGAGTTAACAACCACGGTTATGATATCATCGGTTCTTTAGTTCATGCTCATCTATTGATGGATGGTGTCCTTACATTGACCGTGAAAATGCATGATGTGATACGCGAGATGGCTCTGTGGATAGCGTCTAAATTTGGGAAACATAAAGAAACATTTTGTGTTAGACCTGGTGCGCAGTTACGCCAGATACCAAAAGACATCAATTGGGAACTTGTGAGAAGGACGTCTTTAATGAGCAATCAGATTGCAGAGATATCTTGCAGTGCCAACTGCTCCAACCTTTCGACCCTGTTACTCCAGAATAACAAGTTGGTGGATATTTCAGGTGAATTCTTCCGGTTTATGCCAGCACTTGTGGTCTTGGATCTTTCGAGGAACTTCAGTCTTTCTGGATTGCCGGAAGAAATTTCTAACTTATGTTCCTTGCAATATCTCAACTTATCATACACAGGAATCAAATCGTTACCAGATGGTTTGAAGGAGTTGAGGCGACTAATCGACTTGAATCTGGAGTTCACTCGCGAACTTGATAGTATTACTGGGATAGCAACAAGTCTACCAAATCTTCAAGTGTTGAAATTATTTTGTTCAAGAGTTTGTGTTGATGACAGATTAATGAAAGAGCTACAACTCTTGGAGCACTTGGAGATTTTAACAGCAACCGTAGAGGATGTCGTGGTTTTGAAAAATATACAAGGAGTGAACCGATTGGCGAGCAGCATTCGGAGTTTATGTCTCAGCAATATGTCAGCACCGGTTGTAATATTAAACACTGTAGCTCTGGGAGGTCTCCAACGCTTTACGATTTGGAACTCCAAAATCTCTGAGATAAAGATAGATTGGGAAAGCAAAGAAAGCAATGACATTCTTCCATGTACAAGTTCTCCAGGCTTCAAGCAACTTTCTGCTGTACATATAGTCCGTTTGGAAGGTCCAAGCGATTTGACATGGCTATTGTTTGCTCAAAGTCTCAAGGTTTTATCTGTGTCGGGTCCATCGAGTATAGAAGAGATAATAAATAGAGAGAAAGGAATGAGTATTAGCAATGCGCATCGAGATATTGTTGTTCCTTTCGACAAGCTGGAATTACTTAGAGCAAGTGATTTGGATGAACTAAAGTCAATCTGCTGGTATCCTCTGTCTCTTCCAAACCTGAGACAATTTTCCTCGGAAGGCTGTCCAAAGCTGCCCGAAGCTGCCACCGAGTTTTTGAGACATGCGGGGGGACTAGTGGGTGGAAGGGCTTAAAAGCGGATGGTCTCTCACCTTCAAGCTTGTAGAATGAAGCCAATACATATCTGTTCTTGGCTCGGTTCTGCATTCACTCTGTTCTTAATTTGGTTTGGTTTGATGTACTGCTTGTGCTGCATTGGCCTTGTCAAGTTGCATTCGTCAAAGTTGAAAGAAACAATGTAAATTCAAAGACTTGTTGCTGGTGTGTGTTTCTGTCATGTTCTATGTTATAATCATCTCCTCCACTTCAACGATTTCGAGTTTGACAAGGGACTCAAGGTACGTTATCATTCTCTCTAAGCTCTTTTGATTTTCTTTCTTTAAAGTCTTCCCCTTTTTCCCAATTTTTGTAACGCGGAAAAGGGTTTTTCAGTGAGAAGCATAAGATGGAGAAGCAATTTAATGGCGGCGGTGGAGAAGACCCTTGGCTTGCTCCGGACAAACTCTACCATGTAATATTCTGCTTCTCCGTCTCTCTCCTCTTCTCTACTCTCGCTTCTCTCTCTCGCTACTCCTTTCTACGCCGTCACTCCATCTGGATCGGCTCTGCGTTCTCACTCGCCGCCGGTGCGGCTAAAGAAGCTGCCGATCAGTTTGGTATCTTCCCCTCCGCCGGTGCCTCCGCCAGAGACGCCGTCGCGGACGCGGTTGGAGTTGTGATCGCTGCTTTGGTTCTCTTCCTTTGGAAATCTCGCAGATCACGTTCGGAGTCGGGTCAAACCCGACCGATCCTGCCGATTTGAAAATGCCCTTTACTAATTGATGCTTTAATCACTTAGAAAATGCGACAAAGATACGAGTTTTCATTGTTCAGTTTAGTCTTTTATCGAGCTCGATTCAGAGGATAAGAGAATCAACGAAGCTTGTCAGTGTCACAACTTTGGTAATTTCCTTGTTTTTTTTTTTTGAAACTGTTGTATAAACTGGCATTTACATTTGATGATCAATGTCTGAAATTTTTCCAGAGAGGTCGTAATAAGACTATTCATGAAATCTAAATTTTGGAATCAGTTGGGGAAAAAAAGTTGTAATCCAAATCTCCAATCAATCAATAAATAAAATTTCGTTCGCCATTCGTTAACTCGTGGAGATTATCAAGAAGCATTGGCCTGCTCAACTATTTATCCCCCTTCTGATGTAACATCAAGTTTCAAAACCGGATTTTCTATTATTTAACCTTTGTTGACCAAAAAATAAATGTAATTTTGTCACTCCATTCAAGAAATTATGTGTGGTTTTAACCCAAAAACAAACCTACTCAAAAAAATCAATTTGTTATTCTATGATTCATAAACCGGTAAAAATGGAATTGGATTAGAGGATTACAAAATGCATACTGGTCAAACATAAGTGAAGATGGCCGAGTTGGTCCGGAAGGGCATGGGTTCAAATCCCATTCTTGACATTTTCTTTTTAATTTTATGATATTTTTACTATTATTATTATTTTTTTTTTTAAATAACATTTCTTAATTTTATTTGATTCCTCATCCATAGCTACTTTACTTTTCCTATTGGCGCATTTGCTTATAAATTTCGTCAGATTCCTCAGTGCTCCTCACTCTCTACTCTCCTCTCCTCTCCTCTTCATCAGTCGGCGCTTCACCGCCGTGATTTCCTCTCTTCCCCGTCTCACGTAAGCTCTAGGTGTCTTCTATGCTCTGTTTTCACAGTTAAATCTCGCCAAGATTTTTCGTCTCGTGTTTCTTCTGGGCATCTCCTGCTTTAACGCTTTACTCACTTCTTCTGTAGAATATTTGAGCTTAGTTCGGTTCCTTGTCATGCATGCGTGAATCCCGTAACAGATTCTGTAAATGCTGCATCAATTTTCATTTCTTTTGCTCTATCCAATGTTCAATTTCTGGGAAGTTTTGTTCAGTTTTTCCCTAGGGTTCCTCTTGGTCTTGGGATTTCGTTATTATCGAGTTAGTTTGCTACAAATTGAGCCTCTTCTGGGCTGTACCCACAAATTCATCTTCAGGATTATCGGCAAATTTTGCTGCATTTAACTAGCCAGTGAAGTTTTGCTTGCTCATGTGACATACTCATTTTAAGTCGAAAAAAGTATTTCGATTTCTTAGAGATTTTTCTTTAGCTTGTTTGGTGAACGAATCCATCCTCTTGATTGCTTATTTCAATTGTAAAGTTACTATCACAAGAAATGTTTCTATTGTGTTTCCAGGTAAAGCAGGTAGGATGGGTCATTCATCTGATGAAGACGATGAGATCAGCGAGTCGGAGATTGATGATTATTCCGAAACACCGTACCTGCTATTGCAGAACGGGAAATACAAGGTTAAGGTGAATGGGATGCTGAGGTGCCCGTTTTGTTCAGGCAAGAAAAAGCAAGATTACAAGTACAAGGAGTTAATGGCACATGCTTCTGGAGTTTCCAAAGGATCTGCCAACAGAAGTGCTAAACAAAAGGCTAATCATCTCGCTCTGGCAAAGTATTTAGAAAACGAGCTTGCTGGTGATGCAGAACCTATTCCACGGCCTCCGGTTCTTCAGTTAAACGAGCCAGAAGCAAATCCGGGTGAAATTTATGTCTGGCCATGGATGGGGATTGTCATTAATCCTTTGAAAGAAACTGATGACAAGGAAGTTCTACTTGATTCAGCTTATTGGTTGAAGAGGCTTTCTAGATTCAAGCCTTTCGAGGTGAATGCCTTTTGGGTTGAACAAGATTCGGTTGTTGGGGTTATTGCTAAGTTTAACAGCGACTGGAGTGGGTTTGCGAGTGCAACAGAGCTTGAGAAGGAATTTGAGAACGAAGGTTGCAGCAAAAAGGAGTGGACAGAGAAGAGAGGAAATTCAGAGTCCAAGGCCTATGGCTGGTGTGCACGTGCAGAAGACTATAACTCTGAAGGGCCAATAGGTGAGTACCTGTCCAAGGAGGGACAGCTAAGAACCGTTTCTGATATTTCTAAAGAAAAAGCGCAGGATAGAAACAATGTTCTGGAAGAACTTTCAAATATAATTGCCATGACAAACGAAGATCTGAACAAGGTCCAATACAGTTACAACAAGACGGCAATGTCACTGCAGAGGGTCCTAGACGAGAAAAAAAACTTGCACGAAGCTTATGCAGACGGTTTTTACTAAGACACTGATATGTTTTTTAAGATTCATATGCATGTGTTAGGGTATCTGACTATTGTTTCTCTTTTATCTCCTCAGAAACAAAGAAGATGCAGCAGATGTCGCTTCGCAAGATCCAGAACATCCTAGCAGACAAAGAGAGGCTACGCGATGAACTGGAGGTTAAGACGCAGGAACTGCAGAAAAAGTCCAAAGCTTTGGACAAAATGGAAGCACTAACTGAACTGGAGAGACAAAAGCTTGATGAAGACAAGAAAAAGGTAATATCCGTAGTCAGTATGATAAATAGGAAATAATGAGTCTGTGGATATGTATGCATTTATCTTTTCAGAGGTGTCAATGATCATTTTATGTTTTCCTGCTTTGGCAGAGTGATGCTATGAACATTTCCCTCCAGATGGCCTCTCGTGAGCAGAAAAAGGCTGATGAGAGCGTGTTGAGACTTGTAGAAGAGCATAAGGTATTTTTCATAAGTACACAATTCAAACTGTATAACAAGTTAATCCCAAAATCGAAGGAAAAAAGCCTTCCCTCATTTGTGTCTTGATTTGAAATTCTTTCCTTCTTAAACTCCAGAGGCAAAAAGAAGAGGCTTTGAACAAGATCCTTCAGCTTGAAACGCAGCTAGACACCAAACAGACACTGGAAATGGAGATTCAAGAGCTGAAAGGCAAATTGCAAGTGATGAAGCATTTGGGGGATGATGATGACGAGGCGGTCAAGCAGAAAATGAAGGAGATGAATGATGAGCTGGAGGACAAGAAGTCTGAGTTAGAAGGGCTAGAGCAGATGAACTCAGCCCTGATGACAAAAGAACGTCAAAGCAATGATGAGATACAAGCAGCGCGGAAAAAATTGATTGCGGTACATATTTCTCATGCGTTTGTGTTCTTGGTACTGATGCGCGTGCATTTTAACATTACCTACCATTTTATACAAAATGTTCCTGAAGAATTGTTTTTTTCCGTGTCTGAAATGCCCACAGACATGGTCAAACTCTATTTTACTGGATATGTTCAGTTCTTAATTGAACCTCCAAGTTGAATGAACTGGTTGGTTAATAAACCTGTTTGATGAGGATGAAGTCAAGGGGGGTGACTTTCCATCTGATTACGTTTGGTCAATTGACTGATGTAGGACTCTACGTTAAAATTGACAGATACTTACTCCATTATCTTGTCTATAAAATACGATACGGCCTGTACTAAAGAACAGAAGTTGGACCAATCTGTGAGTGATTAGTTGTTTCCTATGACAATTTGCGGTTTGAAAGCTCTTTTCTTCAGGGTTTGACAGGACTGTGGGGTGCCCAAACCGATATCGGGGTAAAAAGGATGGGCGAACTTGATGAGAAGCCCTTCCTGAATGTTTGCAAGCAGAGATATTCCGCAAATGAAGCTACGGTTGAAGCTGCCACCCTTTGCTCCACATGGCAGGAGAACCTCAAGGATTCAGCATGGTATCCGTTCAAACGTGAAGGAACCGGGGACAAAGCGAAGGTATGATCTTTCCCACGGTCTCCATCCTATTTTACGAGTCTTTATCTCACTGAATTACTGATTTAGGTTGACGCCATTGTGACTTTGAAAAGTGTATGGTATACATTTCTCTACCCTTTCTGGACCACCCACTGTTTTAGTTAAATATGTATGAGAAACCTGTGATTCTGTGAATGTTGATACTTGTAGCTATATGTTGGTACAACTAACGGTGTTAGATGGTTATGGTTACAGGAAGTGGTAGACGAAGAGGATGAGCAGCTGAAGAAGCTTAAAGCAGAGTGGGGAGAAGATGTGCATAACGCAGTTAAAACAGCCCTCGAGGAGATGAATGAGTATAATCCAAGTGGTCGGTATACAACCCCAGAACTTTGGAACTTCAAGGTAGGAAGGAAAGCAACTTTAAAGGAAGTGATTACTTTCATTGCGAACGAAATCAAAACTCCGAAACGCAAAAGAACCTGAAGGTCCGTATGCTTTATCTTCTTCAGTTGAGTCAGGTCTCCTTATAGAGCTTATACGTATAATGTGGTGGTTTAAACTTGCATACACCATAATCTGAGAACCTTGTAAAAGGCTTGATAAAGTTGAGAGTTAAAAACTCTTTAACAAATACCACAGGGACATGATCTCGTTTGTTGAATCCAGTCGAAGAACTTGAATTCTGATCTGGTCTGGTTTTATAGTCTTGGTCTTCTACTTTGGTTGCAGGATGCAAGAGGAGGAAGAAGAAGAAGTGGTTTTAAGTTTTTATGTCTATTAAATAACTGAGACTTGAGGAGCTTAAAATAATGTGAAATAATTAGGATGCTCAATATGCTCTCTGTATCCAGACTTAGCTCTTCAACTTGAATCTCTGAATCTTTTTCTTTGAAAGATTTCAAACAGCTAATTAGCCAATGTTCTTAACTTTTTATTAGTTATGTTCTGGTTTATGCTTCTTGTTTAATAGCCACCCGTATTTATATATTTATCAGAATTGTTTTATCTAAAAACATGAAATCCCTAGCTGATTAATAAATATCATAAAATTATAGTTTGTGGGTTTGGCAGGTCAAGATTAATTTGGCATTTAAAAAAATATATATATATATATTTTCAGGCAGTAAGAAGTGTTTTTTTAAGGTTTCTTCTTGGAAAAGAAAATGAGAGCCCTAAGAAGTAAATAATTGACAATTTAGGATTTATTTTGGTGTAGGAAGAAACAAGAAAATTTGTGGCGAAGATAAAACAAATAGATTCAGAGGAGAAAAAAAAAGGGAGCGAAGGAAAAAAAAAAGGGAGAGATTTTAATCTAAAAGCCTGAAAAGGTAAAATCGATTTTTCTTTTATGCAGAGTCGAGAAAATTCGATATTATTAAATAACCTCTTCATCTTCTCCTCCCAATCTTCTCTTCCTTAAACCACCGAATCCTCTGAAACCCTAACCTGGAGATTCGCCGCCTTCTCCAAAAAAACAATCTATCTATTATATCTTCTTCGCTTGATTTCCAGGTTCGAATCGCCGACTTGAGCGCACCTCCTCATTTCTATGTCACAATACATCTTTCGATTTCCGTATTTCGCGTTTCGGTTTTCGTTTGATTCTTTGTTCGAGATTTCGTGGTCTTGGAGATTGATTGTTCTTCTTTGGTGTTGGGATTTTATTTGCAGATACTGAAGAAACCAGATCGGATCTTCCTCTAGATCCGTTCTAGGTTTTCCCCGATCCAGATGCTTGTCCTTGACGCGGATTCATCATCATCATCATTATAATCGAGAGAGAGAGAGAGATGTCTCTGGTTCCTAAAGATGAAGCTTCGATTGAAATCCGCGAGGTGTGGAACCACAATCTTGTAGAAGAGATATATATGATTTCACGACACATTGACGATTTCCCTTACGTCGCCATGGACACAGAGTTTCCTGGAATCGTGTGCAAGTCAGTGACGACAGATCCAATCCCTAAACGCAACGAATTCAACTGCTACGTATCCTTGAGGGCGAACGTGAACATGCTAAATTTGATTCAGCTCGGACTCACATTATCCGACGAACAAGGTAACCTCCCAACCTGTGGAACAAACAACAGGCAATGCGTCTGGCAATTCAATTTCAGAGAATTCAACCTCAAAACCGACATGTATGCAATCGATTCCATCGAATTACTCCGTCAATCGGGCATCGATTTCGCCAGAAACAGCGAATTCGGCATCGAATCGAAACGATTCGCTCAGCTTCTAATGTGTTCAGGTGTAGTGCTTAACGACAAGATACAATGGGTGACATTCCATTGCGGATACGATTTCGGATACTTGCTGAAACTCCTTACCAGTAAAGATCTGCCTGAGAAGCAATCGGATTTCTTCGAACGGGTCAAGATGTTTTTCCCGGTATTGTACGACATCAAACACCTGATGGATTTCTGCCCTAAAACCTTTGGCGGTCTGAGCAGAGTAGCGGAGCTGCTTCATGTCGAACGAGTAGGGGTTTCACACCAGGCTGGATCAGATAGCTTACTAACGTTGCGTGTGTTCAGGGAGATGAAAGAGACGAAATTCACTGGTCCCATTGATAAATATTCTGGTGTTTTGTATGGATTAGGAAGTGTTAACAAACTCACTGATAGCACAAATTCAAAATAAAAGAATGGAAAAAAATTAAACAGTTTATGGTCTTGTTTTTTAATTTCATTTTAGGTGATTAGGGCTATTGCGTTACAGATTAGGAGCCAATATGATACACAAGAAGAAGCATTATTGATTTTTTTTGTTTTGTTTAGAGAGCTCCCTTATCTAGAGTTCGACTGGTAAATTATCAAATGATTCCGCATTTTTCTTATCAATCAATCCTACTATTCTGTGGAATTCCATTTTAGATTCCTCAAACCTAATGGCAAATAACAAACAGATTTCAATCCTTGCACAGTTTTTTTTTATTCCACTATTCACGTTGATGCCAATCCCTAATGTCACATTTTGGAAGAGAATCTCGGAAATGATGTCCTCAGTAAGGCCCATTTAAGAGGTCCGGTTAAAGCCCAAATAAGTGGCCCGAGTCCGCTACGATCCATAAAAATGTTATCCTGGTGAAATTAGGGTTTTTAGTATTAGTACAGTCTCCATATAAGTTGTTCCCAATTTCTTTCTCATCCTTTCCGCTGCTGCCGTCTTCGTCTCTGAGGTTAGTCTCTCAGTTCCTCAAACGTTGTACGATCTTACATGTCTCGCACGATTGTAATCTCGGTTATGTATTTGATTGTCGAACTTTGTTCTTACGCCGCCGACTTTTCTGCGTTTAAATTTCCCCAGTAGTATTGATCTTTTAGGTGTTTGTTGAGACTGATTTGCTTGGTTTATATTGGCAGATAACAAGGACTTTTGTTTTTTCGATCGTTAAAGCCAATCAAAGAGATAAACATGTCAGGGTAAGCTTCTCTTGCGTTGTAGTTTTGCTGGGTTTTTTCCTGCATTTTCGAATCTGCGTAATCAGTGGTGAATAGCCAACTTATCTGATTATTAATCCTATTTCCTATACTTTGGTTAATCCTTTCTTTGCTTATATTATAGAATGTGTTCTTGCATTGTTGATGTTGATGTCTGTGCTCGTCAATTGTTGATACGTTTAGGGTTCTCTTTGGATTAATGTTTTGTCTGACTTGGACAAGTTTTTCATTGTTCAAAAACGTTTTGTATGATTATCCGTTTAGCTTGTTTTATGCTTCAATCAAATCTCTGGTCTTACTAGTTTGTATTTGATTAGATACAATGAAGATATATGCTTTGGATGTCTCAATGTATTATTGTGTATGATATAATGTGTTGTGTTGTGTGGTGGCTTGATTTCTGTTTGGCGGGGTCCTGACTAATTAATTGCTTACTCAGTGACGAAGCTGCACCTGTTGTTCCTCCCGTTGCTGAGCCAGCAGCTATCCCAGAGGACATGGATCTATTGACTGCATTGGAGTTGACTCTTAGGAAAGCTCGTGCTCATGGTGGTGTGGTTCGTGGTCTCCATGAAAGTGCTAAGCTTATTGAGAAGCGTGTTGCTCAGCTCTGTGTCTTGGCTGAAGACTGCAACCAACCTGATTATGTCAAGCTTGTTAAAGCTCTCTGTGCTGATCACAACATCAATTTGCTTACAGTTCCAAGTGCCAAGACCCTCGGCGAATGGGCTGGAGTAAGTCTTCAGTTTTCGCTTTGAACCTCCCTTTTTTTTTCTTCGAATTGTTGAATCAACAAAAAAACTGATTCTCTGATGTTGTTGCAGCTCTGCAAGATTGATTCTGAGGGTAATGCCAGGAAGGTTGTCGGATGCTCATGTGTTGTAGTCAAGGTATGTAGTATCTTTATTCCTCATGTCTCTGAGGAATCTCTAATTCATGGCGTGTTTATTATTGTCTCTGTTTCTGGTCATTTACTTGAATCGTTGCTGTGTTTTTCTTGCTTGTTGTCTCAGGACTACGGTGAGGAGACAACTGCACTGAATATCGTGAAGAAGCATATTGAATCTCACTAAATTTAAGAAGCATTTCCAATTTCGAATTTCACATGTTTTTCAATACCAATGCTGTTTTCTCTTGTTCTGATATTTTCAATATTTAGCGGACAGCTCTCGAGATTTGTTTTGAACATGATCAAGTTTTGTTGTTCTGTTAGGCTCTACTCTTCCAAGGCCCAATTTGCTTGATATTATTATTTTGGTCCACTTCTTTTTCATAAAATAATTCTCAGAATTTGCAGTTTTGACCTATAAATATGGTAATGAAAAGTATAGCTGTAAACAAATCTTGTTTTTTAATGGATGTGAGTTAACATTTGTCGATTCATTGAATATATAAATGTATTTTCTTTTAATTAATTAGCGTGATATGTTGAGTTTTCTCAGTCCATACAAAATGAATTAGTCATTTCATTTTATTCCTTCCATTTTTCATATTATCCGCATCTTTGCTTTTAAGAACTTTTTTTTTTTTTTTTCTCTGAAGAAAATTTGGTTTTTACACGAATACGAAAACACTTTGAAAATTTCAATTTTTTTTTGAAGTGAAAAAGCTCCGGAAGAAGGGCGGGAAGTGGCGAATACGAGTTTTGGCACCGATGAGAATATAGTTCGGGTGGTAAATAATACTTTTGGTATTAAAGCAAGAGTTAATTGCAATGTCGTAGAGACTAACTTATGATTAAACAAAAAAAACCTAATCAAATAAAACAAAACATGTTTCATAAATTTGTCCCTTACATAATTGATTTTTTTTTGTCAACCCTTTCATAATTAAGTTGAGAGTTAATTCTCTTGTACGGGTTGTAGAGAAAGAGAGAGAGAGAGAGGGCAGTTCTTGCATGTTCAACACCGGCGTCCCTATTTAAAAAGACTCGTAAAGTTGTCATTTTTCTCTTCCTCCAACCATTCTGATTCTAAGGGTTTTTCGTTCGGAGAATGTCTTTTTGTTTTCTAGGGTTTTGAATCTTCTTTATAATTTCAGCTAGTCTTGACAAGGAGAACAAATGGGTCCTCTTGTCGGAGCGAGCGAGCTTTCGATAGCACTCGTCGAAGCTGGAAATAATCTCCTCAAGCCTCCTTCTTCAACCGACGGGATTCTCAGTCTTCTCCATGTACGAATCCTTTCTTTCTCTCTCTGATTTTGTAACATTTTTTCTCGTATAAATGGGTTTTCTCGTTGCTTTTGTTCATCTTTTTGTTGCGTTTGGTGAAATTCCTGTGTTTCGGGTTTGGATTACAGGAAGCGATTAGGGTTTCTCGTATTTTGAAGATAAGAAAATTTCGATTTTGGCCCCTTTTTGTTCAATGTTTGATGCAAGATTTCGTATAGGTGCCGATTTTTCCTTGTTCGTTTGTGTTTTGGGATATCGAACTCGTTTCTTTTGTAAAGGTGGAAACTTTTAGGGTTCTATTGCTTTCAAATCCCTAGAGGAAATTTCTCTCTGCGGTTTATGTTTCACTCATCTGATTTTCGATGCTTCTCTGTGTAGGAAATCGAGTCTCTGCTCGCCACCGTCGAGCAAGATCCTATTCTATCAGTACAAAATGCCCTAAATCCATCAATGAAGGCTTTGGTATCTGCTGATCTCTTAAGAAACCCTGATTCTGATGTTAGGGTTTTCGTTGTCTCCTGCTTAACTGAAATCATGAGGATTACTGCCCCAGAGACCCCATATAACGATGACCATATGAAGGTTGATATACCGTTGAGCCACAATTGTGTATCCTTTGAATTCCAGTATCACTATTCTCTTCTTTTTGTAATGTTTCTTTCAAATTTTCTCTCACTGGGGTATCTGCTTTGCTTCTTTGCCTTACAGGAGATCTTCGAGGTGACAATAGAAGCCTTTGGAAAACTAGCTGATGCTTCCTCTCGCAGTTATAGGAAAGCCGAGGCCGTTCTTGATACTGTTTCAAAGGTCAGATCATCCTTGGTGATGTTGGATCTGGAGTGCGATGACCTTATTCTAGAGATGTTTCGGCAGTTCTTGAGAATCATAAGGTAGATACAGAACCCGAGTTAGCAATGCTCAATTATCTCTCAGGTACTTTATGTGACGCTGATGGCTTTTCTTTTCTGCATCTATTTAGCCCGGATCATCCTCAAGTGGTGCTTCTTGCAATGGAAACAATAATGATCACAGTTATAGATGAAAGTGAAGAAGTACCCATGGACTTGCTTGATATTCTCTTGGCTAGTGTCAAAAAGGATAGTCAGGTAAGTTTTTCCTATTTCAAGTTAATTCTCTAAGCCTTCAATAGACTTGAGATTTGATTTGTCTGGTCGGCCATGGCTTAGGATGTCTCACCAATGGCTTCGAAGCTTGTGGAGAAGGTTCTCAGTAGATGCACCTGTAAGCTTCAACCGTGCATCATGGAAGCTTTGAAGTCCACAGGGACCAGCCTGGACATGTATTCTCCAGTAGTTTTGTCAATATGCCAAAGCGAATCTGCCACTACTCAAGCACACAATGTTGTTAATGCCAAAGAAAATGAGGTATCATTGATGCCTTGAGCTCCTGGTTTGATTGGTAACAGAGTAGTTGTGAAGTCGAATCTTGAATTTGCATCTGCCAATAGTTTATATCAAGTTTCTTCTATCGTATTAATTTTTCAGGCAGACGGAAAGAAATCAGAAGAACAAGTAGTTCCGAGTGGTTCATTGGAGGTACTGTATTTTCTTGGCTTTTTAATTGTTAGTGTTCAGCTTCTTGCACATTGTTTGTTTCTTAATAAATATCTTCAAAATTTGTTGATTTAGGACAAACTGGATTTGGGGCTTTCGCGCAAGGGCAATAGGTCCAAGAGAACTGCAAGAGGTGGAACTCGTCGAGCCAATGGAGATGTCAATGTAAGAAATGGAAACGATTTGAAACAGCTTTTGAAGCAAGGGCAGTCCGAAAGTACAGATGCAGAGACCGAATCAAGGTCTACAAGGAAGAGAGGGCGGAAACCCAATTCTCTGATTAATCCCGAGGAAGGCTATTCGTTTAAGGCATCTTCAAGCAAGAAGGTGCAGGAAAAAGAACTTGGGGATTCATCACTTGGAAAGCTGGCTGCCAAGAAAGCATCTTTGCCTGCTAAAGTTGGTCAAACGAATCAGTCCGTTGTTATCTCTCTCTCATCCTCTAGTAGAGCTAGGACGGGATCACGTAAGCGTAGCCGGACTAAGATGGAAGAGACGAATCATGATGTAGGTTCTTTTGTTACACCAACATCAAAGACACAGATTGCGAAGAAAGATTCTCCTGAAGAAGAAGATTTTAAGGAATCTAACCTTGAAAAACCTAAAGATGGCATTAAGACTGCCAAGTCAAGTAAAAAGGAGAGAGCACAGAATGGTTTAGTGAAAACATCCGCAAAGAAGCCACTTGCAGAAACTAAGTTGGTAAAGACCAGCGGGAAAAAGTTAGTCCACTCAGATGCTAAGAAAAAGAATTCAGAAAGTGCAAGCAAGGATACACCTATTCCCCAATCATCAAAGAACAAGGTAGCAGACTTGATGAACCATGATTCCTCTTGCCAATATAATTCGCTAGAACTTCCTTCTTCCTTGAACTTATAGTTTGATAAACTGTGCAGAAGAAGAACTCTCGTGCAACGATGCCTTCCACCAAAGAATCTGAAAAAACTCCCAAGAGCCATCTCAAGAGGAAACGGACAGCTGGAGAGGAAGTGGTGGGAATTTTTTGCTTTCTCTGTCCATGGTACAAGGCATTGATTTGTCACCTGTTTTCATATGGCCTATATTCCTCTTTTCAGGAGTCCAATAAGAATGAGCTTGGTGAGGAATTGGTTGGTAAGAAAGTTAATGTCTGGTGGCCACTCGACAAGAAGTAAGTGTATAGCGAAACAGGCCAACTTACTTTTTGGATACTGTGTGATGAACGGTAGCAATCTTACCATTTATATTTGCACAGGTTTTATGAAGGTGTCATAAAATCCTATTGTAGTCGTAAGAAGACGCATGAAGTGAGTTAACTTCTCTAATTGTTGTTTCAGAATTCTCCCTTTGTTGCATAATTGATTCGTATAGAATTTTCCTACTGCTGGTCTCATTGCAGGTATCATATTCTGATGGGGATGCTGAAGTGCTTGATCTGAAAAAAGAACGCTGGGAGATAATCCAGGATAGTTCTTCAGCTAGTGAGGTGAAAATTTCTTACATTGAGCCTCTCTTTATTCATTCAGCATTCTTTCTCTTACAAAAAAATTGAATCAATCTTGTATTGATTTCCCCCAAAATCTTGATCAGGATAAGGAGATTGATCTGCCTGAGTCTATTCCTTTATCTGACTTGTAAGCGTTCATGGCTCTGTATCACCCGCAAGTTTTAACTTGGCTTTATCTCGGTACCTTTTTAGTCTTATGTTTTTGCTGTTATATGTAGAATACAAAGGCAGAAAGCCAAGAAGAGCAAAAATGCGTCTATGAATGTGGAACTGAGCAGCTCTTCAGAAGTCAGGTGTGGAAATTTATAATAATTCAAGTTATTGTGATATGAAGGTTTGATCCTTGAATGAATTAGCTCACTTTTATGGATACAGATCCTCTACGCAAACAATGAAGAAGAAAGACTTTGTAACAAACTCCACTAAGCAAGCGAAAAGAACCAAAGGTGCACCGAAGGCCGTAACCAATGAACCAGAGAGCAGAGAAGGGAAAAATCTTAAATCCTTAAAAAAGCTAAATGCTGAACCTGGCAGAACCAAAGGCAGGACTGAGAAAAGGCAGAAGGTGACTCGAGCTATGCACCGGGAAAGTGCAAAAGACTGTGATGAGAAGGAAGAAGCTGAAACCAAGGGTGAACACGGTCTGAAATTGGGGAAAGAATCAAATGCAGAGCTTGAATGTAAGAGAGAGCACCAAGAACTGCCTGAAGATTCAAATGCAGAAACCGAAACTGATGGAGAAGAGCGTAATTCAGTGAAAGAGTCAAATGTAGAACCCAAAACTGATGGAGAAAAATGGGAGGCAGCAAAAGAGCCAACTGCAGAACCCAAAAATGATGTAGAAGAGCGCAAAGTAGCAATAGAGCCAACCGCAGAACCCAAAACTGATGGAGAAGAGCGGAAGTCACTGAAAGAGACCAATGGGGAACTTGAAACTGACGGAGAAGAGCAAGAGTCCGCCAAAGAGCCAACTGCAGAACCCGAAAGTGAGGTGCAAGAGTCCGCCAAAGAGCCAACTGCAGAACCCAAAAGTGAGGTGCAAGAGTCCGCCAAAGAGCCAACTGTAGAACCCGAAACTGAGGTACAAGAGCAAGAGTCTGCCAAAGAGCCAGCTTTAGACATAAAATTGATTGAGGAGGATATGTCTGCAAAAAAGAGACATGAGAGTGATAGAGAAACATACACAAGCGTGCCTGAGGCTGGTAAAGTAGAAAATGAAGCTGAAGAAGATGATCAGAGAGCAATTAAGGAACTGAAAGAAGAGTCTGATAAGGCAGAAGTAGATGCTAGTCCTGGTTCAGGTTGATCCATGAATCAAGCATGGTTAGGAATGTTAATTCAGAACAAAAAAAAAAAAAATTGGCTCTTGTGGTTTAGGTAATTTATGTGTTTAGTGAAGCTCCTCGTTTAGAGACTAATGGTGTTATTGTTCGTAGAATCTTCTGACCTTTTGGAACTAGTTTGATCTGATGTCACCTGGTTAGTAACATATATTTATATACATATATGTATTTAGAGACACGTCTCTGGGTATGAATAGTCGCTATCAGAGAATTAACGATCGTCTGTGTAGTCATTTCAGCATTTCCGGTATTGGACATACAGGTTTTAACTTCAAAAATGTTTTGAGTCTAAATATCAAATATTGATTGAAAAGCAACGGAACATAACCCTTGTCATGTCCATACAATATTGATTGAGAAGCTTAGGAACATAACACTTGTCATGTCCATATATACACATTCTTGTGCTCTTGTTTTTCCGCCTTCTTTTTTTTTTATGTGATGGAGCACCTACCTATCCATCTACCATACGAAGCAGAGTTTGGTGGTCCTGTGCAATATAGGTGGATGTATCCGTTCGAAAGATTTTTTAAACATTTGAAAGGCAAAGCGAAGAACAAAAGATATCCAGCTGGATCAATTGTTCAATCATATATGAATGATGAGATATCTTATTTCTCAGAACACTACTTTGCATCACACATTTCTACAGCTAGCAGAAGAAGGTAATAATTTACTTATATGTATGTTAAGTTATTGTAAATGAGTCATTTGTTTCAATTACATATATAAGGGTCAATTGCAGGACAAGTCGGTATGATGAAGGTGAAGTCCCCGTATATAGTGTATCGGTACCGGATATATTTACTGAAATAGATCGTCCAAGTGGCAAAAGCAGTGAATTTTGGTTAAGCGAGAAAGATTATAAATGCGCACATTCATATGTTTTGCGGAATTGTGATTATTTTTGGCCGCTTGAAAGATAACTACGCTTTCGACATTATTTTAACATAATGTTGTCTAACTTTTATACACTTTGTCATAATAACATGAATGTTTGCAACACAGAGTATTGGACGCGCAAATTCGATTCGAGTACCCAAGACTATCTAATGAGGAGGTCATGGCGAAAAGAGATGAATATTTTCATATATGGGTCCGCCAATATGTATGTATTTCCTATGAATTTTATTATTATATAGTAATTAACCATGCTAATTAAGTGACATATTTTCTAATGTATAGGTGAATGCAATGAAAAGTCAAGAAAATTTTCCTAATTGGGTTCATGAAATAGTGGAAGGTCCTGAAAATAAGTCACCTCGTGGCCATGTATTTTACACGAGTGTATTTGTTTCACACGCTTGGTCACGGAATGACGAAAAAAACAATGAATTATGGGGTATGTGTCCGAAGCCAAAATTATTCTGAAGCATCCGAAGAAGATGATTTCTATGGGCCCGTAGAAACTATCATGGAGTTTCAATATCCCGGATTTGTGAATTTAAAGATCATATTTTTCTACTGTCAATGGTTTGACCTGACGATTGGAAAAGGTACTCGAAAAAGCGAGGGAAGCATTGTTGACGTGCTCTCATCACGGAGATATCAAAACTACAAACCATTTATTTTGGGTATGAATTTCATGTTTTTACTTGTGTATATATATATATATATATATATATATATATATCTTATTATATAAAGGAGAATGCACTCAAATTATAACTCATTAGATCGTGACATGTGTCATTTTGATTGAGATGATGACACGTATTAATATACTAACGTATAAAGTTAATTTTAATTTAAATAATATTTTCTTTTTATCTAAAAGTTAAAAAAAAATACATCATCGCAAAAAAAAAAATGTCCTAACGTAACAAAAAAAAAGTCAATATCCTTCTGTAAAAAAAAAGAAAATTGGAAAAAAATATCATTAAAAAAAGGTAAAAGAGAAAATTTGTAAAAAATATCATTAAAAAGATGAAAAATTTGTTTCATGTCAATACGTTTAAAAACAAAAAAGAAAAGAAAAATATCATAACTAATCGAGAAAAAAATAAAAAAAATACATCATTCAAGCAAATCATGAATTCGAGAGTTCCACAAATCGATCAAAGCTATTTTACTTTAAACTTTTCCCAACGTGAGTGTGACACGTAGGCAAAATCGTAACTCACCAGATCGTGAGATGTGTTAATTTTAATTGAGATTGTGACACATGTCAATATATTAATATAAAAATATAATTTTTTTTTCTCTACATTATTTATTTCTTAAATCAAAGTGTAGTGTAAGTAAAAGAAAATAATAGTCTAAAAAAAAAAAAGAAATGTTATTAAAAAAAATTAAAAGGAAATAGTAAATAAAAAAAACTAAAAAAGAAATATTAGACAAATTATTTATAATTGTAGTGTAACTAAAATGAAATAATAGTCAAAAAAAGAAAATAAAACATATTATTAAAAAATTAAAAGGGAATACTAAATAAAAAAACTAAAAAAAGAAAATAAGACACATTATTTCCAATTTCTAAAAGTATTAGTGCGGCATATAAAAAATTGATATTCATGAGATTACGACATGTTTTGTTAATACTTTTAAATTTATTTAATAATTTATTTACTAATATATTTACGGCATATAATATGTTTTGTTCCAAACGCAACGGTCCATAATCAACAAGATTTAACATATATTTCTTACATTTTCATAAATTTTATCTTTATGAAATTTAATTGATTACCGACACGTTTTACTTTATTTTTTATCATTTATAAATAAGTTATAATTAAAACCCCGCGTATTACGCGGGTCCTAATCAAGTATATATATATTTGTATATTTATAAACATCTAATTTAAAATTTAATTTGTTGCAAGGTCTCAAGCGGATCAGGTTTGTTATCTTCCATACACATATACTAAACGCCTTCGGAAATTGTGGCATACAGTTCTGAAAGTAAATCCTAGAAATCGTGTTCAAGGAAAGTTTAACGAAAAAGAACTGGTCATTTTGCAACAAACAGATGATGATGGAATGACGGATCTGGTTGAAGAAATAACTGTCGATAGTTTAGTCGACGAAAATCATCCAATACAAGAAATTGATTTTGAAATTGAAGACGCTGGACCAAAAGATGAATTTCTTTGTAATTTATCATCTTCATATGATGATGATGAAATTTGAATAATATGTATGGGAGTTTTAATTAAAGTTTGTAACATATTTGTGTGATTTGTATTGTTAAAAAAAATTTAAAATATTTATTTTCCAATTTGATAAATATCGATATATATAAAACATAATGTATACAAAAATCGAATAGTGACTATAGTTCAGTGGAAATGTAACATTTATATGACTCATAGGTCTTAGGTTCGAGTAAGAGGATTTACGTTAAAACTTATTTTTCATATTATATGATACAAAACGTATATATATATATATATATGGTTAATGTAATAAAAACTTAAAGGTTTCATTAGCTCAGATGGTTTGCAACATAGATATTACTTATAGGTCTCAAGTTCAACTTGCAGATGTGGAAATTTTCACATTTTTATATAGAATGTCACAAAAGGATTACATATGAAATACCCATTAATTTGAGACTACATCGTGACGAGAGTCTGAAAATGTCACTACTTTGCAACTGATTTGCGACTAATCAGTATAATTTTTGGAAATTCACCAAAAGATTATTAAATAGATTAGTTTTAAGTATTTATTCCGAGATTCAATTTCCAGTTACACTAAATATATTATCTAATAGTCAAAACTTCTAACTAACAATTTTTATAAACTCCTACTTATCTTATATTTGCATATCAAATAACTTTTTTACTTTATATTACATATGTTTGCAATCTAATGATTGTTAAAGTGTATAAAAATTCAAACTTTACTTAGTAAGGCTTAATTAACACTATATACTGAAGTATAAGTTAAGAAATATAATAGCAATTATTGATTAAGTATGTGTATCAATTTTAGGGGATTAAAAGTTTAGGGTTTAGTGTATAGACTTGTGACTCACTAAATAGTATCACAAAATAGTCACAATCTGTGACTACTTTTCTACATTAGTCCCAAATTTGCGACTAATTTGTGACCAACTGAATTTGCTAACAGGTTGGGTTTTAAAATTATTTGGGCTTTTAGTGAAATTATTTGGGCTTGAATAAATCTCCCTAAAATTAGTTTGCGACTAATTACCCACTCTTGACGGACTCTTAGTCAAAACAAGTACCCGAAAAGATCTTATTCTCCATTCAATTTTCTAAACCCTAGATCTGATTTCGGTTTTTCTCTCTAGCTCTCATCCGATTTCAACTCTCTTTCTCCATTTCCTTCGACAGAATCTGTTCATCTCTTTGTCTCTCTCTCGATTTGGGTCTGAATTTTCACCTCTCTCTCTCTCTCTCTCAACAGATTTTCTTCCTAGAATCTGTTCATCTCTTTGTCTCTCTCTCGATTTGGGTCGATCTCTCTTTCTCTCTCAACAGACAAAATCAGTTCATCTCTCTATCTCTCTCGTTTTCCTTCCTAAACTCGACAAACCCATGGCTCGAAAAGGAAAATCCCGTAGAGGTCGAGGGACTAAGACTCATGGTGGAAGTAGACCAACCAGCGAAGTTGGTTCGACCTCACACGGAGCTCTTCGAGCCAACGCCGGAAAAGGTGGAACCTCAGACGAAGGTCTTCTATCCAACGCCGGAAAAGGTGGAACCTCAGGCGGAGGTCTTCTACCCAACGCCGGAAATGGTTCACCCCCAAACGGAGGTTCGAGAGCCAACGTTGGAGAGGGTTCGCCATCAGGCTCAGTTGCGAGATCCAACGGCGGACCGGTTACCCCGATGGCCGGAGTTGGTAGATCCCAAGGAGCCTCTTCTTACTCTTCGAACCTGTCTTCTCAGACCACAGTCTCGGTTAACAGGAACTCTCTTCCACGACAGTATGCACCGTCCACTCAACCGCGACCCTCCCATCTCTCTCAACAATTCCCTTCCCACAACAACCTCCTTATCCAAATCCTCAACCACATCCTCCGGTATTTCAGATTTCCCAGGAACAAAACCATCAAGTTCAGCTTTTCGATTATGAACAACCACTTGAGGATACAGAAGAGAATAATGATCCAGATGAAGATATGGCGGACTTCGATCAGATGTTAGATGATCTACTGGCTCTTCCTAGCCGGGAAAATCTCCCATGCTTGAGTGAGCATCCTATCCCCGGCGTTAAGACAACGTGGTAAGTTTGCTTTCATTTTTCTTTCATCTCTGTATTGTATATGCATAAGGGTCAGTGATTGTATAAGTTTACTGCATAAGTTTTAGCCACATAAGTTTAAGTTCAGTGATTGTATTGTATATGCATATAGGGCCAGTTTTAGAACTAAGAGTTTGTATATGTTGCGTTTGTTTGCATCATTGAATCTGTTTGCACCACTCGTGTTATCAACATATATCAGTTTAAGCTGATTCTTTTAGGCACAGTCGTATTCTTGTGGAGTCTTAAGTTGTAGAAATGGGTCACTTTATTATGGTACATATTGCTTCTTCTAAACTGACCATGGTCTTATTCTCTGTTTGTATTCATGTACTAGATTTACCCGGGACAAAGGCAAATTGACTCGTGTCATTGCTGGAATATTTTGGCGAAAGTTTGATGGGCCATACTATAGCTGGAAGGTTACGCCGATACACATCCAAGAAAGATACTTCAGAACGTTTGCGGTAATGATTTTTGGTTTTACTTGTGTTATATTTCATTTGTAATACATAAGTATCATCAATACTTATACCTTTATTGTACTGTGTAGCGGATGTACAATTGGAATATAGGGATTACAGACCTTGTGAAGCAGCATTTCTTGAATATTGCAAAAAACATGATCAAAGGAATAGTATCTCAGGCCAAGAACAGTGGTGAAAGGCCACCTTCGATTGGCGAGACGCTTTGGAAAGCAATGTGAGTTCATTGGAAAACTCCAGATGCAGTGGACATGAGCTTTACTGTTTTACAGTCCCGTAACTCTGATCGTGGTGGTCTTGGAGTCCACAAGCACGTATCCAGGCAGAAATCATACTTGACCATTCAACAAAAAATGGTAAAAAGTGTGTCCTTCCTTTTGAATTACAAACTGATCTACTTAGTATGTGTTTTCTATTATTACAGGAAGAGGAACTAGGGCGACCTGTTACTTTTGGAGAAGTTTTTATGAGAACACATACAAGGGCGGATGGAAGTTTTGTTGATCAGAAGGCCAAAGCAGTAGCTGAGGCTTACGAGAAGAGCCTAGCAGAGGTAATGTCTCTAAAGGATGCCGCTGGTCCAGAAACATCAGGGTTCGTCTTAGGAATCTACTCACCGCACCCTCACCCTTGAAGAAAAGAATCAGATATTCTTTAAGGTAATTTCCTTTATCTTCTGCTTTTTTATGGTAGGATTGTCTGTGTTATCATGGCCGGTATTGAGTTATGTATAAGTTTCTCTTCTCTTTTGTTCTGATTTTTGTTTCATTTTATGTTTCTCTTTCTCCTCAACTGGTCCATTCTGAGCTTGAATACTTCATGTCTTTGTTTGGTGAGCACGATTTGTTAGCATAGTTAGAAATACTTTATATGGATTTATTGATTCAAAGTTTTTGGACTGTACATGCATCATTTGTGTCTTCTGAATAGATTGTTCTACTGCCATACTTTTTGTGGTGATGTTTAGGGTTCAAGTAAGTTTATACTTGTTTTTTGTTTTGAATCATTCTATTTTGAATCATTCTGCTATATTTACTTGTTTTTTAGATTCTTCTTAGGCATTTTATGTGTTTAGCTTCATGTGAACGTAACTGTCTTGGCTGTTTTTTCTTGTTTTAGTGTACTGAAACAGACCCAAAAGGTAACCATTTTGGACTTGGCCAACTCCGAGAGCTAGTCAACAAGGGGAAAAGAAAAGAATGTTATGCAAGCTCGCCTTCGACTGAACTATTAGAGATCCAGGAACAGCTTCAATCCGCTCGTCGTAAGATAGCTGACCAAGAATTGGAAAATGCTCGACGTGATGAGGAGCAACTGGAAGATCAAAACAGGATCTCAAGCTTGGAAACAATTCTCTCTTACCTTAAAGAGACTCATCCGGGGCTTGCAGCTTACATGACTCAATCTCAGCTCTCAAATACTACACCAGCCACTGCAACACCCTCTCCACTACTCACTGACTCAGCCCCAGCCCCAACCAATGCAACAGCCACACCCCCAGGCAATGAAACAACCACTGCTCTATCCAACCCACCTGCCACCTGAACTTATCCTACTTTTAAAACCTTTTTGATGTGTTAAACTTTATATTTTGTGTATGGGATGTGTTAAAACTTTGTATTTTGTGTATAGGATGTGTTAAAACTTTATATTTTATGTTTGGGATATTTGGTTTATGTTTGCAATACTTGTTTTTTAATTCAATTATAATTTCAGATTTAAAACATCTTTTAATTTGTTTTTAATGTAAAGAAAAATATATGTAATATATATTTTTTTTTGTTAAGTTAGTTGCAAACTAGTCGCTTATTTGTGACCGATTTGCGATGCAACCGTGGACACATTGAACAAATATGTCGCACTGTCGTTGTTAATACGCGACGAAATTACGACTAAGCCTTGATAATATTGGTCTTTAAAATGTCACAACTGCATGACTACAATGGAAGTCACTACTTATTCTCAAATTTACGACTACAAGACTATATCGTACAACAGTCGCAAAATAAGCCTCGTCACTTTTTAGTCTTTAATATACAACTCCTACATTTCATCCCAAAGTAGTCGTATATGTACGACTAACATAAATCGTCACAGTTCAGTCCCCATTTACGACTATTTTGCCACGAAAATTTTGCGACTATTTATTTTAGTCACTAATTAGTCTTAAATTGGTCTTTTGCGCCTGTTTTGTGACCATTTTGGTAGTCACTCACTCTCTGTTTTCTTGTAGTGTTATACATATTATGTGAGTTAATACAAATGCAAAGTAAGATTAAGGGATTGTCGTGGCGGTTAGAAATTTAGGTTGGTTTAAACATATCTTTATATATATATGGTCATAGTATTTAGTTACTACCATTAAATATACACAACCTTAAATTCATTTTGATTTTTAAATACCCAATTAAAAAGTTGATCAGAAAAAAAAAAAAAAAAAACAAATAAGACTAATATTTTGCATAAGTGTTAGTTAGAATTGATAAGGCCAACGTTTAAACTTAATCATAGTTTGGCTGAGACGTAGCGTTGATCACTAAACACATTGTAATATTGATAGGACCAAGTAACAATTTTTGTTTCGAAAAATGCCGCTCCAGTCAATTACTTAGTTAGTCAATTTACAACCAAATTCCTAAATTAAAACCCTTATTAAGATTTAGACCAAACTAAGTACAATTTACAATGAATAAATGAGAATTTAAAGACAGTAAAGAAATAAAATAGAACGAATCAATTTACTTGATTAGAGATTATAGATTATGTAATTGTTGTTAATAAATGAAAACGCATTTAGGTTGTTTTAAACATATCTTTATATATACTTGGTCATAGTATTTAATTACTATCATTAAATATGCACAACCTTAAATTCATTTTGATTTTTAAATACCTAATAAAAAGTCGATCGAAAAAGAAAAAAAAAGAAATTAAAACTAATATTTTGCAGAAGTGTTAGTAGAATTGATAAGGCCAACGTTTGATTTTAATCATAGTTTGGCTCAGACATACGCATTGATCACTGAACACATTGTAATGTTGATAGGACCAAGTAACAATCTTTGTTCCAAAAAATGCTGCTCCAGTCAATTACTTAGTTAGTCAATTTACAACCAAATTGCTAAATTAAAACCCTTATTAAGATTTAGACCAAACTAAATATAATTTGCAGTGAATAAATGATAATTTAAGGACAGTAAAAAATAAAATATAACGAATCAATTTACTTGATTAGAGATTATGTAATTGTTGTCAATAAATTAAAACGCATATTCTATGATTTAATGGAATTTAAACACCGGAAAATAAATAAAATTCATGAAAAATAAAACAAATTAATTACATTTATTTTAAATATATATATATATATATATATATATATATATATATATATATAAATAAGTGACACATGACAGCCGCTCATAATTTAAGTTTAGAGAAATCTTACTATATTATATAAGATTATTTTTCTCTATTAAAAAAAATATATCTATAACGCTGTAACTTTATTTCCATTTACACATCATCCAGAAATGTATGTCTTCATCAAGAAATATTTGAAGATATATTACCTAGGAGTAAAATGAATGCAGGTATTGTTTCAAATTCTTCTCCAAGATTATCAGTTTTTCTAAAGAGATAATATAAAGAAAAGGTGTATAATTCCAAATGATTCTTCTTCCACCAACCCTTATTTCTTTATATATATATATATACATATATTGTTTTTTTAATAATAATTTTGTTTGTTCTTTTTTAGATATGTAAATAAAATATAAAAATATATAGACCAAACTCATTACCATGGTTAGGTGAACTTGGCAAGTGTGTAATTACAAGGATAATTTTCCTTTTTTTATTTTTTTTTGTCGTCTCCCCTTTATTTCTTTATATATACAAAACCGTAACTCAATTTGTAACGACGCATTAATCATTTCATCCTTTTTCGAAACACTCTCTTCAAAACCGAAGCTCTTTAACTTTCAACGACCGGAAAAAATGCCAGTCGACGAATCTTCGCCGGCCGGAAAAACAGTTTGCGTCACCGGAGCCGGTGGATACGTCGCTTCTTGGATTGTTAAATCACTTCTCGAGAGAGGCTACACCGTCAAAGGAACCGTACGGAATCCAGGTCCGTTTTTAAATACTCCTTTCGCTCTATTTTTTTTTTAGATTAATTTATTGATTGGATTGATGACTTTTTTTGGCAGATGATCCAAAGAATACCCATTTGAGAGAACTTGAAGGAGCAAAGGAGAGATTGATTCTGTGCAAAGCAGATCTTCAGGACTACGAAGCTCTTAAGGCGGCGATTGATGGCTGCGACGGCGTTTTTCACACGGCTTCTCCGGTCACTGACGATCCCGTGAGTTTTTTTTGTTTTCTGGGGTTTTTCTACTTTTTTCTCGCACTTTCTGTGGTTTCAGAGAAAATTGAATAAAGTTAAAGGACCTACATGAAATAAAATGATGAAATATCTTATTAAAGTGGAGCTGATTTCATTTAGATTTTTGTTTTTTGTCGTTTTTTTTTAAATTAGAACGTGTCATTATCGAATCGCTTTCAATTATGAAAAATATTTAAGGGATAATTTATTCAATAACTATATTTTTTTTTAATTAGGCAAGTAACCAAAATTAGCCCATGTGACCAAATAATAGCCATTAGATTTAGGATATTTGGTTACTTGCCTAATTAATAAAAACAAATTTGGTTATTTAGCAAATTAACCTAATATTTAATATATTAGCATGAAAAAATCAGAGAATAGATTTTTCAAGACGTTGTATCATGTATGTTAGTTTGGTGGAGTTTTTATTTTATTTTTTCAAGACGTTAAATCACTATCCCCATTTTCTTGTGATGAATTTATTAAATTTTGAATTCAAAGAGAAGAAAAGATGGTTAGAAATTATCTTGTTGTAAGACAAAATCAATGGATATAGTAGTATGTTTAAATTAGGTTTTGATTATTATTTTTAAATGTATAATAAAAAAATTAGGAGCAAATGGTGGAGCCAGCCGTGAACGGAGCCAAGTTCGTAATAAATGCTGCGGCTGAAGCCAAGGTCAAGCGCGTGGTCATAACCTCCTCAATCGGTGCCGTTTACATGGACCCGAACCGTGACCCTGAAGCGGTCGTTGACGAAACTTGTTGGAGTGATCTCGATTTCTGCAAAAACACCAAGGTAAATTAAATTGGTATTTTTTAATCTTTGCATGTACTAATTAAGATTTTTATTTGATTGTTTGTTTTTTGCGTTTACGTTTGTATGTTTGTAGAATTGGTATTGTTACGGCAAGATGGTGGCGGAGCAAGCGGCGTGGGAGACGGCGGAGGAGAAAGGTGTTGACTTGGTGGTTTTGAATCCGGTGCTGGTTCTTGGACCGCCGTTACAGCCAACGATCAACGCTAGTCTCTTCCACGTCCTCAAATATCTAACCGGCTCGGCTAAGACCTATGCTAACTTGACTCAGGCTTATGTGGATGTTCGCGATGTGGCGCTTGCTCATGTTCTTGTCTATGAGGCACCCTCGGCCTCTGGACGTTACCTACTGGCCGAGAGCGCGCTTCACCGTGGCGAAGTTGTTGAGATTCTGGCTAAGTTATTCCCGGAGTATCCACTTCCGACCAAGTAAGTGAAACTTTGCTTTTAGCACTCTAATATTTTCTAACTAATTATGTCACTTAATATTTGCTAATTTATTGGTTAGTTTTTTATAGAGTCGAAAACCATATTATCAAAACTAATTAAATATTTTTAGTTATGTGATAAAATATAATTATAAAAAAACACCATAAAAATAAGTATATTTTAAGATTTAATAATTAAAATACTATCGTCTCTATATATAAGTTTTCTAATCATAAAAAATGAAAAATATATTGTCTATTAAAATTGAACTAGATAATTTTGTGAAAGATAAAATAGTTCTGTGAATATAGGCTTATAGTTGGGATAATAATTTACGAAATAATTATCAAGCATTGTATCTTTGCAACCAACGTGGAGGTGAATGTTCATATCTTGCATTGTGGTCCAATATATTTTATTTTCGTCACATTATTAAACGAAAATCCAATTTGATTTGTGCAACTTGTAGTATCTCCAACCCTATTTTAGAGTCAAACTTTTTTATTTACAAGATGGTCTTTTGAATTTTTATTTATTTATTTATGATTGGAAAAAAAAAAGAATTATGAGATTTAGTGAATATTATGATAAATTAAATAATATTTGTTAAATATAAATAAATAGGAATATTCATTAAGTATAAATAAAATTGATATATTAAATTATTTATAATTAAATGAATATTTATAAAGTATAAAATACACTAATGTTGATGGTTAAATCAAAATTTACCATGTTTTATTATTTTTATCTTATGTAATGTGATTTTATTTGAATAATAAATGTTTAATTTTTAAAAAATTATAATTTAATGAAGTTTTTACAAAAATAAAATAAATGGGGTCGATTTTTAAATTTTACAAATAAAAAATGTTTTGTAATAAAATAAAAGGAGAATATACTTTAGAATATTCTTTTTTAGAGTTAAAAATAAAAGAATACATTGGAGTGAAACTCACCTCTATTATAGAATTTCTAAAATATAGAATTTCTCTATTTTAGAGTAAAAAATAAGAAAATACGTTGAGATTTTTCCACTTACTTAGACTCATCACTTTGTGTAAAAATAAAAATAAAAAAGAGCAAATGACGATAGTAGCTCTAGTGTAGCTATTAAGATAATGACCCGTCTCATTTCTCAAGTACTCTTTCTTTGTAACTAACATTATTTCAATTAGACTTTATATTAAACAAATACACACACACACAAGTACACAACACATATGTGCATGTGTGCTCATTAGTGTACTTCAATACAATAAGTCGTCACCAACACTTATCAGTAAACATGAACACCCAAGGCTAGTTATGACGATAGAATGACGTCACGTCGAATCTTTTTTTTTTTTTGGTCACGTCGAATCTTGACATACCTTATCCAATATATATAATAGTTCTTTATAATTTTTTCACAATATGAAATGTCTTTTATCTCTTATTTTGATACAAAACATGATGGGTGTGAGTTGGTCCCATGTTCTTTTTTTTTTAACGTTTGTGGTGAAAGTTAGTGTACCAACAACACACCATAAGCCGAAGTCCTCTTGTCACCTACTGCTGACGTGGACATTTTCCAAACCATTCACATACACACAATATAATTGTTTATTGAAAAGAAAAAAAGTGGTTGTAATGGAGCTAGTCTTTGTATTTTGCCTAACTTTCAATTAGACAAATCAATCGCTTTAGAGTAAATAATGTTCGAGAAAGATTGTGTTAAGTATTCTGGTTTGTTTTAATTGTGTAGGTGCAAGGACGAGAAGAACCCTAGAGCTAAGCCATACAAGTTCACTAACCAAAAGATTAAGGACTTAGGCTTAGAGTTTACGTCCATCAAGCAAAGCCTCTACGACACAGTCAAGAGCTTGCAAGAAAAAGGTCATCTTCCTCCTCCTCCTCCTCCTCCTTCGACATCACAAGAATCCAGCGAAAATGGCATCAAGATCGAGTCTTGAAAAGTTTATCCCCTGAAGTATCCTTAGCCGTCGCAATTGCTTTTGTTTTAGACAAACAACAAAATCTTTGTTTCTTGTCTGTGGTATGTGAAACATCTGTTTCTAAATTATCTTGTCTGGTTATGATTCTGTATAAGTAAAGATCTTTGGCCAAGAAAAAAAAACTGTTTGATGGATTTTGTATACAAGGCTTCATGTTTATTCTATGTAATAGATTACACTAAGTAAAACAACTTCATGTTTATCCTATGTAATAGGTTACATTTAAGTAAAGAATGTTTCTTTTATGTTAAATGTTATAATTCTTCAATCTAAGTCGCCTGTAACCGCTACTCTATCAGGTAACCCCATGTTCACAATGTCTTCTCAAGGAAGTGTTTCCGCGATTTGAGAGTTATCGGAGGATATGAAATATGTAGAGCACTCTCTGTTTTTACGGAGGACAAGGTAACCAATGGCAGCTAAGTAAATGGCAATGCCTGAGAATCCAAGGAGTCCTAAGAAGACAATGGCTACAAGCTTCATATGACTATGGATAAGCAGCTTGATGAAGCTGCTAACTAGATAATATATGTTTATACCCATAATAAGTCCACCAATGAGCCAAGTCACAGATGAGATCTACAGAAAAAACCCGCGGGATAAATGAGTTTTCTTTTCGAATCGATGTTATGAATATATAAGGGAAGTGAAGTTGTGTATTACCAGGAGTGAATTAGCGTGTGAGCCCATTTTGGTGTTGCTGCTTGTAAATTTGAGAAGTGGGACTAAAGCAAATGGGAGCTCAAAGGATAAGATCATCTGCAAACAGATAAGATGGTTGATGTTAAGAAGTATAATATGACTCAGAGTTTGGATTTGGGATATCGAGGTTATACCGAGGCAATGATGATTAACTTTCCGGCTCCAGCTGAGCCACCGATAAGAGCTACAATCAAACTCGGGATAATAGCTAAGCATCTTGTTAAGAAGTTTCTTAGCCAGGGCTTTAGTCTTAAATCAAGAAACCCCTGAGGAATAAAAGAACAGCACAAGATTCAGAGAAAAGTTAGGACTTAGGAGCATTTGTCCGGGCTTTGCTCACCTGCATTACGTATTGTCCTGCATATGTTCCGGTTATTGTTGAACTCTGCCCCGAAGCAAGCAACGCAATTGCAAATATCTTTGAGCTCCATTTACCCACAACGTTCTGTGGAAAGCATAAGAAGAATTTAAGAAGTATATATATCCTTTAATCTTGTATAATGTTGGGCAAGTAATTAAACGGATTTACCCGTAGCAGAAACGAAGCTTTGTTCAAGTCCAAATCTTCGCAACTCGCTCGATCTTCTGGACTCAAATCTGAGGCATTACAAACTGCACCACTCACTGATATCACAGAGACATTGATGAGAAATGCCACCATAAGGGCTAACCCGCTTTCTATCAAGTAATACCGACAAGCTTCCTGCAAAATGAAAATCAGTATACTTAGACTCATAACGTCCATGAAAATGTTTGTATGTTAGAGAATTTGATTACCTTGATGCCGGTTACTGAACGAGGAATCTTTCTAGAGAGAACCAAAGCTGAGTGAAGAAAGAGATTGTGTCTGAAAAGAAAATGATGAGAAATTTTGTTGAAAAAAAACTTGTAATTGGGTTAGGGAGAGAGAGAGAGAGAGAGAGAGAGTTGCTTACGGCATAACCATGGCACCGAGGAGAGAGATCGCTAAACCAGTTGCGCCATTTCCCTTTAACTGAGGAACAAAGAGGCCATAGAGGACTTCTTTTGGGTCTGGCTTTGAGTAACGAAGCTCAACAAAGAAGCATAGAGCAATAGTTAACACAAGAAACGCGATCAAGAACTCGAGCTTTCTAATCTGTAAAGATACAAAAAAAAGAACAATCTCACCAATCTAAAAGCCTCAGGAAACAGAGAATAATAAAAAACCAAGATATATATATACCCCATATTGTTGAAGTGCTAGAAGAATCAATGTACTAAGTCCTGTGAGAAGAACACCAATCCAAACCGGGATATTGAAAAGCATGTTTAAAGCAAATGCTGTCCCAATAACTATATACAAAAAAACCAATGATTGATTCATTAATTAGCATTTGCTTGAGAAAATTAACAGAAGAAGAAAAATACCCCCATCGAAATTATCACTGCAACAGAAAAAACCTCATGCCTTCTGGAATGTCACAAGCAACTACCGCGATTTCCGCTACTACCCATAACATAAAGTTTGGAACTTTAGAGTACTCAGCTCTACAATGCTCTGCTAAATGCTTTCCTGAGAAGATCAGAGAGTCAGCATTTCAAGATATTATAAGCAAATTTGGCCATTGATTGGTTTACATAAAGACTAGATACATAAGAAAGACTTTTATTGAATTTAAGGTTAAACCTGTGACAACACCAAGATTTGCAGCCAGAGATTGAATCACCAAAGCTGCACAAGACGCCACCAATATGATCCAGAGTAACTGTTCACAAACCAGAAAGACACTCAATGGAAACCGTATACGTAAAAAAACAATCGAAGCCTAAGAAAGTAAAGGTTAAACAAATTGTATACGCACCTCGTACTTGTATTGAGCTCCTGATTGCAGATCAGTCTCAACTGTAACAACAACAACAAAAATGCATAGCTTGGACTTTGTGTTTAATAAAGTGATATACTTTTACGAATATTTATAAATTATAAAGTGAATCTTACAGTTTCCAGGATCAATGTAAGCAATAGAAACAAGAAAGCCAGGTCCTAAGTATGAGAAGAAGTTTTTCCAGCTCTTCCTCTGCATATATATATATATATATATAGAAACATACATTAAAACCAGAGAAGTCATTGATCCTTAATTAAGACTTCTCTTGTCTTCTTCAAGTCGATCAATTTTTTTAGTATTCATAAGAGCAGAGATTACTAATACATAAGAGCATTAATGATACATAAGAGCAGAGATTACTAATGGGAGTTTCAGAATATTAGGAACTACAAGAGGGGTTGTGAATCAGTTCTTGTAGATTTTTAAAGACTTAAACAACTGATTAAAGGGTAAAATGTGGGGAGACCAAATTTGAGCAGTAACAAAGAAAAGGGCCAAAAACGAAAAAAAGAGAAACCTCAGGGACAACAATCTGATTAGGATCAGAGTTTTCTATGAGAGGAGAGTTGGAGAAGCTTCTGTTGCCGCCACTTGGTGTTGCAGCCGCCATCGCCTCTCTGTTACGTCTATTCTCTCTGCCCAACATCAATATATATATATATATATATATACACGTGTATGGTCAAATGTGAGAGAAAATTGAATTAAGAAACTCATTGAAAATCTGTTTCTTTTTTTTTATCATTAATGCAAATGAGCAAAACTTTTTTTTTGAAGAATTTAATAAATGATAGTAATTCGAAAGTAGAAGTATCCCTCTGTTCCATTATATAAGATTTTCTAGCTAAAAGCACGGAGTTTAAGAAATATATAAATATTAATTTTTGTTTTATTTTTTTATATTAAAAACATCATTTAATATCTAATTAAAAACAAATTAACCAATAAAAACAAATACTGCAGAATATAAATAGTCACAATTCATTAAATTTTGCATAAAAACTTGAAAAAATCAAATAAAATGGAACAAAAAAATAACTCTAAAACATCTTATATAATGGAACAGAGGGAGTATATTATTAGAGAGGTAACTATGCACCAGAATGAAAGTTGAGTTTTTATTACATTATATTTTTATGTTGTCTTTAATTTTTATTTGAAAGTTGAGTTTTTATTACATCATATTTTTATGTTGTCTTTAATTTTTATTTTTAACGGATATATTCAATATTTGTTTTATAATTTTTTATTACATTATATTTTTATGTTGTCTTTAATTTTTATTTGAAAGTTGAGTTTTTATTACATTATATTTTTATGTTGTCTTTAATTTTTATTTTTAACGGATATATTCAATATTTGTTTTATAATTTTTTTAATAGTTGAGTTTTTATTACATTATATTTTTATGTTGTCTTTAATTTTTATTTTTAACGGATATATTCAATATTTTTTTATAATTTTTTTAATTATAGATATATATATATATAATGCGATATTTGATAATTTATAGTTTTCTAAATTTATTTAGTTAACGGATATATTTGTCTTTAAGTGGTTTATATTTTTATGGATATATTCGATAATTGATTTATATTTTTTTATTAATTATGGATATATATATATATATATATATAAATATCGAATTTGATGATATCAAAACAATTCTCATGGTTATCTATATCTTATTCGATTCTTATATATACCATCTTCTTTCTTTCATTGTCAAACAAATCATCAGTTTCTCCTTTTTCATATATTTTTCTCCTCTATAAATATTTCTCTTAATGTCTACACAATTCCATATCTATATTTCTCTTACGTTACTTTGTTTCAAAGATTTTAAGTGGGTTCGCTTGGACTATGCTAACCCCAATCCATTTAAATCCCATCGACGAGGTATGATTTAATAATTTATCATCAATAGATTCCTTTCAAGGTTAATACATATACTTTTGAAAACCAATTTTACACTTTATCGGTGGTTTTGAGGATCGTAACCAGAAGGAGGCAATTTTTGATTTAAAAAATAAAAATTCAAATTTCATTTTTAATCCAAATTAAAAACATAAGATCGTAAACACAATCTATACACATATGCTCTACCAGATTTCTATCGGTTCACCCCACATTGATAATTACAGGATTTCTGTTTTGCTAAAAACTATGCGTTCTTTGTTCGTATATATGTATAGTTTAATATTTTTAGTGTTTTCGTCGTCTATTTGTTTCTGTTTTCTTCCGTTATTGATATGTTTTTGTTCGTGTGTTTTCTATGTTTTGCAGATTAGTTTCTCCGATCGGCGAGGTATGATCTTTTCGTATATATGTATAATATATATTTCTATTTTTTCATTTCGTATATATTAATTTTCTTTCTTCTTATGATTTATATATCTCTGATTTCCGTTTTGTGTTCTCTAGGTTTCGCATATTAACAAGGTAGGATTTCTTTTTAGTTGTGTGCATATATTTTATAATGTTTTGCTTTTCTTTCCATTTATTCTTAGCTAACGTGGTTTATAACATTTTTCAGCATTATGTTTGAGAAAAGTTCTTTGTGACCTGGTTTTACGTTCTTTTTATGTTTTGTAGAAGCATAAGTTCCAGTAATTATTGTCTAATATTGACATACAGCATATGATAATTGCCTTTTTAGCACTCAAAAGAAAAAATATCAACAGTCCATTGATTAAACAATATAAAATCTATTGATTCCCAAACGTGGGAAGAGATCATTTATCGGGAATTTCAGTGAATCTGAAGGTTTACCTATACAGCCTACCAGTGAGCGTGAAGTGCTGGACCAAATATTCCAAGGCTACTATTTTACTATGCATGATTTTGTCAGTCTACAATAGTATGTGAATTAATTTATTTCCTATTATTTGTGTTTTATTTCAACACAAATATTAAAGTTACAAAACGAAAACCCTTAATTTTCAAGATGACACTCGAAATATTAAAAATATTATCCAACCCATATTCATTTTTACATGCATATAAATTTAAAAACTAGCAATCACGTATTTAATTTTTATAAATAATAAAATTGAATATTAAATACTAATGTTAACTTATTCTTCTGAAAATTCTCATTCCCGCACACGGTGCGGGCCATCAACTAGTTATTATTATTATTTAGTTGATTTTTATTTTATTTTTGATAATGCATTGCCAATCTACTTGATTTTCGAAAATGTTTTCTTACGAGCAAAATGAACAAAAACGTTATTGATAGAAAAAATTTACCCGGGCTCTCTCTTTGTCTCCAATAAATTAAATCTTAATATTTTAAGAAATTCTTATTAATACAAATCTTAATTATTTTATTTTTCTTTTTTTTAAATTAGGAAAAAAATTATGCTTAGGAAAAGCTAAATCAGATATTTTCCTAAAATTAACATTAGATCTCTAGATACGTATAAAAAACCTTTCAATTTCTTTTCCTCATCTTTTCAATCAATTATAGCAATAAGCCAATATGTAATAGAGATCCGTAAGTAAAACACTAATACACAAAAATTTTTTTTTTAAAAATCTTTAAAATACTATCAAAATAAGTTGGGGTTGTTTCAAAAATAACCAATAATTTGTGGTCAACCCCAAACATAACCCACTTTTTTCTCCTCTTCATATTTTGCCACTTTCTCACAAAAAAATCCCTAGCCTCCACACTTATTCACCAAAATGCCATTATGTTTCAATTTTTTTTTCTTTTTTTTAAATTCGGAAATTAAAAAAAAGAACAAAAAAAACCATAACAGATCAACTTATTTACGAAAATGTCATCTTCATCAATTTTTCCAACCACCATGAACAACCAAAATCAAGCTCTAAATGCTTCTCCAACCGATTGTTGAGCTCTAAATGCTCAATGTTTGTGCTCATAACCTCTTCATCTTCCATTTCCTCTCCAATTTCATCCAAAAACCTCTCTAATTTTCGTTCTAAATTTTTTTCTCTCATAATCTCATGTTTTCTTGTGGTTATTGCATCTAAAACGGCTGGGCTTCTTTGTTACCGGTGAGATTCGAAGTTTCAGGTGCTCGACGAAACTAAAAACAAGCTCGAACGGCGGAAAAAGGTAACATCACTTGATTTTCGCTAATTTCATATCTGTTTCGCGATAGCAGACTTCAGGTCAACGGAGAGGTTAGATTTGCAATTGACCATTTTTGAAAATATCTGAAGGAGACTTCACCTGAAGTCTGCGCGTTCTCCTTTGGAAACAAAAAAAACTAGTGCAGACTTCATCTGAAGTCTACGTAAAAGTGATGTTAGTTTTGCATTTGACCAAAACTTTGACTTTACAGAGCAGACTTCACATGAGTCTGCTCAAACCAAACTTCTCTTGAAGTCTACTCTGTAAAAAATCGAGGTCAATTTTGCATTTAACTGAAACTTTGACTTTTTATAGCAGACTTCATGTGAAGTCTACTCTGTACGGAGAGGTTAGTTTTGCATTTGACCAAAATTTCGAACAATTGACCAGGAAAAACATTAATTCGCAGACTTCGGGTGAAGTCTGCGACTTATTTAAATAAATAGTAGACTTCAGGTGAAGTCTACTATTTATTTAATTCGAGATTTTGGTCAAACACAAAACTAACCTCTTTTCGGCGCAGACTTCACCTGAAGTCTGCTCCAAAAAGTCAAACGTTAGTCAATTGCAAATCTAACCTCTCATTTTCGGCGCAGACTTCACCTGAAGTCTCCTTTCGGTAGCAGACTTCATTTGAAGTCTGTGCCATTTTTACGGTTTTCCGCGTATTTGCGCAGACTTCAGGTGAAGTCTCCTCTAGAAAGTCAAACTCTGGTCAATTGCAAAACTAACATTTTTATTTTGCAGACTTCGGGTGAAGTCTGCTCTTATAAAGTCAAACTTCTGGTCAAATACAAAACTAACCTGCTTTTTACTGAGGAGACTTCACCTGAAGTCTGCAAACTCTATAGACTTCGGGTGAAGTCTACTCCGTGATATGCCTTAATTGCAAAAGTAACCCAAAGATACAGACTTCTCCAGAAGTCTGCTCCGTAGACTTCAAACGAAGTCTGCTCTGGAGACTTCTGGAGAAGTCTGTGTTTTAAATTTTATTAAAAATCCATTTATATCTTATTTATAATTAAGATTTTTCGATTTTCTTGTTCTGGCATGTGTATTAGTTATTGTTTTTGCTTTTGTATGAGTTTGACATGTTTATGTGAAATATTAATGGGAGAAATCAATTTTCTTGTTTGATTAGCCTTTAGCTCATATGTGTAGACTTCGTATGAAGTCTGCTTCGCAATTACGATCGCTAATGTGTTTTTATATGTTTTTTTTCCAGATGGTTCAGTTACCTGTTGTTTATGGAGAATGGGTTATGGAAGATAGGTCGTGGCAATTTGTGGTGGATAATTGGAGAGGAGGAAGAATGTTTTTTTTGAGTGATGGTTGTACACATGGTGAACTTGTTGAAATGGCACAAGACGATTATATGCTAGACAAGCAAACCGAGTCCGTGGAGTTAACTTATTCATTACCGGAATCAATGTTGCAACATATGGCTCCGGATAAACCTCCTATGCATGTCACAAATGATAGACAAGTTCGTAATTTGATCGAGTTATGTAGAACGCATGTTTTACGTCTTTGTGTCTCGAGTGGGTTCAAGATGGATAATGGCAATAATGACAATGTGGATGGATTTGTGGATGGTGATTGTGATGAATATGCAGATGAAGATACGGACAAAGATGCAGACGAATATAAGGATGAAGATGCGAAAGAAGATGAGGACGATGATGCGTCTGATGGTGGTGATGTTATTCGTAATTTGGATGATGATTTGAACGGAGATGATGGTATTGAAGCTATTGATGGTGTCGATGATGATTATAGTGAGTATGGAAAAGTAAAAGATGAGGATGAAGAAGATAACTCATTTGATTTCGTAGGTGCTAAGGCCCGTTGTGTTGGTGAAGGAGGAATAGCAAAAACGGCATGGTCCAACAATATATTTGTCAAACAGAGTTTTGCTAGCAAGGACGAGCTAGTGTCAGAATTGCGATTGACGGCGGTGATGTTAAAATTTGCATTCAAAGTATATAAGTCTACGAAAAGTCTTTTTGTGGCTACATGTCGTGTGAAAGGATGCGGGTGGAAGCTTAGAGCGGGTGTAAAGAACGAAGCGAAAAAGTTTTGGGTGACAAAGTATGTGAAAAGTCATACATATTCAATGGCGGACCGAGTATCTCACCGTAGAAATTGTACTCCGAAATACATTGGTAGGTTATTTATAGAGCGTGTTGGAATACTCGTTGGAATTACGCCGCAACATATCAAAGATTCAATGAAGGTGATGTTTGGTATGATTCTGGATTATACCACTTCATACAGAGCATTAATATATGCCCAAAAATTTGTGAGGGGAACAGCCGAACATGGATATGATAATCTGCCATCTTATTTGCATATACTCCAGAAAGCCAATCTGGAAACAGTAACCGGTCTTAAACTCGATGCTGATAATAGATTTAAATATCTATTTATAGCGTTTGGAGCCTCCATAGCTGGTTTTCAGTATCTCAGACGAGTTATTGTTGTGGATGGGACTCATTTAAGTGGGAAGTACGAAGGGGTTTTGTTAGTGGCAGCCGCACAAGACGGTAATTTTCAGATATTTCCTTTGGCCTTTGGAATTGTCGATAGTGAGAATGATGCTTCATGGGAATGGTTTTTCACCAAATTGCGCGGTTGTATCTCGGATCAATAAACTTTGGTGATAGTTTCTGACAGGCACGCGTCCATTAAGAAGGCGTGCGACACGGTTTTCCCTTGGGCAACACGAGGTATATGTTATTATCATCTTCAGTGTAATATTGTAACGAAATTTAAGGGGAAACATCTCATGTACTTGGTAAAAGGCGCTGCGTATGCGTATACGCTTGACGATTATGACCGATACATGGACGCAATACGCAGTGTAAAGCCCGAACTTGCGACATACTTGGAGGAGGCGGATCCAAAGCTATGGTCACGAGTTCACTTCGAGGGAGATAGATACAACATAAAGACGAGCAACATTGCCGAATCTATCAATGCCGCACTTAAGGTAGCTCGAGGATTTCCCATATCATTCCTTTTGGAATTTATCCGAGAGAAGCTAGGAAGGTGGTTTTGTAAAAGGCGAGAAGATGCTTTGAGTCTAACAACACGCCATAGTCGGGGAGTTGAATACTTGTTGACGATTCGTGACCATTACGCGTCTACAATGACGGTGGAAAGTATTGATAATTGGCAATTCTATGTGAAGGGAGGAACACGGGATTGTATTGTTGATTTGCGAAATAAAAAGTGTGCATGTGGTGTCTTTGATATTGAGAAGATACCTTGCTCACATGCTATTGCGGCTATGATAGTGACTGCTCAAGATGTGTCTACGGGCATTTGCCCGTCCTACGCGAAGGACTGTTTGTATGCGGCATACTCGGAAAACATTTATCCCAAAATGACGCCTTAAAAGGTCCTGAAACAGTACCATGTCTGCCTCCTTACATTAAGCCTCGTCCTGGTAGAAAGAAGAAGTCGAGATGGCAAACTTGGCTAGAAATCGCAAGGATGAAAGGCACAAAACCGCGGAAGATTCACAATCAATACAATTGTTCTAAATGCAAACAAGCTGGCCATACTCGACCAAAATGTGTAAGTTAATCTCTTCTTGCAATTAGTACCATCTCCTTTTTTTATTGTAAGTCATGCGATTGACAGCGGTTAATCATGTTATAACATGTTTATCTTGTTTATTACAAGCTTTTGTTTAACATTTCTTGTCTTGTTTGAACATGGTATTATTCCATAAAATCTAAGATGACATAGGAAACAAAGGAAGGAAGCAAAAAGTGGTTGAGAATCAGAGTTACATCATTAGCCGTACAAAATAAAGTACAAAATCTGAGTTACATCCCGCAATAGTAGCCAAAAAATAAAGGATATGAGTTTTTCTTACATCTACAAAATATATGCAAGAATCCTAAAAGTTAAGCGGAATTACAAAAGCATATAACTCGGTTGACGACGTATTAGTCATATAGGTCCAACAAGTTAAAGGTGCGTGATTCCGTACCACGTATGTTAGTCTCGTCGAATATCTCAGCCGCAAGCTTCTCCCTAATAGCAAAGATTTTGGCATCACACAAGATCGAAGTAAATGGAATGCCGAGAGCATGACATTCAATATACTTCAAACAATACACTCCACAATCCCCACTTTGCACGTTTTGTGGTACTCTTTTAATCCGCTCATGCGTGAATGGATCATATGGATACTTGTGTCTTTCCTTTGCTTCACATGCCTCACGAAGTAGATAAGGAAACATGACGGCTATAGGCTTCACTGCCTTGGAAATGACCACATCACTTGCGTGAGACACAATATTGTCCCAGACAACAATGTGTCTCTTTGGAATTGAAATCCACAGAGCCACCCAATGATCACCACTTATGTGTAATGGGAAGTATATATCATCCACTTCAACCCCCCATATCTTGTTTGTTCTGCAATAACTTGGTTCTGCACCTGTATAATAATCAAACGCACCAGCAGGTAAGAGTTTACCAGAACCGTCTTCATTTGCAGGAAAATCAATAAAGTCCTTGTACTTGGCAGTCCACATCATGCCTAAAAGAGTATCAACGAAACAAATTTTTTCGCTCCTAAACCACTCTGGATGTTTCGAAAACCGAAGCCTCAGTAGATTTATCCCAGCATCCATGTGCTGCATCAATAAAAAAAAAAACAGAATGGTTATAATAAGAATGGTATGCAATAGAAGTCTGCAATAGAAGTCTGCAGTAGAAGTCTGTAATAGAAGTCTGCAATAGAAGTCTGCAAAAGAAGTCTGCAAAAGAAGTCTGCAATACCGTGTCTTTTAGCCATTCTGTCGGTGTTCGCAGACACCAAAACCACTCTCGAGAACTGTGTTTTACTAGCTTCGGGTAATCCCTGTATACCATTAAAATGCAGTTTATTATTATTTAGAGAATACATAATATGATAAAGCTTACTTACAAGAAGTTTTCCTTTACTTACGGATCAAGTTTCAGCAAATCGTCTAGCACCTTCACCTTTTGCGTATCAACGGGAGCAAAAGGATCATATCTTTGTTCTTTTGGAATGACGACCTTAGCGGTTCTATTTCCTATAAAAGGAGAAACCTGTGACGGAGCAAGTTTCCTAAGCCTTTCACTCTTTGCCCGTGCCAAAAGCAAGACCGCCTTTTTCCGCTCGTTTTGTTTCAGTTTTTGAGCCGAAACATAATCTGTAGGTGGTTTTGAGTTGTCAACAATCATAACACTTGGCTCGTCCCTATTGACACTCTCACTTTGAGCTTCGTGACTGTTTGTTTCCATGTTCACAAACTTGCTATGCAATTTTGGAGTATCAAAGTTAAACATTGTACTAAATGAAAATATATTATGCAAACCAAAGTATACTTAACATAGAGAAACCAAACACATAACCAAGGTTCAAACAAGAAATTTAAAAATTATATAACGAGTGTACTTTGAACATAAACTTAAACGCAAATACTTTAAATAACATGAAACAGATTAGACTACTACTTCTTTCTTGCTTTAGCCCTTTGGTTTAGCCTTTGGCTTTTTCGATCTTTAGCCTTTTGGTTTTTGGGAGAGGATTTGGTACTAACCCCAACATCAGGAACATCAGGAAGGGTGTTGTCCTCATCATCATCGTCGTCTTTGTCCTCAGCTGGAGCTCGTGGAGACCTTATGGACTGTTCAACAACGACTACCTTATCAGAAAGGGTTTTGATCTTCTGTTCACAGCTACTAAAACCATCTTTTATCTTCGTTGACAACTCTGTAAAGCAAACATCAAAGTGTGATTGTAGTCTCTGTACCAATGACACCGGATCCTCATCCCCACTCCAAGAAGTAGATGCACGAGACCTCTTTCGGCTTTCTCCGTCCGAGTGAAGGCTGAGGTTTTCAGACTTCACATTACCTGGTTCACACTTCACATTATTGGAGACCTTACCAGATATCAAAAAAAAATCAGAGAATAAGGCTGCTTTTGTTGTCCATAGTACCTATTTCAATCTTCACATTATTGGAGAGCTTAATACCCTTGGTTGACCAGTGAGATTTGGTCCACTTCCAGCCTCCAGCACCATACTTGACTTTCAAAATGTTGATCTTCACATCTTCTTCATCATCATCCCAAAATGGGAACATTTCATCGACAATATCCTTTAGTTTAAAGTTGTTTACACGGGCCTACAAAAGATAGAACATGTAGAGTTAAACCATTTACAATAATTGGAAATTAGAGCATAATTTAAACAAAATTAGGAAAAGTACCTGTTTTAGCATATTTGTTTTGACATTTTTTCGTCCTCTGGATCCTTTGAATGCAAGCAGAGTGGAGTTGGGTTATTTGGAAAGGGCTCACCAAATTCAGATGCATAATCCGGTAGAGCAAAGTACACCCACACTTGGAGAACTTGTACAAACCCTTCGATCAAATACGTCTTCGTCAAGTCTTTATCCTTATAGACTCAATAAGGTTCTTGAAAGCGACTTTTCCCCACGGGTATTCCTCAAAAGCTTCTAAATCCATCACTAGCCTAGTCAAGTTAACCCGTGTGGGTGTTGTACCTTTCCGTGCTTCAATGTATCTAGCATAGATGGCTAGATATCCCAACCTCATGCGCTCCTCCCGAGTCCATGATTTACATAAACTACACGCTGCTGTTAACTCATCAGTACTTGGACCCATCTCGATACCCACACCAAGAAACTCCCAAAATTCTTTCATCTCATCCGTAACCTCTACCTCCGGGGTTTCCAGATTCGCAACATACTCACAGTTGAGACCAGTTAGATATTCAAACTCATACAACGAAAACCTCAACGGGTTTACACCAATGAAACTCCATATCTCATACGGCTTCTTGCACTCTAGCTGAAAACTTAGTATATGATGTACCAACCTCGATGCCCAAGCAAAATCCAGAGCGTGGAACTTTAGAAACACACCCAATCTCGAGTTCATAAGCTCTGCCCATTCATCTTCTTCTAGTGATTCGGCTAGAGCGTTAAAAAGCTTTGCATCACCACTATAGTAGCCTATGCTTTTAGTCGGACAGGGCTCATCGTCTTTCGTAAAAAAATCTTAACGGGAATTCTGGCGTAGTCATTATCGGAAAGGATTTCTAACACAATCAATCTGCGCATCAAATTATAAAAGAATTAAAGTCTGCAAAAGAAATCTGCAAAAGAAGTTTTCAAAAGAAGTCTGCACCTGAAGTCTGCAAAAGAAGTATGCACCTGAAGTCTGCACTTGAAGTCTATCTTTGAAGTCTAGTGCTGAAGTTTACGAGTGAATCCTGTAAAAAGAAAATACAGATCCAAACTGAGAAAATCGGCTACGAAATCCAATAAAACACAGTCAAACTGAGAAAATCGGCTACGAAATCCAAAAAAACACAGTCAAACTGAGAAGGTTTCCGAAAATACTGAGATGAAGAAAAACATAAAGGAAACAAACCTTCACAACTACGAACAGGTTCAAAATTCGGAGTGTTTCTCGAATTCGGAGGGAGTGAGATCTGCAGATCTGGGAAATCAGACGGCGACGAGAACCAGATCTGAAAAGTAAAAGAGGAACAGGCGTTACCAGCGGAGGAAACAAGGGAAAACGGTGGAAGACGAAGGAAGAGGAAGATGAGTTATCGTTTAGAATCAGCGGAGACGACAGAGACAACGGAGACGGCGGAGACGACAGAGACAACGGAGACGGCGGAGACGGCGGATGGTGACGCCGACAATGGCGATAATGGAGGACAAGGGTTTCGGCGGCGTGAATTGACGCCGTTTGAGAGAGAGAGAGAGTTTCGAGTTTTTTTTTTTGACAAATTTAAGTTTCTTCAGTAAATTTTGTTTATATATGGAGGTAAAAACTTTCGCTTAGGTTAATAATCTTTCGTTTAATAGATTTCACTTTCGGTTAGGTTAATAATTTTTGGTTTAGCAGACTTCGTTTGAAGTCTGCTAACCCCTAAACTCTCCCTGAAACCCTAAACGCTATGTAGACTTCACCTGAAGTCTCTAAATTGGAACAGACTTCACCCGAAGTCTGCTACCAAAAAACCTAAATCGAATATTTTCAATGGATTATTTAAAATCCTAAATAAAAACTTATATCAAACATTCAAAAAGTTTAATATATTCATAATTTAACACTTTTATGCAAATTTAACATTTTTAAAAAAAAAATTATAAACCCTAAATCTAACCCTAAATGTAAAAACATGTTTCCAACTTATAATATCAAATCATTACCCATATTTCGGACTCGTAACTCGGAGACATACGCAAAATCACATACATAACTCAAAATTTAACATCATCTTATAGTTAACTCAACTTTGAAAATCAAATTCCACACTATAATCTCTACAAAGTTGTTTACTCTAAACCCTAAACCATAAATACGAATCCCTAAACCTAGACCATTACTACCATAAACTCATGAAACTTATAAATATCAAACAACAATAACTACCAACATGTGACCACATCAATATCTAAACATATGGTTATGGACAAACTTATTTGATATCTATGTCTTCTTTTAGTATTATTTCATTATTAGCATGTATTTCATTTATAATATAATTTTTCTTTGTTGGTTTAATTTGATTCAATTTTATGAAATTTTAATTTTTATACTTCACAATTGTTTATAGTTTGCTTATGAATAAAATTTTTTAATCAAATTAATTTTTGTTAATTTATAAATTTAAATATTATATGTAATTATGTAGTAGACTTCTTTTGAAGTCTACAAAGTGCAGATTAGACTTCCTGTGTAGTCTACGAGTTCGACTTCTAACTGAAGTTTACAAAGTAGACTTCTCTATTACGTTGCAGACTTCTCGAAGGTTAAAACAGTAACTGTGTGCTCAGTTTTTTTGTTTGGTCATAAGGGGTGTAGTTGTAATTTCACTACCCCTTTGGGTTACTTTTGCCAAACATGAGATAAGAGGTGTACATTTTTATTTAAAATGAAATTTTGAATCATTTTTAGCAAAACCCCCAAATAAGTTTTTGTTCTAAATATACCATTTTTAGTTTTTTTCTAAAAATATCACTAACATTTTTATTTTTTTCAAAAATACTACAAACACTAAATGTGATTTTTTAAAATTTATAATTTAAATTTTTGAGTTTAAGTTTATGGTTTAGTATTTAGTGTTTAGTTTGGAGGGTTTCAATTTTAATTTTAATTTTGTGGTATTTTTGAAAAATTAAAACTTTCGGTGGTATTTTAGAAGAAAAACAAATAGTGCCGGTATAATTAGAACAAAAACTTATTTTTCTGCTATTTTTTAGAATTGTCCATTAATTTATATATCCCAACAATGCAATAGCAAAAGAAAATTAAGTGCCTTTAAAGGTATGATGGTTATTATCCATTGATACTTATGGCCCGTGAGCGGTTGACGAGCCATTTTGGATGTTTCGGAGTGGATTTATCATATGTCTGTCTGATTGGCGTGTATTTTTTGACCGTGTGCGGTATTGGACTGGTTCCGTATTGTTAGGATAGGTACGATGCATGGTCTCGTGGGAGACGCTCTCATGTTGTTCGAGTGGAACATGAGATGACTAGATTGATTGATAAGTTTGGACTTCTTTATTGGGAATATTTTTCTTTTCTTGTGTTATATTTCTGGGTTAATTTTTGTTTTACAATCTTATTTAAGATTAAATTTAAGGACAAAAATTTGATTTAATTATTCACTTTAATGTTTTATCAAATATGACAACACAATTTCTATCTCATTTCCCAAAAATTTGACAATCGCTGATTATCTCTTTTCCGTTGCTAATTATTCTCTTTAGCCAAATTTAAACCTATTAATTCTTCCTTTTTTCAAACAAAATATATTTATACAGATTTAATTTTGAAACTTGTATAAGACTGATGCTCCATTCATCACTACATTGTAATATATTTTTGTTGCTAATAATATTGATAAGGATCGACACATATGAATTAGGGCAGAAATGCTAAAGTAGCAGTTTATAGTTTCATGTCAAGTAATTGAAATCATAATTCACATTCACATTCACATTCAAATACTAGAAAAGATTGCAATTTTTTTTTCAACCCATTGCTTTAGTACTTATAATCGATGATAGTTTGTGGATAGATTACAAAGAAAAAAAAATCAACTTAGGCATTCAAAAGAGCAGAGGCATGACCACATATTTTGAGGCTCACACGTGCCAGTTCCCTTCTTCCATTTACTATAACAGTCATACTGACACCATTTTTTGTCACAGGGGTGGTCATCATATGAAATATAGTCATGACACACTTTGTGTCCATGCGTCTCCTTTGTCACCATCCCTAATATAAATATTTATAATACAATTATGAACGAAAGAGAAAATATGTGGAAAATATTCAATATGAATTCATTCCGTATAATAAGAATTGTATAACGGGTTTTAAAGTGCAAAACAAACCTAGAACGAGGACGATCATGAAGATAGCAAGAACGGTGGCTTTAGTCATTTTTGGTGATATAATCGAATGAAAACTTCAAAATAAAATATGATGAATGTAATGGTAGTGTATAAGTGAATATTATCTATCTATATATATATATATTAATTAGATTTGTTCATATGTAATCTACAAAAATATCACGAACTATAAAAGTAGAAAATAATAATAATATAAAAGTAGAAACAAATCTACTACTACTAATTAAGTAGATGCCAGAGACCGAAAAAGGTCAAACAAAACAAATAAAAACTGATATCTACAAATTAATTAAAGTGAAAATAGATAAGAACGAATCCACAACTTATAATTTTATATGATGCATGAATAAAAACTAGAGATCAGTCAATAAAAATTAATAGGTACATACGAGTAAAAATTCGGTTTGAAATGGAATAATAAAAATTATCAATTCGAAAAAATATGTTAAGATCTTATAAATATTAAATTTACTTGACTTCTAACTTAAATCAATTGACAGTGTCTCATTACATTTTCGATATGTGGAATCCTAATACTTTCGAAATAATAGTTTTGATAGACCATCTCACATTGAATTTCATTATAAGACCTACAATAAAACTTATTTAGACCATCCTATTTGATCATGATTCATCAGATAATTAAAATGGAACCATAAAATTAAATAGAATTGAATCAAAATATAAATATTGTTATTGTTATTCATGAACAAAAATAGAAAAATATCATTAAAATATAAGAAAATACTATATTTAGAAATTTAAGTAACAATGAAAATAAACAAAAATATAATAATAATTAAATATTATATTGTCAAAAATGTGATGGAACTTAAAATAATACAATGTATAAAAGACATGATCAATTAATTATTTAATTAAAAAGCTCATAAAATTTAACATATTAGAAAATACGTATTATTGATTTAAATATAGTGGTTAAAACTTTAAAGACAAAGATGGGCCCCAAAAAAAAAGTGCGCGTGGAGATCTATACAAAGTGGGGCCCACCCAGTATCGTGTTTTGGTAAAGATTCGATTGTCAACAACACTTCTGTTTCTTTTTTATAATCGACACGTAAATCTTGTTGACATAATCAAGGACACGTAATTAGTATAGTCCTTTAATATTCATTTTTCCGTAATATACTGTGTTTTATAAAAACAAAGAAAATAATAGTTGATGACAAAAAACAAAGAAATTAATAATTTAGGACTTTTATGATAATCCACGGGAGGAAAAAAAAACTTAAAAAACTTTTGATGAAATTGATTTAAGATTCCTTCCATAGGCTAGTATAACATACGAGCCATTGGTTTCAATGATAAATGTCGAAAAAGGGAAAATAAAAGAATATGAAATCAAGAATATGCCAAAGCTGAATTCGACTTCCACAATGCACGGCCATAATTTATCCACAAATTTTTCTTAACAACTCGGTAATAAAATCCAAACAAGTCAATATTAAAAAAAAAAAAAGTATTTTTCTTCAAATTTTAAAATGAGCACTATTTATAGGACAAGATAATATATTCGCTTCAAATAAGCTGAAGCTGACTTGATAAATACAGTTTTTCTCTTGAGGCTCTTAAGAAAATGCAAATTTACCATTGTTTTGATTCATAATCCGAAACATTGACAAATTTTATGTTGTTTTTTTTTTTTGGTCCTGAAAATGATGATCAAATGCACTGTTGTGATCAGTTATTTTAGTGACAAAATGATTAAACCGTAGCATGTATTCGAATTCACAGAAACACGATCCGGTCTAAAGAGCTCCTTGCAACATTCTACTGTGCATAAACCGAAAAAAAAAACATCTATACAACGCAAAGAAAACACTTCACGCCACGGTAGCAAAACCTCGTTGAGTAAATTAAACCTTGAAAGCAAACAACATTGTACTCAAAATACGTTAATTAGCTTTTTCTTTTCAGAATTGCTCTTATTTATCACTCTCGTTCTTCTTCTTCGCCTTCGTTGTTGTTGTTGTGTCTGCATCTACGCAACAGTCTTGGTATCTGAAGCAACCTATGAGATGGTCGTTTGTGAGACCAACTGCTTGCATGAAGGAGTAAATAACCGTTGGACTAACGCTGCGAAAGCCTCTTCGTACAAGATCTTTGCTTATAAACTCAGCTTTCGATGTCTTCACAGGGACTTGTCGTTGATACCTGAACTGGCTCTGTGTAGGCTTGTTGTTCACAAAGTTCCACATGTACTTCTTAAATGATCCGAATTCAGCTATAATCTGGATGAAATAAAGATTATTATATTTAGAGATCGTTATATGTTTTGAGTAATTAAGAACACAAGTGTGAGGTTATGTTACCTTGAGCACATGGCGCGAGTTATCGAGGATTGACCGTATTTTGACCTCTGATAATAAGGAAATGGAAGCCATTAACTTTTTCTCGTTCAGTTCAGAAACAGCAACTGGATCGAAGTCCATGAAAACTTCCCTGTTTTAAAATAAGAAGAAAAATTAAGCAAATCTGAGATCAAAGCTCATACAAAACTCTAATTCCTGTGCTTTGAATCAGAAGTTCATATCGTGATTTCGGATTCGGGTTATTAAGAACTTGGTTTGGTTACCTGAGTAATTGTCTTCTGGAGAGAATGTCGGTCCAGGAGAGTTCGGCTAGAGCACCAGAGAGGCATAACAACTCGAAAAGTTTCCTACACATTTTAAAGAAGTGGTAAGAGACTCTTATAATTACAAAGAGCATCTCTGATAAAAGGGAAATAGTTGAGGATACCACTTACTTGTCGTCATGTACAGGAACTCCCCATTCTTCGTCGTGGAAAGCAACATAACACGGGTCTTTACAAGATCGAAAAACAACAATATTATCAGTCAATTACAGCAGAGAAAGATATAAGACATAAGAGATCAACAGACAGTAGTGGAAAGAGCCTCTTGGCATGGAAACTTTTTAGCTCATTAGGCATAGAGAGTAAGTAGGCTGCTTGGTTTACAGGAAAATCATAAACAAAGTGATCTATCTGGTTTCCGTGGTAGCTAATCGAAAGATCCTTATGCTAGATTTCTTGAACAATGAGAGGTTAAATATCCATAAGGGATCTTCAGGACATGCTGCTACATAAGTTATATAACATAACAAACAATCTACACAATGCTCACTGAACAAAGTAGAGAGCAATTCAAGCATCTTTTTCGACATATAAGTTGCTTCATCATCCCTATACACAAGACAATAATAAATAAACCAAACAAGAAAACAGTAGCTCCTTGTCTCAAATCTATTCAACCAGAGAACTTCATCATCTCTTCACCGATTCAGTAAAATCAGGTCAAATCCACTTTCTTCCTCATTCCTTCTAAAATCACTCATTTCGAATACGTTGACAGTGAAAATTCTCGTATTCCAGAAAGGGCACTTGATGAACAGGAGAGATTGAAGGTGAACAGAACAGAAAATTCTCGGATTCTTACCAGATTTAGGCGTGATCCAGGCACACCTTTTACGAGCATCAGCGAAGCAATCACCATTACCAGCAACCTTCTCCTCTTCTTTCCCACAACTCTGCTTCCTTGCGGATGAGACAGTCCCATTTCGCCTCACAGCCTTCTTACAGCTCGAAGATGACGCCACGCTCAAAGGCGATGATTCACAAGAAGACGAAGCATCAGACGAATACGAAGCAGTCATCGAAGCACTGTTCCGTCTCAGAATCGAAGAGCAAAGAGACGAGCATTGCTTCAGAGTCGTCGTTGGAGAAGCCGGAGTATCTGGTTTCTTCGTTTTCTCATCTTTTGACTCGATGGTCTTCTTCTCCATCGTGGGCTTCTCCAGTTTCATCCCCGGCGGTTTCCTCTGAAACCTGTTCCCGCTAGGACCAAGAACTGATCGGAAGTCTCGCTCACCGGAATCCATGGACCGGACTCGAGGAGGAACCGACATTGACCCGATTCTCACACGAAAAGTGCTTCTCGATTTCACAGATCTAACTAACACACACTGGATCACAAGTACAAAAAATTGCTATTTCCAAAACAGACTTAAAGAGACAGATATCGAAAACCCTAGACTTTACAGCTGCATTAACAACTCAACGAAACTTTATTATTCCCCCCCAAAATTTCCCATTTTTAGGAATCTTCTAGCAAAACCCAAGCCAAGTTGCTTACTGTGTTCACGAGAAAAGGAGAGTTAGAAACAATGAGAAAGCGAGGAAAATCATGAAAGGAACAGTGAAGAGAAAAGAAAAAAAACCCTTTTGACTTCAGAAAACCCAGAAAAGAAGAGGCTTTTCTGATCGAGGACGAAACGAATCAAATCCAAGAGAGAGAGAGCAAACAAACGTGAAGAAAATGTCGTTCACCAGTCACCGCTTAACACGTCATCGTTTGGTTCTTCCGCTTTTTTCCTCGACCCGACAATAAAACCGGTAATTATTGCCCGACCCGAGTTTAAAACGGGTAAATTCGAGATGGGTTTGATTACTACTGTAAAGTTTACTTACTTGTTTAATAATGTAATTAATGCTTCTTAAGAGAAGGAATGTTTGCTCGTGCATCAAACCCATATCAAGACAACAGTTTTAATTAGTCGAAGAGAAAATATTAATTATGTCTGAAAAAAATTTAAATATGCCAATTTTCTTCTAAGGTCGAAAAATAGCCACAAAAGGGACCCACTTATCTCAAATTCCTAAAGAGATCTCTTTTCTTTCTTAAACATTCAAAAAAAAATCCAAACTTTCTTCTTCTTCGGCTCAAAAACCATCAATGGCTTCATCACTTCCTCAATTACCAAAACCCATTTCTCCATTCTTCAAAACGCCGCCGTTTTCCACCAAACCACTCGTCTTCCTCAACTTCCAAACTCGGCTAACTTCGAAATTCTCCGATGTATCGGTCAATCTCAAGAAGAAGAACACGTGGCTCGACCCGTTTGATGACGGTGAAGATCCGAATAGCGAATACGGGTCATTGTTCGTCGACGGAAAGCAAGAAGAGGATCCGAGACTACCGGATAATCCTGATAACCCTTACGGGTTCTTGAAATTCCCGATGGGTTACACCGTCGAGCTCGCTTCTTTGCCGTTGAAAATCAGAGGAGATGTTAGACGATGTTGCTGCGTTATCTCCGGTGGTGTTTACGAGAATTTACTATTTTTCCCCACTATACAGCTAATCAAAGACAGGTGAAGTATAAAAATCTTTCTCCAATTTGACCTTTTTTAGACACATTGAATTGAAATGCAGAACATTGTCTGTTTGATTTTAAGGTATCCTGGTGTTCAGGTAGATGTATTAACGACTGATAGAGGAAAACAAACATACGAATTAAACAAAAACGTTAGATGGGCAAATGTGTATGATCCTGACGATGATTGGCCTGAACCAGCTGAATATACAGACATGATCGGACTTCTCAAAGTTTGTACCTTTTAAATTTTTTAATCTTTAATCTTTCCGTTTCCCTTATCAGACAGGTTAGACTAACTTTCCTTAAGTCATGTTGCAGGGAAGGTATTATGACATGGTTCTCTCCACGAAGCTAGCAGGGTTAGGCCACGCAGCGTTCTTGTTCATGACAACGGCTCGAGACAGGGTTAGTTACATTTACCCGAATGTTAACTCTGCTGGAGCTGGTCTGATGCTGTCTGAAACCTTTACAGCAGAAAGTACCAACCTTTCAGAATTAGGCTACAAAATGTGAGTTTTCTCAATGCCCTTTTAAAATCAATCAAAATGCAGACTTTTGGGGAGTGTAAATTGAGTGTTGATTGGTTTCAGGTACAATCAGATGGAGGATTGGTTAGGAAGACCGTTTAGGAGTGTTCCAAGGACTCCTGTGCTGCCACTTAGGGTATCGATTTCACGGAAATTGAAAGAGGTTGTGGCTGAGAAGTATAGGAAAGCTGGAGCAGAGACAGGGAAGTTTATAGTCATTCATGGGATTGAATCAGATTCAAAGGCATCAATGCAATCTAAAGGAGATAGTGATAGTTTGCTTCCACTTCAAAAATGGGCTCAGATATCAAAGTGTATAAGGTAATTAGACAACCTCATAATGTAATTTTTTTTGTTTTGGCTGAGATGTGGATTTTTTTCTCTGAGATGGATTCTGGAAAATGCCAGGGGATTCAAGCCGGTCTATGTGATTCCGCATGAGAAAGAGAGAGAAAACGTCGGAGAAATTGTGGGTGATGATACATCTATAGTGTTCATCACAACACCAGGACAGGTATGTATATGCATTTGTCCGTATTTATACTGAACAAAGTTGAAAAACTGAAATCTTACTTGATTCCTTTTCTTGAATCTTTACTTAGTTAGCTGCTCTGATTAACGATTCCGCTGGAGTTATCGCAACAAACACAGCTGCGATTCAACTAGCTAATGCGCGAGACAAGCCCAGGTGAAAATATTTGATTAAGATAAAGACTGATCAATGTTTTCAAGAAGTGACATTTGTGCGTTTCCCTTTCTTTTTCTTCCAGTATTGGGTTGTTCTCTTCAGAAGAGAAAGGGAAGCTCTTTGTACCAAACGTAGAAGAGAAGAATAACTGTGTAACTGTTGCTTCGAAGACCGGAAAACTAGCAGATATCGACATAGCAACTGTTAAAAATGCAATGGAGATCTTTGAAGCATCATTGGCTCTAGTGTAGATAATCTTACAGATTCTGAAACAAAGTTATATATATAAATAGCATTTATGTGTATAAAAATCAAATGATGTAGTCTCTGTTCTGATGTTGTCCTCTGCACAATGATCAGATTATTCAGCATCAAAATCAGGTTCCGGAGGCTTTTGCAGATTCATCAATGTCTTTGAACTCTCTAAGCTCCTTAGTCTGTGCCCTTTCAATGCATTAGCAGCAAATCTTGATGCAAGTATCGTCGAACGTAATCTAGAAGAAGACTCAGTTCTTGTAATAACCATAGGCCTCTCTTCGTGTTCGTCATCATAGGCATCTTCATAACCCATTTCTTCTTCTTCTTCTTCTTCTTCGATGCGTCTCAATTCAGCGTTTTTCCTTCTTGAATAGCGACGCCAAGCAGCTTGGATGAAGCAAGAAGCCCAAGTTCTCCATTGCTGAGAGTAAAACCTAAAAGTCTGTTGAACCTGTCGACTATGAAGTCTCCTAAACTGACTTGCTACAAACTTGAGCTCTTCAGCTTCAAGAGCAAAAGCCTCTACTTCAGTCAGAGCCTTCACTGTTCTTGTGGAAGAAGGTAAGTTTGATCCTGCTTTAGGATCAAGTGCCCATGTCAGAAGCTCTTCACCACAAAAGTCTCCTTCTTTCAATAACCCTCTGTTGAAGAAACCGCTCCTTCCTCCATCTGTTGTTACACTCTCTAACCGGCCTCGGATTATGAACAGCATTTCGTTAACCGGGTCTCCTTCACGCACAATGTAAGTACTCTCCGTGTAAAGACTCGGCTTTAATCTCTCACAGATCGCGTCGAGTAATCTTTCATCCATATTAGCAAACAGAGGAACCTGCAGAAACAGAAGACATTTAGTTAGTTCCTATAATCCGAAGCAATGTTAGCAATTTGATTTTGAAGACTTACCCTCCTAACTAGATTCAGACAGAGATGACGTTTGATGTCTCTCCTGAGATCCTTAGGTAAACTCTGGACTATGTTTTCTTCGTCGACACCTCTTGTCTCTAACCATTTGTATTGATCATAGCGTCTGACTCTTTCTCTAAGGTTCTGTGGAAGTGACCTGTGATGCATCCACTGTTCCGAGTCGCGTCTTTTGATCCTCATTTCCTCAAGACGAACCGTAAGTGACTGAAGATAAGTCTGCATATTCCCGATCAGAAGCGCGAAAAGAAGAAGCCCGGCTATAGCAATCGCAATGGAAAACAGAACCTCTCCTGGAAACGTACTTGTTTGCAGCCCTTGACCTAACGTGCTGTTCAAACAAACACCAAAGATAATCAAAACTACAGCACAAGCTAACGGTTTTATTCATCGATTTCGACGTGTTTTTACCTGAGATTTTGAAGACCCCACCATAGACAATAACAGAACTTGGAGAAAAATGTTGTTGACGACACGATGCCTGAAGATATAGCCTGGCCATATATCCCATAGTTAAACTTTGAATCATCTTCTTTAGCAGAACAATTGCTCTTGAGAAGCTCAGGGACTGATTTGATCCATTCGGTTTCACGACTGCTCACAAATTTGCTCCCACAATACAGAATCTGAACACAGAGCCGTGGATCGGGCTGGACTTTACACGCAAATCTCCAACAAGTATCGTTACGTTCCACTGACAACATGTACCAGAACGCTCCAGTTATCTGCAAAAACGTGTGTATAAAATGAGAAAAAGACACAATCATAAATGTCTCTCAAAACCTAATTAAGAAGAGTCATATATTAGAGAAGCTTACGTGGCTTGCAAGCATGTACCAGAGGAGATAATAAGCAGCACCAGCCCAAGCTCCTTCAGCAAAAGCTCCTGCAGTTTTCTTCAATTCTGATGTTAACGGAATAAACCTAACGAATCTCGGAATATACTGCACGATTACAATGTTCAACAATGCCGTTTTCGTCGGTAACACATCTGTTCCTTTCGATCCGTGAAGAAACTTCCATACCGCAATCTGCAAAATCCACACAAAGAATCATAATCAATCCTTATAAATCCAATATTTCTAGTAACCATCAAACGATTTTAGACCTTTTCTTACCTGCGGTAATGGAAGCACCGCAAGGAAATCGACAATGAAATAACGGGTTAAGTACCGTTCTGCGATCTTTGCAGGATCAATCACAAGCTCACCGCGACCAAACACACGAGACGAAGGAGCTATATAAGCTGTACGAAACTGAAGAGCCATACGAGCTAGGTAAAAAACGTCAACGATCGTTCTAAGAGTCGTCGTTGTAACAGCGAGTTTCGTGTCAATCCCTATACAGCTGCTTCCGGAGTTATCGACAATGGGAAGATAGAAGAACAATGGATCAACTGAGACAGCTAAAATACAAGAAATGACGAACATTCTGTTCCATATGAGAAGTGTTTTGTCTTGAGGATCGAAGATTTTCTTCTCTGATATTCTTAAATCTTCTGGGAAAACCGCTCTCGTTACCGATTTACCGATTGTTATTAGACCTTCTGATCCGAATTTGACTCCTTCCCTGAAAGATTTCGATGCTTTTCTCTTTTCTCCTCCTCGATTCTTCAGGTTAAATCCGAAACAGTTTCTCTTCGTCATCATTCCAGTAGAAGGAGAAGCACTTGAATCTATATCATCTAACCTACAACAATGTTCTAAGTTTTGTAAAAACATTCATAGGTCAGAAGGATACAAAGGAAAAAATATCGCGTTTTTTTTCTGGTTTTTACCTAACGAATTTTTCTCTCTGGCCGCTTATGTATTGGGATTTGTACATTTTCTTGAGAAACAGTCACATATGTGTACGTTTGGTGCGTGTCTAACAAGATTTCCGCAAAAAATAACCTAACATGACCACAGATCTCGATTATACGAAACAAAAACTGGGGGAAAAAATAGATTTAGAACACCCAAAATTAAGGGGAGAGCAACAAAAGCATTCGTAAAAAGACATGGATTTGTTGCGATTCCTAATACTTACAGTGATTTGCGATAATGTTGAAATGTGTATGATCTTGCAAGATCTAGGGTTTGAAGAAACTTGGGAAAGAAGAAATCGAGGGTTCTTACTTGGTACCATAGATGGCGGTGAATGTTACGTTGAGATTCGACTGTTGTGAAGGTTAATTAATAATTAATACACTAATGACCAACAATCACCTTTTTATGGATCGGAGATAGCTGTGAAGTTGGACACGTGTCCCTACTTTATTGTTGGCAAGTGTTTGTTTGGCCTACGAGCTCCACATAATTTACCGCGTAATTTCAAGGTAAAACTGTAATCCAAGAAAGTATAAGACTTTCCAGTAATATGTAACAAAATATGGGGTCCCGAATGTTACATAACAAAGAGAAAGTTAAAATATTAATGGGCCTTTAAGTTATTCTTAAAACCTCCCAACAAGTTAATCGAGATCGAGAATTGGAAATGAGACGAAGACCAATGGTGCAGCAAGTGTGGCCGGAGGTGGAGGATTCAGAGCGAAAATGGAGCATTACGTTTACAGTGGTGACAAGAAGCATGTCATGGCTGGGATCGGAATCATCACTCTAATCTTCGGAGTTCCTTGGTATTTGATGAATCAAGGTTCGATTTTCTCATCTTTTAGTAATTGTTTAATTGAAAACTTTTTTTGTTTTAATTGTTTCTATGAGAATGGATCACATTTGATTGATCACTTTCAAGTTTTAACATTCCAATAGCACATAAATCTGTTACATCTGATTTTACTCTGTTTGAGCTAATTGCTTCTTGTTTGGTTTCTTTTAGGGTCAAAGCATCAATCTCATCAAGATTACATGGACAAGGCCGATAAAGCTCGAAAAGCTCGCCTCTCATCGTCTCCATCATCTAACAAGTAGTGGTTTCTGTGAATGATTACTACACCACTTGAGTTAAAAAAAACTCAGTAAAGTCTTGGGGCTTTGTGGTTCAGAGCCATAGTCATTTTCATGATTTTTTTTTTTTGATGCACTATGTTTGGTTACCCGATTCTATTAAAATGATAAAAGATTTCATCACATTTGCATTGGCAATGTTTCATTGTGCAAAGAAAACAAATGATTACTGTGTAAGCAACATAGTAATGGAAGTTCGTGTCTACTTTCTGGGGGGCACGTTCATGTCTTCTCTCATAGAGGCATGAGTCTTCTGTACTTGAAGAACCAGACGAATGACGAAAATATAACAAAGCCACAGACTCCAGTAATTATGAGTACCCATCTGAATGCACCTGGCTGATTGAAGAAATCTACCTCAAAATTCATGCCAAAGATCCCAGCAACCACCCCAAATATGGCTACAACGAATGTCGCGGTCGTAAGAAGCAACTCGAATTGGATCAGCTGATTCCGCACATTATCCTGCAAAAATCAAAGACCTTTTCAGCAGACTCTTATGGTTTCTCAATCTGGATTAACACTCGGCTGTGGAAGATGAAAAAGGTTGAATTTTGAGGTATTACCAGTTGAATGTTAATGAAATCTTCAGTGTCATCAATGTACTCCTTTAACTGTAGTAAAGAGAGGGTCAAAGATGATTAAAGATGCCTACCAAAGAAAGATCGAAAGTAGAAAAGAGAGGAAGCTTTAAAATACCGATGTCAACTTGTTTAGAGTGCTATCAATGACGACAAAGTAAGCTTCCAGCAACATCTCTAGCTCTTCTATGTTCTCTGTTACACCTTCTGAACTCCTTGCGCTGTCATGCCGGCTCCTCGCAATGCTCAAGCTTTTATCAAGTCTTCGGGAATCAGGTGGAGAAGAAACAGGAGAGACCGGTGCAGAAACAGATAGACCATCATTTGACCTGTAACCCAGTACGGATTGGTCACCGTACAAAGATCCTTCCATTCTCTTCTTCTTCTCTGTTAGATACATTTCTGCCATATCTCCATCATCATCCATTAGCTGCTCAATCTCATCCCGAACCTTCTGAACTCTTCTTGTCAGTGCTACAAGCCTGCTCTTTAGTCTACGTACACGTTCCAAGTTTAGTGTACTGATCTTTGAGGTAAGCTCGTCTAATAACGGGTATGCCTCAATCTCCAACTCTGAAGCCTATAGAGAAGGATAAAATTCAATCAACTTAGTGTGTAGAAGTCAAATCTAAGCCCAGCATTAGTCTGTGTTTTCTGAGGTGGAAAGAAAATCGAAAACTGTTACTAACCTGGGAATCGAGAAACGTACAAGCAGCTTCAAGGGCAATTTCAAGAGCTCTAAACTCGAAAGGTAAATAATCAGGGGACGAATTCTCAAAATCATTGTCAAAACTCCTACTCCTTCTCCTACTCAATTGGGCATTTTCCTGCTGCCAAATCTCACCTACACCACTTGTCTTTAGTCTCTGCTGCAACTCAACAACATACCGCAACACGTAATTGTCAAGGGAATTCAGGAGCAGAACTTCATCTGCAGTAATAATACAACGGATTTGCTCTAAGTTGACGACGATAGCCTTTTCTCGGCCGAGGATAGTTGAGGGATACACGAATAGAGGATCAAGCAGCCTTAAATCACGAGCTGGTAAGTCACATCTACGCATCATAGTGAACTTGTCGACCTCCATGACCTGAGTATTGCCAGAAGTATCAACTCGAATCCAAGAACGTAGCCCTTGTCCACGCTTCTTCAGACCCAAGACATCAACACCGAGAAGGGGAGTTCTTCCAGAGGCAGAAGGCCGAGACACAGCAGTATCTCTGAGATTCATAGCTGAAGCAGGTCTTGGAGGAAGCAGGCGCTCTTTTAATTCAGACATTGTTGCAAAGATTCAGATGCTGAAATGCCAAATAATTTACAAAGATCAACAGAAATAATGTAAACATTGATGATTAGATTCAGATACCGAAATGCCGAACAATCAGAAACACTGCAAGCATCAAAAGAACAAGAATTTCCTCATAACCAGAAATACTGCAAGCATTAATAGAACAAGAATTTCCTCAGTGAATCTTGATACTCATCTTGATACTGCTTAATCGAAGGCAGATTAAGAACATGTTTCGCACACCATAGGCCACAAAGAAAACGAAACAGAAAGTTTACAGGAAGCAATTCGAAACCTCGGCTAAAGAAGAAATACCAGTCAAGAAATCAAGGCTGATCTCGTCGTTTTTACTCTATCCAATCCAACTGCAACCAGAAAATGATGAACTAATCTCAGATTCCGATTAAAAAAATTGGAAATTTCGAAACTCAGAACCATACGAACCAACCACAAAGCCGTATCTATCAGGGAAACAAACACCGTAATATCCCACCAGCCACCGGATCAAACAGCTGAAGATTATAAACCAAACAAAACCCAGAATCATATCGGAAGCCAAGAAAACAAAGAAACAAAAACCCACCAGATGTATCTGAATTTACCTCTGGAACGGAGATTGGTTTCATCACTCGGAACTAAACTGATTCCAATGAAAACGAGATAGAGAGATTCGTCAGGCAAAGAAGAAGAAGAAACCCTAAAACTAGATCAATCGAGGCTTCTCGAGATTTCCGAGGTAAACACGGAATGGCTCGTCGGATATCGTTTTTTTCGCAATATGGCTGAAGAAGAAGAAACAAACGAGCGATGGACACGACAAACACGCAAAAAGCTTTTTTTCTATAGTCGCGAAGTAGTGCCTATTGCGGTTAACCGGAATGCTAACCGACCGACTATAGCTAAATTGACTTTGGTTTTAGATTCAAATTTCCCGGTTATCTCTAACTTCCCAGTTATAATAATATATCCACTTTAGTGATGATTATGCTTTAGATAACTAATGTTGTCATTAAACACTATATCGCATTAACTATATTAGGAGATTAAACCGGATTATTGATAATCAAATTATTTGCGATTTACTTACACAACGTGCGATTTGGAAAAACACAAGAGACAGAGATGACGTCAGCTATGGAGAATCTAGAAAATATTCGGCGACCCGTTTCAGATACTTGACCCGATTATTTCACAACCGGGCCGGGTTATCTCCGAGAATCATATCGTGGCGGTTAACTGTCCACCTGCTTCTTCTTTCTTTCTCGGATCTTAATCTCAAATGCCCTAAAAAAAAAAAACTTATTCTAACTACCCCCTCTAAATCTAACCACCCCTTCTAATTTGAAAATCCAATTTTTCTCCACTCTATCATTTATTATTTAATTATTATTTATTCCTCTCTAATTAAATACCCAACAACAATTATTTAATATCTCAACAACCAATTAAATCTAAAACATCTTACCCTCTGTTCTTCCTCCACGCCATCCTCTTCTCTCTCTTCGTTTCTCTCTCCCTCTTCTGTCGAAAGAAAAAACAGAGACCAGTCCAACAAACAGAGCCAAACCGCCGAGGATTATAAGCTTGTTCTCTTCTTCACGCCATTGAATCTGCAAATTTAAGGTTAGCCTTTTGTTTTATACAATTTTGGTGTTTAAGGTTAGATTAGGTTTGAAAACCCCTCTTTTTAAAGGTTTCTTCTATTTTTGGAGTTTTCTTTGTAGATTAGTAAATTTGTTCTTTTTGTATGGTTTTTTTTATATATTGAACTTGTTTTCTAAGTCTATTAGGGTGATGTGATGATTGTTGTGTTAAAATAGCAATTGAGTCGTTCTGAATCCTACTAAATCGAAGGTAAATCGAAACTGCATAGGTATAACTGGGTCAACTGGTACTATTAAGAATAATTGGTATTACTGAGATAACTGGTACTACTGAGAATCACTGGTATTACTGGGACAACTGGTACTACTGAGAGTCGAGTGGTATTACTAACGATATTTGTTATTCTTTTGCAGGAGACAATGAATTGCACAATCATATGTTTTGATTATGGAGGATGTTATTCAAGGGAAGGTGATTACACAAGATGGATCTCGGGAGGAGTTGAAGTTCACACTTTAGCGATGCGGACCGGAGTGGAAGAAGTCACTTATTCGGCGTTGGTTGATAGAATTGGCAGAAAGATGATGGTAGATGAAGCTACAACGCAGCTCAAACTCAGTTACTTTCCGATGATTTTGAATGTTACAATACCATCATATATCTCGAATGATGATGACGTTTTTAATTATCTCATGCAAGTGAATCAAGATGGTTGTAGAAATCTTTTGCATGTGGAGCTCATCAAAGATGTGGATCAAACTCAGAGATGTGTGCAAGTGATAGGAGAGGTTCGAGAAAGTGAAGTTGCTTCAGGGGATGGTATGATAACTCTTTACACAGACGAACCATCGGAACACCATGCGCTGGTACAACAAGGAATATATGGTATAACTGTCTGACTCATTTTGTGTGTTCTCTTTGTCTGGTATAACTGAATATAACTGGGTATAACTGTTTGATTAATTTTGTGTGTTCTCTCTGTTTGGTATAACTAGGTAAAACTGTTTGATTAATTTTGTGTGTTCTCTCTGTCTGGTATAACTGAATATAACTGGGTATAACTGTTTGATTAATTTTGTGTGTTTTCTCTGTTTGGTATAACTAGGTATAACTGTTTAATTAATTTTGTGGGTTCTCTCTGTTTGGTATAACTAGGTATAACTGTTTGATTAATTTTGTGTGTTCTCTCTGTCTGGTATAACTAGGTATAACTAGGTATAACCGTTTGATTAATTTTGTGTGTTCTCTCTGTCTGGTATAACTAGGTATAACTAGGTATCACAGTTTGACATTATTTTGATCACAGATTACGAAGAGTTTGATAATGAGTATAACTTTGATATGCATGAAGATAATGAGCGAGCAGATGTTGTGGAAGGAGCTGGGCTTGTATCTAATGCATGGGAAGATGGTATAGATATCACTTTGGGTCAAGAATTTGGAAGTAGGCAGGAAGTGAAAGATTTAGTTCAAATAGCTTCACATCGGACTTGTTTTGAGTATGAAGTAAATAAGACGTGTCCCAAAAGATATGTGCTAAAATGTATGGAAGCAAAAAAAGGTTGCAAGTGGTATTTACGAGTTGTTCTGCTTCCGGATTCAGATCGTTGGGCGGTTAGAACTTACTAGAAGATGCATACATGCTCTCGAGTTGATGCAAGTACAATGATAAGTAGAAGGAAAGGGACAGCAAAAATAGTTGCATCTATTTTGCAGGAAGAGTATCCCGGTAATTTTAAGACTCCAAAACCGAAAAATCTGATAGAGATGGTTAAAGCAAAAGCTAGTGTTGACATATCATACTCTACTGCATGGAGAGGAAAAGAAGAAGCTGCTAATGTTGTGCGGGGAAGTCTAGAGGAGAGTTATGTGTTGTTGGAGTCTTATATGTATATGCTAAGAAAGATGAATGAGGGTACACAAACATGTGTGAAATGGGATAAGGAACACAGGTTTAAGTATTTGTTCTTTGCGTTGGGAGCTTGTAATGAAGGGTTCAAAGCCATGAGAAAAGTCATCATTGTTGATGCCACCCACCTTAAGCATGCATATGGTGGAGTTCTAATTGTTGCGATGGCTCAGGATCCTGATCATCACCATTATCCAATTGCTTTTGGTGTAGTTGATGGAGAGAAAGAAGCAAGTTGGATGTGGTTTATGAAAAAGTTAAAATCAGTGGTACCGGATCATCCTAAAATGGTTTTTATATCTGATAGAAATCTAGGCCTTATCAAGTCAATACATGAGGTGTTCCCGTTGTCTCAACATGGGTATTGTATATACCATTTGTCTCAGAATGTGAAAGGAAGCATTTCTGGTACGAAGAAAAAAACTGTTGCGGGGAAGTTCATGGAATGCACTGAAGCTTATACAGAGGTTGAGTTCCTAACACTTTATAGTGCGTTTAGAATAAGGTATCCTTCTGCAACCGTGTATCTCGATAAAAGTGTTGATGAGAAAAAATGGGCAAGATATTATTTTCCAGGAGAAAGGTACAACATAGTAACCACCAATAGTGCAGAATCGATCAATGGCGTTTTCGTAGAGGCAAGGAAGTACACGTTATTACCCATGATTGATATGATCGTGGCAAAATTGGCCGAATGGTTCAACATTCATAGGAAGAGTTCCGGTGAAGTACCCGAGTCACAGAAGTTGGTGCCTTACGTGCACAACATAATAGAGTCCGAGTACCGATTGGAAAGAAGCTAGTGTCGCAAGAGTTAAACGGCTTCACCCGTGAGTACAATGTGATTGGACAGGATGGAAAGAATTATGTGGTTAATTTGAGACAGAAAACTTGCAGTTGCAAGCGTTTTGATATAGACAGGTACCCATGCATGCATGCAATACAAGCTATCATCCGATTAAGCGGAGAGACGGAGGTCTGTCATTATGAGTTTTCTTCCGAATTTTATTTTGTGGTGCAGTGGGTATTGGCATATATCAGGACGATATATCTTGTACCCCATATGTCAACTTGGATGATACCTTACGAAGAACGACATTCGATCGGCTTGCCTCTGCCACACGAAACTAAGAAAGGAAGAACTCAACAAACACGGTACCCGTCAGCTGGAGAATATCAAGGAAGAGGAAGAGGAAGCGGAAGAGGAAGAGGAAGAGGAAGAGGAAGAGGACATGGACGTCTTTATGACTATTTTGTTAACGACCCCAATGTCCATGATCCCAACTAGGTACAAATGGTGTCTTATTTTGGTCATTCTCTCTGTCTGGTATTACTAGGTACTACTCTGTATAAATGAGAGACTTATTTTGATAATTCTCTCTGTCTGGTATTACTAGGTACTACTCTGTATAACTGAGAGACTTATTTTGATAATTCTCTATGTCTGGTATAACTAAGTATAACTAAGTATGACTGTGTTCTTTCTTTCTACGTTTTCTTTACATATATATTAGTTAATTTCTGTATCTTTTACTTCATGGGACATTTGTGTCTACTTGATACTTAGGTACCACTGGGTACATATTGTTATAAATACTGATCTTTTACAAAAACATATTTTTAACCTAGAACTATACCTTATACATATGTTAATGTATGAGTAAAAGCACTCATTGTTATGTCAAATAAACATACATGATATTTTCAGACATTTTAATATACGAAACTATAGTAAATATATTTAAATGGATCAACTGGATCAATACTACGAGAAAAAATATAATTTTACGTAGGTATGACTAATAATACGTGAAAACTATCAAAATATAACTATGTGTAACGCGGTACTACTCGAAAACTAAGTATAACTATTAATAAAATTTTAATATTATTAAATTCATTTGACGGCGCACGTGTTAAATATGTTTTATTTTTTTTATTCTTATTTTTTTAGAAACGTGTTTGTTTTATGTTGAATACACATGTTAGTTAGTAGTACCTAATAACACCAGTAGTACCAAAATTAGATTATCATAGAATATGAGTTCAACATTAGAAAGATTATCCCAGGTACACAGAAGTACCTAAAAATACCTGTTTAAAATAAACAACAGTTCAACATAACAAGATATCATCCATTCCTAGAGTTTTACTACCTAAGTCATTCTAAAACCACGTCATTTCTTCGTTTTCTGCCTGGTCCTTCTTCCCTCATCTTTAGCATCCCTGGCCCTTTTCCCAACCTCCATTTCTTTGTTCTTGTTCGTATTTTTCCCCTCCGCCGTATACGGCTCTTTCTTGTATTGTGATGGTTCTGGTATCCTCCTCTTCCTTGGAGTGGCACTCCTCTGCTTCACTGCTTCTTTTTCTGATTCAGTCTTCTCTTCAGCTTCTTCTTCTGATTCGGTCTCTTCTCTTTTTTCCTCTTTTTCTTCTTCCTTCTCTTCAGCTTCTTCTTTTTTACCAGTCTCTTCATCATCTTCATCATTGTCTTCATCATTGTCTTCATCTTCTACGGCACCTTCAACGATACCCGCACCAAGACCCTCATGTTGTTCCTCAACATCCACCACAACATCACCCACAACATCACCCTCGAAAACAATCATAGCCATCAGTTTGTCTTCTTCATCATCTTCTGTTGCTTCTTCTTGGTCTGCCATCACTGTATCTTCAGATTCTTTCTCCTCTTGTTGGTCATCTTCTGCTTCTGTTTCTTTTTCTTCAACTATCTCATCTCTCTCAAACCCTTCCCACTCATTCTCCCTACCACCTCTTACTTCACTTTCAAGGTCCTTCACTTTTTTCCTTAACTGCATCAGCTTCTTTCCTAACCCCTTAGTTGCAGTGTTCACCTTGTCAAACTCTTCAGTCATCTTTTTGTCCAGCCTATCTTCCATGTCTTTCAAAAGCTGAACCAATGCAGGATTCTTCCATGGTTCCACAGCCTCAAGCAATCCAATTTTTTCTTCTTGCTCTTTGTCTTTCTGGAAGCCACATCTAGATCGTACAACTCTTTCCAAAATATCTTCTTCTCTGCAAGATACTGGTTCCAACTATCTAGAATAATGTCCAAGGCTTCATCATCTGCTTCATCATCTATGATACGCGCTAAATGAAATTCATCTTCAAATTCAGGTACCAAAGTACTCTGAATATCCTGTGTATGTAAAGAAATACAACTTAGCTATTAACATTAAGGAAAATGATTTCTAATTAAGAATGATATTGAATTCATACCTTAGTAGAATCAAGCGAATGATAAATCTCTTCCAATGGCCAAACTTTCATACTACAAGTTTTGAACTTCTGTTTGCACATCCTTGGACACTCTTTGTCTGCCTCTCCAACATCTTCTCGAAATGATATCCTCAGACTTGGTATACACTCATAAGCCAGAATCTACATATAGAGATATAACATGTCATATGTTATATAATAAAACATTAATATATACAGAAGTAATATTTACCTCCAAAGGAATTATGAATCCTGGAAAGGTCAACGTCACTGGAACAGAGCCGCTCATATGATCCATCACGTGATAAACATCCTTGACAGAGTCCTCAAATGTCAATCGCCCCCACGGAAATGTTTTACACAACTCCTCATCATCCACCAATCTAAATAAGAAGGGATCTAGATTTCCATCAATCTTCGCCTTACCTCTGATTACCGCACATAAAAAATACAAGATAGCCATCTTCAACCGATCGGGACTGCTCTTCTTCATTGACACTAGCTTCTGTTCCACATCACTGACTGTGATTTTTTCTTGTTGCGAAACTGTCTTCCCTTAAACTTGCTTACGTAATCCTTCCACTTCTTATTAGGATTACATTCTTTCGGGTAAGCATGGCAGTGCATCCCACAGATCAGACCATGCTCTCTCAAAGAATACAGGATGGGAACGCCATTCACCACAAACCAAACTACTGTCCTCCTATCCACACAAACAGTTCGAAGCAATAGCATCCACATTCCCATAAGCTTACGGTTTGGTTCCTTAGGCATGTGGAGGAGGTGGTGAAACTGAGGATGGGTTCTGAACCATTCCAACTCTGGTTCAAGCCCCTTCATGATCTCCAAGAACTTGCTCAGATTACACCTTGTTTGTATCTTCGGGTTCTTGTTATATTCGGTCTGGTTGAAGAAAAACTTGAGAGGATGCATCGGTTGGGTATCTGATACCTCTATATCCTGCAATCCAAAAACAGTTTCAACCCCAATATCACATAGTTATACTAAGTAGTCTTAGTTGTCCTAAGTACTAACAGTTATACTCGGTAGTACTAGTTGTTCTACATTGTCTTAGTTATACTAAGTAGTACTAGTTGTCCTAAGTACTAACAGTTATACTCGGTAGTACTAGTTGTTCTACATTGTCTTAGTTATACTAAGTAGTACTAGTTGTACTAAGTACTAACAGTTATACTCGGTAGTACTAGTTGTTCTACATTATCTTAGTTATACTAAGTAGTACTAGTTGTCCTAATTACTAACAGTTATACTCGGTAGTACTAGTTGTTCTACATTGTCTTAGTTATACTCGGTAGTACTAGTTGTTCTACATTTACTTAGTTATACTAAGTAGTACTAGGATTCCAAGTAGTACCCAGTTTTTCCAGAAGCAGTTACCAAGCAGTTAACAATTTCTTCATTCACATACCTTCGATGGCGTTTCAGACCCATTATCTGAGTCTCTCACAGCATATCTTAGCATGGAACTGCTGGACGCTTTTGAAGTCGGATCCTTTGAAGGGTTCTTCTTGTTCTTCTTCTTGTTCCCAACTCCTCCCATCGTACGAGGAGGCATTCTACAATCTTGCATTACCAAAACAAAACAAACACAAATTCAAAATACAACACATCTCCAGTACCCTCCTAATTACCATCAAGCAGACCCTAATCGCATAATTTTACTTCAAACCCTAAATACAAACCCGACACCCGACACATCTACAATTCGTATCAATCCCGACAAATCTCCGATAAATCTCTAGTTGAAATCGAAACCCAGTTGAAATCAAAACTCTTTCTCGCAAATCAACCCATATCCGTTGAAATCAAAACCCATTTTCGAAAAATGAAGAGATGTGATTGATACCTTGAAGTGCTCTGTAATGGAAAGACGGAGGCGGAGACGGTCACGACGACGATGACGATGACGAATTTGCGACTGAGAAATCGTCTGAAAAGGAGAAGGGGAAGAGGAGAAGTCGGGAAAAGGGAGAACGAAACTGATAAAAAAAATGTTAGGGTTTTCATTTCTTTTTTGGGGAAAAAGTCGGGTCGGGTTCGACTGTGGGTTCGGGTTTGGATCAATGGCTCATATACCCTCTTTGAAGACAAAATAAGCTCAAATACCCTCTTCTAAAAAATCATTTCGTTTTCATTTTTTTTTTAAATAAAAAAGTGGCTCATTACTCTCCTGCCTTAATGAAATACCATATTTACAGCCTCAGCCACTAAACCTAATCTTAAAAAAAAAAAAATCTCTCTCTCTCTTTGCCTCTCTCTCTGTCGCCTCTCTCTGAAAAAAAAAATTCTCTGCTTGGCTTCTTCTCTGATTTGCTTCATCTTCTCTCTTCGTCTTGCTTCGCTCTCTCCACCTCGCTTCTCTGTCTCGTTCTCTCCGCCTCGCTTAATACCGTTCACCACCGAAGAAGAAGAAAAAGTAGCTTCATCTTCTCCGCTTCGCTTCATCTTTTTTCGCTGCCTCGCTTCTTCTTCGGTGGTGAACGACCTCGCTTCTCACCGACCTCGCTTCATATCATTCTCCGACAAAGAAGAAGAAGAACTCGTACAACTAGAAGAACCCTTACAACCCGTACAACCCGTACAACCCGTACAACTAGTACAACTAGTAAAACTAGTACAAGTAGTACAAGTAGTACAGGTAGTACAAGTAGTACATGTAGTACAACTAGTACAGGTAGTACAACTAGTAAAACCAGCACAACTAGTAAAACTCGTATGTACAACTGCTAACAGTTGTCCTAGTAGTATTTGTAAAACTGGTACAACTGCTAACAATTGTCCCATTTATACCAGTTCTTCGTTGAAAAAAAAAGAGAAAAATGTGAGAGAAGAGAGAGAAAAAAAATTTGGATTTCTGGTTTTTAAAAAAAAAAAAATTATTATTAATATTCATTAAGGGTATACTAGGTGGGTCCCGCGCCTTGCGCGGAAAAATAAATACATTAGTATGTTAATAAAATTAAAACATAAATTTTTTGATTATCTATTCATTTTTCAAAAATACATATTTAAATTAAAAAAATCGAACACGACATTTTCGTGTATCGAATACTACGGAGAAAGATTTGATAATCATAAAAATCAACTTAACCGACCTTATCTCGTATAATGATATATAACATATAACTTCTTCCATATTTATATGTAGTTGCAAATAATATGGATCTAATTGACTAAAAAAAAGAGATTGGAAATACAAATATATAACTTTTGCGTAAACACCATATTTTAGAATAAAAATACTAAAATATAACTAAAAAAATAAAATAGAAATGGATAATTTATAAATAGAACTAACGAAAAATTTCAATTCCATAAAATAACTAAAAACTCAAAATCTTAGAGACTTTAAGATATTTTCTTATAAACCACATTCATTTTCTTCCATTCAAAACCACTCGTTTAAAAAATACAATCCTATATATATAATAATTAAGGAGACATTCACAAAAAAATCATAGCAGCGATTAATGTTATTTGTTGTATCATATGCATTTAGGGGACATGTCATTTAATTTAATCAATCAGAACATTTCAATTAAAACTATATGCCATGGTGGAAATCTCTACATATTCTCATTAATTTTATAACATAAGCCCATTAATACATGTTTTACAAATTTAAACCCAACTAAATGTAATATTTTAGACTTACCATATCATCTATTTTTAAAATTTTCTGATATATTAACAAACTTTTTATTCTTATATTTATAACAATATTATATATTGTGTATATATGTATTTAGATTAATATACTATACAAATATTTTTATTATGATGTAGTCTATTATACATATTTAATCACACTTGCATATATTTATACAATTTATTATTAGAATATATATATTTTTTTCATTTTTTATGTCCCACAAATTCATATAAATCTAAAATTTATCTGATTTATCGCATGCTCTATAATTTACACGAATAATGAAGATCAATTTTACACTTGAAAGATATTGAAATAAATAACATTTGCATATGTTTTGATCAATTTTACACATAAAATATTAAAAATAATGACATTAACAGATTCTTGATCAAAAGTATTCAACTTTATTACATTTATGCACAATACATATCATTTTTGTACGTTTATACACGTTTAAATATTAAAAAATTATATATATATATATATATATTAAAATGAGTAGTCAACCTATTTAATCACTTACTAATCGTGTTAAATTTTGTATGGACGGATTTAAAGAATCTTTAGGACGTTTATAAAAAAAAATCTAAATTGTATTATTTTAAAATGTATATCTTTTATTGTAAACAAAATTCACAATTAAATTAATGTCTTATGTTAACATCGACGAATGTCTGTGTTGTTCCAAAATGATTCACACCAACTTATAGACTTCAAAAATAATTTATTAACAATTTATTAAAAATAATGATTCACACCAAAATGATTCCTAGGAAAATGATGTCACTTATACCATTTTGAATTTATTATTCAATTTTAAATTTTTAGATCTAATTTTTAAAATCAGTATTCTAATTTTATAAATAATTGTTATTTATATATATAAGATTAAAATTTTTTTTTTGAAGATAACCAATTTCATTATTTTTGATATTTTAAGTTTTTTTTCTTATCATTGTTATCCTTTTTTTCCAGTGCCCACATTTATTATCTTTACTCAACGCAAATGTTTGTATTTATTTATAATTTTTATTAATATTTTTTTGAAGAGAACATTATAAAATTATTCATTAACATTGTAACATCAATTTATTTTTAAAAAATAAGGGGTACTAAACCCTAACATGGAAGTCTAAACCCTTATAAATGCACGTAAACATTGAAAATAATTCATAGATCCTAAATCCTAAATTCTAATATCAAATCTTAAATCCAAATACAAACACGTATAAATTAATTTTTTATAGTAATCATATGCCATCAAATTCTTTGATCAGGGATGTTAAACCCAAGCATGAACGTCTAAACCCTAACCATGCACACAATCATTGGAAATTATACATAGACTCATTTGATGGTTTACAGAAAATACATAGGCTAGGATTCAATTCCTCGATTCATCGTGATCCTCTATCAGCAATAAAATCTCCACATTATATCATTTCATAGAACAATTCGATCGATGAGTTTTAATTTGATTTTTTTGTTCTTGTTTTACATAAAGTATTTGAAACACATGAGCTTACTGTTCGGATTTAGATAATAAAAATTTATATATATATATATATATATATATATATATATATATATATGTTTTGTCTCTTCTTTCGGTGGAGCGTCTGGTGTTTCCCTCTTTAACGCTAATTGTTTGGATCAGATTTTGGGTCCTCCGTACGGAGTCGTAGATTTCTTGCATACAACCTTAGAGTGTCCTATGGGAATAGTCAGAGAGCTCCTGGTACGTTGGACTTCCGTCCTCTTGGGGATGAGAGGTGCGTCCGCCTAAGTTGCTGTCTCTAGTGAGATATTCACGATGATTCTCTGGAGATGCGTTGGACCATACATAAGTAATGTCGTCAGGAAGATCTTCGGAATGATGAGAAGGGGTTTCCCTCTTAAAGACTCTCTGACGCCCAAGTCAGGCTACCACTGGAGAGTAAATTGATTCAAGAGGTGAGTGTGTTAATGAAATACATTAGTATGTTAATGAAATTAAAACATAATTTTTTTGATTATCTATTCATTTTCCAAAAATACATATTTAAATAAAACAAATCGAATACGACATTATCGTGTATCGAATACTACCAAAAAAAAAAAATTTAGAATCATAAAAATCAACTTAACTGGACACCTTATCTTGTATAATGATATATAACATATAACCTTTTCATATTTATATGTAGTTGCAAATAATATGGATCTAATTGACTAATAAAAGAGATTGGAAATATAGATATATAACTTTTACGTAAACACCATAACACCATATTTTAGAATAAAAAAATTAAAATATAACTAACAAAAATAAAATAGAAATGGATAGTTTATAAACAGAACTAACGAAAATCTCAATTCCATAAAATAACTAAAAACTCAAAATTCTAGAGATTTAAATATTTTGATATAAACCACATTCAGTTTTTTCATTCAAAACCACTCGTTTAAAAAATAAAATTGTAGCATTTTAAAATGTTAAATTTGGTATGGACGGATTAAAAAAATCGTTGGGACGTTTATTAAAAAAAAATATAAAGTGTATTATTTTAAAATGTATATCTTTTGTTGTAAAAAAATTCACAATTAAATGAATGTTTTATGTTCGCATCGATGAATGTTATGTGTTGTCCCAAAATGATTCACACCAACTTATAGAGTTCAAATTTTTTTATTAAAAATAACCATACACACCAAAATGATTCTTAGAAAAATGATGCCACTTATACCATTTTGAATTTATTATTCGTTTTTTTAATTTTTAGATCTAATTTAACAAATCAACACTCTAATTTTATAAGTAATTTTTATTTTGTATATAAGATTAATAAAATTCATTTTGAAGATAACAAATTTCATTATTTTAATTTTTTTTCTTTTACTTTGTTATCCTTTTTTCAGTGCACATATTTATTATCTTTAGTCACCGCAAATGTTTGTATTTATTTATATTTTTTATTGATATATTTTTTAAGAGAACATTAGAAAATTATTCATTAACATTATACCATCAATTTGTTTTTCAAAAAATAAGAGGTGCCAAACCCTATTTCGGGAGCCTAAATCCTTACAAATGCACGTAAACATTGAAAATAATACATAGATCCTAAACTCTAGCATCAAATCTTAAATCCAAATACAAACACGTATAAATTGATTTTTTTAGTAATCGTATGCCATCAAAATTTTTGATTAGAGATGTTAAACCCCACCATGAACGTCTAAACTCTAACCATGCACACAATCATTAAAAATTATACATAAACTCATTTGATGATTTACAGAAAACGCATAGGTTAGATGTAAAGGATTCAAGTCCTCGATTCATCGTGACCCACTATTAGTAATAAAATCTCCACATTATATCATTTCATAGAACAATTTGATCGATGGGTTTTAATTTGATTTTTTTGTTCTTGTTTCTACATAAAGTATTTGAAACACATGAGCTTACTGTTCGAATTTAAACAATAAGAATTTTTTTTGTTTTAAATAATATGTTTTGTCTTTTCTTTCGAGGAATAATTCATAGTTCCGTTTGTTTGGGTTTTAGTGTTTATTTTATCGGAACTATGAATTATTCTTCAAAACAGACATAATCCGAACAAACCTCTTCATCGAATAAAAAACTCAAAAATAGAGGAAACCTTGTTAAACACGAAAAAGAGTATAGGTTCATGTAACAAATTTCTTTCAAACATAAAGGGTAAAAATATTATAAGGAGATATCTTGTTGAAGAGGCAAAACCTAAAAGAAGAAGTAGGATTAGATAACAAACTTCTTTCAACGAAAAACGAAAATATGTAGAGATAATATTATTAGAAAATTACCTTATAGAAAAGGTCAAATTCTGGGAAAAAAAAAAGAAATAAGAATTATTACAATAGCAAGAAGAAGAAAATGAATAGATCAAATAACTAACAAAAAAACACAATTACTAAAAATGTATGTCATTACAAATTCAAGACATGTAAACAAATTAATATTATTTTAAAATTTTAAAATAAATATTAGAACAAAAGTACATACGAAATTTAATAATAATAAATAAGTTTTATAATAAACAATTTTTTGTTAGAAATAAATAACTGATTATTGTTAAAAATAATATAATATATAAAATACAGACTATAGTTATTTTGAAATTAACAAAAATATTACAACCTATAAAACGAATACAACGATAATAATTAAAACAATAAGAAGACGAATATAAGATAAAAAGAATACAAGCTGTATAATAGAGAACAAAAACACATAAATTTAAGAATAAATAAGAACAAATTATACCTCATAGAAGAGTTTAAAACCTATAAAAAAGAATAAAACGATAATCATGAGTTAAAAATAAATAACGATTTCACGATATAATAAATAACATGAATAGTATAATAGATAACAAAACACATATACATAAACAACAAATTTAAGAACGAATTATACCTCTAAGAAGAGGTTATAACCTATAAAACGAATAGAACGATAATTAGTAGAAAAATAAAAAAAATAAACGAATAAACAACAAAACTAACAACATGCGCAATGTATTATTCGTATAAATTATAGAGTATATTATATTATTGATATTCAAAGTTGGCTACCATTATAAATGATAACTATAATATAACAACAGTTGTTTAGTAAGAAGAAGTTATGATATATAGATTAAATAAAAAAGCATTAAAATAATAATTAGAAATACATAATGAAACTTTAAAGATTTAAAGATTAATAATAACCCAAGGACGAAGATAATATTTAATTACGATCAAATTGATGAGACTTATAAATCAGAAAGCATATAAATTACGATCAAATTGATGAGACTTATAAATCAGAAAACATATATTAATACCAATATCAACAACGATAATTAGGCCAGAAGTCAATAACATACAAAATAACACTATGTAGGGTTTCAATTTTCAACACAAACCTTTGCTTAGAAAACGAATCATCTAATAGCATGATATTTATAAGAAGATATAGAGACCACCTAGGGTTTTTTTAAAGTCCAATCCACACATATATGGGTGAAGATAACAAAAAAATCGAAAGCCAAAAGCCCAATATAAAGCTTTAGTTACGAAAAGTTTGGAAAACATTAAAATATTAACGTACAAATGAAAATAATAGGGTAAATTCTATATGGTGCAAAACTCTGATGATATTTTAATAATCATTGTAATATAATAAAAAAAAAATTAACGTACGAATGAAAAATAATAGGACAAATTATATATAGTGCAAAACTCTGATGATATTTAATAATCATTGTAGTATAATGAAAAAATAAATCAATAAAATATAATAAAATAAATAAATCAATAAAACAAACATCAAAATACGTCAACTATGAAACAAAAATATAGAAATCCATTATTACGAAGGTTTCCCAACTTTGAATATCAATAATATAATGAGTATTGTACATATCACAAGTTAATTATATGGGCCAAGATTAAAAGAAAAATCGAAATCCAGAAGTCCAATTTAGACGATGGCAGCATATGTAATTAAAACGATTCATTAATGGCATAAGGGTAAAAAGAGGTCTGAAAACGATTCTGGAGCCGCCACGTAGGATTTCGCACTTGCTAAATAATAGTATAGTGCAAAACTCTGATGATATTTTAATAATCATTGTAGTATAATGAAAAAATAAAATAATAAAAAAATAAATCAATAAAACAAGCATCAAAATACGTCAACTATGAAACAAAAAGATAAAAATCCATTATTATGTAGGTTTCCCAACTTTGAATATCAATAATATAATGAGTATTGTACATATCACAAGTTAATTATATGGGCCAAGATTAAAAGAAAAATCGAAATCCAGAAGCCCAATTTAGACGATGGCAGCATATGTAATTAAAACGATTCATTAATGGTATAAGGATAAAAACAGGTCTGAAAACGATTCTGGAGCCGCCACGTAGGATTTCGCACTTGCTAAATAATAGTATGATATTTTAATAATCATTGTAGTATAATGAAAAAATAAATCAATAAAATATAATAAAAAAATAAATCAATAAAACAAACATCAAAATACGTCAACTATGAAACAAAAATATAGAAATCCATTATTACGTAGGTTTCCCAACTTTGAATATCAATAATATAATGAGTATTGTACATATCATAAGTTAATTATATGGGCCAAGATTAAAAGAAAAATCGAAATCCAGAAGCCCAATTTAGACGATGGCAGCATATGTAATTAAAACGATTCATTAATGGCATAAGGGTAAAAAGAGGTCTGAAAACGATTCTGGAGCAGCCACGTAGGATTTCGCACTTGCTAAATAATAGTATAGTGCAAAACTCTGATGATATTTTAATAATCATTGTAGTATAATGAAAAAATAAATCAATAAAATATAATAAAAAAATAAATCAATAAAACAAGCATCAAAATACGTCAACTATGAAACAAAAAGATAGAAATCCATTATTACGTAGGTTTCCCAACTTTGAATATCAATAATATAATGAGTATTGTACATATCACAAGTTAATTATATGGGCCAAGATTAAAAGAAAAATCGAAATCCAGAAGCCCAATTTAGACGATGGCAGCATATGTAATTAAAACGATTCATTAATGGTATAAGGATAAAAACAGGTCTAAAAACGATTCTGGAGCCGCCACGTAGGATTTCGCACTTGCTAAATAATAGTATGATTCAATATTAGAATAAAGAGAAGAGGGTATTAAGACTCAAAAAGGGTATGAAGATTTTTTGTGTAAGAAAAAGGATATATGAGCACTTAGTCCTTCGGATTTGGATTGCTGGTCGGGTTTGTAATTGCGCTGATTCTTTAAGAATTTTGTAGTCTTTACACGGTTTTTGATTTTAAAAAAAATTAAAACAAAATTAGGGGTGTATGAGATTAAAATGGACCTTGGAGGGGCATATGAGATTACAGTCCTCTTCTTTCTTCCTTCATCTTTCTCACAAAATCCTCCAAAATTTCGCGTAATTCTTATACTGATTTCTGTTCAATCAATAGAATACTTGCCCAGTATCGAGTTTGATTTCAGAAATTTGAGCTTTCCACCATCTAGTGTAGACTTGTACGTTCGTGAATCTAGTTCCGATCGTTGAACTATCGCAATACCCGAAGATTGATCACTCTTTCGACTTTCCTCGTTCCTCAAGGTAGTAAATTTCCAAGTTTCCCATTGTTTTCCGCTTATTTCTTTTTATGGGTCACGCGATTTCTGTCAATCTAATCCCTAAATTATAGTATTCTCTACTCGATTTGTGGGGTTCTTCGGTCTTCGTATTAGGAACCTTTTTTTTTTGGGTTTGTGTGCGGTAGTTGACTCACCAATGTGCCTTTGAAACCCTTAAAATTACTTGGGATTTTGAAGTATAGAGTATATCCATATTAGAGACAACCAATTTGTAACAATGCTTGGTTTCTGATGCGTACCTTGGAATTGCATGTTAGGGTGTTTATGAGTTCGTAGAAGCTACGGGGAAATGGCGTCCATGAGCTCTGGTGATGAAAGCCTTCGACTTTGTGTGTTTGATTTGAGGAGAGGCCAAACTGAAGGACAGGAGCTAGACAAGATTTTGTTCTTTTATCCTGCTGAGTTAGACTTCTCGACTCAGTTATCAGTTATCGGCCTCAGTGAAGGTCTTATTACTTTTACTAGGTCAGCTGCTACAGATTCTTCCTTTTTACTGTGAGATGTGTTTTTTTCGTTGCTGGTGTTTTACATTTGGTTGCATTTGTCATTTTTTCGATAAAATCAGTAAAGGTCGATAGATCAAGCTCCTTAAGCTACTGTGAGATGTGTTTTTCAATGCTGATGTACTAGATTTGGTTGCATTTGTGATTTGTTCGATAAAATCAGTTAGGTTCGATAAATCAAGCTCCTTTTGTTAAAATCAGTCTGTGTGAATCTTTTTCATATTTTGAGGCATGGTGTGGTATAAATGCAGACTTTTCTCTCCGGAAGCAGCTTGTGAGGTAATAGAGGCAGAAAGACATTCCCATGTTTTCTACGAGGCTGAACCCGATATCTGGATGGTGATGGTAAGACATTGTCTTACTTTTACTTGTTATAGCACATATTCTTTAGATGAACGACGCATCAGATGTTATTTTAGTAATGTCAATGAACAAAATCTGATCTAGACATTGGCAGGTTGTGGAGAAAAATAAGGAGACAGGAGCGATATGGAGGATTGATGCATTGAGGAGGGTGCTTAAGGAAGTGCACTCCCTCTTTGTGATGTTTCACGGTTCAATTCGAGCATTAATCGAAAAAGAACTAACAGGAGGGCTTACCCGATCACAGTTGTATCCGTTCATCACAGACTATTTAAGCAGTAAGCGATTCTTATCAAATCTAGTACAGAAAATTTTCCATTGTTTTTTTTTGGTTCTATATCCCAGCTTCAATACATTTTATGTAACTAATTGTCAGCATTTCAAAAGCGGTCTCGCTCGGAGGACTGCTGCTGTGGTAAAATGCTGAAGTTGCTGTGTTGAATGCCTTGCTTTGGATTTGTGCAAAACCGCATTATGCTCAAGTTGGTTCGTGTGTAATAGCTTATGCAAAAGTTTTCTCTTTCGGGCAGATCTTTTTGTTGGGAAGAAACTTCAGCTACCAACTTTCCGTGAAACTTTGAGAGAGCGTGGAACTGTTCAAATGCTTACTTTAGCAAAGGACACGGCACTTGAAGTTCAGGTTTGTTTCTCCAAATCTATTGGACTATTATCGCACACATAATATTTTGGTATTTGACGAGCATTTTTTGGATGTGCAGTCTCTTGTTCAAGTACTAGATTCATGTGCTGGGAGCTTACGATGCCACTCAATGATCTTATTTCAAGATCTGTTGGTTTCAACAACTCTCTCAGCTGATGATACCGTCAACTTATTTACATTTGCTGTAATGAGGCTGACCTCAAACGCTTTATTCTCTGGCTCGACTTCCTGGTCATATCTACGTAAGGTGCCTGGTTCACCTGAAATCTCTTCTAGATCTACTTCGGCCCCCCTTGGTTCAATTGATTCGCTACATTCAAGAAATAGTAATGACATGCATCATGTTATTAGACCACTACAAAATGATAAATGGACAAAAGGGAAAGATGGTTTTCTTATAACCGATATTTGGGGTCTAGAGACTGGAGGTTCACCTGATTCTGCCATCCCTACAATCTGGCTTCAGCAGACACAAGAAAGAGTGTATCTCCTTGCTTATCAGTATAAAAGTCTCACCTTGCTTCTTCTCATGCCTACAACTGCCATTGTCAATGGAGATTTAAGCGTTTCAGCCGTGAAACAGCAAATTATTGAAGATGTAAGCACATCACCCATTGATCTTTTTCGGTGAATCTCTTTTCTAGTGTCTTCTAATACCTACCCAATATCTCTTTTCCAGGCATCACTGAGAATTTTGAAAATTGAAGAGAACATTTCAAGAGGGTGGGGCGGTGAGAATGCTTACCATGTTAAAGGTTACCGTTACTTGGTAGTTGATAATGACATGGAAGTTTCCAGAGCTTCTCCTTCAGGAAAAGTAGCAACACTTGCAAAGGTAATTTCTTTCACATTATGATTTACTAGGTGAGATTACTACTACGCAAAGTGTATGAATTTCGAAAAAATGCAGGAGTCTCTACTTGCACTAAACAAACTCAGAGAAGAAGTGGATTTAGAAAAAAGCCGTGCAAAAGGGCAGGAGAAAGACATGGAAATATGCATCAGAGCTAAGAACAAAGCGTGGGTGATCGCCCGTGTGACCAGAGGTAAAGAGCTTTACATGGCTTTGGAGAAAGCCAGCGACACTCTTCTTGATACCGCAGACGCCGTTGGAAGATTCAGCGACAGGTAACACATTGCTACTTACGAACTAAATACTCTGCCTTGGAAACAAATTCTTGACTTTTCTGAAAAAAAAAAGTGCTCGAATTCGGTCATTTGATCAGGTATTGCAGCGGAGCATTCTTGATGGACTAAGATCCGTCTTCTTTCTTCCGGTTTTGGATAGAGGTTTCTTCAAGCTTCAAGTACGATGTAAAAAGCTGAGAAGAAGTAATGAGCGCTTCTCTCTCGGCCATTAATTTTGTTGGGGAACTTGCAGAAGGGAAAAAACAATTGTTCTTGGTTGGCCTGTAGATTTGTTGTAACAATGATTCCAAGTTCGATCAGTGCAAAAAAATTGTTTTGTTTGTGCGGGGGAAAGCATCTTTCTCGTGGCCCTTAATTCTGTGGAGATAGAAGCCTGAGTATAGTATTACAAATACTGTAACAAGTGTTGTTATTTCATTTCGTATAAGATTTAATAGAATTCACAAATAATCAACAACATATGTTACACTCTCAGGTTAAGATATTCAGGCACAACATAACAATCTTATTGACATGTCGAAAGAAGTTAATGAAAACATTATAAAACCGGTAAAGAGAATGGAGGCAGCCGAGAAGAACAACGGCGGCTGATGGTCCATGGCTGCATTACGTTTCGGAGATGCTTTCCGGCCTCCGCCTCTTCCGCCTGTAACTCCATGACTTCCTTTCCCTGCCCGGAAGATGTCGATGCTCTTTTCATCTTCTTCTCCTCTTATGCCTTTGGTTGTCACCTCTGCCATAAGAAAAACAAACCCAGGATATATATGTTTAACTTCACTAGTCATAATAAACATAAGAAAAACACCCTAAATGCTTAAAACAAAGCACCATGGCCTTGTTCTTGATCGAGTAAGCTCTTCGATGGGTTGAGCTTCTGGGAATCTAACGAGATGGGGAAGCAGAGCAAGAAGAGGAGGAACAATGCAACAGATCTTCTCTCCATTGCTGGTTGAGTTTTTATGGATTTGAGATTACTGTTGTGAAGCAAAGTGTGTGTATATATGCGTGTGGGTGGGACCAATACAAAATGTTCTGAAATGACAAGTGAAGGATCAAATATACCTTCCTTTCTGACACTTCAAAGATCAAGCTTTTCTGTCCTCACTCTTGCTTTTTCAGGACAAATACTATTCCAACAAGCAAGGAACATTCACCGATATCAATATACATATGCATATATAGTGTTTTTACATCAAACTTCTTTAAGTTTATGCGTGAGATAAGAGCTTGATGAACATGTTCGTAGAGAGTTGCGTTTACGCAACAAAAAGACTCGAGACAAACTCTTGGGAAAAAACAAATCTCTTTCTTTATTTCTTGAAACAAACTGAAAATACAGTAAAGCATACAACTAAATCACTCTCATTGGTTTCATTAACAACACATGAACACTCTTAGACCTTCACACAATACCAAGGAAGACTCACCAATGGTCCATAACCACTCTTTGACTTTGCACTCTGAACACGCTCTAATCCACTTCTTCTATCTTCGGACCTCCAGCACCGCCTGAGCCGCCATCTGTAGGCATACCTCCGGTGGTAGGTCCGGCACCAGCACCAGCCTGATACATATTTGAGATGATTGGGTTGCAAATACCTTCCAACTCTTTCAACTTATACTCAAACTCATCCACTTCCGCCAGCTGGTTTCCTTCAATCCATTCGATTGTCTCATCAATAGCCTTCTCGATCTTCTGCTTATCCTCTTGACTTAGCTTCTGCGCGAGTTTCTCATCCTTGATAGTGTTTCTCATGTTGTAAGCATAGTTCTCCAGCGAGTTCTTGGCCTCCACTTTCTTCTTCACTTGTTCATCCTCTGCCTTATACTTCTCAGCGTCTTGCACCATCTTCTCTATCTCCTCTTTACTCAACCTTCCTTTATCGTTCGTGATCGTGATCTGGTTCTTTACACCAGCAGTCTTATCCTCCGCCGAAACATTCAAGATCCCGTTCGCATCGATGTCGAAGCAAACGTTGATTTGGGGCACTCCGCGCGGGGCAGGAGGAATGCCCTTAAGCTCAAATGTTCCAAGAAGGTTGTTGTCTTTGGTCCTCGCACGTTCTCCTTCATAGACTTGGATCAGAACTCCTGGCTGATTGTCCGCATACGTGGAGAACACTTGCTCCTTCTTACAAGGAACCGTCGTGTTCCTCGGGATTAACACAGTCATTACCCCACCGGCTGTCTCAATTCCAAGGCTTAGCGGCGCCACGTCAAGAAGCAGAAGATCTTGGACCTTGTCACTTCCTTCACCAGTTAGAATCGCGGCTTGAACCGCAGCTCCATAGGCAACAGCTTCGTCAGGGTTTATGCTTTTACAGAGCTCCTTCCCGTTGAAGAAATCTTGCAAAAGCTGCTGAATTTTAGGAATCCTCGTCGACCCTCCGACCAAAACAACCTCGTGCACACGGCTCTTGTCGATCTTTGCGTCCCTAAGCACTTTCTCCACAGGATCCATACATTTCCTGAACAAATCCATGTTCATCTCCTCAAACCTCGCACGAGAGATCGTGGCGTAGAAATCAACACCCTCGTGCAAAGAATCAATCTCAATAGTCGTCTGAGCAGTAGAAGAAAGCGTTCTCTTTGCTCTCTCACAAGCTGTTCTCAGCCTCCTCAACGCCCTCGCATTCCCACTAATGTCCTTCTTGTGTTTCCTCTTAAACTCCGCAACGAAATGGTTCACAAGTCTGTTGTCAAAGTCTTCACCACCGAGATGAGTATCTCCGGCGGTAGCTTTCACTTCAAAGACACCTTCTTCAATCGTCAACAACGAAACATCGAATGTTCCACCGCCGAGATCGAAAATCAAAACGTTTCTCTCACCGGTCTTCGTGCCCTTCTTGTCCAAACCGTAGGCGATAGCTGCAGCAGTCGGCTCGTTGATTATCCGCAAAACATTGAGCCCAGAAATCGATCCGGCGTCCTTCGTGGCCTGTCTCTGAGAGTCGTTGAAGTACGCCGGGACAGTTACGACGGCGTTTTTGACGGTCTGACCAAGGAAAGACTCAGCGACTTCCTTCATCTTGATTAGCACCATGGAAGATATCTCCTCCGGAGAAAACCGCTTCTCTTCGTTCTTGTACGAGACGACAATCATCGGTTTGTCCCCGGGACCGGGTACAACCTTAAACGGCCAGTGTTGCATATCGCTTTGAACAGAAGGATCGGAGAATCTCCGACCAATTAACCGCTTCGCGTCGAAGACAGTGTTCTGAGGATTCAACGCCACTTGATTCTTCGCTGCATCGCCGATTAACCTCTCTGAATCAGTGAAGGCGACGTACGACGGCGTCGTACGGTTTCCCTGATCGTTAGGGATGATCTCCACACGGTCGTTCATCCATACTCCGACACAACTGTATGTAGTACCGAGATCGATTCCAATAGCCTTCTCCGATTTCGTCGCCATTAGTAATTCGATTGTAGATTTCGCTGAAATGCAAAAGGTAGGATTTTTCTTCGATTTCTTTGATCTGTTGTTTGTTTATCTGCTTGATGAGAAATCGGAATCGATGGAAGCAGCTATATATACGAATTCGATGAGAAAGACGAGACATTTCGAGAGAGAACTCGTGAAACAACCCACGGAGATGTAGAAATATTGAGAAATCGCAGGCAAGTACCAGAGACTTCTGGATTCTGATATTTATATAACCGCTTTTTAGGCCCATTAAAGCCCATATAGTGGTTACATTGTTGGCCCAAATATTCGATAAAAGGCCCAATGTGAGAAATATCAATTTTTTTCCTTTATTACGTCTTCTTCACTCGTTCTGATTCCGAAGACGAGAAGGGAAAAAAGCTATGAAAGAGGGGAAGAAGAAGAAGAAGCCAGAAACCTCCATTGGTGTATCTAGCGATGGTTCGATATCAGCTCTGGGGGCTTTTTGTGTTTATTTGATTACTGGGTTGTTTCTGGCAGTCGGATTTTGGGTGGCCCGTAACAAATTTTCCGTCGATCTCGTCTCTGATCCATCTCTTACTCTGTTTCTCCTCTGGGTATTATACTCCACTTCTTTTTTTTGTTTATCCTTGATTTTTGTTTTTGTATTGTTTAAAAGTGGATTATCACTGAAATTTAGCCTTGTTTTGATGTTCGTTTTTTCAGAGTATTGAGTTTACGGTTGTGGTCATCATTTACAGCTTGTTCCGGAAAAACCCAGAGAAATGTTCGGTGAGTGTAGTTAATTTCTGATTTCTTCGTGATCTTTCTGTGAGATTGAAGTGATTAAAGAAGCTGACTTTTTCTCCTTTTACTCTTTTGCTTGATGCTTTGGTTATATATGGAATCTGTTAAAAAAACAAGTAACAACCAAGGAAGCAGTTTGTAGTTTTTACTAAAGATGGTTTCATTTGTTCTAATGTAAAGGAAAACAACATAGAAATTTGAATATGTTAACCACAAATAGATCCAAGATTTTAAACATACCATTACATCCAAAGTGATACCATTGCATCCAAAGTGATGGAAGCAGTGTAAATGCGGAAGAGCTTAGTCGTGAGACTAGGCAACATCTCTTGAAGATGTCCAGTGAGTTGACTAGTATTCAGCTCATGGAATAGAGAATCAGTTTTTGATTTTCCTAGACAAAGAACAAAAAAACAGTTACATGGTTTTTTCACGAAAAACAAAGAAAAACTGAAAATACAATATGAAATTCAAATCTTACCCGCCTGAAACTGTTCAATAGCCTTGTAAACAAGAGGTTCAACCTCGACTGTGTTCACATATCAGATTGAATCTTTGATGAGACAATTAAACCGATGAAAAAGTGGAAAATGTGCGATGATTAAACATATGAAACAAACGGATCAAATTAATTACCTTTAGTTTATTTGGAGGAATATCCACATCTCCAACTGTTAGTTTGCAACAACCAACAACGTCATCATCATCCTTCTCATATCCAGCCTTCATGGCCAACGTATCGATGAGATAGGTGGCCACAGAGAGTTGTTTCTTATTGACGTCTTTAGCAGCAAAATCAGTTTCAAATTCATGATGATGAGGACGTTGTTGGTTGTTGCAAACTAACAATTGGAGATGTGGAGTGTATTCCCCAAATAAACTAAAGGTAATTAATTTGATCCGTTTGTTTCATATGTTTAATCCTCGGCAACAAATTTATTATCTCACACATTTTCCCATTTTTCATCAGTTTAATTGTCTCATCAAAAATTCAATCTGCTATGTGAATACATGCTATGTGAATACAGTCGAGGTTGAACCTCTTGTTTACAAGGTTATTGGATAGTTTCAGGCTGGTGAGATTTGGATTTCAGATTGTATTTTCAGTTTTTCTTTGTTTTTGGAAAAAAATCCATGTAAGTGTTTTTTGTTCTCTGTGAAAATCAAAAACTTGATTTTCGATTCCACGAGCTGAATACTAGCCAGCTCACTGGACATCTTCAAGAGATTTTGCCTGGTCTCACGGCTAAGCTCTTCCGAATTTACAATGCTTCCATCACTTTGGATGTAATGGTATGTTTAAAATCTTGGATCTCTTTGTTATTTGGTTATCATATTCAAATTTGAAATTACAGAAGCTGAAAAAATATTTGCTTTACATAAAGAAAGAAAAGGTTTAATGCGTTTGGTTTCTTGTTCTTAACTCTCTCCCTCTCTTAATGGTTGTCTGATTGCTTTCCAGTATTTTAAAGCAGTTGGACGAAGCATATTAGGATTAATTTCAGGTTAGTATGTTTGTTTTTTCAGCTTATTATATAGTTTGTACTTCGTCATTCTTGTGCAATACAAGAACAAAAACTGTCAATTGGTTAGTGAGTTCACTTGTAAATTCAAGTTGTTTAGCTTTACTTGACCATGTGAATTGATCACCCAGTTTTACGAGTGAGCAATATGTATTAGCTCCTCTTGTTAGTCAAACCCACGAAAGATCGAAATCTGCTCGATTTGCTGTTTTCAGTATCCCTTGATGGTGGTGAGTTCTCTAAGCCTTTGTTTTGTTTGTTTAATAGGTGCTTTTATGAATGCTTTGGGAGCAATTGCTTTGGGTGCACCTATCGGAATGCAGTATGTTTTCACCATCATCTTGTTTCTTTAAATCTTTTGATATTTTTTATTTTGTTTTTGAAATATTGCTTGTAATCTGGACTTTTCATTGATTGTGATCACCCTTTTGCATGGAGATTGCGTGATTTTTCAAATGTTGACATGAGCATTACCTCCCCTTTTATGCAGATATCTCACCAAAACAATTCACTGGTCCTTTCTAATGTCTGTTTTCACGGTAAGCTGCTGCTTGATGCAGTTCGAGTGACGTGCATATGTATTTTTTTCTGCAGTTTGGAACAAACCTTTATTGTCTGTCTCTCTAATAATGTTGATTCATAGTTTGTACCAGCAACTGCAGTTTTTGGTGCATCATGGACAGATTGGCATCGTGTATTCGCTCTGATGAAGTATGTTAGTTATGTTAGCCTTATATAATAATTCACACAATCTCTGTTTTGAATTACGGTCGTCTTACTTATGTCTTATCACTCTCATCTGCCAAGTACGTCTGAAATTATATCACAGCTCACACACAATTTCCATCTTTTTGTTTCTTTTAGACCAGCTGGAAATATAGAATATATGATCTTTATTCCAGCATACGGAGCTATTGTTGGAGGATGGTTTGGAGCTTGGCCTATGCCACTCGACTGGGAAAGGCCATGGCAGGTAATCTCGATATACATTCAAGAGCTTGGACATGGTCCTGAAACTTATTACTCCCTTTTTCGCGGTTATTGCAGAATTAAGTGGTGAGTATATATATAACTAATCCTTATATTACTCTTATAAATAGGAGTGGCCTATATGTGTGTGCTATGGAGCTATAGGAGGCTACATTGTTGGACAGATTGTCTCCTTGAGTTTGATGTTTTTTATCAGGAAACACAAAAATTTGAAGCTAGCTTAGAAGTAGATTGATGGTCTTTGGATCTGCAGAATGAGTTTCATTTTATTTTGACTTGATTGCTAGATTGAGAGACAACAATGAGTGAATGAGGCAAGGTTTTTGGTAGCTTGAACAGACTTTGTTATTTTCCACAGAGAATCAAGTGTTTCAGAATTACAACACTCTAAAAGTCGAGGATCACAGATTTGAGAGATACAATTCCAACATATTTTGTGCTTCATCTTCATCGTCAGTTTCACTCTGAATATATCAAAGACGACTCCAAAACCACTCAAATAAAGGCTTGAGCTCATTTAAAATCATGCTGACATATTATTGGGCGATGCTCAATCAAGGCCTATCAGACCAGATGGCTTGTCGATTTTGTTCAAGTAATTTAGAAATTTCGGAACATTGGCTCAATTTTGTCTTGTCTAAAACCAGAACTGGGTTTTGTCTTGTCAATTTGATTTATAACATTTCCTAAATTTCGTGAAAATGTTAGGTGAAATCCAGTTTAAATTTCGAAAAACAACAAAAATAAAAGGATAGGAAAAATAATATATCCGGGTTGGTAGAATATTACATATATTTCTTAATTACGAAAAAAAACAAAAAAATTATATGCGATATTGTAGATGATACCAAGCACAGTGTTGACTGTGCACTACACCTATCGTGGGCAAAATCTATCGGATGACGTGGCATACGGTGATTGGCTGACAGGGACTGAGTTGGGTCACCTTCTCACATAAGTTTGTTGAATGGTGCGAAGTGCATAAACTCTAGAGAAGAAGGTAAAACGCCGTAAAAAGATGGCATACCCGAAAGGGTGACCACCATTTGCTTGCATCTCTCATTTATATCTTACGTGTCCTTTTCTTTCTTTCTTTTTATTATTATTGACCAGTAAAAATTTGATTGGTTTAAAGTTTGTAGACAATAGTATAGAAGAAAAAAACTTAAGTACAATGTTTTACATAGACTTAAATAGTATTAGGAAAACCAAGCATACGTTTACTAAGCGCGAATAAGTTAAAAATAAGTTTAGGAAGTTAGAAGTTGAGTGTCAAGATGATAGTTTGGTAGTTTAGGAGAAGTTTAGCCGTCCATGTCTGCCGCAATCTTTGCGCATGCGGCTTCCGCATTGGATATGAAAAGTAGACAACATCTTTTGAACCTTTTGCCAAGGTTTGACATATCAATCTTGTAAGATTCTCTGGATAGATGCAATTATATCTACATTTTGAAGATTTTCTTTGTCTGAATTGGCTAATGATGATGCTAACAACTTTGGATTCCAAAACGACAAACCGATTGTTGCCATGAACATTTACAACTAGTTCGTTATTAACCAAAAACCTAAACACACTAGAATCTACCTTCGGTGCAGTTTCAGCTGAGTCGGATGGTGGAAGCGAGGATAAGTTTTGTGTAGTAGAAAGAGCAACCTTAATGATAGGAGCAGATTCGATAATAGTGGGAACAAACTCTGTCGTGGTTGTAGCTTCTGTCATAACAAGAACAGTCTCAATGGTTTTTGTGATAGTGGGGAAATTTCAACAGTAGTTGTAGTATATGTGGTTTGCGTGGTGATGATTGAAACAGTTCATGTGTTACCATATAAAATTATATGGTAAAATCGTTTGATGACATGTGTTTATTTGATATATAAGAAATACACCATATGATATTTCTATTAGATAAAAATTATATTTTAAAATATATATTTTTGAAGTTCATTGGTTGAATATGTCAGATCAATGTAGATTTGATAATAGTTAGAGTAACGAGTTAAATATGTATGTTCGAAATAGGGGTTTCACTTATTACTTGATGGTAATTTTGTTACGAAACGAATCTTATCTATTTTAAGTTGTACATACATAATTCAAGAAGTATGGTGTAATTCACAATCCCATGATTTTTTACAGATATTTGTCAAGTGTGTCTCTTAAGTTGTCAACTAATTGGATAACTTAACACGCAAAATATCATGTGATTCGTTTTAGATGGACTCTTGTAGACAATTTTTACTATAATTGTTGACATTTGCTCCCAACTCGTTGAGGGGCAGGTACACATTTAATCACACCTTCTCATTCATTCAAAAACTATAAGAAAACACTGTCTTAACTTCTTAACGTGCTCGTAAAAAAAGTATTTCAAGATGACATCTTTATATTTCGAGATGACTTCTTTATCACCGAAAAAAAAAAAAAAAAACATCTCTTACACCGTTATTTTCATCTATTTTATTTATCATGAAATTTTAATAGTTTTATAAATGATGATCTATTATATATCCATAACGGATGAGTCATTACATGTATGTATATTCGATTCTTAAAAATAGATGATGATTATGCAACATATATATGCATGACATGTAATATTTTTTGCATATTTTTAGAATTTAATTAATATATTTCGATTTTTGTCAATACCATTGGACTTAGACTTTCCACGATTAGTATTATTATTTGTAAATGTGTTTTTGGATCAAAACATTGCTATATTATTGGAAGGACATTTCGACATATATAACGGAATATAAATTATAAAATTATATAATAATGAAATTGTTCTTTAGCATTACATTATATCTTATACGGCCCGACCAAAAAGTAGATCAACCAAGAAGTAGAGAAATTATGAAGCTCCGATTTTGCTTGCCTACTTTCTCCAAGATTTTTGGCTATGCGGATCTAAACCTCCACGTGTCCATCCCTTATTTGTTCTGAATCAAAACATTAATAAAACGGTAGCTTTTTTTTGTTTGAATTGATAATCAAATCGGGTACAAATGGTTTTGAGTATGATTAGGAATTTAATTAATGACAGAAGTACAAAGAGGGCCGTAGGTAAGAAAACATTTTAAAGCAATATCAATTTTTTAAAAAGGTAAACAAAAAATAAACGGAAATTTTAATCTAAATACTTCAACCATTTCCCTTTATAGTCTCCTTAGAAAATAAAAAACCATTTCATCAAATTTCTCCTCTTTATTGTTTTCTTCTTCTTTCACCTTCTTTTTATGTACATCGCGGTCCAAGTTTCTCCGGTAATGAAAGAAGAGATCTCACGGCGGAGCAAGAAGACTTCCGTTGAGGATGAAACCGGAGAAGAGTCAGCATCGGTAGACCTTAAAGCTAAACGCAAACGCCGATCACAACCGCGAGACGCTCCTCCACAACGCAGCTCCGTGCATCGAGGCGTTACCAGGTTTCTAAGAGACCAAAACACGCTCTAAACGATACCGTTTCAATCATTTTTTTTTGCCCTTGTTTATTATTCCGTAATTATTCTTAATATTTCGGATTAAATTTGTATTAGGCATAGATGGACTGGAAGGTACGAAGCGCATTTGTGGGATAAGAATAGTTGGAACGAGACTCAGAGCAAGAAAGGAAGACAAGGTCAGTCTATACATATACATACAAACACATTTATATATATCAGTATACACACACATATATATATATATATGTGTGTATGTGTTTATGAATAGAGATATGTCGTTTGATATTGTTACTCCGATTTTTTCGGGGAATGAGTTCGTCGTTACTGTTCTTGATTTGTAATTAATTTTTATTATCTTTTTTTGAAAATAATTTGTTTTATTTTTGGTGTTAATATGATTTTTTTTTCTCTGACGATGGTGACCGGGATATTGGCTGACTCATCACGTGCAGTATATTTAGGTGAGTCTTTTTTGGTCATTTTTCATATGGCGTTTTCTTTTTGCTCTCCCGATTTGGTAGACACTTTTTTCTCTCTTTTTTTTTTGACCAATTGGTGGACACTTTATAACGATACTAATTAATTATTATTTGGAAAAAAATTGTTATTTCTCAGTTCTTTATAAAGTGAACTGCTACATCTATGCAGTGACAAAACAAGCAAATGATTCTATTATTTTAAAAATACAATTGGATTTATCTCTTTTATAATATGCATGCTTACCTTGAAAATCAAATGTGAAACGCAAACATTTTTCAATATACGATGAAATGAATGATAATTTAGTAGTTTTGAGAGTGAAAATTCAAGATCATTAGTTCAATTACATTTAAAAAAGATGATTTACGTCATGGATACGGGAAAAGATTATGGGATCGAAAATATTTATACGGTTTATCCAAAATCCAAAATATTTGTTCTATGATTCACGTTTATATTTAAAAGTTACATACGTAAATATATTTTATAGGTGATTTTTAAAAAATAAAATAATCACAATATTTTGAACACATAAAAATAATTTTATTAATATGGTTTGCACAGGGGCTTATGACGAGGAAGATGCAGCAGCACGTGCCTACGACTTAGCAGCATTGAAATATTGGGGACGAGACACCATCTTGAATTTCCCTGTAAATTTGCTCGGAATCCAATTTAATTCAAACACCAAATTGTGTTTCCACATGATTTTTGTTTGCTTCACAAATATGTTTTCTATATATATAAAAGATCAAGAGTTTTTTTTGCATCTAATTAGAAACAAATTTGAGTTATTATATCCATTGATTTCTTTTTGCATTTTTTTGGTGACTTTTAGTTGTGTAATTATGAAGAAGACATCAAAGAAATGGAAAGTCAGTCGAAGGAAGAGTACATCGGATCTTTGAGAAGGTAATAATTAAATCCGTTAATATTGTTTCTTGAATGATTGGTGATTAACGAATTAGCTTCTTTTGTTGTTGTTAACGAACTGAGAATTGATTGTTAATATTTTTGGATTACATTGTTTTACAGGAAAAGTAGTGGGTTTTCACGTGGTGTATCAAAATACAGAGGCGTTGCAAAGTAAACCTAAATTCTCTATAAGAAGAAACATATATATATATATATATTTTTTTTTTTTTATTTATTTGAATAAGGATTATAAGAACATTAACTTTCTCATCAATATACTGATAATTTTAAATATTGATAAGTTATTATGGACTTACCGTACAGGCATCACCATAATGGGAGATGGGAAGCTCGAATTGGAAGAGTGTTTGGCAACAAGTATTTATACCTAGGAACTTATGGTAACCTTTTTATAACTTACTTTTTATATTTATACTTCATGCAATTTCCCATTTTTATAAACGCAAAACTTAACTAAACCATAGAAATCCAAGACAAAATTAATAGAAAAATAATTAAAATAACACTTTCCATAATTTATGATATGCTATCGTAATCAGGACTTTTTTTTTGTTTTGACAATAAAAGTAGTACATTTTCCACGTTTGTTTTACATTGTTACATTTGAGTTTATTCGTATTATAGCGTTAAGTTTTTATAATTTTTTGTAATGTTATACACATTTTTATCATTTATTGTAAATTTGATGGCGCTTGTGATAACAATTTTTTTCCACAATTACTATGTATGATTTTGTCTTCATAATAACATTAACTTTTCACTTATAAATCTATAAGAGGGGGTTTTTTTTTTTTTTTTTTTTGAGAGAATCTATAAGAGGGGTTGATATATCGATATGCACGTAATCAGATCTCGTGTTGGTTGGGAAATAGATCACCAAACCCAACCACTTAGTCAAGCTATTAATTTTTTTTTTAGTTTTTTTTTCTTACGTTATTTAATTTTTTTTGTATGGTTTAAATTTTAAGTTGCTCATCCAATTTTACTGGCCAATTTAATTCGGTGATTTATTATATGTTTTCCCTATTGTCCCATATCAAGGGGAAAAAGTACATTTTTCTTATAACGACGTGATTATTGACTACTCGCAAGATTAAGCAAATACATAATAGTTTGGGGGGGTAAAACGCAATAACTTAAGTATAAAGAAATGAAATTTCCATAATTTGTGTTAAAGTCCTCATGTTTTATCTGTGATATTTTACGCCCCTTATTTTGTTTTTGGATTATGTAGCTACACAAGAAGAAGCGGCCATTGCATATGATGTCGCAGCAATCGAGTACCGTGGACTTAACGCCGTTACCAATTTCGATATCAGCCGTTATCTGAAATTACCGGCGCCGGAAAACCCAAACGACGCCGCGAATCGGGAGATTCCGCAGTCTGATCCCAATCCGTTTATAAACCCTAATCACGAGTCGGAATTATGGCAAAGTCAATCTTCCTCAGACGAAAACAATGATCGGAGACCAAAGTTCTTAAAGTCGTCACCTTTGAATGCAGAGGAAGTAGTCGGACCATCGACACCGCCGGAGATTGTTCCACCTCGCCGGAGCTTCCCGGCCGATATCCAAACGTATTTTGGGTGTCAAGACTCCGGCAAGTTAACGACGGAGGAAGACGTTATCTTCGGTGATTTAGACTCTTTCTTAACGCCGGGTTTCTACAGCGAGTTAAATGATTGCTAAAAGTGTTTAGTTTTGGGAAGATTAAAAAAAAAGAGATTTGATAAAGTTTTGTTTTAGTTATGCAGAATCTCGGTTGTGAATCAACATTCACACATCGATTATTCTTTCTTATGACAATCTTATATAATAAAGTTTGAATCTTTTAACACTTTTCCAGTTTCAATTTCCTTGTGGGTGAATCTGATTTGAGATAGTTGTCAATTCAGATAAGAAAAAGGTGAGATCTTTGGAAACATTGATTATGCAGAAAAGAAAGGAATACAGATGATGATCGTTGGAGGATGTTCAGAGATTGAACACGACCAACTTATATTTTGATCAGACAGTACAACAAAGCTTGGAATCAATGGAAGCTAAGCAAATGCAGAATGCTTGGTAGCCTGAGAATGGATACCTGCAAACCGATAAGCAAAAAGGTTATTAGATAATGAAATGAAATCTTTGATCTCTGAGCTTAAAGTATGGTTTATGTTTTAATGTCATTCGGGTTCGAGGTAGTACCTGAAATCAATTACATATTTTGCTCTGTCCACTCTTCCCATTTGCAGAATCGTCTGCCTTGAATTCTCCTATTTTATGCCAAATTACATGAAATGTTAAGGATTATGGAGATTGGTTTTCGATAAAAGTAAAGAAGCTGTGTGGAAATGCACCGTGAGTGTCAGCTGAAAGTTCTTCACCGAGCTTTGTATTCTCAGTCCTGTTCTTCCTCTGTCTCTGAAGTCCAACTCATGCTGCTTGGAGATCTAAAGAAAGGAAAAGGCCGAATGAATTCAAGCTTCGGAAAATGAAACAATGATAACGATGAAGCTCGGTGAGACTTACTTTGTTGTAATGTGGTATCCTTGAGCATAGTTGCTGAACTTTTTCCTTATTCTCAAGCCAATCAAGTGGTAATTTACTAATCTGCTGGACCTATAAAGAGATACAAACGTACGTATGTGTCTTATGTTTTCGGAATGCAAGATTGATGGAGATAAGTTTCAAGATCAGGCCTTTTTACTTGCTTATTGTTGTTCTTCTGCATTGGCTGCTGCTTTGGTAGTAAAGCTCTCATTCTTCTGTAGCTCCCTGTCCAAGTTGCTATGGTGGGTGTAAATCTGCAGAAACCAAAAAAGACATTAGCAAACCAAAAATTAAGGGAGAGTCAATTTTTTGTCGAAAGACGCAAAACATTCAAAGTTCCCAAAGCTTACATTACAACCGAAAGCAGCGGCTTCACCAGTTTACCGACAGAACCAACTCGAACTCCCTGCAATGGAATCAAAAGACCAGAAACATTCAGCTTAAATTCTGAACCTTTGAGCAGAACCAACGGCGAATATATCAGATTTGAGTGATAATAAGATGAAGAAGAACCTTATCCCATATATAGTACTTGGAACCCATGAGATTAGCCGTCATAGAACCGACATAACTTTCGTCTGAACTGCCCAATAATCCCTTAACATTCTGTGCCACCCTAAATACAGACTTCCCGTTACGCCGCCTATGGTAAGCCACTGCTAGCTTCCGGTCTTTTCGCCCCCGACCTTCCTGAAATATATCATCCAACACTTGTAAGCTATCAGAAACTTTGATATCATTGTATCTCAATTCTGAAAGAACATCGTATTAGATCAGATTTTTGTATACTTACATGTGTATAAAGTGAATATACAGATCCGTCGCGTAAGCCCTCAGGTGATTGTTCTTTTACAATCAGACAAGTGCATCTACCCACATCCAAAGGTAGCGTCTTGCACAACAAAGCCCTGTTTAACAAGTTGTATACTGTTTCAGACATGTTTAGGACAAGAAAAAGCACAAGAATTTTGGTAATTGAATGTTTTTTTTTTACCTATTGGGCAAAGTAGACCAAGAGGAAGCAGGGGCAGCTTCGGAATCTGAAAACTCCCAGACTTTCAACGAACTCGAATGCTCAGAATCAACACTAGTCCAAGTTTTCATTCCGATACTACCCTTATCGACCTCACTGTTCATCTGCATACAGACTTGCAATGACGACTGCTTCAAAGCCGTTCGACCACCCGTCGAGAAAGATTTGAAATTTGTAACTTCCTTGGGAAACCCAGAATTGCCCTTCATCGATTGAGACGTCAAAGCTCGGTCTTGTTTCCGAGTTTCCACAGAGGCAGAGCTTTTTTCGGGCGAGACATTCTCCTTATCTTCCCCTTTCTTAACGGACACAGAACCTGAGAATGTGTCCACGTTTTCCTTATTTTCCTCCGACAAATCACTCTCTTTTTTCGAACCAGCCATGTTTCCCCTTCTGGGTTGCTTTCAAGTTTAGAGCTTTCAAGGGGAAATATTAATGTTTGGTTTGGTTTTCTTCTCAAGGAAAGGAAACGTCTTTAAGGATTATAAAGATATAAACCTGTTGACAATGGTGGTGGGTACCTCAAAGTTAGGTTTGACCTCAAAATTGCGACAGAGAAACGTTTTAAAAAGTTCCACAATTGACACCATTTCGAGAGAGATTTGAATTTGAATTGAATAGCCATTGGGGAATGTGCGAGCACAAAACCAAAGACAAAGAGGGACTTTCTTTTCTTGTCTCTACAAAGAAGAGGTCATTTTTAGATGTCTGCGTTTATTTTCCCCTTTTTTTCTATTTCCTATGGACCCAACCAACCAACGGTCACTAACAGTAGTGGGATTTACTTGTCGTTTTCCTTTGTCGGGAAACTGAAGGTTGATGATTGGATTGAGGCTTAGCGGGAACCGTGTTTGAAATACTCAAACCTATCGACTACTTGCCGTTTTGATTGATTTACTTTAACGTCGTGCCGTTTTATCTTCGTGAGTCATCCAAAGCCGATAAGCCAGAGCCTCTCAAACCATCGAGTGGCTATTAGACCATCACTGTTAAAAAATAGTCCAAACCATGAGAGGCCACAACATCGTTGAAGCCCGTTATCATCGCCATGGCTAGTGCCAGCAGCACTCTGTTTGCTGTCTCTTGCTCAGCTTCGGCTCGTTTCTCTCTCCTCCGTCACGCAGAATCTCTGAAACCCTCAGTTCCAAGCGCGAGATTCGCTGTGCCAATGGCTATGGCCGCCTCTGCTTCCACCGCTAAAAAACTGGCTCCTGCCGTGATTGTTGGTGGCGGAAGAGTCGGAAGGGCGTTGCAAGAAATGGGTAGTGGCGAGGATTTGTTGGTGAAGAGAGGAGAAGCAGTTCCGGTTGATTTCGAAGGACCCATCTTGGTTTGTACTAGAAATGATGATCTCGATGCTGTTCTTGAAGTTACTCCTAAGTCTAGATGGAAAGGTAGAAACTTTGTCTTATTTCAAGAATCCCGAATGAGTCAAATTGTCAGATTGTTTGGGGTTTTTTGATATTGGCAGAGTCCAATTTCACATTTCATCTGGATTTGGAATATATGATTGCGTTTTCTTATTAAAGATGTTGTGTGAAATGAATCAGATTTGGTGTTCTTCCAAAATGGAATGATGGAGCCGTGGTTTGAGAGCAAAGGTTTGGGTGATACAGACCAAGTGTTGGCCTATTTCGCTGTTTCAAAGCTCGGTGAGCCTCCAGTGGATGGAAAGACTGACACTAACCCAGAAGGTCTAACTGCTGCTTATGGAAAATGGGCTTCAGATGTAGCTGCAAGGTTGCAATCTGGTGGCCTCTCTTGCAAGGTTACAATACAAACCTTTTGTTGTATAATGAGATAACACGAAATGCACGAAAAAAACTAAATGTGTTTTATTTCCCGGTGTTTCTGTGGTTAGGTGCTTGACAAAGAAGCTTTTCAGAAGCAAATGCTGGAGAAACTCATTTGGATTTGTGCATTTATGCTTGTTGGAGCTCGTCATCCAGGTGCAAGTGTGGGCATGGTGGAGAAAGAATACAGAGATGAAGTACAAAAATTCCATTCCTCGTTTCGTTTTAGCATTCATATCGTTGTTTTGTTCTAATTACTTTTACATTCAGGTGTCGAGACTCATCCAAGAACTCGCAGCAGCTGCTGCTGCAGAAAAAGGACTAACCTTTGAAGAGAACATGGTGGAGAGACTCTGTGCTTATTCCCGAGCTGTTTCTCATTTCCCGACCGCTGTCAAAGAAGTACATATATATTTTTACCATCCTTGATCTCTCTCTTTCAATGCCTGTATACCAGTATCTGTGTCTCAACTATTTTTCTGACTACTGCAGTTTAAATGGAGGAATGGTTGGTTTTATTCGCTCTCAGAGAAAGCGATTGCAGAAGGGAAACCTGATCCGTGTCCCCTCCACACCGAATGGCTGAGAGAGCTTAAAGTGATATAGAGGCCTGTGCAAATTGTGAGTATATGGATTAAGTAATATTATTACATATATAAGTAGATGATTTGAAACTAGTGTGAACTTTTGTACACGCATGAGAAGTCAAAACAGAGATGGATTTGCCTAACAAATCGTTCACCCTTTGTAAAAAGTTCAGACTTTTAGCTGCGCAAACTCTGCTTTTTCAATGAATCAATACTTCTGCTTCTTGTCCCATCAAATAGAAAATTCGATGGATGTTTTCACAATTTTCTGTTTTTAAAGATTGTGAAATGGAAGACTAGACTCTTCTTCATTAACCAACAAATTTAGACAGAGAGATATTTAGACTTTTTAGACAGAGACACTTAGTTGGTCCAAATAGGCAACTTGTGAATGTTTCTAAGCTTAGTTACTACATAAAACTAGATCTTACGTTAGCTGTAGCATCACTTAACAAAACTCGGGAGAATTTTCCGCCAAAAAAAAAAAACAGAGCATAATGAGCAGAGAGAGTTTTTCCATTTTATGTAACATGCTCTCTCTTCTTGTTCTGCTCATCCATGGCGCGGCTGCAGAAACCGCTCAAGATCTCACGATTTCTAGTTCTTGTGAAAGCCATTGCGGGGGAATACCGATTCCCTACCCGTTTGGAATCGGTAAAGATTGCTATCTCAACAACAACAAGTGGTATGAAGTTATCTGTAACAGAACCTCAGGAAACCCTGTCCCGTTTCTTTCTAGTATCAACAGAGAGGTGGTGAATATCTCTCTCCCTGACCCCTTTATCGGTGACTTTGGGATAATCCAAATCAAGAATCCGGTAACTTCATCTGGTTGTTCTAATAGAGAAGAACTCAGCTTGGCTTTGAACGTGACCGGAAGTCCGTTTTTCCTCACCGCCCGTAATACTCTAGTTGCAGTTGGTTGCAACAACAAGGCCTTGATGACGGATATTAAGCCGCAGATTGGAGGATGCGAGTCTACCTGCGACGTGGGGTTTGGCCGGAACACAAGCTGCGACGGCTACAGATGTTGCCAAGCGAAAATACCATCTGACCGTCTGCAACAGATTGGCATAAAAATAGAGAGTCTTGATGGTAACACAACGACAGCAGCGGGATGCAGAGTTGCTTTCTTGACAGACGAGACATATTCCCTGTCGAATATAACCGAACCTGAGCTGTTTTACGGTCAGGGATATGCGACGGTGGAGTTAGGATGGTTCATAGATATGTCACACAATATGTCCGTTCATACTGGGGTTTGCTATTCAATTATCGAGGGTAGGGGTTACAGTTATAGTAACTACGAAGCCTGCATTTGTAGATATGGTAACTATTTAGAGCGAAGCTATGGAAGCTGTTGGTGTAACTCTGGTTACAGAGGAAACCCATATCTCTCAAGTGGATGTACAGGTAAATGAACTGTTTCTGGTATGGCTTTGGCTTAGTTTCTGCAAGATTCATGAATCATTGATGCCATTCTTTGTCTATGTAGATATTGATGAGTGTGAGGAAGGGCTCAAGCATTGTGGGAAAGGGTATGTTTGTGAGAATATCCCAGGAAACTATAGCTGTCAATCCATAAAAAACAAAACACTAGCAATCATTCTAGGTAAGCTACCGATCATCCTGCTATGCAATTGCAATGCCTCATACGTGAAAAATGAATGAGCTTTTAATGTGTTTTATATGTGATGTGTAGGTCTTAGTCTAGGCTTTGGCTTGTTGGTTTTAGCCACTGGAGCATGGTGGTTGTATAAGTTTATCAGAAAGCAAAGGGAGATAAAGCGGAAGAAGAGGTTCTTTAAGCGTAACGGAGGACTATTGCTGCAACAACAACTGATTTCGAGCGAAGGCAACATTGAGAAGACAAGAGTGTTTAGCTCGAAAGAGTTGGAGAAAGCAACCGAAAATTTCAGCGTAAACCGTGTGCTTGGACAGGGCGGTCAAGGCACCGTGTATAAGGGAATGCTTGTAGATGGGAGAATAGTAGCCGTTAAAAAATCCAAAGTTGTGGATGAAGACAAGCTTGACGAGTTCATCAATGAGGTCGTGATTCTTTCGCAGATCAACCATAGAAACATAGTGAAGCTCTTGGGATGTTGTCTCGAAACAGAAGTTCCCGTTCTGGTTTACGAGTTTATTCCCAACGGAAATCTTTTCGAGCATCTTCATCAAGATGATGAATCTGATGATTACACAATGGCTACTTGGGAAATGCGTATGCGGATAGCTGTAGATATAGCGGGAGCCCTTTCGTACCTCCACTCAGCTGCATCGTTTCCGATTTTCCACAGAGATATCAAGTCCACAAACATAATGCTGGATGAGAAATATCGAGCTAAAGTGTCTGATTTCGGAACTTCAAGATCGGTAACCATAGATCATACACATCTCACAACCGTGGTTGCAGGTACTGTTGGGTATGTTGATCCAGAATACTTCCAGTCAAGCCAATTTACGGACAAGAGCGATGTCTATAGCTTCGGAGTCGTGCTCGTGGAACTCATCACAGGAGAAAAGCCAGTTTCTTTTCTAAGGTCTGAAGAAAACAGAACTTTAGCAACTTATTTCATTCTTGCAATGAAAGCGTTTAAACTCTCGGACATCATCGATGCTCGGATCAAAGATCATTGCAACTTGGAACAAGTCACTGCGGTTGCAAAACTAGCGAGAAGATGTTTGAATTTGAACGGGAAGAAACGACCAAATATGAGAGAGGTCTCTATGGAATTGGAGAGGATTCGAAATTCGCAGGTCCAGATTCATAACGAAGAAGATGATGACAATGACACCATAGAGATCAACACTGAAGATTCTTGGAGCGATCTTTTTACTGATTCTTCCTCGAACATTACCACCACATCTTCGTCTCATCAGAGACCATTATTAGCTTGGTGATCGCTGGCTCAGACGTTTTCATGTACTTACACTTGGCAGCTGAAGACTGTAGCATCTGAGATTTTTTTCTTTGTTTTATGGTTATTTTGTTTATTTGGTTTAGAGAATGTTATATTGAATCATAACCGAATTTTATCATTCTTCCAAATTGTATGATGGTGGAGCCATGGTTTGAGAGCTAAGGTATGAGTAATATGCTTGAATATTCTAAGTAGACGATTTGAAACTAGTGTGAACTGTGCACACGCATGAGAAGCCAAAATAAAGATGGGTTTGCCTTTAATAAAGATAGATAATCACTTCACAATTTGTGAAAATTCCAGACTTTTATCTATGCAAACTCTGTATTTTCAACGAATCAAAACTTCTGCTTCTTGTCCCCATCAATTAGAAAATTCAATGGGTGTGTCATAAATTTATGTTCTTAATTATTGTAAAGAAGACGTAAAACAGAACATTGTCTCTGTTGACCAAATTAAGACAGAGACCTGTTTAGACTTTTTGTAATCATCAATAATTAGCAAATTAAGAACACGTAATCTTGTTTGAATCTTCCACAAAATGTATGGTGTTGAAGTCAACGTAGGCCAAAGCAAGGAACTTGTGATGGTTTCTTCGCTGAGTTTACTATAACACAGGATTTTACATTAGCTTTAGCATCGCATTAACAAAACTCAGGAGAATATTTTACAGAAAGGAAAAAAAAACAGAGCATAATGAACAGAGAGAGCTATTCCATATGTAATATGCTCTGTCTTCTGGTTCTGCTGATCCATGTCACTTTTGCAGAACCTGCTCAAGATCTCACGGTTTCTAGTTCTTGTCAAAGTCATTGCGGGGAAATACCGATCCCTTACCCGTTTGGAATCGGTAAAGATTGCTATCTCAACAACGACAAGTGGTATGAAGTTATCTGTAACAAAACCTCAGGAAGCCCTGTCCCGTTTCTTTCCAGTATCAACAAAGAAGTAGTGAATATCTCTCTCCCTGATGATTCTGGTTCGCCTTTCGGGTTAATCCGAATCAAGAATCGGGTAACTTCGTTCGGTTGTTCTAACAAAGAAGAAGTCAGCTTTGGTTTGAATGTCAAAGGAAGCCCATTTTTCCTCACTTCCAGTAATAGTCTAGTGGCAATTGGTTGCAACAACAAGGCCTTGATGACGGATATTGAACCGCAGATAGGAGGATGCGAGTCTACTTGCGACGCGAGGCGTAACCAGAGAAGACAGAACATAAGCTGCGACGGCTATAGATGTTGCCAAGCGAAGATACCCTCTGATCGTTTGCAACAGATTGGAATTAAAATAGAGAGTCTTGAAGGTTACACAATGGCCTCAGGAGGATGCAGAGTTGCCTTCTTGACGGATGAGACATATTATCCGTCAAATATAACCGAGTCAGAGTTGTTTTACGCTAAGGGGTATGCGACTGTAGAGTTAGGATGGTTCATAGATTTGTCGAATAATGTGTCCGTAGATTCCAGTGTTTGCTCGACAAATGGTACAATGGATAGAAGCAATGGTACCGGTAACATAATAGGTTGTATATGTAGCTATGGTAACTATCTAGAGCGAAGCTATAGAAGCTGTAGATGTAACTATGGTTACAGAGGCAATCCATATCTTTCTGGCGGATGTCGAGGTAAAGTGAATTGTTTCTAGTTTTTGCTTTGGGTTGGTTACTGCAAGATTCATGAATCTCATCTATGCATTCTTCTTTTGTAGACATCGATGAGTGCGAGGAAGCTGAAGGTCGGAACCACTGTGGGGAAGGATATGATTGTGTGAATATGGCAGGAAGCTATGAATGTAGGCCATGGAAAAGCAAAACATTGGCCATCATTCTAGGTAAGCTACTGATCATTGGGACATCCGATATGTCATCTTTGTATATATGATGAGAACACACAAGAAAAGAGAGGAGCATTACTGTGTGTTTTTGTTGTGATGTATAGGTATTAGTCTAGGCTTTGGCTTGTTGGTTTTAGCAATTGGAGCATGGTGGTTGTATAAGTATATCATAAAGCATAAGGAGATAAAGCGGAAGGAGAAGTTCTTTAAGCGTAATGGAGGACTATTGCTGCAACAGCAATTGATTTCGAACGAAGGCAACGTTGAGAAGACAAGAGTGTTTAGCTCGAAAGAGTTGGAGAAAGCAACCGAAAACTTCAGCGTAAACCGTGTGCTTGGACAGGGCGGTCAAGGCACTGTGTACAAGGGAATGCTTGTCGATGGAAGAATAGTAGCCGTAAAAAAATCAAAAGTTGTGGATGAAGACAAGCTTGAAGAGTTCATCAACGAGGTCGTGATTCTCTCGCAAATCAACCATAGAAACATTGTGAGACTCTTGGGATGTTGCCTCGAAACGGAAGTTCCTCTTCTGGTTTACGAGTTTATTCCCAATGGAAACCTTTTCGAGCATCTTCATCAAGATGATGAATCTGAGGATAACACAATGGCTACTTGGGAAATGCGTCTGCGGATTGCTGTAGATATAGCTGGAGCCCTCTCGTACCTCCACTCAGCTGCATGGTTTCCAATTTATCACAGAGACATCAAGTCCACAAACATAATGCTGGACGAGAAATATCGAGCCAAAGTGTCTGATTTCGGAACTTCAAGATCGGTAACCATAGATCATACACACCTCACAACGGTGGTTGCAGGTACTATGGGGTATGTGGATCCAGAGTATTTCCAATCAAGCAAATTTACGGACAAGAGCGATGTTTATAGTTTTGGGGTCGTGCTCGTGGAGCTAATCACAGGAGAAAAAGCTGTTTCTTACCTGAGGTCTGAAGAAAACTGGACATTAGCAACTTATTTCATCCTTGCGATGAAAGAGTCTAAACTCTCGGAGATTATCGATGCTCCGATCAAAGATCATTGCAACCTGGAACAAGTCACTGCGGTGGCAAACCTCGCGAGGAGGTGTCTAAACCTGAACGGAAAGAAAAGGCCAAATATGAGAGAAGTCTCTATGGAATTGGAGAGGATTCGATATTCGCAGGTCAAAACTCATAACGAGGAAGATGATGATGACGCCATAGAGATTAACGTTGGAGATTCTTGGAGCGTACTTATTACTAATTCTTCCTCCAACATCATCAACACATCTTAGTCTTTTCGAACATTGTAACCACTAGTGTCAGAACAGTAACATTTGAGATTTCGGTTGGTGATTCGATTTGTTTGGTAATTTTCTTTTTCTTTTTCGATTCGGTTTGTGGCTAACGCTGTGATGCTGCAATGTCATCTTCAAGTTGTACCACAAACATTTTCTAACATGTTGACTACAACGTTTTTGAGAGAGATTATGACTAAATAAACGTTAGTTTAGTATAAAATCAATAGTAGTAGTCTCCATTGCATTTGCAGTAGTAGGACAAAATTTCTGAATCGAATCGAACCAAATCAAACCGAACCGAATAATGAAATTTGGTTCGGGTTCGGATAATCCAAATAACCTAAATGGACTCATCACTAAACTTATTTGGTATTTGGTTCAGTTCGATTTTTTACCGAATACCAAATTATTCAATTGGTTAACCGACATTAAAACACATATCACTAATAGAATTTCTTATATTTATAGTTAATTGGTTTTTGATTACTGTTCCTAACTTCATTAGTTTTATACTTTTGAGACTTGCAGCTTTGATTTTTCGTCTGTTTCTTTTCTATCGTTGTCGTTTTGTCTCCGACGAGCAAACCTAACGCTAGTATTTCTGGCGAGTGAAAATAAAAAACAAAATATTTGAGAATAGAAAATACGAAGACAAATAAAAAGAATTTAAACATTGGAGTTTTATTTGTTTTTAAACGTTGGATTTTTAATTATGAATGTATTTTTTTAAACAGAAAATCAACTAAAAATTGGTCAATAAAATAAACAAAAATTAATTGGGTAATTGCTTCCAAAATCCAAACCAAACCAAATCAAATCGAATCGAACCGAACCGAATTAAAAGTAAATCCCAAATGAAATTTATTTTCCTAAAACCGAAACTTGAATAATCCGAACCGAATCGAACCGATTAACCGAATGTCCATCCGTTGTAGTCTCTATTGCATTTGCAGTAGTAGTCTGCACATGATTCATTAGAAGCCACCAGGCCCACCACCAATCATTTTTACCGTTATCACACAACAGAGTTTTGGGAAACTTTACGTAATTATCTCGAAAAAAAAAAGTTTCAAATTATTAAGTGACTGACTTTTTAAAAACAATTCGCCCACCGTGGGGCTCGAACCCACGACCACAAGGTTAAGAGCCTTGCGCTCTACCAACTGAGCTAGACGGGCTTGATGCTTAACACGACTGTTAAAATGTTAAGTCAGTAAAATGAGAATCCGAGCTTACGAAGAGAGTTCGTGGAATATTCACAAATTTAATAACCAGTTGGTTTAGCGGTACAAGCTTGGTCACCGGTTTTGGCCAGTGTATAGAGATTTTCTGTGAGAAACCAAACAGGTTATGCATTTGGGTTGCTATCAAAACGAACGGTTCCGTCCAATTTTAAAATACCGCTTGGATAACGCATTGAATGGAATGGTCAATGATCTGCAGAAATAAAATAATTGAAACAAAAGTATCCTAATGGAGTAGACTTTTTGTTTCTTTTTATAATCTTGATGAAAAAAACTTCACGTGTCTATATCCAAATTTCTTTGAACGCATCACTTGACTTTTTATTTACATTAAACAAGATCGAATGAGATTTCAAAGTAAAAAAAAATAGTAGAAGCAGAAGTATGAAGACAGAGACTTACAACTTCCTCCTACGTGTTGTAGTGTCTGTCCTAACTCTTCAGCTCATCAATGACTCATCATCATCATTAGCAGCAACACCTCCGCCTCCACCTCCAGATCGTAATACTTCAACTTCTTGTAATAGAACCTGTGGAGGAATCTTGATTCCGTTTCCGTTCGGAATCGGCGAGAAAGACTGTTATCTCAACAACTGGTACGAGGTTGTCTGCATCAACACCTCCGGATCCGACAGAATTGTTCCGTTCCTCTCACGGATCAATAGGGAAGTGGTGAACATCTCTTTTTCAGATTATTATGGACTATACGGACTGGTTCACATCAAAGGTCCGGTGACTTCGTTGGGATGTTCTGCTAATAGTAGCCAAGCACCCCAAAAGTCGCTCCCGGATTTGAATGTCACAGGCAAGGGCAGCCCATATTTCCTCACCGACGAGAACCGTCTCGTGGCGGTTGGTTGCGGTACAAAGGCGTTGATGACGGATATTGAATCGGAGATCTTGGGTTGTGAGTCGAGCTGCAAAGGCAGAAAGACTAGTCAAGAAGTAACAAACTCGATATGTGACGGTTTCAAATGCTGCCAGGCGAGGATACCGTTGGAGCGTCCACAGGCTATAGGTGTCAATATAAATGTCACTGGAGGAGAAGGGTGCAGAGTTGCCTTCTTGACTAACAAAAGATATTCGCCGATGAATGTTACCGAGCCAGAACAGTTTCATTCTGATGGATATGCTATGGTAGAGCTCGGGTGGTACTTTGATACTACAGATTCTCGCTTTAAAAACCCTTTAGGTTGCAGAAACGTGACCCAATACGAATCTAGTCCCTCTGATATTAGTTGCCTTTGCGAGTATGGTTACTTCTCTGGGATGAGTTATAGGAACTGCTATTGCAACTTTGGCTTCACAGGGAATCCATACCTTCGAGATGGCTGCATAGGTAAGTGATTGTTTTCTTCTTCTTTGTTTCCGCAAAACATTTAGATCATCAATAACTATTATTTAAAAATGTGTAGACACTGATTCATGCAAAGAACGCCACACATGTGGAGAAGATACTACTTGTGTGAACATGTATGGAGCGGCGTACATGTGCGAGCCCAAGCCCAAGATAACCAAGCCGGCCAAACCCCCCGTGCTTCAAGGTGAGTGGCACCTTGTAACTACCAGACTACAAGCCAGAGTATAGGATAGTGTACCTTATGTTTATCTTTGGTTGCTGCAGGCATTCTTTTTGGTCTGTTGGGATTGTTGTGTTTTGTCGGGATCTTTGGATTGTACAAATTCGTTAAGAAGCGAAGAAAGATCATCAAAGAAACAAGTTTTTCAAACGTAATGGAGGCTTGCTGTTGAAACAACAGTTAACTACAAAGGGAGGAAATGTGGAGATGTCGAGGATATTCAGTTCGAAGGAGTTGAAAAAAGCTACTGATAACTTCAGCATGAACAGGGTGCTTGGACAAGGCGGTCAAGGCACTGTGTCCAAGGGAATGCTGGTGGATGGTAGGATCGTCGCTGTTAAAAGATCAAAAGTGGTGGATGAAGACAAGCTGGAAGAGTTTATCAATGAAGTTGTACTTCTCTCACAGATTAACCACAGGAACATTGTGAAACTCTTGGGATGTTGCTTGGAGACAGATGTTCCAGTCTTGGTTTACGAGAATATTCCCAATGGTGATCTGTTCAAGCGTCTTCATGATGAATCCGATGATTACAACATGACTTGGGAAGTGCGTCTTCGCATAGCCACAGAGAGCGCGGGAGCTCTTTCATACATGCACTCAGCTTCATCTTTTCCAATATACCACAGAGATATCAAGACTACCAATATACTATTGGATGAAAGTTACCGAGCCAAAGTGTCTGATTTTGGAACTTCAAGATCGGTAACCATTGATCAAACTCACCTGACAACATTGGTAGCAGGAACTTTTGGATACATGGATCCAGAGTACTTCCTATCAAGCCAATACACTGACAAGAGCGATGTTTATAGTTTCGGGGTTGTCCTGGTGGAGCTCATAACCGGAGATAAACCACTGTCCCGAATCCGGTGTGAAGAAGGAAGAGGATTGGCAACTGATTTCCTTGAGGCCATGAAAGAAAACAGAGTGCTTGACATCCTTGATGATCGGATCAAAAACCACGAAAAGCTTGACCAAGTAATGGCGGTAGCAAAACTTGCTCTTAGGTGTCTTAACCGGAAAGGGAAGAAGCGGCCAACCATGAAAGAGGTTTCCATTGAGCTGGAGAGGATCCGCTTATCATTTGAAGATTTAGAGGTCCATATCGGAAAAAACCACGACGATGAGGATCAACTCATGGAAATCAACATAAAAAATCATTCTTTAACCGTATAAAAATGATTGAATGCGTTGCTAAAGCTATAATGCTTGCGACAATGATTTTTCTTTTCTTTTTGTCGCCAGCCACAATGATAAATCTCTCACTTTTTATCACAATGCAAAAAAGAATAAACTTAATGGAAATCGTTTTTGACGGAATCTTAAAGGTTTAAGATTCAGATTTGTACCGATTTCGGAAGCTTCTTTAATCTCTTCCGCCGGAGACGGGGAGACTTGCTTCGACGGCGGTCTAGATAGTAGTAGCTACCATTGTTTCTTTTGTGGGCCATATAAGGCTTTTTTACGCGTTCCAATTTCTTACATCATTCATTATTGGGACCCAACAAAATCCACGTCACAATCACATTTGAATTTGATTGGTCATGACCGTTGACTTTTAAGCTTATACATTTCGGTCAACTTTTTTCCAATTTCACGCTTCCATCTAATAATCTCATCTTTGATTTTTATTACTACAAAACATTAAAAGATTAAAAAGATCAGGCTGAGTTGAGATGGCAAGAACAAAGATCAGTATGAAGACAGAGACTCACAACCTCCTACCTATTCTACTAGCGATCTCTGTCCTATCTCTGTTCATCAATGGCGTTTCATCAGCAAGAAAACCTCCAGATCTTTGTAACAGAGTCTGCGGAGGGATATCGATTCCTTTCCCGTTCGGTATCGGTGGGAGAGATTGCTATCTAAACCCTTGGTACGAGGTTGTCTGTAACAGCACAACCTCTGTTCCGTTTCTCTCAAGGATCAACAGAGAATTAGTGAACATCTCTTTTCCACACGACTACGAGTACCGTTCTTACGGAGTTGTTCACATCAAAGGTCCCGTAACTTCCTCCGGTTGTTCTACCGGAACATCTCAGCCGCTTACACCGCCGCCTTTAGACGTTGCTGGCCAAGGCAGCCCCTTCTTCTTCACGGACAAGAACCAACTCTTCGCGGTTGGTTGCAACGCCAAGGCGGTTATGACGGATATCAAATCGCAGATCATCGGTTGCGAGTCGAGTTGTGACAAGAGAAACAGTAGCAGCCAAGAAGTAAGAAACAAGATTTGCAATGGTCATAAATGTTGTCAGACGAGGATACCGGAAGGGCAGCCGCAAGTAATCGGAGTCAATATAGAGATCCCTGAAGGCAACAACACAACAGAAGGAGGATGCAGAGTTGCGTTTTTGACGAGCGAGAAGTATTCGAGTTTGAATGTTACAGAGCCAGAAAAGTTTCATGGTGATGGATACGCGGTGGTCGAGCTAGGATGGTACTTTGATACTTCGAATTCTCGTGTTTTAAATCCCGTAGGTTGCAAAAATGTGTCAGATACATCACAAAATGGCGGATACTCGATCGAAACGAGTTGCATTTGCTCATACGGCTACTTCTCTGGATTCAGCTATAGGAATTGCTATTGTAACTCTATGGGTTACACAGGGAATCCGTTCCTTCCAGCTGGTTGTGTAGGTAAGAGATTGGTTTTTCTTTCTGTAGCCATTAATCAAGTCATCTATCATTAACTATGAATCAAATATGTATAGACGTTGATGAATGCAAACTAGAAGAAGGACGCAAAAGGTGTAAAGACCAAAGTTGTGTGAATATACCCGGTGATTTTAGGTGTGAGCCAAAGAAACCAGGGCAGCTCAAGCCGGTAACTAAAGGTAAGTAACATCTAGCATCTAAGAGAGACTACAAGGCAGAATTAGAAAAAGGTAATCTACTTTATGTTTCTATTTGTTGCTGCAGGTCTTCTTATTGGTTTCGCACTCTTGTTTCTCGTCATGGGAATTTTGGGTTTCTACAGATTCCTCAAGAAACAGGAGAGGATCTTCCGAAGGAAAATGTTTTTCAGACATAACGGAGGTTTCTTGTTGAAACAACAGTTAGCTAGAAAGGAAGGCCATGTAGAGACGTCGAGGATATTTAGCTCGAAAGAGTTGGAGAAAGCCACAGATAGTTTTAACAAGAACAGGGTTCTTGGGCAGGGAGGTCAAGGTACTGTGTACAAAGGAATGTTGGTTGATGGAAGAATCGTTGCTGTAAAAATGTCCAAAGTCGTGGACGAAGATAAAGTAGAGGAGTTCATCAATGAGGTTGTTGTCCTCGCGCAGATCAATCACAGAAACATTGTGAAGCTCCTAGGATGTTGTCTGGAGACAAAAGTTCCATCCTTGGTTTACGAGTTTGTTCCGAACGGAGATCTCTCCAAGCGTCTTCATGATGAATCTGATGATTACAAGATGACATGGGAAGTGCGTCTTCATATTGCGATAGAGATCGCAGGAGCAATTTCTTACTTGCACTCAGCTGCATCTTTCCCGATATACCACAGAGATATCAAGACTACCAATATACTACTGGATGAGAAATATCATGCTAAGGTGTCTGATTTTGGAACTTCAAGATCGGTAACCATAGATCAGACTCACTTGACAACTCAAGTTGCGGGTACTTTTGGGTACGTGGATCCAGAGTACTTTCAATCAAGAAAGTTTACGGACAAAAGTGATGTTTATAGTTTTGGAGTTGTCCTCGTGGAGCTCTTAAGCGGAGAAAAACCGTCCTCACGTGTCCGGTCTGAAGAAAACAGAGGATTTGCAGCTCATTTTGTCGAGGCCGTGAAAGAGAACAAAGTTCTTGACATAGTTGATGAACGGATCAAAGTTGAATGTAACATGGACCAAGTGATGGCAGTGGCAAAACTCGCTACAAGGTGTTTAAACCGAAAAGGGAAGAAGAGGCCAAACATGAGAGAGGTTGCAATTGAGCTGGAGAGGATTCGTTCATCACCTTATGATTCAGAGATTCATATTGAGGGAGACGATGACGAAGAGGATCAAACCATGGAATTCGACATTGATGAGACTTGGGATGTTGGTATGACTGCTCCAGCCTCCATGTTTAATAACGCATCCCCAACTTCTGATGTTGAGCCTCTGGTTCCTCTACGAACATGGTGATTGATCGACTCAGAAACACTGCATATGCATACTCTCAAGTCTCATCTCATGAAAAAATGTTTTATCTTTCGATTATAAATCTTTGGTTTGTGTAATATTATACACAAACGGCGTTATAGAATCAAGCAAAAAATAAGAATGTTGTAGTTCAAGAACAATATGGATTTCGATGACACTATACGAGCAAACCTTGTATTGGATAATTATAAAAAAAAAATAAAAAAAATAATTGGATCATGAAAGTCTCTTTTTCTCTCGCTATCAACTCTGTGAGCCAGAATTGTTTACCATATATTTCTTCTGCCAAATGGCATTGTTTCATTCGTTAAGAACCAAGAATGTCCACGTCATCAATTCGTTATCCACGTGATCCCACTACCTTGATTACATTTGACTGGTCATTGATCCATTGACTTTTTAGCCAACGTGATTTTGGTCAACTTTTTTTTTTTTTTTTTTTTTAAACTTGGTTTTGTGTCCGGTCCTGAAGAAGGTTTGAGAGGCTTGGCTACTCATATTTCATCGAGGCCATGAGAGAAAACAGAGTGGTTGACTCATAACTAGTTGATAATCGGATCAAACATGAGAGAGGTTTCAATTGAGCTGGAGAGGATTGGTTCACCGCCTGAAGATTTACAAGTCCATTTTGATAACGCTGAAGAAGAGGATCAACAGAGGATGATTTTAAGGGTGTGTACAAGGACTGTTCCAGCCTCGAACTGGTGGTTCCTAAGCGAACTTGGTCACGATAGACCAGAACACTAGATAGATACAAAAGGGTGTTCAATAAGTCTAGAAACCTGTAAAAACTAAAACCCTCCTTTTCTTCTTCTTCTTTTCCAAGATCATTGTTCTTTAGCCACAGTAATATCTTTGATTCGAGGCTTAAAGTGATCTCAAAACTCTAACCTGAGTGGAAATGTCAATGGTCCGTGAAAACGAAAGTAATTGAAATAAACGGATCCACTGGGAGTTGACTTTCTAACCCTTATTTTTAGTGATACAAAGCCGTCACACGTCTATCAATAATACCGTGAACGCGTGAGAGTGGACTTTTATTTCACATTGAGAGAGAAGATCGATCGGATTAAAAAACTAAAAAGAAGAAGCAGAAGTATGAAGACAGAGACTCACAACTTCCTCCTATGTGTTGTAGTGTCTGTCCTAACTCTGCAGCTCATCAATGACTCATCATCATCATTAGCAGCAACACCTCCACCTCCGGGTCGTAATTCTTCAACTTCTTGTAACAGAATCTGTGGGGGAATCTCCATTCCTTTCCCTTTCGGAATCGGCGACAAGGAATGTTATCTCAACAACTGGTACGAGGTTGTCTGCAACACCATCACTTCCGGGTCGTCCGGCATAACTGTTCCGTTCCTCTCACTGATCAACCGTGAAGTGGTGAACATCTCTCTCCCAGATGGTTATGAACCATACGGCGTGGTTCACATCAAAGGTCCTGTGACTTCCTTGGATTGCTCTAGTAGTAGTAGTCAAGTACCTGAAAATTCATCGCCGGATTTGAATGTCACAGGCAGAGGCAGTCCATATTTTCTAACAGACGAGAACCGCCTCGTGGCTGTTGGTTGCGGTACCAAGGCGTCTCTTACAGATATCGAGTCAGAGATCTTAGGTTGTGAATCGAGCTGCGAAGATAGTAAAAGTAGTCAACAAGTAACAGACTCGATCTGTAATGGTTACAAATGCTGCCAGGCGAGGATACCGTTGGAGCGTCCTCAGGTTATAGGTATCAATATAGAAAACACTAATAGCACAAGAGGAGAAGGGTGCAGAGTTGCGTTCTTGACTAACAAGAGGTATTCGCAGATGAATGTTACCGAGCCAGAACAGTTTTATTCTGATGGATTTGCGGTTGTAGAGCTAGGATGGTACTTTGATACTTCGGATTCTCGCTTTAGGAGCCCCTTAGGTTGTAGAAATATGACCCGTTATAGTTCTTACACCTCCTTTGATAAATGCGGTTGCGAGTATCAGTACTTTTCTGGGATGAGTTATAGGAATTGCTATTGCAACAATGGCTATACAGGAAACCCATATGTTCAACATGGCTGCATAGGTAAGTGATTGTTTCCTTCTTCTTTTGTTACTGCCTTTCATCGATCAAGTCATCAATATGATTCAAAAATGTGTAGACATAGATGAATGCAAAGGGCACAACAATTGTGGAGACGGGACTTGTGTGAACGGGCCTGGATCATATAGCTGCGAGCCCAAGATAACCAAGCCGGCAAAAGCCTCTGTGCTTCAAGGTAAGTTAAAGTAGCATCTTGCATCTACGAGACTACAAAATAGAGAACAGAAAAGTAGTTTACTTGTTTTTTTTTTGTGGTTGGTGTAGGCGTTCTTATAGGTCTAGGAGTGCTGTTTTTCGTGCTCGGAATCTTGGGGATGTACAAACTCGTTAAGAAGCGAAGGAAGATCATCCGCAACAAGAACTTCTTCAAACGTAATGGAGGCTTGCTGTTGAAACAACAGCTAATTGCTACAAAGGACGGAAATGTAGAGATGTCAAGGATATTTAGCTCAAAAGAGTTGAAGAAAGCCACCGATAACTTCAACATGAACAGGGTGCTTGGGCAAGGCGGTCAAGGAACTGTCTACAAGGGAATGTTGGTGGATGGACGAATCGTCGCGGTTAAAAGATCCAAAGTTGTGGATGAAGACAAGATGGAAGAGTTCATCAATGAGGTCGTACTTCTCTCACAGATTAACCACAGGAACATTGTGAAACTCTTGGGATGTTGCTTGGAAACAGAAGTTCCAGTCTTGGTTTACGAGTATATTCCCAATGGAGATTTGTTCAAGCGTCTTCATGATAAATCTGATGATTACAACATGACTTGGGAAGTGCGTCTTCGTATAGCCATAGAGATTGCAGGAGCTCTTTCATACATGCATTCAGCTGCATCGTTTCCAATATACCACAGAGATATCAAGACTACCAATATACTCTTGGATGAAAAATACCGAGCCAAAGTATCTGATTTCGGAACTTCAAGATCGGTAACTATTGATCAAACTCACTTGACAACATTAGTTGCAGGCACTTTTGGGTACATGGATCCGGAGTACTTCCTATCAAGCCAATATACTGATAAGAGCGATGTTTACAGTTTCGGGGTTGTCTTGGTGGAGCTCATTACCGGAGAAAAACCAGTGTCCCGTGTCCGGTCTGAAGAAGCCAGAGGCTTGGCTGCTCATTTCATCGATGCCATGAAAGAAAACAGAGTGATTGACATCATTGATGATCGAATCAAAGACGAAAGCAAGCTGGACCAAGTGATGGCGGTGGCAAAACTCGCTCGAAGGTGTCTAAGCCGGAAAGGGAGGAAGCGGCCAAACATGAGAGAGGTTTCATTTGAGCTGGAGAAGATCTGTTCATCACCTGAAGATTTAGAGATTCATCTCAAAAACGATGATGAAACCATGGACAGCAACAGAGGATGATTCTGGACTACTTTCATGGTCAAAAGTGTTTAATACATTGGTCTGCAAAAAGATTAGAGTTTTATAATCCAAATTCAAACATAAAATTTTAAATAGATTTTTCATAATTTTTTAGTTCTTTGTAACTTGCTTCACGCTTCTTTCTAAACTTCTCCTTGACCTTTTCATCAGATCAGACAAGTACTTAACTTTTCTCCTAAAAGAGCAGATTGATCAGATTAAGAGAAAAAAAACAGAATTATGAAGACAAAGACTTACAACTTCCTATGTATTATAGTGTCTGTCCTTGCTCTACTCATGAATGGCTCATCAGCAGCAACACCTCCAAATAGTAGTAATTCTTCAACTTCTTGTAACAGAACCTGTGGAGGAATCTCGATCCCTTTCCCTTTCGGAATTGGCGGGAAGGATTGCTATCTCAACAACTGGTACGAGGTGGTCTGTAACAGCACCTCCGGATCCGATAGAAATGCTCCGTTCCTCTCTAGGATCAACATGGAAGTGGTTAACATCTCCCTTCCAGACAGACCCGACCCATACGGACTGGTTCAAGTCAAAGGTCCTGTGATTTCTTTGGGTTGTTCTAGTAATAGTAGTCAAGAACTCAAAACGTCGCTGCCAGATTTGAACGTCACAAGCAGCGGTAGTCCATATTTTCTAACAGACGAGAACCGCCTCATGGCTGTTGGTTGCGGTACCAAGGCGTTGATGACGGATATCGAATCGGAGATCTTGGGTTGTGAATCAAATTGTGAAGAGAGCAAGAGTAGTGAAGAAGTAACAAACTCGAAATGCAATGGTTACAAATGCTGCCAAGCCCGGATACCGGTGGATCGTCCACAACCAATAGGTGTCCACATAGAGAGCAAAAATGTTACAGGAGGAGAAGGGTGCAAAGTTGCGTTCTTGACGAACAAGAGATATTTGTTATCAAATGTTACTGAACCAGAACAGTTCCATGCTGATGGTTACGCGGTGGTAGAGCTTGGGTGGTACTTTGATACCTCAGATTCTCGCTTTAGGAACCCATTGGGTTGCGAAAATTTGACCGGTTCTAATGGACGTTTCTTCGAGGACGACGGCAATTGCCTTTGCCATTATGGTTACTTTTCCGGGATCAATTATAGGAACTGCTATTGCGACAACGGCTTCACAGGAAACCCATACATTCGAGGCGGATGCATAGGTAAGTGCCTGTTTTCCTTATGTAATCTTGACAATCAAACAGACACTCGATAATTATGATTCAAATATGTAGACATTGATGAATGCAAAATACCCAACTATTGTGGAGAAGGCACTTGTGAGAACATGGCTGGAATGTACAGATGCAACCCAAAGATAACCAAGTCTGCCAAACCTGCTGTGCTTTTAGGTTAGTCAAAATAGCACCTTGTGTCTACTTGAAAACTAGCTAGAACAGAGAACTAGTGTACCTTATGTTTTCCTTTGTTGCTGCAGGGGTTCTAATAGGTTTGTTGGGACTGTTGTTTTTGGTTGTTGGGATATTATCGTTGTTCACACTTATGAGAAAGCGAAGGAGGATCATTCATAACAGGAACTTCTTCAAACGTAATGGAGGTTTGCTGTTGAAACAACAGTTAACTACAAAGGACGGCAATGTAGAGATGTCGAGGATATTTAGCTCGAACGAGTTGGAGAAAGCTACTGATAACTTCAGTATAGATAGAGTGCTTGGACAAGGCGGTCAAGGTACCGTGTACAAGGGAATGCTGGTGGATGGTAGGATCGTCGCAGTTAAAAGATCGAAAGTGGTGGATGAAGACAAGCTGGAAGAATTTATCAATGAAGTTGTACTTCTCTCACAGATTAACCACAGGAACATTGTGAAACTCTTGGGATGTTGCTTGGAGACAGAAGTTCCAGTCTTGGTTTACGAGTATATTCCCAATGGTGATCTGTTTAAGCTTCTTCATGATGTATCCGATGATTACACGATGACTTGGGAAGTGCGTCTTCGCATAGCCATAGAGACTGCGGGAGCTCTTTCATACATGCACTCAGCTGCATCTTTTCCAATATACCACAGAGATATCAAGACAACCAATATACTGTTAGACGAGAAATATCGAGCAAAGGTGTCTGATTTCGGAACTTCAAGATCAATAGCCATTGATCAAACTCACTTGACAACAGTAGTTGCAGGAACGTTTGGGTACATGGATCCAGAATACTTCTTGTCAAGCCAATACACTGACAAGAGCGACGTTTACAGTTTCGGGGTTGTCTTGGTGGAGCTCATAACCGGAGAAAAAGCACTGACCCGTGTCAGGTCTGAAGAAGGAAAGGGCTTAGCAACTGATTTCCTCGAGGCCATGAAAGAAAACAGAGTGGTTGACATCATTGATATTCGGATCAAAAACCACGAAAAGCTTGACCAAGTAATGGCGGTAGCAAAACTCGCTCGGAGGTGTCTTAGCCGGAAAGGGAAGAAGCGGCCAAACATGAAAGAGGTTTCAATTGAGCTCGAGAAGATCCGATTATCATCACTTGAAGATTTAAAGGTCCATGTGGAAAACGATAAAGATGATGATCAACTCATGGAAATCAACATAAAAGATCATTCTTTAACCGTATAAAAAGATGATTCAATGCGTTATAACTTATAATGCGTGCTTGCTAGTGTATAAATAAATGCTTGCCACAATGTTTTTTTTTTTTTTGTCGCCGGCCACAGTGATAATCTCTCCCCTTTTTTTTTTTATCACGACGCTAAACTAAACTTAAGAAAGCAAAAGCGACAACGGAAAATAAAAAGATTCAGAAACAAAAAACGAGAAGGATGGGAAAATCTTGTAAATTCGAAAATTGGGTTGCATGAGATTTAGAAGTTGAAATTTGGAGGTATAGTGAGGAATCAGAACTCATCGGAGACAAGAAAAACACAACGGAAGCTTAAAGGTTAAAGATTTGTACCGATTTCGGAGGCTTCTTTAATCTCTTCCGCCGCAGACGGCGGGATTCGGTTCGACGGCGGTCTAGTTAGTAGTTACTCTCTCCTCCACGGCTCCACCATTGTTTCTTTTTTGGGTCCAATATTTGTTATATCTTCCAAAAAAATGGAACCCAAAAAAATCCACGTCATCTATCGGTTAGCCCCGTCTGTGTTCATATTGCATCATTTGACTAGGCTTAGTGGACCACTCGGATATAAATTCCACTATGGACTGGTCCATCTGTTGACTTTTCCTATTCGACTTTTTTTTTGGTCGGCTCTCCAGAGTCCATCTAAACTTCTCTACCTCTCTGAACTTTTCGTCGCAACAGAAGACGTAAATTGCTTCTGCCACATGGCCTTGACTCATTGGTCGATCTATCCGTCATCCATATCATCGCCATAACATTTATCTGGCCATGAATCCGTTGACTTCTAAGCTTATACTATTTTGGTCAAACTTTGTTTTGCATCTCTTTTCAATGTCAATACTCTGTGAAAACGAAAGTAATTGGAATAAACAGATCTACTGGGAATTGACTTTCTAACTGTTAGGAAATTGAATCATCAATCCCTTTACCGTAATTATTTGAAACAGAAAGAGCTATCCACTGCGAGCGAGATTTGTTTCTCATAAAATGAGCTTGTTTTATCGGTCGAAATTCCACGTCATCTGTTTGTTAGCCATGTCATTACCATTACATTTGACTGGTCATAAATCCATTGACTTTTTAGCTTACCCTATTTTGCTAGACTGTGTTTTCTCTCTCTCTCGTAATTATTACGATATCAGTAATTCTCTCCATTTCGTCCGGATCAAGAATTTTTTGATCGCTCGGTAACTAATTAGATAAAAAAATTCCAATTTTAACTCTATTAATTTAGTAAATAATTAGAAAGATAACTTTATTTAGTGTTTTACTAAGACAAATAATACAATTTAATAAAAAAATTATTGTGCGAAAAATCGCATACCACTCTTTTAGTCTATAGCTTGAGTGGAAATGTCAATGAAAACCGTCACGCGTCTATCAATAAACGCGTCAGTGGCCTTTTATCTCACATAAGAGAGAAGATGGATCGGATTAAAAAAACTAAAAAGAAGAAGCAGAAGTATGAAGACAGAGACTCACAACTTCCTCCTATGTGTTGTAGTGTCTGTCCTAACTCTGCAGCTCATCAATGACTCATCATCATCATTAGCAGCAACACCTCCACCTCCGGGTCTTAATTCTTCAACTTATTGTAACAGAATCTGTGGGGGAATCTCGATTCCGTTTCCGTTCGGAATCGGCGAGAAGGATTGTTATCTCAACGGCTGGTACGAGGTTGTCTGCAACATCATCACTTCCGGGTCGTCCGGCACAACTGTTCCGTTCCTCTCACGGATCAACCGTGAAGTGGTGAACATCTCTCTTCCAGTTCCAGATGGTGATAAACCATATGGAGTGGTTCACATCAAAGGTCCAGTGACTTCCTTGGGTTGCTCTAGTAGTAGTACTAGTCAAGGACTCGAAAAGTCATCGCCGGATTTGAACGTCACGGGCAGAGGCAGTCCATACTTTCTCACAGATGAGAACCGCCTCGTGGCGGTTGGTTGCGGTACAAAGGCGTCGCTGACAGATATCGAGTCAGAGATCTTGGGTTGTGAATCGAGCTGCCAAGACAGTAAAAGTAGTCAACAAGTAACAGACTCTAACTGTAATGGTTACAAATGCTGCCAGGCGAGATACCATTGGAGCGTCCTCAGGTTATAGGTGTCAATATAGATAACTTTGGTGAACGAGAAGAAGGGTGCAAAGTTGCCTTCTTGACGAACAAGAGGTATTGGCCGTCGAATGTTACGGAGCCAGAACAGTTTCATCGCAACGGACATGTGGTGGTAGAGCTAGGATGGTACTTTGATACTTCGGATTCTCGCTTTAGGAGCCCCTTAGGTTGTAGAAATATGACCCGTTATAGTTCTTACACCTCCTTTGATAAATGCGGTTGCGAGTATGGTTACTTCTTTGGGATGGGTTATAGGAACTGCTATTGCAACGATGGCTACATAGGGAACCCATACCTTCCACATGGCTGCATAGGTAAGTGATTGTTTTTTTAGTTTTTAATCATTTGTTGCTGCCTCGACCAGCAATCAGTAATTATGATTCAAAATTTTGTAGACACTGATTCATGCAAAGGACGTCCCAACTGTCGGGAAGGGACTTATTGTGTTAACATGCCGGGATCGGCCTACTCGTGTGAACCCAAGCCAGAGCCCAAGCCAGAACACAAGATACCAAAGCCATCCAAAGCAGTCATATCCCCCGTGCTTCAAGGTGAGTCAAAGTAGCTATCTACGACTACGAGACTACAAGGCAGACAACAGGAAAGTAGTTTACTTGATGTTTTTTTTTTTTTTGTGTGGTTGGTGTAGGCATTCTTATAGGTCTGGGAGTGTTGTTTTTCCTCGTTGGGATCTTGGAGTTGTACAAACTCTTTGAGAAACGAAGGAGCATCATCCGCAACAAGAACTTCTTCAAACACAACGGAGGCTTGCTGTTGGAACAACAGCTAATTACTACAAAGGACGGCAATGTAGAGATGTCGAGGATATTCAGCTCAAAAGAGCTAAAGAAAGCTACTGATAACTTCAGCATGAACAGGGTGCTTGGACAAGGTGGTCAAGGAACTGTGTACAAGGGAATGTTGGTGGATGGACGAATCGTCTAGTTCATCAATGAAGTCGTACTTCTCTCACAGATTAACCACAGGAACATTGTGAAACTCTTGGGATGTTGCTTGGAAACAGAAGTTCCAGTCTTGGTATACGAATATATTTCCAATGGAGATCTGTTCAAGCGTCTTCACGAAGAATCCGATGATTACACGATGACTTGGGAAGTGCGTCTTCGCATAGCCACAGAGAGCGCGGGAGCTCTTTCATACATGCACTCAGCTTCATCTTTTCCAATATACCACAGAGATATCAAGACTACCAATATACTATTGGATGAAAGTTACCGAGCCAAAGTGTTTGATTTTGGAACTTCAAGATCGGTAACCATTGATCAAACTCACCTGACAACATTGGTAGCAGGAACTTTTGGATACATGGATCCAGAGTACTTCCTATCAAGCCAATACACTGACAAGAGCGATGTTTATAGTTTCGGGGTTGTCCTGGCGGAGCTCATAACCGGAGATAAACCACTGTCTCGTGTCCGGTGTGAAGAAGGAAGAGGATTGGCAACTGATTTCCTTGAGGCCATGAAAGAAAATAGAGTGCTTGACATCATTGATATTCGGATCAAAAACCACGAAAAGCTTGACCAAGTAATGGCGGTAGCAAAACTTGCTCGAAGGTGTCTTAGCCGAAAAGGGAGGAAAAGACCAAACATGAGAGAGGTTACAATTGAGCTGGAGAGGATTCGTTCATCACCTTATGATTCGGAGATTCATATTGAGGACGACGATGACGAAGAGGATCAAACCATGGAGTTCAACCTTGATGAGACTTGGGATGTTGGTGTGACTGCTCCAGCCTCCATGTTTAATAACGCATCCCCAACTTCTGATGTTGAGCCTCTGGTTCCTCTACGAACATGGTGATTGATCGACTCAGAAACACTGCAAGTCTGCAACTGTATAACTCTCATCTCATGAAAAAAATGTTTTTATCCTTCGGTTATAAATCACTGGTTTTTCACCATGTAATAATACACACAAATTGCATTATAAAATCAATAGAAAAAAAGAATGTTGTAGATCAAGAACAATAATGGGGTTTCAGCTTTTAGCCGATGGCACACTAGAAGAATTTCAGTTTCCCTTTGGAGATAGCTTGGACATGTCCTAGTTGACACATTGCCTTCTCTTTCCCGGTCAAACCATAGCACGACGAATGCCTATCGCCTAAAGTGACTGCAAAGTATAGATAAACAGTGCAGAGGAATGCCAAAAGAGCCAATGCTGTTAAGAGATACCGATGCCTCTGAATAACCGTCGAGCAGCTACCCAACTCTTCCCACTGCTTCTTTAAAGACTGTCTCCTTAATGGTGAAGATACAATCCCATCAAGAACCATGGCTACTTGATAACCAACCTGAAAATTGACACACAGTGTCATTCACACAATCGCACAAAAACAAAAACAGGCTATGGTGAGGAGATCCAATCAGAATTGAATATAAAATTTGGGATTTTGTTCCATCATAAATCATTTATACAGCTACCAGTAATTTCCAATTTTGAAGATCATTAATGTCAATGAGCAAAAAGCAAGCGAGAGACACAGAACAGCATTTCGATCTATTCACACGACATTAATCTTTCTCTTGGCATCATTTTCAGTCAATCATCAATACACAACAACAAATCCGTCGTCAATGCACATTGGATTAAAGAGAGATTCGACTAAATTGGCGATCAATCGGAGGATACATAATCAAAAACATTACACAGCGATAGTTGAGGAAATAGATCCGAAGCAGGTGAAGATTTATATGAGAACGAACCGGTGAAACAGAAAGAGGTGAGAGAGATCTGGAGAAGAAAAAGCTGAATCCAGCTCCGCCGACACTCCGGCAGTGTTTCCGATCTCCTCCGTTGATTTGCGGTTTATTAAGTCCGTTGCATACAAACGGGAATTTAGGGATTTTATATAAAAAAATTAAAATGATAAAAAAAAAAAAAAAATAGAGAGAGAGAGAAAAAAAATGATGATGCGTGTTTATTAGCTCCCACTCCTTTTATCTTTTAAATGGTAAGGCATGTTCTAGATGTAGATTATCTGACTCTTGCACCATCCAGAAGGTGTTTAGATATATATTTCAAATCATAGTACGGTGACAACTAAATTCCGTATATTGGAGTCTCTAATTTACAATTTTGATTTTTTTTTTTATTATTATTATTATGCTGTTTAACAAGTAAGCTATGCTATGTTATCAAATCAACCCATGTAATTATAAATTTTTTAAATAATTCTCATAATTCTATCAGTCAAGAATTTTTGTTCTTTTGCAAATTCAATAAATATTACTCCATTTTTTTTCCGGCAATCAATAAAATTAGTTTTTTTGTTTTCTTCCTTTTCAACTCAAAATTAATTTAGTTGGGCTTTTATTGGGCCGTTAGTGGGCTTAATACGAAGGGTGCATTATATCGGTATCGATGATTAACGACCGATTCCGTGTTCGCTGGTCAAAGTCCGAAATCAGTTGCGAGGAAAACGAAACACCCGAGTTGTTCTACTTTTCAAGAGGAGGAAAAGCTCAAGATTTTGATCGATCGTCAAGGTATTTTTGATATTCTCTTTCTGAAGCGATTTTGGGTTTTCTTTCTTTTCCTTCCAGAGCTAAAACCCGATCACCAAAACTAGTTTCTTTGGTAAAAATTTAGATCGGGAATTTTGTTTCCGTCTCAAATTTGGGGGAAAAGTCGGCATTTTTGATCCAATTCCAATTTTCATAGGGTCGATTCATAAAAAAATCTAAATTTCTTGGAAAATTGATTAATTTTCGTTTCGGGGGTAACAAAGCCGTATCTGTTAATCTGAAATTAGGGGTTTTTTGTGTGATAACTTGGTCAATATGATTGATGTGTGTTTTTTCTTTCATACTAGCAGCTGAATATTGAATACAACATTTGATCTTCGTGGAGAAAGAAGATGTGGGCAGCTTCTTGTCTCGCATCGTGCTGTGCTGCTTGTGCATGCGATGCTTGCCGTACAGTGGTTTCTGGGATCAGCAGACGTTCTGCAAGAATTGCTTACTGTGGTCTCTTTGCTCTTTCCTTAATCGTTTCATGGATTCTTCGTGAAGTTGCCGCTCCTCTCATGGAGAAGCTCCCTTGTAAGTTTTCTCTATATTCTTGTATTTTTTTTTTCAGTGAGAATATTTTTGCTTATGGAGTTGATAATTGACATTGTGCAGGGATTAACCATTTTCACCAGACACCTGATCGGGAATGGTTTGAGACCGATGCTGTATTGCGTGTCAGCTTAGGGAATTTCGTGTTTTTCTCAATTTTATCGGTTATGATGATTGGCGTGAAAAATCAGAAAGACCCTCGTGATAGTATACACCATGGCGGCTGGATGATGAAAGTAATCTGTTGGTGCATTTTGGTCATCTTAATGTTCTTCGTTCCAAATGAAATAATCAGTTTTTATGGTAAGTGCCATCTATCATTGCTCATATTTCGTTTATATGTTCCTGATGAAGTGATTAGTGGATTGATTGAGTTAAACCAACAAGAATCAATTTTACATCTTGCAGAGTCGATGTCAAAGTTTGGTGCTGGATTTTTTCTTCTTGTTCAAGTTGTGCTTCTTTTGGATTTCGTTCATGGATGGAACGACACATGGGTTAGCTACGACGAGCAGTTCTGGTTAGTAAATATATTTGCAATCATATGTGACTTCATTATCCCACTGCTATTCTAAGTGCTGGAGTTTATATATAGGTATGCCGCGTTGCTCGTTGTTTCGCTTGTATGTTACTTGGCTACGTTCGTCTTCTCTGGGCTTCTCTTCCACTGGTTTACTCCCTCTGGACATGATTGTGGACTCAACACCTTCTTCATTGTCATGACTTTGATATTTGTGTTCGTCTTTGCTGTTGTAGTTTTACATCCCGCTGTAAGTTTTGGCTTAAACCTTTTGGTTTATCATCTGAGATCTTAGTGGATTCTCAACTTCAGGCTCACTGAAGTCAAATTAACCTTTTTTTTTCTGCAGGTCGGTGGAAGCATTTTACCAGCATCAGTTATATCTTTCTACTGCATGTACCTCTGTTACAGTGGACTTGCAAGTGAACCCCGAGATTACGAGTGCAATGGTCTCCACAAACACTCCAAAGCTGTTTCAACAGGCACAATGACCATTGGCTTACTCACAACTGTTCTCTCTGTCGTTTATTCCGCTGTTCGTGCTGGTTCTTCCACTACTCTTCTCTCCCCTCCTGATTCTCCCCGCGCAGGTATGAAAATTTTAAAACCCGAATCAAAACTGAACTGAAAGCCGTATTTCAAATCCCTAGTTTAAAAACCTTGTCGTGTGAGTGTGCTTAAGAGTTGCTTCCAAGTATCATAACGCATTTTGCTTTCATTGAAAATGTTCAGAGAAGCCTCTGCTTCCGTTAGACGGGAAAGCAGAAGAAAAGGAAGAGAAAGAGAATAAGAAGCCAGTGTCTTACTCATACGCGTTCTTCCACATCATCTTCTCTCTCGCGAGCATGTACTCTGCAATGCTCTTAACCGGCTGGTCAACTTCGGTCGGTGAAAGTGGTAAGCTGGTCGATGTCGGGTGGCCGTCCGTTTGGGTCCGTGTTGTGACCAGCTGGGCTACTGCTGGTCTCTTCATCTGGTCACTTGTTGCTCCCATCCTCTTCCCTGACCGTGAGTTCTGAGCTTATAATGAAATCGGTCCTGAGATTCTGAAAAACTTTTCATGAAATCTTGAATTTGTATAAAAAAAATTTCTATCTTCCGACTATAATAGAGTCTCGTGTGCTATCACGCCGCATGGCCTTTCTTGGCCCATCTGTAATATAAATATCCTCGTATGCTGAAATACATTATATATTTTCAAAAGAAAATCAATTTGCAGTGAACATGCCTGAAGTAAATATTTTATGAAAAACAAAATTTCTGGAGATTTTGCATATTTTATTCTTTTTGTTTTTGTGTTTGTTGTCAATGAAATTTCATATATTTTAGTAGGGGTTGATTGGTTCATTCGTTCACCCGTTACAATCCGCAAACGCTATGTTTGCGGACGGTTGCGGTTGATAGCGTTTGACAACAATCACAGAAATCGCTCCATACTTTTCTGTACCGTTTTATATCGCTTAGAACCGCTCTAAATCAAAAGTTTTTTCCCACAAACGTTTTCGATTGAGGGCGGTTGCGGATGGTTAAAAAAAAATACTTTAAAAAAAAATTATCTTAAATAATATACTAAAATTTACGAAAAGTTATTTTAAAAAATTTACTTTTATATCGAATATTATCATATAAAATTATATACACTTGATATATATTTTGATTAAACTAAAATAAATTTGTAATTGTAAAAAAAAATATTGTAAATTTTTTCCAAACCTCTTAAAAAATACTATTTAATTATTCTATAATTTATTTAAAATATATCATTTTAATTTTTATAATAATATTTTTTTTTTTCAATTTTAATTTGTAATTATAAAAAAGTTATTGTATATATAAAAAATGTTCCAAACATCTTTAAAATTTTTATTTAATTATTCTATGATTTATTTAAAATATATAATTTTAATTTTTTATAATAATATATTTTTGATTTTATATAAATTATATATTATGTGTATTTTGGTAGTTTATGTCAATCCGCTATCGCACCCGCTGTAAACCAGTCATAAATGTCCCGCAAACGCACCCGTTTCCAGCTGCTTTATCAGTCGTATAAATTGTCCAATAACGTTAGAAACCGCTTCCGCAAACTCCCGTAACCGCATCCGCACCGATGCATTTAAACCAGTCAAGCCCTTAGTGAGTTAGAATTAGAATCTAAAGATTGGAAATTATATATTTGGGAAAATGACTAATAAAAATCTCTACTTTTTAAAAGTGTTCATTTAATATCCAAATTATTTAGAAATCGTTTTATTCCTCTAAAAACAGAAAACTCTACAAATGAATACCAAATTTTTTTTAAAGTGTTCATTTTAGACCTCATATATTATTTCTGTCAAATTATCAAATGCTTCATACTCAGAAATATTCAAATACAAATGTTCATTGCTCTTTTCCAGCTCTGAAACTCGTCTCATGCTTCTATTATTGTTGCTTTTTGCCATTCATAAATATAACCATTTTCTTTCCACTTAAAAATCCATACGATATTCCTAAAAAGTATATTTGAGGAGTTGATAAAGAGACGGTTTACCCTAAGAGTAATTTATCATCTGTCGCATTTTATTTGGTTTAAAATTAATTTTAAATTTTCATGGTTTGATTCATTTAAGTGAGACATATCGGTTTTATTGAATTGCATATGCCACGTGATTCTCCGTTAGCAGATTAAAAACGATGTTTTGACCATTTGACATAACTAACATATGAAGTTCTAAACGAACACTTTTAAAAAAGTTTGATATTTATTTGAATGCCCTCCAACATTAGAAACTTGGGAGTTATCACCATTACCATCGGTCCCGGTTGTTTTTCCTTTATTATCAGTGTTCTTAAATTTAGATTATATATTTGGAGACTGTCTGCCGAGGTTTCGCGCGAGAGGAGAACCGGAAACTTTTGGTCTCAGGACTAGGATAGTGCTTGGTTGATGCGGATGGGGTGATCACCTTAGTGGGCGCTAAGAGCAACAACAAAGTTTAACTCTTCTGCACGCGGAGTTGACCTTTATATGGACGATGGATTGCATGGTTATACATCATGAGTTTGCCATCTCATTCCAGAAAAATTGCTCATATTTAGTGAAGATGGTGTCAAATGTCGAAATTTGGCCCGCTTTCTCCACATTACTCGCATTGTTTTCAGGCTTAAAAACTCGTTTTCATTTTTTTCTCAATCTCTTACATTGCATGTGGACATACTGGTAAGGTAGACGTTTAGCGTGCAACACTACTTCTCGTTATTTAGATTTTATGTATGTAAGTTCTGTTTCATCAGTTTGGTTAAGCAAACTTATTGTTTAATTGAAATTCATCAGTTGACAAAAAAAGTTTGGTATTTACTAGTGAAGTTTTCTCTTTTTAGAAGAATAAACCGATTTTTGAAAAAAATGGGTATTAAACGAATACTTTTAAAAAAGTTTGATATTTATTTGTGAAATTTTGTGTTTTTAGAGAAATAAAACGATTTCTGAAAAAGTTTAGGTATTAAGTGAACACTTTTAAAAAGTATGAGTGTTTTTAGTCATTTTCCCTATATAATTTTTGTATTACTGGAAAATTGTTTTAACTAAATAATTAAAAGAGTTACTATGATAATAGGTCTTAATGGTATCAGCTGAATCTGGCTGAATTACAGAATTTAGTTGAATTTTTGGTGATTTCTTGCGGAATCTGGAGGAATAATTTAAAACTTAAATGGTAACGGCTGAATCTGACGGAATCTAGAGAAATTTTTGAACATAAATAAATTAATTAAATTTATGACAATATTAATTAAATAATTTTTTGTCAATATTAAATATTTCTGTTTATAAATTTATTAAGTTTTATAAAAAATAATGTATTTGTTTGAATTATCTCCTAAACCTACCTTACTTCATCAAGATTTTACTAATATTTTTATTATTTACAAAAAAAATAAATAAGAATACATTATTCTTAAATATATATTAATATTACGAAATTAAAATACATTATTCTTAAATATATATTAGTAATTCACTAATAATACTCATCCCATTTTGTGTTTTTTTCAATTATATTTTTACAAACTGAACTTGTATATTTATTTGTATATATTTGTATGTGTTTTTTGCAAATTAAGTTCATCATATCAACTAAAAAGAAAGATACGTATAAAAATAAATAGCTAAAAAACAATTATTGAAATGGAAAAATTCCTCCAAATTAATTAAACATAACCGGTGTTGGACTAATTTTTTTCCCACTAATTCTTCCTAATTCCTCTCAATTCATGAGGTTATATGATACCATTTAGGACCAATATTTGTGTGAAATGCGTGAGATATTTGTTTAGGCCGTGGTGGAGGTGTGTCACGTGCGATGCACGTGGGTTGGTCTTGCCGCGTTTAAAAATCCGAAACGCTATATTGATAGCGACTGTGTGCTAAATTCGGCCTTGTTCTACACAGTTGTTGGAACAAAACAAAAGCTCTTCTTTTTAGGTCACTCTAAATATCTAGCTCCCTGCCGACGTCCTTCGCCGGACTGCGCCGACACCGCCGGTAATATCAATTCGTCGACATGAAGCTCACCGTTAAGACTCTCAAGGGTAACCATTTTGAAATTAGGGTTCAGTCCACCGACACGGTTAGTGCTTCAAATTTACGTGTGATTTTGTTTAGGCAATCAGTAAATTCAGATATCTACCAACGAAAAAAGAGGCTAAGTTCCATGCTGCAAATATCAATCTGGATTATGTAATATATGAGTCTGAAGTTTTGTTTTTTTTGTGTATGCTAGATTCAGAATTTTCAACCTTTTCGATGAAATATGTATCGTTGAGTGAGTAAGGTTTGTGTATGAGTTCTTAAATCGTTTAAATCCGGGCGTTTTTGTGTGCTTGTTTTTTTTAAGATAATGGCGGTGAAGAAGAACATTGAAGATTCACAAAGCAAAGACAACTATCCATGTGGGCAACAGTTGTTGATTCACAATGGAAAGGTTTTGAAAGATGAAACTACATTGGTGGAGAATAAGGTTACCGAGGAGGGTTTTCTTGTTGTCATGCTTAGCAAGGTATCTATTCAGTTTCTTATGAAACGTTGCCTTTTTGCATAGGATGCAGTTTCTGATTTCGTTTTGGCTTCTATAAGGTAGGATAATGTTTAGTATGAGACACTATAAGCAAACTGGATCTGTATAGCCAATTAAGTTCCATCAGCAACTGTATGATACTGGCTCTATTTTCCATACTAATAGTTACAATAACCGAAACTCGGGTTGATAACCCTTTTTCCGTCATAAGCAATACTTGAGATGATTTTGGTAGAAGCTTAGATAGTTGAATAAGTAATAGAGTAAGAAACTCTACCGGATAGCCTATGTGAAGTACTGCAATCTTTTCTTCTTCTGGTTTTTTGGTGCTCACGATCTTTAGTATTCTGTTTAAAGGATAAAAGCTGAAGAACGGGTGTGGAAGATGCATGCTTTGTTATTCTTCCCTCATTAATGAAAATTACAGATATTACTTTGTCTGTCTCTCACTGACAGTGTCTTTGCCTTTTCGTTTGCATTTGATAGAGCAAAACTGCAAGTTCAGCTGGTCCGTCTTCTGCTCAGGTAAGCTTATTTGTTGGTTTTCTCATGTTTTTGCGAATCACTCGGTCAGTCGACTGTTTCTCAGTGGAAAACTTTCTTCATATCTCACAGCTTACTTCCACCACTACATCTACCACATCTTCAACTACGGTAATTTTCTTACATATCTGTTCTTGTTTGGGAGTTATGCAATCACCATCTGGTTTTCTTGGTTCATTTGATACAAGCTTGTACCAATCGACCAGCCTGCAGCTCCGTCGACAACTCAGTCTATTGCTGTGCCAACTTCAAATTCTACTCCTGGTCAAGAACAACCAGCGTAAGTTTATTCTTTGAAATAAGGCTTCATTGTAATTTTTATTTTTATCTTCATTAACATAAGTTCCGTGAATTTATATTTTGAGGATTGTATTGATACTCTATGATCTTTAAACAATTGAATTGTATGTGTAGGGCACAAAGTGACACCTATGGTCAAGCTGCTTCAACTTTAGTTAGTGGCAGTAGTATTGAGCAAATGGTTCAACAAATAATGGAAATGGGAGGAGGCAGCTGGGACAAAGAAACAGTTACTCGTGCACTTCGTGCAGCGTATAACAACCCTGAGAGAGCAGTGGATTATCTATATTCTGTATGCCTCTTCTTTGTAACGGTGTCCTGTGAATGTTTTAAGGGAATGGACCTGCTGAAATTTGTTTTATTTTCAGGGAATTCCTGAAACAGTAGCTGTTCCAGTAACTAACATATCGGGAGTAGGATCTGGTGCAGATCTTGCCGCCCCTCCTGCCTCTGGAGGACCTAATTCATCTCCTTTGGATTTGTTTCCCCAGGTAAAGAGCTTGGTATTTTTGTGCATCGAAAAGAGTTAATTGGAGTTGAGTTCCCGTTGCACGCTACGGGTTTTTTCTTTCTTTCCAGGAAGCAGTGTCTGATGCTGGTGCTGGAGATCTTGGAACGCTTGAATTCCTTAGAAGCAATGATCAGGTTGTTACTTTATCCCTAACCCCTCATTTTTGTTTGTGAGGTCGTGTAGAATGATTAAGGACTTGAAACTTGGCAACTAGACTTGTTAGAAACCTGTTTCGTCATCTTCAGGGAGGTGTATTCTAGCCTACTCCTATGTGATATTGCATTAATCATTCGACACAGCTTCCTTATACACTAATCTTGTTACATTTCCATTTGTTTTAGTTCCAACAATTACGCTCCATGGTTAATTCCAACCCCCAGATTCTGCAGGTAAAGGACTCTTTATCTTTCTTTATAATGTTTATAGGTCCATAAACTAGTAGTCTGACCTTTTTATTGCTTCTGAACATCTCACGATTTCATAGCCTGCTTCTGTTACAGCCTATGCTTCAAGAGCTCGGAAAGCAGAACCCCCAACTTCTGAGGCTAATTCAAGAGAACCAAGCCGAATTTCTTCAGTTACTCAACGAGCCCTACGAAGGATCTGACGGGTGAGTACTCTATAGCCTGCAGATCGTTTTCTTGGTTTGGCCACTGGTTGAATAGCTAAATCTGTGGATGATCAAAGCAATCGCGTCTATATCAGATCCCATGACTCAATGCCTCTCATTGATTGTTCAAAACTCTCAGGGATATGGATATTTTCGATCAACCCGAGCAAGAAATGCCCCATGCAGTCAACGTTACCCCTGCAGAGCAAGAAGCGATTCAACGGGTATGTACCCACACACACATACATTCCTCATCACCATTATAACAAACCGTAATGCCATTTTTTTCATCCCTTGTAACTCTTGCATTTTTTGACCAGCTTGAGGCAATGGGGTTTGATAGAGCATTAGTCATAGAAGCCTTCCTTGCATGTGACCGTAACGAGGAATTGGCTGCAAACTATCTGCTAGAGAACTCAGCAGATTTTGAAGACTGAGTTCCCCCCCCACACACACAAAATCAGCCTTTTAACCAAAAATCAGAGCACAAGAAAAAGTTTTGTTCTTCCCCCTCTTTCATCTGAACCGTTCCTTTTTTACTCTGCTCAGAATCTCAGATTGATCACATCTTATTCTTACATCTCCATATTTATCTTAAAGAACAAATCTGATTTTTCCACGTTTGCGTTTTGCGCGATTCGCGTTTGTCTTTTGTTAGTAATTGTGTTTTGAAGATCTCTGTCTTAAATAATAGCTCAGGTAGTGCACGGATTTAATTTAACCTGTGGTCATACTCATATGTTGTGTGATTGTGATTATTACAGCTCACGGGTTTTTTTTCTAACTCCTCTTGTACTGACTTTGAACCGTCCGCTCAGACCGTGATTTAACAATATCGTACCGGTTTCAGCTTTGTTTGGTATTTTCTAAATTGGTCAAAGTCGTAAACCGGAATTTAAAAAATAAATCAATGGCGTTGACTATACTTTTTTTCCGGTTAAAATTCAGATTTTATTTGAGTAATGATTATTCGAAATAATTTTAGTATTTAATCAGTTTAAAAGGTAGGATTAGGAAACATTAGGGCAATAAAAGTAGAGAGAGAGAGAGAGAGACGAAGTGGCGGGGATTTTCCTCAACACAGACAGCAAAATCTTTCTCGATCCGATTGCTTCGCGTCTATTCCTCTCTCTCTAGTTTTTTCTTTTTCTATTACTTTCTCGAGAAAATCCTGAAGCTACAGAGAAAAAAGAGACGTTACGTATGTTCGTTGTCAATATATCTTCTTTCGCACGATATCTATTTTCCTTTTCTCTTCGATCAGTTTGCATAAATTTCCTTCGTTCTCTGATATTTTCCTTTGTGAATATATATATTTTTTTTTTTTAAGATTGCGAAGAGGTTTTACGTTCTCTGTTTAGGAACCCCAACATAGTTTTGCAGCTGCGTTTGTGTTGTCTCAGCCCAATTTCAGGTAATCACCGATTCTTCTCCCTTTTTCTTCTTTTTGGCTGTGAAATTCCCAAAAAAAATTGATACCAAAGCGCTTCTCGAACTTATTTGATGGTTTTTTTTAAAATATCTTTAGCAATAACATTCTTCGTCTGCTTTATCCTTAAATGCTTTTTTGATTAAATGATTTGTTGACTGCTGAGAATCATCGGAACCAAAAAATGTTGATTTCAATGGACTGTAGAGTGAAACATGGATAAGAAGAAGTATCCAATTGGGTCAGAGCATTACACTCTTTATGAAGTGATCGGTCAAGGAGTCAGTGCTTCAGTCCATCGTGCTTTATGCGTACCATTCGATGAAGTTGTTGCCATCAAGATTCTCGATTTTGAACGCGATAACTGCGATTTGGTGATTCCTTGTGTTTCTTGCAATGCTCTTTGAACGAGTACCATTTGTGGTAGTCCATTGGCTCAGCTTCTGGTTTTTTTTCTTTCTCAGAACAACATTTGTCGTGAAGCACAGACAATGATGCTTGTAGACCATCCCAATGTGTTGAAATCACACTGCTCCTTTGTTAGTGATCACAACTTGTGGGTTATTATGCCTTACATGTCTGGAGGTTCTTGTCTTCACATTTTAAAAGCTGCATATCCCGATGGATTGGAGGAAGTTGTGATAGCAACGATGTTGCGTGAAGCATTGAAAGGATTAGACTATCTCCATCAACATGGCCACATACATCGGGATGTAAAGGTCCCTAGTTGAATCTTTCTGCATACAATTTGGCATTTTCATCATCAAATTAAGTCTTGGAATCTTTTTTACTTCTTAGACCTCGATAAATAAGAGTATTGGCACCATCTTGATCTTACTAATTAGGTTTTACATTTTTAGGCCGGTAATATTCTGATTGGAGCTAAAGGTGGAATCAAGTTGGGAGACTTTGGTGTATCTGCTTGTCTCTTTGATTCAGGTGATAGGCAACGGACAAGGAATACATTTGTTGGAACACCTTGCTGGTAAGTCTTAGGTGCTAACAACTGCCCCATTCAATTCTTCTTTTTGACTTTCGATGTGAAGTAATTCATCGGCGAGTGAATTGTGGTTTGATGTCTACGAACTACTACTTTTTGCTTACACAGGATGGCACCTGAGGTCATGGAGCAGTTACATGGTTATGACTTCAAGTCAGTTTAACCACATTTCTATTTGTTTATGATTACTAGAAGTACATAGTATGGACCTTCTAATGTGGAACATCTCTTTTAGGGCTGATATTTGGTCGTTGGGTATAACTGCGTTGGAGCTTGCTCATGGCCATGCTCCTTTTTCGAAGTTCCCACCAATGAAGGTTTATATAGCCTTATACCATTTGACTTGTTCTAAAATCCCACACACATGTACATTCATTCTAAAACATATTTAACATCCAGGTTTTGCTTATGACCTTGCAAAATGCACCACCAGGGCTAGATTACGAAAGGGACAGGAAATTCTCTAGGGTATGCTCTTTATCTAGAAACAAGACATTCTGATAAGGTTTGATTGGCTTATTGAATTTCAATTCTTGCTCGTTTCCTGGTATATTCAGTCTTTCAAGCAGATGATTGCTAGTTGTCTGGTTAAAGATCCTTCCAAACGCCCGGCTGCAAAAAAATTGTTGAAGCATTCCTTTTTCAAGCAAGCAAGGTCAAGCGATTACATTGCGCGGAAACTTCTTGATGGGTTGCCAGATCTTGTTAATCGTGTGCAAGAAATAAAGGTTGGTATTATCGAACTAAGTAGATGTCCATGGCTATGATATCTAACATTAACAAGTAGCACCATAATATAGTGATAATTGATGTGTATTATGCTCTCTGATTGCAGAAAAAAGAAGAAGATATGCTTGCTCAGAAGAAAATGCCAGATGGAGAGAAGGAGGAACTGTCGCAGGTTAGTATTTTTCGTTTCCAAACTTGGTTTTATTTATCTGTTCCATGAAAGAGATGTTTTTTTTTATTCAGCTTTGGCTTTGCTTTCCCTTTCCTTGTTTGGTATGCATCGTATTTAGCCTTTTAACTTCTTTCATAGTAACATGCAGAACGAATATAAAAGAGGTATTAGTGGGTGGAATTTCAATCTCGAAGATATGAAAGCCCAGGCTTCGTTGGTATAACTTGATCTCATCTACTCTGTGAAATGTCTGTTAACTTTAGTGTTAGTTGTTTAACATATTTTGTTTGGTTTAAATTTCCCCAGATCCAGGACATTGATGATGGGTTATCCGAGAACAGTTTAATGGGGAGCTCAAATTCGTTACATGTGCTAGATTCACAGGATATGCAACCAGAGACTCAGGTATCTGCTTGTAGAAAACTTCTGATAAATAGATGTCTTAGTGTCTGAATGATTTTTCTTGCTTTTATCTTCGCTATTATCTAACTTTACAAGACAACACAGCATCTAATACACAATTTCTGCAGGAAGATAATGATTATCTGACTAACAAGCCTTTCCAGCGTCTAATTCCTCGAACTCTAAGCATAGTGAGGTTGGTCTCTCAATTTATTTGTTCTTTGATTTGTATTTTCTTTATCTACTTAACATAAATTAGTAGAGATGAAATAAACTGAGCAGAGAATAATATGGTTTTTCAGGGATAAATCTGATGATGATTCAAGCCTCGCCAGCCCCAGTTATGATAACTATATCTATTCCTCTATGTGTTATGATGATCAATCTGTAAATAATGCAAGTGTAGGGAGCACAAATTCAATCAATGGAAAACCTTTGGACTCTACTTCAGGGCCCTCTAATCCACAAACAGGAATCTTAGCAGGAAACTCTGTTTCGCCAAATCAAAATATCGCCCTCAGTCAAGTAGAGAGGTTAGTCCTTTAACATGTGGCCTTTATGAAAGGTTTTGGCTGGTTAAAAAATTTCGGTTATTATTGCTTAACCTTTCGAGGTCAAGAAACACCTTGAATTATGTTTTTCTTTGATCCTAGGCAAGCTCAAAGCTCATATCGATTTTTTATTACTCTTATGTACGAATCCCCAGTGGTAAAACCCAAGGTGAGCTCCTAAATGGAGCAGATGCTACAGTGGGAGGAGATGAAGCATCTAAACCAGTAGGTAAGCATTTACATGAAAAAAGAAGAAGCAATTTCTATTCAACGAAAGCAAGTATCCCCAGATATTTCTGGACGTCGTTTTTTTCTAGTTAAATTAATTTGGATACATAGCAGAGATGGTAGATGAATATGATGACAAATCAAAGCCACAAATGGTGCAACAAAGAGGACGTTTTAAAGTAACTTCTGAAAATCTTGACATAGACAAGGTGAGACTTTGGGGGGAAGGATCAATGTTTTTCTCTTTCTCTTCAAGGTTTCCTTTGTTGTATTCACTCTCTCTTTTCAGGTGGTTCCCTCTCCGATTATACAAAAGAGTCACAGCTTGCAGGTTTGTAATAATAAAGCAAGACCAGCTTCAGACATAACAATGGCTAATATTAATCACACTTTTCGTTGCTTCCTCATGTAGGTGCTCTGTCAACATCCTGCAGCTTCTTTGCCCGCGTCTGGTTTAGGATCTGATGGCACGTCATTAAATCTAGCCAGCTCACACGTTTACCCGCTGATGTATCCTGTTCTTCAGACTAATATTTTAGAAAGGGTATGGCTTTACTACTTAGATTCTCATTCCTTTTCTTTAAAGAATTTGTTAAGCAATGGTAAATAAGTTTGTCGTTTCAACACAGGACAACATTCTGCATATGATGAAAGTACTGACAAACCGAGAGTTATCAGGTTGGTGTTATTGTTCATACAAATTTTTCACTCTCTTTGTATTTTCATGCCGCATAATTTAGATATCTTTCTTATCGGATATAGACGGCCGTGCTATTGAACCGGGGAGCTTACAAAAACCCACTGCACTTCCTACTGAGAAATCCATGGTATGCAAAACGAGTCTATTATAAATTGTGTTCTGTTTCTTGAGCTGTTTAGATAAAAAGGATGAATTTACATGCATTCTTTCAAAAGCTGGAACTTGATCAGAATTGTTTCCTCTGTTGAAATCACAATCGTAGCTCGAAGCAGCAAACGAAAGAGAGAAAGAGTTGCTCCATGAAGTAACCGAGCTGCAATGGAGGTAACTTTTACAGTTTTCATACCAGTAAAAATCTCTCCTTGTGTAGCCCATCTCACTTCTTCCATGTCTTCTCTAGGCTGATTTGTGCGCAAGAAGAACTTCAGAAATACAAAACCGATCATGCCCAAGTAAAAGCTTGAGTGCCAACACATTTTTTACAATCTTATCAATCAATTCAACTATCAAAATCCTTAGTTTCCTTGTCCAAATTTCAGGTTTGATTTACCATACTTTTGAATAGAAGCAGAGCTTTATGGTTCAACCAACTTAATCCCATGGAAGCCCGAAAGAGTAAATTTGATTGACTCGCACAATTTTGTTGGTGAGATGCTTTGTAAATTAATTCATTTAAAGTATCACTATTTGTCTCTTTTAGTTATTTTAGGTTTGTTTGAAGGTAGAATTTACTGTATAATATGCTATGGTTACTATTTTTAGCCAAATGGCAGTGTATGCGTAAGGATACACTGGGAAGCATATTCTTAAGAAGAGTTTGGATAGACTTTTTCTTTTTTTTTTTCCATCTAAATTTTTTATATTAAAAACCGGACATGATACATAGTAAATACAAAGTTCGACTACCAACGTTTACAACATCGGAATCAAAAGCCCACAATAGAAATTGGATAGACTTAACATATATATTTTTTTTTTCTTGATGCATGACAAATATCATTCACTTGCGACAATAAAAAATAGGAAAATTGCACTATATATTAGTTTTTACACCTATAATTAATTATCTAACATCATATAAAACAGAATATAGTAACTAGCATTTAGTCCACCTAAAATTCCGATTTTACTTTTAATGAAAAATAACAAAGACTCATAAACATAGTTAACTATGTTCGAAAATCGATATAGTTAACTATGTTCGAAAATTAATAGGTAACTATGTTTCTGATAATAGTTAACTATGTATGTTATTTTTCCATTATGCAAACTATAATAGGTAACTACGTTCTGAACGTAGTTAACTATGTTTATTTAAATAAATAACTATTACAACAATATTTTCAGGTAGTCAATTATGTCATAACTATGCTTTGAAAATAGTTAACTATGTTTTTAAATTGGTAATTATTTTATGAAAATAGTTAACTATGTGTTTAGATAGTTACAAAATAATGTGACGTAGTTAACTATGTTCTGAGATCAATTGAATAGGCAGTTTCGATGAAAATAGTTAGCTATGTTTTTAGATAGTTACAAATAATATGATATAGTTAACTATACATTGATAATTTCGTCCAGTTTTATTTCTCTCTGTTATTTACTTAATTCCGAAAATGGAACTACTACTTTCCCAATTATCTCTCTCAAAAGTAATATTCAACTAATTAACTCTAAAAAAATATTAATATATTCTTTATGTTATTCCCGTTATACAATAATAACAATTATTCAATTTTGTACAAAAAGGGTATTTTAATTTGCTTTTTTATTTATTTATTTGGTGGGCATGAAAATACAAAAAGGAGTAATATTTAAGGGAGTAATTAGTAACCAACCATACACCTTAAATATTTGATGGAAACATCACTCGACCAGAGGACAAAAAAGGCTCGCGGGTCCAATTATGAGTGGTTACCCAGTTGGTGATGGATGGTAACGCAGCCAGAGAACTAAATTTCTTTTGCTATTAAATGATCTTTAAAATTAAAACAAAAGCAATAAAAAAGAGAGAAAAAATAATCTCACGTGCAGAACAAAGCTACGACCTCTGTCTGATCGTTTCACCTTCACTCGGTAAATTGTTTTTTTGACCAACACTTTTTCCTTTTTTGAATAGTCAGTCTTACAGAGGAAGTGGGAGTTAGTAAAACTTTGTGCTCGGGTCTGTGTTCCAAGTTTTGGCGTCTCTTTCAAACAGAGAATCCTAAAACAGTTTACGAGATTTTTATTGCTTCTACGGTTTTGTAAAGATGCGATTTTTCTTCTTCTTCTTCTTCTCTCTTTTAATCTTTTCCTTTTGATCCTGTAATGGAAGAAGTTGTGTGAGTCTTTAAACCGAGAATTTATTGCCCGACCAAACTCCAGACAACAACAACAAAAAAGCAGGTCTCTGGTAGATTCTCATTGTCGATTTTAAAAAGATTTGGGAATTTTTCTCTCCGCGATTTTTCAAATGGGTCTGTGTTATTCGAGAACTGATAAGACCACGAGGAAGGAAACCGGAGCAACGAGCACCGCCACTACCACGGCGGAGAGACCAAACTCCGGGCGGTGGCGGAAGCCGAGAGATTTAAATAGCGGCGGTGAAATCGATGAGATTCAACAGGTCGTGGGTCGGCTTGTTGGTAATGGTTCAAGTAAGATTGCTTGTCTTCACACACAACAAGGCAGAAAAGGAACTAACCAAGACGCCATGCTTGTCTGGGAGGTTCGTGTTCTGTTCTCTTTTGCTCTTTACTCAGTTTCCAATTTCACTTTTTTTAGGGTTTAGTTTCACCGTGACGAAATGTGTGATCGTTTTGCCTCATTGGTTGAAGAAAGCTCGTATTTTGTCCTCTTCTTTGTTGCTATTTGTGTTGTTCTTTCTTGATTGTTTGACCAATTTAGAAGCAATCCTGATTCAACTTCTTCTAACATATGAAGATAACAAGTTGAAACTTTCTTTCAAATTTCAGGATTTCTGTTCGAGAAGCGATACGGTGTTGTGCGGTGTATTCGATGGACATGGTCCATTTGGTCATATGGTTGCAAAGAGAGTTCGAGATATGTTACCTTTCACATTATCAACTCAAATGAAAACGAATTCAGAGACTGAACAAAGCTACTCCAAGAATGGACTTGAGCCTGCTACTTGCATAGATGGAGAGCAATGGTGCGAGTTGCAGGGGAATCAGAGAGACGAAAAGCTAATTCCCGAGATGTATCCCCTGCTGAAACGGGCATTGCTCAAGACTTGTCAACAGATGGATAAAGAGTTAAAAATGCATCCAACCATCAATTGTTTCTGCAGCGGAACAACTTCTGTCACCGTGATCAAACAGGTGAAAGTCCAGTCACCGGTTATGTACTCTCGGAGTGTAACTGCTCTGATTGTTTGGTGTATTCCTTTCTAGGGTAAGGATCTGGTAGTGGGAAACATTGGTGACTCGAGAGCCGTTCTTGCCACAAGAGACCAAGACGACACTTTGATCGCTGTACAATTGACGATAGACTTAAAACCCGATTTGCCAAGTATATATCTCTCCCTGATATAGTCACAATTACTCATCTTGGAAACACAATCCAACTTCCTTCTGTGTGTAATTACTTCAGGTGAGTCCGCAAGAATCCAGAAATGTAAAGGTAGAGTCTTTGCCTTACAAGATGAGCCTGAGGTTGCGCGTGTGTGGCTACCAAACAGCGACTCACCTGGTCTGGCAATGGCTCGAGCTTTCGGAGACTTCTGTCTTAAAGATTACGGTCTAATCTCTGTTCCGGATATCAACTACCGTCGCCTCACTGAAAGTGATCAGTTCATTATTCTAGCCACTGACGGGGTACATTACTTTTCTTATTCTTCTTCTTGCTGTTTTCTATCGAAATCTATGTAGCTAAAAAGTATGTTTGTGCAATTGTAGGTATGGGATGTTTTGTCGAACAAAGAAGCTGTTGATATTGTGGCTTCAGCTCCTAGTCGAAACACTGCAGCACGTGCTCTAGTCGACACAGCGGTTCGAGCATGGAGGCTCAAGTATCCTACTTCCAAGAACGATGATTGCGCTGTAGTATGTCTCTTTCTTGAAGATTCCTCAGCAGCAGCATCCATGGAAGTTTCAGAAACCATTAATCATTCACACAAAGAGTCTACAGAGAGTATCACTATCACATCAAGCAAAGATTGTGACAAGAAGGAAGAGGCTTCAACAGGAACAGACGAGATCGTACCGGTGTGGGAGATAAAAGAAGAACAGACACCTGAGAGTTGCAGGATTGAGTCCAAGAAGACAACACTCGCCGAATGTATATCGGTTAAGGATGATGAAGAATGGTCGGCGTTGGAAGGCTTGACAAGAGTCAATAGTCTCTTGAGCATTCCCAGGTTCTTCTCCGGTGAGCTAAGATCAAGTAGCTGGAGAAAATGGTTGTGAGTCAACAAAACTCAAAAAGTGATCAAACAAACAATCACTGATTTTCATTTCATGATTGGTTTTCTTTCCAATGATGACATGAAAATCGGTGTTAAACAAATGTCACAAAATGTTCATTGTTTCATATAGCGGACTCGGACAAGTTTCTTCATGGCAGATCTTACAGATATGTTTTTGTTTCTGCCTTTACCAGTTCTTTAATCTTTATGAAGACAGCAAAATTGAGAAAACTGCACACATTGTATATACTTCTTAATGGTTCTCACAACAGAAGAGGAATGAAAAGCACAAGCACACATGTGGAATCAGGAGATAGACTGAGACCATTCACGTAGAGGAGGCAAGTGAACTAGAGAGAAACTTATAAGTTCTCCAAAGTTGGTATTACAAATACTTAACCAGCAACCATATTACAACAGCAAGACCGACGATCCCAAGTACTGACAAGAGCATTGACATGCAAGAACAACCACTTCTCATATTCCTGTTCATGACAGCAAGGTTCTTCTGCACTCTCTGTAATAAGGAACACAAACAGAATAGATCAATGCCTTTAATTAGTCATTAGATTAGTGTAATGTGGTTTTTGGTTGAGCAAACCCAAAACAGATCACCATTATTACTTTTGATGGAATCAATTCACTTCATGCATGGACCAACTGGAGCTTATGACTCACCAAAGTTCTTGAAATATTTAAGAGTTGAAGGATATATTACCCGTAAGCGAGAGTCAGTAACATCCACATGGTAGTCTAAGTCATCCTGCATACAACCCAGATTTGTTACGATAATGAGACCCGAATCAAGGCAGTAAAAAACAATGAAAACCAGATGACATACGATAAGCCTTGTCTGCAAGCCAAGCTCTTCATTGACAGCTAGAGCAATGTGTTTTGTACTCATGACTGTTTCCTCCAACTTCTCGAGTCCTTCGTCTTGTTCTACTCGCGGGTAAAAGAACATGATCAATAGCGAAACTAGTAGAGAAGTCAACATCTGTATTATATATTACTAGGATAAATACGGCATACCTCTCATAACTTGACGTTGAAAACCAACAATTCCTTGGTTATCCATGCCAGTAACTCTGCTCATGGCATCATCCGGCTTTATTTCTGGCCCAAGCAAGCTGTCTCTATTGGCAAAGTTTGACATGTTCAAAGCAGTCGCCATCTGGCTTGCTTTTGATCTCAAATTCCCTACCATATCCTTGCGCCTGTTCATCTCTTTCTCTGAACTGTGTCGGTAAGTAAATGTCCAGATGGAAAGAAAAGAAAGAGAAAAATATTCATTCACAGGTCAAGATCAACACTAAACTTATTAAGTGTTTAGTTTACAGTTTTAATTGTCGTAAACAATCAGGGTTGGACTTAATGGCTTACATAGGTTTTCCGTGAATTTTAGCAAGAAGAGACTGCAGACTATCTAATCGGGTTCCGAAAATGGTGATCTTTCTTCGTATAGCCGAGGCACGACGTTGAGCATCAGGCCCTGTTACAGCTTCTTTGCTTCTTTCTGATATCATTCCATTTATATCCTCTGAGAGTTTTAAAGCCTCGTTGTATTCTCTCATCCATGAATCCGATGAAGACGCCATTGGCCTGATTCCTTAATAACAAAATCAAAACCGAAAACGATATTCCAACAACAGATCACTTTCCAGAGAATTTTTTTAACTTGATCAAGGATGTATATGCAAGATGCAACAACAACAACATAGATCCAACTGCTACAAGCAACCACAATTAATGTTTAAGCATCACTTTTTGGAATCTATAGCCAAGTGAATTGACTGGATCCAAAAAACGATGGCAGAAATTAACATCTATTGTGCGCAGAAGAAAATTGAGACGGCCAAATTGCTAACTAGACGCGCATAACCAGCCACATAGCTCAAAATATGCAATATCCAGGATCAGGGAAGCTCGGAGCGATTCAGCAACAGAATTTGCCTAAATAACATCGATAAGAGAATCGAATTGCTTACCAAGAAATTTCTAGGACCTTTGATTCATAAACCTTAACTTTCACGGAGCTCGTATCGTGAATGAGAAACTTTGTAGTCGCCGAACCACCGTGAATCGGAGGGAAAGGAGTCGACCTGTCACGCACCGGGACGGGATTAGTTTCCGTCGAAAGACGAGATCTTTATATGAAGCTGAGCTGAAACGACTCCGTTTTATTGGTTAATAAAATGATTTAAGAAAGTAGGGGTTAAAAACAGAAAACATATATAAGTAAAGGACCAAATAAGTAATTTTTGGAATTTTCGACCCATTATAATGGATCTATCCATTTCGATTCCCAAGCTTTGTGTTCTCTGTCTCTCTCTTTCGTCTCGGTGTTCCTTTCCAGAATCTCGGTTGCTCTCTAAGTGTGTTTGGCTCTATAATGAATAGATCGGTCTGATTTCTATCTCCGTTTCGATTCTTAGTCCGGTATCGTTTAAGGGTGTTTCGTTTCCGGGAAAGTGGTGGATTTTGAAGGGTAATGTTGGTGTTGTAGAGCAAGTTCGAGAAGGGGATCGCAAAATACATTTTCCAATCTCTCGAGCTCGATTCATGTAAGTTAGCTCTCTAATTTTTCTTACACAGAGTTGAATCTAGATCCTTTACCGTTATCTCCTTGTTTCAAAATCCTGTTTTTCTTAAAAACCTATTTTCAAGGGAAAATTTATCGAATTTGAGATGTCTGATCGTTAGTGTCTGAGACGGGCCCTTAAGTTAAGGTACAAACAGATTTGTGATTTTGCAAAACTAATGTATCCAAATCGTTATGTTATACTTGTTTTCAGGGATTCCATAGAACAGTCTATTATCCCAGGTTTACCTGATGATTTGGCTTTGAGATGCATAGCGAAGATTTCTCATGGGTATCATGGAGTGCTCGAGTGTGTCTCTAGAGGGTGGAGAGATTTAATTCGTAGCTTTGATTACTCGTGCTATAAAGCTAGAAATGGTTGGTCAGGGAGCTGGTTGTTTGTGCTCACAGAATGTTCTAAGAACCAATGGGTTGCTTATGACCCTGAAGCTGATCGATGGCATCCATTGCCTAGAACTAGAGCTGTTCAAGATGGATGGCATCATTCTGGTTTTGCGTGTGTTTGTGTTTCAAACTGTCTTCTTGTGATCGGGGGTTGCTATGCGCCTTCGGTGTCATCGTTTCCTCATCAGAAGCCTGTTGTCACTAAAGACGTCATGCGGTTTGATCCCTTTAAGAAAGAATGGAAAATGGTTGCTAGTATGCGAACACCACGGACTCACTTTGCTTGTACTGCTGTCTCTGGAAAGGTTTATGTTGCTGGAGGTCGCAATTTAGCACATTCCAGAGGAATTCCATCTGCTGAGGTTTATGATCCTGTGGCTGATAGGTATTTTTCTTTACCAATGTGGCTCATTTTCTCATATAATAATATATGGTGAAGTGATATGGTTGGCTTAAAGAATCCCACGATATACTCTTTCTAGTTTTTTTCTATGATGGTAAAGATGTACGTTTTTAAAAGTTTTCTTATGTTTAACTTGAGAAGCTATCAAACTGGAGTCTGACATAGCAGTATTGCAGATGGGAGGAATTACCAGCGATGCCTAGACCACAGATGGACTGCTCGGGGTTATCGTACAGAGGCTGCTTTCATGTTCTGAGTGACCAGGTGGGATTTGCAGAGCAAAATTCGTCAGAAGTTTTTAAGCCATTAGACATGACTTGGTCCACTGTGGAGGATGTCTGGCCTTTCTCTAGAGCCATGCAGTTTGCTGTTCAGGTGATGAAAAATGATCGAGTGTACACGATTGTAGATTGGGGAGAAAGCTTGATCAAGACTAGGGATAGAGATGAAGGAGAATGGTACAATGTTGGTTCAGTTCCTTCTGTTGTTCTTCCTAATCATCCGAGAGAGTTAGAGGCCTTTGGATATGGGTTTGCAGCTCTAAGGGATGAGCTCTATGTTATAGGAGGCAAGGTCCTTAAATGGGAAGAATCAGGGGTAGGGAGATTTGACATTGTGAGATTGCCGGTCGTGAGGGTATGTAACCCTTTGGATAGGCCTTTGAATTGGAGAGAGACCAAACCGATGTGTATTCCAGCCGGTGGGTCCATCATTGGTTGTGTATCCTTGGAAGAATCTTCTCCGCCTTAACCAAGGTGATAGAATCTTTCTGGATGCATAAACTATTACAGTCGATTCTTCAATTGTTGCATGGTGAGAAGAAAAAACTAGTAAAAAGAGACATGGAATGTACTTGATCATTTCTCCTACAGAAGTCTTGCATCGTTTAATGTTTATGTACAAAAAATAAGACGAGTGAAAATTAGCATATACTTTTTTCATGGTAGCATGGAAACTATAATTATAGCCATATACTTAGCTACGTGTCGGTTTGCGGTCTATTATGGTTGCGTATTTTTCCAGCAAAAGTATTAACACTCTCTGAATAATTCTTCCTTGTGATGTAGCTGACTAATATTCATGGAATGTCCGAGGGTGTTCCTTGTATGAGAAAGGCCTTGGTCCCATTGTCAAAGTGGAAGCTTCTGATGTAATACTTGCAGCAGAGACGACTGGAAACTTGGCCCAAGTGAAAACCGTGTGCGTTGAAATGGTTGTTTATAAGGAACCAAGTTACCGGAGAAGTCAACGGATAATCCATTTATCTTCTAGTAAAAGGCTTCCACAGTTTTATGTGAAGTAAGTTCAGTATGTCATGCTATGAGATGATTACTGCAAGAAGGTAACCAGTGGATGGTCAGGCCATTACTACGTCACTCATATTTGGTATTAGATTTGGACTTGTGTACATAATAAGATTCATGTTTACTCAGTGTATCTGAGTGTTAGTGAACTTATCTTTTGTTATGTGTCCATTTGGTGAACTTATCTACACAGAGGTGTATCATGTGTATAGACCAAACACGTGAAAGATAAATTAAGAGTAATACAAATGGTTTTGCTTCTTTTGCAGTCTAGTTTATTTCCTTGATTTTGCAACATAAAGTCTTATAAATTGCAGATAGAGGAATTATTGGATGAAGTTATGGAGTACATTCACACAAGGCATATTAACACAAGGAACTATTGCTTTATCAGTCACTGTGTCTTGTGAGGCATGAGTGGTTTTGAGTCCAGTGAGAATGAGCTGTTTTCAATGACTATGTCCGGAGAAGAGTAACTGAGTGACATTGACTCCGGTATTGTGATCTGGATGTGTGCATGCTCTTCACCATTCTGTGCTTGGCTTTGAGTGCCTTTTTTCTTGGATTGCATCCTATCCAATTCAATAAAAACGTCTCTCATGGTAGGGCGATGTTCTGAGTTCAAGCTCAAACACCTTCTTGCTAGGTTGGCTACTGCAAGGACTTCCTCTTGATCACATTCCTCCTTGATGCGAGCATCGAGAATCTCATGAAGTCTGTCATTTCTCATGGCTTCGAGGAAGTAAGCACCCAGCAGCCTGACTTCTTGCCGCCTCAGGAGGGAGACAGGTTTCTCTCCAGTTAAGAGCTCAATGAGCAAAACCCCAAAGCTGTAGACATCACTCTTCCCTGTGAAGTGGCTTGACTGGAGGTACTCTGGGTCTACATATCCAACTGTTCCTTGCACTACTGTCGTCAAGTGGGTATCATCTATAGGAACAGATCTCGAAATCCCAAAATCTGATACTTTTGCACGGTGCTTTTCATCCAATAAGATATTTGTCGACTTAATATCTCTGTGATAAATTGGGATAGAGGCGGCTGAATGCAGGTAGGAGATGGCATCCGCGGCTTCGCAGGCGATGCAGAGACGGACTTCCCAAGTCATTAGGAAGTCCTCTGATGGGTTTTGAAGATGATCGAAAAGGCTACCGTTGGGTTGGGAATGAACTCATACACCAACACAGGTACCTCTGTCTCGAGACAACATCCTAAGATTTTGACAACATTTCTGTGGTTAATCTGTGACAAAAGGATTATCTCGTTGATGAATTCCTCAAGATTCTCTTCTTCCAATGCTTTGGATTTCTTAACTGCGACAATTATTCCATCTTCCAACATTCCCTTGTATACTGTACCTTGCCCGCCTTGTCCCAGTATTCTGCTCGCGTTGAATCTGTCAGTTGCCATCTCCAGGTCATTGGAGCTGAACAGTTTGATTTTGTTGACACTGCCTTGAAGGAAGGATGTTTGTTGCTCCAACAACAAACCTCCATGTCGTTTGAAGAACTTCCTCTTCTGCTTGGCCGCTTTCCGCTTTTTATTAACCTTGCGTAGCCACCACGTTCCAATGACTAAAAGCAACAATCCAGAACTTAGAGCTCCACCTGCAGAAGAACTCTTAGAGCATTGTAAGTTGATCTTTTCGGTTTCAATCTTGAAAAACGATCGGACTATGCAGAAAACATCATATTAACTTGCCTAAAATGGCTGGCCAAGTTTTCCTACATCTGAATGATCCAGGAACGTTCACACACTTGTTCTCTCCACATACATTTTGCTTTGGATCTATGCATTCATCAGTGTCTATGGACAAAACAAAAGCAAACTAACGTCATACAGAATTCTATGGATGAAAGCTAATTTTAAAATGAGGAGGAAGTTTATACAGACCTTGACATCCACCAGGTAAATAGGGATTTCCTTCCTTTATTACATGAACAGATATATACATAGCGATGATCTCTGGGTATTACATTTACGCTTGGAATTGTATTGCATAGCGATGAAGCACCTGTAGAAGTCGAAGGAAGATCAAAACGCCATTCAAGCTCCATCCTCATGTAAGTACCGTACTCTGGTAGTTGAGGAGCCGTGAACATAGACCCTTGCAAGTTGAATTGTGACAAGTATGCAACTTGACATCCGGCTTCACTGGGTTCCAGTTTCTCCAGAGTTGCATCAAACACTTGAAGATTAGGTGGTATTGAGGTTTGGCAGCATTTATAACCCACACAACTATTGTAATCATCTTGACAAGACCGTATCTCATTCCTACATGTCGCCTTACATCCCACGATTTGCAAACCTGTCCCGTTCATCAACGCCTTGTTGTTACATCCAACAGCTGTGAACTTGTTCTTGTCTGATATGAAGAATGGACTGCCTGTTAGATTCAAAGGCGATGAATGACCTACTACTCCATTGGAGCAACCTGAGTGTTTCAGTGGACTCAGAATGTAAAACTTGTTGGTCTCATCATCAGAAACGGTTGAAAAGCCTCCAAGGGAGAAGAAAATAACTTCCCGTTCGATGCTAAGCAGGAAAGGTACAGAGAGTTGTTCTGATGAGTTGCTGCAGACAATCTCGAACCACTTGTCCTTGTAACAACCTTGGCCTATCCCAAAAGGGTAAGGAACTATAACGTTTCCGCAACGGTCTTTGCAATTAGGTGATGCAAGAGAGAAAGTAGAAGCAGCTGCGTAGTCACAGATTCGCAGCAGAAGCAGTGCAAGAAAGAAACGTTTCAGATCACAACCCATCTTCTCTGTCTTTTGGGAGCTCGAAGCTCTCAACAGAAGTAGATCACAGATAACTCAAGATTCAACCATTTTTTCTTTCTTTTTTTGCTGCATGATTACATCAACTAAGACCTTGACCCATATGAATTTTATTAGCAGTGGGCTCCATAGAAACATCATAAACCACAAAAATAGGATGATAATTTCTCTGAAATGTCCAAGATATTCATTCCATAGCCATCAGACTCGGGGAGACCATGCTCTGTTTCTTTTTCGTAGTAGACTAGTGTAGTACATTGACTTCCACGTGTATAACATACAAACGATGCCGCTTTGTTGTCAGGGATCATGTTTTTGAAACGACGACGCATCCTTTTAAGAGGCTCATACGACGTCATATCAATGATACGTGATACGCCGTGTTTATTACAGAGGGGAGTTTTATCTGTGTCTATGACAGTGACATTAGGGTTTTCTCATCTGTGAAGGGTTGTAATAATGTCGCCGGAGAAGCTTCCATCGGAATTGATGGAAGATATACTCACCTTTATCTCTTGCTCGCTTCAAAACCATATCCAAACGATGGAACGATCTTTTCAACGAGGAGTCGTTCGTTAAGAAACATTTGGCTAGAGCTCGTCCACATTTCATCTTAAGAGCCAACTCCGAGTTTTATTCGGTAGACATTATCAATCTCGATGATCCATCGATTGAGGTACATAAGCTTAACCTAGAAACTCCGAGTGGTGGTCCTAATAAGCTTCATATTCAGAGACCTCGGTTTAATTGCAATGGGGTTTTCTTATGTGCCACGTTGAAGAACGAGACCGCGATCTGGAACCCACTAAGAATCTTTACAGGTTCTGGCTTAGAATAGGAAAAATGATTCTCAACTACACGAAATATAATCCAAACTAAATTAATATATCAAAACCTACACCAAAAATTAAATTTACATGATGACATAAACAAACATAAGTTATGTGATTAACATCATAACCATCATTTTCGGCACTGTTCCGTTGTATCGCATGGCGAAATTCGGTATCGTCCGGTTAGATCCGAATTGACTCATAATACTGAGAAGCCAGGGTCTAACTAGACTAAGAATATAAAACACAGTTTGCTCTTGGTCTTTCGTTGAACTTTCGTCGTAGTCAATGCTGGTGTGTGTTTTTTCCTGCATGATTACATCAGCGAAGACCTTGACCCGTGTGATTCATAATCGCAGTGGGACTGGGCAAAGTTGAGCCTCTTCTATTACTGTCATAGAAGTTGTTCATTTACTATGTTTCCTTTTTGACTTTGTAGTAAGTAATACATTGACTTGATAAGCCACGTTCTTTTTCCAAAACGACGTCGCATTGTTTTGTTTTGTTTTGTGTTTACGGTGTCTACTTGTGACGAAAATGGCCAGGCTTGTGTTTACATTTTGAGGGGAGATGTGTTCAAGATGATTATGTTTCTCATCTTTGGCCTTGTCACCTCACTTATGTCCCTACTTTAGTTTATATTCCTTCATATCAAGAGAACAGAGAAGAGCAAGAATTAACGGTTGATTACATTTTGGTTTCTTGTTTTGATTATGTTTTAGAAGAATTGTTGCATTCATTGTTGTTGTTGGAATTTACTTGGGCCTAAAACTTTAGAGCTAAATAAGGAATTTGCTTGCTACGCTACAAGACATGGTCCTATAATTCCACAATGGGCTTAAAATTCGTTATTGAACCAATCTATATCCAACCAGAATAAAAATTCGATTTTAAATGCAATCCAACTTTTTGTCAAAAAAAAAAAAAAAAATCAAAATGCAATCCAACTTTCTAATTTGGATAAATATTTTTTTTAATATTCACATCTGAGGTATTCTAAAGTACCTTCTCTTAAAATAAAAAATAAATAAAAACTACACTAGTTTTTATTTATATTTATTAATTTCCAAAACTGAATTCGAAGTATTATTCATATAAATCCATATTAATCAGAATTCAGAAAAATGTGATTTCGAATGGAGCGGTACATCTCACATTCAACAACAAAAATCTATATTTACAAATTTTAGATCGTTTCGTATATATTTATGTTTTGCACCGCACTGTCATCATATGCGGTCGTAAATTGACTATTCTAGAGGATAAAAAAACACATTACGTAAGGGAATTAAAAGAGAGAACCTTTATAACGAAAATGAAATTGAAAGTTTTTGCCGCACGTTCTCTTATTCATTTTAGGATCTGATGACATTGAGAGTCCCATTTAATGCAAACCGTATAACATAAGCTACGGGGACTTTTTTTTATTCCACACTTCTCACATACTCCACCGATCTTGTTCTGTAATCTTGACCGTCCAATTTCTTATAGATGTCAATCTTTCGAAAGATGTACGGCTCACGTTTCTTCTGGTTTTAGAGGCACCGAGTCATACGGACACGAAGGATTTTGTAAGGATTTTGTATTTTTTCCATTACAATACAAAATTCTGACGATTTGGGTTTTTTAAAATATTTTGTTTTCTTTGATACTTTAAACGGATTTTCCATTTTTTTTTTAGTAAGAAACGAGGAAAACTAGACGAAGTGAGAGAGTAACCAAAAACAAAAAAAAAGTTAGGGTTTTTGATGTATCAGTCCTGAGATTTGAGCAAAAAGAAGATGTTTTCGATTGCTCCTTGTTCGCACAATCCTTCTTAAATTTACTCACCGAACCTGTCAACCTCTACGAGTTTTTCTTGGTGGTATTTGTTCTTTCAATTTCGATTCTTTGGCTTTTTTTTTCTTTCTGAAACCATTTGTCTATTTTAGCGATGTGAGAAATGGAGATCGAGCTATGTTTTTTTTGTTTTTCTTAATTACTATATGGCCTGTGGGTTTTCTATTGAGGTTTTTGGATTAATTTATGAAAGGTTTCCGTACAAAAGTTCCCATTTTTGAAAGAAAAAAGCATGTTTTTTGGAGTTTTCTTGTCAGATTATTAATGTACAATCGCATATATCTGAAGAACTTTGATGAAACCTCTGAGTTACTGTATTCCTTTATTAGTATGAAGGTCTTGATTCAAAGCTTGTAACCTTATTTTTATTTTTCTTCATTGTTTTCATTGCAGCTGATTTATTTGAGAGGTGGAAATTTGTAGCAGCAGCTTCTGCAATCTCTGAAGCAATTTGGCATCTCAATAGTATCAGTGGTGGTTCACTGTAGTTAAGTATGTCAATTAGAATAATTTGAAGGACTGTTGTTGTTGTTGTTGTTGTGATGGATAGAAACAGACCACAGCATCCGTTCCAGCAAAACTCCATGGAACCTGGATATGTGAATGACCCTGTCCCTCAAGGATTTACGCCTGATCGATTGAGCAGCACGAGTGCGAATCCCCGACCTCCCAATTCGAATGCTTCAGATGTTAGGCCGGTGCTTAATTACTCCATACAAACAGGAGAGGAATTTGCTCTTGAGTTTCTGCGCGATCGGGTGATTTCTCAAAGGTCTGCAAATCCCAATGCAGCTGGTGACATGGTGGGAAATGGGATGAGGGAGTATGAGAGAACAAACTTTCCGCTTCGTGATTTTGGAAATAAACTTGGGCATATCCAGTCAGCACCGGAAGCTTCATTATGTCAAGATAGAAGTTTAGGAAATTTTCATGGATATGTATCTTCTTCAGCCTCAGGTAGTTTAACAGCAAAGGTTAAGGTTCTTTGCAGCTTTGGTGGGAAAATACTTCCACGTCCAGGTGATTCGAAGCTTAGATATGTTGGAGGTGAAACACACATTATTTCCATAAGAAAAGACATAACTTGGCAGGAGCTCAGGCAAAAAGTTCTTGAAATCTACTACCGGACTCATGTTGTGAAGTATCAACTTCCTGGTGAAGATCTTGACGCCTTAGTGTCTGTATCATGTGATGAAGATCTTCAGAATATGATGGAGGAGTATAATGAGATGGAAAACCGTGGGGGTTCGCAAAAGCTTAGAATGTTTCTGTTCTCGGTCAGTGATTTGGATGGTTCTCTTTTGGGGGTTAACAGTAATGATGTTGACTCTGAGTTCCAGTTTGTTGTAGCTGTAAATGACATGGACATTGGATCGAGAAGCAACTCAACCCTTAATGGATTGGAGAGTTCTTCTGGAAACAACTTAGCTGAGCTGGATGTCAGGAACACCGAGGGAATCAATGGTATTGGCGCTTCGCAGTTAACTGGTGTTGGTTTCCAACAATCATCTATACAATATTCTGACTCTGCTCCACCAAGCTCCTTGCTTCAGTATTCTCAATCTATTCCACACAATGCTGCATTTCAGTTTCAGCAAGCTGTTCCACCAAATCCTACTCTGCCGTATCCCCAATCTATTCTACCAAGTTCTCCACTTCAGTATCCACAATCGATTTCCTCTAGCTCTTATGGAATATACCCGCAATATTATGGAGAAAGAGAGCAGTTTCCGATGCATCATCATGATCACAGTTCTCCTAACTACTCTATTTCCATGCCTTTCCAAGGGCAGCCATACCCTCACCCTGGAATCACACAGCAAAACGTACCAGTGCAAGTAGAGGAGCCAAACATAAAACCTGAGACGAATGTTCGTGAGAATGTAGAGCCTGAAAATCGTCAAATTTTGGCAAAGGATCGCCAGAATCTTCCTCAAGCGGATAATATTGAGGCTAAGAATCACTGTGAAGTTCGGGAGGCATCAGTTGCAACAACTGTACCTAGCCAGGATGCTGCACATATGTTACCCCCAAGAAGAGACACACGGCAGAACAATCCTGTGAAGCCTTCTACCTACCGTGATGCTGTTATTGCTGAGCAGGTTCCTGTATCTGGTGAAGATGATCAGCTTTCAACATCAAGTGGTACTTGTGGTCTTGTTCATACCGACTCTGAGTCAAATTTAATCGATCTTGATTATCCAGAACCTTTACAGCCCACACGGAGGGTATATCGTTCGGAGAGGATACCTCGTGAACAGTTAGAAATGCTTAACCGCTTGTCGAAGTCTGATGACTCACTAGGTTCTCAGTTCTTAATGTCTCATTCACAAGCTAGCACTGGACAGCAAGATCCAGCAAAAGAAGCAGAGGGTATATCACATGAAGATCCCCATATTGTTAACGAAACAGTCTCTGAAAAAGTAAAGGGGTCGAATGAAACCTTGGACCAAAGGACTGTCAATGGCGGAGGTATTGAGACTGAAGCTCCTAAATTGAGCCATGTAGACACAGCCATGAATCATGTTATCCCTGGAAATCAAACATCTTCTGGCGTTCTTATTGATATCAATGACCGTTTCCCTCAGGACTTCCTTTCTGAAATATTCGCGAAGGCACTCTCTGAGGATATGCCGCCAGGTGTCAATCCATATCAGCATGATGGAGCTGGTGTTAGCTTGAATGTAGAGAATCGTGATCCTAAAAATTGGTCTTATTTTCGGAAACTGGCCGAGGAACAGTTTAGTGAAAGAGATGTTGCTTATATGGACCAAACCCCTGGCTTTCCATCTGACATGGAAGATGGCGGAGAGATTAGCAAATTGCATCGCGTCCCTCCATTGACTAGAGATGGCATTTCAACAGAAAACCGTGTGGATCCTCAGCTGAATTTAGGTCAAGATTATGATTATGCTGCTGGCACTAACGAGGGTGTACAGATGAAGGTCACAGAGAGTGAGGAATTTGGTGCTATGGTTGAGAATCTAAGGACGCCGGACTATGAACATGAGGTATAAGTTTCTGGTAGATTTGATTTCACAGTTCCAAAACCATGATTGTACTAATGAGGTTGAATGCGTGGTAGGATGAAAAGACAGAAACAAGGAATGCTGGACTTCCTCCACTTGGCCCGTCTCTGGCAGATTACGACACGAGTGGCTTGCAGGTATGATGGACTTTAAAATCTTCAGCTGATAGAACTTTTACTTATTTTGAACTCGAAAAAGGATCGGTACCAGTGGGTTTTGCAGTTTCAGATTTTTTTTTTTTTTTGCCAACAGTTTCAGATTGTTGGAAGAATCAAACATCGAGTTTTAATCCCTGTTTGTCATATAAAAGAAAATTTCTGCTTCTAGCTTCGTCTCTGATTCTTCTATTCTTAAATGTTTCTAGATCATTATGAATGATGATCTCGAGGAGCTAAAGGAGCTTGGTTCTGGCACATTCGGTACAGTGTATCATGGGAAATGGAGAGGATCAGATGTTGCCATTAAGAGGATAAAGAAGAGTTGCTTTGCTGGCCGATCATCTGAGCAAGAGAGATTAGTGAGTATTTCTGCATTTTCTTTTGGAAAATTTTCCTTTGGGCATATGTTAAAAATGACTACGGAATGATAACACTTTTAAATTGTTCATCATGGGACGCTTATGAATACCTTTTTTTATTCCCTAGACTGGTGAATTCTGGGGAGAAGCTGAAATTCTTTCAAAGCTTCATCATCCAAATGTGGTCGCATTTTATGGTGTTGTAAAAGATGGACCTGGTGGTACATTGGCTACGGTAACAGAGTATATGGTTGATGGTTCTCTGAGACATGTTCTACTCAGGAAAGATAGGTACAAGCCTCTCTCAAAACGCTTCTGCTTTTTCCTATTTTATGAACGGTTAGATATTATTTGCTTTTCATTATTATATTTTTCAGACACCTTGATCGTCGTAAGAGACTAATTATTGCCATGGATGCTGCATTTGGAATGGAATATTTGCACGCCAAAAACATTGTTCACTTTGATTTGAAATGTGACAATCTACTTGTGAACCTCAAAGATCCTTCTCGCCCAATCTGCAAGGTAAATTTCATTCGTCTGATGTCTTCCAACAAAATCAGATTTTGTGTTATAACTCTCTCCGCTCGTTTTGTTCTTCCTCAAGGTTGGTGATTTCGGTTTGTCGAAAATTAAAAGAAATACATTGGTATCGGGTGGTGTACGTGGAACACTACCATGGATGGCGCCAGAGCTTCTAAATGGTAGCAGCAGCAAAGTTTCAGAGAAGGTAAAATAAAATGTTTCATAGTGAATATAAAGAATGAAGTGTGAAACCATACCGAGTTATTGCTTCTTTTTTTCCGCAGGTCGATGTCTTCTCTTTCGGTATAGTCTTGTGGGAGATTCTAACCGGGGAAGAACCATATGCTAATATGCACTATGGTGCTATAATAGGTGCGTGTTTTACCGACCCACGAGCCTTTTTTTTTTGCCTAATCCAGTTTTCACTTTGGTTTCGGTTCAGATTTTTGTTTATGATATATGGAAACTGAATACCATCCAGCCGGTTTGATACCATTATAGTTTTGGCTCGGTTTGAGTTTCACGTTGAAGGACTTTCATAGAAATTGAGGTTCTAGTCAGCTTATTTTTCTTTTCTATTTCGGTTTGTTCGGATAAGGAGAAATGAAACCTAATCGGTTTATTTTCTCTTCGGATTGGTTTTTAGGTCCATTTTCGGTTAAACCTGATTGGACACTACTATGATATATCTTAACTGCTCATAAAATTTACGGTTAAGCGCAGGTGGGATAGTAAACAACACACTGAGGCCGACCATACCGAGTTACTGTGACTCGGACTGGAAAATATTAATGGAGGAATGTTGGGCGCCAAACCCGACAGCACGGCCATCCTTCACAGAGATAGCCGGCCGCTTACGCGTGATGTCAACTGCAGCTATTTCGAACCAATCCAAACCACCAGCTCACAAGGCTTCAAAGTGAAAGAGAGGGTTCAAGCAAAAACAGAGTCTTCATTCTTTATAGGTTTTTCTTTACTCTTTCCAAGTGTTTTGGGGTCAGGAGGGAGATATTTGTTGACCCTTTTCTCCTTTCCCTTTTCTTTTACCAAAACCAAAACAAAATAAATAATAAATTTGTTTTGAGTTCGTTGTATCAACAGTCGAAAATTGTTTTAATCTCATGTTATTGTTCTTACTAGTGTGGAAAGGAGTTATGATTGATATGTAAGAATGTTTCTTACCATAAGATTTAAGAATGTAAACAATCACAACTGCAGCCAAGAGAACAAGACTTGAAGATGATTTTAGTCATCAATTTTCTTCTGCAGATTTTCGCCTTTTGCTCCGTTTCTTAAGCAACCCTTTATCCGCAAGGGTTTTACGATTCAGCTTCCTCCGGTCTTTGACCTTGTCTTCGAATCCATCGTCTAGCATCTTCATCATTGCAACCCTTTTGGCTTTTGAGACCTGCAGATTCAGTTTTTGAAGTTTGTGTAAGCCTCAGGCCTTTGCTTGAAGTTTGTATCAGTAAATCATGTCTGGATACATATATCACAGCTAATAACTGATATTTCTTTCCTTGTATACTAATGTGAAGTAAATGCTAATACTAGACACACCACGGTGAAGCAGCTGGTATGACTCAGTATTGGATAAGAGACTGAGCCGGATATAAAAATGAGAACTTTAATGTATCACACAGCGAATCTTACCTTTGTGACTTCTAAACTGTCGGTGATTTCTCTGTAGTTGTACAGTTCCATCTGTTTTCCAACTTCCGCTTCTATTTCATGGATAAGGTTCACATCAGTCTGCAAAAGGAAATGTAAGGGTTAGGTTCTAAGCAAACCATGAACAACAACCATAAGAGTCGATATTTCGTGTGGTTCCATGATTTGCTACTTACCTCAGTGATAATGCTTACAGCCAGTCCTCCTCTACCAGCTCTAGCTGTACGTCCAACACGATGAACATAATCCCTCGGATATCTGATGTGAGCCAAGCATAAAATTAGAATTCCAGGAAGAGTGAAAAGCACAGCGATTAGAAGAAAAAGGAAATCTTCATCAGAAGGTACCTCGGAATGTCATAATTGATGACAAGGTCAACAGTAGGAATGTCCAATCCACGGCTGGCAACATCAGTCGCAAGCAATATCGGTACTTTCCCAGACTTGAATCTACTGAGTGCAGAGAGTCGCATAGACTGAGAATTCAGTGAATGCATAGCTACGTTTTCCACTTCAAGCTCTTCAAGCATAAGATTTAACCTTTGACATGTTCTAAAACACGAAACAAAGTCTAATCAGAAACTGCAAATGGAAACACCCACTAACAGATGAGTTTATAAAGCTATGAATATGAGACCTGCAAGTCGAGACAAAAATCATGGCTGATCGAATGCCCTTGTCTTCCATTTGAGACAAGATGTGCACAAGATATAGTTCTTTCGCATCTTTGTCTAAGAATATGTACTGCTGTGTAAGGGTATCAACTGTCTTTAACCCTTCATAGGCTTCATAGAAATACGCTTTGTTTGAAGAATGTTCGAGTAATGTCTGTAAATTACTCGTCATCGTCGCAGAGAACAACAACGTTTGTCTACTTTTGGGCAGACACTGAAAGATTGTCCGTAACTCGTCTTGGAAACCAACATCAAGAACTCTGTCTGCCTCGTCCAGCACTAAGAACTAATAAAACAAAACCCACAAACACTAAGTAAGGCTAGGAATCTGAAAAACCCTTGAATTATATCCTAAAAGGAAGCAACTTTCATAGCTCAAAATGTGATTGGGGCAAGAAAAGTGAATGTTCTTTACCTTGGTTCTAGAGAAAACTGGAGGAATATCTGGATTGTTTTCAAGCAAAACCTTAATCCTCCCAGGAGTAGTGATGACGATATGAGGTCGCGAAACCAAGCTCCTCGTTTGCGTCAACATATCCATTCCTCCCACAATCACAGAGCAACGCAAATTCAAACAAGAACCCAACGCCTTAAACTGCTCAGCGAGCTGGAACGCTAGCTCTCTGGTCGGCGTCACCACAAGCGCGAATACTCCATACGGATCTTCGGCGAGACGGTGAAGTATCGGCAGAGCAAACGCCGCCGTTTTACCACTACCGGTCTGAGCAAGCCCTAAAACGTCTCGTCCGGCTAATATCTTCGGCACGCAGTGGGTCTGAACTGGAGTGGGTTTACGCATGCCAAGCTCCTTGCACGTTTCAACTGCCCACTCGGCTAATCCGAGCCCTTCGAAGCTCGCGGCGGATGTGGTGTCGGAGCTAGGGTTAGGACTTGTGAATTTCTCAAATTGAGGAGCATTTTGGTCGGACTCGAGTTTCCGGGGATGGATAAGATCTAGGGTTTTGGGTTTAGTGCGGGATTTAGCTATGATGGTGATTCCAACTTCCTCCTCCGACATTGGTTCCTCCATTCTCTTCGAATCAGAAGGAGGAAAAGTGAAGAAATTGACTCCAATTTATCGACGGAGATACACAAAAATCGAAGAATACGTTAAGCCTCCGTTCTCAGATTGTCCTCCTCGACATATATATACACGCGTAAACTAGGGGAGTTCAAAACCGGTTTAGCCGAACCAAAATATTAAACCGGCTACTTTGGTCTAACCATTTTGAAAAAAAACCAGTCATTTGTTTGATTTCTACTACCGAGCTGTTAATCGTTCATCGTACAAACAAAAGAAAGGACAAAGAATTAAAAAAAAAAAAGAAATTAGAAACCGTAGAGAGGAAATCTTGAGATACAAACACACGAATCCATAGCTAAAGCCTTTAATCTTTGATCGTATGTGTATGGATAGACGCTGGTCTCATAGGATAATGCAGCTTCCTGTATCCCTGATAAGACCAAAAAGAGCCATCAATCAATCAGTCAATCGGATTGTTTTTTTTGTAACGAGAAAACAAATTGTTGCGGTTTATGAGCATTGATACCTCTTGGACTCTTCATAGTAACTCAGAGCTTGCTCAAACTTGAGCCAGAGTGGACATGATGCCTCAAGATCAACATGGTCAGGACCCTTGATATAAGCTTGGACAACGAACTGATTACTTCTCTCCCTGCGCGTATCACACAGTTTGAACAGATTTATATACCACTCAAATCCGATTGATATGTTTGACTAAGATATGTTTGTAAACTAAAGAGTTTTAGGTGGATAATGGGAAGCGTACCGTCCTTCATATTCGGATAACCAAACCAAATAGGCTACACCGAAGTACACAGAAACAAATGGTTTTGTTAGATCGTCTGCTGAATCGACTCTGTATGCTCGGTATCCTAGCTCCCTTCATTCAGAAAACAGCCACGTTTGGATTTGATATTTGGTTTAGACATTATAACGTGACGAGAGAAATGAAGTTTTGGTCACAAACTTACGAGTATAACCAGAAAGCGGTTGAGTAGTCCACTCCCAGTATTCCTACGTGTTTCCCAGTACCGTTCACAAACCGCATACTCACAGTATCAGCAACAGCACAAACAAGAGGCTGCACCAGTGAAATGGAACTTATACTTCAGAATAGCACATGAATAGTCCAAAAATATGTCCAATAAAAAGCTGCCTCGGCGGTGAAATATAGAGAAACAAGTGATGATTAACAGATATGCACACTTACAACTCTAATTCCTTTTGTGCTGAAGTGCTTTGAAACGATTATTTCTGCAACAGCCTGAAAAAGAAAATTATAGCATTACTTTTAAGGCAATATGGTGAGAACTGTGTCTAGTCGCTCAGGGAAATAGGAGTATGTCATAACTGCTCAATTAAAAGACGGTACCTTCAGTTCCCCTCGAGAAAGGTAAGGCCTTTTTTCACCATCTTGTGAGAACCGAACCTTTCCCCTTTCCTCTTTAGATTTTGTCCACTCTTTACATACTTCGGAATGATTCCACATATCTTCCATATCTTCAGGGGAAGCTCTAGAGTCCCAGTATGTGAAATTGGTGTCTGTCCAACCAGAGGTACATTCCAGTTCATATCAAAACTTAATAGAGAATGATAGAGGTTCTCCAAATCTGAGTGCATGTGCAGCTAAAACATTGGCACACTGCACCATGCTCCTAATATGTCTAGAGATCATAAATGTATGAAATAGATGTGTGTATAAACGTGCAGACATTGTTGTATCATGTATGATACAGACAAAGAGGAGGAGATTACTTGAGCCTGGTGAGCCGGGATTAGTAGGATGAAAGCTTGAAGGGCCAGCATCAACATGTTTTCTGCAACAACAATTACGTAAAGTGACAGCAACTTTAATACAGAAGCCTTGCTTCCCTCAGCTTCTTGGTGCAACTACTAAATTATAAGTACGAACAAAAATAACAACGTGAAAGCAAACTGCAACACAAATGTAGTTTCTCATATCTGTGCAGCATTTTGGTGATTAATAGCAAATAAAACTTTTTCCTTGCAACCATGCATAAAAGATGACAGCAGAAACTAGGAAGAAAGAACAATCGAAGAACAGAAACAACAACCTTGAAGGAAGACAGTCTTTCACTGCAAGATACCGTTTCCAATATGGTAATGTCGACTTGTGAGTCGCCTTTTTTGTCCCACCATTATATGCTCTGACAACAAACTCTTCACTTCTCTGACTGCACATGGAAGGTTGTCAAAAAATTAAGTTGTTGCAGAAGAAAATTAGGCTTGTTATCGCTGAAATTGTAAAGCTAGCAAATGTCAACTTAGGGACAAGGTATCATACTTATTCTGATAGTCTGTCAACCATTTCAGGTAAGCTGCCCCAAAATATACGTTTATGAAGGGCTTGTGAAGAAGATCAGGATTGTCATCCACATTATATTCCTGATAACCTTGACCTCTGCATTAAAATTTGACCAAAACCGGAGCATAAGGATTTAAAATTTTCAAAACCTCTTAGAAAGCAGGGAAAGTATAAATCAATTTGTACCCAGCCAACCACTCTGCTGTCTTTGCGAAAACTTGTAAAATTCCTAAGCCAGTTTCCTTGGTCTTTTTGTTGTAACGCATAATGAGAGGCTTTCTGTCACTTTCAAGCTCAGCAATTGCGCATATCATTTCCTGCAAAGGAAGAGGGAGATGCAAAACTTTGAGATCAGAAAGGGAGTAGTTGATTTCAATAACATAAAGAGTAGCTAAAACCAAGCTCCAAAAGTATTATTTTTCAAAGAACTGCCCACGTTGAAGATATGCTCTGAGTCATGATTACAGACCAACAGTCGAATATGAAACTCTCAATGATGGGTAAAACTGAAGCATACCGGATCCAATATTGAATCAAAATGTCTTCGAACAGTAATATCAGCAACAGCCTGCAATAACAAGGGATTGATCAATAAGCAAAAAAGGCCTAACTAGTATTCATGAAATCGGCATTTATCTTCGATTGAAATATCTTCGAATTCAAATGAAAACCATCTGCAGTTTCTGCCAAATTTTTTAAGAATATGATCACCTTCATCTCAGTCTGTGTCAGATAGGGCTGTCCATCAGGATCCCTTGAGAGGTGAACCTTCTGTCCTTGAGTCTCTCCAACATCTAACCATTCAGCTCTCACCGAAGGATCCATCCACATTGCGTCTAAATCTTCTGGGTCAACACAATCATTCCAGAACATGAAACTGTTGGCCATTCTTGCATTGCTAAAAGACCTTTCCATTGGCATCTGTCAGAAAGAAAAACGAGAAGAGCAACATCCAATTGTCAAAGAAGCAATTGGAGATTTTACAGCCACATATATGATATAGCCAACAGAAAGAAAGGAGCTCAAGCCACATAATCAAGAGCAAACAGAAGCTTATTAGAAGTTAGAACATATCGTTCACAACATCCATTAGTAGCATGTCTAAGAAGAAATTCGAATTCTACAAGCAAAGACACCAAAACCGAAAACGAATCAACGGATCCCAGAAAAATCAATCAGCAAATCATTAAAGCATGTCAACATTGCTCGATAAACTCGGCAAAAGCATGCAAACTCACGAAACCAGGCACGAACGATCAAGCACGCAAAAACCAAGAGAAATTTCGCGTGTGGAAGAAGTTTCATTGAAAATCCACAAGCGGCATAAACGAGCAGAGAGAGAGAGAGACCTTGCCGAAGGCATAAGCGCGAAGGACGAGAACGTCGAAGACGGGAGCAGAGAAACAAGGTTTTTCGGCGAATCCAGAGCGAAGAAGAAGAAGAAGATGAAAATTTATTCAAATTAATCTTCGGGAAAATCTGCAGATACAGAGAATATGACGAAGGAGAAACCGACGGTTTGCCATTTTTGACGGGAGAGCCAGAAAATAAAATCAATCACACAGAGCGACTGTGTGTGTGAGAGACGAACGAAATGCAGAAACAGCCACGATTGCCACGTGGCAACTCTGAGCTGGACCAGTTCGTCGTCGTTTTAACGTAAAGCCATTTTTAGAGGGAGAGCCATCTCGACTTGCCACCTGTCTAGACCCATTTCAGTCTGACGTGGCAACCGTCAATAGCTCAATAACCGGACAAAAGATACGTCAACGTTGTTCAAATATGACCATAGGCCCACTAATCATGGGCCAAGACGGTGATCCAGTACACGCGTCTTTTTATTGCTACTCGGTTAAATCTCAGCCCTTAATTCTCATCGTAAAAGTAGTTACGATGGGCCGTGCCGCATCTGAACACACCCATCGTCTCTGCAGAGTCGTGAGCATATTTACATGAGAATATTCCGCGAAATTGACAACAGTGTGTGTGCAATTGCAATTGCATTTTCTTTTCAATTGTTTACTCAACGAACATTTCTTGGAGTCTTCACGTTCCTTTATTGTTTTTGACACAAAAGCCATATACACCGGAAGGGAATAGTTAGGGTTTTTTGGCGGCGAGGTCTCTTTGTTTTCCGGTAGCTTAGCAATGGCCTTCTCTTCTCTACTCAGATCCGCCGCCACTTCCGCCGCCGCTCCTCGTGTTGAGCTTTATCCATCGCCGTCATACGATCATTCTCAGGTATACAACGTTTTTTTGTTTTTCCTTTTTCGGGATTGTGTTGGATTTGATATGTTTAAGCTTACGTTGCGCTTTGCTGTTTGGATTTCGTATTTCTGTGTTGCCTGGGGTTTGTTCGTAGAGAGTCGGAGGTGCTGTCTCGTATTTAGCTCTGGTTTCAATTTCTTTATGTAAAGTAAACTCGGGGTTGTTATTGCATCTTGATCTTCTCTACTTGTGTCTTCACTTTTCTCTGAAATGTCGAATTCCTAGTCGTTTGGTTTTGGCCTTTGTTATCTGATGAGGATCTAAGCAATGATAGGCAGCATTAAGGTTTTATACATTTGGAGACTGTTAATTCTTTTTGGAGATCTCTACATTGTTTTTTTCTTTGCTGATTCTACCTTTTTGTGTCGGAGACTTTTAAGAAATTTCAATGGGTTTATTATCTTTTGTCTCAAATGATCAGGTCACGTCAAGTCTTGGGTTCAGTCACAATCTGACCTCGTCCAGATTTTCTGGTGCTGCAGTTTCTACTGGGTCATCTTCATCTTTACAGTTCAGTGACAAACTCTGTAACACATAACTTACACAATGCTTTTTTTGGTTCTCAGAAGTGTTCTTATGTTCAAATGTACAGGAAGTGCAATGCAAGAAGCGTTCAACCCATCAAGGCAACAGCTACAGAAGCACCTCCTGTTGTTCACAGTAAGAAAATAAAATCATTGAAATTCTTAGCTGTATTTGAGGCTACATTCTTACCGCTGGATTTGATTTAATTGACTTGTATAGGGTCAAGGAGCAGTGGAAAGACAAAGGTCGGAATCAATGGTATGTGCTTTTTATCTACTGTTGGATTCATTTGGAAACCCCACATCATTCTTTTTGATATGCTTCTAGTCCCCTACCTTTTCATTTCTTACAGATGCTTGAGTCTTTACTATGTGCGAGACAGGTTTTGGTCGGATTGGAAGGTTGGTCCTCCGCATCGCAACTTTCAGAGATGATATTGAAGTTGTAGCAGTGAATGACCCATTCATAGACGCCAAGTACATGGTAATGATGGTTACTGTCTTATCTAGCAGTAGATTCAACTTACAATACTGTTTTGCTCTTACCAGTCTTTAATGTATTTTAGCCAGGGATTTCTTATAATTGTTGCTTTGGCTCTCATCCCATGTAGTGTATTGGTAACTTTTTCGTTTGCTTGAACCAAGTATAGTTTAAGGAACTCATTTTAAGAGGCATGGATACTTGTGTATGAAACTTACTGCAAATCTGCTCTCCCCTCTTATGTAGGCTTACATGTTCAAGTATGATTCTACTCATGGAAATTATAAAGGAACCATCAATGTAATTGATGATTCCACTTTGGAGATCAATGGGAAACAGGTTAAAGTTGTCAGCAAGAGGTAATGTCTCAAAATGTTGACTCATATTTATTTCTCTAGACATGGTCAAATTATGAATTAATTGCCATGTTTTTTTATTGATAAGGTAATAAGGTTTTTCTTTTTAGATCCTGACATCTTATTGGTTCTTCCTCAGAGACCCAGCTGAAATCCCGTGGGCTGATCTTGGAGCTGAGTATGTTGTTGAGTCTTCGGGAGTATTCACCACCATTGCAAAAGCTTCATCACATTTGAAGGTGTGCATTTTCATCTGAACGCACTTGTTGATCTACTTGTGTCACTGATGCTTACATTTAATACCAGGCATTGTATTAATTCAAACATTCCTCTGCTAAAATGGCCTATGGCTTTGTTGACCTTTCATTGTCTGTGCAGGGTGGCGCTAAGAAAGTCATCATTTCTGCCCCTTCAGCGGACGCACCCATGTTTGTTGTTGGAGTAAATGAGAAAACATACAAACCAAACATGGATATAGTCTCTAATGCTAGCTGTACCACCAACTGTCTTGCACCTCTTGCCAAGGTTTGTAACATTGCTTATTGTTTTGTCCTGTATATCACTTATTGTGAAGAGATTCATTAAGGTCAAATAAATTGTCTCTGGCCCCTAAGCACTTGTATCTGGCAGGTGGTACATGAGGAATTTGGAATTCTTGAAGGCTTGATGACAACAGTCCACGCGACCACAGGTCTTTGATCTTTTGCCCTCTTGTTAGAAGTCACTGTATATCATTAACCTGACGAGACTAAATTATGTGGTTTGTTCATATCTTCTTTCCATATTCAGCTACTCAGAAAACTGTGGATGGCCCATCAATGAAGGACTGGAGAGGAGGCCGAGGCGCAAGTCAAAACATCATTCCTAGCTCAACAGGCGCTGCAAAGGTAAAAATAATCATATGGTTATATATACACATCACATCTGGAATCATATTTAAGGCATGAGTTATTTTATTTTTTACTTGTCTCATTAGGCTGTAGGTAAGGTTCTTCCAGAACTCAATGGAAAACTAACGGGAATGGCTTTCCGTGTCCCAACACCAAATGTTTCTGTTGTGGATTTAACTTGTCGACTTGAGAAGGATGCATCTTACGAAGACGTTAAGGCAGCCATAAAGTATTTCTCCCAAAACTCTGTGTTCAACAAATTCCGCTTACCATTATCGTTATGTGAACTTAACATGGAGTAACCTCTCACAAATTTTATGTAAATCTCTTTAATAGGTTTGCCTCAGAAGGACCACTTAGGGGCATCCTTGGGTATACAGAAGAAGATGTTGTCTCCAACGATTTTGTCGGAGATTCAAGGTATCTCTATCTCACACTTAAATCTTGTAACGGATCATGAATTTCAAAATCTGGTTTTGGTTCTCACATGTGGTGGTCATTGTCAAAATTTTCAGATCAAGTATCTTTGACGCCAATGCTGGGATTGGATTAAGCAAGTCATTCATGAAATTTGTCTCCTGGTATGACAACGAATGGGGTTACAGGTAAACAGTTAGTCTCTCTCATTCCTTTATCATCGATTTGCCATTTGCCAATACCAAAAGACTAAAATATTAGCGGGTTTTGTAATGTTACAGCAACCGAGTCCTTGACCTGATAGAGCACATGGCGTTAGTTGCAGCCAGCCGCTAAAACATGCCGGTTTCTTGGAGAAGCCAAAGACTTTCTCCTTCTTCAGTTCATTAGGTACCTAGCTTCTTCTTCTTTTTTGTTGTTGTTGGGGTTCGAATGATGAACCTTCCGGTTTTGCTCTGAATTTTATGGAATTTACACGGTTGAAAACCATACGACTTTCATCTATTAGAATAAGGGGAAGATTTGTTTGTTGTATACTACGAAAAATTGTTTGCGGATATCTAATTCCCGAGTTCGAATCCCCGTTGAGAGAATGATGTACCTTTACTTATAGGTAAGTTCAAAGATTGGTCTCCAAAGTTTGGAATATTCCGGTTATATGTTTTTTGGTTAAGCTTCAATAACTCATCTCTATGTTAAAGTCAATTTTCGAGATGACATGAATAATCTAAATTTTGAGACATTGAACCATCCATACACAAAGATGTGGCTTTGAAATTATGATAGAATTAGCAAAGTGTTTTTTTACGATAATTAGGTAAGCGAGTTTTATTGTTTGATTAACCTTGTACCGAATAATAATATATCATGAAATAGTGACATCACATCCCACTTGAAGGCAAATTATCTGATAATAATTCATATATAGTATGCAAAAAAAAACATTTAAAGATTTGTAGGATTTTGTTAATAAAACACGATGTTACATAAAAGATAAAACCCACTCGGAGACGATGTTGGGCATAAAGAGGAAAAGTTGGAGTTAACAAATGTAATAAGGGACAAAAAGCTTTATTGCAATCGTGGAAAACCACTTTGATCTCAAACAAATGTGCACAAATTATTAATTATTTTTTCCTTATAATAATACTCTCAAGACTAGAAATATATATTAGTTTATTTTACGTGGCCGTCTGAAAAAGCTTTTGATTTTATTTTAGAGGAAGGAAAGTTGTGCATATTTGGGACTCCTTGTTGTCGTTAAAAGTTAAAACGATCCGTTTATTTGGACCACGCCTTTTGCATCACTCTGACCACCTACTTCGTCAACTCAACAACATATGCATTATTGCTTTCATATTATTTTGATTTATGGTTATTTTCAATATATTTTATATACACATTTTAAAACAGAAGATATAATGTAAAGTGTAAAATTCATACATGATATATATCATATATGTTTACCAATTCCTCACTATGGCAAGAAAAGCTTAAGTTGTTACTAATTCAACCAAATTTTCTGATTAGAGTATGTTTGTAAATACTAGTGTGACTATTGACTAAGGGTTTGATTATACTTTTCTGCGTTTGTATCTATATTTTTAGGAGGATAAATTCTCTTTATATCTGTAAAATAAATGTTATCTGTAAAATATATGTATTTTTGTATTCGACATTTTGTTTGATTGAAAATAAAATATTATGTCAACATATAGAGAGAGTTGTGTGTGACTCGTATGCTTAACTCCTACATTCCTTTATACAAGCAACATAGTTTTTTTTTTTTTTTTTGTTCTCTCTCTCACAACTTCCCGAGAAAACCTTTTTTCGAAATTCGAACAGAGAGAGAGAGAGAGAGATCGGTTAATGGCGACGGATCATATAGTCCGTATGGCAGATGCGTACAATGTCGAGCTTTTACCTAGCCACGACGATGCGCCGCCGCTTCAATCGTCTTGGCGTCTCAGCCTCGACACTTTTCGACTCCCTTCTTCACCGTCTTCCACCGCCCGTCACGACGGTTGTACTCGCTTCTCTCGCTATTTCCGTACTCCGAGTAAGATTCCTTCTCCTACGACGTGCTTCAGTGTTTTTTTTTTTTTTTTTTTTTTCCCGTGATCTGCGCTCATACCGTTTTGTGTGTATGTATACGTATATACAGGATCATCGGTCATGAGTTTTGATAGGAACTTAATTGAATATTGTATGAACACATAAAAGTGATTATGCAAATGTGTAGTTGTTGGTTTATGTGAAAGTGTCACACTCATCTGTGAAGGGATTGTTCGGAATTAGTATGATTTTAGTATTCTGGAAAAATCTAGATTTATTGTGTATGCATGATTTTTCTGTTTAAAACCCTTTTTCTATTGATTGATTCAAGGGAATATTTAACTTTTTCCTTTTGTTGATTCAAAGTTTTCAAGCTTTTTGATGGAATCTTAAGCTTCTCTTTTTGGAGTTTGTATATGCCAGAATCATATTCTCTACAGAGGTTTTTAGAATGATTTAGAATTTGTTAAACCCATCAAGGTTGAGTATCAAATTGTTAAATCTTGAAAAAGGGTTTTTAAGTTTAACCTTCCTCTGTTTGTCTTCAATGTAGGAAAGGAACGTAAAGTCTCTGAATACTACAAGAAGCAAGAGAGGCTCCTCGAGGGTTTCAATGAGATGGAGACTATCCATGAAACTGGTTTTGCTTCTGGAGCTCCAACCGAGGTCTAGCTCTATCTTTTCTTTCTCTCTTTGAGATTTCATCCCTTTTTTCTTTATGCATTCTCAATCTTTTTGGTTTCATTCAACAGGAAGAAATGAAGAAGCTTGCAAAGAGCGAGAGACTGGCAGTTCACATCTCGAACACAGCGAATTTGGTGCTTTTTGTGGCAAAGGTTTATGCCTCTCTGGAGAGTAGATCCATGGCTGTGATTGCTTCAACTTTGGACTCTCTCTTGGATCTCTTGTCTGGTTTTATTCTGTGGTTTACAGCTAATGCCATGAGAAAACCAAACCATTTTCACTATCCAATAGGCAAACGAAGGATGCAACCTGTGGTATGTTCCGTCTATCAACTAATGTTTTGTGTTCTGATTCACCAATGAACCAGTTTTTTTTCTACGATCTTACTTGTCTCACAAGAAATTTACATACTTTAAGCCAAACCATATGGTCACGAAGCTCGAGTTTATGCCTTTGCAAACCTTATGAAACCGAAGTTGTAACGTTTTAAATTAACAGGGCATCATTGTGTTTGCTTCCGTGATGGCAACTCTTGGACTGCAAGTGTTGCTAGAGTCAGGAAGGCAACTAGTTTCCAAGGTACATCACATGTTTTTTCCGGTATCTACTTTCATCGATCGGTTATTTGATGTATATAACCAATTCTCGATTTTTGTTACAGAATGGTATTCATATGAATAGCACAGAGGAGAAATGGATGATCGGGATCATGGTCTCTGTCACCATCGTGAAGTTTCTACTCATGCTTTATTGCAGAGGATTTCAGAACGAAATCGTCAGGGCCTACGCTCAGGATCACCTCTTCGACGTCGTCACCAATTCAATCGGCTTAGCAACCGCTGTCTTGGCCGTCAAATTCTACTGGTGGATTGATCCCTCCGGTGCTATACTTGTTAGTATTCACACAATCCTTTCAACCACTAATTAAAACTGTCTTTGGAATCTAAAAAAAATGTCTCTTGGGATTAAAAAAACGTTTTTTTTTTTTTAATGGTTGCAGATTGCTTTGTACACCATAGCAACATGGGCAAGAACCGTACTAGAGAACGTCCATTCGCTAATCGGACGCTCTGCGCCGCCAGATTTCTTGGCGAAACTGACATTCTTGATATGGAACCATCACGAACAAATCAAGCATATCGACACAGTAAGGGCTTACACTTTTGGGTCACACTACTTTGTGGAAGTCGACATTGTTTTGCCAGAGGACATGAGACTGCAAGAAGCTCACAACATCGGAGAGACTCTTCAGGAGAAGCTCGAGCAGCTCGGTGAGGTGGAACGAGCTTTTGTCCACATAGACTTTGAGTACACTCATCGTCCTGAACACAAGTGTAATTAGCTTTTGAGCATTTTTAGAAGAACTCAGTACCAGAAAAGATTCAGTGGTAGATGGTAAGTTAATTAAGCTTTGTAGTGTTAGTTTTTTAAGTCCACGCTATTTCTCCATATGCGAGTGAAATTTGTGTGGTGTTGAATGTTGTGTCGTCTCTGTGTTATGGGATGCGCGTTGTGTATTAATTGGTGTAGAGTTTGAACGAAAACCATGCAGTCTATCTTTTCGTAAAGTGCACTACGTGCTGTTTTTTTTTTCCAAGAAAATGACATTTATGTTGATTGATGATGCCTTGAGCTTCTTTGCAAGCAAGTTTCTACGTAGAGAAGACACTCGTATTGAAATTTGTTACATGAAAACTTGAATCTATTTGACGAAAAACCTGAAAAATAAAGAAATTTCGTTTTGTCCATTTATGGTTGGCTTGGACTCACATGATATCAGAATAATGTTGTTGATCTATTGGCCATGACAAGACCTATGCAATGTGGCATACGAAGATCAAAATTAGCTCTGCATTAAGTTTGTTGTATATGTAAAGAGAAATATATTGTTGGATTTGATTTATTCGTGAAATGTTATTTAGCTATTCAAATGAATGATTTTTCTTTAATTACCTTACGAAAACCTAAACTGGAAATGTAATTTTGAGGAATCTTGAATTTATGGATTTTTGATGTCTAAAAAGAACCATTTTAAATCTCTAGTGACAATTCACTTCTATGTATTTCGTACGTCCATTAAACACATGATTGACCGCAAAATATAGATCAATATTTTGCTTCTGCAGATGAATGCAAAACAACCTTCTGCTTGCTTCTTGGTCTTCCCTAATTGTCCCAAGTAGTGTTCATTTCTTGTAAAACAAAACAATTGTGGCAAATAATTATGGGTGAATTTGGTGAAAAACTAAAGTATGTATTAATTAACAATCTAACTAAAATTGGGATATGTGGAGAAATCATAGCCACTAGATAAATTGGGTTAGTTATTGAATTATAACTTTTTTGTGGGTCATTGTTGCTAATTTCTCAATAATTATCTAGTTTAAAACACTAAACTCAAAATAAAGATAAAATCTCAAAATAAAATAAAAATAATGAGTTTAAATTAAAACCACACAACCAAAAAAACAAGGAGCTGGTTATCTATCTTCCAACAAAGTTCCGTGCTTCATTGCTCTTCTCAACCAGACATTCTCTGCCTCACAATCTTCGCCATGAAAATGTAAAGAAGGAACAAAGACGAGCTCTCAAAATCCAGCAGCCATGGCTTTTCTTCTTCCTAATCTATCTCCTTCTATCTTTCTCCAAACCGGAAAATCCCCAAACCTTAAACCCATTTTCAATCAATCTCTCTCGTCGTCGTCTTCTTCTGTTAGCTACGAATTTGAGGAAGATAATCTCTCTACACTCTCTCTTCCTAGCGTACAGTCTCCTCCTCTTCGAGATGCGCAGGTTAAGACAAGACCCTCTGAGCAAGATAAGCATAATAACCACGACAGAGATGAGTTCTATATCAATCTCGGTGTAGCTGTCCGTACGCTTCGTGAAGATTTGCCTTTGCTCTTCACTAGAGATCTCAACTACGACATCTACAGGTAAATTTTCTCATCTGGGTATTCGATATTTGAATGATTATTGATGAAAAGACGAATCTTTGGATGCAATCTATAGAAATTTATCATCTGGGTACCAAAAAAAGATCTTTCCTTTGATCTCTGTTTGTGAATGTTTCTCGGTTTACTTGTTTTACAGGGATGATGTAACATTTGTGGATCCGATGAACACATTCACTGGGATTGAGAACTACAAATTGATCTTCTGGGCACTCAGATTTCATGGGAAGATATTGTTCAGAGATATATCACTTGAGATCTTCAGGGTATGGCAACCATCAGAGAACATGATTCTGATCAGGTGGAATCTCAAAGGTGTGCCTAGAGTTCCATGGGAAGCTAAAGGAGAGTTTCAAGGCACTTCTCGGTATAAACTCGACCGTAATGGCAAAATCTATGAGCATAAAGTTGATAACTTGGCCTTCAATTTCCCTCATCAGCTCAAACCCGCAATTTCGGTTTTGGATTTGGTGACTGCTTCTGCAAGTAGTCCCAACCCAACGTTCTTTTTCGGTCCTGTTGACTCATATTCGTCTTCATGGATTGAGTTCTATCAAGCGGTGAGACGGACATTGAACCAGACAGAGGATATGCTTGTGACAGACAGTTTAGTCACATGCTCATAATGGAAGTAGAGTTGCTATACATACACACACTCAAGGACACTTCTCATGTGTATATAGTTTTTACACTTAAATGTTTTATATATATGCGTAGATCTGGTTGACTTCAGCTTCTGAGGAAACCTAGAACTGTAATGTCGTTACAAAAACTTTATAGAACTTTGTCAATACATTGGAGTTTGGTCTTTATGATCATGTGAAACAGTAATAGTACTCGGCAGTTAAGCACAGAGAAAACCAACACACCAAATCAAGAATCCAATGTTAGCCTGAGCATTTTATATCTGGCTGGAGTCCATGTAGACGTGTCTCCCTGCAATTTTCGGGTAAACATGGACAAGATCAGTTTCAATAAAGAAGGCTAATAGAGTACGAGGAAGACAAGTTTCTAGCTACATGTTTGGTGGAACATCGTGTATATATACATACCTTTAAACTGGCGAGACTCTTCATGGCTTTCACATACAAAGGTACAAGACTTCGACTTAAAGAGGGAGCTTATCCAAAGGTTTCAAGACTGCGACGTTACTGCGATCTGGATTCGTGTACTTCTCATAAGTGACCCTTAGTTTTCCTGTTTTAGCAGCTTTGTGGAACCTTAAGATCATGTCCGAACAATCCCTGTGATAATAAATTGTGTAAGATTACTTAAACAATGTAATTACTTTAAGTGATCTGCAAGGAGTTTTTAAAAATATGGTTACTTCATCTGTGAGACATTGTAGTGGGTATGTTTGTTTAGGAGCGAGGTCCAAACTGGAGTTATATGTAAAGTGCAGCGGGCAACATATATGGCTGATGCACATAGCAACGATGGCTTGAACTTCAAAGCTTCGTACTCAACCAAGCACAACTCAATAAGGTAGAAGGAGAGTTGTTCAAGCTGAGAAAAGAAAAATATTAATGTTTAATGTCTACCTAATCAAACAGATTGATTTTTATAAGTTACATAGCATTTAGATGCAAGTTTTGTGCGTACCTTCTTGTTTGATTGAGCAGCTTTTAGGAACCTCAACATGAAAACGTAGGAGGTGGGTGCATTCAAACGGAACTTTAACTGTTTAAGCATAATCCTCTCCTGAGAAAAAACAAACAGGAAATAAATAACAAGTGAAATATGCAAACAACCAAATATTGTTAAAACGGATAGAGAAATCGAGATTATAAACTAAGTTCATTAATACCATTCCTAGGATTTGTTCTCTGGTGTATGACTCTGCGGAAATGCTGATCAAGTCTTTGATCTGCACATGGACATGAATAATAAGATTCTTGAAATTTAAATTTGAAACAACAGGGAGCTGAGGAGAGGTTTTAGCTTTAAGAATAAATGTCACTTACCCTAGGATGCCAATAGTCCTCGTATTTAGAAGCCAACAAGAGTGCGGTAAGACCAATAAGTTGCATCTCATTTCTCTGTATTGGAACTTCGGAGAGGTAACGGTCTAGTAAGTTTATTGTGAGGTAGAGAGTCTCATGCATAAGATCAAATTTGAAATGAACCTGCAAAACAAATTGGCAATACCGAGATATAAGATTTATCAAGGTGAAATGGAAACCAAAAAATACTGCACTCACCTCAACAAGCCAATTGATCAAAATTCCACGCGTAACTGGACTAACTTCTGTCTGAGCTGACAAGTAGTATCCCAAAGCTGGATTTAATGCCTGCAACAACATTCCACGTTAAAGCTACTAAAAGCTTATTCAAAACCAAATATAAGGGAAAGTGAGGCTTTATTTACGTGTGTGGAACAACAAGTGGATTTTACCTCTGCAGTCCAATAAAACTGATATATGTCATCCACATATTCTGCAACTTCCAGCTGATTGGATTTATCATCAATGTTGGGAAGTTTTCCTGGCTGTGCAGTTTCACCATTTTCCTCGTCGAACTACAAGGAAAGTTACCAAATTAAGCAGGAATGGGGAAAACGAAGTCACAAGGAACAGGACAGTAAGTAGGATTGTCTGAACCTTTGATCCTGTCACTAGTAGAGAAGTGAAAGACTTTCTACGTTTTGATTTTGGCTTTGTTGTAACATCCAACACTTTCGTAGTTGAGTCTGCGTTTTCATTAGATGAACTCTCTCCTTGATGAGTATCTTCTTTGACACCTTCTGGTTCAACTTTTTCAGGAAGTAACAGCGCTGAAGTTTCTTCAGTAGAAGGGATTGAAGAAATAAAACTTGATTTACTTTTAGCCACCGGGGGCTTCTTAAGAGAACTACGGGTTTGTAACGAGGTCTTCACAGTTGTCTGGATCTTGAGTGAGAGAGAAATCTTATCACATATTTACTAATCACAACATCAATACGACTGTAACTATTGCCAAATGAAACGATCAGAAACAAAATACGAAAGGGAAGCCTAAGAATCATAAGAGCACGTGGCAAACAAACAAAAAAGACTGATAGCCAAGTCAAGAATATTGTTGAGAGATCTTCAATAGTGCTGGCTTCACCACTTGCATACAAAGACAAGAAAGGAATTAAGGTACATACCTTGATAGATTTCCTTGCGACATGAATGTGATTCATACTCTGGCTTTTGCAGTCCCTGACCATGCAAAGAACATGATTTTAGCAGAGTATATTCTAGGCTGCTGGCCAAAAACGATAGAAAACATTTTTCTGGTTCGCGAAGATGTGAGAAAATCATACTCCTTTAACTCAGCTAAGTCGTACATTAATAACGAAAATGCAAACAAGGATTCGTAGAGTTGTGTGACACACAAAAGAGAAACAACAACTTTGCTTTTTTTAATCATGACATAAGAAACAAGCATATTTACTTACGATGGTAGAGAACCCACGCTTGTCCGAGTTTTCCAAGTAAAGCTTCTGGAGCTGCTCAGCCGTGGGATGGCTTTGTTGCTGACTTTACTGGCTGAAACAATGCAACCTCACATCATATCAGGTACCGAACCAATCAAGTTACAACCATTACACATTGGAAGTTTAGAAAACAAAATCCATGTTACCTGGACCTTGACCCAATTGATTCGAATCTAAGCTTGAGACATGGTCCTGCTCAAGAAAAAAGAATAATCAGAATCAATGACAGCAAGTAGAGTCATATCAAATTAAGTACAATTCCTAAATGAGTAGCCTCACGAATTGTTGTATGACCAGCTAAGTGTTAGACATAAATAGTGTCAGAGTATATTTATAACAACCTTCTTTGAGCTCTTATCTGTGAGGCTTGTTCTCTTTAAAGCTGGTAAGGATATTCTGCAAGAACAAACCAATCAAGCAAGTTAATCAATGAAAGATGTAGAATTATTCTCAACATATTACTAAACAAAACATCTGTAGGATGAGAAATGGCTTAGCTATGCTGAATGGACAAGGGGATACTTAGACTAGAAAGGGATATTCCACTATGCACGAGATTAGCATAAAGGTACCTTGTTGCACCAACAGTTGATCCAATGCTCAGAGTTTTGTTTTTGATGAATTTGTTTCCAACGTCAATTGCTTTTTTACTCTCGAGCTCCTAAGTCAAAAGAAAAAAATAGGATCAAGGCTTGCAAGAAAGATGAAGGAAATAGCGATCATGTAGTTTGATTAATGAAACTCATGCTTTATGACGTTTGTGATATTTTCTTTAACTCATATGCTGATTAATTGCGATATTCTGGTTAATCTTATAACTTCCTGCATCTACTCATAGTAATTTGCAAGTATACGGTCTGAATATAGTTTACCAACATGGTTGTTGTACCTTGGTAGGTTTTTTCAATGAAGTATCATGAACTCTTGTAGAACCAACTGAAATCCTACACATGGAAAGGTCATTTAGCGCAGTATCATCACCTCATTGTCAAAAAAATCAGATAGTTTATACATGAAACAGTGCATATTCGTTCTGCGAAAGCTCATTGACTGATTTCAAGGGCAGAAGAAACTGTGGTTCTCATTTTTATATGGAAGTAAGCCAAGAAACTATTTGCGTAAGACACCATACCAAATTTATGAAAAAGCAATGCATGAAAGACAATAAAAGAGGACAATTTACAGACAAAAATGCAATATGCCTAACGCATAGGAACTACTAATCCCTAATGTAGAGATATAACGTTACTGTAGGTGCGTGATGTTTATAGCAGCATCTAACGATTACTGCATACCTTTGCAAATTTGTACATTTGACACCCTTCCATTTCCTGTATTGTTGCACATTCAATAGAATTAGAACATAACATAAAACAGTACAATAAAAACTAATTAAAAAATATGCTTCCTAAACTTAAAATCAGTTTGATTAAAAAGACAATGGGCAGTTTATCACTCTTGTCCACATGAGAAATGACAAAAAGAAACCCTTAAAGTTAAGGAAAATTACGTCGTGCTGCTGCCACCAAGCGTTGGAATCCTTAGAGTGTTCCCACCAAGATTACTTAAATCAGCCAATGCTTTTCTTGTGACCTTAGTATACTCCTCTGAAAAGGAGACCAACAAAAATTGAGTAAACTTTCAAAACTACATCCCGAATCTTCAACGAAAACACTATCCGCTAGAAGCTTACCAGAATTTTCATTAGTACTTTTGCCCTTGCTGGTGATTCTTAAATTCTCCTTCTTTTCAATCAAAACAAAAATGCATTTTCATGTTGTATAACTGCATAAGATCCATCAATTCGATAAACTCAGGAAAAAAAAAAAAAAAAAAAACGAGAAACCTTCATATTGTTTGTGTTAGATGTTGCTCCAATGCTAATAGTCACAGATTTTCTCCTAAACAATGTAAAAGCAGAAAATTAAATTTCTTAAAATTCGTAAAGTCTATTTCTTAATGATCAATCCAAATATGCACCAAAGAGACTCAAAAATTGTAAAACAAGATCACAAACCTCAAAGGAATACGAGTCTTTTGTGTAACACCTCTGCAGAAATAGCAACATTATTATTCATATTAACAAATGAGAAAATACTCATAAGACAAATGCAAGAGATGCACTTACAATGTACTGGCTGGATCAATTTTCTGATTATCGGAGAAGACTTTGAAACTCCTAGTGCCGGCTGTTAGAAAGTAAATTATTTCTAGAACTAAACCATTTGTCTAAGACTGAATAATGATTCACCAAGCAAAAGAAAACAAAATAGTCCTCTTACCTCGATTACCAAGAATGTCATCTCTACTTAGTCGTGGTGCCTACAAAAAAAAATAAAAAAAATACATACCATGTTTGTTCAAATAACCTGGAATTCTTAAAACCATATTTGACCAAAGCACCAAATCTGAGTGTAGTAGTGAGCCACGAAATTCATAAGAATATCTAATCTTGCAACTTCCGTACCTTTACCAACAAATGATAAAAGAAGCATAAGAAGCAAAAACACTAATCTCTTCGATATGCGAGAAATTAAAAGATTCCAAATCCTAATTCCGTACAAAATAACCGACAAACAAGGTTAACTCGATGCTAATCGTACGAAAACAGGAACAGGCACCTCGATCTGAACGTAATAACCTTAACTCGTTTTTCAGACCAAAATCTTGAAGAAATTCGGATTTCTCGAGCATTTTACCTTAGCAAACGCCATTTTCCTTAAATCTCCAGATCTTCCTCAATGAGAGAGTTCTACGGTTGCAAATTTCCGAAAGGCGAAAGCAGTGACGCCGCTTCTTACATATTTGAAATTTGACATAGAAATTTACGATTATACCCTTAAGTTATCTCATTTACTGTTTTATTTTTGGGCTAAAATTATTTAATCAAAAGCCCATTTGAATTCAATCTAAGACAAATCAGGCTCATCAATCTATTATTATAATTTTTTTTTTTCTAGTTTCATTTATTGTGCAAATACAAGATGGTAGAACTTCTATAAATTAATATTTTATAAATTAATAATTACTATAAATTAATAAATTATTTCGGTTTCAAATTGGGTTAGTGTAGAAATTGATGAAATTCGATAAGATAATAATTTTTTTGAAACTTTTATGTAAAATATGATCTCGATGCTAACATAAATTAATAATTATAAATCTTATGCGCATATATATATCTAAGATAGTTTAGTAATGTATGCCTCTAGTATTGTATATATTTTTCTTAGAGTTGGAATCTTGTTGGAACTAATTTCTAATTTTTCTTATTGCATCAAAAATTCATGGTGTTGTCATCCTGATCTTCATCTTGTTGAAGAGTTCTAGACGTGATAATTGTTTTCTTATGATTAAATACTTCAAAAAGTATTGTTATCTCGTTTTCAACTTCATCATCAATAACAAGAATTGTAACCGCAATTTTTTCTCATTTTTATTTATATAGATAGTCAAGTAGGCTATTAGCATCCATCTTATTATGATAACCGAGATTATTAACATAATATGAAATAAGATGAATATATAAACAATATATAAGAAATTTTAAATTAAAAAAAAATTAAAAGAATTTGTCCGAACTTTTAGATAAAATTTTTATTTTAAATAAAATTTTTTTTTTTTCAAAAAATCATGAATATGAATTAGAAAAATCACTCTATAAATTAATAAATATTAATTTATCGTTAATTAATAACTCTATAAATTAATAAATTTCCAGAGTTTACTGTATATCCAAAGTAAAAAAAAAAAAACTCCAGAGAGAGAAACCATACATTGTATAAATTTCAAAAGAAAAAACTATGTAAATATAGAAGTTCACGTATGTATAATTTACTTTCTGTTGGCATAAAGAAGTAAATAAATATTTGAACTTATAATTGTTGTGTATTTCTTCTAAAAACTTTAATATCGGGCAACAACAGCAACTTTGAAACATTGGTAGCTGTGGGAAGATGTTCTTTGCTGACTGCTGACAAACAAATAATGTTTATTGCCCCAACAAGATTTAAGTATTATCAAGGTGTAGTTGCGCCCAAAATGACGTCAAAGACCTGCAAAATTCAGACAAAATCTGAGATCAAGTACTTATAATTCGCGCATAAAATACGCAAATGATGAGAAGAAGCAGAAGAGAGTTCATCATTAAATCTTGGTTTATCGACCACTTGCCTGGGTGATACACCTTTTGATTCTAATCACGATAAGGCGTGAGATCGATTTGGAACCGTTGTTTCCCCTTTGTGACACTCTGCAAAAAATGTCATAAGAGCCAAAGTAACAACAAATGGAAAACATATTGTAGTTTATGGGATGATGAAAAGAGCTTACCGCGATTGCTATGAGCTCTTCTAGCAGTTCTTCTAGATGGCGCAGAGGCTACGTAAACGGGGGAATAGTAAGCAAAAGATGACCAAGAATGAGAAGATACATGGTCTGAAAAAAGTGAATTTACATAGCCTTTTAAGACTTTACCCATTGTGTTGGACCATCGACTGGTGCACTTAAAGGATCGTCATGCACCTAATTCACCGGAAAATGATCCCAGTTTCATAACCAAATTGGATCAAAGAACCAACAGAATGATTAAAAAAAAAAATGCCATGAACTTGAAAGAAATATTGATACCTCCATGAAAATTCCATCGACACCAACAGCTACGGCGGTTCTTGCTATGCATGGTATTAATTCGCGAAGGCCTCCGCTAGCAACACCCCCACCATCCAACTATATAAAGATGGTATGCTTGTGTTAAGACTTGAGATCATTTGAGATTTTGGTTTAACAAAAGGAGCAATAGTTCTCAGCAACCACTAAGCATATTAAAATACTTAGAGCATTATTGGCTAATGATCATACCTTTTTGCCTGCAGGTTGTTGTAATGAATGAGTTATATCAGCTACCTGCGAAATATCGAATTATAAAGCTGAAACAAAGAAATAAACTCATGTAACAAGAAAAAGAAGAAGAAGCAAGATTTACTTACAACAGGACAATTAGCTTCTCTCATCCATTCAAAATTTCGTGGATCTACTATTAAATCATCTGAGAAACAAAACCAAATAGTAAGGACACTCGGGAGTTAAGAAAAGAAGAGGTATTTAGTGTGGCTTTTAGTCTATTTTAGTCCCAAAGTATTTGCATAAAATTGGCAAATATCAACATGTTCATTAACGCTGCCAATTCTATTAACTCAAAGAGCACACTACAGCGCGTTTTGGAGATCCCGTATCGGAGAAAAAGAGATGTTAACTTACTGTATCCAAACATGGTTCCTCTTTCACAAACCATCACATTTGGATTCCCTGCGAGCCTGATCTTCTCAGCCGAGTTTCCCACGACCTTAAAATGGATTATACATGAAGTCAGTCACTAAAATATAACAGGGGGAAAAAAATGTTTGGCCAGATAAAAAAAAGTCAGAAGAGATAACTCACAGAAGGAGCACAAAATTGTCCTTTCTTAATATTGATAATTTTCCCAGTTTGAGCAGCAGCGACCAGAAGATCTGTCTGGAGATATACTTAATAGTCAAAACACACACAGCAAATGGAATAGCTAAAAACAGGAGAGCTGAAGAAAACATATGTTAGAATCCTGCCTGGCGACATAAGAATGCCGGTATCTGAATTATATCTGCAACCTTGCCAACCGCTTCACACTAATAAAAATAAACTAAGCATCAGAAAGGAACAAAGATTTGCTGAACTCGATTCTCTTATTGTAACGAAAATTCAATATACCTGGCTCGATTCGTGAACATCAGTTACGATTGGTAGATCATATGCTACTTTCACCTTCTCAAGAATCTGTTGAGAGAACCACAAAAGTGACTACCTGTAGTATACTAGCACATAAATTACATAAAAAGTGAAGCCACATCGATACTATTTCTCGTTAAAGTAAGGTGGCGTCATAGCCAGAAGCTAGCACAATTACTGGTGTCAGCTCACACTGAAGGTTCTAAACGACCTTATAATTAATAGATATAAGATCCCAACTAAACTGATACTCCTTAAAAGGTTTCCAAATGCACAGTTCTAACAGCACCGGATAGAGAATCATCAAAGAACAGGAAATGATTTATCAAAAGTAAACACGGAAAACTTACCTTCAATCCCTCAGCCATGCCAGGACCTCGAAAGGACTTTGATGAAGTTCTGTTAGCTTTATCGAAACTTGACTTGAAAACCAGAGGCAACCCAAGCCTTACAGCATTCAAAATCAACAAGAAACATGCATAAGAAAACCACACTGCTCAATAACCTAATCTTGCATAATGAGAGGATCAAGGTATACACTATAACCCAATTGCTATATGTGGATCAATAAATATCAATTTTTGAACAAAATTTCCCCTTTTTCAATTCTTATATTAGTTCCACCACAACTGAACACAGGATCTCAGGAGTACATACTTTGTCGCAATATCTTTGATGTTTTTAGCCATTCGAAGAACATGTTCTTCGGATTCGATCACATTTGGACCAGCCAACAAGAAAAACGGCTCAGCAACCTACAAAAAACAGTCAATATGCGTAAGATAAAACACCTCAATTCACCATAAACTAAATCTCAAGATCAGCATTGTGTATATACTCAACCTTGAGCTGATTGTACAGTAACGACGATGAATCCTCCATTTTTGTTTTCCTAGAGCTCAAGATCAGGAAACAAAACCTGCACTTTTCTAGAAAAAAAAAACCCTAATCAAAATCTGAAATCCGCAACAAACCTATACATTGATCTACATCGAAGTAAATCACAATAGAAGAGTTCAGGAATCTGACCAAAAGGGAAGTTGCAGTGTGAGTGAAGGCACTAAAGTGAAGTGAGATGCCAAATTGGAAAAATTGCCAATGGCCGAGAGGTGATGTTTGGATACGCGAATAGTACAATCCCTGGCGTGGATAAATAAAACACATCCTTTCCTTTATTGTTTGGATCTACGAATAGTACTATCCCTGTTACGGATAAATCATCTGTTCGGTTTGGTTCGATTGGTTGAATGATTTCGGTTTTAATATCTTAGTACTAAAAATCAATCAGGTTTATAAACAAAATTCGATTTGATTCGGTTCAATATTTTCGGTTACGGTTTTTTTTTTTTTTTTGGCCCACCTTACTTTTTGATTTGTCATCTTTCGCTCCTAAACTTTCACCTAACTCCTCAGTAAACCCTAGCTTACCCTCACTGTTCCTCTCTCTCTCTCTCTCACAGCAGCGACGCCATTACCGGAGTTGGAGTTGAGATGTCTGTAATCGAAGATGGATTCGCAGCGGAAAGGTTGTTTGCACAGGGATACTCTTACACTTACGACGATGTGATATTTCTACCTCACTACATCGATTTCTCCACGGACGCCGTTTCGCTATCCACGCGCCTCAGCAAGCGAGTTCCACTCTCGATCCCGTGCGTCGCTTCGCCGATGGACACTGTCTCGGAGTCTCACATGGCTGCTGCTATGGCTGCGCTTGGAGGAATCGGAATCGTGCACTATAACTGCGACATCGCAACTCAGGCTTCCGTCATTCGCCACGCCAAGTCGCTCCGTGTTCCGATTGCGTCCGACGCTGTTTTCAAATGCCCCGACCATCAGATTGGTTCTGTCGATGATTTCGGTCCTTCTTCCTTCGTTTTTGTCTCGCAGACAGGTAAATTCACCATCAATTTCCAACATTTTCGATATGAATCAAAGCAGAGGTAATGTTTGCGAAATAGGTTATAGTAAATACTGAATAAACTTTCTTGTTGGGTGATTAATCAGGGACATTGACACCGAATTTGTTGGGTTACGTCTCGAAATCGGAATGGTCTAGTTTGAAAGACGACCAAAAGGAGATTAAGATATATGATTACATGCGGAGTTGTGAGAGCAGAGATTACTATGTGCCGTGGGATATTGATCTCGACAAGATCGATGCGGTTTTGGAAGATAAGCAGAAAGGATTTGTTGTTCTAGAGAAGGATGGTGAAACCGTGAACGTAGTTACAAAAGACGATGTGGACAGGGTTAAAGGATATCCGAAATTGGGGTCAGGAACTGTCGGTCCAGACAAGAAATGGATGGTGGGTGCAGCCATAGGGACGAGGGAATCAGACAAGGAGAGGCTGGAGCACCTGGTGAAAGCTGGAGCTAACGTTGTGGTGTTGGATAGCTCGCAAGGGAACTCCATTTACCAGCTTGAGATGATCAAATATGTGAAGAAGTCGTATCCGGAGTTGGATGTGGTTGGTGGGAATGTGGTGACTATGTACCAGGCAGAGAACTTGATCCAAGCAGGAGTTGATGGGTTGAGAGTCGGTATGGGATCTGGGTCTATATGCACAACACAAGAGGTTTGTGCCGTAGGACGAGGACAGGTAAATGAAAAAGCTTTCATACTTGACATATAGTGCTAAGTTAATTCTACGAACTATGTCTTATAAAGTTGGTTTTTTTATGTGATTGGTACTCTCTTAGGCTACTGCTGTGTACAAAGTCTCAACGCTTGCTGCTCAGCACGGTGTACCTGTTATCGCAGATGGCGGTATCTCAAACTCAGGTCACATTGTGAAAGCTCTAGTCCTTGGAGCATCAACTGTGATGATGGGAAGCTTCTTAGCTGGAAGCACGGAGGCTCCTGGAGCTTACGAATATCGAGTAATTGCACACAACTTCCTACTTTGAATTAATGATCTAACCAACTTCCATGATATTTTCCTCAATAATTTTGCTTTTCTTGGTCTGTTTTGTGTTAATTGCAGAACGGTAGGAGGGTGAAGAAATACCGAGGCATGGGTTCATTAGAAGCGATGACTAAAGGAAGCGACCAGAGATACTTGGGAGATACTGCGAAACTCAAGATTGCGCAGGGAGTGGTTGGAGCAGTTGCAGACAAAGGCTCGGTATTGAAGTTTATACCTTACACAATGCATGCCGTGAAGCAAGGCTTCCAAGATCTCGGTGCTTCCTCTTTGGAGTCCGCTCACAAGTTATTGAGAGATAATGTCCTTAGACTCGAGGTATGCCGTTATTTATACTCCTTGAAACTCTCTTAAGCTGCGAGTTTTGCCATATTGATGTTTGCGTTTTATGGTTTTGATGTTGCGAATAGGCTCGTACCGGTGCAGCACAGATTGAAGGTGGAATCCATGGTCTGGTTTCTTACGAAAAGAAATCGTTTTAGCTTTCCTGAGTTTACTTTCGTATGTCAACAAGAAAACAAACAAAATAAATGAAATGGCATAATCTTATACATGGGTTGGTCTATACATTATTTTTCTCTCGTAATGATTTTAGTCTAGAAAAACATAAAAGTTAAGACCTTTATTTACCAGTAGGAGAAGTATGTGATTATACGTCCAACAATAGAGGAAACAAAAGCCTGAGAGAGCTCGATCATCGTCCACCTCCGGCACTTCTGTTCCATGACAAGTACGATGGATCTCCCAGTTGCCTGAAACCCAAAAATAAACCATATTCATTTGCAATATATATATATATATATATAGTTTTGTGCTATAGACTCTTAAAGATCAGAAATCTCGAAAATCAGAGCATCTTCCAATGAACTCAAATGTAGCATTAATGTAGGCAATGTTATATACCTTGGTTTTGCAAGATACAAGACGGAGAAGGAAACAGCCAAGAACAAGCATATGCTACCAACAGTCAAATACGCAATACCAAGGAAATCATTCCTTCCACCGAGCCAGCTAGTGGTAGATAGCACAAGCTTCTTCTTTCCATTGAAGCTATAAGTGTTGTAATTGTTCTGCAACAAGACCTTTATCGTATCTCCAACTTCAAGATCAGTTTCTATTTTACCATACAGCTTTCTAAATGTTGGTAGAGCCGCTGTTCGCATCCACACTATTAGGTCTTCTTGCTCACTCAACTGCCATAAACAAACAATGTTTATATATCATTTGTTTCAGTGATCAAAGAAAATATTTCAAAACCAATTGGCAGTGAGTGGATTGGTTCATATCTCTTATAGTTACATATTACTTTAGGTCTCATCTTACTTGTTAACACTTCGAAAATACTTACAGGAATATCTGGATCAAGACTTTTACCGCCAATGGGAGATCCTTGCTGGAAATTTTTTGGGAATACGTTTTTACCAAACTTTGATTCTCTATCACTCTTCCATGAGATGCCTTTCTTATTCACAGAGAGTTTTTGGTTGTTTCTAGTGAAGTCATAAGTATCATTGAACAAACTCCAAGCAACAAGACCACAAGGAACAATAGGTTCACCACCTACATTATCCTCGGGCGCACATGATTTCACGTCGTGTTCATCTTTTGGACTTCTCAATTGTCCATCTTGTCGACTTTTCACATACCTACAATTTGCAAAATCATTACTGTCTCAAACTATTTGAACATCTGCTAAATGTTTCTTATGAAATTAAATGGAATTTATTCGAATGCATCAGTTGTCCATGCGACGAGAAGTCACAAATACAAGAGTAAATACTAATAGCAAGATGTTACCGTCGATGGTTTTGATAATAGTTCTCAAGCTGGTAATATACATAGACAGGATTCTTCATAGTTTTTGTCACCTATCAAGATGAAATTTTACTCTTAAAAAAAGGGTTGTGAAAGAAAGCTAATTAAGAAGAAGTATGTAGCAAGAACTAAAGGTGATAAATATCTACCGTTATTGTTCTGTTGCACCTCTTATCTTCTAAGCTCTGTATGTATCCGACTTTGTTGTCTCTAGAGGATAATGGAATACAGTCTGTGTCATATCGATCAACAATTTCGATGACCTTCATGTAATAAACAATAAAATCATATTCACAATAAGATTTTTTTTTTTAAAATGTAGCTGGAAAGTGAGAAAAGACATGAAAATTAAAAACTTACACCCTGAGAAGCAAAGAGGCAAATCACTCCAAGAGGAATAAAGACAACCCCCGAGAAAAGAAAAGTCAGAATCACCTGCAAAATAAGATAAGAACAAAACAAAACAAAACAAAAAACTCTAACTATAGTAAACATTGGAAATTGTACCCCTAAGAATGTTACATTATATGAGTTATTGAAGCTTTTACCCATTTTGGAGTAAGAATTGGTTTGCATGCTGGAAGCTCCTGCTGGGTAAATCTTGAATCTGATTTGCAGAAAATTTGGCCAACAGGTTAGGTTTCACACATTTTGATAATTTTGTTGGGAATTACATCAATCCAGCAAACACAAAATGGGTTTTCAACAACACCTTGTTAAATTTTCACATGAAATGGATTATTAAAGATATCAAACTAATAAGAAAATACAAGCACCCATTTGTGTGTTTGTACTAGATTAATTATGTCACTAATCTGAATTTTTCCCCTATATGATATATCTGTAGACAATGTAAATTTCAGACATGCTTCATGCATGAATCACATTCTTCAGGAATACGATGATCAATGTAGGCAGCAACATCTCAAACAAAGAATCTGAGTTTCTGACCTTCTTTAAATATGCGCACATAAATTCCCCTAGAGAGAAACTAACATAGAAGGATTTGATCAATTAAAGGTGGAAAATTGAAAACGCATAACTAGGTATGATCCCTATTCCCAAGGTACACATTTATCAAATCGGCAAAAAAATAACAATTCTGAAAAATAACTGCAAAAGAAAAGATCACATTTTGGACGCTTCGAGGTGTTTTTGGCAGAAGAAGCCTCAGAGGATCCACCGCCTAAGGCAATTGAGGACGTCGTAGAGGAGCTCATGACGAAGAAATTTTTTGTTAATCCGATAGATTTTACATTTCAAAGAAATTTAAGTTGTGCCTTCGGTTTCATTTTTCTTTTTTTTCCCTTTGGTTCGGATTTTGAATTTTTGAATATCGAAGTAGTAAAATCCATTTTAGCCGAATCAATTCGGTTTTTCCACCGGTTTATTTCGTTCGAGACCATAGGGTAGAACCAAAAGTATAACAGAGCCGGGTTGATTGGAAGAGAGACTTTTAAAACCGTATAGGCTTTAACAAAATAAAGGGAATTACCGTAATAAACCTCCAACTTTTTACATTTTTCCAACTAAAACATCCAACCTATTTTGTTTACATTTCAAACCTTCAACTTAATTATTATTTTTAAACAAATCTCTAAATAATTTAAAGTGTGTGAGGCGTTAGGTTGATTAACGGTCAACGTTGACTATATCTAACACCGTTAAAAATAATAAAATTATTATATTTTTAGTTCATTATAAGTAAAAATAATAATCTATTAATAATAACAATCCTAAAAAATGAATCCTATGGTTGTGTCCTTTCATATTCTAGGGTTGCGTCTTTTCGAGGGGTTGTGTCTTTACGTATTCTAGATTTGTGTCTTTTTGTATCCTATATTCTAGGGTTGCGTTTTTTCGAAGGGTTGTGTTCTTTCGTATTTTAGATTTGTGTCCTTTTGTATCATATATTCTAGGGTTGCATCTTTTCGAAGGATTGTGTCTTTTCGTATTCTGGATTTGTTTCTTTTTGTATTCTAGGGTTATGTCCTTTCGTATTCTAGATTTGTGTCTTTTTGTATCCTATGCTTGTGTCCTTTCATTTCCTAGGGTTGCGTCTTTTCGAAAAAATTCTCGTACTCTAGAGTCGAATCTTTTTGATATAAAGGGTTATGTCCTTTCGTAAATAACCGTTTTATAATTAACAATATATTCTAGGGTTGCGTCTTTTCGGTAAAACATTTTCATGGTCATTTCCAATGGTCGTTTTTTTTGCTTAGGTTTGTGTCCTTTTGTATTCTAGGGTCGCGTCTTTTCGATAAAATCTTTTCATGGTTATTTCCAAGGGTCGTGTTTTTTTCTTAGAGTTGTGTCCTTTCATATTCTAGGGTCGCGTCTTTTCGATATAAAGGTTGTGTCCTTTCGTAAATAATTGTTTTATAGTTAATAGTATTTTCTAAGGTTGCGTCTTTTCGATAAAATATTTTATGGTTATTTCCAAGGGTCGTGTTTTTTCGTTTAGGGTTGTGTCCTTTCGTATTGTAGTGTCGCATCTTTTCGATATGACCACTTTATGGTTATTTCCAATGGTTGCGTCTATTAATAATAACAATTCTATAAATGAATCATAGGGTTGTGTCATTTCGTAAATAACCGTTTTATAGTTAACAGTATATTCTAGGGTTGCGTCTTTTCGATAAAACATTTTCATGGTTATTTCCAAGGGTCGAGTTTTTTTGCTTAGGGTTGTATCCTTCCGTATTCTAGGGTCGCATCTTTTCGATATAAAGGGTTATGTCCTTTCGTAAATAATCATTTTATAGTTAATAGTATATTCTAGGGTTGCGTCTTTTTGATAAAACCTTTTATGGTTATTTCCACGGGTCGTATTTTTTCGCTTAGGGTCGTGTCCTTTCGTATCTAGAGTCGCGTCTTTTTGATATAACCACTTTATGGTTATTTCTAATGGTTGCGTCTATTAATAATAACAATCCTAAAATATGAATCCTAGGATTGTGTCCTTTCATATCCTAGGGTTGCGTCTTTTCGAGGGGTTATGTCCTTTCGTATTCTAGATTTGTGTCCTTTTGTATCATATATTCTAGGGTTACGTCTTTTCGAAGGGTTGTGTCTTTTCGTATTCTGGATTTGTTTCTTTTTGTATCCTAGGGTTGTGTCCTTTCGTATTCTAGATTTGTGTCTTTTTGTATCCTATGCTTGTGTCCTTTCGTTTCCTAGGGTTGCGTCTTTTCGGAAAAATTCTCGTGTATTTATTTAAGGTTGCGTTTTCTAGCATTTGTGTTTTTAACTCTATATATTTGTTTCGTTTACCATTTACATATTTTTTTCGTTGACAATTTTGTTGATTTATGACTACTAATTTAAAAATTTACTCAAAGCATTATGATGATAAAAAATGTCATTCTATTATTTTTAAATTATTATTACTCAAAAGCATTGATCTTTTTACTGTTCTAGAACTTCATAAAATTCTTGATTTGTGTAAAGAATTTTGGAACTCTAATGAACAATCCTAAAAAATGAATCTTAGGGTTGTGTCCTTTCATATCCTAGGGTTGCGTCTTTTCGAGGGGTTGTGTCCTTTCGTATTCTAGATTTGTATCCTTTTGTATTCTATATTCTAGGGTTGCGTTTTTTCGAAGGGTTGTTTCCTTTCGTATTCTAGATTTGTGTCCTTTTGTATCCTATATTCTAGGGTTGCATCTTTTCGAAGGGTTGTGTCCTTTCGTATTATGGATTTGTTTCTTTTTGTATCCTAGGATTGTGTCCTTTCGTATTCTAGATTTGTGTCTTTTTGTATCCTATGCTTGTGTCCTTTCGTTTCCTAGGATTGCGTCTTTTCGGAAAAATTATCGTGTATTCATTTAAGGTTGCGTTTTCTAGCATTTGTGTTTTTAACTCTATATATTTATTTCGTTTACCATTTACATATTTGTTTCGTTGACCATTTTGTTGATTTATGACTACTAATTTAAAAATTTACTCAAAGCATTATGATGATAAAAAATGTCATTCTATTATTTTTAAATTATTATTACTCAAAAGCATTGATCTTTTTACTGTTCTAGAACTTCCTAAAATTCTTGATTTGTGTAAAAAAAATTTGGAACTCTAATGACAATGCAGATTTTATGAGTAGTTTCAAATATAATAAATTAATGAAAATTCCAACTATATTTTTCTCGAAAATAGGTGGTGCATGTAGTGATTTTTTAGATTTAACAATTCTCTACGGAAACGTTGATTCTTTATATTTAAAAGCAGTTTTTTAACTTTAGAATTAAGAAACTTTCCTTTTCTGATTAAGTTAATATCTTTTAACTTAATTGATTAAGTCTATTTTAGTCAATTGATTGTTAGTTTCCACATTTACTATTTTTAATTATTAAATGTCGCATATTAGTCTTTCATTTTTCCGTTTTTGTCTTTTTTTTTAGAGATTATATTATATTTTCTATATCTTTACAAATCATTGTTAACAGTTTCTTTTTTTACATTTAAGTTGCATTTTTTGAATAAATTTTTGTGTGTTCTTTTCATTAAATTTTTAGATTTTATTTTTTTAAGTTATATGTAGTAATGTGTTGATTTTCTGATAGTTTTATTTGTGTACAATAGTAAATAATTTATATTATTTTTAATATATATTTTATTTAATTGTTAAAACCTTAGAATTAAGAAACTTTCTTTTTCTAATTAATTTAATTTCTTTTGCTATAGTTAATAGAAAACCATGACATAATTTCTTTATCTCCTAAACTATTTTATATTACCATAACTACTTTAGAATTTTAGAATCTTTCCTAATCCAACCATCGATTAATTTAGATGCTTATTAAGTTATATGTAGTAATGTGTTGATTTTCTGATAGTTTTATTTATGTACAATATTAAATTATTTATATTATTTTAATAGATATTTTATTTAATTGTTAAATCTTTAGAATTAAGAAACTTTCATTTTCTGATTAACTTAATTTTTTTTGTTATAGTTAATAGAAAACATGACATAATTTCCTTATCTCCTAAGCTATTTCCTATTACCAAAACTACTTTAGAAATTTAGAATTTTTCCTTATTAAGATAATTTTCTATTACCAAAACCATGACATAATTTCCTATTACCATAATTTTCTTAACTATCGATTAATTTAGATGCTGCCGTGGAATGTTATTATTGGTTGTTTTAAATCCTATGTGGACAGCCTTAGAGGATGCTTATTAAGTTATATGTAGTAATGTGTTTTTTTGATAGTTTTATTTATGTACAATAATCAAAAATTTATATTATTTTAATAGATATTTTATTTAATTGTTAAAACCTTAGAATTAAGAAATTTTCATTTTCTAATTAAGTTAATTTTGTTTGTTATAGTTAATAAAAAACGTGACATAATATCTTTATCCCCTAAGCTATTTTCTATTACCAAAACTACGTTAGAATTTTAGAATTATTCCATATTAACATAATTTCCTATTACCAAAACCATGACATAATTTCCTTAAATATCGATTAATTTAGATGATCACGTGGAATGTCATTATTTGTTGTTTTAAATCCCATGTGGACAGTTTTAGAGGCTAATAGCTTCAACTTTTATGTAGTATTAATATATATATATATATATATATATTTTTTTTTTATCTTTTTACTTCTACCAGAAAAATATTTTAAAAAAATATTTGAGATGTTAATATCTTTGTATTGTTACATTTTCACTGTATACTTTTATTTATTATCGTGCTAAATAATTTTCTATTTAAAATTTAATAAATAATATTTTTCCCCGCGATTTCGCGGGGGTTTGAATCCTAGTTTAAAATAATAATAAAAAGGTAAAAATAATCTCAACTAATAATCTTTCATTTATTATAATTGATAAACTAAAAAAAAAAATATTTTCCCATCTTCACTCATCTCCGTCCTCTTTTTCGTTGATAATCCCGAGCGACGCTTGTTAATTTTTCTCATAAATCTGAATTCTCCATCGATGTATCAGACAAATTATTGGATGTTTTTGCTCTGATCGTTGGAGAGTTACAGATTGCATTCGAGGGTGGATGAGGAGGAAGGAGATGATGACGGAAGATGAAGATTTTTTGTTTTGTTTTTATTTTGATAAAATAAAGGAATATTAATTAAATTACTTTAAATTTTTTATTATTTCTTTTACTAATAATAAATTAAAATATAATAATTTATTATTTTTAAGTTTTTAACGGTGTTAGATATAGCCAACATTGACCGTAAGTCAACCTAACGTCGCGCACACTTTAGATTATTTAGAGGTTTGTTTAAGAAAAATAATTAAGTTGAAGGTTTGAACTAGAAACCGAAAAAGTTAGAGGTTTTAGTTGAAAAAATATAAAAAATTGAAGGTTTATTATGGTAATTTCCCAAAAATAAAATACTTTCATTTTTAACAAATCACATTTCTACTTTCCTAAAATCATTTAAAGCTTTTAAAATATCTTACAACCTAGATTTATACTCATGTTATTTTTTAAAGACCACAATAGATGGCTTTTATTTATTATTTTCTCCGTTTTATATTAAGTGTCGTTTTAGACTTAAAATTTTGATTCATTTTAAGATTTTCAATGCAAATTTTATGACAAAATTTCCAGTTTTATCCCTATTTTTTAGTGTATTAGTTACTAATATCAAATAATATAGTTTATTAAATAAGGGTAAAATAAAAAAAAATTATTTTCTTAATTTATGTAAAAAAACCTTAAACGACACTTATAATAAAACGGAGAGAGTATAAAAATCGCAGCCATGTTAAAAAAAAAACATAGTCAAAACCAATTTATTTTAAAGCAACCGCCTAAAATTTTTGTAGCTACAAAATAAAAATTTACCATACTTCTAACTGATTTATGTCAAAAATAAAATTTTATTTTGTCATGATCCGAACATGTAATCTAATGATTTATTCTCAAATCATGGTAGATTCATATCTGAATAATTCATGTTATTGATTGAAAAAAGTTCAACGACCTAATGTAAAACTTTGCAACTAATGGTGATTCTGATTGAGTTGTGAATCTTGTGATATCATGAGGAAATGCCTCGTTTATAGATCAAAAGCATTTAATTCTATTATTGTCGTAAAAAGGAAACATTTATCTTATTATTTATTGTAGTCACAAAGGCAGCCCATTTAACACTTGTTCAACTTGCATTCCTAACTTTTTTTTGATAGGCCTACCTGAAGCTCTCACATTACGAATTTCTTGACTAACTAAAACACCGATCCATTACTAGTATATTTAATCATAAAAAGATAATGGCAATTAGCAAATCACTCATATATATAATTCTTTTTATCGGATGTACTCGAAGGGATTCAAGTCTAGACTAAAATTAGTTTTTTTCATTGTGGATATAAAATATCGTATAACAGATAAACAGAGGAAAAACAAATATAATCCTATACGAGCGTGATGACGACTAACATGAGATTCGTGGCATGTGAACGGGTCGGATCGGTGCAACCTTTTAAGTTTTAATCATAATTTATTTTGGTTATGAACTTAAATCATAAATTATATTTTGTTGACCAAGAAAAAAACTATAAGTCTAGTAGATACTTTGATTTTTTTTTTCTTGTCCCATTGCGTTTTTGCCGGATTGGTAACATAAGATGATACAATTTTTTTAAAGTACGAAATAGCAATACAAAATAATAATACAGTTACAAGCAGTATAAATAGTGATAAAAGATGATAGTACAATAAAAATAATAAAATTATTTTTCATAACATTATTTCAGTAATTAATTATACAAAAAATGATACAAATTGTAATGCAGTTTTAACAGAGCGTTACATATTACCATTTAAAGCCAAGATGTTTAAACATGATTTGTCATGGAAGAACACCTACGCTATATTTCTAGAGTGAATATGGTATTTGACAAGATTTGGAGTTTAAATTCTTAAAATATCAATTAATGAACGTCTAGTTAGATATATTTTAAAATTTTATTGCATGCAGATGCACCCACCTTAACACCAACCACATATTTGTATATAGGACTAAAGAGAACATAACAATACATTTGACTAAAATATTTAGACATTGAATATTAATTACATTTTAAGTAATAATCATATTGTAAAAGTAAACAAATAAAATCCATTGGAAACTTAACAGACATTCTTCACTGTATAATTTTTGTTTTCTTGTTAATTATATTCTTAAAATTTCAATAAAAAAGTCTGTTTTGTATCCCTCTTGTTTGGCATTTCTATATATACAAATATATATATATCAACTAGTCAGTAATGAGACTTGGGGTCAACTTATGATTTATTTCCCTCTTTATTACCCGTAAGAATACTTTTTGTTAATGAACTGTCCAATAATAAGATAATCATCATGTTGTACTCTTAATTATACGGGTTCTGTTTTGACATTTTCCCTCCAGCCAAGGTCCAAAATTCTTCAATCCATACCTACAAATATTTCATATACTTATGTGTATCATTATTATATTATGGCATGGCTTATTAGTATGAACGCCATTAAAAGAGAGATGCAGCAAAAGTAATCAATCATGAATCCATACTTTGACTTCGTCGACCCACGTTTCTCACGAGCACATTTAAAATATGATAGTAACACATATCAAACATGGTAGGGTTTCACATATCAGATTTGCATTTAATGAAAAACAGATCCAGATTTCAGATTTATATATAGCAGATAAGGGCACTAGTATCAATAGTCAAATCTCCGAAACAAGACAATAATGGCCGATCCATCAGAACCATTGTTGTCTCATCTCGTCGATGATTCTGAAGTCACCAACAGAACCATATCAGAAGATTTGACTTTCGACAAGATCGTCGAACAGAGCTTGTCGGATTTCGGATTCTGGCAAATTTTCCAGATTTTCCTCGTTGGACTCGCTTTGCTCTTCGATGCTCAGCAGATTTTCATCACCGTTTTCACAGATGCATACCCCACGTGGCACTGTCTTAACCACGCGATCTGCGATCCTTCAGCTTCCGACATCTGCAAGCTTCCAAGATCAGCCTGGGAATGGGACGGTGGCTCCAAGGGCAAATCCGTCATTTCAGAATTCGGCCTCGAGTGCTCGAGCTCGTTACTCAGAGGCATGCCTAGTTCTGCTTTCTACATAGGTGCCATAGTTGGAGGATTTGTTCTAGCTTTGATCCCTGACGATTCCTTGGGTCGCAAGAAACTGGTTTTGTTCTCAACATTTGCAATGTCGGTCACTTCGATCTCTGTTAGCCTCTCAACCAACGTATGGATTTACGCATCTCTAAAATTTGTCATCGGATTCGCGCGTTCTCAGACCTGGTCATACGCTGTGGTTCTCATCAGCGAGCGAGTCTCGACCAGATGGAGACCGAGAGCTACGATGATTCCATTTACCCTATTCGTTTTAGGGTTTATGTCGTTGTCTGGAATCGCTTACCTTGCTCAACACTCTTCATGGAGATTTCTCTATCTATACACATCCGTCCCAGCAATATTCTACTGTATCTTTCTCTACCTTTTCGCACTCGAATCACCCCGGTGGCTTCACATGCAAGGCAAGGATAACGAAGCCATCGATGTACTCGGAAAGATGTCGCCGGAGAGTAGAGCCTACTTGGAATCAGCGATTTCTAAGCTACCCCTCGAACAAGAAACCTCTGAACAAGTGCCAAGTTACTCGATTAAGGACTTCTTATTCCGAAAATGGGCTTTCCGGAGGATTTTAGTAGTTATGATCATAATGTTTGGGTTAGGAATATCGTATTACGGAGTTCCTTTAGCAGCTAGAGACATAGATGTCAACATCTACTTGAGTGAAACCCTAAACGCATTGGTGGAGTTACCTACTTTCCTTATCACTCCGATCTTATTGGAGAGATTCAACCGAAGAAGCTCTGTTCTCGTGAATACCTTACTCGGAGGAGCATCGGGAGTGCTCTGTTTCGTTTTAAGCGTTCTCGGAAAAACAGAGATTGCATTCGCATTCGAACTCGGAACATTCTTCTGCGCAAGGATCGGTTTCAACTTAATGGCGGTTTATATGGTTGAAATGTTTCCGACTTGTGTGAGAAGTTGCGCAACAATGATGTTTAGACAGGCTCTTGTTGTTGGAGGAGCTTGTTGTCCGCTAATTGCTTCGATTGGAGGAGACGTACCTTCGGTTTCGTTTGCGATTTTCGGAATCACCATGTCTGGTTTAGGATTGTTCGTATTGATCCTGCCTGAGACAAAAGGTTCGAGTCTCTGCGATTCGATGGAAGAACAAGAAAAGAGAGATCAAGCCTCCTTAAACACTAGCCATTGTTGTTGAGTTTAAGAGTTTGTTTAGCTTATAGATTCTCCATTTGCATATGTTTCCAATTCTGTGATGTCTGTCTTGATTGTAAAAGTATAAATAAATGGAATTGAAGTTTTGTTTTAAGTAAAACTAAAAGAGTGTTTGCTATTCATCTACAAAGCTATCAAATGAGTGTCTATGTCTTTGAACTACTAATACAGAAGCATTTACATCCATATTTGATGAAGCCAAGAAATCTCCGACCGTTCCTAATTCCGGACACTCTTCCCAATCGTTCATTTCCGACGTCATCGGACAATCTCCTCTGTTTTTCCCAACCACAAACAGCGAATACATCTCTCCAATCTCTCTTAGAATCGTCAGCGTCTGTAATCCGTTGCTCACACGTTTCTCTATGAATCCAACTTGCCCCGTCGTTACAAATCTGTCAAAACCATCCCCATAAATGAAAATGCAAATGGAAACAGAAACAGTTACAAGTCTATGGCGAAGACAAGGAAACAGAGTATATTTGTAGGAACATAGTACTATAGAAACAGAGTTTACTGGAAACAGAGTACATGTAGAAACAGAGTATTTGTAAGGTACCTGTTATAGAATTCCTCTAAGAAGCTTCGATCAGTTTCGTCTTCGGTCTGATCTTTACTAACAATCTCCAAGAAAACTTCGTTGTTCTCTTTTGTCACCGCGTCTCCAACAAGTTTCTCCATCTTTGATTCATCCGCGATAAACTGTATGATAGTGAGGTGAATCTGAGAGTTATTGGTAAGCCACTTGCACAACGACAGAGCCTCGCGATCATCAGGACCACCGAAGAACAATGCCGCAACGTGTTGTACAGAATCAGACCCGTGGAGCTGGCGAAACCAAGTTATGTTTCTGTCCACAAAGATACCGATCGAACACTGAGCTTGCTTTAGGACCTTCCGGTTCATATGCCGGAAAACTTCCCCGTCGTTCGTGGTTTTCCCGTCGATCCTCTGGTGTTTATGGAACGGAAGAAACACGATCGATACGCGAAGATATTCGGTCGCGTCACAGATCTCTTCGTGCATATTCTCCATCTGCGCCACGAGTTTCACTTGCCGGATCAAGATTTTTCTATCTCTAGTAAACGAATCGATCTCGTCATTGATCTCTAGACCTTCATTAGTCCCAAACTCATCGTCTCCGCCGTTGGAATTCGCTGCATCTTCGTCTAATTCATGGTACAACAATTCCGTTTTCCGCTTCTTCGGGAGCGGTATGAGGTGCATTAGATAAGGCGTGAACGGCGAAGAAGAAGCTCCACTTAGAGCAGAGAACAGAGAGATCGATCCACGAGCGTGACGAACTCCGTAGACGCAAGTCAACACTCGTAGCTCCTCTTTAGTGCCGTGGAACTCAAGCGATGTTTTTTGGTGTGAGAAACCCTTTTCTTGCGTTTTAAGCAATAAAGACGATATCACTCCACTTAACAAAGTTGTGATCACCAGAGCCGCAACGAACATATCATGAATTATCGGAGTAAACCATCTCTACAGAGAGAGAAAATCAAATAGGATTAGCTGTAAACAGAGAGAAGATTAATAACAGACGACTTGTAACTAACTTGTACTACCTTGTAAACCACGTTAGAGTCGAGAAGAACAAGACCGACATGACCTTTGACGGAAAGAATGGTAGACAAGAAAAGCCAATACTTCCTTGGGATCTTAAGGAATGAACAAGCGCATAACACTCCTAGAAGCTTCCCTATAAAGCTTAGAGCCACTGTCATACCGAGGACGAAGTAATGGCGCTTGGTTAACGAGTTGACGCTGAATCTAAACCCGATGTAACCGAAGTAAACCGGAAGAACAAACTCGTGAATCGGGTAGCTCAGCCGTTGGATCAACGTTCTGTAAGTTTTTCCTTCTCTCGAAAACATTAGGCCGATGAAAAACACGAAAACCGTGGAGTTAATGTTGCTGGATTCGATGGTTAACGCGATGATTAGAATGAGGATGAAGAAAGCAAGCGTTTCGGCTTTGGAGAGGTATTTCTCTTTAGGGTTTCTCTTTGGGAGCCATGAAGCTAAGAACCTATTGATCAAGATTATAACTCCGGTGGCAAATGCGTAGATAAAGATATCACGGATCATAGTCCCGGAGATGAAAGAAATGACGAAAGTGTAGACGAATATGTTGGTTATCTCGATTAACAATCCACAGGAGATTGCTAGCCGTCCGATCTCAGATGTGTGGAGTTTCCAATCGATGATGGAACGGATGACGACGGGAGATGCCGTGTTGGACAAGGTAACGAGGAAGGCTAAGTAAAACGTTAAGAAATCGTTTTTGATCTGAAGGAAATGGGTGAGAAACCAGAGGAAAGCTAGCCAGATGATGCCACAGGAGAATAAGGAGCCCAAGGTTATGGCAATGGACTTCTTCGAGTTTCGTTTCATGAAGTCAAGATCGATCTCGAGACCGATCAAGAACATGAAACATGTTCGTAAAAGGAATGAGAAAAATATGTAATAGCTTGCTGAGTCTTTTTGGAGGAAGAACTCGTGGACTTTTTCGATTATTGTGAGCAAACTCAGCACAATCCCTGCCTGCAATAAACAATCAAAATTAACGTTAGTTTCTGAAAATCTTTAAAATATTAAGTTTCCTTAAACGAAACCTTAATCCTGGTGTTTCTTGCACGACAGGTTACTCTCAGGGTTTAAGTTCAGGTGTCAAATTTTGTAGGAATTTTACTTGGGTTTGACTATAATAAAGTTAAGGAGTCAAATTGTGAAAATTTAAAAACTAAAAAGTGAAACACTTACGAGAATCTGGGCAACAGGACCAGCTTGGCCACAGGGTTTAAGGAAGAGATAGAAGAATTGAGAGAAGACGAGAATGCAAGCCATTTGAATAAACATTGTATTGAGTGGATTAAACAATGCATCTCCTTCTGGTAAACAAAACAACATTTTTGGATCCATTTTCTTGATTCGATTATGAGCATTCTTCAAAGATTAATGCGGGAAAGGAAAAAAAGTGTGAAAGAAACTTAAATTTATTGTAAAGCGAAGAATATATATTTTTCGGTTTCTTTATAAGTTTCAATGTTTTAAATTATTTTATTTTGGTTGGAGTTCGAGGGGTTTACAATTACTGATCTGCGTGATTATCCTTCAATTACTCCATGCCTCTATTTTTTCCATTATTTTTCTTGTCAACACAACTAATGTTTCCCCATTAAAAGCGGATAAAATTACTAAAATCGGAAAATGCATGTAATATAGAACAAATTAATAGGATAGTGTCGATTATAGCAAGAAAACTATAGAGACTTAACTTTTTATGACATTAGTTTCTTTCAAAGCATTTTATTTATCTAATGAATAAATTATAGCTTTTATGTACTTAAAGTTATTTTAGTACATTGAAATGTATTAAAAAACCAAAATAAATAAGTATATGTTAACTTATTTCTGTATAAATTATATATTTGTTTGCGTAGGATTTTCGATATATGCATTGATCGGTTGCTCTTTGAAATCGTTGAGGAAAATTGTCTAGTGAAAAGTAAATAAACATGCACTATAAATTATGCCGTTAAAACCGCTTGGAACACGGTGTTATCTGAAAATTATCCGATGCTCAAGTTAGAACATATCTCTAATGTTTTAGAAAATTGATTTTTGAATGATTTATTCAAATATAGAGTATCAATTTTGTTATATTTAGTCTATTGAATGATCTTCTTTTTCTGTTGAAATGAAAACACAAATTTATAGATCTTATCCTAGAACACTAGATCGTTGGATCCTAAGGTGGATAGTTCTGTCAGTAGACGATTTTCGCATGAGCCACATAAGTTTTAGATTTGGTATAACTAGCTAACCTAAGCACATTACCAGAAGCAAGTGTGCGTGTCGAATCAGAGTAATATTGGTAGTGGTACAATCTCGAGAGGCTTGTCACGTCTCATCCTATACATACTTCCCGTTTGAGAGTATAAAGTGCTGGTTGCTGCCGCATTGGTGGATGGAAAGACTTTCCGATGAGACTGGCACGAAAAGTCAGTCAACATATGAAGGTCTTTCATAGATTTGATATCCACATGTGACGTGTCGTAAACTGATTACGCAATACTTGCTAACCTAAAATTTTCCAACAATCTCTATTAACTTTTATGTTATTGTTTTAGCAAACAAAAAAAAAACTTTTATGTTATATAACAAATTGGTCGAGTTTGATATTATATTTTTTTATGATTAAATCTGTTGGAATATCAATCCAAGTCACACATCGGAAGTTTAGACAAAACGGTCTAATATAAAAGTCAAGTCCAGCTCTAATTAATATGATGTCTTTTGGAAAGGAATCCAAAAGCAAATCCGTGTGGGCTTGTCCACATGACCCAGAACGGACAATATCTATATTAATTGGAGGAGGAGTTGGACATAGAATTGAAAAACCCAATAATTGGTATCAGAATCCAGGTTCAGAAAAGGTGGACCTGGAGAAGTGGGTGTGAACTTCATGTTCGTTGTGAGAGGAACCCTCAAGGTGACCTCGCGATTAGAGGTTGTCGGTGTCTTGTGTCGAAAGTCTTTCTAACGGTGCCTCCACAAAGTTAGGTGAAGAGTTATGTTGGTGAGTACGGCGATACAAGATAGATACCAGGTTTCGCTGGAGGTTGGAAGCCAAAGGTATGTATGATTTTTGGTTTGAAGGGAAGATTGTTGGGATATCAATCCAAATCCCATATCGGAAGTTTGGACAAAGACGGTCTAATATAATAAGTCAAGTCAAACTCTAATTAGCATGAAATTTTTTGGGAAAGAGTCTAAAATTAAATCCGTGAAGGATTGCTCACGTGATCTAAAACGGACAATATCATACTAATAAGAAGAATTGGACGTGGAGTTGAAAAATCCAACAAAATCAAAAATTTATAACCGCATGAAAACAGGTGCATCCATCTATATTTTGGCCTAACATAGACATTCCACCTTTTTGTGTACAAGAAAACAAAATTCTGCCTCCATATATTTGTATATTTTATTTAACACCTCTTTAATTTAAATATATATATAAGGTTACAAGCTTCCAAATGACGAAACCATAGACATTAATCCCAATGACATCTCCCATGTCCTGTAATGCAAGATTAAGCTTATCTTGTCCAACTGCAGGAACCAGTGCAACTTGATGATTACAGTAACATATTAATATATAGTAGTTACAATATTTCTTGATTGTGAGTTTGTACTTATCTTACAATAAGATTCGTTCAAAGAAAAAAAGAATTATATATATATATATATATATATTTTTTTTTTTTTTTTTTTTTTTTTTTTCAAAGATTTATATTAAATGAAACCGGTGTTTGTTACATAGCCATGTCAAAAAAATGGACCAAACAATCAATAATGAAACCCAAAGTAGTTGAGTGTGGGATCACAGCTAATTACCGACGGAGGGGGAGAAAAGTCATGAGAAACAAAAGAGATGGCTCATCCTCAGCCAATTAATTAGCCATCGAGAGATCTATAACCCAATTCCTCGCATCTTTAATTTTTTTCTTTTTTCTTTGATAAAAAAGCCAATTCCTCGTATCCTATCTAAAATATCTAATAAATGCGTTTTTAATATAATTAAGACTGTTAATCCATCGAACACATGCATAGACATGTCCTGCTGGATAATAGTCATGAGCAGTATGCATCCAAATATGATTATACGTTGTAATGTACACATCAATCATAATAATTAAAAGATTTTTCCCACCATTCTTAAATAACTTGAGAAAATGTTAGTTTTATTTGATTCATCCAATAGTACATATCGGATATTCATTAACATTGTTTTTCTTTCTAGCAACTTCTAAGGAACGAAGTAATTATCTTCTTATATAATAAATTTAGTTTAAATGCACACACAAGTTATAGTTTATTCTCTATATATAGTGTAAAAAAGATTCATGAACATGCAAATCAAATCAAACATAAAACTGATAAAAGGAACAAAACAAAACCCTACTCTGTTTCTATATGGACGACTCGACTCGGCCTCTTCTCTCCGATTCCAACTCGTCCGAGTTAAAGCTTCAACGACCAAGATCACTCGACGAGACGATCGAGCAGTGTATCGGAAACTTTGGCTGGGCACAGTTTCTCCAAGCCGCTTTAGTCTCATTCGCTTGGGTCTTCGACGCTCAACAAACATTCATCACCGTCTTCACCGACTCACAACCCACGTGGCACTGCGTCGACTCCGACCGAGTCAACTCATTCTGCAACTCGTCCTCCAACCTCTGCACCTTACCCAACCAAACATGGTCGTGGGACTTCAACTCACACGTGTCAATCATATCCGAGTGGGACCTACAATGCGCCGGCTCGTTCCTCAAGGGTTTGCCTGCAAGCTCCTTCTTCCTCGGCTGTCTAGTCGGCGGCTTAGCTCTGTCTACGCTCGCGGACTCATCGCTGGGTCGTAAGAACATGCTCTTGATGTCTTGTCTCATAATGTCTTTGTCTTCGATGTTAACAGCTTTCTCAACGAGCATTTGGGTTTATGCGTTTTTGAGATTCGTGAACGGTTTTGGACGATCCACTATCGGAACTTGCGCGCTCGTTCTATCGACGGAGTTAGTCGGTAAAAAATGGCGAGGGCAAGTCGGTGCAATGGGTTTCTTGTGCTTCACGTTAGGGTTTTTATCGCTTCCCATATTAGGTTACATCAATAGCGGGAATTCTTGGAGGTATCTCTACGTTTGGACATCGATACCGACTTTAATCTACTGCAGTTTAGTCCGGATTTTCGTCCGGGAATCTCCTAGATGGCTTATCGTAAAAGGTCGTAAAGAAGAAGCCGTCTCAGTTCTCCAAAGCATTGCTTCTAATGCAATCACCATGAGTTTCTCAAGCTTAACTTTGGATGTACAAGAGGATCGATCAAAGTCAAACCCTGATGTTTATGACGCGTTAAAGATCTTGGTGAGGAAACCTTGGTCGCTTAGGAGATTATTAGCGGTTATGGCGGTTGGATTCGGTATTGGTATGGTTTACTACGGAATGCCATTAGCTTTAGCGAATCTAAACTTCAATCTTTACTTAGGTGTTGTCTTCAACGCCTTGTCTGAATTCCCAGCCTTTTTGATAACGTTTTTCTTCATTGATAAAATCAATAGAAGAGACGCGTTGATCGGATTCACGGCTCTAAGCGGAATCTCTAGCATTCTAATCGCTGCGCTAGGTCAACAAATAGGGTCACTACAGATTGTGTTAGAGCTGGTTTCATTTTTCAGCACATGCACCGCGTTTAACATGACGCTTATATACACGATTGAGCTGTTTCCGACGTGTGTGAGGAACTCGGCGATTGCGATGGTGAGGCAAGCGTTGGTGTTTGGAGGCGTTTTTAGTCCGGTGATGGTTGCTGCTGGTCGGGAAAATCAGTTTTGGTCCTATGGGTTGTTTGGTTTGGTCATAGGATTGTTTGGATTTTTTGTGGTTGGATTGCCGGAGACTAGAGGAAGTGTTCTATGTGACACTATGGATGAGGAAGAGTTTAAGAATTTGGCAAAGGAACAATTGATTGGCTGATTGATAGTGCTGTTCTTGCTTGATTTGTTGTAATGGTTAAAAACTATGCATGATTAACCGCAAGAAGGCCGTTTTAAAATAATTTGTAGTACCGTTCAAATTTTTTATCAAAAATATATTTAATACGGTAAAATCGTTATTTTTTATAATATATATCCTAATTTATATATAATATAATTTAAAAAAATTTAAAATTTTTTATTTTTAAGTCGGGATCATATTTCATTGCTCACTTGTACATACATGTTAAAAGACGGTCCGGTCTTGATTCAAATCGTTATGGTTTTAATATGAATCTGTAAACCACGGGTTAAATAGGGTTAACTCATTACAACAACTTTATTGGTTAAATAGGGTCAATCAAGAATATATATAACTGGGCAGAACATATATGTATGGAAAGATGGCTACAATCTAAAAATTAATATAAACTAATTACTTCAATTTGATTGCATGTAGTTATGCACAGTTTGATGAATCACAGTGCTGCATTAATTAATTCTATTGTTTATTGTTCAAAATCTAATATGTTTTTAACCTATAGTAAATATATAATATGTGCTATACGTTAAAAACATAGTTGGACTTGGATCTACCGAATCTTTTGTTGTTGTTGGTGAATTTTTTTTCAGAAAATAGGTTTTTTTTTTGTTGTGAAGACCCGGGAGATAGATCTCTCAGAATTTATTAAAAAAAAAAAAAAAAATTACACCCGGACTTGTCTTGGAAACCTAAATAAAATTACTGCCACATCCCACATGCCGAAAAATAACGAAGAAATAAGCGAATTCATATAATGAATTATTTTCTACTTACGCTGAGGTGGGCCGGTTTAGAGCAATTTTAATGGGAGTGATTTCATCAAGTTTTTTAATTATAATAAAAATAAATAAAAAATATGAAAATATTGTGGAGTTTAATTAGGTTCACTTAGTAGTCTAATTAGGTTTTTGAATATGATATTTTTTTTGTTAAGTAGGTTTTTGAATATGATATTCTTACGCTCCTTTTTTTCTCTTTTATAAAGAAGTGATGAATTTTAATTTTTTTTCCATGAACTATAAATGCTATTACTGTATGAAGTTTCTTGATTGACATATATACCCACATGAAATTGGATACAGAACATCTAAACGTGGTTACCTACCCAAGAGCTCCCTCTAGTTTCCATTCTAAATTTTCCTTTATACTGAATCATTTTATGCTTTATTTTTATTTTTATTTTTATAATGGGTATATTTAATTTAAGCGAGTAAATGTTTAACAGCGTTAGTGGAACAAGACAAGCTTTGCAGAGCAAATCAAATCAGATATTATGCTTTCTCTCTCTCCATTTCAAATATTATTATATCTTTTACATTTTATTTTCATTTTTATTTTCTTTCTTAAAAGTAGTTCTTTTTTAATAACTTTTTCGTTTTCTTGAAGCAAGAAATTAGTTAAATAATGTATAGTTTACTATTAGAGACCTAAAGTTCAACCTGCTTTTACCGAGACCGAATGACACGTCATCAGTCCCGCTACCAAAATGCATAATGATTTTATTTTTAACATAAATCAAACTTAACAAAAATGTTTATACTCATTTTCCAAATCGATTCGCCACTAGACCAATGTGCATCTGGCGATAACAAAATTTACTTTTAAAAAAACTATAAAAAGTTTCATAGTCAACATGATCAGCCGCTGGAAATTAGATATAAAATATACAAAACGTGATATACCTTAGTACCTACCCATAAGCCCACCCCAAACCCCACGCCAGCATCACGTCCAAGATATTGAATCTATAAAGACTTAAACACAACAAACAATTTCCCAATATTGTTAGTGTTCATTGCTAACGAGCACACAACTCTACACACACACACACACGCAAACATGACGATGACGATGACGAGCCTTACCACATCATTACCATACCATATTCAAATCCTACTAGTCTTTATCATCTCCATAGCATCAATCACTTTATTGGGCCGAATACTATCAAGGCCCGCCAAAACGAAAGACCGGTCTCGACAGCTTCCTCCGGGCCCACCAGGATGGCCCATCCTCGGCAACTTACCGGAACTAGCCATGACTCGTCCTAGAACCAAGTATTTGCACCTCGCCATGAAAGAGCTAAAGACAGAGATCGCATGTTTCAACTTCGCCGGAGTCCACGCCATCATCATACACTCCGACGAGATCGCCAGAGAAGCTTTAAAAGAGCGAGACATAGATTTCGCGGACCGGCCTCATATTTTATCCATGCAGATCATCGGAGACAAGAACAAAACAATGGGAAACTCACCCTACGGTGAACAATTCACGAAGATGAAAAGAGCGATCACAACGGAACTTATGTCCGCTAAAACGTTGAACATGTTGATAGCTTCGAGAACCATCGAAGCTGATAATCTCAATGCTTACGTTCACTCGATGTATCAACGGTCCGAGACGGTCGACGTTAGAGAACTCTCGAGGGTTTATGGTTACGCAGTGACCATGAGGCTGTTGTTTGGTAGGAGACATGTCACGAAAGATAACGTTTATTCGGACGAAGGAAGGCTAGGGGAAGAGGAAAAGAAGCATCTCGGGGCGATTTTCGGAGCTTTAAACTGTTTGCCAAATTTTTCTCCGGGGGATTACTTGGACAGATGGTTTGCAGGTTGGAATTTTGATGGTCAAGAAGAGAGGGCGAGAGTGAATAACAATATTCTTCGTAGTTACAACAATCCGATAATTGACGAGAGAGTCGAGTTATGGAGGAAAAAAGGCGGTAAGGCTGCTGTTGAAGATTGGATCGATACGTTCATTACGCTAAAAGATGAAAACGGAAAATACTTGATCACGCCAGACGAAATCAAAGCTCAATGCATTGTAAGTAAAACAAAAACAGAAAAACTCTTATAAATAGTAACCGACCCAAGTGAGTGTAGACTAGTGGCATATGGTGAAGTCTTTCCTAAGGAAGTTGAACCTCATCTCCCTAGTTCGAGACCCTTGGGATGGGAAGATTTAAGCCCAATAAAATTATTCTATTTCGATTTGTGTTTCGTTACAGGAATTTTGTATAGCAGCAATAGATAATCCGGCAAATAACATGGAGTGGACACTGGCGGAAATGATAAAGAACCCGGAGATTCTCACAAAAGCTATGAAGGAGTTAGACGAAGTGGTGGGAAAAGACAGGCTTGTTCAAGAATCAGACATACCAAATCTAAACTACTTAAAAGCTTGTTGCAGAGAAACATTTAGGATCCACCCAAGTGCTCATTATATCCCTACTCATGTCGCCCGTCAAGATTCCACCCTCGCGGGTTACTTCATTCCCAAAGGTAACGAAACTTGTGTATTTGTATAGGTTTTCACGTCAATGATAGTTATAATTTTAGCGTTACGTACATATATTAAATAAAATCATTGGTTTTGGACAGGTAGCCACATTCATATAGGCCGTCCAACAATAGGCCGTAACCCTAAGATATGGAAAGATCCATTGGTATACAAACCTGAGCGTCACCTCGAAGGAGATGAAATCTCAGAAGAAGTTTCTCTAGTCGAATCAGAGATGCGTTTTGTCTCCTTTGGCACCGGTCGACGTGGCTGCGTCGGTGTTAAAGTCGGGACGATCATGATGGTTATGTTGTTGGCTAGGTTTCTTCAAGGGTTTAATTGGAAACTCCATCCTGATTTTGGACCGTTAAGCCTTGAGGAAGATGATGGATTGCTCATGGCTAAGACTCTTCTCTTGTCCGTCGAACCACGCTTGGCACCGAACCTTTACCCAAAATTCCGGCCTTAGAGAAAGAAAGAAAAAACAAGACTCCTTGTCGTGTCTCTGTTATGTTATCAAATGCTTTGTCGTTTCTATGTTATGTTTATTGCCGTACTGTTTGTTTCTTGTTGTTTTAGACCAATCCATTGTCATAAAATGCCATCGATTCACTCGTTGTGTCTCCTATTTTTTTCTTTTTTTCTTTTTTTCTTTTTGTATCTTCGTTACTTAGTGAACACCAATCAAACATTCGAAGCGGCATGATTACAACTTAGGAGCTGAACGATCATAGTACAGCGTAGGTAGGACTATAGTAGGGATAGTAATATTGGTGACATGACAACACTAAGATCGTTCCATTATCAGGATAAATGTGACCACCTACCCAGTGTCCCTTATATATATATATATATACTCGGAAAAGTAGTTTAATTTTGGTAAAATTCGATATATTCAACCGGCTGAATCAAATATCTCATGATGCGTATAAACGTTATTTAAGTATTATGAGAACAAATTTCAAGTCGTTGCATGGTTATAAATTTTAACTATATTTAAGTTATAAAATTTGGTGGACAAAAAAAAGAATTTCAAACGTTTTAATACTGAGCTCTTCAATAATATATCATATATTAAAAATATTAAATGTTTACACTATATAATACCGTAAAAATATAATATATGTATATACCAAATTATAGTTGGTTTTCTAACTAATTCACTCTCGTTTTTAACAAAAATTTCGTTGTCGAACCGTTCAATTTCGATAAGATATCTTTTCATTTAGCCGTCTTACTGAAAACTAATTATTTTGTTTACATTTCTACAAAATTTGATAAATATCAGATTGCAAGAAGATATCATTGGAATTAATCGACAAATGAAGTTAATAGAGCAAAATTGAAAATTAAATTTATTTTTTCTTTAAGAACAGTTATGAGTTGAAAAATGAAGTGAATCAAAGTTGATGATATACATATTTTTCCCCTATAAAGAAGAGATGGAACTAGAATTATATTGGTCAGGCTCCACCATCGTAATGGGATGCGACAACCATGCCAATGTATCATGATTCATGAAATAATTTGGTACATAAAATTATTAAAAAAAAACATTGTAATATAAACGTGGTTACCAACCCATAGGCCATAGGCATCCCAAATCCACGTGAGCAAGATGTGGAGGACTGAATATACATTTAGTATATTATTCACCATTTACTACTACCAGTTTCTCACTTTTCGTTCTCACGAGTCATAAGTCATAACTCATAACTATACAATACACCAAACATGAACCATGGCACCATGCCACGTTGTCATATTATCCAAGCTAATGGGTCGAGTTCTACCCAGGCCCATTAAACCAAATGCCGACCTAAACATCTTCCTCCATGCCCACAAGTATGGCCCCTAATCGGAAACATAACTGCCATGGCCAATATTCCTGGTTTTTTTCTGCTGGTTAACCGGAATTAGGCTGAACTCAGAGTAATCTTAGAAATGTCAAATATTTTGATCGCTTAGAACGTCTATTACAATAACCGAGAAAAATCCCAACAATTTTTGTAGAAGGTGAGACAAATGGATTAACCAGGTTTAACGTAGACGAAGATTCGCGGTGTCCACGTCCAGACTAAGGGAGTGATGGGTAAGGACTTTAACTATAGACTGTTACTTTATTTTATTTATTTTTAATTATTGTAGAGAATTTAACTTTAAAATAGTTGGTTGTGACTTAAAAAAAATAAAAGTCAGATTTTGTAGGCTTTTAAAAAAACTAATGAAACAAAAACAAAATTTAAAGAAAATGGCTGTGAGAATTTTTAGGAAAAATTTGAGGACTTTAAAGACTTTTAAATCAAAAAAGTCTGATTGGGTAAATTGTGACTTTAATAACTTTAATTTTTTTTAAAGTCTTTACAGTTTTAAAAGTTCAATTGCCAATCACCTCCTAAAACTTTCGACGAAACTATAGCAAAATCGTCGAATATCAAAGATGACGATTCGCGGCGTCCATATCCAAACTATAACCTCCAACGAGATTATAGCAGGTTTTGGAAGTTTTTAAAAAGAAAGACTCTTGAGAAAAAGAATTTTGTGCTTGACTTGTAAAATAGTTGAATAATCGAAGACGAAGATTTGCAGCGTCTGACTAGGGTTTCCACAAAATCTATTATATTATTAGAAATGTAACTATGCACCAAAATGAAAGTTGAATTTTTATTACATCAAATTTTTTGTTGTCTTTAAATAAGTTTTATTTTAAACGGATATTTTCTTTGATGATATTAAAATTGAATTTTATTACATCAAATTTGCTTGATGTCACAATATTTTGTTTTATGATTTAGTTATTATGGATATATATAGATATCAAATTTGATGATATTAAAATAATTCCAATCCTTATCTATTCTTTCTTTGATTCTTATATATACCTTCATCTCTATTTCATTGTCAAACATATCATCAACTCTCTCCTTTTTTCATATATTTTTCTCCGTCGTATGTTCTTTAGTTCTTATAATCGTCTGTTCTGTATAATTTTTTGGTGCTCCGTTTTTTGTATAATAGATAATTTGTTTTTTTATTTTCCAGGATTTGTGTATTAGTACTTCGATCGATAAGGTATGTTTTCTTTGTTGTATGTGTATAAAATATGATCCATAATAATTTAATATATCAGATGTTAATAACATGTTTGTTGTTTTTGCAATGATCGTCTTTTTTTTTTTGGAACCCTAACGACTAACCCTAGATTTTCTAATAAATATTAAACCTAGATTCTCATCTCTCATTTTCATAATCGGGCGTTATATATATTTTCTCTCTTCTTCGTTATTGGGTTTGGTAAATCCTGATATATTTTTTTTTCTTCTAGATTTTTTATAACAGGTTTCGAAGAAGAGACATAAACACCATCTTTGTCTTGGTCTTCTTAAGAAAGTAAGTAACAAGCTATCTCTCTTCTTCCTCCATCAATATCAACTGAAATCAAGAATCTTAGGTAAACACTCAGAATTCAAATTATATGATTTGTTTTTCGTAAGTATCTATGTTTGAGATCATGGATGAGAATTACTTGAAGTAGTTTGTGATAGGTTAAAACCGGTTCTCTACACAGAGAACATCTACATAATCCGTGAAGAAGATCATGTTGGGAGATGTTGTTTAAACTTATAAGTACCACTAAACTTATAAGTACCACTAATGGAGGACGAACATGTTTCTTCAATGTCGTGTACCTTAAGGCAAGTGATTTCTGTGGAGAATATCTTTTCACGTGGCATTAGATCCTCAATATTTGTCTCACTTTCCGACAAAAATAGTACAAGCTCTCACCGAAGTCGAAGCCTTTGCTCTTGCAGCAGAGGATCTCAAATCCGTCGCCTCACATCACAACTCATACGCCTCCATAGCAAACAACTCCAACATACTTTCAGGTTCGGTCTCTCTCTGTTTGCTCCGGTCAAGTTATATTGTGAAATTAGCGTAAGGAAAGTATATTCCGGTTTCCAAATTATAGTTATAGAAATCGAACCAAATTAAGAACCATTTGGTTCAATTTGATACGGTTTGGTTTTGGTTTAAATTCGGGTTTCTACCAAAATCTACATACCACGGCATGGCGGAGCATTTTGGGGGGGGGGGGGGGGAACCTAGCCAAAAAATTATGCGATGTTTTGCTTATCTCACTTTAAATTCATCAAAATAGATATTCGAGGGGTACAACTTACGCAATAAGAAAAAGAGAGTGGTTATGTTGGGTTGAAATTTTTCTTGGACTATTTTCGTGTCTCCCGAGGATGGTTTCTTCTATCTTGGCTTCGTAATTTTTCATTAGGTTCTTATAAACCAGTGATTGGACTATTGTAGGAACTTAGTCATCATTCACAACTATATCTACAAGGCGTTCATAATGCATGTCAAGAACTTATCTTTATATAAACCGCACAGTATGAATATGCAAGTGGAGAAGGCTTGGGCCAAGATTAGAGAATGGAGAACCAGGAGAAAAAAAAAGAAAGAAAGGAGTTTGTACTTTAGCTAATCATGTCTAAATTATATGATCTGAAACAAAACAATGTAATAGATATCAATCTTTGGAATGCTTCAATGGAATGGTGATCGCGATTCACTTGAGTTTGAAGCGTTCTCAAAATGGGTTCTAGAAATTGGTATGGAAAATTTATTAAAAGTCGTAGTGGAGAAGGCGAAATTGACATTCCCGAAGATTTGTTGATTACTGATTGCATGGATCCTATATAAGCAATAGTGAGAAAGATTTATGGTGAAAAGTTCTTATGATTTTTATATGGTAACACATCCAAACTAAACTCATCCAGACTATCACATTTACTATAAAAATAGAAAGAACCGACATAAATATTGTATATTTAAAAGAAATTATCAATGAAAAATAGTAACCAAACAACAATCAAATACTACGAAAGATTTACATTAAAACCGAGAAAAAGTTTTCGCTACAAAATACAAAAACACAGATTGGTTTAATCCAAATATCCAAACATACGAACGATGATGGTGTACAATAACAGACTAACATTAAAATCACGTAAAGTATTTACAAAACTTCCCACCAAATTCTTGTGTTATTTTTTTAAATTCTTTTTGTAAGTTTTCACGCATAAGTAATTGTATGTTGTATTGAGGATAACATCAAGATCTGGTTTGAACATTTTGATTACAGATAAGAATGGAAACTTCAAAACAGAACTGTGAATGTTGTCTACGATGAAATCTTCCAAAATATTTGATTTCAAGTTTTAGTGTTGTATTGTTTTTAAAGTGTTACATTTTAGATTATTTTAGATTAATTCCGTTTGATTAAATGACTATCTTATTATCATTTAAAGTGGTTCCCTTGGTTTAATCTTTTGTGAGTTTTGATTTAATTTATTAGTATGGTAAATTGTGCGCTACGTAAGAGTTATATTTTTGTTTACTCGAATTTGACTATTAGACGTGTTATTCAAAATAATTCATATTTATAAGTTACGTGAGACATTTATACTGTAATTTTACACTAATAGATGTATACGAATATGATTTGGATTTACTTATTGTAATTGATTTATGTTTTAATTTCAAAAAATTTATCCCCGCGCAGGATCTAAAGAAATATTAGCGAATGTGATCTATTTCTTTTTCAGAAGGTTCATCTGCATCTAATTCATAAAAGTTTAGATTATGGAAACTAATATCGATTTTTATGAATCAATATTAATTAATTAGTTTTTTTTTTATAGATAACAATAGTATGTGAATTAATTTCTTTCCTATCATTTGCGTTTTATTTCAACACAAATATTAAAGTTACAAAACGAAAATCCTTAATTTTCAAGATGACACTCGAAATATTAAAAATATTATCCAACTCATATTCATTTTTACATGCTTAAATTTAAAAACTAACAATCATGCATATTTAATTTTTATAAATAATAAAATCAAATATTAAATACTAATGTTAATTTATTCTTCTGAAAATTTTCATGCCCGTGTTATCATTAAATAACGTGTGCGGGCCATCAACTAGTTATCATTAAATACTTTTTGTTTTAAAATTTCCGCAAAATTATCTAAATTTTTTTGTTTTCCTAGGGTTTTAATTGGCTCATTGATAACGATCCATAAATAATGGTTTTGCATAATACTGTAGAGGTTAGCACGTCACCATTTTACCCTTTCCCATATGTGCAATAAATGAAATAATCGTTGAGACCAAGTTCATTTTTTTTTGTTTTTTAATAATCGTATAGTAAAAAAATGTATATTACTTGAATCACACACAAGTCACTGAGTGACTTATTAAAAAATCACCAAAAAAGAGAACATTTCCATTAAGATTTCAAATCACGCCACACAAACAAAAATGAATTTCATGTACATTTAGCATATAAATGGTTCGTTAACATAACGGTCATGACAATACAAACCTGGTTGTTGACTATATCCATTTCTCTTGAGCATCGCTCTAGCTTTCATAACTATCTTTTTGTTCGTAATCTTCTTGTCCTTTCTCCTCTCCGACAATATCGTCTGAATCGTATCACTGAATGCTCCATAAGCTTTTCTAGTTCTTGTCACATAAACATCTTCGGATCTTTCATCTGTTTGACATCCACTTAACAAAACCCCCTTGTCGAGATACAAACTTGGGACTCCAGATCCAGCTGCACCACCTGAATTAACGCCGCTCTTGCTTCGGATCATACCAAGCCATCCTCTGTGACCATTTATTTTCATGGAATTGGCGAGAGTCATACTCGGGCTCGAGTCTTCGCCGAAGAACCTGACAAGTGCTGGTCTTATATTCCCATATTTGATATCGGTTTGTCCGGTTTGTTCCGCGAGAAGACTCATGTAGCTATCGAGAGGTAGATATCTTGTTTTCATATCGATTGTCTCACCGTCTTCTAATTCGACCTCTCTGGTAAAGCTTTCTTGGCCGCTTCCACGTTCTCTCTGAGAACTCGATATTCCACAAGCCCCTAGCAAACTCGTTACAATGCTACCTAAGAAATTAGCAATCCCGGATTTCGGCGGATCCACGTGGCTATCCCCGATCTGTTCCTTTACCGCCTCGATGAGTCCACCACTATGACATGAGTCCGAGATTATCGTCAATCGGCATCCTGTTTTGACCTTTGACAACATGTCTCTAAAGTCATCGTCTACAAACACAATTTTGGCAAGAAGGTGATTAGAACAAACCGGAAAATAGTCCAAAACACCAATACATTCATGTCACAATATAATTTAAAACCTGAATTAACAGCACAATCATAGAGATTCAAGGTAAATCGAAAGTTGCGAATTGCTCTGTCTCCAAAACAGAGTGCTCTGTATTTCATGGTCGGGACAAGTGGGATATGTTTAGGCCATCAGATTTCAGATGCACAGAAACGTGAAACAATGCAGAAAAAGAATATCGAAACCATAACAAACAAACAAATATAATTTAAAACCTAAATTAACACCCACAATCATAGAGATTCGAGGTAAATCGAAGTTGTGAATTGCTCTGTCTCCAAAACAGAGTGCTCTGTTTTTCATTGTCAAAACAAGTGGGTTATGTTTAGGCCATAACATTTCAGATGCACAGAAACGTGAAAAAAATACAAAAAAAGAATATCGAAACCATAACAAACAAACAAAAAAGGGATTACTTTTGAGATCACATACCCATTATCAGATTCATATCACAAGGAGTGATGCACTCGTCAAACTTTGTAGCGTCATTTTTTCCATCCACTGTTGGGATTCTCGTGCCATGTCCACTGTAATGAAAGACCAGAACATCGCCTGATTCCGCTTTGCCGATGAGATTTTCCAGAGCATCGCGGATGTTCTTGCCAGTTGGTTGGGTGTAGGATTTGTCTGTGTCGATCAGTAGTTTTATGTGTTCGCTTGAGAATCCGAAACTGTCGATTAGGCAACTCCGCATCCGACGGACGTCGTTGACACAGCCACGTAACTCCACGGCGGTTCCTGGATAGTTGATTCCGATCAAAACGGCTTTCTTCGCCATTGACCAATATGAATGAACGAATGAATGAAGACCTTATCTTTTGTTTTTTTTGGGGGGGAGAAGAGTCTCTGTTTTTGTTTTTGTTTTTGGTAGTTTTCTGAGAATTGTTTTTATTCATTTTATTTATAAACGAATGATTTAACATTTAAAACTATGAGACCAATGGTCCAATATTGTCTGACTTCGCCAATATTGTTATTTGGCCTTTTTCTTTTTCGGGGAAACTTCGTTGGGTGCTGTTAATGGCCTTCAGGTCTCATTTTATATTATCTGGGTCTTTTTAATATCAAATATTAATATAACTATGTTGTATATATATAATTTTTTTTATTAGGAAAACTAATAAACATGAGAGCTATTAAGCTAATCATTTGGATTAGTCTACGGATGGCCAATTAGGAATTATAATTAGGTTTGTTTTATTTAACAAGAGTTGGCATTATCTTACTAGTAATTTCCCTTGCAGTCGTCTATGGACAGTTTTCTTAATTCCCTTTTTAGGAAACTAATTTTAAGCTCTTTAGGGTTGGTTTTTGTTTTCGACTCATTTTTTTTAATTTTCTTACAGATTTTTCTAGAGATGACCATTCGGTTATTCGGTTCGATTTTATACGTGGATGCTTAAAAAGCAAAATCGAAAACAAACATCGCTACATTTGGATGCTACATGCGAGTGAATAAATAGTAAACACATTTGACAAAAAAATAAATAAATAAACACTATCGGTATATGTATTAGCCCAATAGTTTCGGCCCAATAATATAAAATGGCCCATCTTTGCTTATGCATTTGTCTGTACCACTTGTATAGCCCAACTTCTTATACTTTCTTCGTTTCTCAGCAAGGACCATGCGATGATGATGAACAAAGGCGGTGGTTCCGGTGGCGGTATGGCCGGATCCGGTGGAGGAAGCGGACCGACGGCCGCCGCGGCAGCCGCTGCTTTACAGAAGCAAAAGGCGTTGTTACAGAGAGTAGAGACTGACATCACATCTGTCGTCGATAATTTCACGCAAATCGTCAATGTCGCGAGGGTAAGTGATTTCTTTCGGTTTTATACTTAGGATTTATCAGAATTCAATTGAAAATTGCCATTCTCGGAAATCTATTGGCAAAAGTTTCGAAATTTCTGGCTGTTTATTGAATTGAACATGTTTGGTTTTGGTTGGTAGGTGAGTGATCCTCCGGTGAAGAACTCTCAGGAAGCTTACATGATGGAGATGCGAGCGTCTAGAATGGTAAATGATTTTTTTCAGTTTATCGAATTCGAATGATTTCTTTTTGGATACATGCGATTAGGGTTCATGGTTTAGGGTTGCATTTGGGATCTGAAGCTCACAGATGCAAAAATGTTTTGAATCTCCGAGATCTAATTTTACTTTGCTTCAACTGGGTTTGCTTTGTTTAGCTTGTCCCCTCACTGTCTTTGTTGAATGATTTGTTTTAGGCATATGGGTTAGGGAAATTGCATAAAAATATGGTTTCAAGGTTTTAGGGCAGCAGATGTGGATCCAAAGCTCACTGATCTGAAGCATTCACTTTTGTTTTCGACTGGGTTTGTTTTGCTGGCTTATGCCCTCATTGTGTTTTTTTTTATAACCGAGTTCTTCATCGATGGTGGTGTAGGTTCAAGCAGCTGATTCTCTTTTGAAACTTGTATCGGAGCTGAAGCAAACTGCGATTTTCTCTGGATTTGCATCACTAAACGATCATGTGGAACAAAGAATTGCAGAGTTTGATCAAGAAGCCGAGAAGACAAATCGATTGTTGGCTAGAATAGGCGACGATGCATCTGCCAGTCTTAAAGAGCTCGAGTCTCACTATTACTCTTCTGCTCAGAGATTGACTCTAGACATTTAAGAGATTTTAAAATCCAGAAAAATAGCAAATTGCAGGATGTTCTTCTGATTACTAAAGCCAAATCTTTAGGCTACGTAGTCCGATAAAAATGGGCATTAGCTTCTAAGCTATTTTGTAATCCAACTTTTTTCTAAGCCTCTATGCCAAAGCAGAAAATATGTACATTAGTTCAAATTATTCAATGGAAGAAGCTCTTTCATTTGATCATATAATTGTACTGCCTAATTTCGATTTTACAAAGAATGTTCTTCTATGCAGAATCCGTATGTTTTACAGAGAAGTAATGATTTTTCATCTAAATTTCAGTATTCTAACATAATGTTAATGTATTCAAGATAATTATTTTCTTTGGCTGAAAAAAGAAAAACAATATAGAGAAGGAAGAGAGGTTTAAGGATATTGTCTTCTACTGATCAAAAGACCTTTTCTTCCTTCCACCATACCCACTTTATGTGGAATTTTTATAAAATGCTTGTCTCCACTCATTGTTTCCCTATTTTCCACCTTATTTTCTTAATTCCAAGCTTTTTCTTTTATCCCCAAAAAGAAAAAGAAAACAAAAAAACAAGAATTGGAACTAAATTTTGCTCAAAAATCCTTAATGGTTCCCGGAGACTTCAGCCATGGAAGACTAAATGTTAATAATCTTTTAATGACATCACGACGTGCTCACCTATCTTTGTATACACAATGAAGCTTTGTTATATTCGTGACAACACGTAATGTCGGAATCTTAATGATAAAACAAAGTCATCCAAAATTGATGCTTTAAAGACAACGAAAATTTTGGTTTCTTCTCACTACTACGTGGGAAGCAAGACACTCTTGATCTAAAAATTCTCGCCGGCGATGTTGCTGAAACCCGGAAACAAGATTGTCTCGCCGGAGGTAATCTCTTGATTAAACACATAATTTTATGCTCATTTGAATAAAGAAAGTGTTAGGAGTTATACGGATATATACACATATCATATTAGATATACATGTATCTTAATTAGATAAGTATAACTATATATTTGTCTAGTTAGGGTTGCCGAATCTTATGTCAAATAAAGTCAAGAAGTTTTACAGAAAGCTGTAAAATTCATAATCCTAATAATGTTCTTTTGTTTTGGCTTGTGCAGACGAGTCATCATCGTGACTTAGCCTCAAACTCATCAAACCATAAATCTCAACAACAACAATCGCGCAAAGATGCGCAGAAGCAATTTGATCAAAAGAAAAAGAAGATTGAAGAACATCTAGAGCCGTCTCTAATAATCAATCAAAACAATCGTCATGTTCACAATAACATGAGCTCACGAAGCAACAGCATGGAAAGCACATCATCTAACAATCACTCTAAGCCTCACACAGGAGGAGATATTAGGTGGGACGCAGTGAACTCTCTGAAATCGAGAGGAATCAAGCTCGGAATAGGCGATTTTCGCGTTTTGAAACGGCTAGGTTACGGAGATATCGGAAGTGTTTATCTCGTAGAGCTCAAAGGAGCAAATACGACGACGTATTTCGCGATGAAAGTGATGGATAGGGCTTCTCTTGTGAGCAGGAACAAGCTGTTGAGAGCTCAAACGGAGAGAGAGATTTTGTCTCAGCTTGATCATCCTTTCTTGCCTACTCTTTACTCTCACTTTGAGACTGATAAATTCTATTGCTTGGTCATGGAGTTTTGTAGCGGTGGCAATCTCTATTCCTTGAGACAAAAGCAACCGAACAAGTGTTTCACTGAAGAAGCTGCAAGGTTAGTACAGAAACAGAGTAATTAAACAGAGCAAAAACAGAGTTTAGAAACCAAATTGAACTATAGAAACTAAAAGGAAACCACTAGTATTTCGTTCGGATTTGCTTGTTAGCAACATATAATTTAATATGAAAAGTTAAGGTTTTAAGCGGTTTATTTCTTTTTTGGTTCAATTTGGTTTATGTTTAGTGGTAGTTTTTTTTTTTTTTTTTGTCAATAGCATGCATTCATACGGTCTTGAATTTGGGTGGTGACGTAGTGACATTTGTACCAAAAACCACTAGGTTACAACTTACATGGTTGATAATGTTATTGTTAGTTTAGACATATAAAAATGAAACCGAATCAATTTATTTCCTCATCGATTTTTTGGTACAATTTCGGTTGGTTTCGCTAGGATTCAACATTTAGCAAAAAAAAATACTCTAATTTGAAGAAGATTTTTTAAAAAATGTTTAATCAGATTATTTCTTTTTCGGTTTCAATTTGTTGTATAAAAATGTCGAAAAAATGAGATTGAATCGGTTTACTTCATCTTCTATTCGGATTCGAGATCAATATTTTCGGTACGATTTCGGTTTGTTTCATGTCGAAAATATGAACTAAAATGTTTGGTTTTGTTGCTTAAACAGGTTCTTTGCATCAGAAGTGTTATTAGCATTAGAATACTTACACATGCTCGGAATCGTATACCGAGATTTAAAGCCAGAGAATGTTCTGGTTCGAGACGACGGTCACATTATGCTCTCCGATTTCGATTTATCCCTCCGGTGTTCAGTCAACCCAACACTCGTCAAATCTTCCTCCGTCCACGTCAACGGTGGCGGAACCACCGGAATCATCGAGGACGACACGGCGGTCCAAGGATGTTACCAACCATCAACATTCTTCCCACGAATCCTCCAATCCTCGAAAAAAACCCGAAAATCCAAATCCGATTTCGACGGATCATTACCAGAACTCATGGCGGAGCCGACAAACGTGAAGTCAATGTCTTTTGTCGGAACCCACGAGTATTTAGCTCCGGAGATTATCCGAAACGAAGGTCACGGAAGCGCCGTCGATTGGTGGACATTCGGAATATTCATCTACGAGCTTCTCCATGGAGCGACGCCGTTTAAAGGGCAAGGAAACAAAGCGACGCTTTACAATGTGGTCGGACAACCTCTGAGATTCCCGGAAAATTCTCAGGTGAGCTCGACGGCGAAGGATTTGATCAAAGGTTTGTTGGTGAAAGAGCCGCAAAAGAGAATAGCGTATAAGCGAGGCGCGACGGAGATCAAGCAACATCCTTTTTTTGAAGGTGTGAATTGGGCGTTGATTCGTGGTGAAACGCCGCCGCATATGCCGGAGCCGGTGGATTTCTCATGTTATGTGAGGAAGGAGAAGGAGTCTTTGCCGGCGTTGACGGCGGCGGTTACCGACGGAGAGAAGAAGAAGATGTGTGATAAAGCTAGTGATCCTGATTACATCGATTTTGAATATTTTTAGCAAATTTTAAGCAATAATGAGGATTATATTTTTAAGTTTTTTCTCTTTTTTTTGTACCTTTAGAAATCTTTGAAGTGTACAATATGATGGAACTTCTTGGAGTAACAACGTATTTTTCTCATCAAATATCAGTGTTTTTTTTTATAATCGGATAATTGCGGATACATATCGAATAAATGTAATTTAGTATCTAAAATTACTATTCAAACTTTCATTTAGTTGGAATTGGGTTAAGATATTTTAAGTATTTTGACTAATTGCAAATTTACAAGTAATATAAGGTAATTTTTTTAATAATTTGAGTAATTTTTTATAAAAAAAAACTTTTTGTGATTTTAAAACAATCATATATATAATAAAAGAATTTATTTCTATTTTTAGTGTTCACTTAATTAAATATATTTATTTATTGTATCAGTCCACATCATCAAACAATGTGTAAATCTAGATTAGAATCGTATCCAACAATCTCATATAAAACTGTAAAAACAACTCCCTGCTCAAACAATGTCCTCCATCTTCCAACTTACTACATATAACAAAGTTGTTGATTGTGTACTTCTTTTTGTCCCACGAAATATGTCTTTGTCGCCAGCAATTTATCCACGTGCATCTACAATGCAACACCACAAAAACAATTTCATGTTCTAAGCAACATATATTACCTATATTTTGTTAAATCAAAGTCATTTCTCGGAATTCTCGAAAGTTTTTATAATATCCAAAATATAGAAAAACAGTTTTAAGATCCTACTGCTCAACAAACCTATTCCAATTGGATATGCCACGTTTATAGATACTAAATTAGAACCTTACTAATTTGGAAAAGAGTATATGCATATAAGTCCAATCGAATAAGAGAATAATAAACAAGTATTGTTGGTATTTATTGAAATGTGACTCAAAGTAAATACGTGTTGCACAAAATTGAGTGGCACAATTAATACATGTGTGTATGTTGTCTTTTGTGAAATGTTTTTGTCTGGTTTGATCAAAAGTAAAAATTATCAAAGAATGACCATTTTTGTTGTTGTCTCAATTTAGATAATGTTTTACCTTTTCAGTGCATCAATATTATTTGTTTTTCTTAACTAACATGATTTAATTGAAGTGAAATTCATATCAAAGAACCGATTAATATATACTTTGTAATAGATGCAAGAGAAATCATTTTACTAATAATTGCATTATATTTACTCAAAATTCTCTTATGATTTGCTCAATTTTTTGTGTTTTGCATAATTGTTAATTCATTGAATTTTTTTGTTGAACGTTCACCTAAGTATTTTGAATACTAGAAACTGATCAGTGCATTGCGCGGATTTAATATCAAATGCATTTTAATTTTATTTTCTAAAATTTTATTTTTTGTGTTTTTGCCTTTAGTTTTTTTTTAAATTGAAAAATTAAACAGATAGAATTCAATATTTGTGAATTTTCCAAACTTTTCTATATTTTTAAAATATTCTATCTATAACAATAAAATGAGATTGGCTGTAAAGATAAGAACATAATTGACATTGAGAAAGGTCTTATGGAATATTTATGTGGAACTTTCACTTTAAAATAAAAATTCATTAATAAAAAGGTTTAATTGCCAGTAATTATGTGATAAGAGAAAAATTGGCATACTATACTTAAAAAAATAGTAAATTAAGATTTGTGGATTCCAATAAATACCCTTTCTTTCTAAATCTCTTATAGTTTGAAAATCACAGTTGTGTTAATTCTTTAAATACAAACTCAAAAAAATTACCTGATAATATGTACTTTTTTACCCGCTAGAGTAAATTGTCTGGAGCCAAATCTTTTTCCAGAAACAGAGTTTAGTGACAATAGAAAAGTTTGCTTGCTTACCTCATTTCATTTGTAACGCGCGTCGTGTATTTCCTTTTTTTTTTTTATTACGAGATATAACTATTGGGCCGCAACGAGATATAACTATTGGGCTGAATATAAAGCCCATTAAATGATTTTCTTTGTTATTAAGTCGAAAAATAATATTTTTGAGAGTAGATCGAAGCTTTGTTTGAAAAACACTGCAATGGCTGCTGCGTTGTTTCAAGCAGAGATGTCAATGTTATCCTCTACATTGGCACGCTCATACTCGATTCCTTTCCGAAAAACTCTAATGGCCTTCGATTTTCGAATTGCAATGGAACGAAACCCTTTTCCCAGAATTCGACGTTCTCGTGTTGCTGCTTTCAGCTCGTCTCCTTCGCATTCGCGAAATTTTCCAATTCCAGGTAAATTTTTTGAAATTTGGTTATCGAAGCCTGATTTTAGATAATAAAATCGAGTAGCTACGAAACTTTAGGGATTTTCATTAGCTTTATGTGTTAAAAGTTCGTCTTTTTTTTCTATTCGTTTCAGGGCTAGAGGATGTTTTTGTTGGTTATCTATTTGGGAAGAAGAAGGCAACAGAAGTAGCTCATGTGTGGGTACTTTAAACCCAGAACTTAAACTCCATTTTTCATATGATCTATGGAGTAATAAAAAGAAAAAGAAAAAGGTTTTTTAATATGTCTTCATATTTGAAGCTTTCAGATCTTCTTTCTGCTTTTTGTATCTCAGTAGCTTAACCTTAGTACTTTAGCAATTATATGAGAAAAAGCTGTCTCTGGATTAAAGAAAATTGAAACTTTGGACCTTAGTGCTATGGATATTGTTGTTGATGCTTTTAAGCTACATAAAAACTTGCTTATAATATCACTGCTGATTATTTACCTTTCAGTGTGTGGGAACAGGTAATCCAAAAGGGGGATACGGTCGTTGATGCGACGTGTGGAAACGGGAACGATACTTTAGCAATGTTGAAGATGGTTATGGATGATTCTGATGGTTGTGGTGGCCATGTCTATGCAATGGACATTCAAAAAGATGCGATTGAGAGCACTTCCTCGTTGCTGGATCAAAATGTTGGTTCAAAAGAGGTTAGATGATTACCAAAGCTCGCTTCCATAGTGGGTTGGGTCAATTCATACATTGTTAAGGTTGTTACTAATATAGAGCCTTGTTCCATTTCTGCTGAAGAAATGCAGAAGGAATGCGTCAAACTTTTTAACATCTGTCATAGTAAGATGGAAGAGATTGTCCCTGAAAACTCCCGTGTGAGGTTAAATTCGATGACCCGATGCAACATTGTGATGAATCTGCTTTAGGCTTTCACTTAAAAAGTCAGAAATCTTATTTTTGATGATCTTAGGATGGTTGCATTCAATCTGGGGTATCTTCCAGGTGGAAACAAGTCGATAATCACTGTCTCGGATACAACATTATCGGCATTGAAGGCTGCTGAGAGAATCTTAATGCCCAGTGGCCTCATCAGCTTGGTGGTTTATATTGGCCATCCTGGTGGCAGGTAATAAAAAAAATGCTGGCGAGAGATTTCTCTGATGATCTAATGAGATGAAATGTGAAGGTTTGTAACATATTTTGATCCATATTTCTTGTTGTTGTGAATTGTTTTTGTTGTTTAGGGAAGAGCTAGAAGTGGTTGAAGCTTTTGGGTCGGGTTTACCGGTCAGTGATTGGGTCTGCTGCAAAATCCAAATGTTGAACCGACCGTTGGCACCAGTTCTTGTTTTCATGTTCAAGAGAGAAGATTGAATTCCCCAGATCCACAGGAGCTGCTGATTCACTGTACACGATATATGCTCTTAACGCTCAATCTGAGAGATCATTTTGTTATTCTTTGCTCCAAATCTGGAAAATATGAAAAAGAAAAAAAAAATCATTTTAAGAAATTAAACTAAAAACGACCACGGTGGGACTCGAACCCACAATCTCCCGCTCCGGAGGCGAGCGCCTTATCCATTAGGCCACGCGGTCTTTTTGTCTGATAAAAACATTTTAAATATATATTACCGTTAAGCATGATCAGAATCCATAGATTTTTTCATTTTGGTTTTCAGAATGAAAACATAATTCATCAAATCGTGTGACAACAACATGAGCATCGGGAGGCTCAGTATTTGAGAATAAGAAACATTTTGGTGGTTGTTCAAAGGACCTTTTATCAATCTCCACAAAGAAGAATCAACAAAACTCAATATCCTTAAATGTATAAAGAAACCTTCCATTTCTCGGCTAAAACTTAACCCAGAAAAAGGATAGAACCAAGCCAAGCTTATGATATATCCACTGGCTTGTGATCTTGTAGTTTTTTCTTGGACTTTCTCATGAAGAAGAACCCAACATGGGCAAGTTTGATTCGGTTGCCCATTCAGTCCAAGACCCATCATAGATTGGCACATCGGTTTTTCCCAGACGATGAAGCCCCTGACCGGAAAAAAAAAAGAGCAATCAGTCTCAGATTTTTACTATATGATCAGAGCAAATGAGTGAATTCTATATGATCATTTAGTTACCAGTGCCAAAATACAAGCTGTTACACCGGTTCCGCATGAGGCCATGATTGGACTTTCCAGTGAAATGCCTGCAGATAAATGATTGAGTAATCGCTTAAAACAACTACTTAGAGGATGCAGTTTGTTTTACCTTCTTGTTCAAATTGTTTCTTAAGCTCCTCTGCTGGTAATAGTGTTTGAGACGAATCAAACATCTGCATAAGAATATATGATCACATTCTCTAGTGTCAAAGCATTCTCCAACTACAACTCAAATATAACGGTAAGCCATTAAAGCTCAGAGTTAATTACCTGGGGAAAAGGGACACACTTGCTGCCAGGTATATGGCCGCTCGGTATTCCCTTGCGAGGTTCTGGAGCAATACCGTCAAATCTGTGAAACAGTAAATTCTATATCAAATGCGACAACAAGTGGAATTAATTTCAATCATTAGCATATTAGAGTGCAGTTACAGTCCAGAACAAGCAATAACTTTGGAAACATACCTAGCTTTTGAGCGCGCATCTATGTGCTGATAAGTCTTATTCTCCATATTTTCCTTGACCTGTCAATTATCCAATTAGCTTTACAAGCAAACTATCTACAAACATCAAACCAATCAATATACCGAGTTATAACAAGAGTGACATCTTTGAAGATGGAGAACCAGTTCGCTAGTCCCCGCTTCAATGTCACCAAGGATTTGATTTATGGAACCATAAACCAGGTGATCATGAAACCAAATAAATTGAATAATAATACATTTTCAAGTTTAGGAAATGCTAACCTGATCAAGTGCCCATACAAGATGTGACTGGAACTTCGTCTGAAAAGTTATTGGACTAACCTGTGCAAGCAGCAAAGATGTGTAAAACCATAAGTAACAGGTAAACAGACTGAATTTGCAATTTGCAGATACATCATATTGGCAAAACCATTTCTATGAACAAACAAACTTACTGTTTGCCCTTGATAAATTTTCTCTACAGCCTCACTTGCCGCACTGGCTTTCAAAATGGCATCACTCGAAGCACTGGATTCAACATCATAACCTGAAGCACGCCATCTCGGAAGGCCTCCATCAAGTACCCATACTTTTTCATGTCCAAAGACTCTAAACATCCTGTTTTGATGAAAACGAGCATTCATCGATTTGATAACACCTGAAAAACATATTGAGCAAAGAGAAAAAGCTTAGGGACATGAGATCTATTACTCACCACCATACACGAGCTGCACTAAAGAGCCCCTTTCCATCATACACAACCACTCCATCTTTGTTCTCGATTCCAAGAGCAGAACAACCAGCAGCAAAAGCTTCCTCAGACGGTAGCATGTGGGGTAACTGTCACATGAAATTCAAATAATATACAAAAAGTTTTGGCCGTCGCGCATTCATAAGACACATAGAAGCTCACAATCAGAATCATCGCCAAAGCTTGTAATGGGAAAATTCTCAAGAAAAAGGATATTCACAATCAAGTGACGTTCACAGAAAAGATTCCAAAATGTTTCCGTTTAGTATCGCAGAAGAAACAACAAAGTGCACGAAATGGCTGCAATTAAGGGTACTTACTGATAAGATTTCACTTAGACATAAACGTGGTGGCAATGTGATGTCAATAAGTTAGAAATAAACAGCATGATAACATCATGTCTGAGGAAAAAAAGACGGTGATTCTCACATTTGTTGTTTGGTCTGATAGTCCATCCAAATCAAAGAAGAGAGCACCTGGAATATGAGCAACCTGTAGAAGAAGATAACATACAAGCCAATCAACCTAAAATTCGTGTACTAATTCTAATAGCAAGTTTTTCCTTTCCATACAAAAGTTTCATAGTGCTCATCCAGAACAAAGGCTTACAGCTTATTTACTTAGTTATCTACAAAACTGTACATATTCTCACTTGATACTCTTGGATTGGATTTCTTTGCTCAGCTGGCATGTACCATGAAGCATCCAAGACCTGACCAGGAAAGAAACAAGTTTTATAAGAATCATGGCAGACAAAGTCTTGATGAAGTCTACAATCTCAACACGTAAAATTATATTCAGAGACTAAAATTCAACACAGCAAGAATGGCGGTTACCTTTATATCAGCATCTCTAAGATTAGAGTGGAGCCAATCAACAGAAACAACAGGTTCATTGGTAGATATCGATGATGTAGAGTAACCAGCTGTTGGTCCAACTCCAGTAGAAGCCATAACTCGACCAACGTAGGGAGATGATTTAGAAGCTGAATAGGCAGAGCGTAGCTGTGAGCTGAATGCTCTCTTCTGCAATAATCATCGTTACAAAACGACACACAAAAATTCAGCTCAAATAACATTGAAAAAAATGCAAACCTGATTTCACAACTGAGAGGGAAGACGCCCAAAGGGTCACAATGCGAAAGAGAACATTTCCATACGTTTTCTTATCGAAAAAGTGTATTCTATGAAATTTTTAGTGAACGCAGGTTAAATCCCTAATTTCAGATTAAAATCTTACAGAACAAAAGATAAAAAATCCAAACTTTCTAGACCAGTGAATGAAGTGAGCGAACAACAACGATTGACACAGACGTCATCACATATCTACACAGATAACTATAGCCCAAACTTTAACGCACTATGTGAAACCTTTATAAGCTCGAAAGCTCACTATTATTAGTAGTAGCCAAATTATACAAACAATCTAACACCAGGAAACCCAGAAACGAGCAGAACCTAGAAGTGAAACAACGATCAAACGAATACCCAGTTGAGAGAGAATCTAAAATCGAATTGATTACAACTTACATTCAAAATGGTTGCGAAATTAAAGGTCTTCTGCGGCAGAATAGAAGATAGAGAGGGATTAATCACGCAGTGACCAGCAACCAATAAAGTTCTTGAGAAAAGGGTCGAAGCCATATCACCTCAATACCATCGCCAAATATGTTCCTGTCAGATTCTCCGCGGAAACCAAAAGCTCGCAAATTTTCAAGCTTTGTTCTCAACGATGCTAAGCTGACGCGACTATGGTGTGTTTGTTACACAAAACGCTCTCTTTGTTAAACGCCGTCGTTTGCTTTCGTTTTTTTTTTCCAACTTCAAAAACGCTGTCGTTTTTTCTCACCTTCCCATTTATTCTTCGTAAATTCTCACTTCAACCTTCTCTGCAAGAAACCTAAAAAGCTATTTCTTTCATCTCTCTTCGCTCATTCGATCTCGATATCAAAGCTAAGGTAAAGCTATTTTCTTCTCAGTGGTACTTCCTTTTTCGAGGGCCCGAATCGATCTCATTAGTCTCGTATTGTACTGTTTTGGTGACTGATGTTTTACGAAAACTGTACCTCAATCGTTGATCGCGGTGACGTTGAAACCCTATAGCCTTAAAACTGTTTTTGCTTCCCAAGAGTCCGAAAATTGATCTCCACTTGGTTTTACTTGGGGAAATAGTGTTAGAAGATTGACCCTTCTTTTTGTGTGTGTCAGTTTTTTTGCGTATCTGCTTAAGGTGAAATGGGGGACAGTCAGTACTCGTTTTCTCTCACCACTTTCAGGTACGAGCTTCGTTAATCATACAAGTACATATCTTCCTAGCATTTGGGTCTTGTTGCATCGGTTACTTTTTTCCTTGTGGCTAATTTGTCTTGTGGGTATGAGACAGCCCATCTGGGAAGCTAGTTCAGATAGAACATGCCCTTACAGCTGTTGGATCAGGCCAAACATCTTTGGGGATTAAAGGTTTGTCAAATGACATGATGGAATGCTAACAGATCAAAGAAAAATTGTAGATTTCTTCTGATCTTTTAGATAATAACTGGTTTCTTGCTGCAGCTTCTAATGGAGTTGTCATTGCAACAGAAAAGAAATTGCCTTCTATTCTGGTTGATGAAGCATCTGTAAGTTGATAATTTCCCTAGAAATTTATTCTCAATAGATGAGATTTTTGTATCATTACCCGATATCCGTGCTGGTGGTGCTTTCCTAGATTTTTTTAGTCCAGGAAACGTCTCTGATATTAACTTTTCTCTTTCGAGTGTTTCAGGTTCAAAAGATTCAGCATTTGACTCCTAACATTGGAGTTGTATACAGGTTTTCTCCTCAGCTATCCTTAGATGTGTTTTTTCTTGCTAGTGTTTTTGGTGTTATAACTTGAATACTAACCTTTTGTATTGCCCTCTATGAAGTGGCATGGGTCCTGATTTCCGAGTTCTTGTTAGGAAGAGCAGGAAACAGGCTGAGCAATATCTCCGCCTGTACAAAGTAATCATATCTCTCTTTTGTGATAAAGTTCCGATTCTTAAACTTTCTTGGAATCCTTGCTAATGTGATATAGGTTTAGTTCGTTGTGTTATTTTTTCTTCATAGATGTTTGGTTTCCTGTCAATCCACTTGTTTTATCATCTAAGGAAGTTTTATTGTTGCAGGAACCCATCCCTGTTACTCAACTTGTAAGGGAAACCGCTACTGTTATGCAAGAGTTTACTCAATCAGGGTAAGTACTATATTTTCAGTTTAAATTGTAAGATTCATTCACATCTATCATATTTCAACTTTTTCCCATATTCCCAATATGTCTGAAATTGAACTGAATTATTTGCTCAGAAAAGGCAACTTTCAAGTGCGTAGCTTTGCATTCTCAATTTGAGTTTTGATGTTGACTTGGCATGAAATAATGTTGCTTTAGCAAATCTATTCTCATAGCTTAGATCATATATCCTGTTTCTAATTTTTGTTACCTCTGCTTGTTAATAGTGGTGTTAGGCCTTTCGGAGTTTCTCTGCTGGTGGCTGGATATGACGACAAGGGTCCACAACTGTATCAGGTATTTCCTCCTTAGGATATGTATCGGTTGATTGACCACAATCGAGTCTCCCAATCTTCTTAGCTGAATTTCCTCTCTTTTTTAAACAGTAAACTTACCAAAAGGTGTAGCTGAGTATTTTTGCACCATCCTGTTACAATAGTTACCACCTTATTTTTCTGTTTAAACTGAATGACCATCTCAATTTGAGAATAGAACCTGAGAACTAAGACTTTGCTTTAGAATTTTTTCTTACTCGGTGTCTAACTCAATACTTCTGTTTTTTCGTTAGGTGGATCCATCTGGCTCTTATTTCTCCTGGAAAGCTTCAGCCATGGGGAAGAACGTTTCTAATGCAAAAACATTCCTTGAGAAAAGGTAATTTTGTTTACTATTTGTTGATATCCAAAGATGGTAAATATTTGGAACATTCTATGACCAGTTAACTGTAAACTGGTCTTGGAATTCACTTTGATCATTCAAATTTTGTTAGTTTAGGCCCCTGTGTCGTAACAGGAGACCACTCTTCTTTCGCTGACCAACCCTAACCAACCACAAATATTCTTGCAGGTACACCGAAGACATGGAACTCGACGATGCCATTCACACAGCGATACTGACATTGAAAGAAGGGTAAGTAAGAATCTACGGATTTAAGGTCTCTCAATCATTCATTAGTAGAAAGTTCCTAGGCTTGTGGCTATTAGATTACCAAACCCATATCACTGTCTTTCAGAATGAAGGCATAGGATTATAAAGCATCGTAGTCTTGTAGTAAATCTTAAGCTATTTCTGATGATGCGTGTACCTTTAGTCTTCTTACACTGCCGGAAAACCTGAAAGCCTTCATCTCCTTTGTTTGTTTTTTTATTTTTTAGCTTTGAGGGAGAGATCTCAAGCAAAAATATTGAAATTGGCAAAATCGGTGCTGACAAAGTTTTCAGGTACTCTTTTTGTTCAAATCAAGAAACATTGTTGCCGCTGCTGATGTTTGAACAGAATGTTGTTGATACTCAATTGATTATCTGGGGTTAATGCAGGGTATTAACACCAGCAGAGATCGATGATTACCTTGCTGAAGTCGAGTAACTTCCCGCATAGTCTAGCAACAACATGCGTTTAAGACCGGATTTTCCTGGCGTTTGAAGTCTTAAAAGAGTTGTTTTTTCTGTAAAACTTTGGATCTCTAAATAGTTTGTTGCTGTACTCAAGCTGAAGGTCTTTCTTATGATTCAACAACTAATGAAATCTGTTTTTTTCACTCAGTGAAGGTTTCAGAGAAATCTGCAAGTAGTCTCTTCCTATCAGTCATTGAATTGGTCACATGGAAATTGGAGATTCTAAAACCAATTTTATTCCATTCCTTACAACACAATAACTGTCTACAAACAGAATCATGCATTACTCCGGTGCATCCTTTCCGGTTTCACGGAGTAATGCTTACAAAAGTGTTGAAACCCAAAGCCTTAACCAAAGAATCCTAGAATGAAACTTTTGTGATCTAGCTACTGTACTGAGTCGTAATCGAGCTTCCTCTTCTTTCACCAGTAATCCCTACAAGAGCACACACCATTCTCAAAATGGTGAAACCGATATTGATCTCTCAACACTATTTTGCGTCCGATGACTCTACTAACGAACTTGTAAACAGAGTGACAATCACCGCATATGCGGAGGTTCTTAAAGATTCTAACCGTAGAACCTTCAGGAGTACTCATCAATGCGTAAGCAAGAGCGAGTCTTTCGCTATGATTCCAAAGATTGTGCTCTTTTTGTTCTTCATCTGTGTCTTGCAACGCCTGGCTTGTATCCGCTACATACCCAGATTCTTTGATCATCTTCTTGATGTCTTCTAGCTTTGAGTATATCTCCAATGTTTGCGGATGAGTTCTGTCTCCGATACCAAACGTACTCACTTTGTCTTTTAGTTTCACCCAACTGCAAGCTTGTTTCTTCTTGATATTCTTGAAACCCATTTGCTTTCTCACACTCTCTACATCTTCCCATCTACCTGTTGTTGCAAACATATTTGAAGACAAGACATAAACAGAATCATCCTCTGGTTCTAGCTTCGAGAGATTTTCCGCTGCTTTTCTTCCGCGGTCCAAATCCCCGTGAATTTTGCAGGAAGCTAACAAACTACGCCACACGAGGTCGTTTGGTTTCATTGGCATTTCAGATATAAAGGTTTCAGCTTCAGCTAACCTCCCTGATCTACCAAGAAGATCAATTACACAAACGCAATGTTCAATCGCTGGTTTTAAACCAAAATCTCTAGCAATCATGTCGTAATACGCAAGGCCTTGGTGTACTAATCCCCCATGGCTGCACGCTGTAAGAAGAGAAACAAATGTGACATGACCCGGCTTGATTCCCATTTCTAGCATCTCATGGAAAGTCTCGCACACTTTCTCGAAATACCCGTGTCTTCCAAAAGCCGATATTAGTATGTTCCATGAGGGGAGTGATCTATTGACCGATGGAGGAAGCATTTTCACGACCTCGTCTATTTCCCCGCATTTGCTATACATGTCCGCAGCTGCGTTAAAGATGAAACAATCTTGTTCAAACCCGAGTTTTAAAGCCAAACCATGAAGTTGTTGGCCTTCCTCTAGGACTGCTAGCTTTGCAGCAGCAGAAAGTCCCTCAGAGAAACTAAACTGGTCTAGATTCAACCCAACGCTTCTCATCTTTGATACAAGTTTTAGCACCTCTTCTCCATGACCGTGATGAGCATTTGCCGCAAGCATAGCATTCCATGTGATGATATTCCTATTATCTAATCCATTAAATAGGTCCTCGCTCGAACTTAAATCGCCACATTTCGCGTACATGGTGATAATCGAGTTTTTTACGTGTTCATCTGATTCAAATCCAGCAGAAACTATATAGGCGTGTAACGGCTTCACCCGTTCAAGCAAATCACTGGGCATTAAGCAAGCACCAAGAACACTCACAACTGTTATATAATTTGCAGGAACACCTTCCACTCGCATAGTGCGAAAAGCCGTCAGTGCCTCGTCCGGATCTTCATTCTCAACATAGCCACCAATAAGAGCATTCCAAGCTACTTCATCTCGTCTAGGCATCTGTAATAGTACTCTTCTGGCTTCGATCATCTTGCCTGTCTTTCCATACATAGAAACCAATGCATTACCAATAATCTGATTGTCAAATAAACCAGAGACCAGTACAAGCCCATGAAGGATCCTGCCCTTGTCGAGAAATTCAGGACTATAGCAAGCAGCCAATGCGCTTGTAAAACTCACATAGTTCGCTGAGATTCCGGTCCGTATCATTGAACAAAGAATTCCTAAAGCATCTAAGCTCCTCCCATCCTCAACAAAACAAGCCAGCAAAGAGTTCCATGTAATCAAATCTTTGGCAGGCATTTGTTGGAACACCAACTCTGCTTCTTCTGATCTTCCAGCTCCTGCGTACATTCTCAAAAGAGTATTGCACACACAAACAACCGAATCAAACCCCATTTTAACAACCAGACCATGAATTCCTCTACCCCATTTTTGGTGATCCACATGACCCAAGACCGATAACAGAGTTGACACGGTGGTGGAATTCACTTCGTCATGAAAATGACGCATCAAATGGAAAACCCAAAGAGATTCCTCACAATGACCATTTTGTGCGTATGCGGCAGCAATCGAATTCCATGAAATTGTGTCACGTTCAGACATGTGTTCAAAAATGTGCTTTGCATAGTCTACATTTCCCAGATTACCAAACATGGATATGAGCGAATTCTCCACAGCGAGCTTACTCTCCAGTCCCGATTTGATAACCTGTCCTATAATTTGACGGCCCAAGGATTCATCTTTAAGCAATCCGCAGGAACTGATTACCAAAGACATGGAATTTTCATTGCACCCAACTCCTTCTCCTCTCATACCTTTATAGATATCAATTACTTCCTCTGGCTCACCCTTATCCGAATAACCAACCATCAGTGAAGTCCAAGACACCACATTCCGCTCAGGCATCTCCTCAAAGACCTTCCTTGAACACGAAACCAATCCATAAACTCCATAGAGATGCAAAATAGCAGTACTCACGTAAACGTCAGACAGCAAACCAGACTTAGCCACAAAGCCATGAACTTGAACCCCTTCTTTAAACATAGAACCTGACCGACCACAAGCTGTTGCTAAACTGGCAATCACAAAGCTACTTGGCTTAATACCAAGATCACACATCTTCCGAAAAAAATCAATCCCTTCCCGGTACAATCCAACCCGGACAAGCCCCGACATCATGGTATTCCACGAAACTTCGTTTCTCACAGGCATTTCATCGAACAGGTAGCGCGCGGGTTTGACTCTGCCAAACTTCGTGTACATGTTAATCAAAGTGTTGGTGTGCAGCACACTCAGACGAACCAATCCCTTGACACAAAGCGCATGCACAGCTTTTCCCGTGATTTCTCTACTGATTTGAGAGAAACCATTTTGATTAAAACAAGAGATTTCCGGGTTCCAATGGTCTGAGAGCGAGAAACATCCACTCAATCTGATAACTTTTTTTCCTACTTCTTCTTCCACCATTTTCAAACATTGCAATGTCGAGATTCGTCGCGTCTTGGAATGGCGGGAGAAAAGATCACTAAGGAAACGAGATTCGCCGCCCTGAAAAGACAGGACTTTGCGGCGCCAACTTGCCAGCCCTAACTCGTCGGTGATTCAACGGTGGTTACCGGAAAGTTTTAACGATTTGAAGGAAACCTAGAAAAAAGACTTCTCTTTTTAATCAATACCGAAATAACCGGAAAGTCGTACCAGAAACCGGAATTACTGGACCATAATGAAACCGGTTTGTACCGGATTCTTATTGGGCCCAAAACTTAAAAAGCAGTAATTTCAACTTTAACCCCGTACTATTTTTTTGTTTCATATTCTGCCCCAATTGTTTTATCTTTCACCATTTAACCCTTTGCAAATCGTTGTGCTTGACGGAGGATCTGGAGCGAGCAATGCAAGGATCGCGATCGCGATGTGTTCATCAGAATCTGACAATGACATTATGTGAAGCTAAAACCTTTAAGCTTTTAATGAACATTTTTCATCAAGAACAAGAAAACGTTTCATGGTAACTTCCTCTGTTACACAAGAAAAACTACCACAAAGTTTAATAAATCATCTTCTTTTTGTTCTTTCAAGTTTTACTTTCTTGGCACACAATTGAGAGTGATCTTACCGCTCTGTAATATCTACATGTTGTTACATTTCTACGTTCCTTCGCTATTACTACTACATAGTGCCTACCTGATCTTGTTATATACTAAAAATTCCAAGAATTGTAGATCTTTTATGAGGATAATTTCATCAATGTATCAGGAGCTCGTAACTCTCCAAGAGTGATGATGATTCTTCTTCGTCTCCTGTTCCTTGTTTATGCTGTTGTTGTTGGTTATCGTTTTCTTCTTCTAACCCGAGTTCGGTTTCGAGATGCTTGAACCATTTCTCAACTTCATCTTCTTCAGACTCGTGAGGAGCCCTTGAAGTCAAACTGTTCTCAGGTTGTTGAAAAGAGTCTGAACCATTTATGAAACTCCAAATGTCGGGATCTAAATCAAAAGGTATCTCCAACAGCTCTGGTTTGTCTACTTCTTGTAACATTTGAATATACTCAAACGTTTGACCTATCTGTACATCATCTTCTTTGGTTGAAATGTTGGAACCACCAAAAGATGTAGAATCATTAGGAGATGACTCTTGAGATGTCTCTTCTTCATTCAAAGAACCTTTTGAAACGGCTTCATCGGCATTAAGGTTAGTAGTGTCCGAGCTCAATCTTTTCTTGAGATGTGTATGCCACACATTCTTGATCTCGTTGTCTGTTCTTCCCGGAAGTTTAGAAGCAATCTTCGACCACCTAAATCCAAAATTGCAGAAAATGTATTGTCAAAAATCGAAAACTTTGAGCCAACACAAGGCATTAACAAGATAACACACAGACTTGTTCCCAAAGCTCTGGTGAAGTTTAATGATGGTTTCTTCTTCCTCTGCGGTGAAATTGCCTCGTTTCACATCAGGTCTGAGGTAATTAATCCATCGAAGACGACAACTCTTGCCACACCTCAACAATCCTTCATTGCATGCATAGATTTACATTAAAGATTAGAGAGCTAAAGAAAGAGGGCTTTTAAGATCAGAAACATACCAGCTTGTTTTGGGAGAGATCTCCAATTCTCATGACCATACTTGAGAATGAAAGAGATGAGTTTCAAGTCTTCATCTTGGCTCCATGGTCCTCTCTTCACTTTGGTTTTGTCACAACATGGTGCTCTTCCTTTGCCCATTCTCTCTCTCTCTCTCTCTCTCTCTCTCTCTCTCTCTCTCTCTCTCTCTCTCTCTCTCTCTCTCTCTCTCTCTCTCTCTCTCTCTCTCTCTCTCTCTCTCTCTCTCTCTCTCTCTCTCTCTCTCTCTCTCTCTCTCTCTCACCACACTTTTGAGATTCTTTTTTACCAAATCTAATTGGTCCTATGTGTATTTATACAAGGGGAGTGGTGTGTGATCCTGACATTGAGAATCATGTTATATACAAAAGACAATGACAATTGTTAAATGAGATCTGTTCTTTATTGTGGGTGTGTATCTGGCATGATTCCATCTTTTCTAATAATATACTTCCCATTTATATATATGTCAAAAATAAATAATTTTTATTTTGGAAATAGAATCAATTATACATGCATAAACATAGGTTTGATACTCAGTCTCACATTTTTTATTCAATCTTCAACATATAATAAAGATTGAATACAACAAATCTAAAAGTTGAATCCATCTTTTATAAAGCAAATGAACCAAATTAGATTTATCCTTAACTAAGTTTGTTAATATTCACTCTGCTTCAAATTGAATGTCATTCTAGACTTATGTTTTTGTTTTGAAGTAAATGTTGTTTACCCATTCCAATACATCTAAATTTTTTTTTTTTTTTTGATAAAGTAATACATCTAATTTGAAACGGAGAAAGATTAGTTTATTGTACGTTTTGAGATTTGACTAAATTAATATGGGTCTAAGTCTCTCTAAGTCAAATCAGAAAATCAGAAAGGGCCATAATAATTTTTCTATCTATGGCTATACCAACTTTTGAAAAAAAGGGAAAAATTATAAACTAAAACTTGACTTATAATTGTTTGTTCTTTATACTTAAAGTTATTAATCTACCAAACAAGACGTAAGGATGCTATCACCTTTAGACTGCCATCTCATATCAAGAAATATACTATTTAATCATAATGGTTTGTCAGAACTTAGTTATTATGTTCTATCTGCTAATAATATATGTATAAATTCTGAAGTTACGTGTTCAAAATTTAAGACTTTTGACTATTTGTACACAATAGAGTAATTTTTCAGCATAATTGAGTTTTAATCTAAGTTGGTAAGTTCTGCTTGTTTCCACCGATTTGAGAAAATAAAATATTGTTTGCCTTTGTTTCGCTGAAAAAAGTTGAAAAGGGATAATAGCAAAGAAACAACAAATTCTTATGAGCAAAAGAGAGGAAATAAATTCTTCTAAAATTTATTTTTTTCATTTATTTATTTTTATTTCTAATTCCACTTGTTTTTCTAAATTTTTTACCAGTTGTATAGAAGTGGAAAACATTCTGATCTAATAGAAAATCTTGAAAAAAAATCAATAGAAAACAAAATTGAGTTTGACTGGCCAGGGTTTTATAAGAGTAGTACTGAAAAGCTAAATTAATTTCTACAACCACATATACATACTAAGTCTATGTAGCTATAAGAGTAGTTGATAAACTGACATAGTATTATTTTTGCAACGCAAATAAAATTTAATTAACAAAAACAGTAACAAAATTAATTTTTGTTCTGGCATGCATGTCATGTTTGTCTTTAACATCAAAATAAAATAAAAATACTTAACCAAATATATCAATTAATATCAGTGGAGCTTTTTTTTTTTTTATAACTAGAGATGATCCGCCCGACTAATTTTTTACGGTGAGTGTAGCCGTTGAGTAGCTCATTTACCGGATTTTTTAATGGGTCTAAAACTTGACACCATTTTAACTGGTCAAGTAGAAGTGAAAGTGTTTTTAGGAAGAATCGAACTCAGGTTAAAAAAAATTATTCCTTTTCTTGAATCATTTTGTCACTAGACCACTATTACTTGATTATATCAATGGAAATTTAACACAACAAATTGTCTATAAATTAATATTTATTCGAAATAGCATTAATAAAGTTATAATTATAGGTTTCTTTTGTTTGGTGAACAACTTACGAAAATGTTAATTTAACTCGATCCAATTAGGTTCCACTGAAAAGGGAAACTTTAGTAAACTAAGTTGAAAAAACTGAAAGAAAGTTGAAATGTCCCAATCGACGACGAGCTGAAATAAAGAGACTTTTTAAATAATTGAAAAAGATTAGAATTTGCATGACGAAAGCACACGTGTTGCTATTGGCACGCCTCTTTTTTTTAGTCTACAATTTGGTTCGGCAGACCATTTTCTTAAAAAAATAAGATACCAGAAGTACAATGAATGTTAGTACATTTTTTGTTAGCTAAGAGCAACTCCAATGTTGATATTATATTTGGTGTTGAAATTACATTAAATTTGATGTTTTGATGTCATAATATTTTTTTATCTTTAACCATGACACCAAATCTCACACTAAAAAATATTTTTTTTTATTATTATATTATTAATTTTTTTAATAGTTTAATAAATATTAATTATTCTTATAACTGATTAATTATAAGTGAAATATAATATTACAATCGAAAAATTAAAAAAAACGGAAAATACATTACATCGTACTAATTCTCAGAATTAGTACATTCGGACCACAAGTGTTCAATTAACGCATTTCGAAGTTCAATATGAACTTCTCGGTCCTTGATTTGCCTATGTCAAGCTAAAAATTCTTGAAATCGAACATCATCATCACCCGCCATCTCAACTTCTACAATTGGGACTTCGGCTCGTTCTTCAATTGGTGCATCAAGATCACATTCGTCCTCTATGATCATATTATGCATTATGATACAAGTTGTCATTATATCATGTAACACTTTTTTACTCCAAAAGCGTGATGGTCTGGCCACAATTGCAAATCTTGACTGCAATACTCCGAATGCACGTTCCACGTCTTTTCTACATGCTTCTTGCCTCTTTGCAAATATTTTTTTTTTGGACCACGTGGATCGTGAATTTTTTGAACAAGAGTGGACCATTTTGGATATATACCATCAGCTAGATAATAACCCATATTATAATATTTCTCATTAATAACATAATTAGCGGGTGGAGCAGTTCCTTCAGCTAGATTATCAAAAAGATGAGACGCATCTAGCACATTAATATCATTGTTAGATCCTGGTAGACCAAAATACGCATGCCAAATCCAAAAATTATAATCGGTTACGGTCTCTAAAATAATAGTAGGAGATCCACTACGACCAGCATATTGTCCTCTCCAAGCTGTTGGGCAGTTTTTCCATTTCCAATGCATACAATCTAAACTACCCAACATACCTGGAAATCCTCGACGTTCACCAATCTGGAGTAGTCGTGCAACATCGTTAGCATCAGGTGATCTAAGATAGCGGCTGGCAAACACCTCGATAACAGCACGACAAAATTGCTTCAAACTTTCTATAGCTGTGGACTTGCCTAGTTTGATATACTCATCGGTGGAATCCGCGGGTAAACCGTACGCCAACATTCGAAATACAGCAGTTATTTTTTGTAAACCAGACAACCCAAGTTTATCGACACCATCTCTTCGCTGGACAAAGTAATTGTCATGTCTTTGTATAGCATCATAAATACGCAAAAACAAAGGACGGCTCATCCGGAATCTTCGTCGGAACATCGTCTCAAGAAATAAAAGATTTTCTGCAAAATAATCGTTGAAGAGATTACGAGAAGCAATTTCCCGGTCACGGTTGATAACTATATGACCCGGAATATATCCACCATGGGAACTCTCCGAATTGATTAAGTTTTGAGTGATGTGAAAATTGTTGTTTGCAGTAATTTGAGCTACTGCCTGCTTTTCTATATCATCATAATAATCATTATCTGAAGATGAAGAAGAAGAAGAAGAAGAAGATGGTATATGAGATGAACTACTGTAGTTGAAATTCATCTTTTATAAGGAGAAATAAAAGATGATGGTGATATTATTTTCCAAACATGGTACCCATTTTATAGTGTTATCAAATCGATCTTAGCCGTTGAAATTCTTTGGCCAATCTAAGTCGTTGCATTGATTAGTCACTTCGTGTCTTATCTCAATTATCACTATCTCAGAAAAATACGAATCAATATAAGCCGTTGAGTTTGGCCAAGATCTAACCGTTGCATTGATTAGTCACTTCGTGTCTTATCTCAATTATCACTATCTCAGAAAAATACGAATCAATCTAAGCCGTTGAGTTTTTTTGACCAAGATCTAACCATTGTATTGATTAGTCACTTCGTGTCTTATCTCAATTATCACTATCTCAGAAAAATACAAATCAATCTAAGCTGTTGAGTTTCTTTAGCCAAGATCTAACCGTTGCATTGATTAGTCACTTCGTGTCCTATCTCAATTATCACTTTTTCAGAAAAATACGAATCAATCTAAACCGTTGAGTTTCTTTGACCAAGATCTAACCCTTGCTTTTGCCTTCACTCCTCTATATAAATGTGTACTACTCTTTGAATGATCACACATCTTCAATTCATTTTCTTATCACTAATATTTCTTTTAAAATGACTACAGCTCGCTCTGCGTCATATTCTATCGAAGAAGATATACACTTATGTCATGTGTATCTTGATGTTTCCCAAAATCCAATCATAGGGATAAACCAATATCGAGATCAGTTTTGGGCAAGAGTTCAAATTGAATATGAGAAATCTGAGATTTCTCATGGTCAACCAAGACCAAGAAGATCTTTACAAACTCGAATGACAACAATTCTTACTGCAACCTCCAAGTTGAGAGGATGCGTTAACCAGATTGAAAATAAGAATCCTAGTGGCGCTTCCGAGCAAGACATTGTAATTATATGTATATACCTGGATTATTTGTACTTACTTATCTCTATTAATTTATTATACTTGCTAAGTTATTTACTTTTTTTCTCTTGTCAATATTAAATCAGTTCAACCAAGCGAAGATGTTATTAACACAAGATGTCAAATACAACAAAGGATTCAAATTTGATCATGTATGGTATATCCTTAAAGATATTGAGAAGTTTTCAAATAACCAGACTAATAGAGTCGCTGCATTTCAAGAAGAAGGTCGTAATGTTATGTCATCTCCATCATTCCAAGATGAGTCATCGCCATCTTCTGGTATGAATTTATTCGATCTAAATATGAATAGTGAAGAAGCCACTATTAATATATCTCACAGACCTATGGGTATGAAAAAAGCAAAGAGAAAACAACAATCCGAAGAACAATTTAAACAAATGATGGAGCAAAATGATAAGCTTATCAAAGCTATTGCTAAATGTACTTCTGAAAGAAATGAAATTCAAAGACAGAAGGTCAAGGTACAAAGAATGAAACAAGAGAATAAAATATTATTCGCGAATTTGAATTCTATAACTAATCCAGCAAGTCGTGCGTATATTGAAAATCAAAGAGCGATAATTCTGAGCAAAAGAGCACCAACAAACCAATATGAAGAACACGGAGAAGGTTCTCAAAGCCAATATCATGGATCTCAATATCGAGCATTTCGTTATCAAGGAGATCAAGCTCAAGGAGAACATGTTCAAGGACAACAATTTCAAGGATAACATGTTCAATGACAATAACCTCGAGGTGAAAACCAAAGATCACCAAGTGACCAAGAAAATTATACCCAGTACTACCATTATCTTAGCGGAGCCGAAAATGATTATCTCGGGTATTAGATTATTGTTTAAATTTATATTATGTCCTTAAAAATTATCTTGTTGCATTTAGTTTTATGTTTGTTTGGTTTTAATTTTGTAATTTTATGTTTTCAGTGTTGTAATGAAATTTTAATATGTATTTTTAATCTTAATCAATTTGCGTTTTAATTTAGATATTTGTGCAAATTAAATTTTCTTATTAATGATAATTACAATTTCCATATTATTAAAAATCAAAAACAACAAATAAAATTAAAAAGTACAGCATTATTAATGGTATTTTTTTAGTTGATTAATAACAATTTAGTTATAATACTAAATAAAAAATATAAATAAAATAATCCTTTTTTTAGTATTTTGTGAATAGTATCACACTAAACACTAAAAAAAAAAATTACCGTTTGTTATGCCGTTCGCTTAGACCAAACTTAACATCATAATTGGTATTATACCGTCCGCTTGGACATGCCCTAAAGTGTGTACAATAGAATACGGTTTAAAAATTTTATAGCGACAAAAAAAATTAAACGTATGTACAATAACGAGATTGAATTTAATTTAATTTATAAAAATTGATTGGTTCTTTCATATAATATGTAAATATTATATTTGTAAACAATTTATGTTGTATGCATTTGATATTAATCATAAAAATAGTTTCAAACTACTTTATAATGTTTTCTTTCTTCCAACAAAATTTTATGTTTAATCGCTATTATTTTTGCTATCAATTGGTTAGATATGTCTTACAACTATACTTATTTTGAACCATTATATCAATCGTATAAATTGTTCGTGATCCATATTTGCATTTACTGTGTTTAAACCAATAAATCCTAAGGCTATGTCATATCGCGATTATATTGTACCGCATAAAGAAATATTAGGCACTGCAAAAATGTGGCACAACAAATCATCCCATTTCAAAAAGTCTTGTTGATGTCACTGTCATAAAATTAGTTAAAACTTAGCTAAGTTATTTGACTATATAGTTCACTATACAGTACTTCGATAGTTTTCTCACAGCGTTTTAGTATATTGAATGCGCCAACCATATTTTTCTAACTGACCACATCGTTTTTCTTAACAACCATGTACTATTAAATACTACAATTACCACACAACTCAAAACTGAACTGGAGTCTGCTTTAAAAATGACACACAAGCACTGGGCCATGATATGTATTTGTTTGGTGAGACACTATTGTTCATGCTTCGGGAGCAGTTAAACAAGATCTTGTTTCCAAACAAAATAGTGTTTTTTTCGGCAAAAACAAAAGAGATGAATATTTTGTTCGCTTTATGTCCGATAAAAAAAAATCAGAAATGCATCACTAAAATAATTAGTATTGGGTTCAATAATTCAACGTCAAAATCATAATTACTGACTTTGTTTCTTAACAATGGTCTAATAACACAAGTTATGTGTATATGTGTTCACATCATAAACCAACTATAAACTATTTAAATTATACATTTATAAAATATGTCTATTTCCCTTATTTATATGGTTGTAATAATAAGCGAATAATGCATGCACGCATTGTTTAGTTTGTCACGTCGCATTCAATCTATATGATTTAGAAATAATCTAAGAAAATATCACATGTTGAATATAATATATATATATATATATATATTTTTTTTTTTTTTGGATTAAACTGGATGTGTATTTTCATGTTTTGGATTTTCGGAGTTTATAAATGACAACTTACGTCCCAACAAAAAATACGTATAATGATAATATACATTATATATATGACAAGTGATTAGCGTCTCAGAATCTCTTAAGACATTTTAAGTTTAGAACTGGATATGCTGAGTCATGTCTTAGCTAAGTAATTATATATGATTGAACAAAAATATAGTTGGTTAAAGTTACCTAATCATCACATGACGATATGTTCTATCAATTGAAAACAATGATGGAATAATTTTAAAGTAACCCCAATATAGGGCACCTAATCTTAGAAATATATAAATGAAATTTTTTAAAATACATATTTGAGTTGGTTGGTTGGTAGAAGATTTGCTTAATAGTGATGACTTTTCCTGAGTCATGACTACCTAACTAATCACTCACAAGGTCCAAACACGGGACTCACTAATTTATAATCCAAAAATAAATGCATAACTTAACAAAAATAAGTAAGTGGTGGATTGAAAAAAAAAATAGACGATCGCATTACATGTGCATGACGCACCCGTTAACTTACGAAGTACTAATTACTAATTTACTATTTGTTTTATTATAATCATGTAATCTAATTGTGTAAGACTCATATCTATCTCTTATTATATAAAATTGTATGCATTCGACGAGAATACATATAGGTAAACAAAATTGTAATTTACTATATCGCGACACGTGTTATTGTTAATTTAGATTGTGACACGTGTTAATTACTAATATAAAAAATATAAAATTTATTTCTCTATATTATTTATTTTTTAAATCAAATTGAAGTGTAAGTAAAAGAAAATAATTATTCAAAATAAAAATAAAATAAGACAAATTATTAGATAACTAAAAGGAAATAAGAAGCAAAAAACCTAAAAAAGAAGGAAAATATGACATATTATTTCCAATTTCTAAAAATACTAATGGGATATATGACAAAATTGATATTCATAGATTACATGTGTCAAAATTTTAATTTTAATATAATTTTTCATTTACTTTTGTTAACATTTTTTTATTTTCTTACTAATTATATTTTGTTAAATTTTTTAACTTTTTTTTTAATACTAATGATATATAAAGCCATAAATTTGATAGAATACATTATGTTTATATTGTTTTGATATGAAATTTTTTGTTCTTATTGATTGATATAGAGTGCATGGAGTAGAAATTTGGTTTTAGTATGATGGAAGAAGTACATAAATTATATTGTGAGATGAAGTGTATAAAGTTAAAATTCAATTTTAAAAGAGTTACTAATCAGAATCCAAAATAAATACGAATAACCAATCAAAATTTAAATATTTACATCAATACGTTTTAACTTATATTTTTTACATTTTCATAAGGTTTATCTTTACTAAAATTTTTCCGTTACATATATTTTATTTTATATTTATCATATATAAATAAAGTTATTATTAAAATATGCATATCACGCGGATCCTAATAGTATAATATATTAATTCGAAGTTCTTGGAATAAACAATGTTATTAATTTTGGTATTAATTTATATTATAATATTCTGCAACATCGGGGGAAAAACCATTTCCTGCTGTAAAAAATGGCATTCGCTAAATATTATGGTTTTGACATACCATCGCCATCTGGTTAAGCTGGGTTTCAAATTATATGGGCTTAGGCTATATGGGCCCTTTTAGTCAAAGCCCAACTCTCTTGAGTGTGTGGTGTTTTTAGTCGATGTAAATTGATATGTATAGTGGTGGCGATGGTGAATGCGACAACGATGATTGTAATTTGTAACAATACTAGCAGTACTGGTTAATTTATTAAACACGTGATAAGCTAAATTATTGATTCATATCTTTATTTAAAACATGCCATTTTTTTACGTTATCACGATTCACATTTGATTTAAAAACAAAAAACAAAAAAAAAACAAGAATATGGGTCTAAAGAATAACACCGGAATATGACTCAATTTTTTCTGAATTACAGAATTTGACTGAATTTTTAGTGATTTTTTGCGAAATCTGGCGGAATAACTTGAAATATAAATAGTAATAGTTGAATTTAGCTAAATTTTGCTGGATTTTTTTTTTAAATTAATAATAAAATAAATCTATAAAAATTAGTTAAACAATTTGTTGTCGGCAAAATTAGTTAATTAAACTAATAAAAGATTAATTTTTACATTGACACATTTAATAATCTTCGTAAACATAAAATAACAATATAATATAACAAAAAAAATTGCAACTTATAAAAAATTAAGGATGAATTTTGGCAAAATTTGAAAATAATATATTTAATAATTTTATTAAACATAATATTAAAAAAGTCTGCTTTTTTATTAAAATTAATTATTTAATTTAATGGTTGATGGTGATCGGATTCTCCACCACCAACCAACTTTTTCAAAACTAATTATTAACTATTTTAATTTTTATTCAATTAATTTATTTTTATTTTAATTTTCTTATTTTTTTACTGAACAGCTTCTAATAGTAAATTAGTTATTGATAATTTAAATAATAATGATCTACTTTATCTATGAGATGAGATATCCGATGTACCCATTCAAGTAATTTTGTAAATATATCATTTTTTTACACAAACAATAATTTATCGCCTGAGTTTATCTTACAAATAGAGAAATTAATCCAAAAATTTTGTTTTGAGTAAAATTTACGCCAATTGCTAAATTTTGTTTTTGAACAAAATTCTCAATTTTTTCTTAAAATTATATTAATACAAACAATAATCGAACTCTCATATCCGCTCTTATCATACCCGTATTGTCCGATCCATTTTTAAATATACATTTCATATGTAATTTTTCGATATCCTAAATATCTTTACCTAATTCGCATATCTACTCTTATCTGGCTTTTTACCCAAAATAAACATATTTATATTTATTGGTGTTAGAATAACTGTTGAATCTAGTTGAATTCAGCTGAATTTTGGGATTTTTTTTTATTGAATTGCTGAATCTAGCTGAATTTGGCGGAATTTTTTTAAATAACAAATGATGTCGGCAGAATTGATGAATCTAACTGAATCTGGAGGAATATTTTTTATATGTTACCATTTACAACCTATAACACATGTTTAACAGTTTAACAAAAATATAACTAGTTTTGTAGGGGTTTAGAAAATTAGACCCCTCATACATATTTTAAAAAATTACAGCACATAATATATTCTTATTCTATGATTAAATATTAGCTGTCTCGTACATTTTAACTCTAATTAATAGAACATAAGAAATACTATTCACATTTCCCATATAAAATACACAATTAGTATCTATCATTATGAAACCAATTTTTATTTGAAAATATTGATTATTAAAAAAAAAACACGAGAGCATATTCTATCAAATTTAAATGTACTATTTACTTTTAACCAAAAAAAAGTACTGTTTAACTATAGTCTATAACAAAAAATACTTTACTAGGAAACAGAATCGAAGACTAACTGAGCCCTCAATGATATAAATTAGTCGACCAAACTTAAAATATACTCCAGAGTCCAAACATTTAAAGGTCAACAAAAATTTGGTGAAGGAACATTGAACATTTTGTGCATTGCAAGAAAATACAACAAAAATTAATAAATATTGAAAAAGTTGGTTGGTGGTGGAGAATCCGATCTCAGACTGCTGCAACTTCCTTATGGCTTCGGAATTTAAGGTTTTCAGATGAATTTTTTAACAATTAAAGTCTGCTTTTAAAAATATCATCATAACTAAAAAGGGCAGTGCCATTTAATTTTCGTATTAATAATCCTTACCGATCTCGCATTTAAATGCATTCAAATCCCAAGACCAGTCTCGCTACTATTAATAAATATGTCCAATTTAATTCATACTATTATTATATGGGTCTTCCTATATACATTTAGGGCTAGCCGTCTAGTTAGGAGTAACTCCCAAAATTTCATCACACATATTACTCCCAATAAATTATCTAAAATAACCTACTTTCTTTTTAAAAATAACTAGAATAACTCACCATTTTTTTATTACTCACATAACCTACTAATCCCTTAAGTAATTATATAGTTCATAAATTACCCTTTTCATAATTTTGTGTTCAAATCCCTTTTCCAACCAACTAAAAAAAATAAAGTATGTATAAAAAGTTTGCTCATAGATAAATTAATACTTATTTTGTTTCATAAAATTATACTCCATTCGTTTTATATTAAATGTCAAATTTATATTGTATTCCGTAATAAATATCGTTTTATATTTCAATGCATATTTTATACAAAAATTCTAATTTTACATACAGCATTAGTTTATTTATGAACGAAATACAATTATATAATACTCCTTCCATTTCAAAATATTAAATATTTGGTTAAAAGCGCGAAGATTAAAAAATTATTTTTACTTCACAAAGTATCATTTAATATATAAAATAAAAATAATTCAGCCAATTATGAAAGAGACAACATAATACTATTGGTCACACAATATTCATAAAGCTAAAAAATGCATAGAAATGTGAAAACATCTTATATTTTGAAACAAAAAAAAACTTCCAAAATATTTTATATTATGAAACGGAAGGAGTATATCAATAAAAGATAAAACATAAACTTTAAATATTGTACCAATAAATGTGAAAAAATGGTAAATGACATTTATAATGAAAATGATAGAGTATGATTTTACACGTATTTACAAAAATTATAACACCTATTACACATTTGTTTTATAATTAAATATCAGTTGCTTCATTTATTTTAACTCTTTTTAATAGGGGATGGAATAAAAATATTATACAAAATTTGTATAGAAAATACAAAACATCATTTTCTATGAAACAGATTCTTATTTCAAAACGTAAGAAGTATATAAGTATTCAACAATGTTTCGTTACAAGGAAATTTAAGCACTACTATGAATGAATTTATGAAAGAACTAACCAAACAAAAAAAAGTTATGAATGAAAAGAAAAAAAAGTACGTCTACATGTAATTTGAATAGTATCTTGGCAACAAAAATTGTACTCCCATTTGAATAGTATTCCTTCTATTTCATATTAAATGTCGTTTTAAAGTTAAAAATTTATTTCATTTCAAGTATTATTTTGTATTTTCAATGCAGATTTATGATAATATTTTTAGTTTTATCTTTATTTTTTTAGTTCATTAATTATTAAAATCAAATAATATAGTGCATCATTAGTTAGGAGTAAACAGAAAATTTAATTGCTTTTAAAGATTTTAAACGACATTTATAATAAAACGGAGAGACGGAGAGAGTAAGTCTGTGGAAATTTAAAAGAGCTTTAATTGTGCTGGTGTCGTTAGGATATCGTCCATGAGCAGCATCACTTCTTCACCTTTTAGGCTTTTACTATTGAAATTAATATTATTTTAACGTTTTCAACGTTATAATTTAAAGCTCTTAAATGCTTACACGTTACACCTTCATTTTTCCTAGAAACTCCATTTAATTATTATCCCACCAATATACTTTATCCCTTGCTTTTTATAGGTTTTTTTGGCCAAAACACAAAATTATATAAATTATATATTTTGACAATTTTAACAAAAAGAAAATGTATAAATTAAAGATTATACCAATAATAAAATATACAAATGATCACAAAAAGTAAATAGAACTGAATTTTGCTAAAACTTTTAAGAATCAAATAAAAATATTTTAAAAAACTCTAAGACATTCTATACAAAATGGAGGGAATTTTTGCTTATCAAATAAATAAAAAGTTGATCAAATCACAATCACTACAGGCATTTTTTTTTTTGGGGTCAACAAACTATAGCCTATAGGTATTCAACCGCTGAGTAATTAGTACTTAAATCTCGTTTTTTTTTTATTATTTACGATACTTTTACTTTATTTTTACTCTTGTTCGAAAATGTAGCTGCCGTAACCGCTTACGTGGCGGTTAACCGCCGGAATTTTGCTTTATTCGGATACAAAATCAGATTTTTTTTTAATGTAAATTTTTTCATAATTTGAGGTTCGAAATTAGATAATACATGTCAGATTTTTCATATTTATGTGAAAATCATAATAAAAATGAATTGAAAACGATGTTTAATGGGTTAAAAATGAGTGGCCGCCATTTTTAGGATTTTTAAAATTGTGGAACTGTGTGAAAGAGATGATAGTTCAATGATTGTTTTGCTCTTTATTAAAAATTTTTTTTTAAAAAAACCCAAAATGACAATATGTTGATCAAACTCGAGATGCAAAGGCCATTATACAGACAGATTCCCATTGAACCACTTCAACTAATTGTACATCTAGACTAAAATCATATAAATATATCTAAAAATAAAAAATTCTAAAACTAATCTCCGATTAATCTCCGCTTAATTGATTCGGCGCTAGGCGCCACTTTACCGACCGATTAACGTGTAACTAATTTTTTAACATTGGTTTCTACCAATATAAAAAAAGGACAGTTATTAATTCCTTTTGTTTGCTGAGCACATAATTCGATAAATAAATAGAAAGAGAAAGTAAATAGTACATATAGTAATGAAATATCAACTTCCGTAGAGAATACCAAAAATATGTGACTAGGAAGTATTAATGAATAGAGGAAATGATGTTAATCAAGTGGTTAAAAATCTATATCTGCCATATTTTTTATAGGATCTTTTTGCCAAAAAATGAAGAAATAGTCTAGTAGATTCCGTTGAAAAAAATATTAATGAATATTGTAATTTAATATAAATTAATTATGTAGTAAAATTTAATGTTATTCAGTTATTTTTTTTTTTAATACATTAAAATCTACTGTTTTTTTTATAAATCATTAAAATCTACTGTTATTAGATTAAACATATGTTTAATGTAATCTAAAATATAGTAAAACAACTTTTAGTCTCTTATTCAACATACACTAATTGTAAAATGAAACTACTGGTGAGTCTATTATATAGAGTTCTATAAAATACCGAGGTTGTTAATTTAAAATTATTTGTAAATAAAAGCTCGATAATTCGATTAGTTGGACGAACGAAAAAGTTCGTTGCCTCCGACGAAAAGCCACGTCATACGTGGGCTCGTGTCCCAACGGGTTTTACGATCCAAGACTATTGTCTTATGAACCTTTCTCTAATTCAAGTTTATACAAGATATCAAATAAATGTAGTTTTCTGGCGTTAAAATGAACAATTCAACAGTGTATAGATCACTATATTGTTTTTTTTTAAATTAAATATCTAAAATATTATAGCATTAATTAGAGAAAATATAAATTTACTAAGGTCTAATACAGAGGTATGCAACAACAAAAAGAATATAGGTAGGCAGAATCAAAAGAAGGTTGATATAATCGGGGGACCAAATGAAAATATTTACAAGAAATTTCGTTTGAAGCCTTTGCATATATATAATAAGATTTCGAAAAGTCAAGAAATATAATTGTAGGCTATCTATTGGCCATAATAATAACAATACAGGTTTACTCTAAATATCACATTCGTACCACCAATACCTACTTCATTAAATATCTTTGACGTACCGATATCATTAAATATCGAAGTCATCAATGCCGAAGTTAATTAAGCAAGTAATTAATTATGGCTTGACAATATGATTATAGGAGGGGTAAATATGTAATCTCAAAAGAGTGAAGCTGAATCTACTTGGAGTTTCCACGCACTTAATGCGTTTTTCTTCTTCGCATTTATTACACTTTTTGTGTCTGCTTCCTCCTTGAATTCTTCCCTCCACAACCTTTTGTTGGCATTTTTCATTGTTAATTTGTTACTCTATTTAATAAGTGTATAAATAAGAAAACCCAATAAATTGTATGTAAAGTTTACTCTGGTATAAACTACAAAGATGCACGATTGTATATTTTTGTCATCAGATAAATAATTTAATGTATTTTTGTTATTTTTAACTATTTGAATTTTGCGGATTATTTTTTTATTTGTTGAATTATTTTGCAGTTGACAATAAAACATGTTTTATTGGTTCAATTCAATAATTCGAAAAAACGTAGAATGCAAATTACACATGAAATCAAATCTTTTCATGGTGGACTCGACAATAATGGTACAACATTAACAAAATTTCATACAAACAAAATCAGTGACTTGTTACATCTCAAAATTAATATTTCATCCGTTTCAGTTTGAGTGAAATTTTAATAATTTTTTTTTGGTTTTATTTGAAATGATATTTTCAAAATTTATATAAAATTAATTAATTTTTTAATCACCGTTTGAATTTTGTATTTATAAAATTAATGCTGGTAAATATATTATTAATAAATGAAAAATTATTGGCTCAAATATTATTCATAACCGGCCTCGTTGAGACTCTCTTTTTTGTTGCTTACATTTTGGCCCCATCTATATAATAACTCTCTGCCTAACAGTCCCCATAACTCTCTCTCTCTCTCACTCTGCTTTCTGGTATGGCTGCTGACGTCAGCTCTCTCGTACGGATACTGAGTAGATACAAGGATGATCGGACGGCGGTGAACGATTCCGCCGGACCGAGATCAACGGTGGCGCTCACGACTCGCGATCTCCTCGGAAGCGGCGGTTGCGGAGGAGGAGGAGGTGATCAGTCGCTGGAGCTTGACCTTGACCTCCAAGTCCCCAACGGCTGGGAAAAACGTCTCGACTTGAAGGTTCGTTTTCTCTTTTCTCTGATTTTTTTATCTTCTTGATCAAATCTTGATTTTGTAATAAACCGTGGGAGTTCCGGATTTTGGCCCACGGTCTTTCCGATACCCGAAATCAAACTTTAGATATTCCAATTTTTCTATGTGGTTATTGCGAGATTTTAATTCGGTCCCAATTTGTAACGGGTTTTGTTGAAAAAATCCGAAGAAATTAAAAGGATTTTTATTGACACAACAATCTTGTTAAATTTTGTGAACAGTCAGGGAAAGTGTATCTGCAACAATGCAATTCCACGAGCTCATCGTCATCGTCTCATCATCAATCAAACCAAACAGTTCCGAGATTTCAAGATTTAAATTTCCCGCCGATTTCCGGTAATACTCCGGCGACGAAACCATTGTTAAGCCTCTTCGACGACGCAAGCCTTGAGCTGAAGCTAGTCCCGTCTTCTTCTTCTCCGTCTTCATCGTATCTATCGTCACTCTCTGTGTCATCAACGAATTCGAGTTTCCAGAGTGTTTGCACACTCGACAAGGTGAAATCGGCTCTGGAGAGAGCGTTGAAAGATTCGTCAGGGATGATGATCAAGAAACGCCAGTCGCCAGAAGACGGCGTTTGCGATCGAAACGCTTCGGCCGCCGCGGCGTCTCCGGTGGCGGCTGGATGTCCAGGTTGCTTATCGTACGTGTTGGTGGCGAAGAACAATCCGAAATGCCCGAGATGTCATTCGTTTGTTCCTTTGACTGCCATGAAGAAACCTAAAATTGATCTCAACATTTCGATTTGAAAACTATATGGTTAGAATTGGATATTTTTATTTTGTTAGGTTCGATTTATGTATATGATAGACAAATCAAGGGTTTAATTGAAAAGAAGAAAAAAAATTGAATGTGAAAAAAGGAAGAAATTAATGGGTATTTTTGTAAATTGCATTTGTTGTTGAGTTTTTGAGTAAAAATAGTTGATCTTATTCAAAACAAAAGACTCGAAGAGGTAACAAAATCATATAACCTTAGATTCTGATTTGGCCAGTTTATTCAATTATTTTTAATTCAGTTGCACTCATATTTATTCCACATCTTAAATAACTAGGTGTTTTTTATTTGTTAAAGGAAATAACACAAAGTCATGGCTAATTCGAGGTTAGTTGAAGATATTTTGAAGCTAATATTTATACGAAATAGTTACCTTTAAATGGTAAAAGTCTTGAAGACGTTTGAAGTCTTGAACAATCTGGTTTAATTCTTTTTTTTTTCATTGGAAGTTGGAACCGAATATTAAAAACTTAAATATACGTTTATTTTGTATTGCTTAGGGCGTAAAATTATTATTCGAAATTCGAGATCCGATCGGGATCCACTCCAATCCGTTCCAAAAATTATGATATTTGATACAATAAATTTTAACCCTAAAATATCAATTCAAGTACACAGCAAACGAAGTAGTATTTAGGGATCGAATCCACGAGAACCAAGTGAAACGATACAAATTATAATGGATGAAACTAAGCTAAGATGACAATATGGTTGTTTGTTGAAAAGTGAAACAAAATAGCAATGTAAAAATGATGTAAAATCAATTAAAAGCGAGCGTTGAGTTTGTGGCAATTCGCAGGAATTCAAAATATCATAAACCAGACAATTATTCAGGAAACGATAAAGCATAGTCACAAATTCAAACATGAATGTATAACCAATCCACTTTCGTGGTATCAACTACTTTATCTGCCAACCTAAGAATCGAAACTGTCGTTTGATCTTAAAATTCTAAACAAGCATTAACAAACAGGTTTGATATGTTCACAAATTATCTTAACATCAGCTTTCGTTGGCTAAGGACAATTTGCTCACCTATATTCTATCTAGCAACCTATAACACTTTTGATGAATAGATTAAACCTAAAATCAGAGATTAAGTGATCAATTTAATCTAAGCAATAAGAACAACAATAGGTGAAGACAAGATGAATAAACCATATCTATGTTTGATTCAATGATTCATAAACTCCTTTGAAAATCCTAAACCTAACTATGAAACTATTCAAACATGAAAATAATCAAAACAAAAGAAGATGAAGAAAAACTCATAATAAATAATTAAAGGGGTTTAGAAAAACTTTTCAAAGATACATAGTCAGAGATTCGTCTCCCCGGTGCTTACAAATTGCAGAAAACTATGTAGAGTAGAAAGAGTATGAAAAGTTTAGCCTAAACAATGGCTCAAACTCGAATACATATATTAAAAACGTTCTGGATGAAAATAAATGGCAAAACCCAGTAAAAATAAGAAATTGAAATTTTTCTTATTTTGGGCGAAAAAGCTTGGATCGATCGATCTGAATGTTGCATGATCGATCTGAAGTAAAACAAGTCGATCTGAAAAGTCTCGGGGTTTTGGATCGATCGATCCCAGTGTGGATCGATCGATCTGAGCTTCACTGTCGATCTAAAATGTCCCGGTATTTTGGATCGATCGATCTAGCCTCTTTTGTGCTCATTTTGCTTCATTCCATGTTCTTTATGTCTTAGGTTCCTTCCAAACGTTTTTCAACCCTGAAAAGACACTAAAATCATAGAAAAAACTCGAAAAACCATTGAAAACTTGGGTTAGAATGCGTTAAAAACGCAATTCGGGGTGTCTGAATCCGGATAATAATAGTAAAATCTCGGATCCGTGAAAAACAGATCTTGATCCGGATAGTAAAATTTCAAGGTCCGGATATGCGGATCCGAATCCGGACGCATTAAATAATAAATATAATAAAAACATATATATTTTACATATATTAAGTTATTTATATATATATATATATATTGATTTTAGTTTTTTTTTTATCTAATATATCATATTTATTTTGAAAAATTTATTCAAAATTTTAGTTTATAATTTTTTTAAATTTTTTTTAGTATTTTAATTTAATTATTTTATTATTATTTTTGAATTCGGATATCCGCTGATATCCTGATTTTTTGTCGGATATCCGAAATCCAGAAACCACAGTTTATATCATGATATTTTTGCCATGGATCCGAATCTGGATCCAAATATTCTAAAATTTCAAAATATTCAAAATTGTTCTACCTGTAATATTGCTGGATAGTATGAAGTATGGACCATATGATGATTATTGATTACTGAATTAAATATTTGTGTATTTTGTTTCCAATGAAATTACGTAGACTGGAGTATGACGTATTTACTGTAGGCATAGACTTTTTAATACATAAAACTGACGAATAGATGAGAATTTAAATGGAATAACGAGTCAAATGATGTAAAAAACAAACGAGTCATTAATGTTTTTGCTGACCTAACTTCACTTGCATAGGCCAACGATGCATGTCCATGTACACACATACAACGCAAATAATACATTTATTTTAATTCAGTCTAAATTCGTATCGAGAGTTGTTTTTTCGATTTTATTTTACCTTCATAAAAGTGCAGAAGTCTAAAAAAAACAGTAAATAATTATAATAAAATTTCTTTCAAACAATATTTATTGATAAATTATTATATTACTATTGTATAAAATTATATAAACAGTCAAACTAGTGTATTAATCAAGTGGTGTACGGTGTTATTACCACAATAAAAGAAGCATACATTTATCGTGACTAAAAAAAAAGAGAAAAGAAGAAGTATACATTAATCGGGTAGGCCCTAAATTAATTAAAATATCTCGTAGAATAACTATCTCATGTAACACATTCCTGATGGGTACGATGCTGCCATACGCTTTGCCTTTGGTTGGTATTTGTCTTTATCAAATTATTTAAAAATCTATAGTGTATTTATGAGTCTACTGTTACAAACTTTGCTTTAAGTCGATACATTATTTTTGAAATATATCCAACAGTATTTGAAATAAGCAAGTTTACAAAAAAAAAAACTAAAAAATTGGTAAAAAAATAAAAATACATTAACTCGTAATTCATATCCAAAATATAGATGAACGAATAAAACAATGCATGAATTCAATATTCAATATTATCAAAAAGTAATTCAATATTTGTTATTGTCCGACCGTAGAATTATACAAAGATTTTCTTTTGTTATTTTTTATTTTTTTTTTAAGAGAGAGAAGAGAAAGCCATGCTAATTGCTAATGGAAACAAAATCAGTTAATTGGATCGTGACTTCTAATAAATACCAACTTATGCACTTACAACAATTTTTTGAGTTATTTTGTTTATCCTGAAGAAAAGTCTAAAATACGTGAGTCAGCATCTTCATTCATTTATGTTGGCACTTTAGTATTTTGCTTCAAAGGCAACCCCGAAAGGGAAAAATACAATTTTGATTGGAAAGAATAATATTCCACGCCATTATATGGCACGTCGTTAATTGGCAGATACAAAATCGTGACTAAGGGACGTGGATCTGTCTTTGAACCAACGAAAATTCGACTTGCATGTTCCTATAATTAAACTTGCCTGTTTCTTTCAATAAAAATACACATTTTCTTGAAATATATTTGTTTTTGATTTTTTCATCTAATTATGATACAAGCCTTTCAAAACCAGAACGTCCAAAAAGCAAAGAGATTATGGGAGAACCAAATAAACACCGAAGGAATTATCAATTAAACAAATATTTATCAACTGCAAATTCAAAGAAGTGTGCAGGAGAATAACTTTTTTTTTTTTTTTTGGGGTCAAAGATAATACTGAAGTTATATGAAATGACGCTACTGTTTTTCAATTTCTCTGAAGTTAACTAACAGAGCAATTAAGGCCCATCTTAAACCAAGCATTATCCATAAGCAGCCCAAGCCCAACACAATATTTGTTTATTTATTTTTGTGTGCTCTGTTGAGAAAAAGCCTTTAAACATACAAATTTATCTTTAATTTAATGAATTTGTAAAAGGAGTTTTCAGTTTTATCACCTCTTCTCTGATGTTACTGTTGATTCACTGGGACTATCAGAAAAAGTCAGAATAAAGAATTCCATTCTGGTGTTCTAGTTTATACCATCTATTATGAATAATCAGTTAGTTACCTCCCTATACATACATGTGATATATATAAACACTTGTGTTAAACAAATTATTATTCTCATGTTATAGTATTTTAATCTGGTTACATACATAATCTCTTGAAGCAAGACCATCATAGGGTACAAGCATCCCACAATGGCAGATAAAGGTAATCATATCCACGCAGGGAACATACAGCTCACGAATGGGTAAAGACAAACTTCTAAAGAGGCATACATAATCTCTTGAAGGGGAAGAAATATTTCCTTGAAGGGAAATAACCAAATCCTTCGAAGGGGGAGAAATATCCAAATTCCGATAACCGGGAAATGAAATGCCTAGCAAAACAACCGCGCAAATGGCAAGAAACTGTTGTGGTGTACGGATATATAACGTTGCCAACTGCAGCTTATTTATTTTTTTAATGTGAAAATTGTTAATTAGCTGTTACTCACTAAGTTGCCCCAACATCGTATGGAATGAAGCACACGTGTGCCACAGATTTGCCAAATCAACTTTCTAGCCAATAGTTGATTGCCAGATCCTGCTAATTTATGGATACTATTCTGAATTTTGTATATCTCAATGTCTCGGCAAATACACCAATACCATGCCATTTCGAGTCATGTAAGTAACTCATCTAACCGCTAAAATCTTATGTCAATGAGAAAATATGTAAAATCAGAAAGACATTGATATGGTGTTTTTCAAAGATTTTCAGACACCCAAATCAATAAACAAAACTATAGAACTTGGTCAAAAACAAAAAGTCATAAAACGCAAGAAAAAAAAAGTCTATAGAGAAAGACTTAGGGGCTGATTGGTAACGACTGTGGCTGTAGGCTTTTATTGTAAATTTTTGGCTGTAGAGATTTTGACTGTAGAAACTGTAACTGTAACTTTAAATATTAATAAAAGTCTGATTGATAATTTAAATTATAAATTTTAATTTATTCTTAGTTATTAAAATTCAATAAAATGCAAAACATATAAAAACTATGGATAAAAACAAAAAAAAAAAAATAATAATAATAAATTGTGAATATTAAAAAAATAATAAATATATATAAACTGTTACATAAGGTTTTATTTTAATTATTTATCAACAAGGTTTATTTATTATAGGATAAAAGATTTCAACAAAAAAACTCATTTATCGACAACAAAATAAAACTAATCTATATCCATTAAAAGTCATATTATCGTGACTTTAGAAAAAAAAAAAGTTATGTAGAGAAAAAATAGGAATTAAAAGTCTGCTTGGCAAAAATTTGACTGTTAAAACTTTAAAATATAGTACAGTCTTTACGGTCGTAACACCAATCATCCCCTTAATGTGTACTCCATTATTTTTCTAAGCTTTTTTCTGATTAAAGAAGAGACAAATGGTGTTTTCGAAGAAAAACAAGCAAGAGAAAAAAAAAGTATATGAAATAAAATGAAGTAAACGAAAATCGGATCCTTTTATCGATGAGAGAAATATCATTTTAATAGAAATACTTTCTCATGAGTCAACCATCAAAGAAAGCTTGGTGCAGATCAATCATTGCCACTCATGTTCAAGACATTGTTTCTCTATCATCTTTGTCTACTTTAAGTTTTCCTATAAGTGAAAGAAACAACTCAAGGTTGAAGAAGAAATGAGTTTTTTTTTTTTAATTTTTTGTTTTTATTGGATTTCGATTATAATTTGTTTGTTTTTATAGTGAAATCATAAATCCTAAGACGCGTGACAGGTGTTACTCATGAGCTGTCATAAACGCTTCGAATATGTTACTCGTCTTAATTTTGAAGGATGAATCAGTACCTCTCGTCACATATTTTTTCCATGCTCTATTTTTATCTTTTTTTCTGTATATGATTGTTGTTCATTTTGTTTGAAGATTGGTAGTTTGTTAGTGGGTTTAAGACTCTTGGGCTTGTCTTTAGTAGGGCTTGCTTCTTCTTTAGTTATCGGAGCACAGTCGTTTTGTTTTGATGACTTGATTGTTTTAATTGTTGCAGGAATGCCGTTTTGAAGACACTTAGTTTCCGGAAGAAAGTTTCATCTGGTAATAAACATATAGATAGACAACTCGTCAAAGATGTCGACTAGAAACTTGTCATATACTATCTCTTGGAAAACCTTGCAATATTGTTTATGGTAATAATAATATGTTTGGCCGGAAAAAAAAAGAAAAATAGAAATATCCAGTGGCGAATCCACATGGTACAAGAGCGAGGGGGCAGTTGCTCCGGATGATTTTTTAAAAATTTCATCTAAATTTTAAGCAATTTCAATAATGCTCTTTTATTCTTTGCAATTCTACCCTTAATTCTTTGAACAATTTTAATAGTGCCCCCATAAATATAATCCTTGCATCCGCCTCTGATTATATCGAGTAGAACGAATAATCCATCGGATCAAGTTGGTATAGAGCACTCGAGTGATGCCGCATACCTTTCTCGTCGCTTATGCCAGTTGATTGAAAAACAATCCCTAGATGTGAATGTGTAAAAATAATTTCCTTTTGGCCTTATTATTTTATGTCATGTGCCACAGATATAATACCAATTAAAAAAGCAGGGAGTTTACATGTGAGATTTGTTAAATAGCCAAAAAATCTTACATTTTTAGTACTATTTGAAATTCTTAAGAATATAAATACCCTTGTCAACCCAAATTTTAACAACTATCATAACTAAATTAAAATTCGAATCGAACATCTCTAACTTATGTGATTATATAGAAAGGGAAAACAATAAAAAGTATCAAAATGTCGAAAGCATTTACAATCTTAACCATATGTTATAAAAAAGTTATGATAAATTTGTAACTTACCAATGGAATGATGGTCTAGTGGTAACATAAAACATTTAGTTTTTTTATGTCCTGTGTTCAAATTTCTTTTAGAACAGATGATTATTTTTTAAATCAGAATATCTAAAATCTGACTCTGAGTACCGAGAAAATTATGGGTCAAAAATATGAAACTTCAGCGGTTTATAATTTTTTTTTTTTTGTAACTTTAATATAAGAAAAGATAAAGAATACTTTATGAATTATGAATTTATGATAAAGAATACTTGATAAAAAAATAGTTTGACAAAACGTAAACAATAAAAAGTGTACGCCAAAAAAAGAAGAAGTATATAAATAATAAAGAGACTCAGAGAGTATAAAATTATTCATTGTGGATCATTCTGTATTTATCTGTATAATTTCAAGGGATCTTTGGACGTTTTGTTGCAACTCTCGGTACTTTATCTGATGTATCCGTACAGTGCACACAAACCGATTACTTTAATTGTAAATGACCAAAACTGTTGAAAAAAATCTCACAATAGTTGAATAAATAATAGAGTAATATATAAAAGATTAGGATCAATTCACTTGTGACCAACTGATTTTGAGTTGGAAGAACATGATAAGTTTAAAGTTAATATGGTATCAGAGCCACTCAATTGTTGGGCCACTCCATAGATGTTATTCTCCAATTGTCTATGCTTCAGATGTTTATGTCTGAGCGTGAAAAAGATGTTAATGAAAGAGAGTCTCACATCGGTAGTTGGATAAATAATGCAGTAATATATAAAGGATAAGGACCAAACCACTCATGATCAATTAGTTTTGAATTGAAAGCATGATAAACCCAAATTTAATAAAAATTAACCCGGCACTTCTTCGTAAAATTACGAATCCAGCCCCCGTCAATGGTTCTTGGAATATATTATCTTCATTTTTTTTGTTTGGTGGATGCAGCATATATCCTTCTTATAACTTTATCCGTATCAAACTAAATACATAAATTCGCCGAGCATACAACATAACAACAACAAAGCAACGATAAAGTATTTGTTCGTGGTAACGTCTCACTAATTTCAGATCAATTGAGTTTCAGTAAATGCTAGGCTCAATTGTTTGAACATACATAGTTGGAAATATCAAATTTTGCGGTCGAATTTCATAAACGTACCAACTCATACGTTTCTTGGTATATGATATACACACTAATGACTTATACACCAAAACGTGCAATTTCGAAATTGAGTTAATTTGGATTTCTTAAACCAAAACGGTACATGAAACGTGCGTCCCACACGTTTCTTTTGTTTTTTACTTTTATTGGCGGCTAAAAAACCAGAGGCGTTTCGATTACAGAGTCATCGGAGATTTCAGTCTCGATAGGATTTGATTTTATACGAAAATTTCTGTTTGATTGAAACCAATCGATTATGATCTAAGCAAAATAGAAGAAGAAGAAACAAAAAAAAAAGCTGGTATATATTTACAAAAACCGAGAAATTGAAGGACTGAAATTGAAATATTCGAATCGCCGATTTGGATTAATTTTCAAAGCAGCTACTACTCTGTAGTTCCAAGTATCAATTCATCGCCGGAGAGCAACGACGCGACGAGATCCTGCACCTCGCCGGACTCGTTAAATCCCAACCGGAGCGTTTCCACCACGCGCTCGAAAACGATGACGTGGCAGGGGATATGGAGGACTCCTTTCTGAGCATAACCGTATTCCTGAGCGGATCGGTTTAGCAAACCGACGAAGACCGGGTGGTTAAGGAGCTCAGCGCTAACCACGAACCTCTCCATCTCTTCGCCGACGTAGACGGGCACGTGACCGGCGGGGACTGTGTTGACTCGTCTCGCCGGAAAAATCGACCACGGCGGCGGCGCGTGGGGACGATGGTGGAGGCGACGGCTGCGGAAGGTGGAGGGGGTTGATCGGCGGAGAGAGAATTCGGAGGAGGAATCGGCGACGCGAGAGAGGCGGCGAACGAGATGCTTCATTTTTTGTTTTTTCTCCGGCGGTTTGAAGAGAGAGAAAATTCAAAAGTAGAGAGAGAGTGACGAAAGAGGTATTATAGATTTATATTTATATATATATATATATAGAGAGAGAGAAGACATGGAAAGATTATGACGAGAGCATAGAGGAGGAGAGAGTACATAGGCGGTACTTGCCAGGTACCGCCGAGGAAAATTTAACTTCCACTAAATTAAAATTAAAATACTTTTCACCGAAAACAAATAAACAAATCTAAGGAGTGTATATATTTATTTAGCATTTAAAGCTTGATACAAATAAAATAAAATAAATATTAAGTGAAAATAATGAATAACGATGAAAATATATTTTAAAAATATATAAATAGGCTGAATTGAATATTGTAAAATGAAGGAAATACATAAAAATCAAGTATTAGGAGTTAGATTTGAATATTTACGGTTCAAAATTTAGCGTTCAAAGTTTATATTTATTATATTTTAAATTACTTTTTTACTGTTATTAATTTCGATATAAAATTTAGACTATTTTCATATTTATAAAAGTAATTGCACAAACTATTTATGAATAAACTGAAAACTAAAAAAATAGCAGTGATAAAATAAAAATTAAAAAACTAACAAAGATAATTTTTTAAAAACCATAAATATCTTTTAGATTTAGTTTAATTACGTAAAATGTTATTGGTCGCCAACAATGTTCATCTGCCGCCGACACTGTTTATCCGTCCCTACCGATATTGTTCATCTAAAACCGTCACTGACACTGTTCATCACCGGATACATAAAACATACGGCGATTGTTAGTAGATAACAAATTGATTAACATGCTAAATATTAAATAATATTATATCGCGATAAGTTTACGTTTATCGGGTTAACTCAATTGTCACATCATTCAAAATATGAAAATTCAAATTAAGATCATAAATTCTCTTACAAAATTAAGATCATGAATTCTCTTACAAAATTAATATGATAACAAGTATAATAAATATTGTATCGAATGTTAACAATAATATCTGATATTTGTAACATACTAATAATAATATCAAATGGGTATTAGCACGTTAATATTATTGTACGTATAAATCTGCCAATAAAAAGTCTTTGATGGCAAACCTATCTCTTTTAAAAAAATTATTATTATGTCATTTCATATTGTATATTAATAGTATTAGTTATTAAATTATATATTTGAGCTAGTGAGGTTTAGACCAATCAAATGAAATAGTCCGTGATTTTGTTTTAAATCAAAATCGAGTATGATTAGCAAGTTGTTCTTACATCATCATGGTCAAAGATGAAAGAAACAGGAAATGTTTTGAAAACCCTCATTTATGAGGTTGGTGGTTTAGACTTCAATAAATAAATAAAATATTTAATTTGGGGTTTTGTTTGTTTTATAAGTAAATTGGTCAGTATATTGAAGATGGCTGTATGAAATCTCCGCGGATAGTTTAGAGTTTTAACATTCTTTAAGATTACACAGAGACCGATAAGTCAAACAGAATAGTACAGAAATGAAATTTGGATCGAAAAAATGGCCCTCCGTTTTTGTCAATTACTTGTATTATAATTAATATACTTTTTTCCTTTTTTTTTTTTGCTAAATACTTTTTTCCCTATTTCGTGGTATCTTTTCGCTGTTAAACGTATTTTACTTGTTTTTAGTTTTTATTCTTATATTTGATCTGCCCGACAAATTTTATAATTTCCTCAACATTTCGAATATATTTTGTTGGTTTAATTTTTTTAACGTACTTCTTGTCTGCTCAACGTCATTTGCATGTTTCAAACATACAATTTCTTCGTTAAAAAAAAAAAAAAACTCAAATACTTACAACTAAACAAAGACATTGAGGCATAAACAAAACAGAGACCAGATTCGGAGTCACTAGACAAGTTGTTCACGACACTCTTGTCCCTTTGCGTTTTGGAGTAAAATGTTACATTAACCAAACGGCATGTGTCTTTATCAAAAAAAAAACTAAACGGCATGTTTACAGAAAAATAAAAAGACACATTTTAATGATTTTATCAACTGTATATGAAGAAAATGGAAAAGACTTTATTAAAAATCAAATTCTAAATTAAATAATACTTTTTTTAAAAATGACGTGTAATCAAAGGTATTAAAGAGTGGCAGGTGGGTTTGGTTGTACGGTCATTTATTCATACAGATTACAGAGTGTGACCCACCAACTCTCTGCCTTTCCTTCTTTGCTCTTACCCCTGTACGGAGCCATCTTACATTTATACTAGTACATTACAACTATTTATTAAGGCATTAAATATCTGAAAAATCTGACGTCAAAAAGGGAAAAACAATTTCTTAATTCTAAACACGTGAGGCCTATCGCTTCGGCCCGAAGTAATTGGGATTTAGTTTGGGCCTTTACAGGAATAAAGGCCCAACTTACTTTGAACCGGGCTCTAGCTTCAGTATTATTCATTTGTATGTATTAGCTATTTAGTATTTACATAACTAACTGAGAATACTCTTTGAATATGATTAGTAATATAAACGTGAGCTTAAATCTTTTTAAAAATCTAAAAATATAATAAAAGGAAAAAAATAACTATACAATTACTAAGTTGCTGATTATGATATAATTGGTGGATCGAAAATTTGCGGCTCTTTTTGGGGGAATATAATTTCCCTTTTACTGTATTTTTAATTCGGTCTGTATAGGATCAATCTTGCTAAGACCTTGTGAGTGACTTGTGAGGCCTTGATTGTTTAGCATTATTGTATTTGACTGCCGTGGACTAATTGATATGAATTACTCGCAATAACACACCAAATAAAACCTTGTTTCGAATCCGGATAATAAGACAACTACACAAATCGCTATATTACAAGTTTGGTCTAACCGAATAAAACCTTAGTTCTTAAAAAATTCAAAGAAGTAAGTAGAGAAACTTGTACTAGTGATGACAGTGTGGAATGATGTTTTTGACATCGTTATTGTAGAAATAATAATGATAAGTACATAAACATTACACAATTAACTACAGAACTTTATCAGCAATATCTTTGATTACAGATTCCAAGAAAATACCAGAGAAAGTTACATTCAAATCTCCCTGATCTAGTTGTGTATCAGTAATAGCCAAAAGCGACGCCGTTCTGGATTCGCCGAAGTGATTCACCACTGAGATATCCTGGAAAATAGCGAAGAATCTGAGAGAGACAAAGATAATCAGAGCAAGAAGATAACATAACCGAGCTGCGTTGAAGAACAAGTGGTAAGCTGCAACTTGAAGACAATACATTTTTTTTTTGTTTTTTTGGTCTATTTCGAGTAACAAAAGAAAACCAAGAAGATGATGTTTTTTCTTTGCATCGAAATGAGTGTATATATATACTATACGTGTGTGTGTGTATGTAATTGCATGTACGCATGTATCTATCTATACGCACACAGACATACTTGAAGACACCACTCTGGTCCAGACAATGCAATAAATGCTCAAATCCTTGGAGATTAACACGATAGCTTGTAGGTAAACCGGTTTAGACCGGAGAAAATTGGTTTTTTGGGACCCGCTTTGATTGGTTTTTGATGTCAATGGACAAATATATTAAACCGATCCACTTGAAAACCAACAAAATCTAAACCGTCAAAAACTATATATCCATACTAACACCTTGGTTCCATATGTAATCCAGTTAAATATTAATCAATTAGTTGTCTCTCATCGAGTCATCGGTTTGGTACATAATCCGGTTTAGTTGGTATGGCAGACGATACAAACGAAGTGGAGTAGATTAGTAGTCTTTGTGAGTTTCACCACACGACACGACATATCTGACATGTAGGATCCGATTAATTGTTTAATCGTCTAAATAATTAATGCAAACCGGGAAAACCCCGGTTATGTGTTTGTACATTTAAGGAAATTGGATATACGTAAATACGAAATTGATATTTATCTATTTATACACGTCTCTGGTGATTCTGCTCAACTGCATAGATGTGACATCTCAACTTGTAACTAGAAAATGCTGAAACCTTTATTATTGCAGTTTAAGATTTTAGGACAAAAAAAGGATTTTTAGGACTTTATTTTATTATATAACCCAACATGCCAATATTGGAATATTCAAAAACATATAGATGCAAATTCACGTCACGATTTGTCAAATTTGTAAATTTGAATGTAGGGCCAAGGCACTAACATTTTTTCTTCTTTGCTTTATTGTAATTAATTATTTTTGCGAAACTATAATTTTTTTTAATAAACATGTGTTTCTCTGGTTTGGAGGGAAAAGTAATCAAAAAGTGTTTTCTTTAAAATTCGAACAAGAAAATTCAAAATAGAGACAGGAAAAAAAATATAACCAATGAGAAAAAGACAAGTGTAAAGGTTTTCTCACTTTCTGCAACAACAGGCAATCGGACAATCTTCAGAGCTAAAAACCCTAATCTTCTCGGGGTTTTCATCTCGAAAATTTGGGGCTCAATTTCAAACCCTAGAAGGAAATTCTTCGGCGTCGGAAGGTACGAGATACGAGACGTTAGGGCATTTCTGGTGGTGGGAGGAATGGGAGATGACCAGCTTGATTTCGAACTACCCGAAGAGGTTCTGTCGGTGATTCCGATGGACCCTTTTGAGCAGCTGGATCTCGCGAGGAAGATCACGTCAATGGCGATAGCTTCAAGGGTATCGAATCTGGACTCTGAGGTGGTCGAATTGAGAAAGAAGCTTCTGGATAAGGAAAGTGTTGTGCGTGAGCTTGAGGAGAAGGCGTCTCGCCTGGAGAGAGACTGTCGTGAAGCTGATTCGAGGTTGAAGATCGTCCTCGAGGAAAATGTGAGAACAAAAGCTTCCTTTCATTTATCATTACCCTCCTCTGTTCTACGGTTAATTCTAAATCTGAGAACAATTTTGTGTGTTTGTTATGGAATTTGGTGCATTGGCTGATGTTCGGAGAGTTGTATAATGGTCAAGTGTTCAGCTTGAAGTGGTAGATAGTTTGTTATATATTCAGCTCTGTTCTGTATATCGAAATTTATGCTCTTCCCCAAATCAGTGAATGAACATATCTGCTCAAGATTTATGCTTTTCTTTCCTCTGCTTTATTTGACTGTAACCATGGATTTGTTTTTTTTTTTTTTTACGAACTGTCTTCTGCCTGATAAAGACGAACCTGACAAAGGATAAGGATTCACTGGCAATGACAGTAACAAAACTCACCCGTGATTTAGCTAAGGTGAGGTTTTTGTTGGTTTTCCGATGCTTTATGTTTGATTTTGTATTGTAAGAGAGTTTCACATCATATACTCTTTTGGGGGGAGAAAACCGCTAATGTTTCTATTTTTAGTTGGAGACATTCAAGCGGCAGTTAATCAAATCCCTGAGCGACGAGAGTGGTCAGGTAAGACATTCAAGCTTTTGTTATTACACATTCTTTTGCTGTTTCCAGTGAGGGACTATACCTTTTCTTGCTCTTTCTCTCTATCTTGCATACTTCTGGCCTCTGATTCAAGAGAATGTAAGTTTTCTTCTTCTCCATTTGTTATTACAGCAAACAGAACCTGTTGATATTAGGACATGTGACCAGTCATTTCCTGGATCATATCCAGCCAAAGGTACTACATCAATATATAATTCACAATTAAAGTTTCGTCTTGTTTTGGCCTATCTGTGAGTTATTTATCTTTCGACCATGCAGATGCACACTCAACGAATCATTCTTACAGTGGATCTGCAGACATGAACAATCCAATTGCCGAAGGTAACATTGAATCAACCATCCAGTGTTATGCTTTTATCTCTATGCTGCAACTAAAGATCAACATATGAGTTTTTACTTTGCAGCTTCACAATACACTGGAAACAAATTCTCAATGACACCATACATCTCTCCACGTCTTACCCCAACCGCAACACCAAAGATTATCTCCACAAGTGTATCCCCTCGAGGCTATTCTGCAGCGGGTTCTCCTAAAAGAACATCAGGTGCAGTTTCTCCCACAAAGACAGCACTCTGGTACCCTTCAAGTCAGCAATCATCAGCTGCAAATTCTCCACCTCGCAACCGCACACTCCCAGGTTCGTAGGATCTTAAAGATTGTTATAAATTGATAAAGTTGTATATGATTCTCATAGGTAAAATGTATAAATTTCTTTTCCAGCTCGTACACCTCGGATGGATGGTAAGGAATTTTTCAGACAAGCCAGGTGAGGCTTTCTTCTGTTCTTGTCTTAGTGTCGGTTTTATCATTAACCGCAGTTTCAAATTGTTGATTTCTTTTTTCATCCATCATTCTCAGGAGTCGATTATCCTATGAACAATTCAGTGCCTTCTTAGCTAACATCAAGGAGCTCAATGCGCATAAGCAAACCCAAGAGGTAAAAAAAACCGTAGCTTGTGCGCCATTTTTGTTCTCGTTATGTTGAGATTACGGATTAAAAAAAAGCTGATGCTTTTGACAGGAAACTCTGAGGAAAGCAGATGAGATATTTGGGGAAGATAACAAAGATCTCTACCTATCTTTCCAAGGTCTTCTCAGCAGAAACCGTCGTTAAAACTTTCTTAATTTGGATTCTTAAATCTCGACCAATGTTATATTGTTATAGGATCATAACAATTGTAGTATGTGTATTCTCGACGAGATCTAGTGACATGGAAAGTGTTTTTTTTTTTTTTTCACTCGGTTTGGAATGTGTCGTGTATTGTATTGTATCTCGCTTTTGGTCCTAAATGCATTTTGTTAGAAATTGGCTTTGAATTAAGCTTCATATAAATTGAAAATAATATACGCTTACACAAGTATACTACATAAAAATGATCACATATATTATTATTTACATGGTACAGAATAATATATTTAATGAATTTCATATCGATATGTAATAATTTTCTTTTTAAAAGAGTTTAGGAATCATGAGTTCATACTGAACTATAGACTGTATTGTACATCTGTATTTATATCAATATGCGACATTATTGTTTAGTTACTACATATATTTTTACTTCATTATTTAAATAGCATGAATTTATTAAGTATATACGGCAATATTTTACATAAATCTGCCTCTCTTTTTCTTTTTTACTTTCACAACATTATTTTATTTAAAAAACCAAGTCCCGAAAGAAGGAAGACAGAAACAAAGCTCATAATCTTAATTCTTTAGTTGCTACTCTAGACAACTACTTTAGTTCCATTTAATTATATACTTATCATGTTCATATATTATATACACATCTTATCATTTAAATATTTTTAACCATTGCAAGGATAGAGGGCTAGCTTAAGCTAGCACGACCAAATGGACTCTCCGGCACCATCCTCATACACAAAAGCCATGTCGACGTCACCGGAGAAGTCTTTGTTCGTCGGAAAAGTAACGGCAGTGGCCGTATACGGCGGAGGTTTAGTGTCGATACGGTGGAGCATCCTTATATGAACCAGCTCGGCCTGAGCAAAAGCGAGCTGAGTTTGGAGAGTCTCGAGTTGTATATGTAATGACGAAATTGTCCCTACACATCCGTACACAGGATCTTGCACCCTCGCGTTGGCCTCGTACACCATCGAATTCACGGCGTCCTTTCGGTGGTCCAACGGCAGCACCTACAGTCGTTAATTATTAGGAATTTTTAGGTACGATTAATATTAAATTTCAATTATTTATAAGACTTGTATTTAGGGTCTATTTGTCTAGAATAACTTTTTTTTTTAATAATGTTAATAGTATTGCATTTTCACAAGTTCTTATCAAAATCTTATGTTATTTTACGATTTAAGTCTCTTGATATAAATCACGGTTGGTGTGTTTTTGGAAGTTTTGTTAAAGAATCAAATGATATTCTAACACATGATAATATGATATCGATAATTTTTTTTGTGCTAAAATATGATATCGATATCTTTATGTAATAACTAATAAATATGTTCTAGAACGTAGGCTATGGCATGTTGATGAATGTTTACTGTTTGTTGTCCCTTGGACCTCTGAGGCAACCTTAGCAATGCCTGAAATCACCTCTGTTCCTATTTGGGTAACTCTGAAAAATATCCTAGGCCGTTTGTATTCACATGTTGGGATTAGTTGGATAACTTATGGGTTAGGAGAACCAGTGCTCATTGAAAAACCTAGGCTAGACCCAACGTTGATGGGAGAAGCTAAGATATTAGTTGAGGTGGAATTAGATAAAAACTTCCTTCATAGGATTGCAACTAGGGATAGGAAAGGTATTGTCTCATTGGTGGATGTAGATTATTCTTGGATTCCATATAAATGTGATAGATGTGAATAATTAGGCAATAAGGAGCCGAGAAGCCTTCTACAATTGCAATCCAAAGTCGATACTAAGTCTTTAGACGAAGCCATTGTTGTTACTGTTTTCCCAGCTGTAGAAGCGGCTGTAACAAGCTCTGAATCAACTGCTAATGCCACAGCCACTGTCACTGTTGTGCCCATAACTTCACAAGTTACCAATCCTATTTATGTTCCCTTAGTGGATGATTACCTTAAACCTGCTTCAGCCTTTGTATCAGCTCCATAAAAACACCTACTCTACCTACTCAGATTGCTAACTTTGTTGATACTACCTACAGCTCCAACTATCTATCACCATTGATGAATGATGCTACTCCAATATCTATTTCGAGCTTAACATTCTTCGGCCAACCTTCTGATTTTGTCATTGAAACTCCTCCACTTTAATCAGTCACTAATGCGGCTGTGAAAGGTGATGTTTTAGCTAGTAACGAGTTTGTTGATTTTGCATTGGGAGCGTATACATGTGAAGAAGAAGCTCAAAAGACTCGAGGAGGTAGGCCAATCAAACCCACACAAAAAGTCCAAGAAATGCAATAGATCTTGGTGGGTGGTAGAAGAAATAGTGGAATACGTGGCCTAGGCCGCGGACCAACTCTCTAGGAATGTCAAAGATTCATTCCTCTCTTCACTCTTCTCTCTTAACTCTACTCTCTTGTATGGTACTTATCTTTTTTCAAAGCAACTTCTTTGAACTAGATCTAAACAATCATATCTTTCTACTTTTATTTTAATGCAATTGAGTAGAAAGCCTTTTATAAAAAAAAAAACTAATAAATATGTTTAAAACAAATGTTGCGTTTGTTTGTTTGTAATGATTTTGTAAATGATAGTATCATACTAACAGTAGAAAATAGTAAGAAGTCGCTATTAGACATGCATAAATTATTCACCGCGTCATAAATTAGTCATAAGATAACAAATAAAAAGAAATTAAATAACGTCATGATTCTGCCTTTTAACGTGACATGCAATATAGACTTTCGATAGAAACTCGAAAGTGACTTCCTACACTATTCTTACACGCGGTTTCGATACTTTCCAATTATAATAAATTTCTTTAGTAAAAAAACAAATATCACATTGACAAGATCGAAAACATATAAGTATATAAGTAAAAGCCTAATTACTTTAAACGTTAAATTTTAAGAATCGAAAACAAAATTAGAGAGTTTAATAAGCTGGGCATAATCATCCAAACTAATCAAAAACGTAAATTGTTTCGTGAAACAATTGCAGCACAAGAAGAAACCATAAGTTACACAAGCGATACAACTTTAAAAAAACAACAAAAAGTAGCTAAAATAAAAACGAAGAGAAGAGTGATTTTTCACCTGCAACATCTTATTGACATTACTAGCACCAAAAATCTTGTGAACAGTGGCAAACTTGTAAGGCTCTTTAGCGGGAAAATATGGAGCAAAGACACAATCTTTCACACATTTTCGCCGGAGAAGCTTACACGCGGCACAAGGCGACACTGCTCCTCCGTGTCTCTGACCCTTTTGTCTCATTTAGAAAAAGAGTTTATTAATTTGAGACTTGAAAGCAAATGAGAGGAGAAGAGAAGAAGTCTTAGAGAACAGTGTGTGATTGTGTTTATATAGAGAAGAAAACGAGAAAAGTGAGACATCAAATCTTCTTGTGGGTCCAACCCGAAAGTAATAAGTCATTAGATTTGCTTTGTTTGGACAAAAAATCCCATCTCTATTCCTTAAGATTTCTTTGGCCCACCATATAAATTCTCATGGTTTTTTCTTCTTCTTCTTCTATATATATATATATATATGTTAAAATAGGTTTTTGTTTTGTTTGTATATTGATTTTTTTTGTTTTTATAAAATTGTTTGTATATTGAATTGAATACTATAACATATATAGTTTGCTCTATAGTTTCTTGCAAGTTGAAGCAACATTGCTTCTATGTTTTTCTTCTTGTTTTGGTCGGGTACGCGTCTATGCGATTGTCACTTCTTGGTGAATCGAGATCTGTTTTTCTTTATATGATATAGTTTAATATATATATATATATATATATATATATATATGATATGATATAGTTTTGATATGAAATTTTCAGGTGATGTAAATGCTGATGTTAGTTGCCATTAGTCAAGTTTATATAATTTGTTTTATGATAATAGATTTATAATTTGATTGTTTAATAACACATCGACTAATAAAACAAGAAACACAACATTTGAACATATGTGTCATTAAACACCATTTAAGAAAAATATATTTATATTTTTTTGTTTTTAATATGTTTAAGATTATAATTTTTTTATCTCTCACGTATATATGTATCACAAATTACCTCACAAAAACAAAAAGATCAGAAATCATGTATAATCAAAAAAAGAAGAAGAAGATCTTTTGGTGATATAAATTTATATACACACTCACGTAATTAATAGTTGGTTGTTCTTGGTCGGTTGTTATAACTTATACTCATTAGATAATGAAATACTTTGAAAACGATTATAATCATTTAGAAACTTCAAATAATTGGTAATAGTTTTGCATTTACTTTTTACGGGTGTAAATGTACGTATTTTTCTTGTGTCTTTTACGAGCCAGATTTCCAACTTTTGGCCAAAAAAAAAAAAAAAAAACTGAGTTTCAATTTGAACTCATATATAGAAAAGTTTCTTCTTTTGTTGGCAACAATATAGAAAAGTTAGAAACGTTTTAAAGACGAAGAAAAAACTAGAATTAGGATATAAATAGTTTAATACAATTACATTTGCTCAAAATATGGTTGGTTCACTTTAAATTTGCAAGGTCATCCTCCAAGAGTTAAGTTAATGGGCTTACTTATTTTGGGCAACGAGTCAATAGGCTTTCTATTAAAAGGTTTTAGCTGTTTTTCAATTCTATTTTTTTTTTTATTACAAAACTAGATTAGGATCCGCGTATACGCGAATTTATAATTTAATATTTTATAATTCGTGAAAAAGAACCTAAAAAATTAAAAATTAAAAATTAAAATTAGATCACCCGTGAAAATAAAGAAAACAAGATTGAATACGCCATCGCAAAATCACCGATAGAGAAATCTAACATGTATTTATTTATCTTGATTATGCTGTTTTTTCTTCTAGCTATTATTTGGTTTCCAATAAAATTTTGTTACATGTTTCCAAATAATTAGTTTTTTCTAATCTTATTTGAATTATGTTTAATTTTTATTATTTAACTATTCATATATCTATTTTTTTAAAACCTTGACAAACTGATTCTCATATTTCTATATAATTAGATTTAATTTTTTAATCAGATTTGACTTTATTTGTTCTTTTTTGAATCCACATATTATATTTCTTTTTATCATAAACTAATTATATGTATTTCATCATTTATTTTCTTTTCTTTTATAATTTTCGTGGCATGAGAAACTTTCAATAAGTTTTCTTCTCAAATATCAATTTTGCATATTTTACTGCGTCCACAATCCACATAATGGTAAACCTAAAAAAACTCACAATAGACAATATAATGCACACTGCACATAATTATTATGATATTAGGTTTTTAATTCGTTTTTGTAATCTTATTCAAAATATAATAATATTTGTTTTTTTAATAGATAAAATATTTTTAACACGTGTTAAAATCTAACTGGAAAAACTTTGTACTTATTTTATTAACTTTCTTTGTTTTTTTTTGAATCCACATATTATATTTATTCTTATCATACACTATTATAAGTATTTCATCCCTTATTTTCTTATTTTTTTTTCTTTTCAAATATCAATTTCGCATATTTTACCGCGTCCACGTGATGGTAAACCTAAAAAAAACTCACAATATAATGTACATTGCACACAATTTTTTATTTTACTTTTTTTCTTACACTTATCTTATTATATAAAGCAGGATGTGCTCAACGTGAGCGCGACACGTAGGCAAAATTATAATTCACCAGATCGCGACATGTGTCAATGTTAATTTAGATTATGACACGTGTTAATATGAATAAAATAAAAAATGTAATTTTTTCTTTTCTATATTATTTATTTCTTAAATCAAATTGTAGTGTAAGTAAAAAAAAAAAATAATTAAAAGAAAAGATATATTATTCGACAATGAAAAAAAATAGTAAATTAAAAATACTAAAAAAGAAAATTATGACATATTATTTCAAATATCTAAAAGTATTAGCGTAATACATGCCAAATTTACTATTCATAAGATTACGAAATGTTAATGTCCTATCATTAAAAAGAAAAATTATCATTAAAAAAAAAGAAAAATTTGTTTCATGTCAATACGTTTAGAAACGAAAAAGGGGAAAAATGCCATAACTATCGAGAAAAAGAGAAAAAAAAAATACACTATTGAAAAAAAATAAAATAAGTGTCCTAACGAAAAAAAAAAAGTCAATGTCCTACCGTAAGAAAAAAAAATGTCATTAAAAAAGGAAAAATTTGTTTCATGTCAGTACGTTTAAAAAAAAAAAAAGTCAAAACATAAGCTATTGGAAAAAGGAGAAAAAATGTCATTACATTAAAAAAAAATACACAATACCATATTTTTTACGTACATATTTACATGCATATTGGCACACCAAACTCTATATAATAACATCTACAAGTTCAAAAATTTAATTGTGTGCTCAGTATTTATTCTCTTAATCAACTTTAAAACAAGCAAATCATGAATTCGAGAGTTTCACAAATCGATCAAAGCTATTTTACTTTAAAATACCACTTGGAAAAATGCTCAAAACACAAGTCATTGAAAAAAAGGAAAAAGTATAGATATTATTATGTTGAACAAAAAAATGACATTATGTTAAAAAAAAAAGGTGCAATGCCATATTTCTTATTGGTAGACCAAACTCTATATAATAACATCAACATATTTCAGAATTTAATTGTGTGCTCAATTTTTTTATTCTCTTAATAAAATTTAAAACGAGCAAGTCATGAATTCGAGAATTCAACAAATCAATCAAAACTATTTTACTTTAAATCAATTAGATCGAAATCGTGTTTATCGTCATACTATCGTACGTGTTCTTCAAAAATGGGAAGGTATAAATCTTAAAGCAAACAATGTACTCATTGGAGTGAAACTTCTATTACTTGATGAAAAGGTTAATATCTTATTACATTGTCTATATATGTATTTATTACATAGATTCATGTTAAAAGTTTTTATTTTTTTAACAGGAAAATACTATTCAATGCTTTGTGCATCATTCTATGCTTCAAAAATATTTAATAGGTTTTTATGAGGTTATTAACATGAAATTTATTTTTTTCTTATTTTAATTCAACAATATTTGAATTATTTTTACAATTTTATCGCATAATTAATAAATATTCATAACAAGTAAAAATATATTTTTTGTTATTAAGAATATAATATGAATTATGCTTTTATATATTTTTAGATTCGCATGATAGGATATAAATTGATCTCTAATGATTTAAGATCCCGTTTAAATAATATTTTAAAATATTTTGGCAATTCAGTGGGATACTAATTAAAATTTAAATATTTATATCAATAATTTATAATGTGTGTATCCGCGTATCAACGCAGATCCTAATTTAGTTATTTATATTTATTAATTTAAAAGCTAAAATTTTCATTTTTCAAATATTTACTAATTTTATTTTCAATTTTACTTTAGAATTACCGTGTTCACATGATGATAAACCTAAAAAAACACTCACAATATAATGTACATTGCACACAAATTTTTATTTTACTATATTCTTACACTTATTATTTACATTTATTAATTTAAATACTAAAATTTCCATCTTTTAAATATTTACTAATTTTATTTTGAATTTTGCTTTAGAATTCTTTTTTGCTCTTTTTATAATCTAATTAATTAATACTATTTTTTCTCTCTCTAAGAACGGCGATTTCTCTCCTCCTTCTGAGAGTCTTTCTCTTCGATCTCTTCTGCCGGTGATCGGTGGCCGGTGGCTCCTTTAGCACCGGCGCCGGTCCCCCTGTTTCTGGTTTTCTTGCTTGACTGTCTTTTTAGATCTGTGTTTCTCGGTTCGTTTGCTATGGAGTTTTAAACTGAAAAAAAAAAGTTGAAGGTTTTTTATGGTAATTTCCCTTTAAATTAACAATTATACATGTAATAATCTGGTGAGTTATAATTTTGCCTATGTATCGCACTTACATTGAATGCATCCAACTCTATATAATGAGACTAGGTTTGAATTATATTGTAATTTTTGATATAGTTTTTCACTGATAAAATAATTCAATATATAAATTGTAGGCCCTGTTTAAAATTTTGCTAGGCGTGAGTCGGGCGCTCGGAGAGGGCTTAACGCCTAATCAATTAAACGGGGATAAATTGGGGATTAAACGGGATTACTTTTTTTGTATTTTTTGCATATATACAGTTATATATATTATTTATGTGTACAAATGTCAAAGAAGCAGATTAGTGCAGTGGTAAAGGTGATTCTTATTATAGTTCAAAATCGTGGTTCAAGTTCTCTTGGCATAGATTTTTTTTTTTTTTTTTAATATAGGGTAAATGATCTAATTACCCCGTCTTCTACCTTTAGAAATTGTTTTCTGCAAACCCTAAATCCGCCGCAACTACAGTGTCTTCGCATTTTTCATCATTTTTATAACAAAATATGGTAAATCTATCAAGTATTTATTGATTTCTAATATGAAATGTGTAAAAAAAGTTTTTTTTTTTGACAAATCCGATTTTTTTGGCCAAATATAATATAATCGCCGCGGCTCTCAGCCGTCTAGCGCCTCGCCACCGCGAACGCGGCCGTTGTGGCCGAGTTTTCGAACAGGGATTGTAGGTTTCAATTGTGATATTATTCTACATCTAATTAACCACTATAAGGTTTTTTAGATAAGATATTCTTGAAATTGAAAAAAGATAACCACTGTAAAGTAAATTTGTTTTATAATCCAAAAAATTAAGAAAATTTTGTATTCAATGTCAAATAATAGTTTATCTACGAATAATCAATATCAAACAAAATTTTCATAAAATAATCAATGATTTTCTCTCGAACGTCCCTAAATTGCTATTTCTTTCCGGCCGGTTAGAAAAAATTTAAATTTAAACAAAAAATATAAATCATCTTGATTTTGTGTGCTTGTGAGTAATAACTATCGAATGAACTTTGTTCTCTTACAAAATCATAAAAATGAATAAAAACTATTAAGAAATTAAAAGTTGGTGCATATTAGTCATTTCATTACTGTTAGGACTTAAAAGTTTATTAAAATGAACAAATTCATATATTTTTGACACAAAACAAAATGAGTTAAAATTATTTTTTTTTGCAAAATTACATAGAACATATAAACCGTATGACATCAACGATAAAAATCAAATATGATAATATTTTTTTTGTTAGTTGTATTGATAAATTATCACTTAATCTACCTAGGAACATCTCATCTTTTTAGCAAATTTTCCGAATTTTCTCAATGGAAGTTGTCAGAGATCCGACAATACTGGCATTTTTGGAATATTTTGTTGTTTGAAGCATTTTGTAAGCGTACATGTTCAACTATAGTTTTCTAATTGGAAAACGATTATGAATTCTTGTTAGAATATATAATTCTTCCATATTTAACTAATTTTTTAGTTCTCAAAATATTTTTTTTAAGAAACATTTCAAACATATATACTCAATTGACCTAAAAATTAAAGAATAATAGAAGAACTCAATTTAATCATGTCAGATTTGTGGAGTTTCGATCCAAATATGTAATACTTGAATTTTACTTTCCGACAGATGATTAGCTTCGTAAAAATTTTGCACCTTAAAAATATTTAAAATTGAAAAGCTGATGAAGATTATTAATGGCTGATATACACTTTGACAGTTCACCCACACACAAAGTCTCTCTAGCATGTGGTCTAATTGCTTTTTATATCGTTCGAGCTCTTAATGAACTATCTTGGCCATCTCTTTTTTCGTTGATAAGAATCCATTGAGTCTCTCGTTTAGATACTAAAAATATCTGAAATTAAGTAATCATATTGACACGTGTCATCATCTAAATTAATAATTATACATGTCATAATTTGGTAGTTATAATTTTGCTTATGTGTCGCGGTCACGTTGAACGCATCCGACTCCTATATAATGAGATACAAATTTTTTAATTTATGTGAAAATAGAAAATGTATTTTATTTCAAAAAAGCGGGAATCACCATCGTTTCCTTAGTCGGCGATTTTTCTCAGATCAACGGGGAGAGAGAGAGAGAGAGAGAGAGAGAGAGAGAGAGAGAGATTTTTCCTTAGTTAGATCGGGAAAATTATCGCGATGGAAGAATTTCTCAAGGAGTTCGGAGATTATTATGGATACCCAGATGGTCCGAAGAACATCAAAGAGATCCGCGAGAACGAATTCAAGAGATTAGACGAAGGTCTGTCTTACTCTTCTCGTTTTCTTGGTCATCTTCTGTTCCTCGAATCGTGTGTGAGCACTTCTCTCGGATCTCAACATAGTTCGAAAACCTAAGCTTCTGGGCAGAAATTTCTAAGGAAAAAAAAACTATTGGGTTGGGTCCGTGGAGGCATAGCTAACCACTTGAAGAGTTTCAAAATGAATTAAAATCGAGTTTGTGTTTGGTCGATGGAAACTCGGCATTAGTCAGTAGAACTTAGGTTATGTATGTAATCTACGAGATTTAAATCTGGGTTTAAAAGTCTTAAAACCTGTGGTGATCACTGATCAGTTCTCATATAAACAGTTCAATATTGCTCAGAATGGATCAAAGTGTGTTAATGATTATTCTATGGAGTTAATTTGTGCAAACAATTCTTAGTATCCAGACGGATTTAAGAGTTTTCTTCCCAGTACAATATTGATGCTTTGTCAAAGTTGTTGTTCATCCTTAAGATTGAAGTTATAAGCTCCTGTGGTGTGTGCAGGTGTTGTATACTTGGATCATGCTGGTTCTACTTTGTATTCTGAGTTGCAGATGGAAAATATTTTTAAGGAATTTACAAGCAATGTTTTTGGAAATCCACGTATCCTCCTCATCTTTTGAACCTCATAAGCCATGTTTTACATTTTGTTTTACTAGATGGCAGATCTATTAGGGTCCGAATCTCAGATTTTGTATTCTTGTGCTAAGTTTGTGAGTTGAAGAAGTGAAAGTTTGATGTTTGATTGGTGACAAAGAACGATGTTAGCCTCTTCTGTAGATCTTGTTAGTATGGACACTATAATGTCTTTTTCTTTCGTTCTTTTGTGTGTGAGCTTATCTTGCTGAAAGAGGTTCCTTAATAGTGATTTAGATAGTCAAAGTGATATCAGTTCAGCTACCAGTGACCTTATAGCGGATGCTCGGCATCAGGTACTACATTCTTAACATTTGTTGAACTGATATCTGTGGAATATGTGGATTTTTTATTTAATCTTCGGTTTACTGGTATTCAGCTTATAAGTTGGTTCTATATGTCTCAATCAATCTGCATTGCACACTGGAGTCAGGTACTTGAATACTTCAATGCATCTCCTGAAGATTACAGCTGCATATTCACTTCCGGAGCCACAGCAGCTCTGAAGCTTGTCGGAGAGACATTTCCGTGGACCCAAGACAGCAATTTTTTGTATACCATGGAGAATCACAACAGTGTACTTGGTATTAGGGAATATGCATTAGGTCTAGGTGCTTCAGCATGTGCAGTGGATATTGAAGAGGCAGCTAACCAACCCGGCCAGCTTGCAAGTTCAGGACCATCTATCAAGGTAAAGCATCGTGCTGTGCAGATGAGAAACACTTCTAAACTCCAAAAGGAAGAGTCAAGAGGTCCGTTAGCTCGAGAATCTTTTCTTTATTCTTTCATCCTGAATAAAATCTGTTCAAGATGTAGCGCATTCCAACTTCTTGTAATCTGGGTATATAATTGACGTTGCTGATTTGCTTATCTTGTGTTTCACTCTGTCGTACAGGAGATGCCTATAATCTATTTGCTTTCCCCTCAGAGTGCAATTTTACCGGCCTGAGATTCAATCTAGATTTGGTGAAGTTGATTAAAGAAAATACTGAAACTACACTACGAGGCTCTCCCTTTGACAAGTATGTGTCGTCTTACATTCTCTCTTTATCTCTTATTTTCCTCAGTGTCTTGCATTGGTAACGCTGAATGTCTGCTTGCTTTCATATTGCTGAGGTTTGGCGATGCTATGCTAAGGACAATTCAGCTCCTTGAGCATAGTGTTTTTTCTTGTACATGATCTTTGAGTGAGTTAGATACAGCCTCAGAACAAGAGAAGTGGCACAGGAATCAGCCACATATATATTTAATACGATTTTTCTGCTGTAGACATGGTGATATCTGGAAATGAACTGTGCACACTTTGATGATCTATAACAATTATTAATGCGAGCCTAAAAACCACTTGGAAACTCTTGGAGGAACTAATTTGGCGTGATTTAATACTTCTTTCTTTGTTGTTTCCAAGTGTGTATAAGACCTGAAGCGGTTCATTTTATTGGTTTTCTATCATTTAATTTCATCATGGCTTATATCCTTGTTATAAGGAGCAAGCGGTGGATGGTCTTGATTGATGCTGCAAAAGGCTGTGCTACACTACCTCCTGATTTATCGGAGTATCCTGCAGATTTTGTTGTTGTGTCATTCTACAAGGTAGCTCCTGGATTTTTCTAAAAATATATGAGGAAGCTCTTTTGTTATCAGATTTTGACTTTCTTGTTTTTCGCTGTTTTCATGAAGTTATTTGGTTATCCTACTGGGCTTGGTGCTCTCCTTGTACGGAATGGTGCGTAATTTGTTCCTGAGGTTCATCTCATTCTGTATATCTTCATAAATCTGACTTTAGTTCAGAAACATTCTCTTTAAATTCGTAACTCAGATCAGAGCAGTTCTGTTGTTAAGATCTTCAATATTGTTTTCATTTCATTCTTTTCTCCTTTCAGACTAGTTTCTCAAACAAGATCCACTTGTACCATATAATGAAACAAAGATTGCAAATGCTAGTTTCTGACATGATATTTTTCTGGCGAAAATAATATACAGATGCAGCCAAATTGCTCAAAAAGACTTACTTTAGTGGAGGTATGCATCTAATGCATCTCATTTGGTTGTGTAAAATGATTGAATTTGTGTAGCATTTAATGAAAATAATGCTTACAGGCACTGTTGCTGCTTCAATTGCTGACATTGACTTTGTAAAAAGAAGGGAAAGGATAGAGGAGTTTTTTGAGGATGGTTCTGCTTCATTTCTGAGCATAGCAGCCATCCGGCATGGCTTCAAATTACTCAAGTCCCTTACTACTTCTGCAATTTGGATGTGAGTTGAACTTGTGCTCCATGCAGAATCGCTAGTCTTAAATATGACTCTAAAAATTCTCCTTAGAAGATCGTCTAGTAGGGCCTTGTCCTTTTTGAAGACTCAATATGTTGTTGATTCTTGTTAATCATTGAATGAAATTTGCAAGTTTAAAAGTTCCCTCAAAAAAATCTGCTATTGTAGAAGCTAAAGTGGGTTCTGTATCTATTTCTTAGGCACACAACATCACTTTCCATATATGTGAAGAAGAAACTTCAGGCTTTAAGACATGGAAACGGGGCTGGTGTATGTGTTCTGTATGGCAGTGAAATTCTGAAGGTCAGTCTTTCATGATTAAAACAATAGGTTTTTCTTCTCATATTCACTTAATTATAAGGCTTCACTTATCGAGTGAAAAATATGCTTCAACAAAAAGGAAAAGCTAGGAGCATAAGAAGGAAACATGCATCAAACATTACGCATTTAATAAGTATCAGCATTTACTTCAGAAGTCATATGGAATTACTTCTTCATGTGATCATAGTATTCATTCTAAGTTTTATGTTTCAGTTATCTTCACATAAATCAGGCCCAATGGTTACATTCAACTTGAAGAGACCTGATGGCTCTTGGTTTGGCTACCTGGAGGTGGAAAAGGTTGCGTCTTTATCTGGAATTCAGTTGCGGGTATGTTTTGTAAACACACAGTTCAGTTTTTTTCTCTTCGAATTTTTCCACCCAAAAGAAAACAGAAGAGAAAGAAGTTATGTAAGTAAGATGATGGTCTTGCACTCTCTGGCAAGGATTAATCTTGCATTAGGTCATTTGACGTTGAAACCATCTGTCATTTTACTTCATTTTGGTGTAGACAGGATGTTTTTGCAATCCTGGCGCATGTGCCAAATATCTCGACTTGTCTCATTCTGATCTATTGTCTAATGTAGAGGTATAGTTGTTCTTTTTTTTCTTGCTTATCATTTTTTTTGCTGGTCTTGAATTAGCAGATCTGATATTATATAGTTGACTATGATATCCTTTATTTTAACCCAGGCTGGGCATATTTGCTGGGATGACAATGATGTGATAAATGGAAAACCAACAGGGGCTGTTAGGGTTTCGTTTGGTTATATGTCAACTTTTGAAGAGGCCAAGGTATATGTACTTTATTAAGGTTTTCCTCAATTCCATGTGTCGGAAGCTGTCAAAATTATAAGCAAAGCTCATTTTCTACTCTTTTGTTGCGGCTACCTAATTTAAAGTGCATGCTTCATTTGCAGAAATTTGTTGATTTCATCATAAGTTCATTTGTTTCACCTCCAAAGAAGATTGGGAATGGATTTGCCGTCAGTGGAAGGTTTCCTCAACTTCCTAGTGAAGGTACCTTCTCTTGAATGTCTTTGTGGTGCTTTGTTTCTAATAACACTAGCTGTTGATATTTAACTCTCTTGGAGCATTTTTCACTCCTATTGATATAGAAAGGACTTGGTATAATCGATTCCGCCATTCATTCTCTGGCATTTGACTTTCTTAGAGTCACCACCATCTTTACATGCTTACTTTTCCGTAATTTGGTAATCGATGCTTGTGTTAGCCACACATTAAAAGCGCATTTAGCTTGCCGCTACTTCGTCTGATCTTTGGAAAATAACGAGATTTAAGTTGAGAGATAGGAAATACTTCATAAACCATATATGGTGTCTGAATCTAAGGATCCCCGCTTTTTGTTGTTACGCAGAACTTGAAAGTAAAGAATCCTTTCCAACCTACTACCTTAAATCAATTACCATATACCCAATCAAGTCATGTGCTGGATTTTCTGTAAATCGTTGGCCACTTTGCAGAACAGGTATTTCATCTAACTTGCTTTGTCATACTCCAAATCAGTGCTGCATTTTGTGCAGGTATTAGTGGTTGGACTGATCTCTTTGACGTTTATGAATTAACTTGTGTTTTATGTTTGAAATCTACCAAGGCCTGCTGCATGATCGAGAATGGATGATTCAGGGTCTGACGGGTGAAATTCTGACCCAAAAGAAGGTACGAGATCATCTTCTAACTTGAATCTTTATATCTACGGATCTGTCTAACAAAGTTTTGATTTGCTTGGGAATGGCTTCTAGGTGCCTGAGATGTCTCTTATTAGCACCTTTATCGACCTTGAGGAAGGACTATTGTCTGTAAAATCTGCTCGCTGCAAAGACAAGTTGCACATCAGAATCAAGTCTGATTCGTATAATCCGAGGAGCGATGAGTTTGATTCACATGCCAACAAGTATGCTCCCTAACATATACTATCTTACTTGAACTGCCTTTAATAAATGTGATTTTGGTTGCAGACTTGAAAATCATGACGAGGAAACTAGAATTAATTGTTGGTTCACTAATGCCATTGGTCGACAATGCAAGTTGTTACGGTATTCTAGCTCTACTTCCAAACACTGCTTGAATAGAAACAAGGGTCCTGGGTTATGCAGAGATTTGGAAAGCAATATCAACTTTGCTAATGAAGCTCAGTTCTTGTTAATCTCCGAGGAGAGTGTTACTGATCTAAAGAGAAGATTAGAAGCAAGTATGTTTTCATCTCCTTTTAATCTTACATCTTGTTCCTTTTCGCGATTCGCTCGATAAAAACTGATTTGGTTGCAGAAGACGAGGATTACAACCGAGCTCATGAGAAACTCGATCCATATAGATTCAGACCAAATCTGGTTATATCCGGAGGTGAACCATACGCAGAAGATAAATGGAGAGTTCTCAAGATAGCAGACAATCATTTCACAGTAAGTCCATGGATCTATTTAACATTTCGATTCGTAATCATATGCAAACTTCGCGGTTCTCAGGGTTTTTTTTTCTTTTTTCTTTCCGATGCAGTCGTTGGGCGGTTGTAACCGATGCCAGATGGTAAACATAAGTAATGAGGCTGGACAAGTGAAGAAATCCAATGAGCCCTTAGCAACTTTAGCTTCATATAGGAGAGTAAAGGTTCAACATTCAGAAACCATTCTATTTCCATAAAAAAAAAAGGTATTTGATAATTGTTTGTGAAGTAACATATCAAGGTCTTTCACTGGATTCAGGGAAAGATCTTGTTTGGAACTCTCCTGAGATACGAGGTTGATGCAAAAACAGAGTCTTGGATTCGAGCTGGGGAAGAAATAAATCCAGATATTGAATAGGACCATACATACGTGTGTATACTATACATAAAAACAGGAAAAAGCATATCAGAAAATCTTTTACTTGATTTTTTTACCATGTAGAAAAGAAAAAAACTCCTAATAAAATAGCTTAGGAACATACAAAATACTTGTGTTTAGTCCTACTAGTTTGTACTAAACCAATTAATTAGAAACATAAATGAACGGAATGTCTTGTAAACATATACAAAATTAATGTTACATATTCTGTCTATTTCAGTGTATCCATTATCCAACCCTCCTCTTCTTGTTTTGCATTTCCCTGGATGTCAAATTGATAAGTTCCTTAGGTATGGCTGCTCCACAAGTTTTTAAAGCCGCAACCAAATCGGGGAACAGATTTCTGTTTTCCTCATTCACAAACAAAATGGCAGTGCCCATCTTAGAGGCCCTGCCAATTACATGTATGTACTCCTTGATGGTCTTAGGCATGTCAAACACTATTACCTGCCTTACCACCAAGAGGTCAACTCCTCGGCCTAGAACTCCAGTCGATACAAGAACGGGCACCTCTCCAGCTAAAAACGAACCCATTACATCTCTCCTCTCTTCCATTGGCTTCTCCCCATGGATCGATAAAGCTTTTATCCCCGTGACCACAGTTATCGCATTAGCCAAGAGATCTGCTCCAACTCGAGAACTCACGTAAACAATAGCTGGGGGCTTGAAATGGTTTTGACTTTTCAGTATCTCAAAGAGCTTCTGTTTCTTTTGCTTCGCATCAACCCAGATAGCTAATTGGTTGACACCCTTGTTAGGTCTGTTGGGTTTACCAACAGATACCGAAATCATTTCCTTTGCTAGAGACCTTCCCACTTTCTCCACCTCTTTTGAGACTGTCGCAGAGAAGAGCAAGACCTGAGGTTGTGATAAGGCCCGAAATATCTGCATCACCTGATCCCTGAAGCCTCTCTCAAGCATGCAGTCAACCTCGTCCAGCACAAACGTCATAACGTTATCTAGTTCAATGGCGTGCTTTGCTAGAAGGTCCACAAGCCGACCTGGGGTCCCAATGATCAATTCCACACCTTGCTGAATGCGGTAGAGTTGTCTAGACATGGGATCACCACCTACAACGAGTGCAGTCTTAAATGGTAATCCTTTTCCGAGCATCTTTGCTTGATCTTCAACTTGGACGCAGAGCTCTCTAGTTGGAGCCAAAACCATAGCCAAGGGGCTCCTCTGGTCTGAAGGATGCTCAGAACGATACCTTGCACAACGAGTAACAATAGGAACAAGAAAAGATGCCGTCTTCCCTGAGCCAGTGCCGGCTGAAGCGAGCAGACTTTTGCCGTTTAAAGCAGCTGGAATCGCTTGCATCTGGATAGGGGTGGGAAAGTCATATCCAGCCGTTTCCAAGTTGAGAAGAAGCTTAGGAGGAAGCCCGCATGAATTGAAAGACAAAACAGGTGGAGGGACTTCTGCTCCTCCTTGGACATCAATCTCAAACTTGGTTCTAAGCAATTGAGCATCTTTGAAAGAAGATCCTGAGTCTCCAACATAGAAGCACTCATCTGTAGCAGGAAACACTCTGGTGTTGTCAACAACCCTTTTCAAGAGTGTTTGCTTACACTCGAGGCTGCAAATGTCATCGTCGGTCTCGTCACAAATGTATTCGCCATAACGACCGCAGATAACACATTTAGGGTCTCCAGGAAAAGGGTCTCTTTGATCTATAGACTTTTGTTTGATACCATCTACAACAACAACACGATCATCAAAACAATGGCGGATTGGTTAAGGCACTAAGAGAGCTAGATAAAGCCATCTACCAGCGATATCAAGTCTCAGTTCTCATGTCAGAGAAGGAGAGAGTTACAAATTACTCTTAGATTTAGACAATCGTACACAGACTAACCAGAGAGGTTCGATACGCAGCCTTCTTCGCTCATAGCTTCCATAGATTCGCAAACACAAGGATTTTAGTTTGATCAATCGCAAGGGTCGAGAAGAAGAGGAAGAAGACGGAGGTTGACAAAAAGGAAAAGTAAATAAGAGAAAAAGAAAAAAAAACATCCGAAACGCGTCGTTTTGGTAAAAAAAAAAACAAAAACCTACGAAACGCGTCGTTTTGTTAAATAAAATAAATAAAAACACGTGTGCTCTTGCTTCTCCTCCGTCTTCTCCATTATTTTATAATCTATTGAGGTTCTCTCAAAGCTCAGAGGCTAACTTCGTTGCGAAGACCTGACTCGGACTCTGAGGTATTCTATCTGATCTGCTCGATGTTTTTTTTTTTCTCTGTCCCTGGATTCTGATCGGTTTTGTCATCTTTGTGTTTTTTTTTTGTTCTTGCGTAATTGGTAGATCTCTAGGGGTTTAGGCTCTGAGTTTGATTTTACTTTCTGAGTTTTTCGATTATCTGATCGAATCTGAAAATCGTTTGATTAGATTATAAAGCAATCTGGGAATTTTAGGGTTTCTTCACAGCAAGTTTGATCGTTGACGAAGAGATTCTGCAAGTCTTTTCGAGTTCGAATTATAAAAAGGATATGTTTTTTTTTTATATTCACAGGAATGATCACTTCCTTTAATCATCTGAAGAGCTTCATATGGCTTAATGTGTAGTTTCTTTAAGTGAATTTTGTTTTTTTTTGGGATGGCTTGCGTAGTCATAACTCATTGCTTTCACTGCAACTTTCAGTTTGTTGATCTGCTCAGATGGAAGTCCACTACTGGACAGCCCTATTTCTAGTGCTGTCATGCCTTTTCAGTATTTCAGATGCTAGTGCTGGCGATGCCGATCCAAAGTACAGGTATTATCGTTTTCAGTTTCTTTACTTTGTAATGTTAGAAGTTTTGTTGAAGATAGCCTTTTTGTTCTTTGAGGTTCTAGCATGAACTTGGTTTTTAGTAGTAGTAGCTTGGATGTTTGGCCCATGGACTTTATGTATCTGGCAATTTCGTCTCAGGACGTGTGTTTCAGAATGTGAGATAAACGGCTGTGTTGGACGAGATTGCTTTCCTCAGTGCAATTCTTCATCCAATGGTGGTCCATGGTACATTCAAGAGCCTCTGTATTTACAATGGCAAAAGTGGGGTTGTCAAGGTGATTGTCGTTATCACTGTATGGTTAATAGAGAGAGAGAACGGGAAACTCTCGGTCAAGTCCCGGTCAAGTATCATGGTAAATGGCCCTTCAAGCGTGTCCTTGGGATTCAGGTAAGACCAAATTCTTCCTAAAAGCCACTTCTTCAATCAGTTCTGGTTTTTTTTCTTTTTCTTTCCCAAATTAGATTGAGCAGGCCGTTTTATTTACCTTGTTCGTTGTTAGGAGCCTGCTTCTGTTGCTTTCTCTGTGCTCAACCTAGCAATGCATTTCCATGGTTGGCTTTCCTTTTTCATCACGCTCTACTATAAGTTGCCTCTGAAACAAGATAAGACGGCGTACTATGAATACGTCGGTTTGTGGCACATCTACGGTCTCCTGTCCATGAACTCTTGGTTCTGGAGTGCTGTTTTCCACAGCCGGTAATCACATCTACTTATTACTTATTATCCACAGTCTACTTCATATATCATATGATTTTTTATGGTAAACCGTCTCTATGGTCCTCAGGGATGTTGACCTTACAGAGAGGTTGGACTACTCATCCGCAGTAGCCGTTCTCGGATTCTCACTCATCGTATCCATCTTAAGAACCTTTGATGTTCGGGTCGAGGCTGCAAGAGTCATGGTATCCGCTCCAATACTAGCTTTCGTTACCACCCACATACTATACATTAACTTCTACAAACTCGACTATGGTACACCGCAAACTCTTTCCCCTATCTGAAACCATGTCAATATGTTTTCTACGCAGTCTCGGTGAATTCACCGGTTTTGGATGTTGCTTACAGGTTGGAACATGATTGTGTGTGTGGCCATGGGAGTCACTCAGCTTTTCCTTTGGGCAAGATGGGCCGCTGTGTCGAGCCATCCTTCTAATTGGAAACTATGGGTGGTTGTGATTGCCGGAGGCTTAGCGATGCTTTTAGAGATATATGATTTTCCTCCATATGAAGGCTACTTCGATGCTCACTCGATCTGGCACGCCGCTACAATTCCTCTTACCATTCTCTGGTGGAGCTTCATTAGAGACGATGCTGAGTTCAGAACTACCATTCTCCTCAAAAAATCGAAGACAAAGGCAAAGTGAGTCTATTAACTAAATTTCACAGGTTTTTTTATTCGATTTGCACGATTTCTCTCAGACCATAAAATCACAAGCACTGGGGAAAAACAAAAGGTGGAAAGGGATTCTCAAACATCAAGAAGAATGCAGAGTCTTTTGTTTATAGTTAGCTGGTTTTGTGGGTTTATTTACTGACAGTTTCAGAGGTTTTCGTCACTTTTTTTATTTCAATGTTTAAACATCCTTTGAGCCTTTCAGAGATTTGTCATGGCCTTACTTTTGGCCAATTGAGATTTTGATATCATTTGCTCATTCGTCTACACAGACTCGTGCCAAGATCTTTTTGGAATCAGAGTTTTGTCAATATTTTTGAGACAAAATTTGTGATCTATATGATTGTTTATATAAAAATTTGATGAATCTACAAAATAAGTTGTGAAAAACGCTCAAGCCCGCCAATTTTGAGTTTTCTCTTTCATCAATCCGCTATTTGAGACACGACCTGCATGTATCAGAGATCTTATGAGAAATAGCCCAACAAAAGTATGTGTGCATGTGAGATAGAGAGGTGAAGGATTTTTTTGCCTGAGTAATCAAAGGTTTTGCACAATCTTCCCACTCTGTAGCCCATCGACCCGAAGAACCAGTCTCCATTGCACCCGCTTTAAGCGACATTAGTGCATCGCAGTTCCCAGGAAAACCCTTGAAGAGAATCTGTTCAGAAAAACAGAATACAAGAACATCGGACTAGGTAAAAAAGTGTCTTTAACAGAAAGACAAGAAATTACTAACCAATAATTGATCTGCTAATTCCGATGAAGATGAAAACAAGAGTCCGTTCTTCCCATCTTTAACGAGTTCTTGAATGCTTCACAAAAGTTTAAGGTCTAAAAGTTCTAGTCTTTGTTCGCGAAAGTATTGAAAGTCACTGATATTTACCATGAGTAGGAAACCGAGCAAACTGGGAGGCCACATCCAAACATATCAACAACCTAAAACGACAAATCGGTAACAAGATGACAAAATGGAAAATCAAGTCTTAAGTCTTAACCTAATTAGCACATAAATAAGGGCTTACCTTCATGGGAAGGTCTAAACCCGACGAGGAAGTGTGCAAGCAAACACCAAGATCTGCAGAACCTAAGAGCAATGGGTAATCTTCAGCTGCGAGCCACATTGTACGGAATGCCACATGTTTGAGGTTTAACCGTTTGATTTTCTCCTCGTATTTCTCCTTTTCAGGTCCTTTACCTTCATGGACAGTATAGATAGCTCACGATCAAAAACAGAAACAACTAAATTTCTTATGTTCTAAAAAAGAATGAACCATCTTTACCTGTAATGATGAACATCAACTTGGGATAGCGGTGTTCCTCTTCTGAAATTTCGCCTTCATCACTTCCTTTCGATCTTGCAGCAACGCGCCGGTCATACATCACTGCAGCTTCCAATAGGATACCAAAATCTTCATCAGAGGTCCTGAAAAATTCATGTTCTAATATTCAATGTCACAGAAGGGTAATACCACAAGAGTGAAAGTGAACAAAGAATGATGATGTGTCCTCACCAGCTTGTACTGCTCACAACAAGAGCTGGTCTATTCGGCTTAAGCGAAATTTCGGTATCAATTTTGGTAGTAAAAAGGGTTTCATTCAGCTCTTGCTTCTCCAATTCTACATTTGAATTAAAAGATTTGGCAACAGAACGAATGGATAAACTCAAAAGGAACCAGAAAATGGACTTTTTAATTTAAAGGAGATACCTCCACTGATGATATCATAGACACCAATTGGATGGCAGAGATCTTTCTTCACTCGGCAAAACAACTAAAGAAGTAACAAAATTTTCCATTACCCTCGATGCCGCATTCTACGCAGAGGAAAAACTAATTTTGAAAAAAGGAAGAGAAGTCCAGCTAACCTCGTGCCTTTCTTCAAGCAAAGCGGGGCGGAAAAACTCAGGAGGCTGATCATACAAAACATTGGCTCTGTTTTTCATTTCAGAACATTATTGCATACAAAATTAGAATCACATAACTTTTTTTTTCCTTTACCTCGGAATCAAAATCTTACAGGTTATCTTACCTCACTCCCCAATTCTGATCCAGTTCATGTTGCATTGCCTTTGTCACACATAGCGAACCTGTTGCCATTTTTCCATAATGCTTCTCAAACCTAAAGCATACCAAGACATCAGTTCACCCTTAGAGATAAAGAAGTTCCATACACAGTTTAAGAATTATCAAGAAAACCATATACATACCAGCGGTATAAGGATACAAACAAATTGTTTCTCCCTAAAGACAATGCCAACAAAGTATATCCAAAATTATGCCAATCTACAACAAACGCTGCACGCCTCCACGAACTCGCCCACTTAACAGCAACTAGGGTTGGGACGGAAGGAGGATTCTGCAGAAACAACTATGTGTAACTTCTGCAAACTTCGCAAGAAAAAAAAAAATACTGGAATTTTCAAAGTGAAAACAAAAAATATTTTACCTGGACTAAGAAAATGTCAGGCGCTGGTACTTTGACGAAAAGAAACCAGAGTAGCATGGTAAACTGAATAAGTGCCTTGAGCAAGAGAGTTACAGGATAAAGTATCTTTGGCAAGAGTTGAATGAATCGAGGCTGCGCCTGTTTTACCCAAAAACAAAAAAAAGAAACTGATGATCATGAATTTACATATTTTCTAATAGTTCTATGACAATGATTTGATCATATGGTATACCATGGTATGGATGTGGATTGATGGGTGCTTTAAAACAGCTTCATGGGGTATAGAACCTATCCAAGAATATAAAAACATTTAAACAATGCAAAGATGATTCATAAGAACACTGAAAAATCCTAAAATTAGGAAGCCTAACCTCCATATGCGACAATGTCCACCTGAAATGATGCCTGCAGTTTTATGTGACAATCAGTGTATCGATCATTTTTCTAATTGGGTTAAACTAAAGGATTTCGAAATGAAGTCATGCCTGAGATTGTTAAAACTTGATCAAATGCAACATCGGGGAAAAACAAAAAAAAGAGACTGAACCTGACGAGCAAGAGAAAGAGCGTGATATTGCATCCGAGGACTTCGACCAAGATCTCCAAGTACCACTACACAAGCTCTTCCTCTCTTTCCCATCGTAACCTTCTCCCTAAAATCTCATCATAGAGTTAACAATTAGCACTTTATGGAGGAGCTCAGATCATCTGAGATTACCAGACTCTACTACTGATCCACGAGAAACTAGAAATCAAAGAGCTCCAAGAGAGAACACGAAAACGATTTCAGAAAACAACATCAAACATACCTTAAATCAAACCTTACGGGGTCGTCTCCCAGATTCCGTCGATTTGCTCCGGGCAAAAAATTTCCGATGAGGAGGAGAAAGAGAACTCAAGGAAATACAGAATTGGGCCGAGGAGGAAAAAATTGGGCCCATATGTTATAATTCTCTTAAAAGGAATTAAAGAGTCACGTGTTTGTCACGTGCGTAGTTATTTTGACGACGAAAGAAGAAGAAACCACCATCGACGGCGAATTTGGGGACTTGTTCTTCAATCCAATAGGATATCTCCGTTTTGCGATTGCGAGACGATAATGAATCTGAAAGATGATAATCCGTCTGGTATCTTCCTCATTTTAGATTTGAATCTCAGTTTCATAAAATTTGATGATGTATAGTTTGGTTTCTCAAAAAATCCTGATTTTGGCATTTCAGGAGAAGTTGCTCGTACTCTGGTGGAGTTTTTGGAAGTAGCCATCACAATGATTGTTGTCCTCAGAGGTTTTTACCCGTCTGGTGAGTAAAGCGATTGGAAACAGTTGTGTAGGATTGTGTTTGATTGTTTCTTGATTTTTTTCATCCTCAAGTGATTTGATCATTTTGTGGCTTGGGTGTGTGTTTGTGAAGCGGCATTTGAAAGGCGGAGATATATGAATGTGGTGGTGCAAAGGGCAAGGCATCCTGAGCTACGCGACTATATTCAATCTGCTGCTTCTGGACTTCTTCCTTTTATCGAAAAGGTTTAGTTAATTTGATCATATACCCTCCTTTTTGTTCAGCTTAAGTATACGATTTATGTGTGAAATCTGCAATCTTGATGCACTAATCCCACAATTCAATGAAAACCCACTTCAAAGATTTCAACTTGTTTCTTTAGATTATTGACTTCTATCAATAATTTAGCGTACACTTCTTTTTTCATACTATTGTTATCTCTAATCTTGGTGTGTCAATCAATGTCAAAGGAACATTTTTACCATAATACAAGAAAAACCCACCTCAAAGATTTGCCATTGTTTCCATAATCATTTCCAGCAATTATTTTGGTAAACACAAATGATCATATAATAGAATATCGCATGAACGATGTTTGTTTCTTGTTTTCTGAAACAGGGTCTTGTTAAAAGAGTAGCAGTCATATTTTTCAGTAAGGATAATGTTCCTGTGGAGAGGTTCATCTTCAAGCTCACGATTAACCCGTCTTCCGCTGCTTCAGTAGAAGAGGGTCAATTGGAATTCGCGCTTAGGTCCTTCTTAATCAAGCTTTCCGTCTCAAAATCCCTTGTCAAATCTCTTCCTCATGGTAAATACATTTTTAGCTCCACCGTTTTTACTTCCTAGATGCCACATTCTCTTATCTTATAACGATGTTTCTAAGTTTCAAAGCTTTTTGATATTTTCCCAATCAAAACAGATTGTAGATGGGAGGTAACGGCTTATCTGAGGTCACTTCCTGAAGTAGGTTCAAGCAAAGAAGGAGAGCTATGGATTCCAACAGATACAAAGCAGTGGCAAAAGCCGCCAGTTATAACACCGGTCAAGTCTCTGAACAGCGAGCCACTCTGCTTGCAGCTTTACTTGGAACACCCAAGCTTGTCTGAACCACAACCTTGTCAAAACCCAATGACGTCTTAAACTTACAGATCTCGATCCTACAGGAAATGCATGAGTTTCGGCTCATTTGGACCCAATTTCTGAAGCATGATGATGCATTATTATTGTTTGTATCATTTTTCTCCCATTTGTTATTGCAGGACGTGAAGGTGGACCATGGTTAACTAATGCCAGAGAGGCGTCTGAAACGTGTGGGAAATTGTCAAATCACCAGTAGCAGAAAGTTATAGAACCAACCACATTGTATTCGTTAAGAGTAGCATAGTCTCTTTCTATCATTAAAACTAAAATGTAGTTACTACTAGCTTCTTCAAATTTTGTCAACAGCTCTTTGTACACAAACATCCCACGAGTCTTGGTCTTTATGGGGTGTGCTGAGTCTGGTGACTGTATATTTCTAGATTAATATGAAATTAAAAATAATTTTTTTTGGTATAATTGGTTTAGCTAAATCAGGCCCAATATAAAGGAGTTTTTAAATACAAGAAACTATATAACAAAATCGATTTTAGACAGATAATTTAGGTTAAGAGTTAAGACTCTCTAAACTACAATCTTCACTGGTGTGTAGAAGATTGTTGATTTTTGTTTTTTTTTTAATTTTTGACGGACAAGATACTGTTAAAAGTGGGATAATTTTTGACGAAATGGTTTAAGACCATTTTTCGGTGAAGACGTTCATTGGAATGACCGGATTTTAGGCACGATAGAATCGTCGCCTTAAACACTATAATATAGTGTATTTACTTGTCAAAATCAGAGTTAATTTGAATGAGAAATGGAGATCCAAAATAGATGACATGGAAAACTTGTAAAACTTCAACATTTGGGTAAGTGTTAAAATTAGCAAATATTCCACATTGGAAGTGTGGATGAAAATCCTTAAATATATAAAGTGGAGAACCCATAACTAGATTCAAAACTTTGGATACACTTTTAGTGTATTAGAGAAAATAGATACTTTGACTGGATTTCGGCGTTGGGTTTCAGAATGTGGCAAAAGGACCAACATCCCAAAAAATTAATTTCTTTTTGCTAAAATTTATTTATTAATTAAGTCAATAAATATATTATCTCTTGATTTATTTTGTAACTTACAATTCAATTTTAAATTAAATTTTGTAACTTATAATTCAATTGATCTTTGTGATTATGAAGAGAATCAATTCTCCATCTCTACTTCAATGCTCACGTTTTGAACATTGGGCTTTATAAAATAAGCTATAGTCCTTCTCATCATGATCATCAAATCATTAGATTAACAACAAAAAGTCTCTCACAATTTATGTTATTTTATTTAGTATATGAGAGTACGACACAGAAAAAATGTTCGTTAGATTCTGTTCTTGAATTATGCGAGACAGAATAGTCACACAACCGTCACACTACGACGCATTTTCATAATTAAGAAAAGAGCGTCTCTGCAAATCCATTCTTCTTCCTAATTGCTATATCAGTATTGTTATTGTAATATCAATATATTTATATAATTCACTTACAAATATAAATTTGTCCATATTGTATTAATGTTGTTTTTACATTTCAGACTTCTGAGTAATGCGTAAAAAAAAAGTCAAATCGTAGGGGCAATATTTTTAAAAAAAAATTGCGTTTGTTGCAAGTGGGTCGTGGATACGCATTTAAGCGGGGGACAGTGTCGTATCTACGTGTCCGAAAAATAAAAAAAGAAGTTTAATTATCGGGATCAGCTCCTGTAACTTGTTTACATGTAAAATGCCTCGAAATATCATTTACTTCATTCCAAAGCTATCACAAGTCTTCATCGAAGAAAGATATATATCTACGCAGTACGTACCATATGTAATAATCTCTACTTTATCAAAAAAAAAAATGTAATAATCTCTCTCACATCCTCTCTCGAGTAGATACATCATATCATCTAATGTATAAAGTTACATAAACAGTATGTGATCATTCTTTTAATTCTATGCTTAGTGTATCATATAACATCTTCTTGCAAAAGTATGATCCATTGATACAATATTTACGTATAAAGTTGAGATTATTGTCTTGGTATTTTATTTAGTTATTATAACTTTTGAAAAAAATCGTTTTCCCGTGTGAATATATAATATATTTTTGTTGTTGCTTTAAGTGGAAAATGTGGAAGTTGAAGATTAGAAAAGGAAATGGAGAAGATGAATGATCCCTATTTGACGAGCACTAACAACTTCGCCGGTCGGAAAATATGGGAGTTTTATCCAAATGCGGGCACGTCGGAGGATTTTTTTACCTCAACACAATTTAATTATTATGCCGGAGAACCTTTCTTGGTCTATTTTGCGCGAGACCAAGAAAATTTCTGAAGAGGGTTTTTTTGTGTGTGGTGTTCTGTTTCTACATCACAGGACATCTTGAAGAGATATTCACTGAAGAGCATCGTAAAGAGATGCTTCGATATATATATTGTTTCCAGGTTACAATGTTTGCATAATTTGGTGGATAAAGTCCATAGGAAACAGTGAGTTGATTTTTTAACTGTTATGTTTGCTTCTCAGAATGAAGATGGTGGATGGGGATTACACATAGAAGGCAAGAGCGGTATGTTTTGCACCACAGTGAATTACATATGTTTGCGTATTCTTGGAGAAGCTCAAGACGGAGGACCAAGAAAGGCGTGCAAGCGACCCGGCAATGGATTCTTGATCGTGGTGGTGTGACATACATACCTTCTTGGGGAAAATCTTGGCTTTCGGTAAGAGTTTTTTCATAAACATATTGTTAACTTTCATGGGCTTCCAACTCAAAACCAATTGGCAATTAGTGGATTGGCACAGGTGCCTTATATATCACTCAATGTCCCTTCCCACTTCCGACGTGGGATATTCTTCACATATATGTTAAATCTTAAAAGAGATATTTGGAAAAGGGTAATTGTGTTAGATTCATTTTTCTATTTGTATGTGTAGATACTCGGAATCTATGAATGGAGTGGAACCAACCCGATGCCTCCAGAAATCTGGCTGCTACCTTCTTTTCTTCCAATACATCTTGGTTTGTTTTTTTCAATAACATCTTGGTCCTTGGAGTAATATACTTTTAAAGCTGTGATATTTATGATTTTGAAGTAAGAAACCAATAATAACACAGGGAAAACTACATGCTTTTGTCGACTGGTTTACTTGGTCACATCTTACTTTTATGGGAAGAGATTTGTTGGTCCAATAACACCTCTTATTCTGCAACTTCGTGAAGAACTCTACTTACAGGCCTATGAGGAAATCAATTGGAATGCAGCACGGCGTCTATACGCAAAGGTTTGTTCCATGTTTTTTTTTTTGTTTCTTTCTCTTCAGATTTGTTTTTTTGTTGGTAGAAATTTTCCAACATGTATTATCCACATCCTTGTATTCAAGATTTGGTATGGGACAGTCTTCACATTGTCGTGGAGCCTTTGCTTACACGTTGGCCATTGAACAAGCTTGTGAGAGAAAAGGCTCTTCGGGTAGTGATGGCATACATACATTATGAAGATGAGAATAGCCGTTATATCAACATTGGATGCGCTGAGAAGGTGAAAACACTGAAGTAATCCTTTAATCAATCCGATAAGATATGACCAGAATTATTAAGAATCATATGTTTAAATTGTCTCTTGGCAGGCAATGTGCATGCTTGCTTGTTGGACTGAAGATCCGACCGGGGAATATTTCAAGAAGCATCTCGCAAGAATACCGGATTATCTGTGGGTTGCTGAAGATGGGATGAAAGTGCAGGTATTGATCAATTTCGAATGTTTTATTATATTCTATGGATATTACTATCCCAAGATTCCTTGGCAGAGCTTTGGAAGTCAACTATGGGACACATCACTTGCAATTCAAGCTTTGCTTGCTAGTAACCTCTCTGACGAAATCGCCAATGTAATCATGAAAGGACATGATTTTATTAAGAAATCTCAGGTATTTTTACCTTCAGCAATCTGCATCATAGTGTTCTACAGAGTTAGTTGAATGTGCTTTTTCCTAAAACCAAACAACTTTGAAGATTAGAGAGAACCCTTCGGGCGATTTCAAGAAGATGCACCGCCACATTTCCAAAGGAGGATGGACCTTTTCTGATCGAGATCAGGGATGGCAAGTTTTCAGATTGTTCAGCCGAAGCATTAAAAGTAATCATTCAGTCATCAAAACAGAACAACTTATAGCTGCTGGTTCTAAAGAAATCTTTGCCTCAATTAACGCATTATCTTCTTGGTTTCATAGTGTTGTCTGCTGCTCTCCATGATGCCACCTGAAGTTGTTGGCCCAAAAATGGATCTTGAGAAACTATACGATCCTGTGAGCCTCTTACTATCTTATCAGGTAAAGACTAATCCATAAGACAAATGTTTCATGATCGAATCAAATTTTTTCGTGACCATCGTTTTGTTGTAGAGAGAAAATGGAGGTATGACGACATGGGAGCCAGTCCGTGGATATGCATGGTTAGAAGTAAGAACACGTGATTTACTTTCTTACAAAGAACTAAGAGTTTCATCATTAGACTCCCTAAAGCTTGTTAAATCTTTAAACTTTGTATTCCAGTTGTTCAACCCGAATGTACATCATCGGTTATCCAAGCTTTGGTCATGTTCAAGCAACTATACTCAGATCACAGGACCAGAGAGATTGATAGGACAATTGAAAAAGCAGTGCAATTCATTGAAAGCAAACAAGAGACAGATGGTTCATGGTACTGTGTCCATTAAAGAATGTTTATCTAAGGCAAAGCATGTTGAAGGAAAGGGTAAGAAGTGTTTCTTTTTCGATTTGACAGGTATGGAAGTTGGGGAGTTTGCTATACATATGCAACATGGTTTGCTCTTGAAGGCTTAGCGGTATCTGGTAAAGCGTATGACAATTGTTTGGCTATGCGTGAAGGTGTTCGTTTTCTTCTCATGAAACAAAACAAGAACGGAGGTTGGGGAGAAAGTTATATGTCCTGCTCTGAACAGGTTAATGTCTCTATAATGAACACTTTAAAGTCCTCAATCTCCAAAACTGATAAATCATCTTCGACATGCAGAGATACATAGCATTAGAAGGAGAAAGATCAAACCTGGTGCAAACAGCTTGGGCATTGATGGGTCTGATTCGAGCGGGACAGGTTTTCAAACATTTCTTTACAAGTTACGTAGTGAATAACTGTTTTAAACAGGCAGAGAGAGATCCGGTGCCGTTTCACCGTGCTGCGAAACTAATCATCAATTCGCAATTAGAAAACGGAGATTATCCTCGGCAGGTACTCTTTTGTCTCAAAACATCTATATCATATTGGATCAGAGAAATGGTGTATGTTTGGATGCATTAAAGCATATTTCTTGTTTGTGGTTGTGCAGGAAATGACAGGAGTGTTCATGAAGAACTGTTTTCTAAACTATGTTACCTACAGAAACATCTTCCCCATTTGTAATCCATTAATATTTACTTAAAAATCATTTTCTTAGAGTGGTGTGTAAAGTGGATGATCTTGAACAACTCTATTTTCGTTTAAAAGAATTTTTGTGCACTCTCGTGGCTCTTTGCATAGGAACTAATTCGTTTTTGCAAATATAGTTACTTATCTTCAAGTCCTCGCATTTTAAACACATGAGCAAGAAAAATGGGACTACGCTCAGACGCAGAAAAAAATAGGAGTCCATCGTCGCAACACAAACACAAGAGTAATATTGAAAATCCAAATCAGATAATGTGAGATGCACAAATGAAGATTAAAACATCCAACACTAGGAAAACTATAATAGCCACAACTCTCATTTGGTTCACTGGTAACATGTTATCTGTTATAAGAAAAAAGGCCGAGACAGATAAAGATAAGAGATGAGAAAGAGATGCTTTTTTTTCAAAATACTTTTATTAACTTATGTTTTGCGAGGTGGCGGTGAACTGCTGCTACTGCTGTTACTGCTGCTTCTTTTTCCTCTCAGTGGCCTAAACATACCCAACAACAACAACCCATTTCCTTTGATTAGACTTTGAGAGCAAAAAACATTTACAGAATATTTGAAACCAATTCTTTTTTGTCTTCAGTACCAACTGCGTGGGAGCTATCTGTCTAGGCAACAAGTCAAGGTTTTATAAAGTGTAGGTTCCAGATCTTTACGGTATGTCTTTTATCAGGAAATTGGAGTAACCTAACCCTTTACTACACTTAACAGTGGGGATAAAGAGGACTAGTGTTAAGACAAAGAAAGTGTTTACCTCCAAGGACTGCGGCTCCTTGAGACCTTCCTAGGAACCTGCAAGTTTTAATAATGCACACAGGATTAATCAAAATACGTATAACTCAACAACGCATCAACGTTTTTATAGCTTAAAAGGGTTCTGCAACAATCACTTGCCCTTCTGGGACTTGGCGAACTAGAGTAAGAAGATGACCTCCCACGTCTCCCAGCTGGACCTCGTCCCCTGCTTACAATTAAAGACAACATTACATCAATAACGGACTCCACATAGATCTATATAACTTAGTTATATTTGGTATCAACGTCTCTAGGAACTGGTATGCCACAAAAAATATATAGGATAAGACAAAGTATGATCTTGGGGTATACTCGTGAATTATGCAAGACTTAAAAAACATGTCATGACTCTTAGATCTATCTTAGCTATGCAACTGCAACACAATCAAATCAAGGAGATATCAAAGATAAGCCCCTAGCAAACTTTTGAACGAGCTAAAACATACCTGCGGGGTGAGATGGACCTTGAACGAGAGCGACCAGGTCTACGAATTGGGGATCGGCTACGCCTGCGGATTGGAGATCTTCTGGCCGGACTGCGTAGTCTCCTTGGAGGTGACCTGAAACACGCCCAATTCAAAACATATACAGACTGACACATTCCAGCTCTAATGTACCGAGTACCATAGCATATAAAGCTTTGATTCCTATCCTCCAATTACTAGGGGCGTAACTTGGGTACCGCACAGACTTACCTTCGCCTTGGAGGAGGAGGAGACCGTCTTCGAACAGGACTGCCACGGATTCTTCTAGGGGAGCCCCTGTTGACAGATTAAAGGTGAGCTATCGATTCTGAAAACACCACACAAAACAGATGGTGCCACGGCAAACCTTGGAGGAGATCTATATCGTCTTGGATGGGGAGAAGACGGAGAACGGCCTCTAGATGGTGATGCTGGCCTGCGCCTAGGTGGTGTATCACCACGACGGCGGATAGGAGAGCCCGGCCTCCGGCGAGAATCAGGTAATCTCCTAGGTGATGCGCCTCTCCTAGGTGGAGGTGATCCCCTTCTTGGAGAAAGTACTGTTTTCCGTTGCGGAGAAGCTAAGCACATACTGACACAATATAAAGCATAGACTACAACAGTAACAAATAACCAATATATAAAACATAGACGTACTCTCTCTTGGGCGACTCGGCCCGTCTTTCTCAATGTCAGCACCGGCATTATCAGATTTTGGAGCATCTTTTTTCGGTGCACTTGAGACCGGTTTAGGGGGTGGAGATACTTTCTGACGCGGTGGTAGTGTGAACTTTGCTTTAACAACATTTCCATCAATTTGGCCCTGCGTTAAGTAAACAAAAAAATATGCATAAATCTTCTCTGCCAATATGTTAACAAAAAACATAGTGCATTTCATATTTGGAAAGAGACATACACCATCCATAAACAGCTGCGCTTTCTCAGCATCAGCTCTTGCCTTGAACTCAACATAAGCAAATCCTCTTGGAAGATTAACCTGTTAATATATTCAAAGGATTTAGGAGTAGATTTATTAACAAGTAATGCCAGATAACAACAGAGAGCAACGAAATAGTGACTTACAGCTCGATCTATCGCAAGTTCAACATGTATAACTTCTCCAAAGTTGCCTAGCAATATAAAAAACAAGCCATTACTAAAACACAGTATGAAGACTTAACATTTAGCCAAGCAAATTGGTCAACACAGACAAAATAAATAATCATAAAGCCATTGACGATCCATGACCGCAATGACCCAAATACTACTGATCACAGTTGAGGCCTAAAACACTGGTGTACTCAGTTATCATGTAATAAAATCAGAACAAGCAGAAGAAATATGAAAGACCAATCAACATACCAAATATTTCTTTCAGATGGCCTTCATTCACATTCCTGCTAAGAGAATCAATATGGAGAACAAGAGATTCTTGAATAGGCGTAGCTTTCCTGAAACCATAATTCGATTGTAAAGTCAGCAAAAGCGCGAATCTGATGAAAGCATAACTGGGACTACCAAGGAAAGAAAGGAAAGACACCAACATGAGGAACAAATATTAAATACATATCATGCAGTTTTCCAATTAAGACTCAACCTTCAGCTCACACACACACACACATATATATAGAGAGATCTTAATGTCCAATAAAGACGTTCTAAACTTGAATATGTGTACGAGTTGAAGTTTCGAGACTACCTAGAAGGTGAAGAGGCTCCTTTAGATTGTGGAGGAGGAGAAGAGCGACCTCGCCTAGCAGGTCCACCAGGACTGCAGAAGATAGATCAGAACATCGTCACGATAAGATATAACCCAGAAAAATATGTTAAATGCAACAGTCTCCATTCTAATTCCTAGCTAAAGAGCTCAGTTACAAACTTCTCCCACCGAAGCCAGATTCGGACTCAACCCACTTCATAACGGAGCAACATTACCAAATCCAATTGGAAATTACGCGAAGAAACGAGACGAATTGGAGATGTCAGAAAGAAACTCTAACCTTTTTCCACGAGGTGGAGGACTGCGACTCCCAGAACTGACGCTCCGGGAAGGAGATGAAGATGAAGAGACCGATCTAGAACGGGACCGGGAGCGCGAAAGAGACCTCGACGGACTCGAACCAGAGCGGGAGCGAGATCGGGAACTGGACGGAGATGAAGACCCAGAGACGGAAGGGGAACGACGGCCACGACTTGGTTTCGCCATGGGCGATTATCGAGCAAAATCGCGACGAACAAGCGAAACCCTCCAAACACAAAACCCTAGCGGATAAAATAAAAAGAGGAGAGACTGTGAATTGGTCCTTCCTTTCGCGACCTGTGGATTTACAACCCAAATAAAAAATCCGCGAGATGATACGTGGCGGGTTTTTTTTCCCTTGGTGCGACCAAAAAAATGTAATTTTTTTTTTTGACAAGAAATATATTTATTTGAAGGTGAATTTGGGCTTTTAGGGTTTTTGAGCATTTTAAATATATATAAAAAAACAATATATAAATTATTGCCATAAAGAACAAAATTAGCTATAAGGCCATGGATAATTTTTTTTGGCTTTTACAAATGAAAACTTACGTTTTAGTCGATTTTCAAAGTCTGTCTAATATTTTCAAATATAAAATTAAAAATTATGTTGTTTTCATATGTTATTTTATTAATAGAATCTTGTTTCCATTAAAACTGATATCTAAATATGTGAAGTTTTAAATGATGGTTTCAGTTATTTAAATTTTGGATAATTCTGTTGATTTTTAAAAACTTTATAATTTATGAAAAATCATGTTAAATTTCATTTCGAATTTTCTATTAACTTTACTGTTACATTTGCATATCATTTTTTTCAAAGGTTTTAAAAGCCTTACAGTAAAATTCAAAATAAAAAAACTAGTAACTCATAATAAGACTCAACTAGGCCTGCACATTTTAGGTCGGGTACCCTGATCCAACCCTTATCCGCCTCAAATTACCCTAAGTTTTTGGGTAAGAATAAGCGACAAAACCCATTTGGGTAGTGATAATTTGTTTTGACGGATAAGGGTAAAGGTCGGGTAATTATTTAGGGTATCCAATTACCCGTTTGGGTAATTGAAAATTTTAAAAATTAAAATTTAATATAATTAGTTAAATATTAGCTAAATTTCCTAAAGCTAAATCAACTTAGGTACCCAAATTATGCAGGAGTCTTGTAAAAATCAACTTATATATGTATCTGCAACTTTGGCGTTACGAAAACTGTTTTTTAATTTTTATTGTGTTTGTTTTAAAAATATTAATCTAAATACTAAATTATCCGGATTACTCGAATTACCCTAACATTACCCATTTTATTGAAAGTTCGGGTATTAATCGGATAGTGATTTTAGGTACCTAAATTACCCTTAGCCTACCCGATACCCGAATTATCCGACTTTTATTTTTACGGGTACACTTTGGATAATAGTTTTAGATACCCGAACTATCCATACCCGACTTTTACCCGCTATTACCCGACCCAATACCCTTAATGTTTAGGCCTAGACTCAACCACTCATTAGAAAATGTTCTAATCGATTTAACAATGTTGTCAATCTATTGTCCATATGGTCGCACACACCATCTAACTTTTCTTATTTTATACTATGATACAACAACTTCCTAGTTCCTGTTAAAAAATTATGGTCGGTTTTATGTATTTTAAAAATATAATTAAGAATTTTAATATAAAAATTAATAAATTAAATTAAAAAGTAAGAATGATGAAAATCCTTTTCAACTTCCTCCTTTTCAACATAAAAGCTGGCAACCGCCCAACCTTACACAACCTCCTCTTTTTCTTTAAATGAAAATTGTTTCATTTCAAAATATATATTTTTTTCTTTTATTTTTAATTTCTTTCAGAAAACAATAATCATTGCCTCAATCTCCATCTTCGGTATCTTCTCATCTAGGGCGCTTCTTCTTCGTCTTCTTCTTCTTCACCCTAACTGTTGTTTTCGTTATCTTTCTTCCCTGGAGCCAATCTATTTTGCTTCAAAAGCTCCATAACGATTCGTTTCCTTTGATGGAATTCGATCGTGAACCGATTTTCCCAGTTTTACTACATTTAGAGATTTAGGATTTCGAAATTTGATTCGTCTGGGGGGTTTGGTTTTCTCCGAGCAACCCTTGTGTGTCTGGTTTCTTGTTTTCTGATCTGGTTATTTTCTGATTTTCACAGTCGATTCCGAGTTTTTATGAAAAAGCTAAGTAGGGGTTAAGGGATAATTGGGTCAAAAGCTAGAGATTATGAACGGTCTTGGCAGTGGAAGTAGTATTAAACAAGCTTCTGCATCAATGGATCTTAAGCAGATTGGAGATAATTCTACAGGTTTGATTCTATTTTATTGAGTTGGTATGTTCTTTTTGAATTAGGTTTGTCTTTGTTTTTTTAAAATCGCAATCTAGTTTGATCTTGGTTCTTCAATGGGTTTCGAAGTAGATTTTCACTGCTCCTTTGTTGATTCGACTGTTCTATGTGGTTTTTCCTTGGTGCAGGTCTCTTTGATGCATCTCAGTATGCTTTTTTTGGGAACGATGTTGTTGAGGAGGTTGAGCTTGGTGGATTGGAAGACGAAGATGAGGAATTACCGGTGGCTGCAATAGAAGAAGATTTTGCCTTTGATAAGGAAGAGGTTATTCCCAAAACCCTATCTTTATATCTTCCATGTCTCCTAGTTGGAGAGTGCACAGGAGATTTGTGGTGTTTTCTTTCTATCTGGTGTGACTTAAGATTCTTCCCCAATATTTTCAGGCTGAAGTTTGTAGAACTCTGTCCGACGTTGATGATCTTGCTAGTGCATTTTCAAAGGTCAGCTAAAGCTTTAATATGCCTGAGTGATAAATTGTCTTACTCTCATGTCTTGGAATTTTCTTTCCTTGTGCTTGATCAAGGACTGGTTATATTGGAGAAGGTTTCATTGAAGCTTATAACCTGAGGATTGTTATTTTTTGCTGTTACAGTTGAATAGTGATCCTGATGGATATAGGAGCACGGTGCCAGTAGCTGATAATGGATCAACACAGAGTGAGTTCTCATCTGCACTGAATATTACTCAACACTCTTTACACAAGAGCAAATAATTGATCTATGTTTATTACATTAATTTGGCTTATCGCATATTGCCTGTAGACCTTGTGTGTCAGAGTTTCTCTTAACTTTCTCTATTGTGAACTTAGAAGATTGACCAAACTATAGTATGTGTATGATCTACATATTTAGTTGTGTATTACCTTATGATTTATGGTGCGATAGGTTCTTAGCCCATTCTCTTTATTTATGTTGTGGTTGTTTGAGCATCATTTGTGCTCTTCTGTCTTGCACTAAGCTTTAGTATTAACAGTTCACTGAATTGGTAATTCACCCCTTTATCATTCATCTTTCTTCCCAGATTATTTTGTTGATAGGTGGAACCATGGGGAGGAGTTGCCAAATTGGTATGGCCAGCAGAGACTGGACTCTGATGCCATCCAAGATGACAAAAGGTGGCCATCACAGCCTTTTTCTACTCCACTTCTTGTTGAGCAAAGAAACCTGCACAGAGCAACATCATATCCTGAACCACAGCATCAGCTGCCCCCACACCAGCATCAGCAACAATTTTCCAGTGAACCGATTCTTGTGCCAAAGTCATCTTATGTTTCTTGTACTCCTCCAGGCGGCAGATCGCCAGATCAGCATTTAGGACAACCAAATTCACAATATCATTCTGGTGGGCCTCATATGGGATCACCAAATCTCTCCCCTTTTCCAAGTTCTCACCCTCAGTTGGTTGGCATGCATCATGGGTCACCGCAGCTCACTGGAAACATGCCTCAATTTCGACCTTCTCTTCCTGTGAACAATCGTCCGCCAGCTCAATGGATGAATCGTCAAAATATGTATCCTGGGGATAGTTCTGGGATCATGAACAACATGTTGCCACAACAGCAGTTACCTCATCAAAACGGTTTGTTGCCTCTACAGCAGAGAATGCCTCAGGTGCAGGTTCCCCAGAATAGGTTACTACACCCGATGCAGCCTCACGGGCATCTGCCAGGAATGCAGCCGCAGTTATTTAATTCCCACCTTTCTCGATCTGGGTCCTCGGGCAGTTATGATGCAATGCTTGGGTTTGGTGATCCGAGGGAAGCAAGACCAGGATCAGGTCAGGGTAACAGACAAAACATGCCCTTTCATCAACAGGGATTTGATGGTGGGCTTCAGAGGAGAAATAATGCTTGGCCTCCTTTCCGGTCGAAATATATGACAGCTGATGAAATAGAGAACATCCTAAGAATGCAGCTTGTAGCTACACATAGCAATGATCCTTATGTAGATGATTATTACCACCAGGCCCGTCTTGCTAAGAAATACGCCGGTGCAAAGCTGAAGCATCATTTCTGTCCAAATCATTTGAGGGACCTTCCATCTCGTGCACGTACCAACAACGAGCCCCATGCATTTCTTCAGGTTGATGCTCTTGGTAGAGTTCCTTTCTCTTCGATCCGCAGGCCTCGTCCTCTGCTTGAAATGGATCCTCCAAATTCAACTAAATCTGGTAATCTGGGGCATAAAGATGCAGACAAGCCCCTTGAACAGGAACCAATGCTGGCAGCTAGGGTGATTAGTGAGGAAGGCCTCTATCTCTTCCTCGAAGTAGATGATATTGACCGGTTCTTAGAGTTCAATCAACTCCAAGATGGTGGAAACCAGTTGAGGCAAAAGCGGCAAGCTCTGTTGGATGGGCTTGCAGTGTCACTGCAGCTTGTTGACCCACTCGGTAAGAACGGGCAAAACAGTGGGCTTGCATCTCAGGATGATCTGGTCTTTCTAAGGATTATCTCCCTTCGAAAGGGTCGGAAGCTACTTACAAGGTACCTCCAGCTTCTTTTCCCGGGCAGCGATCTATTGCGAATAGTTTCCATGGCCATTTTCAGACATTTAAGGTTCTTGTTCGGAGTGCGATCATCAGATACCGAAACCGCAGAAACCACAGTCAAACTTGCAAAAACTGTCGCTATATGCATTCACACCATGGATCTTGGACCTGTAAGCGCATGTCTAGCAGCGGTTTCTTGTTCATCTGAGCAGCCACCGCTTCGTCCTTTGGGTAGTCCCGTTGGAGACGAAGCTACCATTATACTAAAATCTGCACTCGATAGAGCTACCGAGCTTCTCCGTGCTAACAACTACAACAACGCAGGGATGAATCTGTGGCGTGCTTCCTTTGATGAGTTCTTCAACTTACTGATGAAACACTGCATAAGCAAGTACGACAGTATAATGGAGAACTTGAATTCTCAATTGTCACCACACTTTGCCACAGAGATCTCTGAAGCTGCGGCACAAGCCATTGTCAGGGAAATGCCTATTGAGCTTCTACGCTCGAGTTTTCCGCACATCAGCGATGAGCAAAAGAGAATACTTGTGGAATTCTTGAAGCTCGGTAGCCAGAAAACCGAGTCAGTCATATAACAACTTGACGATAGTCGATGAAAACCAAAAGTCCCATATGGAGCAAAAGAAGTTAGCAACTGAGAGAAAGCATCTAACTTTTTCTTCTTCTTTGTTTGATTCTCTTTTTTTTTTTTTTTTTCTCTCTCTGAAGACATGGATGATGTGAAAGAAGCAGGAGAAGTTGGAGTGTACAGAGAAGGTCTAAAGCTTGTTTTACCTATAAGATAGAAAAATGAAGATGACAATTACTACTATTGTGTGTTTTAATCTCACAAAGGTTTCGTTTTTTTTTCTCGGAACCAAATTTTGTTTTCACTTGTGTTTTGGGTATTTATTTTTTGTCTTTTAATGGGTTCCGATATGCATGTGGGGTTAATATGTGTGGCCATGAGTTCTCTTGTTGTCTTTCATGTTTGTCACATAATTTCACAATTGGATCGGAAATATAAATTTTGTTGATATTGTGAGTGAATTGTTTCTGCCTTTGCTACAAACTTAAGAGCCATCTCAGAAGCAAGAAGTTCCCAAATATAAATCAGCAAACCATTGAACGAAGCTGCTTGAGTATTTGTTCAGTGGATTGCAACTTATATTTCGATTTCTAAACACTTTTTTTTCTGCTACATTTCTTGTTTTAGAACCTAAGTTTAAAGAACAATTGTGTTAACACTAGCTAACTCTTTCACACCACAACAAGAGTTCAAGGATTGGATTCTCTTGTCCATTCTCGAAACCATTCCCTCGAAAAAAATCAAGGTTGTAATCTGAAATGAGAAGCAAAGAGCGTTAAGGGCATAGATCCAATGTAGTCCAAGCTACTGTACTATCACAGCAAAGCCATTATGGTAATTATAACGAGGTTAGTTCTTGCAAAACTTAATAATTGTTCATCATTTTGCAATATACAGAGAAGAGAATTTCAAACATTATTAAAACTAGGCGAAAAGGCTCATCATAATGTTGGAGTACAATGTCAGACTCAGACATATGGTAAAGCCAGAAACTTTAAAAGGAGAGAATCACACCCAAAAGCAAAAGATCACCAACATACTGATTAAGCTTCAGTGAGATGAAAAAGCTTCCTACAAATCAGTTGATCATTATGAAGTCAAAAGCTAATTCTAATTCATTGTCCAGAATGTTGATGGTTCCTGATCCTACTTGAACGCCTCACTGGTGTTACCATCTCTTTCTCTTCACGACCACTTCTCTTTTGTATCTTCTCGTATGTTGTGAAACTGCCAAGTGACACAGAGCCTATGGAGTATTCTGATGCCGAGGAAGCCATGGATTCGCCGCTATCATTACTCTTCCTGCCTCCTCCTCCGCTTTGATCATCTCTGTTGTTGTTACAGCTGTGTAATGATTTGTTCTTTTGGAAACTGAAGCTCATCTCAGAAGGGAATGATGATACCTCCGGTTTTCTGTGGTCATCAACTTCTTCTTCTTCTTCCTGGAAATGCAGCGAAGAAAGCTTTTCTCTGATCAGATTCTCTACTGGCACATGCTCAAAGTTTACCTCTTTAGTGTCAGAGATTGTTGTTGTTTCACCATCTTCATGTAGCTGCATCACAGGTTTTGCCTTCTTCTTAGCTAATAAGAAACTAGCTGCTGCTGCGAGCAGAACCATCACAGTCGAAAACAATACTATCACTTTCTTCTGGTTGCTGCTCAACAAAATTTCCTCCCAACCTGCTGCATTAACAACTTCACCAATCCCACTTTCTTCTTCCAAATCATTGCCATCTACATCAGTTGAAACATCGAAGCTGTTTCCAGCAATTTCCCCAATACCTTCTTCTTGTGGTACACTTTCAGCATTGACTACTTCTGTTTCTTCTTGCTGGTGATCACTGATTGCAGCAGACTCCACATCATCAAGCTGGTGTGCGTCGGATTCAACTTCTTCCATGTTCTTCTCTTCGTCTAGTGCCGATCTAGTTTCAGATTCATGACCTTCAAGACAATCAGTTTCTTGGCTACCATCTTCTTCTTCAGATATAGATTCTGAATACACTTCACCTTCAGTCTTGATCTCAGTCTGCTCATCAAATTCATAAACCATTTCTGAGTTTACCTCTCCCCCGTCACTCTCCTGCTCAACTCCATTACCATCCTCCTCGTAGTTAGCTTCAAGACTGATTTCACCACCGCTCTCCGGTTCTTCAGGTTCCAGATCAACTCCATTACCATCCTCTTTGTAGTTAGCTTCAGGACTGATTTCACCACCGCTCTCCGGTTCTTCAGGTTCCTGATGACCACCATTCTCTTCTTCTACATCCATTTCTAAGCTCCACTTTCCGCTATCTACCAACAACCCAGCAACACTGATTTCACCACTAGTTGTCTGGAAAACAGTATCAGACAATCTTTTATCTTCCAAAAGATCTGTCAAATTATGAAATTGAAAAGGACCATATCCCTCTTCTTCTCCTAGACTTGAGATCAGCTTATCAATGTACACAAGTGATGATCCTGCCCACATCCCAAGCTTTTCACTCAACTGCTCAAAGCTCTCTCTAGCAGACTCTGTGATCTCTGGTGGGATATGGAACTTGTAAAAGTGTGAATCTTGAATGATGTTTGGCTGAGTAAATGTCACCGAAGAAACCAACAACAAATACGCCACACCAAGAGCCAAAATCCAACCAAGAAACTTAGATGTCTTAAAACGAGACTGTTTTGTAAACTGATGAGTTTCTTCTACTTCAGTGCTTTCACCAACCAGTACTTCTTCTTCATCATCACTCTCCGCTGCTTCCAAATGTTCCTCATCTTCAATTTCTTCTTCCACTTGTACTGCAACCACACCTTCCTGAGAAGCAACTTCATCCTCTTGTTGGCTTTCCTCTGCAGACAAATCAGTTTCAGAAGAAGAGCTTTCAGAGATGAAAAGCTCCTCGAGCTGCTTGCACTCATCAAAACAATGCTCGATTCTTGGATTTGGCTTGTAATGAAGAAACTGAGGCCTCGGTGAGAGGTAGTTCTTCTTTGGGTCATAAGGTGCCACCAATGGATCCACTTCATGAGACCCAAACACAGGAAATGTGTATGGAGCAGAAGGAGGAGGGAGAGGGCTAATGTTGACACTTGAATCATCGAAATCTCCATTGTTCTTGTTTCCATGATTCTCATCAAAATCAGTGACAGTAATGTCATGTGATTCCTCCTCATCAAGTTGCTTCTTTTCATCCATAAAAATCTCCTCTTGATCTTTATCTTCCCCAATGATGCTAATTACATCAGAAAACGAGACAGATGAGCGAACCTGATGATGATGATGATGGGTTTTGTCAAAGGATCGAGACACTTCGTTTTTATCAGACAAGATCTTCTTCCTTGGCGATGGATTGATCTTGGAAACGGCTGAAATCGTCGGCGACATGAAGTTCTTCGCACCCTTTGGAGCTTTGACCACCACATTTGAGATTTGATGATCCTTGTCGTTCTGGTTCTCTTTATCTCCAAACTCGGCACGGCTGATTTCTCGACCGATTGAGTTTCTCCGGGACAAATCTGCCGGAAATGGGCTGCCTCGAAAACTCCGACGCATCAGATCTCCGGTCTCTGAGTTTCTGGGTTTAGGGTTTGGTCTGGAAGCGATCGAAGGAGAGGAGGAAGTAGAAACAGAAACAGAGGTCGTGTTTTTGGCAGGAGAAGCCATGATTGAAATCGCTATCGGATCCTTGAGAGAAATCAGAATGGATTATTTTAACAAATTTCAGATCTTTTTTTTTGCTCGTTTAAGGAAAGAAGAAGATATCAAGAATCTTACAAGATATGAATGCTTTAAGATCCAAAGTTTTTTCAAATTTTTAAAAAGAGAAGAGAGAACACAGAAATCGTAACGGCTAGTTGCTCTTTTGCGTATTTTATTTATTATACACACACTTGTAGAAAAAAGAGAAAAAATTCCCTAATAATTTTTAGTTTAACTGCAGAAAGATTCTCATCTTCGCAGGGGTACTTCCGTCTTTACTTACCTCTCCCGTCTTTATATTTGTCCATTGCATCCCCTAGTTTTCCAAAGATCTCTATTATCTCCCACAAAGCCCCCCGGTCCTTCAAAGCTCACTAATTTAGTAGCTTTTTGTTTGTTTTAAATTTAGCAGTTTTTGAAAAAAAAAAGTCGACAATCTATTTTCCCACGAGAACTATCGTATAACTATATATGCAACACAAACTAAGACCTCTTTATATATATTCTCGAAAATAAAGTTCAAAACATATATCTCCCGGAAATAAAAGTTCAAAACTTAAATCTCTCTGAAATAATAGTTCGAAATCTCAGAACCCATAGACGTTGGTTTTAATCGGTTTATTGTTTACCAAACCTATTTTAACCACCTAATAATGTTATTAAACCAAATTAAACCCATAAGAGGAGATATGAAGCTGGTGGGATCGAAACTTGATCAGTTCACGATGATGTCAAATGGAGATTCGCAGAGCATAAGTGGTGAATCGAGCATGGCGATGGAGTTTCGCAGAGCAGTGTTGATTTGCGACCATGGATTTCATGGATGGAGAATTAATTTGCTGGGTATGATAGTTTTACCGATTTGCAGAAGTTAGCGATGGCTCATGGTTTTATTAAAGACGAAGCCATCAACGTTGTGGATATTTCATAATTGGGAATATATGAAGGATGCGTTGTGGATGAGGTTTGGTTAATCTTATGACCCATAAAGGATCGCGTTGCGCGATAAGCATGGTCGAGAATTGCAGCAATGTTTAGAATTTCTGCAAAACCATCATCCATGGCGGAAGCAGAGAGATTCTACGATGATACATCAGCCATATAAATTATCGAGTTTGGAGAGGAAATCGATTTCTGATACATCAATGAAGCCACATGAACCAATTCCATTGATGAAATCGTTTCAAGAAAAGAAGGGAGAATCTAGGGATCGAATCGTTCTACGCAACAAACTGATTGACACAACATCATCGCTTTGAGAAAGACTCATGTGATTCAAGACACAACATCAAATTGGGAGACAAAATTGTTTCTGGAGACTGATTCGATTCAGGAGGTAGGTACGAAGCCAACGGTAAACACATATATAGCTCAAGCTTCTGCTGAACTTATTAGGGTTCTTAGAATTTCAAAATTTGATTTAGGGATTTTAGATCGACGATGATTGGGAACGAAGCACATATCCGCTTGACTTGGTTCGAGAAGATGTAGTCACAATTGTTTCTTTTCTTTGAAAGAAAAAATTGAAAAACTTTCAAAAGGAAGAAGACTAATCTTTGATTTCTTTTTCCTTAGTCCATCGTTTTTTTATTTGAATATATGGGTCGGGTTTTAGTTCAAATCCGGTTTTTTATTCGGTTTACTATCAGATTGACACGTGAAATTGACATTTGTGAATTTATAGATATCAAACTTTTATTTCGGTGAGATTATTTTCGGAGACATATATAAAGATGTCTTAGTTTGAGTTCCATATGTAGTTATACGATAGTTTTCGTGGAGAAATATATCGTCAAACCAAAAAAAAATTAGCAGTTTTTGAACTTAATATGGAATAAAATTTTAAATGGGCATTTCTAATTTCCTCGCTCTTAAGATCTAATTTCCTCGGTCTTTGTCTAAGTTGTTAAAGTTTTAAATATGAAGAATGTAGAAACATTTGGTAGAAATTGATGTTTTTCAAAACATTGGGGTCAGGTTAAAAAAATATTTAATTCTTGTTGGTGCCAGTTTGTTGTATGTGACACAATTGGTATTGGACCGTCACGATGATGACACGTCAAATCCTTAGAATTTTTTAAATAAACTAGCCGTTATGGCTTCACTTACGAAATAAAAGAACAGAGCCGTTAACAACCCATTAAAAAAAAAAAAAAAATCCGACAAAGTAGACGTTGGGCCCAACCACTGATGGAAATTAGTAAATTAGCCCATTAGGTTGAATTCTTTGTACTTAATGGGCCTTTGGCTGAAGTGAACAAAAAAATGGTCATCAGCTAACTAATTAAGCCCAATTCATTACCCTTCTGCCACCATCTCTAATTCCACATTTGTCAAAACTCAAAAAACTAAACACTAATCTCGAATTAACTTCTTGTTTTATCTGGATTAAACTGCGGAACCTATTAAATTCTTTTTATGTAATTAATTATATCGAGGATTTATTCTTCTCTTGCTTATTTTCCTTTCAAACTCCAATATTGGATTTGGATTTGGATTTCGTTTAGTTGATTAGACATCAAACACCAATTTTTCAGATGCCAATAAACTCAGAAACGGTAGTTTGGAATCGTAAATAAATTTAATTATAAAGCATTCTAAAAATATACATAGTGCCAAATTCTGTTTCTCACAAAATATGTGGTGACAAGAAATGTTTGTCTGATGAGACAGATATCGCGATAGTTGTCCAAAATGTGAGCTCAAGGGATCAAAATGTGTTCTTCATAGCATATTAATGCGTTATTTGTTGAATATCATTTAATTTAAATTTGTTTCCGGGTGACTTAAGGATTCTGTTTTAATATATGTCCGGGTTTGCCATCAATGAAGACCTTATGTGATAAAGTTTATAGCTTATAACGAAAACGAGAAAGAAAAGCAACTAAAAAATAATTTCAAACAAAATAATCAGAGCCTATGTTTATTTTTTTCAATATATCTTAAATCTTAAAAAAATAAATTGAAATTATTTAAGAACAATAGCGAAATTTAAGATCCAGAAAAACAGTTTCTAAACAAACGAATTTAACGAAATCATAGAAGGAAAAAATAAAAAAGGATCAAGGGAGAGCGAGATTCAGATGGTAGTGCATGATGTAAAGATCAACATAAGCTGTTCAGAGTTGGATTGTTCTATGGTAAACATCATCATCATCATTATCATCGCTCTCTCCTTTTACAAATCTCATCGATTTTAAAAGAAAAAAAAAACAAAATAGTATCGCTAATTCGCTATAATAAAAAAGAGATCTTGAATCTAGAAATAAAGAAAAGATAATCCAAAAGATGGACGAACAAATTGAGTTGATCGAGAAGCATCGAAGGCGTGAGGTATAAATAGTGGAGAAGTCTAGGGTTTTGAGTTTATTTTGTATATGAGGTTGTTATTGGGCTTATATCTTTAGCCCAATAGTAAGAAAAGTCTATTAGTTTTGTATGGGCTCGTTTTAGGAAGAAGAATAAAAAAATGGAAAAGCTGTGACGAGGAAAAAGCAGACAAGTTGTTTGAATATGACATCATCATTTCCTTAACTCAGAAAAAAACGAAAAGTCACCATTTAAGCACTCTCTGTTTCTGCATTACATAAGTTATTTCTTCGTTTAAGTATCTCTTTTTACTTATCCCACACACACACTCTCTCACTTCTCTTTGTTCCTTTCTCTTCAATCTCTGGATTTTGATCCTAGCACAGCTACATTTAGTCTTTGCCATGGCTGCCACTGATGAAGAAGAACGACGTTTTGTGAAGCTTTACGACTCACAAACGTCTTCTAAATCATTGGTGAGAATGTCTCTCTCTCTCTCTCTTTCTTCTTTTGATTTTCTTTATCAAGAAGTAAAAATATATATGTATGTAGTGTGTTCTGATTTGGAAAATTATGGTTTTAGGGTAAATTGCTTTAGTTAATCATCTATGGAGCTAAGAGCTTAGGTCTTTTAGTTTCTTTCTTTAGGCTTCAAATTAGCAAAAAGCAGAAACCTTTCATTTGCTTTCTGTGTATCAGATCCATTTTTTTTTGTTATTTGGGGTTTCTTTTGCTGCATTTAAGCTTCTGTGTATTGTTCATTATTGGGTTTTCCTCTGGTTTGTAAAAGATGTTAACTTTCTTAATTTATTTACTCAACTAAATTCAGCTTTAACTCCTGCATTTTCTATTAGACATGTTTCAATCTGGTGGATTTTATTAAAGTATTGTCTTTTATACAGCTAAATCCCTAGATTCCAAAAGTTATAAGACTTTATAAATCTTGCAAGATTTTGAATGAAAGTATGTGTGTTGTCTAGCTGGTGTGAAGCCAAACAATTCTCTGGACTCTGATTTTAAACTAGAGTCTCTTGTCTCCTAAGAGTTGGTTTCCATGTTTGATTATAGGCAATTCCCTTGGGATTCAACGAATACTTACCAGATCCATTGCCAATTACCGTGGAACTCCGGGACTATTGTATGAGATCTTGGACGGTTAGGACGAAGAAAAGAGGAGCAAAAGTGTTTCTAACACTTGGCTGGGAAAATTTTGCTAAGGATAACAATCTTGAAGACGGCAAGTGGTTGAACTTCATCTATGACTGCAATAGGACCTTTTATGTTATCATATTTGGTCATGGCGGGTGTAGCGAGCATAGAGACTTTCCTCAGGTCGTTTTAGATGTTGATGACTACGAAACCGGTGAAGAAGAAGAAGATCAGTAACTAGAATTTGGGTCTATATCATCCATGTAGGGGGAAAGCAAAGGCTCCTTTAAGTATTTGGAATGATGTAATAAGATGTTTAGTTTTAATCTCATGAATACTCTCTGTTTTCTGCTATATTATGTGTTCAGAACATCGATTAAAAAGACTGACACTATGTGCTGTTATCATTTTTGTGATGATTGCATTTGGTGAAGAAGAGTGTTAACAAGAAAATGAGAGCAAGTGTGATGAATCTAAATCGAGTTGGAGTCGGAGATGGGTGTATTTGTTACCCAATAAATACTTTTGTCCCAAATTGAATAAATTTAAAAGTTGCGAGGTATTTTTTAGAAAAACGTTTTTGTCGGCTAAGCGAGTGTTCTTGGTCGGCGTTTGGCGGCGGAAATCACAATCGTTCCTACACAGGTCGTCGGATAAAAATGAAGAGAGGCAAGTATTCTTGCAACACGAGATTCGAAACCCTAGAATGGATCACCGCCATTATTGATTTCCTTAAACCTTTCTCTTTCCTAATCAATGCTCACGTTGTCAATTTCTTCAAGGTAATGCGAACTTCTTCGGATTCTCCTCGATTATCGGAAAACAATCCATCTTTTCTGAGTTGATTGATGGTTTGTTTTCTTTAGGATAAGCAATGGGAAGCTGTTGATCAGGAATGGATGAGTTGCTTAAGGGATGAGAAACCGGAGAACATTCTTCTTATTCCGTCCGGTAATGTCCAGGTAAAGTTCTTGACTTGCGTATATGATTGAGAATTTGATTGAAAATAGACAAACAGGTGTTTTTCTGGGTTATGGTTACTTCAACACATGATCCTATTAGTGCTAATGTTGGTCAGAGTGTTTACTTTAGGTGAATTGTATTGATATGCGTATGTATAATTTTTTGTGTTATTGGATTTGATTGTTAGGATCACTGGCCTGCTTCACTCAAGGAGTTTGTTCACACGTTGAGGTCTCTATCGTTTCCTAGAGAGCAAGCGGATTTACAAGCGGTATTGTATAATCTGCACTAGATTCTACATTCTTTTGATTATAAATGCTCTAGCATCTTCTCCGTGTTTGCTTCCTCGGGGAGTGTATGAATACTGAAATGTTTCTGTACCTGTTGTGCTGTATCAGGATGGTATTCTAGATTATAGACTAACTAAAGCTTAATCATTTTTCACTGTTGGCAGATACTCGCAGATGTGAATATGGCACCGCTTACCACCGTTCTTTCGCAGGGCATGAATCTAAAGAAAAAACATGAGGTAGGTACATTGTTTATCTTCACTTCCCTAGGTGTAATTCATGTCTTTGAGTGATGTCACTTTTGGTAACACCTTCAGTAGTATGCATTTGGTGACTTATCCCAATCCAAGAACATTAATGTTTTGTAACTGTTCAAGTCTTTTTACCAAAAGAACCCGGCAAAGTCATTTGCTACTTCACATGTAAAATATAAAATTTAAGCTATTACGATCACCCAAAGTTCATAGCATTTATATAAATTTTCTAGCATAGAACCTATATCTTAGTTTAACCGTAAGTGTATCTGTTACATGTATCTTCATGTACCTTCTACAGGCCACTTCATTAGAATGGATCTGTTACTCACTTATTAGGGTATCATGCAGGTTGAAGTTCTTTCCTCTGTTGTTAGCTCAGTTGTTCACAGTGTTGGAAATCCTACCGTTGTTGATGTCGGTGCTGGCCAGGTATCTTCAATCCCTTTCTCAGGTTTATCTATCAATCTTAATTGCATGGTTACTTTTGTTGCTTTTCTCTTCTGCATTGCTAAATTCTCTTTCTGGGTGTTGAAGGAACTTTTCGACTGATGATTTTTGCTTTTATATCTGAGTTTTAGTAACTTTGTAGTAGATAGTTTGTGTTAAATAACATCATTGGCTAATGTTTTGTTCACTTGTGTCGCTTGTTACAATATCATTTCAGGGTTATCTAGCGCAGGTGCTTTCTTTCCAATATAAGCACTCAGTGGTTGCAATTGATTCTTCCTCTCATCATGGAAAGGTAACAGACGCACGTGCAGCACGTATCAGAAAGCATTTTGCAGCACAGATGCGTAAATCTGGGTAAGGGGTTAGGACATAATAAATTTATTCAAAAATTTAACAAAGGAACAGATGTCTCTTTTCAATTTTTAGCCTGAAGAGTCGCTCATTGTTTTCCTTATTCCTGGTGCACAGTTCTGGTCTTTTATACTTGATGCTACTTAACCTCTTCTCTGTTAGTTCAGGAAACAAGTGCCCGGATGTTCCAATGACGATTACATGTCGTGTATTATCCACAGAGATGTTGAAAACCTTGACCGATGTTCCTCTGGAGAAAAATGAGTTGGATTTAAATGCAAGTGCATTGGATGACGGTCCAAGGAGATCACAATCATCAACTGATGCAAACCAATCGTGTTCACTTGTTCTTGCTGGCCTTCATGCATGTGGGGATCTATCTGTTACGATGCTAAGGTTAGACTGAATGCCTGCTGCAATCGTTTCATCCGCGATTTTTGTTATCTTCTGAACACATTATTAGTTGGGTCCTGATTGCTATGTTAGACCCAGAAAGCTGAAACAATATGCAACTTGATTTTCATCAGGACTTTTATGGAGTGCGAAGAAGTTAAAGCAGTAGTAAGCATTGGCTGCTGTTACAACTTATTATCTGAAAAAAGTAGCGAGAATTCTTGTTCCCAGTGTGGTTTTCCAATGAGCACTGGTCTCAAATCCTTGGGATTTTTGCTTGGCAAAAATGCGCGTGATCTAGCTTGTCAGGTAGTCCATTGCTGTTTTGGATGCTGTAGCATTGTTGTTTTGAATCATTTTGTTTCTTCTCTGTAATCTATTTGTGTAAAGTAAATTCATGTATTTTCTCAGAGTGCAGAGAGATGGAGCAGCTTAGGAGAAGATGCTGGTCTGCAGAATTTTGAGTTGCATTCTTTTCGTGCTGCTTTCCAAATGGTAATATAGGTTCGGTTTTGTTGGTCAAAAGACTCTTTTTTTTTTTTTTTTCCTTTTCTCCCAAGATCTGTAACTTGGTGTTTATCGGTCTGAATTTATAGGGATTGTCTCTAACAATTAACAACATATTCACTCTTTGAAGGTTCTGTCAAAACATTATCCAGAGGTTTTGGCGACAAGTCCGTCCATTGGGCGCCAAGGGAAGGCATTCCGTCGTCAACAGCAAAGAAAATCCCTCAAAACTCCAGCAACAGTGGATACAACTAGGAAAGGTCAGGATTTTGATGGATTAGATTCTATAATAGGTGAGACACCAAGGTCAGTTAAATTCACTGCAGACACCGATGACAAGAAACCCATGAAGCAGACAAGCTCGAATTCCGACACTTATTCTTCTTTCAAGAAGTTTTGCCTGTCTGCGTTTTCCCGCCTGAATCTAGAACATCCTCAAGATCTCGACCTGGTAGCCACATGGAATGAAGCTGATGCATTCACTGTGAGCTATTCTCTCTCTCTCTCTCTCTCTCAATCAATCGATTTTTGATCCCATCAAACAGTTTGATTCTCATAAATTGATGGAAAAATGGCAGGAACTGATAGGGCCTTACTGGTCTATTCGAGCTGCACTAGGACCAGTGCTTGAGACATTGATCTTGCTAGATAGACTTATGTTTCTCCAAGAACAAGGCGACTCCATTAAAGCTGTTATGCTTCCCATCTTTGATCCCACCATCTCACCTAGGAATGTTGCCATTATTGCTAAAAGGCTTTGACCTTAAAGCTTAAAAAACTCTCTTTTGATCCTTTTTAAAACTTTGGGTATTGTGTTAAATGTGATTCTGTGAGGAATTCCTGTATTTGATTATTTGGAGCTGAATATAACTAAAAGCTTTGACCTTTTTTTTAAAATGCATAATATTGGTTTCGTTTATCAAACTCCATCGAGCAGTGAAGAGAAATCACTTGAAGAGTTAATGCAAAATGTGAAAACGCATTCTCAAATTTTCCTCGTCATTCGTGTTCAACAAGAAAATGTGAAAGTGCTCCTTTGACTATTTGAACAAAATTGATTAGAAAAACCTTTAATTTCATCCTTGTTATGCAATTTCATCACCTAACGCTATCGTTTTATTGGAAGATTCATTAGAATATTACATTTTTATTAAGCGATTCCATTTTGTATTTGTTGTTATACACGTATTCACATTATAACTAGCTAAAATAAAACTTTAAGTCATCAATTTTTTGTTTATTTGTCAAAACACTTGACCAATCAACTAAGAGTTAAAACCAAGATAGATTTTCATCATTATCTTGTCAGAATTTATAAGGTTGGTGTTTGCAATTTCAATATGTCAATGTTTTGTAATTTTATTATTCATTTGACATATACTATTATAAAAATATCTCTTCTTTCAATATATAATATTTTTTTACTGCCTCATATTTTTGTGTTGAAGCAGTGTGAGTCATATTAGGAATCTATATTTAAATATGTGATTAGAAAGAAAAAAAAAACACAATAGAAAAGAATTAATAACAAGGTGGATTTTTTTTTACCAAAAACAGGTTGGATTTTTTCCCCCGTACATGTTGAAAAGCATTTATTTTTAACATAATAATCAAGAAGACTATGAACGAAGCATAAAGTTAATACTTAATTAAACCTATATGCTTACAAAAACAACATTTATTCCAGGAATAGGGTAAAATGCCCCATGAACGAAGCATAAAGTTAATAATTAGAATTAGTCAATAATCATAATTAGAATCGGAGAGACATTATAAACACGAGGAAAAAAACCAATAAATTAAAAAAAAGTAGAAAAAGACGGTAGCGTTGGTCGTTGCTCCGATATAAGAAACTGACGTGTGATTACGTTTTGACCCATTGACTTTTCACCCGCCACCATACCGAGACCGTCTTCCTTGGTCATTCGTTCTTAGTCTTCCATTTCAACAAATCCGTAATCTGATATCACACACGCGGCTAGATACACAGAGATAGATAGAGAGACAGCGACTCTGATCGCGTAAAGGCAGATGCTTTTTATACGAACTTCAACCCAGTAGCAAGTTTTCAACCTGCAATTTCTGAATCACTCTCTCTCTCGCTCTCTTCTTTTGGATTCATCGCTGTTCCTAATTTAGGGATTTTCTGAGGTGGGTTTCTCTTCTTTTTTGTTTTTTCCGGCGAATTTCGTTTTGTCTGCGTCTGTTTCTATGTTTTGTTCTGAATCTTGAGAAACCCAAATTCCAAGTTCACAGCTTTTTTAGTTGCTTTAATTATCGAGGTTTTTAGTCTCCACTAGGGTTCTTGTTTGGGGGTTTCTGACTTGGACAGAGATTCTATGAGTAATTGAGTAGTACTTGAAGTCGATCTATGGCTGGTTTACTAGTTAGAAGCCAATTCTCTGATTTGCTTCTCGTTTTCGTGGGTAAACATTCTGATTAATGGCAGAAACAGGTCACAGGTCTGTCTTACATTGATGGGTTGCTCCTGGTTCTTATGCCACAAGAGTGGAGGAGAACCTTCAGAAGTTGATGGAGGTACAGCTACATGATTTAGGGTTCTTAATTTAGGAGGATTATTACTAGTTTCTGCATTATGTGAGTTTGGAATGTTAATTCTGCATAATCCTGTTGCTGGTTTCCCTTAATTTAGTGTGTGTGTATATATGCAAGCAGAAATCGCAGCGATTGACAACGTAAAGATTTACAAATATAGAGAGATGCGTCAGGCTACAGATGATTTCAGTGCCGAGAATAAAATTGGAGAAGGAGGGTTTGGTTCTGTGTACAAGGTAAATGAGGAAACTTTTTGTTGCTTACTCATCTTTTTGAAATGCTCTCTTCATCTTTTTAACTCTTTGGGGGAAAATTTCAATGACTAGGGTCGTCTTAAAGATGGAAAGATTGCGGCTATCAAAGTCCTTTCGGCTGAGTCAAGACAAGGTGCAAGAGAATTCTTGACTGAGATCAATGTGATATCAGAAATACAGCATGAGAATTTGGTTAAGCTATATGGATGCTGCGTGGAGGGGAATCACAGGATTCTTGTTTACAATTATCTTGAGAACAAGAGCCTCGATATGACGCTTCTAGGTGATTCTCTTAGTTTCTTACTCTCTAAGTGGCAGTTTCTCTGGTTTTGTAATGTTATTTCTAACCGAATGAAAGTTTTTCAGCTGGGGGATACACTCGGAGTGGGATACAGTTTGACTGGAGTACTCGGGCCAATATTTGTGTTGGGGTTGCTAAAGGTCTTGCCTTTCTTCATGAAGAAGTACGGCCGCATGTTATTCATAGAGATATCAAAGCAAGCAACATTCTACTCGACAAAGATTTATCACCCAAGATCTCTGATTTTGGACTTGCGAGACTTATGCCAGCTAACATGACTCATGTCAGCACTCGTGTCGCGGGTACAATGTGAGTTCCGAATGTTTTTTTGTTTTTTCCCTTTTTTTCCTTTTCAACTGAAAATTGGAGGTCTTAACATGTGTTCACATCTGTTTTGGGCAGTGGTTATTTAGCGCCAGAGTATGCAGTTAGGGGGCAATTGACACGTAAAGCGGACATATACAGCTTTGGAGTCCTTCTGATGGAGATAGTCAGTGGAAGAAGTAACAAAAATACCCGGTTACCTACGGAATATCAATATCTTCTAGAAAGAGTAAGTCTTGGTTTTTCCTTTCGAAAGTTCTCTTGCATAGTCAGTTTCTAACAACCTCATCAGAATTGGGCATTCACCGTATGTTTATCCAGACTAATTGGCATGATCAATCGTGTTTGTTTTCGAAATGTCTAAGCTCTTGTTTTGAAATATAACATCTTTTTACATTGGACAGGCTTGGGGACTTTATGAGCGGAATGAGCTCGTGGATCTTGTTGATTCAGGGTTAAATGGAGTCTTTGACTCAGAGGAAGCTTGTCGTTACCTAAAAATCGGTCTTTTGTGCACACAAGACAGTCCTAAGCTAAGGCCAACTATGTCCACAGTGGTGAGGTTGTTAACAGGGGAGAAGGATATAGACTACAGGAAAATAAGCAGACCGGGTTTGATATCTGATTTCATGGACTTGAAAGTGAGAGGACCTGTCGAAACAAAGCCAGAGGAAGTGAATAGACACAACTACACAAACCCTTCTTCTTCTTCAAATAACTCGTCTAGCCCCGGGACTCGTGATAACTCAAATGCTTACTCATCAGGGGCTTCATCAGCTTATGCTGGTAATACATTCAGCAGCACAATTTAGACAAGAAAAGAAAAGTGCCTTTTAAAAAAAAGATTGTTTTGTTTTTGAGATGTAAATGTGGGAAAAAGGTGTTTGATCTTTCTGTGTGTCTCATCTTCTTCTTCTTCTTCTTCTTTCTTGGATTCAAACAAAGGTTTTGTGTTAGATTTTGAATCGATAGCGACTGCAGAAAGGCGGTTTCTGCCCCAGTGTTGTTTAAAGTCGTCTGCAGTTGCAAACAAGGATTTGAGTGTATGTATGTATATAAAAGTATTAAGTTGAATCTGAATGATCCGATCTTCCAAATTGATGTTACCAACAGGTTTGTGATTTGGGTTAGGATCTGTTTCTGTCTGATCTCTCTCTATGTGTAGCTTCAATGTACCTTGAAAATTGAAATGAGTCTTAACCGGGAGGTTAAACCAATTCCTGTCCGATTGATTCCCATCAGCTCGGTCTGGTCCTAAAGGTTCAAGAAACTCGGAGTATAAAAGCAGTACGGTATGAGCGACCACAGGAGATTTGCCTCTGTTGGGCTGCGGGACCCACAAAGTTAATGTTCACTTAATCCAAATCCAATAAGTCGCTAAGAACTATAAAGTCTAAAAAATATTTTAATGTTGCCTTCATCTCTAATCTCTGTCTCTATACGCGACTGTGTGTGTTCTCTGCTCTCTCTCTCTCTCTCCTCGGAGAACTTTCTTGTGAATCTTTTTAAAGTTTCTCTTTTTTTCTTTTCTTTTCTTTCATGAGCTCTTTTTGGGGTTTTCTGTTTCCCGAGCTTATCTTTGCAGTAACCAATTTGCTTTAACTAAAGCTCATTTCTTCTTCCTTTTTTCTCCACTCTCTCTCTCTCTGGTCTACTCTACATAGCGAACCGGGGGAAATGCTTGTCGGTGCGCGGTGATGCTCTAATAACGAAGCTATTTTGTTTTCTGGGTCTGCGTTGTTTCGCCGGAAAATACTGCGACCGATTAGGTTTTTCGGATCCGGTTTGTGGATACGTACTAGACTGATTGTTGTTGGGTAATTTACGGTTTTGTGTTTTGTGAAGCAGGAATTGATATCTGAAAAGAGGGGAAGGAAGATTCTGTTTTGTTTCTTTTCGTATGTTTCTTCTTTGTTGGGGAAACTTGTATGTGAAGGGATTTGCGTGGAACGAATAAGCTTAAAAACTGGATTTGCAGTCATCTGCTATCTTCTGCTAATGCGTTGTTGTATCTTTAATCACTTTTAAGCTACCCAACTTTATGAAATTTCTACTGATCAAAGCAATGGCTGAGAAGCTCGTTTTCTTTAGATTCCAGACTCTCCTGAACCGTTCTTCTTACGGCTATCAATATATCTGAACTTTGGAGGAAGATTTTAGGGTTTGACTATTTTATCTAGTTATGGAGGATATAGGATTGGTTAAGCAAGGTTGGAAATGGTTGCAGTCTCAGAAACATTTGTGCTCATGGGTTTGCGATGCAATGCGATGTTTTGGTGAAAAGACAGAAGCTCTGGCAGAGCGTCACTGGCCACTAGTGTGCACTGGATGTGGGAAGCTATTAGTGTTGCTTAGTTTATCATTTGTTTACTGGAAAGACTGCATTTTGAGGGGTTTCCAGTCTAGTGCCAAGTTTGGTTCAGCAGCTTTGCTCCTGATAATGTGGAGTTGCTTCCTTAGCCTGACTTCAATAGCTTGCTTGGTTTATGTTCTGCTCGGTATGGTAAGGCCTCTAGATCCCTCTTTTTGAGTTCTGGGTTTTAGATCTTTAAAGTAACGAAGACTTCTGTGTGTGTGAGCATGAGCGCGTTAGCCAGATCTCATATATGGCCTTGGCTGTATGAGAAAAAACTATTTTAAAATACTCTCTTGGAGGCAGAACGCACAAAGGCGATAGTCTGATCTTAGAAGTTATTTCCCGCAAATGGGTTTTAGATTTTCGTTAAAGTGTACATTTAACTTGGAGATTTGGCTATGGTGTTTCACATTATCGAGTGGTATTGATTTATGCATAATTGAGTTGAGTCTCACCTAGTCTTGATTTATCATCGCAGGGAGCTGCTGGTGCTGTTGTCTTGTACTTAGGTTGCACTCCGGGGATCTTCATTGTAGGACTATTTGGAATTCTGATTTTGTGGATGTATGCTAACTTTTGGATCACCGGGACATTATTTATAGTTGGAGGCAAGTGTCAATTTTTATTTTCCAGAGTCTTATTATGATGTCATAGTTATCTTATTGCTCTTTCTGGCCCTTTCCCATTGCGGTAAAAGCTAATGAATCTTTAATTTAGTGTTAATGTCTCTAGTTCCTTGAATCAGGTTATTTGTTCTCCTTGAATCACGCGCGGGTGGTGGTTCTTTTGGCGACGGTGTATGCAATGTACTGTGTCAAAGTCAGACTTGGGTGGCCTGGAGTTATTCTCTCGATGAATCTTGCATTCTTATCCAACGATATATTTATTTGTCTTCTTCAATGGTGTGATAGTGTTAGTGAAAAAACACAAGCGGAGAAGCCAAAGAAACCTGAAACTGTAATAGAAGAAGAGTTTCCAGGAGAGTTTGAGTATCCTTCTGTTCCTGTTGAAGAACCAGAGAAGAAAGTTCATGAGAATAAGTCGGCCAATAAGCCAGCATCACCGTCAACTGTTGTTAGTAACTTGAAGGAGGTTTCTAATGTTAAGGTAGTCAATATAGAAACAGAATCAGCTGATGAGATGAAAAGAATACTGCATAGTTTGAATCATTATGAAGCATTGGGGTTCCCTCGGCATAAAAAGATTGATGCCGCAGTGCTTAAGAAAGAGTATAGAAAGAAGGTATGCTATTTGAAACTCACTTTGTATGTGCTCCTGGCTATGAGTTTTCTCTGCTGGTTATAAAGTGGTTCTATTGTCTATTCTTAGGCAATGCTGGTTCATCCGGATAAGAACAGGGGAAGTCCTTTGGCAAGTGAATCATTCAAGAAACTTCAATGTGCTTATGAGGTAATTGTTGAATGATGGATCGATTAATTGCAGTCTATATAGGACAGTGCGTGGTAGTCACGTGAAAGGTTGAATTTGCAGGTTCTTTCTGATTCTGTTAAGAGGAGAGAATACGATGAGCAGTTAAAGAAGGAAGAATCTAGGACCAGGAGTGTCTGTCAGACATCGCATGCTTCTTCACATCAGGTAACTTGATATATTCTGTGAGATTTTTGATGCCTCATGTGTTGTTTTATTGTTTTCTTATAAATATTGATGAACAGATTTTCTGATTTCTTCAGAATAGTCCTGATTATCGATCAGAAGAGTCAAGGCGTATACACTGTACGAAATGCGGGAATTCACACATTTGGGTATGTACTAACAGGAGTAAGGCAAAAGCCAGATGGTGTCAGGTTAGCCAACTCACACTTCTTCTGACCGAGCATTTTGATTTCAAATTTGTTTGCAGAACAAATATTTTGCTAAATGGTTTTTGCTTCCATTAAATTATAGGATTGTGGTCAATATCATCAAGCCAAAGATGGTGACGGATGGGTCGAACATAAAGGGACTCTGGTATTCGATAAAGCACATAAGGTTAGGCTTTCAGTTCTTTCTCCCTACTTTGTTTACTGGTAATGATGAATTAATAGTTTTATATCTTGCTCTGTAGATTGAAATACCACGAGCTTTTGTTTGCGCGGAGAGCAAGATCTTTGACGTTTCAGAATGGGCTATTTGTCAGGTTAGCGTTCTCATTCTTTACCAGTAACAGATGCGATAACTTTCTGTTCAGAGTTACTAGACTAAGACGAGCTCAAGAATCCAAAAGGGTTTTCACCTATGTGACTTGAATTACTTCATTTCCATTGAAGGGAATGGCGTGTAGACCAAACACACATAGGCCAAGTTTCCATGTGAACATGGTTGGTTTGGAAAAGACAACGCAGAGATCAAACTCGAGCAGGTTCCCATGGGATCTTGATGTGGAGATGATGGACGAGGATGAGGAAGAGTTTGAGTTATGGCTTCAACAAGCTCTAGCTTCTGGTCTCTTCTGTGAGACATCAAAACAACGCAGAAAAAGCTGGAGTCCTTTCAAGTTGAGCAAGAAACAATCGAGACGAACATCGACTTGACCCAAGAACACATCAACACAATGGCAGAAGATCAACAACCATGGTTCTATGGCCTGTTCTTTCCGACAATGGAAAATGAGCGAAGATATGAACAAAGAGGCTAAAAAGGAAACAACTTTTAAGGAGCTAATGAAGAAGAAAGAGACATGGGAGCTTGAAAACGAACGTTGACTGATGGTTTTTGGATCTCTTCTCTGTAAATAGAAACCTGTGGATTTGTGTACTGTGAAGTTATGGTTTTTCTCTGAGAAACCCAAAACCATTTGATGAGAAATCTACGAAGAAGACCGGTTAAACAATACTTTTAATTGTTTTTCAGATATTAGTTTATTTATTACAATTAAAAATTATGGAAAAACGTTTTAGTTAGATCCATGATCCAATCTCGTGGTAATGCTTGAAATTTGATTTTTTGTTTTTGGGTTGTTGAAAATTGTTCTCATATTTAACCGAAGCTTTTAATTTACCAGATTATTTTTCCCTCCTCGGTCCAACTGTTTGTGTTGTCTGTTAATCGAGATTCACAAATCTCGACCACCATTACTTCAATTGTCGAGATTTGCAATTTCAGACATTTACAAAGCTTCTCTCTTCCTCGATTTTGGGGTAAGCTCGAAAAAGAGAAATAAACCCCATTTTTTGATTAGCCGGTACGATTCGTCCCCGGAAAAGAGAAAAACCCTAGAAACTCATCTTGTAAGTATCCACGTTTTACTGAAATTGTTTACATTTACGGGTTTTAGGGTTCTGGGATTTCGAAATTCGAATGGGTTTCGGTAGAAAATCTCTACGCTCATATAGCTATATAGATATGTAATTGCTGTATAGAAGTGAAGAAGAAGAAGAAAATAGTGAAATGAGTAGGCTATCTTTTCGACCCCGACCGTTGGATATACACAAGAAGCTTCCAATTTTAAAGTCTTTTAAAGACTTTGAAGATGAAGAGAATCCTTCTTCCATCACTAGAAATTCTCAGTTGCTGCGTATAACGACCGTAGAGGTTGATAATGAGGTGAAATTTTCATTCTCTCAAACTTCAAGCTTTTTTTTTCTTCGGTGTGTATTTATTAATAGAGTGATGATTTCAAGTTTTCTCCGGTTTTCGCATTATCAGGTGCATCCTCAAGTGCCTAGCAAGAAACTGGTTTCAGAAATACCAACACCTCAGTTTCTTGTTGTGGATACATATGAAAGAGACTATTCTCGGACTTTTAATCAGCCTTCTTCTTATTTACGCGCAAGAGGAGGTAACCTCTTATCTCTAAATTGATTTTCGGGATTGGTGGTATCTTTTACATGGAGACTGAAAATCTGTTGTGCAGCTCGGGCTGAGCTTGGAGAATTTGTGGAGTATGATCTTGACAATGAAGATGATGACTGGCTTTACGAGTTTGATAAGGAGAAAATGATTCTCTCACCTCAAAAGTAAAGTATCCAACCACACATTCTGATTTTGTTAATTGTTTGTTTTTAGATTACAAATTCTCCTTGCACCATAAATAACATGCTTTCCATATTTAACCGTTGAGTCTTGTTATGTGGTGGATAGATCTCTTGGCTCTTGTTATGTGGTGGATAGATCTCTTGGCTCTAGACGCTAAATTATTCGTCTGTCTCGTTTCTGGTGCATAAATTTTCTTTTGCATTGGTAAAATGTTTGATACTTGCTAATAGTGGGAAAACCATGTGGTCGAGTGGAAAATGAAAGAAGAATTGATCTAATATCGAGTTGAGATAGTGCTAAACTTTTCTCTTGTTCTAAAACAAAACCTTCTGTCCTTAATGTTCTCTGTAATCTCTTCGGAATTGCTTGATACAGGCTTGAGAGCATTATTTTTAAACTAGAGGTATTGGATCATAAGACGAGGGAAAGAGCTGGAGTTATTACTCCTACCCTTGGTTCGCCAGTTCCAGTGCTTTTGCAGCTTGATGCTGCTATTGAGGTATAGCCATTTTTACTTTGTTCTCTAGTTTTAATCTTATACTCGGTTCTGGAAGTTATAAAGAGAAGAAAAAAAAAAAAAAACCATGGTTGATTGGGTAGTTCTCATTGTAGTGAATCATCATCTTTCATCTGAGACTGTTTTCTGAAGAACGGTAGTATACTTTTTCTCATTACCTGAAACTGTAGCTGGAACATAGATCTAGTATTTGTGATTACATTGCTGCCTCTAGAGGTCTGTGCTCTTTCAATATATTTTTCTTTTGGTGCATATTCACTCAAAGGCAGTGCATTACATTTATATTGTTCTTATTCTACTAATTCCATTTTTCTTACAGGCGTTGCAATCTTTGCCCATTAAATATGGAGTTTTCCAAGCTATCTACAGTTACTGGAAAAATAAGGTTTGAGATAGACCTTATGTGGCATAGTTTGGGACGTTGTTTGTGGCTCTTTGGGCATAGGCTAATAACACTAACTAATTTTGTTCTCTTTTGTATTCTCTTAGCGTGAAAGATGGCAGAAGCCTATTTTGCGACGTTTACAGGTTTGCATCATTTGGACTGGTTTCAATTGTACATGTGGAAGGAATAAATTTATTTGGAAATTTACCTGAAACAATTAGTTAATGCTGCGGCTTTTATGTTTGGAACAGCCTCCACCACCGGTCAATGATACCAATCCGTACAATGTGTTTAGGCCACGGGAGAAAGCTCATAGACTACATACAAGAAGGGTAGGCTCTCGTATCTGCAATTCATCAATTTCCTTATCTTACATGTGTGAGTATGGAAATTGCTCAACAAGTTATTGATAAGAGGTGACCTCCCTATAGATGCAGAGGAGAGAAAACAATGCGCAGTCATTTGAAAAGCTTCGGCAGGTAAGGAAAGACCTGAATCTGTTTATGTTAAGAGAAACTTAAATCTCATTGTCCTGGGTGCAACATCTCAAATAATCCTTGTTGGATTCTCAAACATGGTCTTTTGTTAAGTTCTGGGATTATGTTATGATCAGGTCAGGCGCAATCTTGACCAAGCAAAGACGATTCTAGAAGTTCTAATTAAGGTGTTCTTTATGGCTCTTAGATTTGTAACTTGTATGTAGCAGATGCCTGCATTTTCCGAAGGTGGTAACTTGATTATAACCATGTTAACCTTTGTAGAGAGAAGAAAAAAAGAGGGATTTCATGGCGAGTGAGGTTAGCCTTCAGAGAATCCAACTCAAGTACAGGGTACGCCTCTAAAACTTGCACTGATTGCCCTTTCATAACCGAAAAGAATTGTGCATTTCAATGTCCTCCCTAATATTTTTGGTTTTCATCTGCTTTGCAGCATGAAACCGAACTCTTGGAAGATAGTTTGGCACTGTCTGGGTTTCCAGTCTCAACATCTTATAAATTTGGCTCAAGCGAAGATGAATACATGGACTCCGATGATCCAACCACCACCCGTGAACACACAAGACCTTCTTTTATCACTAATCCTCGTTTCACAGACTCAAATCTCGCTCGAGCTCAAGCCGGGAGCATAAAGCAAGAGGCGAGAAGACACGGGTGGCTCCACAAACTGGTAATTCTTTAGTTCCAAATTTGTTGTCAGTTACAATTGAAACACTTTGAGATTACTTAACTACAATTCCATGTGTTTTTTTGTTTCTCTGTAGAATCGTAATGAGCCAGTTATGCTGTTCACAAAACCGCTGGTCCCCGATAAATTGGCTGCTGCGGGAATCATCCCTCCAGTGGATTCAAGAAGCGGAAGAGCTCGGTTTCAAGGAAGAATCGGTCGAGGCGGTCGGATTGTATTTGATAGATGGAATCCTCTAAAGCAAACCCACATAAACTGTGGCAACTCTTTCTACATAGCACCATAACATCTCTCTCTAAACAACCTTCAACTAATTTTCCTCTTCTTGTTTTGTAAAGAATTTTCCCCCATTAGTCCCTTGCCAATGGTTAAGAGTGTCAGCAAAAACTGTTTTGTATCTCTAAATTTTGTGTATTCTTTGGTTTACATGAACAGTTTCGGTTACCAGTAATCCGGTTATTAGCTGAATTTTAGGTCCGGCTAATTAACTGCCATACCAAATAAAACCGGTTTGGTTTATGGTTGATTTCCGATGATCGTGAATCCGTAGGAAAGGAATCGTGGCTATGTTCCTTGTGAGATCGAGCTTTCTCTGGGTTCGTGAAAGAAGATTACTTCTTTGAGTATCGTGTTCAAGGTTCGATTGGGGATTTAGGGTTTTTTGTGGGTCTGTCTCTTGTTCAATTCTTCATCTGCTTGATTAGCATTTTCAGTTAATCCGACTCCGTTTCTCCTCATCAAGCACAGCGAAGAAGAAAGATCCTAATTTGATAGTCGGAGTTCCATCGATGGCTTCGTTGTTGGCTCGCAGGTCATTCAATGCTCTCCGAGCTCGACATCTCGTATGAATCTCGTCAGCTCTTGAATTTTTTCCATTTTGATGTCCTTTGTGTTCCTAGAAATTTGGGATTTCTTCTGGAGTTTTGGAAATCGACACGGTTGCTATCCGTCTAGCGTTGGTGGATTTTGGAATCCGAAATCAATTGTGTAACTGGAAAGAATCTGTTAAATTTCTGACTTCGAATTTTAAGATTTAGGGATTTAGGTTATTGCTATAGTTGATTATACATGTAGCTAGAGAAGGGAGATGTTCATCATTTAATCTCGTGAGGCTTCATTTTTCCTATAGGTCATTATTCTTCCTTCAAGGTAGAAATGGTTCGCCATAATGTTGTTAGCTCAATCTCTGCAAATATGAGTCGTTTAACTGAGAGTCCTGTGATAGTTAACTTTTACTTTCTTTAGCTTCTTTTGGTGGGTATGCTATGGATTCTTCTTGTATTTAACGTCTTCCTTGTCTTCGTTGATAGGTTTTTTCAGGGAAAGCTTTACAGGGATCTCATCTCTGTGGGCTACAGTCCCGTGCTATATCGTATGGCACCAAAAAAGGTATATTTTCTTGCTGTTGTCTGGGTTTTCTTGGTTACCTAGGTTATGACTTTTCAGGCGTATATGTGACTAATGGTTTGCCTCTGTAAAATGCAGATGATGAAGAAGCTGAGCAACTTGCTAAGGAGATCTCCAAGGACTGGAGTACTGGTAAGCTATTTGATCCAGACGCTTCTCTACCTTTCTATTCTCTTAGTTTTCCTTTCCGGTTATTTCCTTCCGTGAGTATTAGTGATTCCTGACATTTCTTCCTATTACAGTCTTTGAACGGAGCATTAACACCCTATTTCTCACTGAAATGGTCCGGGGTTTGTCGCTGACCCTCAAGTACTTCTTTGATCCAAAAGTTACAGTGAGTGGCAGTCTTCTCGAACTTTAGTACTTACTACCTAGTTTGAAAGAAACATATTATGATTCTGAAGTTTTTAACTTGTGTGGCAGATCAATTATCCTTTTGAGAAGGGTCCATTAAGCCCTCGTTTCCGTGGTGAACACGCTCTTCGAAGATATCCAACTGGGGAAGAACGCTGCATTGCCTGCAAACTCTGTGAAGCTGTGAGTTTAAGAAGTCTATGCTACTCGAGAATTCATTATGTTACTCGAGAATTCATAATCTGTGAACACCATAATATCCCAATTCATCTCAAAATGTGAATTTTGACGGATACTGGTCTTTTTCTCATCAGGTATGTCCAGCTCAAGCAATCACGATAGAGGCAGAAGAACGTGAAGATGGAAGCCGCAGAACCACTAGGTAACCCTTTAAGCTCCCATATTGTATTAACCGTATGTCTTCTTTTTGTTACCGTCTTGTCTCTCTGGTTCTATACATTTCATAGTGTAGTGATGATTCGGAACTTGACAGGTATGATATCGACATGACAAAGTGCATCTACTGTGGTTTTTGCCAAGAAGCTTGTCCTGTTGATGCAATCGTCGAAGGACCCAACTTTGAGTTTGCAACCGAGACACATGAGGTCTGTATATAAACACTTCACAGAGACATATAATTGCCCATGATTTTGAAAGTTAAGCTGTGTATTATTCAATAAGTGGCATTCTGATTCTTTTTGTTCCGCAGGAACTTCTGTATGACAAAGAGAAGCTTCTTGAGAATGGAGATCGGTGGGAGACAGAGATTGCAGAGAATCTGAGGTCGGAGAGCCTCTACCGCTAAATATTTACCCGAAGGTCATTTGCCTAATTTATTCAGGACACATTTTCGTTGCTTCTGTTACAAATAAAGATGCTTCTTCACCTTTTGCACTGTTACTGTATTGTTTGTAAGTTCATATACCGATTGTAAAACCGGTTTTGGTTTTGTTTCCGGTTTGAGTTGGACCATACGGTATGGTTCATCATACCATACCAAAAGCTTGGAATATGAAGTATGATAATTCAATGGAGTTACCACTCTCAGCGTCGATACAAAAACAAAAAAATATCAGAGCAAGTCGCAAAATAGAAACAAAGAAGTACAAATGGTAAAGTTGTAAATTACTTAATCATTTGATTGGACGGTGAGGAACAAAATAAAAACATCTCCAACTCTTCCCTAAATCATTCGATCACCCCGAAAAGTCCCTAATTTGAAGAACTCCGAGCTCTGAAACCTCCCCCAAATTTGAGATTTCTTCGATCATTTGGTATCTCCTTCCTAAGATTGCTTCTTTGTGTATAAATTTTCAAGGTTGGATTGAAGTCCTAGGTTTTATTTGGGGATTTCTTTTGTTTAATTAAGATTTTATCTCAGTATACTTGGATTTTGCTTATGGTTAGTGTTACTTTCTACTGATGATCCTTCTGCTGGTGTTGGTGTTGGTGTTGATTTAGGGCTTTCACGTAACACTATTGCTCCCATGGAACATCATGATCTTGTTAATATTCGACAGTGCATGCAAAGCTTGTTGACTCATGTCCTCTCTTTAAAAAATCTTACAGGAGTACTTGAACCCTTCAACCCTTGAATCTCGCTTGTCATGCTTAGAAAGAGGCAGACAATTGAATGACCAGAATCAGATTCAGCGAAATGCTAATTCTTCTTCTTCGCTTGGAACAATGATTACAACCAATCCCCAAGTTTCTGCTGAGACCACGATGGTACATCATAGACCTATAATAATTGTTCACGATGGGTATATATTCGAATAGACGACATTCTCATGTTCCAATTTTTTTTGGTCCTCAGGACAACGAGAAGCTTGTTGAGAATGCAGATCAGTGTGTGACAGAGATTGCTGAGAATCTGAAGTCGGTGAGCCTTCAGCGCTGAAGGTCTTTGGAAACGTTTTCATTGCTTCTGTTACAAGGAAAGATGAGATCGTATTCGCACCGATGCTACAGCTTTTGCATTGTTACTGTATTGCTGCTTGTAAGATCGTACGTAATCAATTGTTAAACCAGATTTGCTTTGTTTCCATTTTGAACTTAGAATCATATAATACGACTCTCCGTATTCCGCCACGTTAGTTAGTGTCTAAAAGACTGACACTTGTTATTTTATACTATTATTTTAAATTTATAAAAAAACAAAATTGCGCGGGTAATCACCTAGTAATGATACGAATTTAAATGGTTTTGTGACTCTCGGTAATCAGTATACACTAATAGCTGTGAAATTAATCAGAGCAAAACTACAAGGGTAAAAGTTGTAAAATTATCAAAGAATTGATCGGACGGACAGGAACGTAACTATCTCCGACACATCTCCTTGGGTTGGTTTGATTTTCCTTGTTGGTTTCCCCAAATTAACTTTCGAAAGGTTCTTTAATGATTTTGTATTCAGACTTAAGAAACATAAGGTAAATGTTATTTAATGTGTCTTTTTGTTACTATTTACAAGAAAAAAAATCGACAAATTCCTGAAAAAGGAAGAAAAAATATCAAAATCCCCAAATCGAACGACTCGAAAAAAACCCCAATTCGAAGAACTCCGAGCCCGGAAAAACTCTCTCCGATTCGGGAATTTGTCGACTATTTGTCTTCTTTCGTCTCTTGGGTTTTGGAATCTATTTCTGGGTTTTGTCTACTTGCTTGTTTGATCGTAAATTTTCTCCTGTGTGTTTTTTTTTCCTCTTCCTCCTGGCTTGTGTGAGTTCACACGTGTGACATCAGCTGTTCACCGACTTTATTGCTCCGTTCTACTGCGTTTCGAAGAATCGATCATCGCAATCACTTGTAACGGTTTCGTGTCCGACAGAAGAGAATCTTTTGCTGGGTTCTGCTCTTTGTGGCTCAAGTTTGCTTCTTTGTGAATCAATTTCAAGGTGTGATTGAGTCCTAGGTTTTTTTTATTTGGGGATGTCATTTGTTTAATTCAGTTTTTGTTTTGATACACTTGGGTTGCTTTCTTATTGCTCCTCCTGTTGTCTGCTTTCGTAATTCATCCAATTTTGTTGGTTTTGCTATTGGGTTTAGTTGCTTTGATCATAGTCTATGATTCTTGTTCAACCGAATTGAATTGAGATCAAATTATGTGATTTTCAGTTTTACGAGAGTATGAGATTGTTTTGCAGGACACTCCACGGTGCGAGGTGTATTGTATGCTACGAGCTGTTACATTGAAATCATCTAGAGAATTATTAAGAGCAGGAAATGAGCTTTCGATCTTCTGAGTTCTCGGGGACAGAAGAGTTATGCAGTGCCTGTTAGTGCTAGTTGCAATAAGAATTAGGAGAAGGCGACGAAGATTTAAGAAATAACATGAACGTTCAGGCTCACTTGTCGGGACAACTATCTGGGCAGGTTCCAAACCAAGGGACAATGCCGCAGAATAATGGGAACTCTCAAATGCAGAATTTAGCTGGTGCCACTGGTGTTTCTTCCGCTGGTGCTGGTGCTGGTGCCCGTGTAGGGTCTTCACGTAACATCGTTGGCCCCATGGACCATGATATTTCGAAACTTCGACAGTACATGCAAACCCTTGTGTAAGCCTTCAATCTTTAAGCTACATCATATGCATCTTCCCACTATAGCATGTCTAAATAATGGTGGTTTTGTTTCGTTCATCTTGCACTGCTTGTCTGTTAACTGCCGCTGTTTTATGGGCTGACTTAATGTTGTCTCAATGTGGGCTGGGAATGATCGAACTTATTACTGTTTTTGGCTGCATTACTGCATATCTGCTTTGTTTCTTAAGAACCGATATTTTAGTGTCTCTGCTCCTTGAGATTTTTCTGATGGTTACTTCATGAGGGACTATTTGTAACTGACCACCCCCCCCCTTGATCTTCTCTTCTTTCCAGCTTTAACATGTTACAGCAGCGACAACCATCTCCGGCTGATGCTGCATCTAAGGCGAAGTATATGGATGTTGCTAGACGCTTAGAGGAGGGGCTGTTTAAAATGGCTGGCTCAAAGGTATCTCAAAATATTTCTTAGTGTCCAAAGGAAAAATACTTGATTGGTAGTTGGCATTTAGGATTTGGTTTACTGGGGAATTCCAACAAGATTGGCTGATGCTTTTTGATATGTTTCCTCTAGATTCAGCTTGTTGACTCATGTCCTCACTTAAAATCTTTCTTTTCATTTGTGTCACTTTCCAACTTATTATACTACAGGAGGATTACGTGAACCGGACAACCCTTGAATCCCGGATTACAAGCCTAATAAAAGGCAGACAGTTGAATAACTACAATCAACGACATGCTAATTCTTCTTCTGTTGGAACGATGATACCTACTCCAGGATTATCACAGACTGGGGGTAATCCTAATTTGATGGTTACATCCTCTGCTGATGCTACAATGGTTGGAAACAACAACATCACAAGCACAGCTGTGAACACAGGAAACCTCCTAACTGCTGGTGGCATGCATGGAGGTTCTTTCGTTAAAGTGATCACAGATACTTGTCCTGGAAATTTTCATTTCATGTTTCTCTGACACCGTAACAACTTGTTTGCAGGTAGTATGTCTAATGGATACCAGCATTCATCGAGAAACTTTTCTCTTGGTTCTGGAGGGAACATGACATCCATGAGTTCTCAAAGTAGCACTGGGCAGATGATTCCTACACCCGGGTTTGTTAATAGTGGTACTAATAACAACAGTGGTGGATTTTCTGCTGAGCCCACGGTACCTCAGTCTCAGCAGCAGCAACAAAGGCAGCATACTGGTGGTCAAAATAGTCACATGTTGTCCAACCAAATGGCTGCTGGCCTTAGACCCGACTTGCAACCAAAGCCGTCTGGTGTGGCCAATAGCTCTGTAAATGGTGGTGTTGGAGTGAACGAAAAAAATGTAGACACAGGTTCATCTTACACCAATTCCTCCAGAAATTTGCAGCAGGCTATTGATAACTTCCCGCAGTCAGGAATGCAAGGTAATTTCTCTCCTTTTTTCTTCTGTTCTGATTATCTTATTTCATATATATAGTAATTTCTTGTGGTTTGGCGATTATGAATGACTAGTACGTATCAGTCAGAATATTGAAAGCATGTTTCATATTTCAGGAGCTGTAACATCGATTGGGACAGTAAAAAATGCTCAGAATATCAATACAGCAAGTATCCAGTCTGTGTCCAGAGCTAACTCTTCTCTGGTGAGCAATCAGTAGATTTCATTTGCATGCAACAGTGCACACCAATTAAACATTTATCACTTTGAGTATTCAGACTTCCAATGTATTTGCCCTACATGATCTGCAGTCACATCATCAACAACAACAATTTCAGCATCAGCCTAATCGGTTTCAGCAACAACCAAATCAGATTCAACAGCAGCAGGAGCAGTTTCTTCATCAGCGGAAATTGAAGCAGCAGACCCTGCAACAACATAGATTAATAAGCAATGATGGTTCGGAGAAATCTCAGGTGGCTTCTGATATGGTTACGAATGTTAAACATGAACCTGGAATGGAGAATCATAGTGAGGCAGTGCAGTCCCAAGCATCTGAACGATTCCAGCTTTCTCAATTCCAGAATCAATATCAGAACTCTGGAGAAGACTGCCATGCAGACACTCAGCTTCTCTCAGTCACAAGTCAGAGTGATATATGCACATCACTTCCTCATAATAGCCAACAGATTCAGCAGATGCTGCAGCCGCAGAATATAGGTGCTGTTAGAGCTAAGTCAGAATCCAATCCACGGGGTCAGTGGCATTCCCTTTCTCAGGAAAACACTCAAATGTCTAATGGTATGTCAAGTGAACAACACATTCAGGAAGATTTCCGTCAAAGAATTACCGGAATGGATGAAGCTCAACCTAATGATTTGACTGAAGGATCTGTTATTGGTCAAAGTCATACTTCTACTATATCCGAATCCCATAATCTGCAAAATTCTATTGGTACCACATTTAGATATGGAAACGTAAACCAAGATCCCCGGTTCCGAAATCAACAGAGATGGCTCCTGTTTCTACGTCATGCACGGTCCTGCAAACCGCCAGGAGGGAAGTGCCAAGACCGAAATTGCACTACTGTTAAGAAACTATGGAGTCACATGGATAGTTGTGTTGAACCTCAGTGTTTGTATCCTCGTTGCCGTCCTACAAAGGCATTGATTAGCCATTATAAAAGCTGCAAGGATCCTCGGTGCCCTGTCTGTGTGCCAGTGAAGACCTACTTTCAGCAACAAGCTAATGCCCGTGCCCTGGCCCGTTTAAAAAGCGAAAGCACTGCAGTGAGCTCAGTGAACAAAGTTGTAGTATCAAATGATTCAGTACGCGCTTCTGCTGGAGCGGTTTCTGGTGCCCCTCGTTGTGCTGATACTTTAGATAAATTGCAACCTTCATTAAAACGGTTGAAGGTCGAGCATTCTTTTCAACCAGTGGTCCCTGAGACTGAGAGTTGTAAAAGCTCCATTGTTTCCATAACAGAGGCAGAATTATCTCAGGATACTGAAAGAAAGGATCATAAGCATAGTGATGCACATGTGCCATTGAACTCGGGGACCTTGGTAGTGAAAACGGAAATTCCTGATATTCCTGTTCAAGCAGGATTCAGCATCAAAGAGATGATAAATGAAGCTGTTGAAAATGTTCCCAAGCCTAGGTCTGTGAGTGAACCAGGTCAACATGATTTATCTGGTGTCTCGCCAAAGCAAGAAAACATCAAAATGGAGAAAGAGCCTGAACAGCTTAAGAAAGAAGACCTGGCGGAGTTTCCTGATCTTGCATCAAAACCTGGAAAACCAAAGATAAAGGGTGTTTCTTTAACTGAGTTGTTCACCCCCGAGCAAGTGCGAGAACATATTCGTGGTCTTCGTCAGTGGGTTGGCCAGGTTTGCAATTTTATTTACTTAAAGTTTACAAAAAAGCGAGTTTTAATCGTAAAGTTATCTATCTATTTACTCTTCATCGGATTGGTTTTACCTCTGTAATTTTTTCAAGATGACAATCTAGCTATCTAGAGGCGCAACTGAGCTGCTCCTTTAAAAAACTTGGTCCACATTATCTCGAAGTATGTGATTTTTGATGAATACCTTGTCATTTAATTTCCATGTGTCTGCAGAGTAAAGCCAAAGCAGAAAAGAATCAGGCGATGGAGAATTCGATGAGTGAGAATTCCTGCCAGTTATGTGCAGTGGAGAAGCTTACGTTTGAGCCACCACCTATTTATTGTACTCCTTGTGGTGCTCGGATCAAGAGAAATGCTATGTACTATACAGTTGCAGGTGGTGAAACTCGTCATTACTTTTGTATTCCCTGTTATAATGAATCCCGAGGAGATACTATACTCGCTGAAGGGTCTTCAATACCGAAGGCAAGACTCGAGAAAAAGAAAAATGACGAAGAGACTGAAGAACCGGTAAGACTATCCACTTAGTAGAGTTGTAGTGTTATTTGCCTCCTGTTTTCTTGATTTTTCTGAGTTTGTCTATTGTGTTACATGTTTTTTGCAGTGGGTCCAATGTGATAAATGTGAGGCCTGGCAGCATCAGATATGTGCTCTATTTAATGGGCGGAGGAATGACGGGGGGCAAGCTGAGTACACCTGCCCAAATTGCTATATAATTGAGGTGGAGAAAAATGAGAGAAAGCCTTTACTTCAGAATGCTGTTCTTGGGGCGAAAGACCTGCCACGAACAATTCTCAGTGACCATATAGAGCAGCGGTTGTTTAAGAGGCTGAAGCAGGAAAGGACTGAGAGAGCCAGGGACCAAGGAAAAAGTTATGATGAGGTAATCTGGCGGTGAACTTGTACAAGGTTTTATGTCTCATGTGATTTTCTATCTTTGATCTCCTATCTTCTAGACTTCTATTAATTTACTGAAGTGCTTCTATACTGGAAACAATAGATTGAAGTTTACTGGTTGGTCTCTCACCGTTTTGCTTTTTTCACTGGCACTGACAGATTCCAACTGCTGAATCCCTTGTGGTTAGAGTTGTTTCATCCGTTGACAAGAAGCTGGAAGTCAAATCTCGATTTCTTGAAATTTTCCACGAGGATAATTTCTCAACAGAATTTCCATACAAATCCAAGGTAAGAGAGATCCATGCACACCATTAGTGTATTTTCTTCATGTCCACATTTTCAGGATTCGTCTCTTCAAGTAATACATTTCACTCTCCACATTTGATTTTTCCAGGTGGTTCTGTTGTTCCAGAAGATCGAAGGTGTAGAAGTATGCTTGTTTGGGATGTATGTCCAAGAATTTGGATCTGAATGTTCATTTCCTAATCAACGTCGTGTTTATCTCTCATATTTGGATTCTGTGAAGTACTTTAGACCTGACATTAAATCTGCTAATGGAGATGCTCTGCGCACTTTCATTTACCATGAAATTCTTGTAAGTCCTAGTTTTCAAGCAAGATTTGTGTGGTCTTCTACATTGCATGGAGGATTAAAGGGTATGCATTGATGTTTTTTCTCAGATTGGTTATCTGGAATACTGCAAATTGCGTGGTTTCACTAGCTGCTACATATGGGCTTGTCCACCACTGAAGGGAGAGGACTATATCCTATATTGCCATCCAGAAATTCAGAAAACGCCAAAGTCTGATAAACTACGGGAATGGTCAGTCCAATTGCCTTCTGTGATTTACTTCATAAATTGTTCGTATGAAAAATCATTTACATCCTCCAATTGCTCCTGGTCTGCACAGGTACTTAGCAATGTTGAGAAAAGCTGCAAAGGAAGGCATTGTAGCGGAAACTACAAATTTATATGACCATTTTTTCTTGCAAACTGGTGAATGTAGAGCTAAGGTTACGGCTGCTAGGCTCCCTTATTTCGATGGTGACTACTGGCCAGGTGCAGCAGAGGATATCATATACCAAATGAGCCAAGAAGATGATGGTAGAAGGGGGAATAAAAAAGGAATAATCAAGAAACCCATTACGAAAAGGGCACTAAAAGCATCTGGCCAGTCTGATCTGTCTGGGAATGCGTCCAAAGATCTGCTGCTAATGCATAAAGTAATCTTTTCTTTTCTATGCACCTTTGCTTTCTTCCATATCTGCTTAAGTAATTCATTTCCTTTGTACAGTTTTGTGTTTTTCTTGTTAATATTAATTTTGAATGTTTTTTAGCTTGGTGAGACCATTCACCCAATGAAGGAGGATTTTATCATGGTCCACTTGCAGCATAGTTGCACACATTGCTGTACACTGATGGTAGCTGGAAATCGTTGGGTCTGCAGCCAATGCAAAGACTTCCAGTTATGTGATGGGTAAGAATTGTTCTCTTCTGCTAGTTAATTTTTTATCCTCTTTCCCATGCTCTTGTTATTGTGACTTGGTTTGTAGAACTTGGAAGCTGTGGTGGTTATCTTCTCGGAAGAGACTTATCTGTAAACCTAAGGTTTGCATTATCCCTGATAGAATGCGCCGATCTCTAAAACGCTTTCTATCTTTCAGGTGTTATGAGGCTGAACAGAAACGAGAAGACAGAGAAAGGCACCCTGTTAATCACAAGGATAAACATAAACTGTATCCTGTAAGTGGCATTTGCTTGTTTTGGGTTAGGAATTTGAGAAGAGTTTCTGTCGTTAGTCTCATGAGAAGTATTCTTTTGTACTCACAAGATGGTTTTTTGATTCTGTAGGTTGAGATCACCGATATTCCTGCGGATACCAAGGATAGAGATGAGATACTTGAAAGTGAATTTTTTGATACGAGGCAAGCATTCCTGAGTCTTTGTCAAGGGAACCATTATCAGTATGATACACTGAGGCGGGCAAAACATTCTTCCATGATGGTGCTTTATCATCTGCACAATCCAACTGCTCCTGCGTTTGTCACGACATGTAACGCGTGTCATCTCGATATCGAAACTGGTCAAGGCTGGCGCTGTGAAGTCTGTCCGGACTACGATGTGTGCAATACTTGTTACAGTAAAGAGGGTTGTATTAATCATCCTCACAAGTTGACAAATCATCCATCACTAGCTGATCAAAATGCCCAGAACAAAGAAGCTAGGCAATTGCGGGTCTTGCAGGTATTGTAATATTCAGTTTTCGCTATCCTTTACGGTAGATCCTCTTGAATAATCTGCCCCCTCTTCTCTTGCTTTAGTCTTCTTCTGATTTGAGAAAATGGAAAATGGGCTTGGTTAGGGAAATTTATGTCATTTAGCTCTCAAAACTCCTCTGAAATGCTTAAGTCTTTTATTATCTACAATTTGCAGCTCAGGAAAATGCTCGATCTTCTGGTGCATGCGTCGCAATGCCGTTCTACACATTGTCAATATCCCAATTGCCGCAAAGTGAAGGGGCTATTCCGACATGGTCTCCGTTGCAAAGTGCGTGCTTCAGGAGGTTGTGTTCTATGCAAGAAAATGTGGTATCTCTTGCAACTCCACGCTCGGGCCTGCAAGGAATCCACGTGTCATGTACCTCGATGCAGGTAACCTCTGTCTTTGTTTAACGTTTTGCAATCGATTCTTTGTGGGATAATTTTTCGGATATATTAGAAGAACCCTGGCACAACATATGGCAATGCTTTTCAAAAGGAATGGTCCGTATGATTTGCATTGATCTTTGTGAATCTCTCTATTCAGGGACCTAAGGGACCATCTAAGAAGGTTACAGCAGCAATCAGATTCACGACGCAGAGCAGCCGTCATGGAGATGATGAGACAGAGAGCTGCAGAAGTTGCTGGAACCTCTGGCTGATCAATTTTTGTACATACTTAAAATTTCATTTAGGATCTAAACAGAAGTGGAAATCTTATCTTCTTCCGAAGGTTAAGAAGATAAAAAAGGCTGGTGTCTCTGAGCTCCAATTGAAGAAGAAGAAGTAGAAGCGAAGACACGTGAGAAGACAGGAAACAAACCTTACAACGGTTTAGCTTAGATGGATTCGTATTTAACAGTCACGTGTCATGGAGTGATGATGATGATTAATTTGGGGAACAAGCTCTTGAGAGACTTGAAGAGTTTCTTAGCTTAAGTGCCAATGAAGCAGAAGAATCTTCATATGATTTGGTCAGGTCCCAAAAAGGAAGAAATTAGATTCCAGAAACTCTTCAATTCAGTTCAGTAGCTTGATCTGGTTGGTGATTATTTGATTATATATATACATACACTCTGTTTCTGCTTACTATCTTCTTCTTCTTCTTCTTCCTTTTTATTTGTGTAGTCTGGTGTATTTTGTAAAATGCCTAATCCCTTTTGAGGGTGTGGCAAGAATGTCATATATATATATATAAGTAGTAACATAACTTGCTTAGCAAGTTATATGAAGGGAGTGTCTACGGATACTTCTCTTACATTTTTGGGTGAACCTGTACTAAACATCATCATTATCGTTAATTGTTTTAGCTTAAGAAGTTAAACGTTATCACGACCTGCTTTTAGATTCTTAATTCATGTAGTTTGCAAAGCTCTTAGAGATACGAGTATTAAAGAGTATAAATTAAGAAGTGTGTTTGTTGGCCAAAGAAACAAATAAAAAAAGAAGAGGAAAACCGAGAGTGTACGTGGCGAGTTAATTGGCTCATAAGTGTGATATCACTGTCCAGAAACACAAACCAGATTCTGTGGTCTTCTTCTTCTCTTCTCTTTACACTCTCTCTCTCCTCATATGTCAAAATCCTCCGATCCAACCATTTCTTCTATTTTTTTTTGTATATTATAAAAAAATCCTCTAATAACCAAAAAAAAAAGTCTCACTTTCGTTATCCGTTTCCAATTTCGACCAAAGAGTCTTCTCAATGACAGACTAGCCTGCAAAGATTCATATACAAGTGTAGAAATTATCCAAACTATTTACACAATATTCAGTTTCTTGTTAATATAAGGAAAAAAGCATTTGAAATAATCTTTTTTATTTTTCAAATTTTTTGGCTTGAGCTCTGTTTTGTTGCAGAAGCAGAGCTTCAGAAAGAAAAAATGGTGGGTAGTATTGTTGGCAGTAACATGGCGGCGACTGATGCGAGGTTTCTAAGTTCGAATTTTGGCAACAGTTTCACCAGAATTCATAGATGGGTTTTCCACGATCGGTCTCAAATTTCAATCCCTAGGGCTCAATCTTCTTCTTCTCCATCTCCATCTTCCGACAAGAATCCCCGCGAAAAGAAGACCAGAAACCGAACCGGAAGAACCACAACTACAAAGGAAGACGAAGAGACGGCAGCGAAGAAGCTCGACGTCGCTCCGCCGCCGGCTCAATCACCGTCTCCGCCGCAACTGAAACTGGACGATGTGAATCCTGTGGGATTGGGACGGCGATCGCGGCAGCTCTTCGACGAGGTATGGCGGAAATTCTCTGGATTAGGTCAGATTTCGAGGACGACCCGACCCGATGATCAGGAGACTCTCGACAGTCTTCTCATCAGAGAAGGACCTATGTGTGAATTCGCTGTCCCCGGCGCTCAAAACGTCACCGTTTTAGTCGTCGGAGCCACTAGTCGCATCGGTCGTATCGTCGTCCGTAAACTCATGCTCCGTGGCTACACCGTCAAGGTTCGATTTCATTCGAAATGCTGATGTATAATATAAATTGTTTGTGTTATGTCTGCAAGTGCTTTGGAGTTTTAAACGTTGAGGTTATATTGTTTAGGCTTTGGTGAGGAAAACAGATGAGGAAGTGATGAGTATGTTGCCAAGATCAGTGGATATTGTGGTTGGAGATGTTGGCGAACCGTCAACGCTCAAAGCCGCAGTCGAAAGCTGCAACAAGATCATCTATTGCGCCACTGCTCGGTCTACTATTACTGCAGACCTTGTCCGGGTTGATCATTTGGGTGTTTATAACCTCACCAAGGCTTTTCAGGTATAACAAAATTTCCCACATGGTCGATTTGTTTTCTTCTTGTTTTGTTGAGCAGAGAGTCATTCCTGTGTGTTATTTGAGTATTTTGCAGGATTACAATAACAGACTAGCGCAACTAAGAGCGGGTAAAAGCAGCAAAAGCAAGCTTTTAATTGCAAAATTCAAGTCGGCTGAGTCACTTGACGGTTGGGAAGTTCGTCAAGGAACTTACTTTCAGGACACAACTGCTTCCAAATATGATGGCGGAATGGATGCTAAGTTCGAGTTCACCGAATCTGAGAGAGCTGAATTTTCAGGTACACACTATCTCTTCTGGGAATACGGCAATGTGAAAGTTTTTATTTTGATGTTATTTATTCGTATGGTGGTTTAATCGGGTTTCGAATGTAGGTTATGTTTTCACCCGAGGAGGATATGTTGAGTTGTCGAAGAAGCTTTCACTTCCACTAGGTTCCACTCTTGACAGGTATTGCGCGATTCATAATGTATCAACCGTCCTTACTCTCAGCTTGTTCTGTGAAATGATTTGATCATAGAATTAGAAACTTAGGAAATGGCATAACTTGCGGGTAATATTGATGAAATATCTAACACCTCCTGAAACCCAGTTACCCTACGCGTGCTTTTGGTGGCTGTGCTTATGGTTTTATATTGGTAGGTATGAAGGTTTAGTCCTTTCTGTTGGTGGGAATGGAAGATCATATGTTGTAATCCTTGAAGCTGGTCCAACGTCAGATATGTCTCAGAGCAAACTGTATTTCGCAAGGATCAACACCAAAGCAGGATTTTGTCGGGTATGAAAAGCATCGGTCTTGCATCTGACTCCTTTTCCGCTATTTTTCTGTCTAAAACTTTGGTTCCTTGGGCAGGTAAGGGTGCCATTTTCAGCGTTTCGTCCGGTTAACCCAGAAGATCCACCACTAGATCCATTTCTCGTTCACACATTGACAATACGCTTTGAGCCTAAAAGACAGGTTTGCTTACTCTTTTCAATGCGTCAGTAGTTGTTTTTGGGGCCTGATCTGTTTGATCATTATCCAAAAAACTTTCACTCTGTAGTGTCTGTGTTTAGCAATCTGCTGGGTTTTTTCTCTTTCAGAGACCTGTTGATGGACTTGCTGGTGCACAACAAGATCTAAGAACCTTTAGTCTTATATTCGAGTACATAAAAGCTTTGCCTGTAAGTATTCAAACTTTTTTTCTTCTTGCCGAAGTTCATCACTCGAAAGAAAGAAGAAACAAGAAAAGTATCAACTTTCCGCCTTTTGTCTGCAGGTGGGTCAAGAAACCGATTTCATTCTGGTATCGTGTACTGGTTCAGGAGTAGAGCCCAACAGAAGGGAACAAGTGCTAAAAGCGAAGAGAGTGAGTCTATTTTGTCTGAAACACACATTTGTGACAACTCTCGATTTGTTGAGGCAACGGATTGTTAGGGCTTTTGATCCAGTGGGTTCCATGTTTTCACATCTCTCTCTGGCTCTCCGCTAAATTTGTCAGGCTGGTGAGGATTCTTTGAGAAGATCAGGCCTTGGATACACCATCATTCGTCCGGGTCCCTTGAAGGTACTGTTCTTCGAGTTCCAGCCAATGTGTATATATATGGCTTGATTACATTACAACTTTTCTGATACAGGAGGAGCCAGGTGGGCAACGAGCTCTGATATTTGATCAAGGAAACAGAATTTCTCAGGTTAGTTTCAACCACGAAACAGAAACCACCACCTCGCTCGCATACCGTAATAGACTCTCAACTCACTTCTCTTCATTTTTCAGGGCATCAGCTGCGCGGATGTGGCTGATATATGTGTAAAGTCACTGCACGATTCAACCGCGAGAAACAAAAGCTTTGACGTAAGTTGCAGTTTATAAAAACAACTGAGATTGATTCGATCTTTGACTTATAAGAAGAAAGCACAACTAAGAAAGATTCAAACTTCAACCATTAAAAGAAGAAACCACGAAATGGATCTCACTTTCTTCCGTTTTCTCTTGCAGGTTTGCCATGAATACGTCGCTGAGCAAGGAATAGAGCTCTACGAGCTGGTAAGAGTAACCATAAGAGTAACCACTTACTATATGAGTTACTGCTTCTTCATCATATTCTCTCTCTCTCACTCTCTCTCTTTCTCTCTTTCTCTCTCCGTCAGGTGGCTCATTTGCCGGACAAGGCGAACAACTATCTGACTCCTGCTTTATCTGTACTTGAGAAGAACACTTGACATGCTGGAAAATCACAAAAGTTTCCGGGAATCTAAGAAGAAATGAAAAGAAGAATCATTTGATTTCAATGTCTTGTATTCATCTCAAGATCTGATATACATTACATATATATAAAACATACATACGTACATGTATAACTTGTACAGACGAATCTCTTTGGTCTCTTTGTCCATTAACATTGATATTCTTATATTCAAACTTCGAATTTGTGTGCTAATAACAATCTAAGGCCTAGAACATAAAAAGTGAGTAAAAAATAAAACATGTAAAGTGTACATCTTCACTCACTCTTAAGCAAACACGAAAATTCAGATTATCTCAGATATAGTATTTACTTTCTTCTTACATCTCAGATAATCTCATAGTTCGCGTAAGGACACGAAACACCCGTCAAAGCTTTGAGAAAGGTTTGGCAAGAGAGCCGAGAAATGAAGACGTCGGAGACACACACGGTAATTTTCCGGCCACTCCGTCTCCGGAGCTTTCTTTTGAAACTCTCTCATCTTCTTCCTCTCCGTTAATGGCTTCCTTCTCAGCATCATCCACTATCTGCTCAACGTCCAAAGAGAAATTCACAAACCGGAGGCACAAATTTAATTTCCGGTGACTTGAAAGTTAAAAAACCTAACCTTTCCGGTGACGGCAGGGGAAACAGAGGGAAGAATATCAGCGAGATGGGTTTTAATCCGGTGCAACGCGTCTTTCGTCATACCCTGCGCTGCTCCAGCGAAATCCTTAATCACACCTTCCAAAAACTGTTTAGCGTTTTCCAGCGACTCCGATGGAACCGCGGCAGCCGCTAATTTCTCCAATACTTTATCTTTCACCGATGCAAGATTCTTCATCCCCAACAGCATCATCTTCTTCCTCTGCTTCTCTCCTTCCTCCTCCTCTGAATCTGATAATTCCTCGGAATTAGGGTTCGTAGCGATTTTGATCGCGTGGTCAGGAGAGTAGAGTTTCCCCTGGCCCACGTTTTCGTCTGATTTTGTAGCTATTTTGATCGCGTGGTTTGGAGAGTATAGCTTCCCTTGGCCCACACCGTCGTCGGATTTCGTGGCGGAGATTCGGTGACGATGATCCATCGAATACTCACAGTTAAAAGTCTTTCTCTTTTGGGTTTTTCTGTGTGATGGGTCGAGACGAACAGAGCAAAGCCACTTAAAATCTGCCGGAAAAATTAAAATTCTGGTTTTTTGTATTTTGTTTGTTTCCCGGGAAAAAATGAAAGCTTGTGACACGTGTTAATGTCTTTTCATGACGTGGCAACAGGTGTCTTATGTTTGTCGTTAATGGACTAAGGCCCATTAGATGGTGTAATCGGTTTTAATGTGTAAAAATGGTTATTTAATTTTTCGCGGATTTGTCTCGGATCCGACCCGACCCGGAATTGAAACAGAAGGGAAACAAACACAGAGGCGGCGATAGAAGCTAAAAGGTGGAGTTTAGACTTTTACAGTGAGCGAAAGAAGGGAAGGAAGAGAGGAGAAAGATGAACAAGAAGGAGATATTCAAGCTAGCGAAAGGTTTCAGGGGAAGAGCGAAGAATTGCATAAGGATTGCGAGGGAAAGAGTGGAGAAAGCTCTTCAGTACTCTTACAGAGACAGGCGAAACAAGAAACGTGAGATGAGGGGTCTCTGGATCGAGCGAATCAACGCCGGTTCTCGTCAACACGGTGTACGGTTTTTTCTGATTTTGATTTGGGTTTTTGCCTGATTGCTTCCCGTCACTGCTAGATGCCTTGATTCGATTTCGTTGTAGCTATGATTTAGTTAAGAAATGAAATTTCTGAGATAGTGGTTGGTTTAATTTGCAATCTAGGTTAGTTTCTTTTAGGGTTCTTGATCGAAGCCTTGGGATTTAGTGTTTTGTTTATGTAAAATTGGGTGCTTGATTTCTCCGGAGTCTGTTGTTGCTAGCATAAGACGAAAATCAGAAATGTTAAAAGGGGTCGAATTTATATATTGCTCACAAGTTGCAGTTTGATCTTTTTTCTTTTTTGGATGTCTTTCTCGATATTTTCTTATGCACTGGCACTCTTTGTTTGCATCCACATAGCTGATTGAAATAAGACTTGTTAGGTATATAACTAGATATCGACAGAATTAGATCGAAAGTTGAAGTAATGGGATTTCAGATTGCTTGTTTTGTTCAGATTTTTCTGTAGTATTTTCTATCAATTTTTTGGAGCTTTCCAGTGTTTGAGATGCCTTGATTGAGATGTTATCCAAATCATTTCGTGTTGGTAATATGACCAATACTTTTCCTGTCAATGGTTTCAAACTAACTGAAACCATGATTAATTCCTAATACAAATAGTGTTATCTTACTCGATTACCTGGTTTCAGCTTTGTAATACATTTGTTGTCTTTAGTTTCTCATTTTGATGACTTTTGTTAACTTTTAGTCTTTGGGTCTATTGTTTAATGTTTGTATATCACTTTTATTTATATGCTATTATACGTGGATCAATACCCTGTTTCTGGTGAAGAACATGGAAATGACATGTTTGGCTGGAATCCTAACATCTAAAGCTTGAAACAGGTGAACTATGGTAACTTCATCCATGGACTGATGAAGGAGAACATCCAGCTGAACCGGAAAGTCCTCTCTGAGTTATCTATGCACGAACCTTACAGCTTCAAAGCGCTCGTGGACGTCTCCCGCAAGTCATTCCCTGGAAACAAGAACGTGGTCCAAGCATCTCGGAAAGTAGATGTTTCATCCATCAATGCCTAGTTAGGAACAAGTTAGTTTCATCTCTCCCTTCTTATTCTCTTGAAACGGAACACACAACATTTAGTTATTTGTCTGAATCGCATGTACGCCGGTGATAACTATTAAACTTTTGCATCTTGAGAGAATGTATTTCGTCTTCTTATTTCTTTTAGCGGATCTAAATCCATTAATTTGTTTATTGGTTTGAGAAAAGAAAATTGAATCTCCTAATTAGCCATAGACCTAAACCCTAGCAACCGAACAGTGTGTGCTTTCAACACATCATTGCGCATCAATGCCTTGTTACGGAAGAAACAAATACCGGAACCGTGAATCAAAAGGAACAACACCGCATTTGCCACTAGATGAATCCAGAAAACCCCACCGTTGTCTCCGGTGAATACACTGCTCAACAAATGCGGCGTGGCGAGGAGGCAAGTGTCGTGAAATCCACAGAGCAACCTTGCAGTCATCGACGAAGTTCTTGGCGAAACAGTGAAGCATTTTGGGCACAATCAACTTTCCCCTGGGGCTCACTCCCACTGACGCCTGGATATAATCTCTCTGAGCTTCTTCAAGCTCGTCTCCTACGTTCTCGGCTGAGTATATCCTCACCTGCAGGAGATTTCTGTGAGAAAATTGCGATCTCTGTTCAAGAATCTGATGTGAAGTGCATATGGATATGGAAAGATTACCGCAGGCGATGAGTGCATTCCGCAGCTGAGAGCGAAAGACACTAGAGGTTCGTGTGTACTTATCCCTGCCTGTGTCTGTTCTTCTGATACTTTCAGCTTGAGAATGGAGAGAAGCAGAGCCTGAAACTCCCGGTTTAGGTAAGAAATTTAGAATAGTAAGTGAAGAAATTGCTGAAACTGAAGAAGTTTAAGCCGAGTTTAGTACAATTTGAGGTCGATGCAGAGGAGGGTTCATCTTTAGAGTCACGTATTCGATTGTTGCTGCATTGTATGAATGCCCACCAACTGTATAAGCAGCCTGATAGAATCTCCAAATCAGAGACTTACATTAACCTCTGTCCGAACCAAACCAAGAGGTGTTAAGTAGTTTTGTGTGTGGAGATCAAACCTTTTGCATCAAGGAGAAGAGCTTCAAGTCGGTTTTCGGTACGCCATAAGCCAAGTATGCCTGAATTAGACAATCGGGAAATTGTAAGTTTTGTATCTGCAAATCAAAGATCGGGGAAATTTCAGAGACAATATTACATGCATGATCAAAGCATTGTATATGTTGATCCAAAAGGCGAGCTTTTCGTTGTGGCTTAGTTCTGTTGGATTAACTCTAGCAAGTCTTTCGACGAGGTTCCTGTAATGATAATACCACATAAGAGTTTTGTCAAGTTCCAACGACCATAACTGAATCTCAGAAGTTTGCTTAAACTCTGTGTTAATACCTGAATCTCCATAACTCATCTGAAGCATATCCGAGCCGTTTCTCCTCAACAGACATTGAAGCTACCTCAGTTGCGGACCTGTAACTTCCTATATCAGCCCAGCTTAGCTTTCCTTGGGATCTATACGGATCAAACACGTTGCTCTTTGTTGCTAAAACATCTGAGTTCTTCTGAATATCGATGCGGGGGCTCTGTACCCACTTGGAGATCCGTGAGTGTTCTGAAGGCGACCACCACGATGATGATGATGGGTTCTCGCGAGGTGAGAAACCGGTAATCTCTTGTGAAGATTTGGATCCTGCAGATGTCTCTCCAAGAGATACAAATATGTTTCTCATGCATCGTATCATCTCCTTGGATAGCTCATTAGCATTATCAAAACTCCGCAAGGGCTTTGCCATTTTGCTTCTAGGCTGTGCTCTGTGATCTTTGCGGCGTAAACTGTCATTATTTTCGGATAATCTAACCAAATCCGTAGCATTCTGGACAACAATTTTTTTCAATCAGAGCCAATTAGACAAAGATTAGACAGACGGGAGAATTTAATTAACATACAGGTGGAGATAGAGAATGCGTGAGGTTGTACTCGGCGAGTTTTCTCTCATTTCGTTCTTGAATCAGCAAGAAATGCAGAGACATGATCTCTTGTTCGAGCTTAGAGACCGTAGCTTCCATGACCGCTATATTGGAGAGAAGTTCTTGAACCTGCAAATGGGTTTTTTTCAGAAACATTCACAAGGTTCATTACTTTATCTCTGAACATTTCAGGCTTAGAACTTTAAGACAAGGTAGAGAAACATACGCTACATGGAATAAAAGATGCGTGAGACAGCTCAATCTTCTGGCTTTGATCAGAAGCTTTCAGCAATAGAGCGCGCAGTGCGGTCTCTTTCTGCAGTTGGTCTTTTAATCGCTGCACCTGTTTCAGACCAGAACTGAGTCTTGAGCTTTAACAAATTTTTACATATGGTTTAGAAGAGAGGTGAGTGAAACTCACATCATGCTCGAGTTCGAATCTGTAGAGGTGAAACTTGCTATTCTTAGGGGAATCAAGACCGTTGATCTCTCTAGTAACATTCTTTGGCTATACGTTTCAGAGAAAACAGATTCATAAGAAAGCGAGTTTCAAGCAATAAGAGAGGAGATGAGTAGAATAGAAAGTTTGGTCGAGTTGACAGCTTGAGAAGCAAGTTAATGGAAGCTCTTTCATCCGAGTAATAAGGAATCCAAACCTGTGAGATATTTACGGCTTTGGTCTGAGAGAATCTGGACAAAGAACCTCCTCTGCATAATACATCAGTGAAGAATTAGGAAGAAACAGAGATGAGGAGGATGAAGACGACGAATCAAATATTCAGACAAGAAAAGAAACCGGAAAAAAGGAACGAAATTTAACTGTTTAGATGCGAGCAGAGGGTCTCCAGACATTGTTGTATTCGGCGTTGTGTCGGTTTGAAAACTTAGTCTGGATCTCTCCAGATGCTTAATGACTCGACAAAATGAGATTCAAACAAAGAAGCCTGTGATCAGAGAGGAAGAAGAGAGAGAAAAAAGGAGAGAGAGAGAGCTTGAGACATGTGTGAAGATGAGTTGAATGGGATCGGGTCCAACGAGAGATTCAATAAATGCAAGAGAAATTTATTAGCTATTTGTCACTTTCATCACAGCCCCATTGCACGAGTTGTTCTACCCAAAAAAAACAGAGTAGAAATTAAAGCTTGAACCTTTTTCTTCCTCCCGCAAGCTTTAAAACCATTCAAGTAATTTTTAACGGATTGGTTATTATTAGGCTTTTTTCTTAAAACAAAAAAAAACAAAATAAATGATAATGAATGATGTGTGTTTGATTGTTTGTTTTCACGTTATGGAAGTTGGAATATAAAAGGAGATTGCTTTTTTTTTTTTTTAGATCAGAAGATATGATTGATCTTGAAGGCTTAAAAGCCAAATAACATAAATGAGCAACAATAAATGTTGTTGCCAATTAAAGTTAAAAATATATTAAAAATAAATAAAATGTTGGCAAAGTTGAGGAATCTCCATTAAAGCACCATCCCACTACATGTACTGTAAGTCCATAAGCCAATATAAAGTTTACAGTTTATTAGAAACTTATCACCTCCAATCTAAATTGCTATGATTGGGAAACTGTTTCCCAGAAAAGGTCGAGCTAAAAAATAATATTCCGAGTCCAAATTATTATTTTAGTTGAAATTTGCAAGACCGCTCGTAAAACAAAACGTATCAGAAACTTCTGAAGACTTACCTATAAACTGCTTAGAAATTTATCACATAACAAAATTTAGAAATCAAAACTAATGTTCTTAAAGTTTATAATATCCCGGGAAAAATACTCATCACCTCCGATCGAAATTGGTATTATTCGGAATTGGTCAAAAGAGAAGAAATTTGTATGTGTATGTATATTATTAAATTCAACAACAGAAAAATAAAAAAAGCGTTCAACAAAAAAAAGAAGAAGAGAAAAAAGCATCGTAAAGTTAAAAAGACTGATCTAAGTGGTCCTTGGGTTCCTTTTCAGTTTCTTTTTAAAAAGTTAACAATAAACATAACTATATTTTTAGTATATCTTTCTTACGTAAAATGGCTAATATTTTTTTTTAAAGACTATGGTTAAGTAATTGAATGATGTTTTAAACAAAAAGAAAAGTAAATGGTGTTTTTTTTTTAACAAAAACTAATTAGTGTTTATGATGTAATACAAGATATACAACTACTTTTACATGAAAAAAAAAATATATAAAAGGTGAGTTCCTTCAAAAAAAAAAAAAAAAAAAAAATATATATATATATATATATATATATACAAAAACTCCAACAAAAACAAAATCTACAAAAATTACTTATTTAATTTAGTGGCAGAATTTTACCTTAATTTTATTTATTTATTAGTATGTATTTGTTTTATACCTTCCATTTTGAAAGGTCTTAAAAAAAGAGATAAATAGAAATATGTCTTCTTATATTTTAGCTAGTTAACACTTTTCTAGTTTCCACACATTCAATAAAATCCAATAACTTGTATTAAAAAAAAACTAGTTTTTTGTGGTTTGTGTTTACTAACTCCGAAATTAGATTTTCATCCAAAAATATAACCCTTAAATAACATCCATCAGATAAAAAGAAATTAAAAATAGAAAAATCTCTCATCCCATTACATTTTATATTTCTCTTTAATTTTTTTTAAAATTTCCTCTAAATATAACATTTACTAACGAAAAGTAAGAAAAATTCTCCATTTCTTTTATTTTTCCTTATTTTACAAAAAAAAAAAACGGGAAGAAGAAAAAGAAGAAAGATAATAATGTGGTTACCGAAGTCAGACGCGACAAGTAAAGGAACAAGAACTGGCTCTGTGGCTGTTGCAATAGACAAAGACAAAACTAGCCAAAATGCTCTTAAATGGACAATGGAGAATCTTGCTACTCGTGGCCAAACTCTTGCTCTCATTCATGTCGTTCCCAAATCTCAATCTTCTTCAGGTTAATTAATCACCCACGTTCTCACATTTCGTTAGGGTTTTCTTTCAATCCTTCATTTTTTACTCAATGGTTCTTGCGCAAAGTTTTGAGTTTTTTTTTAGGGTTTTGCTCTCTGGGAAATGCAGACATTGAAGAAGGAACATCACATAAGCAGCAAATGGAGAAGCAAACTAAAGATCTCTTTGTATCATTTCATTGTTACTGTAGCCGCAAAGAGGTAATAATCATCGAAATCGGTTTGATTTTTGGTTCAACGATCAAAGTTCGAATTTTTTAAAAAATTTTTTTTGCAGATCCATTGTCTCGACGTTGTGCTTGAAGACGTAGACAAAGTCAAAGCAATAGTCGAATATGTTACAGTATCTGCGATTGAGAATTTAGTCCTTGGTGCTCCATCAAGGAATAGCTTTATGAGGTAATAAAATTGATTAGGGTTTGGATTGATTGATTATGTGCAGAAGAAGAAGATTAACCAAACTTAGGGTTTCTTTTCCCAAATTTTTGATCATCAACAGAAGATTCAAAACGGATTTACCTACGAGTGTGTCAAAGGCAGCTCCAGACTTCTGCAATGTTTATGTCATTTCCAAAGGAAAGATCTCTTCGGTGCGAAACGCCTCGCGTCCTGCTCCTTACCATCCATCAGTTCTTAGCGAATTTGAAAATCACGAATCTATTACCCATGAGAAAAAACACAAAACAGGTGAGATAGTTTTAACCTTGAGAATGTATGTTGCTTGTCTTAGCCAATATATATATATATATATATATATATATGTTGCTTGTGTTCCAAGCAACTCAAACAGATTATTAAACTCTTCCATCTTCTTAATTGTTATCAACAGCTACCGCACCGGCTATGCCTAGGGGAAGAAAATCAGTTGATGCCGATCCTACAAGGTACTATTTCTGTTAATCAAACGATCGAAATAAATTCGAAAATCTGTTACTCTAACAATTTCCCGAATCTTGGTCTCCTATTTTTTGTAGATTAGGGTTTCCGAAACCGCCACATGGACATATGAAACTAATGGGGGATTTCTCAGATTCAGAGTCTGAATTCTCATTCATCAGTGCTTCTCAACAGGAATCCGACATTTCCTTCATCAGCTCGGGGAGACCCAGTGTGGATCGATCTTCTTTCACCTACGATTTACCAGAATCAGCAAGAACCTCAAGAATGTCAACGAGCTCAGAGCAGAGCATTGGATCACATAAATTAGGAATAAAGTTTACTGATTTGAGTTATCTCAATGGTTCCTCTACGGTTTCTGATGAGAGTGGAAGAACTTCTTGCTCGTATTCATCTCAGAGCTTGGTATAAGTGAAAATCAAATTATTTTCTTTTTATTTTCGGTCTTAGATTCGATTACACTACACCATTTCATGGAAATGTTTGTGTTTGTTGAAGGATGATGTTGAAGCTCAAATGAGGAGACTGCGTTTAGAGCTGAAGCAAACAATGGATATGTATAGCTCAGCTTGTAGAGAAGCTTTAACCGCAAGGCACGAGGTATTTAAGCTTATATGTACATTTCATAAACCGAAAACCGGATTGGGCATTCTTAAGAGGGTTTATTGGTTTGTGTTTTTTAAAATGTACATTTAAGTGGTTGATTCATGATCAAAACCAGAAGGGAAATATAAATTATATTGAAATATATGGTTTAGGCGACGGAGCTGCAAAGGCTGAGGTCAGAAGAGGAAAGAAGAATGGAAGAGCTAAAGATGACAGAGGAAACAGCAATGTCAATGGTGGAGAAGGAGAGAGCAAAGGCCAAAACGGCCATGGAAGCTGCTGCAGCTGCAAACAGGCTTGCGGAAGTTGAAGCAAAGAGAAGGCTAAACGCAGAGATGAAAGCATTGAAAGAAAGCGATTCGTTCTCTCGACATAGCATCGTCCGGTACAGGAAATACACTGTTCAAGATATCGAAGAAGCGACGGGGAATTTCGCAGAATCAAGAAAAGTAGGAGAAGGAGGGTATGGGCCTGTGTTTAGAGGTCATCTTGATCACACAAGTGTTGCTGTTAAGGTTTTACGCCCTGACGCTGCTCAAGGAAGATCACAGTTTCACAAAGAGGTACCAGTTTCATGTTTAACATAAATCGGATCAAAGTTGAGAGTTCTTCTTGTTTTATCATTTTCCGATGTCGATTACTTGTGTTACAAGAAAAAGGTTGTTGAAGTAAAAAGTTTGACACGCAGGTTGAAGTACTAAGCTGCATAAGGCATCCAAACATGGTGCTTCTCTTAGGAGCTTGTCCAGAATACGGTATTCTCGTCTACGAATACATGGCCAAAGGAAGCTTAGATGACCGTCTTTTCAGACGCGGAAACACGCCTCCGATTTCGTGGCAACTGCGTTTCAGAATCGCTGCTGAGATCGCTACGGGTCTCCTCTTCCTCCACCAGACCAAACCAGAACCAATTGTCCACAGAGACTTGAAACCAGGAAACGTACTTTTAGACCACAATTACGTCAGCAAGATCAGCGATGTCGGGCTTGCGAGATTAGTCCCTGCGGTAGCAGAGAACGTGACTCAATACCGAGTCACGTCAGCTGCAGGAACGTTCTGTTACATTGACCCTGAGTACCAACAAACCGGAATGTTGGGTGTGAAATCGGATGTTTATTCACTCGGAATCATGCTTTTGCAGCTTTTGACTGCCAAACAGCCAATGGGTTTGGCTTATTATATGGAACAAGCGATTGAAGAAGGGACCTTGAAAGATATGCTTGATCCTGCAGTACCCGATTGGCCATTAGAGGAAGCTTTGTCTCTCGCAAAGTTATCGCTACAATGTGCTGAGTTGAGAAGAAAAGATAGGCCAGATCTTGGCAAAGAAGTGATGCCCGAGCTTAATAGACTTAGAGAGATTGGTGAAGAGAGTCTTGAGAGTGTGTTTTTTGCTGGCCAAGGACGGTTGTCACATTCTAGCCAAGTCTCTTATACATCGGTAAGATTTTCTTCTTTTTTTTTTAATTTGAAGACATTGCAATAGATTAGATATACAGTATCTCTATGATGTTTGATTTTTTGTTTGTTTGTGGGGAATTGCAGGAAGGTAGGAGTGCTCCTTCTATATCGAATGCAGGATCTTCTATATCAAACCCATAGTTTTGAAGACAGAGAAGGAATATGGTAACATATGACACTCTCTTCTTTCATATTAAGTTTATGTCCGAATCTTGTTGAGATAAAAATTCATGATTGAGATTTTGACTTGCAGGACATAAATTTAAAATTTCAGTAGAAGAAAGCCAAAAGCAATATGTATTCTGGAAAAAAGTTGATGTTGAGCTTAAGAAGAAAGGAGTCTGTGATTTAAAGCCAACAAAAAGTTCTATGTTTTCGATTAAGAAACAATATGTATATACATGGGACTATGAATTTCCAATGGACATTTATGTTGGAGAAAATATGAAATTTATATTGAATCCGGAGAAAACGGCACTAAATAGTCCACTCGAATGTGTCTCGTCACATTCTCAGACCGTTAATATATGGTCTTTTCATAATAGGCACACCTTAATTTTGCATCATTATGAGTTTTAGTTTATGACACAAAATCTGGATTTGATAAAAATAAATAAAAAAACCCAGCTCGACGTTGAAATATACTATATAAGCTTTTAGGTATCGTTCCTTGGTTCCATTTATATAAACAACAAGAATATGTTGTGCGAGCTAATTAATCTTTTCATTAACCAAATAAAGTTCTAAGAACATCAAATTGGAGAGGGAGAAGACAACAAAAAAATGACGAGAAACCGAAATTTATAAAACCCATGGACAAAATCAATTTTCCATTCAAAAAGTAAAGTTTCATTCAATTGGACTGGGATTTTGATTTTGTTGAATTCTATTATCATGTTTTTTTTGTGAAATTTATGTTGGGGGAAAATATAAAATTTTGCATGTTCGTTGGACACGTAATACACAGTAAATACAACGTGGGAGTGTTATAACGTTGTCAAGTGTTAAAAACAGAGTTTTTTTTTCTTCTTTCTTGTTGAGTGTTTTAAAAGGAGAAGTATTAATCTAACGATAAGAGAGAATCTGTGTGAGAGAAGTGCAAAACAATGGGTCAAGGTAAAGAAGTTAAGACGAGACCAGATCCTCAAATTGAGATTCAGGTTTTATCATCATTACCTTTCTTTCTCTGTTCTTCGTTGACACTGGTTTTCCAAGATTCTCGATGGACTCACTTTGTTTAAAAATCAGGAAAGAGGAGAAATATTCTTCTTTTATAGACCAAAGGTTAACAAAGAAGAAGCTCACAGTGTTGACGATGTTCAAAGGCTGTACATAGTGATGCGTCCAGAGTCCGGTGAGAATCCCGTCGAGGAGAAACAAGACCCTCTCTCTGGTAAAGAAGGTTCCGATAAAGATTCCGGTAACGGAGAAGAGACTAGTAGCTCCTCCTCCGCCGCCAAGAACGGAGGTGAAGGAGGACACGGCGTCGAGGTAGAAGAAGATACAATAACACACTATTAAATAAATTAATCTCTTACTTAAAAGATTATTATGATTTTTTTATCTCGATTGGGTTTTGTTTGTAGAAAGTGAACATCGAGAAACAGATTCTGCTACGATTCATTGTGATGGGTAAGAAAATTCTTCCTGATCCGAGCAAGAAATCGCAACCTTTTTGGGGATTTGTGGAGATGGTGACGAAGAGTGTTGAACATGTTAAAACTGCTCTCAAAGGAGGTATAAATTTTGTGATATTCTTTTTTGTAGTGGGGATTTACGATATTATTTTGGTAAATTTTGTGATCCCTTTTTGATTCGCGTGTTGCAGAGGAGTACGAAACGAAGACTCGAGGGCATAGACACAAGCCTCCGGCGAGAGCTGTCGGAGAAGGAATATACAGAATTCTCCGACATAAACCTACTCCGACAAGAAAACACCATACGCATCTTGTCTATAAGCTCGAATTCCCATCGGAATCGCAGACAAGAGAACACGAGCCACAAGAGTCGCTGAACATTGAACCGGAAGGCTCCTTCTTGATCCAAATACGAAACCCAGAGCAAAGAGGAGGAGGAAGAGGGTCAGGTTTTGGTGGGCTGAAGAGAAAAAGAAAGGCCCAGTTTCCAGCTCATCTTCAGGCCCATTTAGGTCATACCCGGTTTGGAGCAGCCGACCCGCCTGATTTCCTGAATTATGAAGGATGTGAGTTTTTACTGATCTCGGCGTCTGATGATATAGAGGAAGAGTTAGGGATGGAGTTGGAGGGTGACGGTGATGGCACGTGCGATCTTTTGAAGATCTTCGGGGACGATGTTGAAGCTACTCCGCTGCTTCGCGGTACATGGGACTAATGGTGGTGGAGGATGTTCACTAATCACTAATAATATTAAGATTAGAAGGTAGTGTTCTCTCTCGGTGTCAAGTTTTGTGTCCCAAATCTATATACTGTTTTTGTTTTTGTGCAAAGAAAGAATCAACTTCCTTTTGGGAATTGTGGGTTGAAAAACGAGTGTCAAAACTTGTCTGTTTAGATGTAAACTTCCTTTGGGTAAGTGCTTAGTATCATTAACTATAGAGTGTAGTAGACAAAACTAACATGATTTATTGTGATGTCAGGAAACAAAAACCAGAAAAGTCATAACCTACCTCACTCAATGTGTGTAACTATGTATGTGCAAGAGAATTAGATTCTCTTTTATCAGAGAAAGATTGGAGCCATAACAAGCGTGATTGTTGCCAGCATCTTTATGAGCACGTGAATCGACGGTCCTGCTGTGTCCTTGAAAGGGTCTCCCACACTTTTGCCATATACACACAAAAAACACGATTTCTTCATTAGAAAACTAATCAACTTTGAAAGTAAAAGCAATGACCAATGAAGGAAAATGAAACTTGCTTACGTATCACCAGTTACTGCTGCTTTGTGGGAATCACTTCCTTTGCCTCCAAGTGCTCCGGTCTCAATGTATTTCTTTGCATTGTCCCAAGCACCTCCTGCTGTGTTTAAGAAGAGAGCCATTAAGATACCACACACTGTTGCAAACATTAGCATTGCTGCTACAACTTTAGCTCCAAGCAGAGCTTGTCCCGTGTAGTATCCCAAGATCCGGAACACGAAACCTGAGGAGACCAAATAGACAAGGTTGGTTCTTCATAGTTTCATGGTCTAAGCAACAATGTTACTGACTCACCAACTACGATGGGTGATACTATAGCCAAAGCCCCTGGTTTTATCATTTCCCTCAAAGCTGAAGATGCGACAATCGCAACACATCGACCATAATCTGGCTTCTCCTTATAGTCCTGTTACATAAGAGTTAATATATATATCACGATAGAAAAAATGAAAAAGGGAACGGACTCGAGAGGAAGTATATTTACCATTATGCCAGGCCTCTCGATGAACTGTCTTCTTACTTCATTGACAACCTCCTGTGCAGTTCGACCAACTGCGGCACAAGCCCATGCGCTAAAGAGGAAAATAAGCATGGCACCCAATAACCCACCGATGAAGACTTCTGGGATAGCAATATCAACCTGTTTAGATCAGAGGATGAGTATGACTATGAGGAGCTGTCTGAAAACAGAACACAGCAAAGAGACATAATGTCCTTACCTCTTGGAAAGACACATTAGCAAACGCTGAAACCTCGTCCATATAGGCACTAAAAAGAAGGAATGACGCAAGCGCAGCAGATCCGATAGCAAACCCTTTTGTTGTTGCTTTTGTGGTGTTCCCGACAGCATCAAGAACATCAGTGATCTCACGGACACTTTCTGGCTGCAAGAGAAATTTATTTCCACATTAACCTGAAAAAAACAAGGAAAAAGATACAACATAGGAACCACTCATGTAGCACAGACCTGCTGGCTCATCTCAACTATCCCACCGGCATTATCAGCTATGGGGCCAAACATGTCCATTGTAAGAACATAAGCTGCTGTGCTTAGCATTCCCATTGTAGCTACAGCTGTTCCAAATAGACCTCCAGTGGGGTTTCTATTTTCATCCACTAGTCCCGAGGTATTGCCCAGCCAAAAAGCAGAAATGATAGCTACACTTATTACTAAAACAGGAAGAGCTGTGGACTCCAGACCCAAGCTGACCCCAGCAATTATATTGGTTCCATGACCAGTGGAGCTAGCAAGAGCCAACGTCCTAACGGGATCGTACTTATAGTCAGTATAATATCTGGATATCCAGACAAAGACATAGGCTGTGATGATGCCAACCAAGCCACACATGAAGAAATTCAACCAAGCAGATGGAGCTTGTTCAGTGTAAAGCAGCCAACGAGTCGACTACAAATCAGAGATAATGCTGTCAGAGAATTCCATCGAAATTACAATAATAACAAGGATTGTGCGCAAATGTGTGTAAGATCAACTAACGAAAAGACTGAATAATTTAGACTAATAACCTATGGTTAAACAGACAAGAATGAGCAACATAAGTAATGGCATATGTAGCTGACATTACCGCGCCAAATGTCAAAATAGCTAATATAATAGTCAGAGAATATCCTTTTTGAAGCACAACCATTGGATCCTCTACCGGAGATTTCACACTAGCATTGCGAGTTCCCTTGATCGATAGAATACCAATTGATGATATTACCAAGTCAAAAGAGTGAACAACTAGAGGAAATAGAATAAAGCCTGACGCATCTGCGTCATAAGCAAAAAAAACTTAGAGTAAGCATGAATAAAGGCGTATATCACTCACAGAAGGATTTTATCACAAGCACAAATTTTATCACTCAATGTTTTTCGATCTTCCTGAATATGAATATCAACCCTTTATGCTAGTCTGGCAACGGTAGAACTGGCCACGCAATTTTATTACTAAATACTAACTCTTAAAACTAAAACAGATGCCCCACAAACCTTCAATTTTGCACTTCTGAGCCATTGTACCCCCAAGTATCATAGCGCTAATGATCTCTGCAGCTATACTTTCAAATAAATCAGCACCTCGAGCAGCGCAGTCCCCCACATTGTCTCCAACCTGCAAGAAGATGAATATAATTTAAGCTTCAATGATGAACAAAGTGAATAATGTCAGCATGGTTGATGACCCAAAGGTTACACCCCCCGAAAAAATCATGAACTTAGTGTCCAAAAATGAAAAGATCTAATACCAAATCAGCAATAACTGCAGGATTTCGAGGATCATCCTCAGGAATACCCTGCTCAACTTTTCCGACCAGATCTGCCCCAACATCAGCTCCCTTCGTGTATATTCCACCACCCAACTGAGCAAATAAGGCAACAAACGATGCACCAAAACCATATCCCACAAGAAGAAGAGGCACTGTAAGAAAAAGAGGATATTCCAAACAGTTAAGCTAAAAAATAACTCTACTATAAGCAATCACTCCAATATTCTCCACGTAAATGCTATTTCGGGTTTGCAAACATTAAACATTTTGAGGACAATATCATAACAATTTTGTGTTAGGATTCTACAGATGAAGACTCAAAACATGCTTGTTGCTACTTGAGCAAATAGTCATTTGTCAAAATTTGGTAAAAAGAATTCTTCTGGAAACTCATATATGTATTTGAGCATCTGAACAGAACAAAATAATCTACTGAACTCAGCACACTGATGCATAGAATATGGCTAGTTAAAATAGAATTGACTAGCATATAAAGAAAAATATTCAGAAAGCACAGGAACCTAGGACTTACAATCAGTAACCTTCATTGAGCCTGGTGAATCCACGTCTAACCAAACATAAAATGTGGAATACAGGATGGCAATACCAATCACAGCCATACCAACAACAACCAAGGCTGAGAATCCACCAGCACGAACAGCTATCTGCAATTAAACCCGGTACTTAGTATTTGGCCATAGGTATATGAAGTCCTATTAAATCCTGAAGTAAAAACAAACCTGCAATGCTTCTCTTGCGGATCGTCTAGCAGCACTGGAGACCCGCACATTAGCACGTACTGACACCCACATTCCAACATATCCAGCAATACCTGAACATAACGCCCCCAAAAGAAATGCAGCAACGGTAATATATGCAGACATTGTCCTGAAGCAGAAATTTAAACAATTGAGTAATATTTATAACAGCACAAATGATAAAACAGAAGATTGTGTACAAAATCATGCATCATCACCTTCCTAAACCAGAAGCCTCTTGCTGGGGGGTCAAGTTACGGAACAAGTATATGCAAAGAATCACAAATGCTAGCAAGAACGCCATCTTCGATATAGTACCATACTGCGTTCTGAAAAATCCTTCAGCTCCATCACGTATAGCATCGGATATCTAGACAGAAAAGTATAAACAAATCACAGAACTGAAAATGCAATACAAAGTATAAACATAGTAAAAATCACAAATAAAAATACCTGAACCATCTCTGGAGGTCCTTCATCTTTCGCTAATACCCACTTGGTCAGGTATACTGACAACATGAAGCTGATGATGCATACTACAAAGACGAACAGAATGATAGGAGAAGTACGTGCTCCCATGTAAAAGATCCCTCCAAAGCTCAAAAGCAGAAGTACAGAAAGGACACGAACATCTATATTTCTCAGAATCCGAAGTATCTGCACAAAAGCAACTCATTTGTTTTACAACTTCTCAAAACAAATAGAAAGAAAGCCAGTTATAACAGCAACACATGTTTTCAGAGCAATAGCATAAGAAAGACATGCTCAAGAGAGAAGGGTATAGTATCCTAACCAGCGGATTGTAGGTTTTACTACGCATGTCTGGAAACGTCCTTGGTTTGTCACTGCAAGACATCAAACTGGCCTGCTCAATATCTTCATCCATCATCATATTTTGCAATGAATTTGCCCTCCGAACAATGGTAAGAGGTATAAAATCAGTGCTACGGGGCAGCTCGGCCCCAGAACTTGGACGCTACAAATTACCCTCCAAAGGTTTACCACTAGTTGATCCTAACCCGCTAAATCTGACTATATCTTGATCCCACAGCTTCTTCAAACTTTCTCACTCTGCATTGGCTCCGAGAACAAGACTTCCCATATATAATTTCCAGTTTCTGAAATAAAACCGACAAGTATCAATAAGCGAGCAAAATATACTGCCAATCCATAAAATTATACGGTAAGCTTCAGCTAACGCAATAAACAAACAGCTGCATGAGACGCGAGTACATGCTTGACTAAGTCCTCAGTATAAAAAACACACATAGGGACTTGCCTTTCGTTACTAATCAACCGAACACCAACATTTTCATCGGACAAAAAAACAATCAGATCTAAATTCGGACTAGCATGAAGAAAACGTTAATGCGATAAGAAACGATAGCGAAATTGAAGGCAGAGGAAAAGAAACACATACGAAATTTTTATTTTATTTTCCTTTTCCGAAATGCGACTAAGAAAACTCTCGATTCGGCGAAACAGTGGAAACAGATTAGGGTTCCAAAAGAATGATCAGAAGGAAACCGCCATTAACGAAGCTTGTCGTAGCCGAAGAAGCGTTCTCCACTCTCTGTTTGTCACCGTAAATCCAAAGACATTAGACATTAAAAGCGGAAATTTTACGCTATTTTCGTTAATTTATTTCTCTTGTGGGGTTAGTATAGTAACTTCACTCTCCAAAAATCCAAATTACATACCTGATCTAATAATTCGCTGACACGTAATAATAAAATCTCTACCCAAAACATACGAAATTTTCGTAATATAAAGATTTCAATAATTTCTTCCTAACTTTTGTTTTTAGGCCTAAACCATAGGTTAGGTTATCATTTATTAAGAAAATTACTAATTTCACAATGGGCCCAAGCCCAACAGATTGTCCATCGAAGAAAAGTTTACCCAAAGTTTAATAAAATCAAAATATTATCTCTCTTCTACAACTCCGATTTCGAGTTCCCAGATAAGAGAATCAAATTCCCCGTTTCTTGCTCCGAAGAAGAAAATGAAGCAACCGGCGATACCTAACGCGGCGGAGGAAACCATAACTGAACAAAACCAGACCGGAGCAAAGCAGAAATCGAAGAAACTCCCAACTCCGACGGAGCTAATCTCTCACTACCAGAAACGAGGGCTCGAACCAGCAGAAGCCTCGGTTAAGGTCATCGAAGACCTGCAAAACGCGCTCGTCCGAGTCGTTTCGTCCTCCAGGAACGCGTCGAGTAAGGATAAGCTTTTAACAGACGCGAGGAAAATCGACGCCATTAACGGAAGGCTTGCCGTCGTCGACGCCAAATTGGAGACGAAGCCTGGATACGTTGAGACTTTCGTCTTAGGGTTAGCTTCTGGTACTGTACTTAACGGAATTAACGCCGTCTGGCCTCACGTTACCAGAGGCATTGGCCAAGTTTGGTCCGCCGTTAAGAGTGGGACAGATCCGTCATCAACCTCTTGAAAATGTTTGAAAGGAATATTCTCCCGATGTTTTGGTTTCTTATTTTTTTTTTCCGGTGGTGTTAAGCCAAATTGAGTATCAGTTGTGTAACAAAAAATGTCATTAAAAATTATCCTAAATAATTTTTCTCTAAAATCCTTATTCGAACAAAACAAATGTAAAATTAACAAACTGACAAGTCTTACTTTAATTAAATTAAAAAAAACAAAATTATATACACAAGAAAATAAATTTTCTTAGAAGACAGACTTTACAGCCAAAATTTTGCAATTGGAGATTACCAAAAAAAATTAAAGCATAGGCAATTCACTATAGGTTAGGCAAAAATTTCTCCCAAGTGCTACTTTTAGAGTCTGTACCTATGATGATGCCAAAGGAATGTTTAAAACTTACCCAGAAAACAGGCAATTAGCAACCGGTTCACCATTGCCGAATCAGTCGTTTGTTTGTTACCTTTATTTACTGTTGTTCCTGGTAGATTCTGCAAATAAGAATATCAAGTGATAGGTTTCAGCATTAAGTCATCACCTTCTGAGGCAGAACATCATTTGTGAGGAGATTAGATATGTAGTGAAATCTTACCTTTTATCACTTTTGGCGGTCTTGTGTGAGTGCTTGCAGTTGAACTTGGGGACAATGGTCGCTTTGGAGGTTTGGGCTTATGTGAAGGAATCAGAGACGAATTTAGAATAGCAGCAACAGCTTCACGCTGTTGTTTTCGTTTGGATATTGTATCTTCAACACCTCCTCCTTGATTAGAAGCACTGCCTCTGTTCATTTGTCTTTCTCTCTGTTCAGTTTCACCTGTGGGATTTGCCCTCTTGCTACTGTCAGGCTTTGATGAAGCCTTCTTAGATCTCTTCGACGCATTTGGATCTTCGTTCTTCGAACTATTTACATCTGTATTCTCCGGATTACTGCTTTTCTCTGTACCTTTCATTTTTTCTTTCTTTTCTTGGTTCCGTCTAGGATTAACTTCGGATGTTACTTTCTCACTTGCAGCTAGTTTTTCCCTTTGAGAAGAAGCCTCTTCTTTGGCTTTTCGTCTGCTGTGCTTGCTCTCTGATCCTTTTGATGAGAGAGGCACAGCATCTCCATCGGATTTCCTCATTTTTCTATCAGACGATGTCTCTGCTCTCTGTTCTTTACGGCGTGAATGTTGTTTCTCAGGCTCAGGAAAACTCTTTGGAAGATTCTCAAAATGCTTTTGTTCCGTCTTTTCCCCGCCAAACATACAGCTGTACGGTCTGTTAACTGGTATGATGACTTCTCTTTCTTTTGCATCTTTCACAAGAGCACCCCAGTTATGGTCTCTTTGCAAGGTTCGTGTGTTACCCAGAACCCAAAGGGAGAGTTTGGCTCTTGTGAGAGCAACATTCATGCGTCTAACATCTGCAACAAAACCAATCCGACTTTGATTGCTCCCATCAGGAGCAGAATGAGTAGCTCTTACAGTGGATAACACTAATATGTCAACCTCTCTGCCTTGAAAGCCATCCACAGTATTCAGTTCCATATCTGCTGCTACTTGAGATCCAAATGCACTTGAGAACCGAGAACGCAAAACCGCAAGCTGACGTTTGTAGGGAGTAATGATGCCAATCCTTCCAGCGACAAATTCAGAGGGGTACCTGTAAGCAACGAGCGTGAACAGAGAGATTAAGATGATTAAATAAATTTCAGTAACTTTCTAAAACGTGTGTGAACAGAGAGATTAAGATGATTAAATACCTCTTTCTGAAAAATCTAAGCAGTTGGACAGCAGCTTCAGCTTCTTGTTCATTGCACACGGAGCTAGAATCCCCACTTCGATTCTCTTGGCCATCAACAATATCGTAGAAAACATATGGTCCAAGATAATGGCTCTCGTGAAACGGGGCTGATTTGCTTAACATGTCAACACCATTTAGTAACTTATTGTCGTAGAAGTGCATCGACGGGAATCGACAAATATCTGGATGCATCCTATACTGTTTTTAGCAGAGAGTGTGTGTAAGCACAGACACAATTTTCAAGTTTAAAACAGACTTTCCATCATTTAAACACAACGAAGAAAAAATAGGGTAAAAGGAAAACTTCCAAATTAAAACTGAAGGCGCAGAAAATCAAATAATCAGTGTACCTGCTGGGTAAGCATAAGGATAGGATATCCAGCCCTTTGTAACCGTTCAAACATGCTGCATTCATACAAAAATTTACTGGCAATGTTGGAGAGAACAGTTGCTGGAAGTTGTTTCGGATCTCCAACCTTTAATAATAGGCAAGGTTATTAGATAAAGATCCAAATTTCATAGAACATTTTGTGACGCAAGTGAACGATTCTCACCATTACGCATTTTGTTCCTCTCGACTTTAACAGCTGTAGGGGAATCAAGGTAGCTGGCTCCAATGCCTATAAAGCCAAAAGAGCAAAGTAGTAAGGAATTGTGACGAGAACACCTATGCAAAATAATCAAAAGCATATGGAATATTCACCTGAGCTGCTTCGTCGATCACTACGGCATCAAATAAATTATCTTCAGATGGACTGCCAAATTTATGGGCTGATAAAGATTCAGCACACACACTGTACAAGTCTCCTCCACAACCGCTTAAAGTCGTAACGACTATTTGCGCTTCTCCAAGAATAGACTTCCGCAACTTATGTTTCAACGCTCTAATTTCATTGTTAGCTTTTCTCTCTTGAGCCTGAACAGCACTAAGATCTTTGTAAATTTTTCTCTTTTGCTCATATAGCCTCCGCAATCTTATTCCTAGCTCTGCATCAGACATTGGCTTGCCATCATCATCTTTATTGAGGTTTTTACTCCCCAACTTATCTTTGGCGTCTAAACTTTCCTGGTTTAAGTTTGCACGCTTAGCTTCAAAATGGGTGATCTGATCAACGACCTTTTCTAAATTACCGCGCAGTAACGCAGAAGAATCTGCAGCCTTATTACTCTTAGCTTTGTTTATCCGCATTCTCTCCTCTGCTAAACGCTGATCGACAAGGGTATCGAGAAAGAAGGGCATTGAATTTGGATGAACGGTTTTCGCATTTCCAACCCTCACAAGATACGGTTTGAACATCTTCCCATCCCTGCCATAAATGCCTAAACTAGATATTCGTGAAACTAATTCATCAACTGCAGCATTCGACTGAGCACAGATCAGTACCCTTCCCCTACCAATCTTTTCTGCTGAATTTTTATTTGTTTCCCCGTCATCATCTAGCTGTTTAGCCAGAGCCGCATCTTGCCATACCCTTGCAATAGCCACATTCGGATTCATTCTCTGCCTAGAAGTTGTAGAAGAACTATGATCTTGCTCAGAGTTTCCACTGTCACTTGTTTTACGTGAAACGGATGCAAGCAAACCACTAATAATGGCAACAATAGTGCGAGTCTTGCCAGTTCCTATCAAGCAAACAAAATCTCTTTACATTCATCAAAGATCAACACCGACTACCGTAAGATGTTAAGATGTTGACCTTTCTACCAGAGCATATTATAGATCATAGTAGGTTATTATTGACAAGGAAAGAAAATGACTAACTTACTAGTGACAAGGAAAGAAAACAACTAACCTGGAGGACCCTGAATAAGTGAAATGTCAAAAGCTTTCGTCAAATTGGATGAGCCAATGGCAACACTAATAGCCTGAAGTTGACTCTCATTGAAAGATGATTTGAGTATTTGCTGTAGAGAATGTGGTAGTGAACGCAGATCTGATCTTTTAATTTCAGAATCATAGTTAGAGTCACTCATAGGACTTAATATCACAGGAAGAACGGGAATATCCTTAATGGATGACAGAGCTTGAAACTCTCGAATTTGGGATGTGATATTTAGAATGCGACTTGCATGCCACTGGCTACGTTCCAAGAGATTCCTTCTAGCTTGATTTAGTCGTGAAGACGCATTCTGAAGATACAAGCGTACATTCAAAATACTAGACCGTTTTGTATTATCCCATTCCCGTCCTTCCACCTAAGAAACAGCAAGGTCAGAAAAGATCAGAATGAAATGTAAGAAATTAAGTGAAAAAAGAACAAGCTAACGAAGCCCAAATCTTTATCCTGACCATTATGTGTCATTACAAAGTATTTTATCCAACAACTATGTTCAAGTATTAGAACATCAGGAATAACCCTTTATTCATAGTAAACCTAAACAATCAAATTTCATTGAAGCTTCAAACTAGGTTCCTGCATATATCAAACCTGATACTATAGTACCTTGATGGCTTTCAAGCATATGCTTTCATGATTCTACTTTATCACGCAAAAGCAAGCAAACAAAATACTACATACCTTTCCCATCATATTAACACCGACACTGCTGTTTTCTGGATGCTCTTTTGTGAACAAGATCAAGTCATTCTCAGAGAAACATTTCGAGTTGGGGTCATCATTTTCGTCTTGCATAAAACGAACAACGTGAAAATCGTCAACCCTTTCAATCGATAAAACTGACAGAACACCATAATATATCTCCTCCAGTGACGATATCTCCTGGAAGGAACTTTGCAACTGTGCTTTAAACTCTTCTAGAACCAAGGGCTGGAAAATCTGTATATATTGCTCAGGTGAGCCAAAGCGCACTGGAACTTCCCTAAACTTTCCAACATTTTGATTCTCATCTTTATTCGTTGACGCCAATCCCACTATTGCATAGTAGTCCATTTGCAAAATCTTCCTAAACCAATCTTCAAGCTTTGGTGGCCTGAATCTTTTAAATCCGGCTTCTTGCCTCTGCCAACGATCGGATCTCTTATTTACAGGTGCACAAAGTTGAATGACTTGTCGTTTGGGAACAATGGTCCCTGGTTTCACCATGGGTAATGACTGTGGTTTCAGAGATTTAAGTGCCACGTCTAGTGGATCAACCTCCGTCTCATTAGCTACCTTTCTCAAATCCACGCCTTTTGTGTTGGAAATCGCAGATTTCTGGGCCTCTTTTGAAGTTCCACGAGAGATGAATTCATCAGTAGCATTCTTTAAGTTGGCTCTGTTTTCAACTGAAAGAGGACCTCCCACATTCTGTCTATTTTCTGCTTCCCTACTCATACTACCAACCTTGCTTGGTTCAGCATTTGTGGTGGGAAGGTCCCTAACAATATTGCTGGAGCTTACTGAAACATCTTTCCCTGAGAGAACTGCCGCCGAAAACTTTGTTGTAGTATCAATACCAGATGTACTCTTCTTCAGAGAGGAAACCTGTGAGATGCTTTTGATAGGTGGAAGAGTTTTATTGATATCAGGTTGATGAGACTTATGCAGACTAGGTAAATTCTTCAATGATTCCTTCTCAGTCTCATCCTCTGTTAGATCCATCATATTATCTGGTGCTTTGCCAATAACATCAACAGGTTTGAGCATCTGATACTCATTTGCCTTGGGAACAAGGCGTGAGATTTGTTCTGCTAATTGCTCGATGTCAAGATCATCTGATTTAAGAAGAGGCAGAGCATAATGAATTATATCACCAGAGAAAAACAATTCTAAATTGCCAATTAGAAACTATTGACAAGTAGGAAAACCACTAACCAGAAGATAGAACACGTCTGATAGCCTGGACTGCCGAGGAACAAGCGTCACTCTTTGATCCTTGTAAGATGTCTAACAAAGCTGCTAATGCTCGTCTCCAATACGCAACAACAACTTTAAGTTGTGACCTTCCCCAATCAATGAGATCAGGAAGCCATTTAAGATCAGATGCATCTTTCAAAGTTCCTCTAGTAGCACAGGACACTTCACGGCTTAGTCTAAGTTTTCCCCGAACGACAGGAAGAATCTCAAGCAAACGTACACATGTCATCTGCCAAATAAGATAAATTGGAACCTAAGCAAAAAGCCATACTCAACTTTTTTGAAACAAATACAGCTCAAAGATAGACAACCCAAGAGGACAGTAGAATAAAGCACAAGCAATATAAGTATAACAAAGGTTCACTAAATAATACCTGGCAAAGACTTTGATGGATGAAAGCCTTTCCCTCAGCTAAGCACTTCCTTATCGCGCCCCAGGCAACTTCTGCCAGTGAGTAGAGAAACTTCAGAAACTCCGGGGTAGCACTCAAGGTATTTCTGCCCTCAATCACAGGAGGAGCATTAAAGTCAGGTTGCCTCAAAAATCCCCCTGCGGAACTCTTCACACCGTCAGTAATGGCCACATCCTCTTCCTTCAGCAGCTTGAATAATAAAAAGAAAAAATGGTGCAGGATCTGAAAGCTTTGTTGAACAGAGCTCAAATGGACCTGCCAAAATCAGCAAAAATAGATGTAAGCAATATAAGAATAGTCGCAAGTCAGGTTTATCTCCCAGGAGAAAAAATGTAGAAACTCATGAAAAAACCTGAACCTCACAAATATAGGTTGTGAAATGCTCAACCTAGACTTTCAGTTGCTATTGTGGCAAAGGGTGGTTTTGTAGCGTTAGCAAAGACTAAACATTAAGAATAACATAACGTACAGAGCAGAAAAATGCAGATTATTACTGAACTTGCATTCTGTGAGACAAACTTCACAACGGATAGTTAAAGGACTCATTGTATGTATATCCTCCTATATGTTGAATGAAATTTAGCTGCTGCCTACCTGCTGTAAAACATGTCTAGCTCCGGAAAAAACAAATAGGAGGTGTGAACTTTGAGAGCAGAGAAACTTCAGCCCACAAGACAGACCTCTGGTATTTGAAACGTGTTCCAGCATAGACTTTCCAAACTGCCTTATATTCTGTCAACAAAAACATCACAAGCAACATTGCTCAACTTTACACGCAGTTGAACCGGAGAGTTTTAAATATAAAGTAATCATCTCTTGAGATGGTACCCAGCAATCATTTCAGGTCATTACATACATCATCTGGGTCTGAAAGAGAAAGGATGAAGGTTTCGCCCATCCCTGGTACCCAGGTCCACTGCTTTCGACGTTCTTCACCCATTTGGACCAGAAAACAAGTGGTCAATCTACAAAATCAAAACCCAAAAAGCCTCACTATTACAAATCGTAATAGAGACTTAGCGGCTTTCCTACCACAACAGTGAAATGAAAAAGTACCTCTTCAGTGTTCGTATCAACGTAAGACACATTTTTGATACTGTCACAGAATTTTTGGACTCCTTTCCTGGCCCCCCGTCATCAGATCCTGTTGCTACTTTCCATCCAAGCGTGCCTTTGATTTCAACAGCAGAAGATGAAAGCCAAGTTTCAAAATCAACCGTCATGTCATCATTCTTTTCAGATTCCACCAAACAAAAACGTGATCGAGACCAAAATACTGCTTGGGATAGCGATACTGGAAGGTTTAGAAGATTTGTATTTGTAAGAGCAGTAATCCAGAGCATCGGAATGCACATCCACTCTTTGCACTCCCCAAGAGTAATTTTTCTCTGCTGGGTAAAGTCACTCCACGGACTATCCCTTACATCTTCGACAGCATGGGAAAAGGGAAGATTACTGTCATCGTCGTCATATTCCACCTCATTGCCCATATATTTAACACTATTATTACGAAGCAGCAAAGCTAGTAGGGCCGTTGCATCAGATACCAGGATAGCTTGGACAAGATCAATAGCAGGTTGTCGCAATGAAATATGAAGTGAAGAATCTTTAAACGACAACACAAGAGATGGGCCCCTGTCAAATCATTGACTTCCATGAATTGTCTATGAGAAAACGTAGTGTCCTCATCCAAAATACAAAATAAATATGCCATAAACGAACAGGAAGTTGTGGGGAGAAAGAAACAATCACAACTACAATATATATATATATATATATATATATATATATGTGTATATATATATATATATGAAACAAGAATCATCATACTTAATATCCTTCATGCTCATGTGAAAAGTATTTGATAGATATTCAAAACCAAGGATGAAAGAAAAGCCAATTCCTCAAGTAAGTACCAGACACAACAAACAGCTGCAAAAGAAAAGATAGGCCCCGTTACACTAACCACATGTGTGCACACTCAAAGGGAGGGCAAGGTGGGTTCATCTTGTACCCTCTGAGTACAATAAGAAGAGCAATCTGAAAATAAATTTTAAGAGTTTGGTTACGATAAAAACAAAAGAAAAAAAAAAAAAAAATTCATTCCAAGATAAAAAAAATGCAACAGATGTGTGTTAGTAAGAAAGAACAAGAACTACCTTGTGGCCAATTCTTCTTGCTAAAATGCTGAAGTTACTGCTAACTGGGACCTGATGAAGGAGGAAGTAGAGAAAGTGTCTACGTTGCTTTTCATGCTCACCATCTCGCAAAGCCTCAAGGGACTGGACAGAGAGGATATGCATAGTATGGCAAGGTAAGTAAAATGAAACCAAAGAGCCCAATACACATGAAATCATGTCAATCTCATTAGAGAAATCATTTATGTAAGAGAAATTAATTCAAGCTTGCCTGTAATAATGGCTGGAAAAGATCAAAAATGGCTTTGTGGATCTTCTCAGCTCTCGTATGGAAACATTGACCCAACAATGTGTTACGCATCACACTTGGGGACAAGGTAGACCTAAGCCAAAGCTTACAACCTTTGAGACATCATATGAGAATGTGTCATCTAACATAATACAGAGCTTCAAGATAAAATGCGTACTTTGCAAAACGACAATAGTTACCATACCGAGTGTCTTAAATAGCTCTTTCAGGCAATTAACAGCCAGTGAAAATTCAGGTGAATCACCGCTTATATGATTCAACACTGTATCAACAAAAATGGGATAAGGCTCCAAAATCCCCTCTTCAAAAGCAGGGCCTTCTAAGAACTCAAGCCTTTAAGAAGCAGAAAATATTAAGGAATCAGCAAATCAAAAAAAAAATATATAGAAAAACATTATAAGAAAAAAGCTATAAGAGAAGATTTAGTCACTAACTCTTACAATGATGTCATCCCAAGCCATATGGATGAGCGGTCAAGATAAATCCTCGGCCTTGGTTCCTGAGATGCAGAAGGCAGTCCCTCCATCTCCAGAATTCCAATGAATTTCTTGAGCAATGGCTGAAGGCGTTCCAACTGGGTTGCTGACCTGCCACGACAGCAGGTAATATCACATACATGATAGCTATCAAAGTTTCACAAGCACTAAAGACAGTCCTGAGGATATATTTAGTCATGAATTTACTTAGTCTATGTATTAAAAAGGGAAAAATACCTCAACTTTCCCATGGCCCTCGCCAAGCGATAACCAATTACACGCACCCTTCTATTGAGAAAAAGGAGTGCATACACACCCTAGAAAGGATGAAATACGAAAATATACCAAGTCAGAGAGATTTAGTTTAGTAGGAAATACAAGAAGCTCTCCACGGGATATGACTATACCGGAAATTCTTGATTCTCAGCAAATGCTAACTCATGAATGTTGTCGATTGACTCAATGAATTTCTCAAACTCAGCGCATAAGGACATATCGTCAAAGAAGAACGGAAACATCAAAACCTGACACCAAAACAAAGGCTCACAGTTTTTAGACATGACATGAGGATTCAAAGTGAACAGAAAAATACAAATAAAATCATAAGTCAGTTTGATAACGCAAATAATTCATCAACGAAAATAACAATCCAGTAATTCAAGTAAAAGAAAAAGCGAAAGTTACAAAATCTCAGACCACATATACTACAATACCTCGTACATTACACTAACAACTTCTGCATGATGATGATCTGGATCATATGTTCCCTTTTCTATTTTCGAGTTGATCTCTTGCAAGTGCTTAGTCACCCTTTCCTCATCAAGTTTTCGCAACACAGCAAGTAGTGGACCAACAGAAGAGCACTCATACTCTTTTTCATACATCTCTTGAGTCTGATGATGCTGACAAATGCATTGGGCGCAAAGCCGCATTTCTTCAGAGATTCTCTTCCACAAGACCTTGAGAGGTGAATCATCTCTATCATCTTTAAAGAAATTGTAGAATGTCTCAAGAAGAGGTCCCATTACATCCCCATGCCCACACCAAATATGAGTATCTTTCGGCAATGATATCAATAAAGTGAATGCATCTGTAAACCTAAAAAAAATGTAGAAAAAAAATCAGCGTGAACTGAAATCCAAGCAATGTAATGGCTGAAAATTTGTCTGATTTCTGATTTCACTCTATTTAAACTATAAACTATCAGAGCAAGCAAGCGAGAGATATAAGAAGGAAACCATTGTTCTTTGCGCTGGTTAAGACGCCGTACTCTAGAGGGATCAGAATCGTCATTCTCCTCTTCGTCTTCCTCGATTCTTCTCCACCGGCTCAAAAGCTCTCCACTTGAGGAGACTTTACTCGACATTATATCCTCTCAATTTAAACAACGGCGGGAAAAAAAATCTAACAGAAGGCGTAGTGAAAAGCTCCGGCGACGGAAATTAGGGTTTCCTATGTACAGAGGAAGGAAAAGAGAAGAACCAATTTGAAATCCCTTACTCGGATTTCTTGGTCTCGTCTACAAATTCTTCGATTTCGAGATAACCAAATTTAAAAGCCCTTACTGTTGCCTAGAGGGGAAAAAAAAAGCGAGCGTAAGAAAACAGTGACACGACATCGTTTATATAGCTGGGAAAATAATAATCAAATTGGGCCTGTTGGGCTTTCATTTAATGGAAAGAAAAAATGAAAAATAATCCCTATATTATTACTTCTCTTTTAAAAAAAATAAATAAATAAATAAATCTCCTCTCTTCTCTTTCTCTTTCTCGCGTTCTGCAAATTCCTCTTTCGATTTCAGGTGATTGATTTGATTAGGGTTTTGAGTTTTACTTCTGCTTCGATTTTTCTGATTCTGGATTTTCTTTTGTTTTTCTCCGTGTGTGAATTATGTAGAGTACGCTTCGCAGCTATGGATTCTCTGTTGATTATTAGGGTATACACTATAGATTTCCTATGGTTACTTTGCGAAACATCTGGGTTATGTAATGGCTCTTAACTTGTTTGATTGAGATGCTTGAATTGAGGTCTAGGATCTCTGATTGATTCAATGGGGAAAGAAAGAAGGGTTATGAGATTGATCTTTGATGTTTATTGATTTGAGCATGTTGACGGAGAGATTTTGGAACCTTGTAAATGAATGTTGTTTATGTTTACTAATGATTCTTACATTTTGCACCTCTCCGTTTGCTAAGTGGGTAGTCTTTTACTTGTCAATGTTTCAAGAAGTCACTGATTTTTATTTAAGCTTCAGGCAGTGAATGTCTGGAAACTTTCATTATTGGCTTCCAGTTTGTAAAAATCTAAACTTGTGTTTTGTGGTATTGTGTTCTTACTGAACAATGTGTCTTAAAGTCTTTGTCTATTAGTGAACCCCATCAATGAAAAATTTCAGACTTGAATTCATTATTTCCAGTTTGCGGTTTCGTTTCTAATTTTATGTTCTGTGGTATTGTGTTCTTACTAGCAGCCTAGGGATGTCGGCATACGACAATGTTATTGGTGGGAAGCTAAAACTAAAAGGCAAGGCTTTAGATGTGAAAGCAGGTGGAGTAAAGAAGAAGAAGAAACAGAAGAAACACGAAGAACAAGCTCTTAAAATTACTGAACATGAAGTCATAGAAGGTAGATATGACCGCTTTCATTCCCCCAAAGTTTCATAACCATTGACTAAGCTGTTTCTTAACATTCACGGACAGAAGAAAATCGATATGTTGTTGATTGACTATATCGGGTTTGGTTATAGGAGAAAGCGCAGAAGCATTGGGTAAATTGATTGAAGGAGAAGGTGAAGAAGCGGGTAGGAGTGAAAAGGCGAGCAAGGATGAGAAAGTGCAGCACGATGATGATCCCTTAACGCCTGCGGAAAGACGGTACATAGAGCAGAAGCAGAGATTGGATGTGCAAAAACTAGCTAAGGAAGCGAACAAGTCTCACCGTAACAGGATTGAGGATTTCAATCAGTATCTGGCTAACATGAGTGAGCACTACGACATCCCTAAAGTCGGACCCGGTTAATATACAATCCTTCGTTGGCTTTGTTTTACTCTGCTTATCAATTTGGCATTGTTAGATAACTACTGTTGGATGTCTGTTATGTTTATTCCTATAACTTTTTAATTATGTGATCTTCACTCTCTAATGCCAAAAACACATTTTCCTCGGATATGCATTTCTCAATTTCATAAATATAAAATTTTGGTGAGAATATTTGAATAGGAAAGTGATATTTGTGTGGAATACAAAGCAACCGTAATTTGGGGGGAAAATCATAAACTATGTTGAAGTATCAATTTTACTTGGCATCAAAACTTGTATAGAGTCGCTAATCGATTTTTTAAAACAAAAATCGCAAATAAACGAGTCATTATATCTCCAAACACACATGAATTGACGCAATAATAATAACAGAGGCCAAATGAAATGATGATCCCTCCAGGGTATCTCCTTTATTGAGTTTGAATACAAAAAAAACTATATTCTTTTCTTCTGTACCAACAAAGAAATGAAATCATGAAGAGAGAAAGAGAAATCAAATATACACTACAGAGGCAACACAACAACCACGTATTGTTTTTTTTTGTGCTCAAAACCTGGATTCATGGACTCATCATCCCGTTGCGATAATGGCTCGAATACTTTAGATTTCTGGAAACTGCTTGGTTATCGAGTTTCATCCTCCAAGGCGCGGAATCCAGAAGTCAAATCATCATACAGTTTCTTAAATTTGGCTACAAGTGTATCTTCACCTTCAGCTGGATCTTCAAACTTCTGAGACCTGTGTGATTCATATAACCAAAAATTTTAGATAGATATCATATGGAATACGATTCAAGCTTAGATCTCGATTTCTTTTCTAAACCAACCTACAATCCAACTACAATGCACAATAATGTGAACAAATTTCACAAAGAAAACAGCTTCCTTGTATTATTAGAATTATGATTCCATGGGGGGGAAAAATGAAGATTTGCTTACACTAAACGGTAAAAAAGATCTCCCAAGCGATGTTTGATGAGAGTGTAAGTAATCTTTTGACCATCCATTCCAGCTGCTCTCTCAACAACCTGTGTTATCAATCACAAATAATATCAAATTTTCAAAAACTGAAACAATCAAAATGATTTTATGAAGTACCCAAACACAAACACGCAAAAGAGGTTGATAATTCAAGATCAATACCTGATTGGCCAAGTTGTAGAAATGAATAATGTTACGCATCATCCACACGGATTTGTAGAAAGGACAGAATTTGTCGTAGCTGTCGCATTCATTCAGAAGTAAACAGTTATTACCCTATGAAGAGAGAGCATATAGGCAAAATATAAAATCTCGAAAGAGAAGAAACAGATCCAAATCTTACGGTGTGAACGCGTTTTGGGCAAGGTAGTCTTCTCTCAATAGCTTAGCTGTTTCCAAAGTGATTTTATCACCTTCAGCTAGCGCATCTTTTCCTACAAGCTGCATCCAAAGTAAGCCTTACTTTGCGGGTCTAATTAATTTCTTCCTTAACTTAAACCGAGTAAAGAAGCCAAATACAAATTTTAAAACCTTTAAAACACCCTCAATATGGATTGAGAGCACTACGAGGTAAGAGCACAGTAATCATTTAGGCACTAATAACGACATGTGACATGTACCTGGACAATTTCATTAAGATCATCTTCCCTCTGCAACATTTCTCTGGCCTTTGTCCTGATGTTGGTGAAATCTGGATCAAACTTCTCATAGAAAGTTTCCGATGCCTGATAAACCAAAAAAGCTTTTTACTTTTACATGAACTTGGAAAACATAAACCAACAAGGCATGAAGAATACTGAAAAAATGTAAGCATACCGTAGAATACTTTGAGTAGGAAATCAGCCAATTAACAGAAGGGAAATGTTTTCTCTGGGCAAGCTTTTTTTCCAAACCCTAGAAGACCTGCAGCAAAACGTCAAAATAAAAGTGTAAATATTTTATCCGAGTTTTCGACACAACTAGAAGCAACAGACCTAATTTACATGTAGTAGGAGAAAAGAAAATAGCCATAAACCATAATTCACCTGCACAATGCTAAGTGTTGCAGAAGTCACAGGATCTGAGAAGTCTCCACCAGGTGGGGAAACAGCACCGACAATTGTGACACTTCCATTACGCTCTGGTCCACCAAGGCATTTTACTTTACCAGCACATTCAAAGAAAGATGCTAGACGTGCTGCTAGATAGGCAGGATATCCACGGTCAACAGGCATTTCAGCCTACAAAACAAAGTAAATCAGACGTAAAACAGACTGAGAATATAGACTAGCAAGATGAAGATTATCCATCCAGAAAAACTGAAACTGGAAGCATTACCAGACGTCCAGAAATTTCTCCCAATGCTTCTCCCCAACGAGAGGTTGAGTCTGCCATCATACTAACATTGTATCCCATATCTCTAAAATATTCAGCAATAGTGATTCACATTACAATTAAAATTAAAGAGTTTCAGAAGGGTCATGATTGAAACCTCTGTTTGTGCAGAAGTGTCATTAGAAATAAGTAACTAAGCTTTTTTAAACCAGAAAAATTATCCTCAAACTGCATGCTGGACAATTTACTTGTGTAAATTGAGGCTTCACGAGCAGCCACAGGAATGTTGGAGGTGTTGGCTACAAGTGTTGTACGCTTCATGACAGATTCCTCACGGCCATCAGGCAACGTCATTGTCAATTGTGGGAAATCCATAAGTACCTAAATTATAAGAAACCATTAAGCCAAAATTCTGATGTTTGTGAAGAAATAATCAAATTCAGAATGAGAAAAGGATATACTTCAGCCATTTCATTTCCTCGCTCTCCACAACCAACATAAAGTACAGCATCAGAGTTGGAGTACTGCAGAGATTTAGGCAAGACAATTTAGATATATCCAATAATTAAGTGTACCAAAACCAAAAAATGTTGTTCCCACACTCTACCTTGGAAAGAGCTGACTGATAACAGTTTTACCACAACCAAAACCACCAGGAATCGCACAGGTTCCACCAAGAACTGAGGGGAAAAGGGCCTCAAGGACACGCTGACACCCACATAAAAGAAAATTAACAACAAGGCGCATCGTCAAATTAGTCTAACTACTGTGAATAAGAACAAATGGAGCAATCACCTGTCCAGTTAGTAGAGGAGTATCAGCAGCAAGCTTTGATGCAACAGGCCTAGGTGTACGTACAGGCCAGCTCTACAATATTAAAATGCAAATCGTTTTATAAGTTGAATGAAATATTTTTAACGTTTTAAACTGAGTGGAAGATTAAGAATGTATGGAAAACCTGAAGCATGTTGTACGATTTTTTCACCCCCTGGAATTCAAGCTCTAACACAGTGTCCTGGAAATGGAAAGTACTATAAAACAACCATGAATAAGCAAGCCAATACATGATCTCCAACAGGAAGCTATTACTGGTGAGTGGTGGCCAATATCAAATTAGCCATAAATTAATTCAAACATTAAAGGGAAATAATCCGGTAGAAGGATATGAAGATAGAATGTTTCTAAAAGCTAAATACAAACCTTAAGAGAATATTGACCAGCTGGGGCAATGTAAGTGATCTTTCCCATGGCATCAGGAGGAAGGGCAAATGGTATGTCATCAGAGTGTTCTCAAAGACGGTCTGCATTTCAAATTTTATTTTATCAGAAAAAAAATAATTATATATATTCTCAATTCAAAAGGGAAAGGCTGTATAAAATGTAATCGCTTGCCAAGAACATATTATGGAAGCATCCGACAAACTTACAGCATACAAGTCACCACCAGTTATAGTGTCGCCCTCGCCTGCAACCAACCGAATTCAGTTTACCATCAACTTTTAAAGACTGTAGACCTCAACAAAGAAACATGTGCAGTAAACACAATACCTAATTTATTTGGCTGGAACTCCCAAGGGAAATCTTTGTCAAGAGCTGGAAGAGAAACCCCACGAGGGATGTATACATCGCCAGATCATTGTGTTATTTTAACAGAATGATAACCAGCAATAGTGAGTAGCTGGAATCTCTAACTTGTAATGTTATTTCCAATCTAATTTTCGAAAATATCAACTGAAGCTGAATTCCGTCAAAGATATTTCCCAATATTCCTGGTCCAAGCTCCACTGATAGTGGCTGTATATTCAAGCAGAAATATAAATTAGCTGCAACCGGATCATCTCAAGAAAAGAAGAAAAGCCAACATAAAGACACGACTAACCTTGTGTGTACGAAGAACAGGATCATTAACCGTCAATCCAGCAGTTTCTTCATAAACTGATTTTACAAAAAAAAAGACAAACCATCTGAAATGTATCAATCTAGATGCTAGTATGGATCGAGATGAGATGATGAGTTAAAACAAGAGTTATACCAATAAACAGAAGAGAACAAACAAACCTTGGATTGTGGCGGAATCTCCTTCCAGTCGAATAATTTCACCAATCAAGTTATCATGCCCGACCCGCACTAACTCGTACATAGCCGCACCAGCCATACCATCGGCAACAACAACAGGACCTGAAACCTACATTGTGTGATACTTATGTCAAACCTGTGAGAATCTGACAGATGATAAATTCGCAAAACGAGTGGCATAATATAGTTCTCCCGCCACAATGACCGCGCAAATCTATCATCGTCCGAAAAATTTAGATAGAGAAGAACAAATCAAACCTTGCGAACGTAACCATACTCGCTCTCCTTCTCGGAATCCTCAAAGGTAGTGAGTTTACCTCCGTAAAACGCCGGCATTTTCGTTTTCTCCCGACGATCAAACAGACGAAAACTCAAATCCGATCAGCCGAAGGTAACAACAAATTTCAACTCCTGAGAATACCAAGATCCGATCAAACAGCAGATAAGGAATCTTCAAAAGCTATTCGTTTAATCACTGGAAAAAAAAATCATAGAAAGAGAGGGAGAGAGATCGTGACCAGTGAACGAAGAAGAAGAACAAATGATCTCGTACTCGCATCCACACCCTACAATCGTACATCAGGCACGTGCAACACGTGACAAGCCAAATAACATTGGGTCGAAAAAAATCTCGCGTAGTGGTTTTTAGTCCCACATCGGTAATTGTATATATGTTCGCTCTAACACGATTTATATAAAAGGCACGTCGGATCCATCTTACAACTCATACCTTTCTCGGCCTTTTGGCTAAGATCAAGTGTAGTATCTGTTCTTATCAGTTTAATATCTGATATGTGGGCCATCGGTTCCACACGATATTAACTCTATTTTTTAAGGGAGAAGGCCCATTAAGATAGCTTGCTATCTGGGCTTTCGCGAGTCGCCCATGCGTTGCACTATTGCACGGGCCTGGCTCATCCCATCAATACGAGTGTCTAAAAATTAGTAATTTTTAAAACATAATTAATTTGTAATAAAATTAGCGGTTAAGAAATAACCATACGCGAACCCGGTTTCGGGGTTTCTACCAGACTTAACCATCTGATCCATAACCAAATTCAATTCAGATGGGTTACTTTGGTTCGAGCCGAAATTGGGTTCGGATTGGTTATTTCTGAAATCTGAATAGCTGAGCTTATTCCAATTTATTAAATTTCTGTATTACGAAAAATTCGGTTAAGGGGAAGTCACCAATTCTTTACAAAATTCAATGTACATTACTACATTTGGTAAGTTTCTTATTAACCAAAAGTCAAAGTCAAAATCGAGTCTGAACCAAAGGGAAACCGCCAAATTAGAAACGCAAACCGAAATTTGTCGCTGTTTCATCGTCTTCTATGAAAGAAAATGTCGGAACAAAAAAAGTTTCCGGAAAAAATCTGAAGAGATGGGGGAAATGGGAAAGGCGATAGGATTGCTGATAAGCGGGACACTTGTGTATCACCATTGCGCTAATCGAAACGCGACTCTTCTCTCCCTCTTCTCCGATGTTCTCATCGTTCTCTTATCCTCCCTCGCCATTCTCGGTCTTCTTTTTCGTCAACTCAATGTCTCGTAAGATTATCAAATTTCGCTTTCCGGTTTTGTTGCAATTTTTGAAGTTGTTTGTCTCCGGTCTCTGGTTTGCCGATCGGAGCCGACAATTTTGAAATTCATTGTGTTGGCTGCTTGATCTGTCAAATCGAGTGTGCTTTTGTTGTCTTTAGTTTCCCTTAATCGTGTGGAATGTCAAGTTTCTTTCTTTTACTTCTTCATGTTCACCACATGAAAATGGTTTTTTTTTTGTTTAATTTGCTTTTGGTTTCATCATAACGAATTAGGATATAAAGCTCAAGCTTTTGTTTCTGTGAATGTTTCCGCTTTTGATCTTTCACAAGCACGAGGTTTTGGTAACAGTTGTGTTTGACTGTGTCTTTCTCATGATTCTATTATTTTCATCCGCCTTCTGCGATCAATGCATAATAAGTCATCAAACCCTAAAAGTGTTATTGATTTGATGATCACTGTGCACTGTTTTGAAATACTCTTGCATTCACATGATCTACAAAGTAACAACTTTTTTTGTGTGAAGGGTACCTGTGGATCCATTAGAGTGGCAAATATCACAGGATACAGCCAGTAACATCGTTGCACGTTTAGCTAATACCGTTGGAGCAGCTGAATCCGTTTTGCGAGTTGCAGCAACGGGTCATGACAAGCGGCTTTTTGTTAAGGCAAGCTCATTCTGGTCTCCTTGGTTTACATTAGAAGAGATATTTCTCTTTGATCATCTATGTATCCGAGTGCCTGAATTTCAAAGTACAAAAAACTAAATTCGAGCATTTACTGATGGAGACCAAGATGTTCAAGACCATTGACTATGATTCTGCTGAATTCTGTCCATTGTGTTTTTACCCAATTACCAAACCGATGCAACGATATCGTCTGGTTTTACTTATTGGCAGAGTTCTAAACTGAATCTGCGTTATCTTCGGATGTTTTCATTCTTTCAGGTCGTGATCTGTCTTTACTTCTTGGCAGCTTTGGGACGAATCATATCAGGTGTGACCATTGCTTATGCAGGTAAGCATAATGGTTTGCTCTTCTTAAACCATAATGGTAAATACTATGCTGTAGCATTTGGTAAAGATGAAGTAAAAGAAGCGCAATACGAAGTAGAATGATGCTTTCGACATTTATTTTGGATACTCTTAACTCTTCTTCTTCCTCCTATCAAAAAGAATGTAAATGAATTTGCAAATGCTGTTTCTGACTCTATAATTTTCTTCCGTCTGCATCAGGACTATGTTTGTTCTGTCTCTCCATGCTCTGTCAGAATACTCGATCTCTTGGATTGAAGCAAACACCTTCAGATTTCTGATACACAATTTGTCTTTAAACTTGTTTTTTTTCTTCTTTTTGTCATGTTTCCACCTTCATACGATCATAACTTTGGATAGTTACATTTCTGTACACACCACTCTGAAATGCGAAGTGAAAGATGTAATATTCTTAATGTAGATTAATTTAAATTTGAGTTATTTATCAATTTATTAAACTTTACTAAAAGGGAAAATAACCAAATTTTATTGAAAATTATTATATATCATGGTCCTAAGCAAATTGATACAGTAAGTTGGTATATAAATTCACGTTGGCGTGTGACTGTTCAGTAGTCTTGTTAATTTGTAAGAAACGGTTAAGGGGGTGTTATTGAATCAATGATTTAAAGTCAATTCCATTAGTTTTAAAATCTTCAAAAATTTAATTTTTGATAAAATCTGGATTCTAAAATCTCTGCAGTATACTTTGTATTTAGTTTCTAATCATTTGTTCATTAAACTTCATCTACCAGTCATTTCAAGTTTATTAAAAAATAAATATTTCCATAAAATCTTTTATTGAATAACATCATATTTTAAAAAATTTAAGACATGATTTACAAATACCATATCTAATAACATCATATTTTAAATTATAATTTAAAATTATTGATTGAATAACGTAGATTCTATTTATATTTAAACTTTATTAAAATCCATCATCGAATAACACTTTTAGATTAGCACGTAAGCAAAATCTTTGGTTAATATACTTTGGGTAGCAAATTTCTAAAACCGGAGTTTACCGATTTCCAAAAGAACCAAACCGAGCCCGGTATAGGCTTCTCTTTCTGCCTTGCCTCAAGCAGGATTTATTTCGATTTCGATTTCCAAAAACCCTTCGCCGCTTTTTTGCTTTCGCTAACCTTTGCCGGCGATTTTCCCTTTCAAAGTCACAAACTTTTCTACTCGATCTAAATTTTGGTTTCCTAGAAAAGTTTTCACTTTCCCGAGAAAATCCGTTTCATGGTTAAGGTCTTGGCGTGGAGGCTAAGATGCTATGGAGATGCAATTGGGTAAAGCCAAGGAGGAAAATCCTTAACGCACTCAGTTTCTCTTCGATTCACGGTCACTTTTCACTGAAAGCAAAGGAAATCAGCGAAATTTCTCGGGAAAATACCGCTTGCTCTCGTGGAGTTGCTCCGAAGCCGCCACTGACGCACGACAATGTCTATTCTCGTTTACGAGAATCCCCTTGTGGTCTAAAAACTTTAGATTTCTTCTTCTGGTGCGCGAAGCAAAACAATTACTTCCACGATGATCGAGCATTTGATCACATGGTTGGTGTTGTTGAGAAACTAACTCTGGAATACAATGGCATTGATCGAATCATCGAGGGATTGAAAACACTCGGTTGTGCAATAAAGCCTCGGGTTTTGTTGTTATTGCTTGAAATCTTTTGGCGTGGTCATATCTATGATAAGGCTATTGAGGTTTATAAAAGCATGAATGGTTTTGGGTATGTGCCCAACACTCGTGCCATGAACATGATGATGGATGTTCTTTTCAAACACAATCTTGTTGATCGAGCTCTGGAAGTTTTCGAGGGAATCCGTGTTCGGAATTTCTTTAGTTTTGATATTGCGTTGAGTCATTTATGCAGTAGAGGAGATTTGGTTTGTGTTAAGATAGTTTTGAAGATGATGATTAGAGAAGGTTTTTATCCCAACAGTGAGAGATTTGGGCAGATTCTTGGAGTTTTTTGTAGAGCTGGCTGCGTCGCTCAAGGGTTTCAAGTGGTGGGATTGATGATTTGTAGTGGAATCTCTGTGCCTGTTCATGTTTGGAGCATGTTGGTCAGTGGGTTTTTCCGATCAGGAGAGCCGCAAAAGGCGGTTGATTTGTTCGATAAGATGATTCAGATCGGTTGCTCCCCGAATCTAGTGACATATACTAGTTTGATCAAAGGGTTTATGGATTTCGGAATGGTTGACGAAGCGTTTACTGTGCTAAGTACAGTGCAATCCAAAGGCTTAGATCCAGATATTGTTCTTTGCAATGTGATGATACACACATTCACAAAACTCGGAAGATTCGAAGATGCTCGTAAAGTTTTCTCTAGTTTGAAAAAAAGGAAACTTGTGGCGGATCAGTATACTTTTGCTTCAATGGTGTCTAGTTTATGTGTGTCTAGGGATTTCAATCTCTTTACTAGTATCGCCGATGGTACAAAAACAGAATTGGATCTGGTTAGCGGAAACTCGCTCTTAAACGGTTTCTGCAAGGTCGGTAACACTTTTGAGGCGATGAAAGTAATCCGCTACATGTCTAACCAAGATTTTGCTGTGGACTGTTATACATTTACTGGATATCTTACTGCGCTTTGTCGAGGAGGAGCACCTGAAAAAGCTGTTAATATGTATATAAGTATGATCAGAAAGAAAATCCGTCTCGATGCTCATGTTCACACTGCGATAATCGACTGTCTTATAGAGCGCGGGGATTACAATGCCGCGATTCATTTGTTCAATCGATGCATCTCTGAGAAATATCCTTTAGATGTTGTGTCGTATACAGTTGCTATCAAGGGACTTGTGCGTGCGAAAAGGATCGATGAAGCTTGTTCTTTGTTATCCAAAATGAAAGAAGATGGGATTATGCCAAATCGACGGACTTATCGGACTATTATCTCTGGTTTGTGCGAGGAGAAAGAGAACGACAGAGTGAAAAAGATTTTATGGGAATGCATTGAGGAGGGAGTTGAGTTGGATCTTAATACTAAACTTAAAGTGATTAGTCTCTTGTCTCGATATCGCAGAGATTTATCTGAATTTAGATCGGTTTTTGAGAAATGGACAGAGAAGTTTGTTGATGTTTCTGATTCATGCGATGAATTATCTGTTTCTGTTGGCTGAGTTTTGAGGGGAACTGTATAATGTACAATTTGGAGCTGTAATTCTTTTATGTATTTATAGTTATAGAAATGAAATAATCTAATTTCTTATCTTTTTTACTTAAAAGATTTTTTTTTTTTTTTTTTTGTAGTATGGAAATTGGTGTTCAATTAAGATAAAACCATTAGAATCTTGGGTGAATTTATGGAATAGCAAAAAAAAATAAAAAATAAAAATCTTGCAAAAAAACTTTAAAAAGAAGGGTTGGGATGTTGACGCATGGGTGGGTTTGGTTAGATTTTATGTTTGGTTTTTTTTTTTATTTGTTATTTGACCAATTTACTCTAGAATCAAATCGGAAAAACCCAATATAAAATAAAAAATTTGAACTTTTCTAAGAACATAGCTGTAATATATTTTTGGATATATGCATGTGCTTGTAACACCCTCCCCGCCCAATCAAGGGATTCAACAAAGTCAAAACCATACATCTGCAAGATTTCGTCGTGTGGTTCATATTCATTCTTTGATCTTCATAATGGTGTAACATTTGACTCGTGTATTCAAATTAAAAATTATTCAAAATGTGTTGTACAAAACAAGGCTAAACTTACTCCAAGACTCGATGTCCCATCGTTCGTCGCCTTTATAATAAACCGAAGAAACTAAATCAAAACCAAACAGTAAAACATATTATCCGCCTCCAAAAAATATGTATAGGGTTTAGAAATCTGCTATGTATTAAGTAAACCAATTGCAAAGAAACTCCAATCTTTCAGGATATCCCTACGGTCTCGTTATTGTTATTCGTCTTTTAAAATATGGAGAATGGGCTTAGTGGTCTCTCATATTTGATCAAGAAAAATAGGTACTAAAACATAGTTTTCACAAGACATTATAATCAATAGCTAGTCATATGAAGTCCTTATAGCTCATCATATTCTCCAAACGCAAGTAATACAGTAAAAATAATAAGACAACAAAAATGAAACCGAGATCAATAACACTATATTGTTATCCATATTTCATCTTTCTTATCCTGATACTCACTATGTCTCACAATATTTTTATGGTTGTAGCACTTTATTGTTACATAAATTAGATAATAATTATATAGAAAGGATTAAAGGATTTGCAAAAGAAAATAATTTCTTGTATTATATAAATATAGAAAAGCCATTAGCAAGATATTGTCTTGTTATTTAAAACAATGATAAAATATACATAGATATCAAATAAACTCATGTTTTATTACAATATTTTGCTATATATTCTAGCACCAATTTAGACTAATAACTTTTAGTTCTTATTGTTTAGTTCATAAGACGCAAAAAAAGTAAAAAAAAAAAAGAATAATACACCTACATAAACATTAGTCGACTTTAGAAAAAGGTAAAATAGTATTATAGTATTATTGTACCTTCCAGGGAAGTACGTGCCCGGACGGTTTCCAATAATTTTTTGTAAACCAAATCCCATTTATTTTGGCAGTCCATGCACGTAGCTGACCACATCGCGGATACTTTGTATGATATACTTCAAGATCATAATAATACATTTGTTTAGACCCATGACTAAGAACACAATACCATGTTGTCTTATCTGGCCAACTATTATCTTTGAAATCAATGATATATGGAGTAGCATTGAAGTTTAATTTGTCAGATCTTCTATGGCCGTCGTCTCCGCGGCAGTCAATGTCGAGAATTCTACCAGGAGAAAGTTGGTTATGAATTACTACATGATTTCTCTTGCAAGCTTCATTTAATCCTAAATACATAACAATAACTAACGTAAAAACTATGAAACTATTCATGTTTTTTTATCTAAAATAATTTTTGGAGTAGTAAAAATATCAATGGTAGTATATATAGTACTTTTGTGTGGAATTTTTTTTTCTTTATTTAGTAAATAATTTTCTTATGGTCTTAGCTAAATTTAAAGACAAACGCGAACTAATTAAACATCTGATTGGACGAAAATTTAGTGTTGAAAAGTATGGTTGACCACTAAATTAAACCAAATGAATAAGCCTTGCAAACTATAATGCACTACAAAAACCAAAAGTCTAACATCTAACGAGAATCTTACAACTGTATTAAACCATGTGGCTGTGACACTATCAAATCGTCTTTGAATAGGATACATATCAAAATGATGGTCTAGTTTTTTCTAGGAAAAATAATTTTCAGCTATCCAAAAAATGGGATAATATGTAGATAACCATCCCAAATATAGAAATGTGCTTTAAACTACACCAACTAATATACGAAACACACCGATATATACGAAGTATATGCAGTTATGTTGCAAACTACAATTTGGGTTTTATAGAGCTTCAAAAAAAAATTTGGAGTCAAACTGTAATTATTTTTAAAAAAAATTATAATTTTAAAAAAAAATCAAAAATCAAAAAAAAAAATATCCAAAAAATTCAAAAATTTAAGAAAAAATAATAAATAAATTTTAGATAAAAATTAAATTATAGTTTCAGTTTTATATTTGAAATTTTTTTTGTAAAATTCCAAAATTTCGAAAATTGAAACTTCAAAAAAATATTATATTAAATATAAATTTTTTTAAAAAAAAAATCCAAAAAAAAGATCCAAAAAAAAATTAAAAAAAATAATAATTAAATTTTAGATAAAAATTAAACTATAGTTTCAGTTTTACATTTTTTTAAAAATGTAAATTTGTAAAATCCCAAAAATTTTAAAACTACGAAAATTCAAAATTATATATTTTGAAACCAATTTAATTTGTTAGAAAACAATAAAACAAAAAGTTAAAAAACGTTTACTATTATATGTTTTGCGAAGGCGTTAGAGAACATATAAATCGCAGTATGTCATAATTTCCGGTGTTTTCGAAGTCCAACAATTTTAATCCAAAAATCCGCTTCTAGCCTATAGCTACAATCGGATTGAAGTATGCTTATGTTCTTAAAACATTTTCAAAAAATGAATTTTTCTCTATTTTAAACATTTTTACGAACGTTCTCTAACGCCTTCGCAAAATACTTTTTTGAAAATAACGTTTTTAAAACTCATGTTCTAAACTATATTTGTGGACCAACATTTTTTAAAAATTTTGTTTTATTTTTTTCTAACAAATTAAATTAGTATCAAGATATCTAATTTTGGAAGCCTATATACCTTAAATTTTCAAAAACAAATTATAATTCTAGATTTTTTTGAAGTTTTGAATTTTCGTAATTTTAAATTTTTTGGCATTTTACAAATTTTTAACTTCTTTTAACTTTTTATTTTATATTTTAACGATTTATATGTTCTCTAACGCCTTCGCAAAACATATAATAAAAAACATTTTTTAACTTTTTGTTTTATTTTTTTCTAACAAATTAAATTGGTTTCAAAATATATAATTTTGGAACCTTATATACCTTACATTTTCAATTATTTTTTAGAATGTAATATTTTTTTAAAGTTTCAATTTCGAAATTTTGGAATTTTACAATTTTTTTTTCAAATATAAAACTGAAACTATAATTTAATTTTTATATAAAATTTAATTATTATTTTTTCTTAAATTTTTGAATTTTTTGGGTATTTTTTAATTTTTTGATTTTTGATTTTTTCTAAAATTATTATTTTTTAAAAAAATAATTACAGTTTGACCCCAAATTTTTGTTTGAAGCTCTATAAAACCCAAGTTGTAGTTTGCATATACTTCATGTATGTCGGTATGTTTCGTATATTAGTTGGTGTAATTTAAAGCACATTTCTATATTTGAGATGGTTATCTACATATTACCTATCCTTCGGATAGTTTGAAAACCATTTTCCCTTTTTTCTAGTCCAAGAGATTCGTTGTTTCTGCTAGCTGAGTTTCAGGGAATGTGATATACGATGTCGGCGAGTGGCTAGTCGCTTTGTAATTGTTTTTTTCTGTCATCGACGGTTTCCACAAATTAAATATATAATTCAATATACTATTTTAATGCTATATTTGTCATTTCATCATTTTCAATTTTTATAAATATAAACTTGTTAAATAATTGAAAGAGAAAGGGAACATAAATATATACAAGAGCTGTTTAAAAGGGTAAAAATTACACATTAAACAGAGGGAAAATGCTACAAGCCTACAACAACTACTCTTATTCGATTTTTCACATTTTGGAGTAAAAAAACTTGGTCTTTGGCTCTTTGCACTTGGTCCGGTCGTCAGGATTGTCCCGGCTCGTGTTCTTGACAATCTACAGATCCAAAAAGGCCTGCAAAACTTCAATCTTTCTTCTATCAGAAGAAACCCAACAAAATCATAAGACCTTAAGAATTTCCGACTCAACAAGGATTCATATATATAGAAGTGTGTTGTGAATGTGATCATTCAATAAAGATCACAACTCACCCAAAGGCCGATTGATTCCAGCAAGTAGTGCGGTTTTAGCCTTCCTCGTCCTCGGAGTGAGACTCAGTATTTGAAGTCGTCTCGGTCTTAGTCTCCATCAAGTGAGGTTGTACACCTAAACCCACGGACCAAAAACACACTATGTCAATGAATAACGACACAATTCTCAGACCACACAACTACAGAGGAACAACCTGTTCCACCACAACGCTTTTTTACCTTTAAGAATCTCTAAATGTTATAACATGTTTTAATCTCCCAATTCAGAAACATGTAACAACATCGAGTTTTCTAAATCTGCCACTAGATTAACATCTAAATGCTCCTTCTTTCGATCAATCTCCTTAAGCGGACCTTTAAACTATATCAAATTCGATTGAAAAGCTTAGCAGATCAAAGATTTAGTGAACGTTCGATCAAAGCTTTTTACCAATTAGAACATTTTCCAAATCGCAATGGGATCGGGAAACAAATCGCAAAATCGGATTTTCAACAACCACATCAATCGCATTTTCATCAAAAAAAACCAAAACAAACAAACCTTTAAGGAAATAATCAGAGGAAGGCCACCCGTGAGAAGAATTGGTGGAGAGCGATGCTTCGTCGGGTAACGGATTAGCCAGCTTCGCAACGAGCTGAGCGATCCCATGAGACTGAGATCCAGATCCAGGAGGCGGGACCCAATACGAAGCACCGGGAACAAACGGGAGCCAATCGGGAGCAGATCTGCGTACGAATATCCGGTGAACGGCGTCCTCGAGCTTCTGGATTAAAGGATCCGACGGCGATTGAGAGGCGGCGGTGTCGATTTCGTACAGATCACCGCCGTGGCTAGCCCGACGATCGGAGGATTGAGATCGGAAGGAAACGAGGTTCGATGAAGGGAGGAGAAAGGCTGCAGCTGCGGTGAATCGGCCTCTAGAGAGAGAAAGTGAAAGAGAGAGAGAACGAGCCATCTAGAGAAGACGAGAGCGGTTTGTTCAACGCTGTAATTAGGATAAGACGAGTTTGGTCTTTGGGGTATAAAGGAAAAAGATCATTTTTTCTCCCCTTTTTATCGTAATTATCTTTGGCTATTTTATTACCTACAAATTTTTTTATTTTTTTTGATATTACTTTTAGCCGACTTCTTATTAACATGGGGGGACCACGGAAATTAGGAAGCGCATGGACATGGTTACAGTTTAATCTTAGGGGGGCGTAATAAGTTCGATCGATTTGTAAATTTTACTTTGGTGAGAGATATTTTAACTTTTTTTTTTTTTCCGTTGAAACTAAAACTAAAATAAAATTTTAATGTATGTAGAAACATTTCAGATTGTAAATATATCGTTTATGTTTACGGTTTACCACATGAATTATGGATCATGACATAATAATTTTCAGTCTTTTTTATAAATGGATATTTAGGTCAACAGATATTTTTAGGCCAATGGTTTAGGTAAGAACCATAACTTAAGAATTATGGATCATGACTCAAATTCCTGATGCAAAAAAAGGCTTTTTAAAATCCCATTTTTCACATCAACCTGCTGAAAAAAGTAGAATCTAAAATATTTTATATTCGCAAAGAAAAGGGAAGAACAACAATAAGACATGTGTCGACAAAGAAATCAAAACAAAGTATGAGATGTGGCGATTCTCACCCGAAAGCTACCAATCGAACAAACACACCATAAAAACCCCCATGAGCTAAAAACGACAACGTATTTAAAGTTCCCCGGTACTCTCCGATTGCGGCTGCGTCGTCTCTCTGCCGGAAACGCTCCTCTTCACCTTTTCTTTCACAGCTTCCGCCGCATCACACGCCACCTCCGCCGCTGATCTGGCAGCTTCCTCCACCGTATCTTTACTATTCTCAAAGCTCCTTGTGACCGCCTCTGTCACCTTCCCTCCGGCTCCCATCGCTGCATCATCATTTCCTCTAAAACTACACAAAGAAAAAGAAAAAAATGAGTTTAAATAAATGTTCCGACCAAGAAGCTATGAGCTTTGGTCCGTAACCATAGCAGATTAAATTAGTTCTCTCTCTAAGATCTATAATCTCATAGGATGGGAGATCGGAGCAGATCAAATTTGTTCTCTTCTTCGCCATGTTCGAATTCGTGATCTGGAAAACTTCATTTTGGATGACCAGCTTGAGTGTTACTTACTCTATGTTTGGAGGAAAAAAGCGGGAGTGGCCACGACCCAAAGTCTCTTTGAGTTTCGCCCAGTAATTATTACCAGAGTGTTTGATTTTAGATAGCCAAACCGTCGTCGTTTTATCTTCCGCCGGCACCGCTCTCTGATAATCGACATCACCTGAAACATTCACTGAGAATACGAAGAGGAAGAAGACGACGGAAAATATGCATAGCAGGTGAAAAACTTGTCCAGGCTTTAATTTTCCGGCCATGTCTTTTTCGTTTTTGGGACTTCTCTGGTTTCTCTCTGTTTTTAAATACTGTGGTAAGAGAAGGGATCAAGCTTGTTGAAGACGAAATATTACAGAGATTTTTTTGTTTGCTAAGCGAGTCGGCGAGTAAAGACATGGTGAGGAGACACAACACGTGTCTAACGCGTGAACCAGAAAAAGACAAAACAACGGACGTGAATGAGGTGGCTCATAGTACACCGAGACGCCGACACGTGTCGTTGGTTAACACTTTCAGTTTCAGTATTTCGTTTTTTTTTTCTTTCGTGTCAGGCTCACTCTGACCGACCGGTTTATTAATTAACCGAATAAGATTTTTCTATTAGGTTTTGGTTGCTACGACGTAATCATTAGGTCCGTGAGATATTTGATAATCAACTATTATATTTTCAAATTCGAAAATCAAGATAGTCGTATTTATATATTAGAACCTCAAAAAATCACTTCGTACGTCTTTTTAAAGTTTTGTGATTTTTAAAAATGTTATATGATGAGACCTAATTAAACACATTGTTTTTATTTGGCTAGGGATTTAAATGGTACAGGTTGAATGTAGTTGAATTGTTGAATTTGGTTGAATTTTTGGTGATTTTTTATTCAATCTGGCTGAATAACTTAAAACTTCAATAATAAAAACTAAATATGACTGAATTTTTGAAAAAAAAAATAACTAAATAAACTTATAAAAATATTAATTAAACATTTTTTGTCGAAATTAAATATTTATGTTTATAAATATAATAAAACTTACAAAAGTAATAATATTTTACTGATTATTTCATAAACCTAATTAACTTATTTCATCAATATTTTTCGTTTCTATTTTTGTTTAGCAAAATTTACAAGTATTTTTTATAATTTATCACTAAAATTAGTAAGAAGTTTCAAATTTTATTTATTTATAAAATTAGTAAAATATTAAAAAAGAAAAAAAAAATATTTGAACTTAACAAATTTAAACTAAAAAACATTACGAATTAAAATACATTATTTTAAAATATATATTAATAATTAACTAATAATAAACATAACATAATTGATTTTTTATCAATTATGTTTTCACAATCTCAATTTGTATTTGTTTATATATATAATTGTATGTGTATTTTATAAATTAAGTTAACCATATTAACTAATTAAAAAAGAAAGATGCATTAAAAATAAGTAACAAAAATTATTTAATTCATCTCAATTCTTCCAAATTTCTCTGGAATAACTGATATTAGATTAATTTATTTTTCATTAATTCATCACAATTCCTCAAGTGATATGTTACCAGTTAGGGCCTAGATAAAAACTACACAGTCTTTGGGGTTCTATCCAGTTCCGATTCTGTTGCTGCCTCGTTCATTGTGATTGGCTTCAGTCAAGATAGTGTTTAGTTCGCTCCTTGTATCTACATTCATGATCAGTTCGGGATCTGCTTTTTTTTGTTGCCTTCTATTGAGGTGTTGTTAACAGTTGATTCTTGTCTCCGCCGTCTGTGAAAGTTTGTTTGGAGTACTGGATAATATTTTCTCCTTGCCATAGTATGAAGCCGTGTTCTTTCCCTTGCAGAGGTAGAGTTGATTCGCCATAAGAGGATTTTTGGTTTGGTTTGTTACCTTAGTCCTTGTGAAAAGTTGTTAGTTCTGTATTTTAGGGTGTTTAGGCTTGTTTCAGTCTTTTTCGGTCTTGTTCAGAGTTGGTTTGAGGTAGTATTTATCGTTGTTTCCCTTTTTTGGGATTCGTATCCCGGTAGTCGTGTGGGCTTTGCTTTTTTTTTGGGCATTTGGTTCCGGATGGATTCGTTTCCGTTCTGCCATGGCTACGAATGGATTTATACCCCTACCGGTTGTTGTCCCCTATGTAACACCAGCTTTTCTTATCAATATAATCGACGTAGATGATAAAAAAAAAACTACACAGTCTAGAAAGCATCAAGACATGTAAGCACGTTTTGTGGTTTTTTTTTTTCACTGGTTGAAATATTAAAACGAGGATAATTACATGGAATAAGTCTAATGCCGGCTGTCAAAGAACGACTCCAGAGCCAAAAAAAAGCTGTCAAAAGACGACACCAAAGTCAAAAGCCAGCTGTCAAAAGACGACACTGGAGCCTAAAGATCCACAACAAGTAAATCAAATAAACTAAAAGCCAAAACTAAGGCCCGATTATACTGCTTTAAAAACACTAACAACCAAAGCGAGCGAATCTAATTAGCCAAAGCCACTTCTGCAAACTTACTCTGAAGTACCATGGCTGAAAATGGGAGGCTTGCTCATACCAAAACTTTCACTCCAAAGAAAGCGTGAACGATGGAGCTGAAGACACCCTTGAAACCACAACCCAACGGACTGTGACAAGTGACTAACCAAACTCGGATGACAACCACAGTAAAGAACCAAGACGAAGAAAACCACCAACTAAATTAGACGGATAAAGACCAATACACTCCGAAGTTTCTTCACTGATACTCAACCCAACACTCACTCTATGAACACATCTAGGATAGGAGGAACCAACGAGGGCAAGCTGTTGATATGCATCGCCGTTGAAAAATTATTTGGAAAAACCGGAGATACGGGAGACTAAACTGTTGGACGGGAAAACAAGCTGCCCCGAGAAAGTCAACCTATGACTCAAACAGCTCCATGACACCTTCACCAACGAAGAACCAAGGAGAAGAGAATACCAAACCCACAACCAACCAGAGGAAAAATGCTAAAAGGAACAAACAAGCTTGGAGAAAGTGTAAAGCAATAATCTGAAATCCAACCAGAGAAAGGCACAAGATCGAGCCAAAGAGACACTCACATGATAACAAGCAGCAGGAACAGCAAGGAAACAAGGATCGAATACCACCTATTACCAACCGAAACCGATACCAAGGGACTAAGACCTGACCGAGACGAACTGATTAAATTAGACCATAGAAGAGCCAAGCCTGTGAACACCTACGCCGAGCGCCAGAGAAACAAAACCCACAGCCTTTCCCGACCTCCGAAACCACCACGCGACGAGCCGCACCACATATAGCCTATGACCACCACACCCAATGAGAGGGGAAGAGCTCCGGAAAAGAACCAAAGCCGATAGAAGAAGAGAGAAAGCGGATCCAGCAATCCGAGCCACTCACACCGATCAAAGACCAGCTCTTCTTCTAACACACCTCGAATCCAATTCGCTGCTGAAACCCCAAACCTCTTCAAGCCAGATCTCGAGATCTTGAAATCCAGACCCGAATTTTGAACAACCTCCGAAACGAAACCAAAGAAGATACAACCTACAAGAAAAACTGGAAAAAAAAAAATAGAAACAAAAGACCGGCACCAGCACTAAAGAAGCCATCACGCTGGTCAAGCAACGTGAACCGCGGTGAAAAAGGCTTTTGTTTTATCGGTGGTGATATTTTTGTTCAGAGATAAGGTTTTGTGGTAATGCACGTTTTGTGGTTATTCCTAGCTATTTTTTATATTAAGAGCCAGACTCAAAATTGTACTTTAAATTGTTTAGGTTATTTCGTAATTAGAGAAATATCTATCGCTACTTTATATGGTGTTTTCGTCTTGCTTCAATCATTATAAATGAGTTTACATTATTAGCTATTACGTGTCTTTCGCGCGTCAAGGTTTCGCATAATGCATACTAATGAATGATATCACATGTTCTGAAAAAATGCTCATAAATTTTAATAGGTGATGTAAACCTAAATGAATAAGTGTTAGTTAAAATTAAATTCTAAAGATATATCGCAATCGCAAAGCTTGATTTACGGGGTAATAGATTGACTAACCATTCGATGTGACCAATCATTATTTCGAATATTACTTTGCTTGAAAGAAAAGCTTCCAATAATTAACCAAATCGACAAAATAAAACTAACCAAATAACACGTCAGGCGTGAGGGAAAACCCATTTTATTCGTACGTACCAAATATATTTGCCAACTTACCAACGAAAACAAAACATTGACAAATCCAATCACCAAACGGATATTAGCATGTACATATGCTTTATTAGACAACACACATGAATGAATGATATATTAAGAAAACACTATTATATCCAATTGAAAACACTATACGCACAACAGACTCAAAATAATTTGGAAATTATGTCAGTATACTTTTGTTTAGAAAATTACATTATTAAATCAAATAGTTTTTCTTATATATATATCTCGAAATGTTTGTGTCATCATATTATTTTTATTATAAAATTTGAAAACTCCAGTATTGTCACGAGTGTACAAATATTTCTATTCGAGCTATATATATATTATTAACTATTAATTTTTGCATCGTATGTTATATAACATCATCATATATATTTGATATAATCATATTCTAAAAGATTCATCAATTGATGCAATATACATATTTATAACAAATAATTTTTATATGCACTATATAATCTATACTTAGTAATATATAATTTTATCCATAATATATAAGATAATGATAAACGGTTCTACATGCAATACGTTATAATTTTCGATAAGCTTTTTATTTATAGTTTACAAAAATGCATTATCTAGAAAACACACCCCACCTATAATGCATAATGTAAAAATATTTAAATTCATGATCAACTCCTAGAACTAAAATGTCTCCCTTAGTATATTATATAATAGTTTGACATTTTTTTATAAATAATAATCACAATAATTGACAAAAAAAAAATCATGATAATTTATTTTTATTTTTATATATATGTTGTAAAAAAATAAAATACCGATGACTTGTGTCCTGGATTAGCAAAGAACATTGCAATAAAATTTGTAATAGGTAGATATAAAAATAGAAAGACGAACTAATTTTACAAGGATTAGGTGGAAAGAATATTATATGGTAATGTTACATATTTTAATCAAATGATTAAATATTTTAAATGATATAAAATACATTTTTCTAATGTCGACACAGAAATACATTATTTTCGAATTTAAATCCATTTTTTGTTTCCTGTAAAAAAAAAAAAAAGAACAGTGTTTCTTCTTCCTTTTTTTCTCTCAGTTTGGTGGACAATAAAAAAAAAATCTTAGCCCTTTTAGAGAGAGAGAGAGAGAGAGAGAGAGGAAAGGGAAGAGGAGAGAGAGACCGAGACAACTCATCTCAGTTGTTGCGGCTCAAAGAGAGATCGAGATCGAGATCCACACGACGGAGAAGAGAGAGAGCTTCACGGAGATGGGATCTCGTCCTCCTCAGTATTGCTTCCGTTTCGTCTTCTACTGTCACTCCCAGAATAGCAACTACTTTTCCTGATACCTTTCTCGGCGTGGCTACATTTTCTCGGAAAACTACACTTTCTCAGGTACGAATCGACCCTTTTTTAGTTTCTTGTCATTTTCCTAGATTCGATTGTTCTTGTGTGATCATTTTTTCTTCTTCTTCTTCTCATTTTGGGGTTTATCCCTTTTTCATTTTCGGCTTGTACCAATTTCTTCTGCGTTTTTACGGCTATTTTGGGTCTTTGTTGGAAAATGACGATCTAGATTTCCGATTTTTTCCTACTCTATTGATTTTGGATGTTTTACTCTTCGAGATCAACTCCTTGGTGATGGAAACTGTTTCGAAATCTGAGAGAACTACTTGGTTTTGATGTGATAGGGCGTTGAGTTTTCAAATTACAAGTCCACCGATCTTTTGGGAGTATTTGGAATTTGCTCATTAAGGTTTTCTATGATAATTGACTTCCTGGGCATTCGATTTATGTTTGATTTTTTTCTGCTGATCTTTTGTTTAAAGACTTTAGGAAACGATTTGGAGAAAGTTTTTAGATTCCAACTAGTCAAACCTGGTTACCGGAAAAATCGCTGTTAGAGACTTAGAGATCTGAGCCTATAGTTAGTGGTCCAGTTAAAGTAGTGATTATGCTGTACAAATGGCTATTCTGGTTTCTGATTAACTCAGCTTGTCGGCATAGGTCTCTGAAGCTGTTTCTTTTGTAATTTTTGATTGTGGTATTTGCCCATTGTTTGCCCTGTCACAATCTCCAATCTGACGATGTCTTTTTTTTCTTCATTATTATATTGTTGTTGTGTCTATACATGTGAAGCAGTATGCAGCATTTGGGTCATCTCTCATTTTCTTCCTGTTTTGTTTCTGTAGGATTTGAAATTCTTACGTTTCAACATAGTGTTTGTGGTGTGCTCATTGAGCAACTTACTCTGGGTTTTCTTCTACGTAACCAAAATGGGTTCGAGATACCCATCTCACCAGCTCGGCAATGGGCTATTCGTGTCTGGTCGGCCTGAGCAACCCAAAGAAAGACCTCCAACAATGAGCTCAGTAGCCATGCCTTACACGGGTGGCGATATTAAGAGATCAGGAGAATTGGGGAAGATGTTTGATATTCCAACAGATGGGACTAAGTCAAGAAAATCTGGCCCTATACCTGGTGCTCCTTCAAGGTCGGGCTCATTTGCAGGAACTGCACAATCAGGTCCAGGTGCTCCTAATGCCACTGGTCGTATGTCTGGGTCTTTAGCTTCTGCTGGGTCAGTTTCAATGAAGAAAACGAATTCTGGACCTTTATCTAAGCACGGAGAGCCTTTAAAGAAATCATCTGGCCCGCAGTCTGGTGGTGTAACACGGCAAAATTCCGGGCCTATTCCTATGCTTCCAGCTACAGGTCTCATAACCTCTGGGCCTATTACATCAGGCCCTCTGAATTCATCGGGGGCCCCCAGAAAGGTTTCTGGTCCTCTAGACTCTTCCGGTTTGATGAAGACACATATGCCTACTGTTGTCCACAACCAGGCGGTAACTACCCTTGGTCCAGAAGATGACTTTTCCTGCCTGAGGAGCTTCCCAAAGCCTGTGCTGTGGCTGGTTGTTCTTATATTCGTAATGGGATTCCTTGCCGGAGGCTTCATTCTTGGAGCAGTTCACAACCCAGTTCTCCTCATTGTTGTCGCGATCTTGTTCACAGTTGTTGCTGCACTTTTTATTTGGAATATTTGTTGGGGGAGACGCGGTATCACAGATTTCATTGCTCGTTATCCTGATGCTGATCTTAGAACTGCCAAAAATGGTCAATACGTGAAGGTCACTGGGGTAAGTATCTCCTTCTGTTGCTTGTTTACTTGCTGGAAATGTGAATTTGGTCTATGATCATACGATAAAATAATATAAGGCTGCAACTGAGAGAAGGCTATAGCTTTTTTGCATGTACTACTTAGTTGAAATAGTGGAATAAAACATGTCTTGGATGGATAGAAGCAGAGATTGCATTAGCTATTGGAATGCATCTGTAGTATTAGCTTGCTATGTTTCCTACCTTGATTCTCGTTTTATTGTTTGAAGGTGGTTACTTGTGGTAATGTGCCGCTTGAGTCATCCTTCCACAGAGTTCCCAGATGTGTGTACACATCGACATGTCTATATGAGTATCGTGGATGGGGTTCAAAACCAGCCAATTCTTCACATCGTCGCTTTACATGGGGACTGAGATCATCAGAGGTTAGTGGTTCCCGAATATTTTCATTTTCACAGAAAAAATGTTATATTATCTTCCTCAAACTCATCAAAACATTTCCTTTTGCCATTATGCGGCAGAGACATGTGGTGGACTTTTACATCTCTGATTTCCAATCTGGGCTCAGAGCCTTGGTCAAAACCGGAAACGGTTCTAAGGTAACACCTCTTGTCGATGATTCTGTTGTCATCGATTATAAGCAAGGAAGCGAGCAAGTCTCTCCAGACTTTGTTCGGTGGTTAAGCCAGAAAAAACTATCAAGCGATGATCGAATAATGCGGCTCAAAGAAGGGTAATGAACAAACACTTTCATTACCAACTCCTAAAGTATTAATAGAAGCTTTGATCTTGATTCTCTCTGTCGGGTTTCAATTTCAGGTATATAAAAGAAGGAAGCACAGTGAGTGTTATTGGAGTGGTGCAGAGAAACGATAATGTGTTAATGATAGTACCATCATCTGAGCCACTTGCAGCTGGTTGGCAATGGAGGAGATGCACATTCCCAACAAGTCTTGAAGGAATCGTATTAAGATGTGAAGACTCATCGAACGTTGATGCAATACCGGTTTAAGTCGTCGTCATCATCATCAACATCAGTGTTTGGGTTCATGAAATATTTTTTCATGAATCTGGAAAAAAAAAAGTGTTCTTCCTGGTGGGTACGTTTGGTGGTGGGTGGTTGGTTTGGTTGTAGTGTTTATTTTTTCTTCGTTATTCTCTTTAAATTTATTTTTTCGTTCTCCGAGTTATTACGGTTAGGATGATGGTCATGGTCATGGTCAAGGTTATGGTGATGGTGGTGGGTGTGGTTTCATATTCCTAAGATGAGCTAATTGTTTTCTTCTTCTTCTTTGCCTTTTGGTTTGTATAGCCCTTTAAGTCAATTCTTTTTTCGATAGAACTTGTGTCCTTTTCTCAAGGTGTTATGTAATGATGTCTAAATCTTTCTTTTTGTGAAATCAAAACTCACTTTGGTGTTTTTTTGAAACCTAATTGTTTTCTATTCATTTATGTTATGCTCTATGCTACTTGGTATAATCCTAATCATTCTTGATGGCGAGTGACACAAGCTCTAACTTCACCAACAATTACCTGATTTGTGAGTTGCTATTTATGTTATGTTCTGCTGTTTTGATGACAAAAAGTGATCATTTTGCAAGTTTACATTTTTTATTTTTATATGATTCCGACATTCCATTTAACATATTTTGTTTTTTTTATCTTGCGCAATTTTATTATTTTGCATCTACATACATTGTTATCAATTGGAGCCATAATAAATGAAAGCCACTGATTTTATTATAAAGAAATTTAGGTCCAAAAACCAGTCTTTTACAGACAAAACAAAAACCTAAAACTACAAACTCAAACAACAAAAATCTTCCATTTAAATCAGAAAGGTCATTGAAAAGAGTTTCTTTCCCAAACTACTGGGATAACTTGAAACACCCGCAAAGGAGGCATTAAAGTAATCCACATAACAATCTATTTTGTTTGTTTGTGTGTTTGTTTCTCAACGCATGAAAGGGACTAACCAACGCATCTCTGCTCCATTTCCATTAGCCAAATAGTATATTTTCTTCCAGTTTTCTTCTGAGAATACGTCACGCCGGACTAGTCTTTGCCTGCGACAATAGCGTATAGAGCGTTCGGTAAATTAATATTCGTTTTAGGCCGATTTATTGTACTCAAGCAGATAAACTTAATGATGATCGGTAGAGGATTGGAGAGTTGAGTATTATTATTATCATCTCCTCAAGACATAAAATTTGTTTCATGTAACTTACCGAAGGTAGTAATAGCAAACGGCTTCTGCTTCTTCTAAACTATAACGAGGGAAATCCAGACGAGCATCAGCTGGAACATCTGGCAAGTCTTTACGTAGTTTTCCCACTGCTGTTGAATGTGAGAATGCACCAATCATCATATCATCATGCATCATGCTTCTGAAAGCATTCACCTGCCCAAAGAATCGTGTGAATTGGGATTTTTCTTTTTTTCTTTCTGAATCAGATAGAATTCGGAAGAGAAACTCACCGTTGTAAGTTCTCTGGCATGTATAGGTCGGCAAGAACGTGGCTTTACGGGCTCCTCAAATTCACTGAATGTAAACCAACTGTTATACTGAAAGACAAGTAAACAATAAGATGCAAGCAGCATTAACATTAGTGAGAAAGAGGCAGTTTTAAAACCACAAAAATCATAGAAGACGAAATAAGGTATCATAAAAGGGAAATTTGGGAGCTAACTTGATCGATTGCAATCAACACTGGTACGTCTTTCACGAGTGAGAGTTCTTTCCTAAGTCTCACCACCACATTAACAGCTGCATGAGTGCTCTTGATCCCCATTTGCACAAGGTCATACAGAGTTGAATCCTCTGGAATCGGCATAGCATCTGCTCCTTTCAAGTATCCTACACCCGCACCCTCTCCAAGCACGATGGGATCATAGATGTGGCACCGTAACTGTCTTAAGCGGGATTCATTGAACTTGACAAAATCCTACAGAAATGAAGTTCATTAAGAAATGCTCTTAGCTAAGAAAAATTCCGTTCCCAAAGAGGAGGCATGTGAGATCTTGCCTTGAGAATACCCTCAGCTTGTAGAGGAGTGTCCCAAAAACCTGTATGTGGATTCTTATAGAAGTAGCCTCCATGAGTCCAGTCACGACCTTTCGGTGCATATAAAACTAGCCAGCCTTCGTCACGTGCCCAGTGAACAAGCATAGCCAGAGCAATACTCTTTCCACATTTAACAGGACCATCCAAGACAATCTGTTTCTTAAGTTTGACACCTTTTCAGAACAAAGTAGCCAATGATTAAAAAGCCTATGGTGTTACAAAATCCAGAATAAGACCAAATGACAAGGAAAAACGTAACTGCTGACCATAGAAGAGATCACTATCCTTATACTTAAGAAATCAACATAAATGAAAAAAAAATTAGGATGAACAAAGATCATACCTTTATTGTCACTTGGAAACATGGGAGGATCAGCAATGCGTCTGAAATTATCTCTCAGAGCCAAGAAACTTTTTCTCACAAGCAATGCAGGTCTCCATGATTCTTTAAACTCATCTTCAATCCCTGAAGCCAATCCCTCCGGTAAAACTGCTTTCAGTGCTGCCTCACTATCACATCCCCACATTAATACAATAACATCAACACACAATGATTCACACATCATTCTGAAAACACAAACATAAGATCAGATGGAACAAGGGAAGAGAGAATTGAGATACTCGAATTTGAAGTAGGAGCCGATATCCTTCTGAGATAGCTGCGAAAAGGTAATATCTTTGGGAGTAAAAAGCGGCCGTCCATTAGGACCTACATCTAGTGACGGAATCTTTTCATCATCAGCTAGCCTCTTGGCACGACCCGACTCGAGGTCATCACCGCCGGCGGATCCGAACTCCCCATCTTCGGCTCCGGCGGCACCAGGATCGCCGCCTTTAGGTTTTGATTTTTTGCCTTCAGCTTTCTTCGTTTTGGTGATAGTAGATTTCGTGCTCTTCGAAGATGAGAAGCAGCGATGAACATGATCTAAACTCGGAAGAAGTGTTCCCACGGCGGCTGAAGTCGGCGCCGGGAAATGACAGACGGTATCGTTTAGAATCAAAGACCTCCGATTCAATTTGATATTCCCGGCGGCGATTCTCACGGCGGACTTCCACATTTCTACGGTTTCGTCTCTCTCTCGTCACCGTCAAGGTTTTAGGGAGGGATTTGGGCGCAAATCTGACGAACCAACGAAAGGGGCTGACGCAGCGAGGAAGTGGCAAATGCGTAATTTTCGACATGAATCATTTTAGCGTTAGGCCCATTACATAGTGGGCCGAAGCGTAACATATTTGGGATTAAAAGTTAGGCCCATTAACCCAAATTTTCATAACTAAAAACTTGTTAACGTCACCTTATTTATAATTACTCGCGGTAAACATGGACCAATAGCATGTCACATCCGATAAAATTGGGAGCCAGTAAGGATGAAGAAAATTTGTCGAGTTGTGAAATTAAAAAAAAAAAGAAAAAAATTTAATAAAATTTCCTAAAGTGGGGAAAATAAGGAAAATGAAAGCAAGAGAGATGGCGATCCAACGTTGAAGATAATAAAGAAAGAAGAAGACATATATATATATATATATATATTTTTTTTTTTTTTTCTGCCATCTTTTTTATTGTCCTCTCATGGCGGATAACACGAGAACTGTCCAAAGGCTCTTCTTCTTCTTCACTGCTCCTCTCTAACGTGTCCTCATTCTTCTGTGTTTTTTGATTTTTTTTGTGGCTTCGGATACTCAGTTATGGCTATGGCCTCTGCTTCTGGTTCTGCTATTTGTTTCGCTGATGCTTCTAGTTCTCGAGCTATAAGACGCGATTGTGGAGCTTTTTGCTTTGCTCCTAGGAAAATTACGTTTGGATTTGTCGATAAATCTCTTTCGAATGTCCAGCAACTAAGGTTTTTTTTTATCCAAGTAATTGGTATCGATTTCCATTGATTTGGTTGATTTAGTGTCCAATGATCTTATTGCTAGTTTCGAAACACAGATTGTTTGAGCTGATCTTGTTCTCTCTCTGTTGTTCCCAACTAATAAAATCAATTCCGTTTTTTGTTTTTCTGGATCAGATTATCCGGTTTGAAGCCTAGAGCATCGAATGCTACTGCTGTGGAGGTATGAAATGGATTTACACAGAGTTTCTAAGAATCGAAATAGATTTTTTAAGTCTTTTTATTTTGTTTTTGAAGAATGGAAAGCAAGATAGAAGTGCTGCTGATTCCGACAAAGTCCCAACTCCAGTTGTTATAATCGACCAAGATTCTGACCCTGATGCAACCGTTGTTGAAGTAACATTTGGAGATCGTCTTGGAGCTTTACTTGACACAGTAATGACATGTTCTTCTTACTCAACTTGCTGCTTTTCACAAAAGCTTTTAACTTTTTTTTTCCGAGTTTTTTATTGTGCGTGTGTTCATCATAGTCACGCCCTCGCTTCTTATCTGATCAAACTTTGGTCCAGATGAATGCGCTTAAAAACTTGGGCCTCAATGTCGTCAAGGCAAATGTTTACCTCGATTCTTCGGGCAAACACAACAAATTTGCCATTACTAAAGCGTATGTCTTTTCATATCATCAAGAGCTTTTGAGCTCCAAGAGTCTTTTAGATAGTTAATGTTACTCTGAATCAAGTCAGAGAGTTTTGACTTTAGATTGTTCTGAAACAGGGATAGTGGAAGAAAAGTAGAAGACCCTGAGTTGCTCGAGGCCATTCGTCTCACAGTCATAAACAATTTGCTTGAGTTTCATCCTGTAAACTAGTTGCATCCTAATATCCCTCTCTTTCTAAAATCTCCCATCTTGCATAATTTCTCAACTCACACATTGCTTATCGATGATTTGGATCAGGAATCGAGTTCTCAATTGGCAATGGGAGCAGCTTTTGGTGTTCTTCCACCAACTGAACCGGTAAAAAACCTTAACTTTTGATGCTGTTTGTGTAACGTTATCCTATTCATTCGTGTTTCGCCCATTTGTTGGAGAAGTTTAGCATCCTCGAGCATAAAAGGCCAAGAATGCTTTTCATCTCCTCGGTCATGTACAAGATAAGAAATAAGAATAGAGAAAAACAAAGACTCGCTAATAATGAACATGTTTCAGATTTGGCAGATCAATGTGGAAATTGGAATAGAAGCATTAAACTTCATTATAGTCATGAATAAGATGAAGAAGAGAATAAGCACGCAACTTGGAAGATGGTCTCAAAATTCATTTTATTTTTGTTTGTTTGATTGGGAAATTGACAGGTTGATGTGGACATAGCAACACGGATAAGCATTGAAGACGATGGACCAGACCGCAGGTAAAGGAAACCCATACCTTATCTCAACTTTAAAAACCATATCTTCACTTATCAATCAAAATGCTTTTATTTTTAATATATGATATCTTATGATTATTGATCCATAACTATTTGTTGAGAAATGCAGTTTACTCTACATAGAAACAGCAGATAGGCCTGGTCTATTAGTTGAGCTGGTGAAGATCATTACAGATATCAGCGTCGCTGTCGAGTCTGGAGAATTCGACACCGAGGTAATTAATAATCCTGAGTTTAGAATATGTTAAACCCAATTCTTCTGAAGATATAATCAATCACCCTTTTACTCATGCTGTTTGTTCTTGTTGTATGTTAAAACACAAAAAAGGGTTTGTTGGCTAAGGTAAAGTTCCACGTAAGCTACAGAAACAAAGCCCTAATCAAGCCTCTCCAGCAGGTAAAAACTCAGAAATCAGATTATTTATATCTCTTAATCCTTAATCTGCCGTTTAATGAGTAGATTCAAATTTTGTTTGTAGGTTCTTGCTAATAGTCTGAGGTACTTCTTGAGGCGTCCATCAACTGACGAGTCAAGTTTCTGAAATGCCATTTTGAAAGGAAAAAAAAACTGAAATCTCGACTACTTTTTATTACCCTTTTTCACATTTGACCAAAATAAGCTGCTTCATTTCAGTGGCATACTCATACATCTGTAATAGTAACATTCTCTACTTTCATCATTCATGAAATGTACTTTGATTCACAACCTGTGAAATCTTAATATCTACAGTGCTCTAATTATTAGAGAAGATCTTTTAACAAAAACAAAGCTCAAGCAAGCACATTTGAAGAAAGTTAGTCTGCAAATATGAGTAAAACGAGTCTTAAATCCCCCTAGTTATACAAATTCAGAGAATACAATCTTTTTTTTTTCTCCGTTTTTTTAGAAAAAGGATTCAGATAAAACCTTGAGATAGAGTTTCACCATATGTAATGTTATTTAAATGACAATGATCTTTCTCCTTCTGCACTCTCCATCAAGCGCCACTTGCATATAGACGAGTCCACTCCTTAGCTGCATATGTTCACATTGATATGAGATTTTAGAGGAGGAACAAAGTTTTGTTGAGAGTTTTTTCGATCATATTATCACCTGTCTCAACAGCTTCTGCTTCATTACTCTTCCAATGCTTAGCTATGTTCTCAGACAGAGGATCATCAGGGTTTGGTGCACTTAGAAGAGCTTGAATACTTTTTTTTACACAGCGTAGGAGAATCAGAGTGTCAATAATCAATACTTAATTGTTGTAATGTTTTTGGTTTAGTTAGGAGAGAATCTACGAAATTCATATACCTCAATAGCACAGTTCGTATTTGTAGTGCAGGACTCCACTTGTCTTTCAGGATGTCAAGGCAGATCCTTCCAAGCTATATGCATAATAATAGCAAACGAAAACATGTTTCATAAGGATATATAAGAACATGTGTTTGGTTAGTTATCTTGATTTTAAGAGAAAACGAAAAAGATTTCACAACAGACCTTGTCGATGTTAGGGTGGTATATCTTGGTGAGAAACCTAACCTGTGTTATAAAGGATTTCATCAATAAGACCCGCAAACTCTAGATCAATGTAGAAACTTGGATCCCTCATCTAATGTTATACGTGAAAAATACATTTGAAGTAGTCATAATACCAACCAGAATCACCAAACTTATAATCCATTCAGTTTAAAATCCCAATATTAAGAGTAGAGATAACCTTGATAGCCATTTACAACGCATCCACTTAATATCAAGATTATACTAATTCTACTCAAGTTATCATGGAATAGCCAAAAGCTCACAAAAACATGAAATGAAGAAAGAAAAAACTAAAAAAAAACGAAGCAACTTACCTTGGGAGCTGCCATAGGATATTCTTCAGGCAAAAAGAGCTCCAACTTGAAAACTCCTCCTACAAATTAAGAATGAAACAGAAATGATTGGTAAACATCAATTAATCGAAATCTAATGAAAGATAAAACAGAAGACTTGATTCTCGAAGGAATATTAAAAAGAAGAGCGGAAACTTCTGTTTAGCGTTGTATATTGTAGAACACGAGAACAAATGAAATGTCTCGACAATGAAATCAAGGATAGCTTATAGACTCATAGTTATCAATACCACCAAAATCCAACCTCATCGCTTCTAAACCAACAATCTACAAGATCAACAGATACCCTCGAACATATTTCGATTGTAAATAAAAACAAAGATACAGAGAGAGCAAAGTTTTCATTACTCGGACAAGAAAAGGTAAACGAAATCGCCAAGTAGAATGCATCGAGGAAGTGCATATACAGAATCACAGATATGAACCACCAACTATAATGATTGCAGTATTCAAGAAGAATAAGGAAGAAGCAATCAATGAGCATCTTTAGAGATTAAACCAATTTAATACCTTCATAAGGAGATTGTGTAGGACCAAGAATCATAACATTGAAATAACGCATATTTTCCTCTGATGGAGACGCACTTATCCCAGGAGCTGCAAAAAAGGGTCGATTGATTTGACATCCATTAAACTCAAAATTCCGAGAAATATGGAATTTCGAATCGAAAATCAACTGTTTTCAGCTAAAATCGACTGTAAAACCCAACGAGGATAGAATGAAATGATGAGTTTACCAGGTTCACTAAGTAGACGTTGAGTTTCCTACCGGATCGGGAAAAAACAAAAAAAGGTCAGATCATAAGTTGCAGAGAAGTAGAAGAGGATAAGATCAAACAAATTGTCAAAGATTCTCCCCAGTTCCGATGATCTACAAGCCGGCGGTTGCTTATTCGGATTTCAGATGAAAAGCCCCCAAAAAAAAAAAAAAAGAGGAACCGAGAGAAATCGAGATCGGAGGATTATACAAAAGGATCAAGAAACGCACCTTGATGATTCTTCGGGGAAGATTACTATTCGCCATTATTGGGTGCTATCCGATTCGATCGATCCCAGAGAGAATTTAGGGTTTTTGAGAGAGAACGAGAAGCTACGCACGGTGATAATCGAGGACGCTTCGCCGTCTCTCGTATCGTGCCCCTCGATGCTTTTAATTCCTTTTTTTTTTCCTCTTTTTTTTTTCTTGGGAAATAAAACGTATATACTGGTAAAATTAATTCATTTGGAGAAAATCAAAATTCTAAAACCTCAAATTAATTATTATTTTTAAAATTTTAAGTCAACTTCCATATTCAGAACCATGATTAATGATTAAGAGGACCTATGTCAATGAGTTTTATATGTTTGAATAATTTCAGAAAACCTCTACATTTATTTTTTTGTTAAATAATCATATTCCCAAGGGCCCTTCATTTTTTTTTTCCTTTTGCCTTTTTACAACGCGTTGGTCAAACGCCAACTTAAAGAGCCACATAATAGTCTTGTCATTTTTATCATATTAATTTTTCTCAATAATTTAAATTGGAATCGCAAAATCAGAAGAAGGATAAGAAATTGCATAATCAAAAGTGTCAATATAAATAACATGATATTTCTTCTACTAACGAACCGTGAACGTGAAGTTTAAAAAGCCGATACTCTAATTCAGTTATTACATTCCACTCCAAAATTGGTCAATGAAGTGAGTTAAAAGCTATGATGAGTCTGCAAGAGTTTAGGGATTTGAGATCATTTCGGGACTCTTCTAAGTATTACGTATTTGCCGAACACATTTTTCTCCTGCCACTTGTAAGGGATGAAGAACGATCTATACTTAGCTGGCGAAAGCTCTCTGTCCAAATAAGGCAACACCGCGATAGCCTGTAAAAATCGGAAAGAAGAACGATTGAAGCAGAGAAAGTGAAATTTACGATTCTTTTGTTTCAGGAAGATGGTTGCATTCTTATACCTCCCATGTCGATAAGTCGCTGCCTCGATATGGATACGGTCTGCTAAGCTGCAACTCGATGAGGAATGTGCAAGTTTCGATGTTCTTTAACTGAATGTAAAAAAGATGGAGAAATCAAGCAATGCTCGAGTATTATGATTAGAGAATTTTCAAGGGTTTCATGAGAGAGAAGAGTGCGAGTTTTACAAATTGTTCTTCGGATGCTTGGTTCTTCTTGTTGAAGTATGGAGGTGATGCTGCAGTGCCTCCAAGTGTACTGTTAAATGGGAATGGAAGAAGACCGCGGAATCCATCATCGATCCACCGTACTTCGCTGATGAAGTCAGGCACGAAAAACGATGATGGGTATCGATGCCATTCGCTTCCCACACACAGAACAGAACCTGACATACCAATAAAACCAACCAAGAACTCAACAGTATTCAAAAAACTTTTGAGAAAAAGACTTTGTTCCTCTTTGTCCAATGGAAAATTACTATTCTAGATGTAAAAGTGGGATGTGATATTCACTCGTGTTTGCATTGTAATGATCGGAGAGTTCTGTTTATACCTGGTCCTGCGTCATCATGGTGCTCCAGTAGTTTGTAGACCTCTAAGGGGGCGGAATAGCCATTAATAATAGCAAATGTGCGAGAATGTGAAGCACATAAGATAATACCAAGAATCACAGGTCGGAGGTATTTGGTTATCTGCATATTAAAAAGAAACGTGAGAATCGTACAATCTAATTCTTTTCAATTTGCGGAAAGGGATAATTCAGAGACTTGAGATATTGCAAGTTAGAACTTACTGTCACCAGAAGACTTTCACGTGAGCTATACTTTTCCCGGAACAGCTCAGGAATGTTCTCAATAACAGCAGAAGCAGAAACACATATAAGAGGGTATATAGGATAAAGGAACCTGCAGCAATTGATTGACAATCAAAAACATTGTTGGTTGAATAGCAAATATGGTAAAAGTACCATAAAATCGGTTTTCTCAAGATCTAGAAGCCACATTATAACTGGTCCAAAGACTGCAAGATGAAAGATATAGAAGATCACCTTTCTTCTTTGTGGGGCTGAAGTGACATGAACGCTAGCCAAATATACATCGGCGAAATCACAACCAGCAAGCCATGGTCATATTTTCTTCTGATAACAGGATATATTGCGACAAACAATATTGCCAAAATGAAACAAAAGTTGAAGTTGTTAAATGCATTTCTTATATAAAATAACGCTCCTTCAGTCCCATAGAGATGGCTTTCTCCACCCCCTAGCACATTGTATATCAAGAGATTCAAAACCGAAGATGTCCATCTCTTGTAATAATAGTAATCCACGAGTACCGAGAGTCCCTGGAAAAGTGATAAAACTCTTTAGAAGAGAAAACAGTAACTTAGAATTACAGATGCAAAAGAAAGTCAGCTACATGCAATAATTCCCATAAAATCCACACAGACAAAGCACCGAGGATTGGTGTTAACTTACAAGGAGAAAAATAGAGGTGACTGCGCCAGAGATAAATGCTTGCTTGAATCTCTTAACCAGAGCGTAAATAACGACAGGTAAAAAGGCCAGGATAGAAAATGGCCAGCCTAGAATCACCCCGACAACCGAAACTGCAACAGCCATGGCATACTTCTCGAAAAGTAATAAACCAGATGAGAGACTTATGGCATACATAGAGAATGAACTGGGGAGGAAACCTAGCCAATTTCAGGGAAACATGAATTGATAAGTAATCAGAGGATAATGCCAAATTTAGAGGACGGGAAAAGAAAAATGTCATCCGAACAAAGTATACCAGCACTTGAAAGTAATATCTAAAGATTGAAAGAATAACTTGGAAAGCCTATAATATATGCATGTTACGGAAACATGAAAAAAGCTTAAATAAGTACCACAAAGCTACACTAAACAGAACACTCACTGGTGCTAGCAAAGAAGCAGCCACTGGTTAAGCAGAGCATTGCAACTGCATACGTAGCAAGACGTTTCCCGTACTTTCTGGAGAGTGCAACAACCAGGACAGTGTCTGAAACTGCAGAAACTAGTCCGAGAAAGAGTCTCACCGCATAGAAAACTCTAACCTATCCACATGATATACACAAGTAGATAAGAGATATGCAGTTACATACCGATAAGAATAATACATCAGGAAATCAGCAATGCTTACCTTGTCATCACCAAACCACCAAACAGCAGGCCGCCCAGCCAATTCATGGAAAAGAATGTATAAGTACGAGCGAAGAGCAAAGTTGGAACTGCATAACAAACAAAAGCAATTCATCTCATGATTACGATTTTTCACATATAACTCAAGTTACAATAATTTTTACACACGAAAAGACACAAAGATTCACATTTTATTGGATCGAGGGGACATGCATCAACCAAGCAGAGGCAAAACTAAAGTAGCAGCAATTAAGTTATCTGAAATCAAACAATCAGATACTAACAAGCAAGGAGTACCCATCCACACTTCTCAAACAAAGCTCAATAAACTACGAACGAATGCCTCGAAATCAAAGTTCCTCTTAACCACATCCCAACTTCACATTTCTGATTTACAAATTTAAACAAAACGTTGAGAAAATTCCAACAACTTTCACTCGAACACTATCCACACACTTCACTTCTTATACTCATTTGAGCTAACATCGTGTCTCTTACTCACTACGACCATAACTAACGCGCATTAAACAGTAAATGTATCGTAAAACCAAAACCTGTATTCCCAGGTCTGAAATCCGGACTTGTAGAGAAGATAATGTAAAGGCTCCCAGTAATTGAACACTTCGTCGCAGTCATGAACGATATTAGAAGTCGCGCTCATGTAACGAAGATAACATAGCGCCATAAACGGCAAGAACCACCGGAGACCACGATCCTCCGCATCCACGCCGTTAGATCGGCCGGGCTTGTCGGTCTTCGAGTAGGTCTTCGCCGAAGATGAAGATGAAGAAGAACCAGATAGAAGTGGACGCCTCTGTCGCGTCGTTAGATCCATTGAGCTTCGAAGATTTTACTCAGCACTGAGTGCGAAAATGGCCGTGGTGAAGTGCAGATTGCAGAACCAACCTCCCTTCTCGACGAAGCAGTGAAAAAGGATTGCGAAAAGTATCGGATTGGATTAGAGGGTTAAGACGGGAAGTAACAAAAATATAAAAAGGCCCGTTATAAGTCGCTCATTTGAGCCCATTATGAAATAATTAATTTTTTCGACGAAGGCCCATTATGTAATAAGAAAATAAAAATGTCTGCCGACCCAAAAAAAAAAAAAAAAAAACAGAGGCTGAGAGAATAATGTTTGAGAAAGAGACTTGAAAACCAGAGTCGCTTTGGATACTCTTTCATCTAAGGGAGTGTCATTACCTCATATCCACAAGCATGTTATGAAGCCTGGGCAGGATCTTGCGAAAGGTGATTGTTGTGGACGCTTTGAAGCTATCAGTTTATAAGTTTTTCTTCTTCTTTTTTGACAGTCACACAACATTCAATTCTAGTTTATAAAGAATATAAACCGACTTACAGTACTTACAATTATTGACATAGATTAACAGTCGATATATAGTGATCAAACATTAGGGGTTTTGATATAAGCCACTTTTTTAGAATCAGTCACTTTGACTAAAGTCCCAAGCTCATAACCAATCCAACACGTAAAGCTATTCTTATCGTAAAAATACCCCAAACATTTACAGTCCCGACTACACAAACCACGACACTTACTCTCTCCAACAGCAAGACAACCGTTATACTTAGTCATGAAATGGTCCACACCTCCAAGTCTGTAATAATGAATAGTATTCGGATCACAACTCTTCACCTTCTTCGGCTTACAAGCTTTGCTCCAGCCCAATAAGCCCGTATCCGACGGACAAGCCACACACTGATTATCCTCACAAAGCCCAAACTCTCCGCATTTTGATGGTAACCAACACTCGTTGTTGTCGCGGTTAAAGAGCTCGAACGTTACTTCCCAAGCAAGAAAACTGACCTTGAAATCGAAAGAGTAGATCCTAAGATTTCCATCGGCGTCAAGCCTGAGGAAACTTCGCGAGGCGTTGAATCTAGGCCTCGCGAGAAAATGTTTATAAGGAAACTCAGGCCTAAGCCCAGGCGTGGCTAGGCCCAATTGGGTCGCGAACCCTTGGTCTTTAGCCGCGTAAAGGGTCGCGCTTGGAATAAACCGACCTTCGATAATGTAATACACAACGGATTTGTTGTTGCTCCTAGGGATTAAATGGTTTAGAACGAGTCGGTCGGGCTCTAAGGTAAGAGTATAAGACCCATTGTCGCGGCTTACGAGCTTGTTCGGGCCATCGAGTGTAAGAGACTGACCAACCAAGAGCGTATCGCTCGGAAAATCAAAGCTTTGCCAGACTGGCCATCCTCCATCATCAAACAACACAAGATTGCCGTTCACGTTCATCGTTAAGCCAATGACGCCTTTATTTTCTGTCCTGGTCTGCCAGATGACTCTACCATCTGGCTGGGCCAGGACAAGGTTTCCTTCCGGTCCGAACGAAAGAGAGGCTTCTTCTTGAACGGGGTTTTGCGGGTTAGCCTGCCAGACCCAACGGATGATGGAATCGGAACTTCCTGTTCCCATCCCGATAGCGAGTGTGAATGCATTTGGCGTGGTATTAAAGAAACATAGACGGAATTGGTTACGGACTACACCTAAATCTCTGTAACTTGCGCTATACTCCACGGTGGCTTCTCCGAAGTCGCCTTTGTTTAGGAACCGGAGTTGCTCAGACGGAGGAACTTGTGGTCGGACGAGCGAGATGAGGAGAAAGAGAGAAAGTAGGGTAAGAATATGTGATGCTAATGTCATTTTTCCAAGGTCTTTGGATAGAAACAAAGTAAATCAAACGGATATATTTATAATGCAAGATTCAGTGCAACAAAAAAAAAAAGTATCAATTAAAGAAGTCAAATAGCTTAATTTAGTCAAGTCTGAATATTTATATTCTATTAAAATTTGCATGCTTGTGCGATTTCGTAAGCCGTACTATGCGACATCGCACGTGGTTGGGGATGCGCTTCGCATCACAGAACAAAAGAAAATTTCCTCATTTTCGTCTTATGATGAATGAGATTGCGGAGACAGACAAATTACAGGCTGTATATAACGTACATAATGGTTTACCTGAGCTTAAATTTAATAAAAATGTTTTGAAGTCAATAACTTTGAGTTGAGGTAACAAATGAAAAAGTAGATAAAAAGAAGAAATATAATAAGATCTCTGTGTACACATCAACTCTTCAACTGCATTGAGATTAGGATGTCAAACAAGTTTTAGCTTGAAATTAAAGTTTACTAATCCATACATTTGTATATCGACTCTTAGATATAAATTCTAAAAAAATAAAATAAAAATGACGGATATGATGTTTCTCTATAAATGCAGATCGACCACCACAAATGGAGATTTGTGATTTTTTGTTTTTGTTTTCCTCCTCTGAGTCCTCTCTCTGTCTTTAAGAGTTTTGTGGGGGTAAGGGTAAAAGCGTAAAGTATTATAAAATTGTTGGTGTGGACTGTGGAGCATTTGAATGGGCCTTATGTGGATGGTGGTCGAGGCCCAACTACTGTTGGTAATTGTAAGGCGAAGTGTGACGGCGATTGCAAGTGCTTAGACGCTTCCTTTGCTCGGAACACATCAAAGATGTTAAAGACTTCCATTGGTTGGATCAAATATTTAAGAGTTTAAATGATGTTTTGATAAATCTCCAGGTCAAATTCACAAAATGGGTAACACAAAACATGAATTTGGACTTGGTAATGGTGTTTGTTGATACAGATTTATCAGCAACCTTCTGATAAAGGTGAGACAAAATTGAGCTATGAAGACTTAAACTTTGATTATGAGTAAGCTAAGAAAGCTAACAAGTCTTTGCACTGGGCAGAAGCAGAAACCACTGCATCAAGAATTAAGAAGAGGATCCAGAAAAGGGACAATCTTCATTATGAGTATCAGTATCAGATTCTAGGGTTCATAAAAAGAAACACAGAGGCCCATTTCTTCCATATAAAAGAAGAAATTGGGGGAAACAAAATCCAAACTTTAGGTTAACGACACTGTAATCGTAAAGATCTTTAAATCATCATTTCATTGCTTTCTGGACCGAATCTGCAGGCGATTGCTGCAGTAAACCTCCATCTCCTTGTTGATTCTTCTCCTGCTCTTTCAGGATCGAATTTCTCTCAATCTCACGCCACTTGTTGATCGCAAAAGTACACAAAACTGCAAAATGTTGGGTTTAGTCGATCGAAATAAACAAAAAATGAAGCACAGAGCGAACTTACATCCAGCGCCGACGAAGTAGAACATGCGGAGAACCTTCGGAGCCGGTGGACCTTCCTCCATCATTTCTTCTAATCGCTATTATCTTCTTCTCTCTTCTCTCTTCTCTGCTCTTCTCTAAGGAGTTTGGCTTAGAACGGTGTCGTTTCAAGCTCTGTAAGCAAAATGAGACCTAACCCGACGACAACATAATGCGACCCGACCCGATTTGACCCGGGTCTGAAGTTTTTGTTTTTGATTTTTCAAGATACAAAAACAGAGGAATCAAAATCAAAATGGAGAGAAAACGATGATCGAAGATGAAACATGGCTATAATACATCCAGATCTTGTAATAGGTACCACTCTACATTCATCAAATTACTCACTTTCCCGCTTATATATATATATATATATACCGACTGGGAATTTGATCAAAAAATTGGATGATTAGCGTAATTGAGAGATCGGTAGCGAACTTAAAAGCTTAGAATTTAACAAAAAAAACATAATTAAGCCTCGTTAATTCGCTACTGGTCTCTCAATTACGATACCCAATTCAGTGGATTATGAATCTTTGATCTTCTGGTATTGAAAAACACTTTATGCAGGTGGAGTTGAAATATTGATTGTGGATGCGGCGGTTGAGCTTTGCTTCTCACTGTCACAAAGTTCATGTCTTTACTTCTCACCACCATAAATCCAGATGCTTTGAGGAAACCCTTTCTGGTGAGCTATGATTTAGTCTGGAAAATTTCAGAGAATAGGTAACTTCTTACAAGAAAATCTCATGGGTGCCTAAGATGACGTTATGCTCCCATTGTTGTGATTCGGTTTTTGTTCTAGAGTGTGGTAATTTGGGGTTTTTTGATTCATGATTTCTCGTTTTTCATTGTTTTTGATTCCCCACCATTGTTGTGTTACATTCATTGTGATTAGCTAGCTAGATTAGGATGTTGTCCTAGATTGGAATTTCAGGGATATGCTTTGTAATGATTTAGATATGCAACCCTTTTCAGTCCAGAAGGTTCAAGATTAGTCTAATTCTTGCGCAGATATCTTTCAAGTTCCGGTGTACGCTTCTTTCTTGCCGAGGCACATTTTCTACCGTCTTCACGCCATGTGTTGCGTATATCCGATGCTTGGTTGTCGCTCTATGTGTGATATTGGGATGGTCCCCGTTTGATGTTATATTAGCCGACTAGGTTTCGGTTGTTATCCCGTTGCTGAACCTCAAAAGATCAACAAAGGTACTTACTATTGATGGTTATAATTCTAAAGTAATCTTTTCAAGATCAAATGAATACATATAGGATATAGCATAATCAGTGTGAAACATTTTTGGGGTCACAGGTTGTTTTCTATTGCCATTTTCCGGATCTTTTGCTAGCTGAACACACTACTCCGCTCAGGCGGATGTATCGGAAACCAATTGACTTTAACCACAGGTTTCAATCCTTACCACTCTTAACCTTTTTTTTCGATTTGAATTTTCTGTTGTTAGATATATACTTGTTTGCTTTACAGGAATGACAGATTTGATTCTCGTTAATAGTAAATTCACGGAATCAACCTTTGCCAATACATTTAGGAATTCGTCCAGCGGTTCTTCATCCAGCAGTCAACGTGAATCAGTTTGATAAACCTCATGCTTATGAATATTGTATAATCCTTCAACTTCAAATTCCAGTTTAATTTCAATCGTCACCAGGACAAAGAATGAACGTTTTGGTATTAATTACTACTTCGCTGCTGGCTCTATAGGTTGAGTTTTCTCTCCATTAACCGGTTTGAGACTTTGAGAGAAAGACGAACATCGATTTAGCGAACTTCTCTCAACTTGCTTGTGTGTTCTCTACACACCAACGGTAAAATACACCATCCTTTTCTTCTTCCTTACAATCTTGATGTCATTCATCGTTCTCTATTTCAAAAACCAAACCAAAAAGTTTGATCTTGCAGGATGAACATTTTGGTATTGTTCCATTAGAGGCAATGACAGCTTACAAACCTGTGATTGCGTGCAATAGCGGTGGTCCTTTGGAAACAGAGAAGAGTGGAGTAACCAGTTATCTCTGTAAACCGACTCCAAAAGATTTTATCAAGGCAATGGCTAAATTCTTTCGATAATCCTGAGTTAGCTAACCAAATGGGTACTGAAGCCACAAAATACGTCGCGGAGTTATATATCTACTGAGACATTTGGACAAAGATTGGTTTAGTTTCTCGTTGATGTCTCATATCCTAAACAAGATTGAGATTACAACACTGAAAACACTTGGCTTACCTGATTTATTCTTAAACTTGTTGACCAACAATTCTTGAAATAAAAGAACATTATATAATGTATAATAGTCTAAAACTCATATAACTGTCGATAATGTTACAAGACAAGAGCAGAAACGAACAATGGACGATGGGGTTATAATTCTCTCTCAACAGAAAAAAAAGCCTTCAATTTGAGCAGCACCCGAGTTTCTTCAGAGCAGAGACATCGTTTTTAACTTCGATTTTCTCCCCTTTTGGGACAGATGCGTTCCCATCTTCACCAGCTTCGACTTGCTTCTTGCTTGTGATGCGGTAAATCTGTGTTAAAACCTCAGCAAAGGCGTCCTCAACGTTGGTGGCTTCGAGGGCAGATGTTTCCATGAAGCAGAGCGATTCTTGCTCCGCATAGGATTTCCCGTCTTCTGTAGGAACAGCTAGTAAATGGCGGAGATCAGATTTGTTACCAACGAGCATCACCACGATGTTTGGGTCTGTGTGGTTCTTGAGCTCCTTTAACCACCGGTCTACATTCTCAAAAGTTGCACGGCGAGTTACATCATATACTAGGAGTGCACCCACGGCTCCACGGTAGTATGCACTGGTAATGGCGCGGTACCTGTGAGGAGAATGAAACTGAATTTTTAAATTGTGCCGAGAATCAGTGATAAAACGAGCAAAGGTGATAATAAAGTGACAGGCCTTTAATCATTTGTCATGGAAGCAAATTCTTTGACTTTCAAATTTAGCAAGAAAACTATCCTAGGCCAATCTCCAATCTGATCCAGGACCTGCCATAATTAGTACAAGAAATGACTTACGATGTACTTGCTGATCTGATATCCAACAATTTTGCCAAAAATAGGAATAAACTAAATTGCCAGGTCAAAGAAGGCAGCAAGGCAACTCAACTAGTAAAGAGAGCTAGTTCTTTGCTTACATTCTACAATTACTTTAGTCTATAGTAGGTGTTCCTGATTCTAAGGATCGTTAACCAGAAGAGAATCACATGCTCTTGTTCATCCATCCAATTAAGATTCAACTCAAGCAATCATGGTCGTATTGGGTCAATCCCAGAGACTTATATTCAGAACAAAGGCTGTTTTTTAATCTACATTATTAGGAAACTCCATAATCTATCCTTCAATGGTGGTCAAATGCAGTCAACCGTTTTCAGAAGAGCAATATTTGTGAACACAAAGTCAACGGAGAGACTCTCTAGTAAAATGCTGCTGAACACATTCACTACTCCAAAAGCAAAAACACTAGAAACAAGCATAGAAAGCCAGTGAATGAATCAAGACATTGTCACCATTTCTAGACCTAGAGAAGATAATAACCGAAAAAATAGAAACAAGCATAGAAGCCAGTGAATGTTTCTACAAACGGATCAAAATCTAGCTTCTCCAATCCAAGTAAGGAAATCTATAGATCTGTGCAAGGAGCTTTGACTGTTAAGAGTGTGATCTCCATGACAATGACTCCTATTTCAGATGTACTCGAGACCAATTGACCCAGAACAACCGAAATACGACATCAAACTCAAATTGCAATATGTTCATCGAACAAGATCTAGCTTGACGGCAGATTCACACACACAAATCGACAAAAATCAAAACCGAAGAACGAAATGGAGAGACGGAGAAGACGAGAAAACAAACCTCTCCTGACCAGCAGTATCCCAAATCTGAGCTTTGATGACCTTACCATCGACTTTCAAAGTCCGAGTGGCGAACTCGACTCCAATGGTGGATTTAGACTCGAGATTAAACTCGTTTTTGGTGAATCTGGAAAGGAGATTCGATTTTCCGACACCGGAATCGCCTATAAGAACAACTTTGAAGAGATAATCGTAATCGTCTTCCACTCTGTACCCCGCCATCTCCGCCGTCTCAGGTGGTTAGCTTCTCCTCGGCGATTAATCTGAGAGAGTGAAAGAGAGAGAGAGAGGCAGTGTAAAGGTGTAAACTGAGATTTGAAATAACGCGAGAAAAATGGTGTTAACATTAAAGTCACGGGGCAGTGACGGTCAGTGATGATAATATGAGATCTGGTCCGTTGATCTATCGTCCGCGTAGGTGACTAAGGTGAGTATAGTAAGATCGATATAGGCTTTTACATTTTTACCCTTGGTGTTAGTTGCCATGTGGGTGATGATGTTTAAATAAGTAAATCACTGTAATTAGCCAGGTTTAACTGGATAAATGGCGTCTACAATTAAAAATGATTTAAACTCTTTCAACATTGTTTTTTTGTTCGTCAAAGAAATAAATTGTATTATTAACAAATCCCTTTGAGTCTGCAAGGTTTAGATAATTTTATGTTGCGATTTATCTAGACATAAATCATTCTCTATTTGTGGTTATTTTGTTCTGTTTTTCGGGACTGCGTTCTATTAGTTTCAAAACTTTCGATGATTTTGGCTTTATTTTTGTTTCTCTTTCACAGGGTTTAGAGTCTTTAGACTCTGAGACATTTATATTACGGGGCAATTTCTGTTAGCCGTCGGCTTTTGTAGTTTTTTGCAAATTTTAATTATCAATATAATCTAACAGATAGAAAAAAAAACAAACCAAATATCTAAGAAACATATTACAAACGCCGGAAATTCCAGAAATAGAGTTTGCAGATTCTAATTAATATAGTCTGGAACTTCAGGAGACAAAACCCGCTTAAATAGAAGTCGGAAATTTGAAATTTTAAAAACAAACAAAGTAAATGCTCAAAAAGGTGAATTTGCAATCCGCTTCACACAAACTCTTTAAACATTGTTAAATTAATAATTGGATTTTTCTACCAAATAAATTAATAATTGAATTTTTCTACTCATATAACTCGGATATTCAAAAAGTAATGCTAAAGAGTTAAAAAAAAATTGTAAGCCTAACATTTAATGTTGTGTGTCGTATACTCGTTTTTTTTCATCTTAAATTATACAGTATTATATTTAAAACCTGAAATAAACAGAAGAGAAAGGATATCAGAATTGCAAAAAGCGATCGAGGAATGATGACAGCCGTACACCTGTGGATTTATTTAAACGCACACAAGAATTAAAGAAAGCTTATAAGGATGAGGAGGAATATTGGCAACAGAAAAGTCGAACGACATGATATCAGGAATGGAATACTAATTTTAAATTTTTCCACGCGCAGACAAAATAAAAAAGAGCGCGTAGCCAGATTATCGAATTATATAATACAACATGAGGGTGGGTCGAAAGAAGAGGTGAAAAAGTTGCGGCTAATTATTTTGAATACCTTTTCCAAACAACCTCGCCTACAGCTTTTGAGGAGGTACTAGAAGAGGTTCCATTGCTGATTACAAACCAGATCAATGATGAGTTGACGGCGATCGCAACAGAGGAAGAGGTACGACGAGCTTTGTTCATGATGCATCCGGAAAAGGCACCAGGACCGGATGGGATGACTACATTATTTTTTCAACGTTCCTGGCATATTGTCAAAGAGGATGTCCTGAAATTAGCTAACGAGTTCCTACGGACCGAAAAATTTGATCGAAGGTTAAATATGACTAATATGTGCTTAATTCCTAAGACAGACATACCCATTAGGATGACAGAAATGCGGCCTATAAGTCTTTGCAATGTCGGGTATAAAATCATATCTAAGGTTCTATGTCAAAGGATGAAACGGTTTTTATCGGATCTCATATCGGAGACTCAGTCGGCTTTTGTAGCCGGTCGGCTAATTTCGGATAATATTCTAATTGCTCAGAAAATGTGTTTCCTGGTCAAATTTTTGAAATTTTGGTCAAATGCAAATTGACCTCGATTTTTTACAGAGGAAACTTCACGTAAAGTCTGGTATGACCAGACTTCATATGAAGTATGCTCTATAAAGTCAAAGTTTGGTCAAATGTAAAACTAACCTCCCTTTTATGGAGACTTCACCTGAAGTCTGCATGCTTTTTTTTTTGTTTCCAAAGGAGAACGCGCAGACTTCATGTGAAGTCTCCTCCAAATTTTTTTATAAATGGTCAATTGCAAATCTAACCTCTCCGTTGACTAGCAGACTTCAGGTGAAGTCTGCTATCGCGAAGCAGATCTGAAAATTACCGAAAATCAAGTGAGGTTACATTTTTCCGCGGTTCGAGCTCATTTTTTAGCTTCATCAAGTACCTGCAACTGTGGATTTTACCGATAACAAAGAAGCGCAGTTGTTTTATATGCAAGACCACCGAAAATCATGAGGTCATGAGAGAGAAATGTTGAAAACGAAAATTAGAGAGTTTTTTGAATGAAATTGGAGAGAAAATGGAAGATGAGGAAATTATGAGCTCAAATATTGAGCATTTAGAGTTCCAAAATCGGTTGGGGAAGCATTTAGAGGTTGAAATTGGTTGTTCATGGTGGTTGAAAAAATTAAAGAAGATGACATTTTCGTAAATAAGTTGATATCTTTTGGTATTTGTGTCTTTTTGTTAATTTCTGAGTTTTAATTAAAAAAAAATATTTATAACATAATAGCATTTTCGTGAATATGTGTGGATGCCGAGAATATATTTGTGAGAAAATGGCAAAATATGAAGAAGAGGAAAATGAAGTTAGTTTTATGTTTGGCCTCAATTTATATGTTATTTTTGCAAGAACCCATAATATTTGCAGGTAAATAGATATCTCTATAAAAACATGGAAGCATTTTTGGTGTATGTATATACATACTCCTATCAAATAAAAACACAAAATATATATGTATCAATATTTTCCATTAGCTTATGAGAAAGTAGGATATATTTCATATCTGTATAGGTCGGTATTTTCAAATATGCTAAATTACATCTGTCATATTTGCTCAGACTCACTTTTAGAAGATTCTGTATATATGTCAATATTTTAAAAGTAAAATTAGAAATCGATTGTTTAACACCTCTCGCGATCCAATTAATTAATTATGTCATGTGCCAAGCGATATGAAAATTAATAGGATTAGTTCGTAGAATAATACATTTATTAAAGAGAATTTAGAAAGTAATATGTTAAAAAAAAAATTTAGGTAATTAGCAAAGAGAAAAAAAAATTTGACGAAATTTTCCCTACATTAACTATTTTCGGAATATAGTTACATATTTTATTGATCTCGGAACATAGTTAACTATATTTTATGTAACTATCTAAATATAGTTATCTATTTTCATAAAATAACTATCTATTTAAAAACATAGCTAACTATATTCATAGCATAATTATCCACTCTACTGATTTCATAACGTAGTTGACTACATAAAATATTATTGTAATAATTATTTATTTAAACAAAGATAGTTACTATTTGTCAATATGTGGATATATACTTTATTTTATATATAGTTAACTATTAAATTTTTTATTTATACTAGATATATAAAGAGTTATTTACGTCTACATGTATTTTTAATAGAAATATAGGTAACTACATGTAAATATAACAACTATATTAATGTATAGTTAGCTATAATGTGGGTATATAGTTAATGTATATATAATCAATTACATGAATATTTAGCTAAATACTTTTGAAATATAGGTAAACTACATGTAAATATAATCAACTATATTAGTGTATAGTAGTTAGTTATAATGTGGGTGTATAGTTAGAAATATAATTAATTACATTTATATTAGTTATTTAGTGTATAATTAACTATTTTGTTTTCAGTATAAACTGATGGTATAATCGAGAATTCACAAAAAATGTTACTTACTAAATTTCATATTCATTCCCTTTGTATCATATTACTTGATGTTTTAGAAAAAAATTTTTGTATCAAATTAGATGATTTTTTCAATTTTCAATACAAAATTAAATGTATTTTTATTCGATATGACTATTTGTATTCTGCAGTTTGATTTACTATTGGTTGAATTGTATTTAATTGAATGATAAATGATATTTTAATTTAGAAAAAATAAAAAAATTAATATTTTCTTAATTTGTGTGTAAAATCCTTAAATATCAACTATTATGATACAGAGGGAATATGTTAGAAGCTTAATTTTATACTCAATTCCTATTATAAAGCATAATTTCCCAGATTAATAAGATGCGAGAAATTAGTGTTGACAAAAAACAATCTGAGAGATTGATATCATTGAAACTCGGTCACCCGATTAAATACAATTATTGTGTTAGCATTTAGCAATCATTTGGTTAAAACAATGGTAAATAAGGAGATTGCAAGTCTTTGACACAAGTAGAGTTGTCAAATGGACGAGATGCCTATGGGCTAGCCCGGTCCAAAATATTATTGGGCGGTTGTGGATAGACCCATATATGAAGCGGTCTCAATGGTCTAAATCCAAATTCGTCGGCGGATAAAAGCGGGCTAGACCATATGGACATTGGTCGGTTTTAATGATCTAAGTCCAAATTCGTCTGCGATTATGTGCTGGGTGATGGATCGTTTATCCAAATCATCTAAGAAAAAGCTTATCGACAAATATTATTGATTGTATAATAGGTAGTTGCCCACAATTCATTCTATAACCATGACTATGTAAACTGCTGTTGACAAAAGAAAAAAAAACTATGCAAACTGCTGATTTAGAAATGCAATGAAGTTAAGAAAAAAAAAGAGTATTTATGGTAAATTGCCGAATGTCTCTATTAATTAGATAAATATATTTCTTTAGAGTAATTATACAATATACCAAAAAATTGGAAAGTACTTAGTAGGGGTGGGACTATTCCGGATATTCTGAAATTTTAAGATATCCGGATCCGGATCCGTCGGATCCATGGCAAAAGTATCCAGATCCGGATCTGTGGTGTCCAGATATCCGGACTTCGGGTATCCGACAAAAAATTAGGATATCCACAGATATCCATATCCGAAAAAATAAAAAAAATAAAAATAACTAAACTAAAATACTAAAAACTTTTAAAAAAATTATATTTTAAAATTTTGAATAATATTTTTCAAAATAAATATGATATATTAGAAAAAAACTAAAATCAATATATATATATATATATATAAATAACTTAATATATGTAAAAAATATATATGTTTTTAATATATTTAATACGTCCGGATCCTGACCTTGAAATTTTACTATCCGGATCTGGATCCGTTTTTCACGGATCCAAGATTTTACTATCCTTCTCCAGATCCAGACGTTCCGGATATCCTAATTTTCGGAACAGATCCAGATCGGATCTCGGATCCCGGATAATAATTTCACCCCTAGTACTTAGGTAAGTAGTGGTAATTTTGTAATTTTTTGCAAACAAATTCAAAGGAAACGAAAAATACCATAAATCAACAATGATATATATTTTTAATGGTATTTGGTATATCATATTATTTTCACGTTATATTTTATATTTTTATTGAGTTAGCTTTATATTTATATATAATGTTATTTCAAAAAACATATTTATATATAAAAAGATAAATGTCTCCCTTATCACATGAACACATATCCATATATTTAACACCACATTCGTAAAATATTACCATATCTAATAATATATATATATATATACATATATATCGATTTTCAAAATTCCGTAAGTATACATATTTTTTACATTTACCAATTATAGTATCCATCATTTCTTATGTCAACCCGTGTTTTCCACAGATCCATAAAATGGATATATTTATCATGTCTCCTACGCAAAAATTTCTGCCATTTTCTAGAAGGGTTTTTCATCCTTTTAAAATATAATCATTTTAACTTTGTAAAAGTTGAATTCATTTTGATTTTATTAACAATTTTGTAGATATTTTGGTATATCTATAGATAATATTTTTTTATTAAGTAAATAATTTTAATGACTTGCAGTGATATAAGAAATTTTTTTTTTAAAATAGAGTTACGCGCGTATTTATAAAATAATACAAGTTAAAATTATGTAACGGAAATATTTTTAAAAATAGAGTACGTGCCTATTTACAAAATAGCATAGTTTAAAATTATAATGAAAATATCTTTGAAATTGAAGTTACGCACACATTTATAAAATAGCACGTTACTTTCTATTACGTGCGTATTTTTTCTATTTTAAAATTACATGCATCATTAAAATAGTAATCAGATTATTTGGTGATATTTAACTAAAAAATAACATAATTATTTGAAGTGTTCAAAAATATTTTGGTCAAAAACAAACAAAATCTAGTTTCATTTAGTTATTTACTTATTTAAATAAATGAAATTTCATATTTAGTTAGCTAATTTGTCCATAAATAAATTTCTTTTCCACATATCAAATGGAAGATTTAAGACGATAGTTAACCAAAAAAATCAATCATTACTTTTACTTGTAGTCATATCTGATAGCTGTAAATTAAAATTTATTTTGACTAAAAAAAGAGTTAAATCCTTATTAAATTTAATATAAAAAATCACCATAAAAAAGGTCAAGGTAAGTCAGCTATTGTAAATTTGAAAGGTGACGTTTCGTGACCCCTTTTTATCTTAAAGATGTCAAAGAGTTCTTAAAAGCGAACAGAAGAGAAGAAGATCTTCCTGCGACGGTGCTTTGTCTTCTTCTTCTTTCTCCTCTCTCTCTATTGTCTCTTCATACCGACGCTAAGAAAACCCTAGTCACCACCTTCGAAAGGTAATTTCAATTACTTTGTGCTTTGAGATTTTCTTCTGTTCGGTTTTTCTCGAATGATTTGAAGTTTGATGATGTGGGTAACAGATTCGTGTGAATAATCAACCGAGAACCGCTGTTTTTTTTTCGATGTTATTTACATGTTTGATTTTTCAGAGTGTTTTTGTGTGGGTTTGAGGAAGAAGAAACCATGGCTATAACATCTGTGAACAATCGTGAGTTGTTGTTGAGGAAATCCAAAAGCAAAGGCTCAGGGAAAAAAGATTGGATAAGCAAGTTACCAGATGAATTGTTGTGTAAGATACTCTCTGGCCTCACTACCAAGGATTCGATTCGCACGAGCGTTTTGTCGAGAAGGTGGAGAAATCTCTGGACAAGTGTTCCTGCTTTGGACTTGAACACCAACAAATTCGAAGATGACTGCGACTTTTGGGAGTTTTTCGATAGTTTTCTCGAGTCTAACGTAGATCTAGGCTTGAACAGATTCAAGTTGATCTACAATATTGGAGAGCATTTTCATTCTGATTTCGTGTCGAGGATCGACGACGTGGTTAAGCGTAGAGTTTGTTGTCTAACTCTTCTGAATAGGGTTGATGGTGAGGAAGCGTTAGTTAGGATGCCTCTTTCTCTGTATTCGTGCGCGACATTGGTGCATTTAAAACTCTATTGTGTAGTCTTTGATGCTCCGGAATCAGCATTGGTTTCTTTACCTTGTGTCAAGAGTATAACTATTCGTGGGAAGCGTTGCAAACCTTTCTTGGTTTTTGCCCAAATCTACACTCACTCGACTTGGTGAGCATCATTTGTCTATGCTCTTGTCATCACCTTGATTCATATATATATATATCCCAATAAATAATTAAATATTGCTTTGGTTATTGTAGGATTTTGAGTGCCTTCCAGAGCCAGAAACAATTAGTCTTTCATATGTGCCGCAATGTTTTCTATCGTCTGTCGAGTTTGTTGAGCTGAGGACAGTAGCGAAAGCAAGTGAGAAGAAACTAGCAACTTACTTTCTAAGGAATTGTGTAGTCCTAAAGAAACTGATGTTAACTGAGAGTTTTGGAAACATCATGAAGAAGATCAAAGGGATTCGAAAAAGGTCTCGTGAGTGTGAAATTGTCATGCTCGAGTCAGATTAAGAGAAGTTGTTTCTCACAAGTCATGAAGAAGTTTTTTACCATTAATGATCTACAGAGATTCTCTCTGACCCATATTTAACCAGTAATCAAGTGTAAGAATTTATTAGATTTTTCGTGAACTTGGTTTAAGTTTCCTAGGTTTGGCCTGGATGTTATTTTAAGTAAAATTTCCGTCTCTGTTAAAAAAACAAAAATTCGAGTATGATATATAGACTTTTATAGTCATTTATTAAACCCTAGCCATCAGCTATATTGCATTCACGTTTGATCTTTTTCTTATCTTTTGGTTGTTCATCTTCGGAAGACTCTGAAACCCTAGCTCCCAGGTGATTGACCTTCTCACTTTGCCTTATTATTTCGTGTTTGATTGAGTCTTGATTTTTTTTTAACTCGATTATATTCACAAGGCTTCAATTCTTGTTTACACATGGATAAAAGCAGAGGAAAACCTGTTGGTGATAAGATATGATTTGCCATTTACTAGCTTCTTTGCTATGTGAGATACTTGTGAATCTTTCCACGAAGGATGTAGTTTTTAAGCCTAGCCTTTTATGCCGCAGAAGGAGAAATCTTTGGCAAAATGCGCCTGGACTGGATTTGGAGTTTAATGGTTTCATAGATGATGCATTCATTTTTTTTTTTCAATAAGTTTATAGATTTGAACACTGACTTGTGCTTACAAAGAGTTAAGCTAAGAAACCTCCAACCATTTATACATGATCATGTGAAAGTATTGCAAACTCCAAAAAGCTCAAGCATCTAAATCTTGATGATTTCATTGAGGTTGGTAAAAGCTTTCGTAGTTTTCTCATCATTGGGATCTCCTGATGTTTATAAAGATATGACTATCACTTGATTTTCATATATGATTTTTACAGCAGCATTATTTCTTTTGATACTCGGATTCAAGTAACTAACTATCTTGATTCTCTATATTTTATAAGTTTATTTTGGATCTATTTCTCCCCAAAACTATCATATAGCACCAGATCTACACTGTTTTTGAATCTCGGTTTATTTCTCCATGGAGTAAAAGTTAAAAACATATTTCCACACATAATGAAAGTTAAAACCTTCCATTCCGTGTTATCCACACGGAATGGAAGTTCGAATCCAATTTACACACATAACACTGATTTGTTTCGGTTTACTAGTTACCGATTCATTATTAACCATTTTTACACCAAATAAACCGAGACTAAACCTGATTAAACCGACTTCAACCCGAAAACTAATAACCTATACACAGATTCATGTATGAGCTTCCGTCTAAGATATGCTCCATTATCGCCGCCGCTTCGATTTGGCCGGGATGATGTTTCAATCAGTGAGTCAGATGATCGATAAAATCTCAGCCAAAACAGGGAGAACATTGCTTTCGAACAACACCATCGACGCCATTCCAGATCCAACCGCCGTAAGGGCGAGACCTTCCTTAGGTTGCAGATCGAAGAATCCGGTGGTGATTCCGGCTTTCTCGAAAGCTTCCTCCGCGGTTAAAGCTTCGCCGTTGGGACCTGTGGCTTTGGAGTTAAGACGGCCGGTGAGAAGTCCGGCGATGTAGGAGAGAGGAACGAGATCTCCGGAGGCGGTGATTGTTCCGCGGAGAGGAAGAGAAGGAGTGATGTTGTTGTTGAGGAAACCGGTTATGGCTTCGAGAATCTCGAAACGGATACCGGAATATCCTTGGAGGAGAGTGTTGATCCGTACAAGCATGGCGGCTCTGGTGGCGGAGTGCGGCAATGTGTGATATGTTTCTTTCGTGGTGCCGAATATTCCGGCATTTAGGAATCTGTTAACGAAACAAAAACATTCGAATTGCGTGTGGATTAGTTATTTATTTATTTCATTAAGTTATAAATCAAATTTTTAATTACCCATGTAGCTCTTAAAATCTTGAATAAAAAAATGCCCAATTGACAAAACCTAACCCGACCCGCACATTAAGTTATAAATCAAAATTTTAATTACCGATGTAGCCTAATTCAATTTGTTTTCGGTTTTATGTGGTTTGGTATCGGATTTGACTCATAAACCGACATAATCGGCTACTGTGTGGATTTAGGATTATAACTTCCATTTCGTGTGGAAATATGTTATTAACTTTTATTCAGAAATAGACCGAAAGTCAAAGTCTTCTAGATTTAGTGTTATATAATTATTTTGGGAAGAAATAAATCGTCGATCCGTTTATTTTCCTTTCAAATATGAAAACTTTTAACATGCATTCTTTGTTTGTAGGTTACTCGCAGATTCTCAAAATTGGAAACACAACATCAATTGTAAAACCTTTATGTCTTGACAGTCAATCTCATGATCTTCAAAATCTGGGAAATGTTGTTAATTTTTTTTTAGAGCTGTCCGAATGTAAAATCTCTCGTCTTGGTTAAGATTTGTTCACTAATTACACATACGAGATAACTCTACTTTTTGGTTTTCTTTGAGTTTCCAGTGATTTGGTCTGAGCTCAGTTATGATGTGATGTGTTGGTTGGAATTAGATGCTAGTAATCTTTCTTTGTTAGTTACTTTCAGCACTTGCCTTGCAAGAAAAGAGAACTTTGAAAACCCTAAGTTCAGGCCATCGATAGAGTGGCGAGTTCGATGCCAATGGTTGCTTGCTTATTTTTTTTTGAAAAAGGAAGAAATAATTCCAAAAGAAACAAGAAAGGTTGCTTGCTTATTAGTATCTCGAGAAGATGGTGCATGTGTTTATCAGTTGAAATATGAATCATATTCATAACTCTTAGATTTGTTATTTAAAGAATTATGAATCATATAGATTCTTGCGATATTTATAGTGTTTCCTTCATTACTTTCATCAAAAACTTTATTGATAAAAAGGTGAATTTTTTTTAAAAATTTTCAAAAAATATTATGTTCCGTGTGTGGGACGAAATAACTTACTAACATTAATTTTTCATGTCAAATAAAAAATAAAACTTCAAAAATTTATAAAAGCTTCAAAGATTTATAAATACAAAAACATGCGTTCAAAATACAACATTATAGGAATGCTTATAGTCAATATTGATAAAGCATCCTATAGGTTTTGGGAAAGAATTTATACTTGGTTTTTTATATTTTAAAAGTCAATACTAAAAATTAACTAATTCATTGGCAAAAATAAATAACACGCCAAATTAACATATCAATAAAAATAAATCGCACCAAAATAATTTATTGACAAAAATAAATAAAACGCCAAAAACTTAAATTGACTAAATAAAAAAATATATTGACCTAGAATTGATAAATTTTCAATTCATTACCTAAAAACATAGGATTGATTTTTTTGTCTTTTTACTTCAAAAATTTGATATTATTTTGTTCATAAAATAAGATTGAAAATTTTGGATATAAATACATAGTCTTAAAAGAAACATTTATTGAATCCAAAAATATGGGATAATGAATGTTAATATTTTCTCCTTCTAATTTCTTTAAAAAAAAAAATCTTACAAAACAAACCACAAAAGATACAAAGCATGGGCAAATGATCGAAATAAACCAATTTAAAGAGAAACACAATTTTTAGGTTGTTCAACTATACTCTTTCATTGACGCCATTGTTAAAGCTCAGATACCTTTATTGCATTTCCTCAAATTTTCTTACTCAAAGTTTCAATTTTTTAAAAAAATTTCTTTCTTTAAAAATTGATAACACTCACTTTTTACGAAATTTGATTTCACTAATAAAAAAGAATAATCTTTTATGATTCTAATCATAGCTTGAACATCTAGAGCTTTTGTGTGTTAATTTTCCGAGGATTATAATATTTTTACCATTTATTTATCGATTTTGATATAAATTTTTCATGATATGAATATTTTGTATTTTTTAATTATACTGTTTGTTAATATACTATATTAAATCTTAGTTATTTTTTGAACAAACATATACCAAATCATTTAATATACAAAATCCTATAAATTTAGGTGTAATTTTTTGGAAAACAATTCAAAAATGTATGCACAACTGTAGATAAATATAAAAGTTATCACTAACACTTGATTTTTTTAATAAAAATTTGAAAATAAATTTTCAAACCCATAAAAATATTTCCATGTTAATTTTTTTTTTCCATACTTGTCTAAATTTGATATTTTAATCTTTATTTCTCTAATTACTATGGTGTTTTCTACACATATTTCCATATATATATATATATATATAGTTTGTCTTAGTTTTTTTATTATATTTATCTGATTCCCTCTAACCCTAATATATATATCAATATCCAACGTACAATCATAATATGCAATGTGTGAATCCATATTATAATGGAGTCGAATGTCGTTTGTGTTGCCAGATCTTTAAAATCTATATAAAAATTATTTTCGTGATTCAGTTTTTTTTTAACACCAATGAGATACTTGTACTTTCTCTCACTAAATATTTTTTTTTTTGGAAAGAGTTGGAATAAGTGCAGACGACATGAAATATTGCCTTAAAGCAACAACTATTCATTGGTGTGAAAAAAATATAAGCATACAAACAATTCGTATTGAATATTAAAGATTTGGTTATGGATTCATGAATTGCATGTTGGTTTCATTGGATTTTGGTATATATATTAGAATTAGAGAAAGATAGATAAATATACAAATAAGTGAGATTATATATTTTATTATATAAAATAGGATGCGTTCAACGTGAGCGCAATACGTAAGCAAAATCGTAATTTGATATATGTTAATTTTAATTGAGACTGTGACACGTGTCAATATATTAACATAAAAAATATAAATTTTCTTTTTCTACGTTATTTATTTTTTAAATCAAATTGTAATGTAATTAAAAGGAAATAATAGTCTAAAAAAAGCAAAAGACATATTTCAAAAAAAGAAAAAGAATTAGTAAATCAAAAAGACTAAAAAAAGAAAAATAAGACAAATTATTTCTAATTGTAGTGTAACTAAAAGAAAATAATAGTAAAAAAAAGAAAATAAAATATATTATTAAAAAATTAAAAGAAAATAGTAAATCAAAAAGACTAAAAAAAAAAATAAGACAAATTATTTCTAATTTAAAAAAAAATTAGTGTGACATATGAAAAAATTGATATTCATGAGATTACGACATGTGTCAAAATTTAAATTTTGATATAATTTCCATATATTTTTTATAATACTTTTTAATTTCTTTTACTAATATGTTTTGTTAATTTTCTTACTATTTTTTTAATACTAATGACATATATAGACATAAATTTGATAGAATACATTATGCATATATTATTTTGATATGAAAATTTTGGGTATTATTGATTGACAAAGGAATGTATGGAGAAAAAATATGGTTTTAATATGATGGAAGAAGTAGATGAGTTGTATTGCGAGATGAAATACGTGGAGTTGAAATCCAGTTTGAAACAAAGTTACTAATCAACATCCAAAATAAATGTGCAAGTAACAATCAAAATCTATAATATCAATAAGATTTAACATATATTTCTTACATTTTCATAAATTTTATCTTTATTAAATTTAATCGATTACCGACAACGGATGTTTTCCTTTGCTTTTTATCATTTATAAATAAGTTATAATTAAAATCTCGCGTATTACGCGGATCCTAATCTAGTATATTTTATTATATAAAGCAGGATGCGTTTAACGTGAGCGCGACACGTAGGCAAAATTGTAACTCACCAGATCGTAACACATGTAATAGTTGATTTAGATGGTGACACATGTCATTATACTAATATAAAATTTTATTTTGTTAATTAATTAGATCATAAAAAAGGAAATATCTATCTCAACAAATTTTTTTATTATATAAAGCAGGATGCGTTTAACGTGAGCGCGACACGTAGGCAAAATTGTAACTCACCAGATCGTAACACATGTAATAGTTGATTTAGATTGTGACACATGTCATTATACTAATATAAAATTTTATTTTGTTAATTAATTAGATCATAAAAAAGGAAATATCTATCTCAACAAAAAAGGAAATATAAAATCCTATATGAATAAGTGAAAATAAAATTAGTAAATATTTAAAATATGGAAATTTCAGCATATCTTATTATATAAAGCTTGATGCGTAAAACTTCGTAATTAACACGATCGTGACACGTGTCAGTCGGTCGATCGGATTTTGACACATGTAAATTTTTTTCCAATTAGATTTTGACATGTGTGATACAAATCTTATTTCTTTTTAAACTTATATATTTGTATTTATCAAGTAAATTATAAAAATCAACATATATCAAAAAAATTAATTAGTTTCTAATACATAATTCATTAAAATAAGTAGTTGATAAACATGGTCTATTCTTTTAAATATTGACTTTATTAGATGTCTCGGTTTTGTTTTTTCGTACAACCAATTTTTTTTCTCTTTTCATTTACGTTTATTAAGATGAATTAGGTTTCAAAATTCTCATTAAAATATTAATTAATACACGTGTAAATTTTTTTTGAGTTCAAATAGATTTAGGTTTACATATAACAAGTTTTTGTGCTCTCTCAATCTTCTCACTAAAAAAATTCGAAATTCAATAATCTCTTCCACAAATTTTATTTCAGCTTTTTATTATAAAAAACCATCGATTACTCTCTTATTCGATAAAAACAACATATCTCAACATTTTCCAATTAGCTTATTTTAGTAATTCATAAAAAGAATAAATAAGCTACATATATACACCCTTACATATAATTTGATTTTAAATAGAAATAGATATGACAAAAAAATCAAACACGTTTTCTCATAAGAATATTAAATACACGTGTAAAAATCTTTTGAATAGAATTAGGTTTACATACCCAAATCTTTAAGGATTATAATATTTCACCTTTATTTAAACAATTTTATATTCTCTCGATCTTCCCACCAAACAATTTTAAAATTTTAATAACCTCTTCTAATTTTTTTGTTTCTAATTAGCTTTAGCCACATGTCAAAATAAAATTTTTCATTTTAAAAAAATCTAATATCATTATATTTTGAAATCGGACTAAAAAAATGTACATTGTATTGTGGGTTTTTTAAAGACTTACTACTATGTAGATATCCTAAATATTGTAAAATTGATGTATGAGAAGAAAATTATTTTGAAAGTTTCTCATTTTTGTGAAAATTATAAAAAGTAAGAAACCAAGTGATGAAACACATATAATTCATTTTTCATTGGAAGAAATATAATACTTGATTCATAAGTGAAAAATAAAAATTTAAATATGATTTAAAAAATGTGAGTAAGTTTAATTCAAATTAAAATACGTAAATCGATTTGTCAAGAGTAAAAAAAGATTTATGAGTAGTTACATAATAAAAAGTAAACATAATTTAAATAGGAATAGGAAAAATTAATAATTTAGAAATATGTAAAAAAAAATTAATTGAAAATTCAGTTAATATAAAAAAAGTAGGAGAATCAAAACCAATAAATAATTTGTAGGCTTTTCTACGAGTGATTTCACATCGACGTTTTCCATCTTATTTTATTTATTTTTACGGATGATATGATTTTGTTTTCTATTTTTGTGCGGTTTATATATTAAAAGAGTCAAAATAATTCAACTAAAATATGAGAATAAATTCTTCAAATTTTTAAAATGGATTAAAAATTAAAATTAATTCAAATAGAATAGGAAAACTAATAATTTGAAATTATGTGATCAAGTTTAATTGAAAATCAAATAATAAAAAAAATCAAAGTAAATAAATAAATGTTAGGCTTCTGAATTAGTGGTTTTGCATCAGTATTTTCAATTTTATTTAATTTATTTTTACGGGTGGTTTAATTTTGATTTATACTTTTAATTGATTACTTTTTTACATGTTATAAAATATTAGATTAAAAATCCGCATATATACGGGTCCTTTATCTAGTAAATTAATAAATGTAGATTATGACATGTGTTAGTTGAAAAAAGGACATGTGTTAATATAATAATACCATATGTTAATTACTTAAATCATAAAAATAAATAATAAAATCTTAAAGAAAAATGGAAAATAAATTAGTAAATATTAAAAAAAGAAATTTTAACACTTAAATTAGTAAATGTAAATAAGAAGTGTAAGAAAATAGTAAAATATAAATTTATATGAGTTTACTTTGTAATTAACGTTATAGAAAATAAAAAAATAAGTGATGAAATAGTTATATTTTTTTATTATTATATAAAGCAGGATGTGTTTAACGTTAGCGCGACACGTAGGCAAAATTATAACTCACCAGATCGTGACACGTGTAATAGTTGATTTAGATTGTGACACGTGTCATTATACTAGTATAAAGTTTTATTTTGTTAATTAATTAGATCATAAAAAGAAAATACCTATCTCAACAAAAAAAAAAGAAATATAAAATCCTAGATGAATAAGTGAAAATAAAATTAATAAATATTTAAAATATGGAAATTTCAGTATATAAATGAATAAATATAGATTATGACATGTGTTTCTTGAAAAAAAGACATGTGTTAATATAATAATACCATATGTTAATTACTTAAATCATAAAAATAAAAATAAAATTTAAAGAAAAATTGAAAATAAAATTAGTAAATATTAAAAAAGAAAATTTAAACATTTAAATTAGTAAATGTAAATAAGAAGTGTAAAAAAAATAGTAAAATATAAATTTATATGACTATACTTTGTAATTAATATTATAGAAAATAAAAAAATAAGTGATGAAATAGTTATAATTTTTTCTAGTAAAAATAATAATAATATGTGGATTCAAAAAGGAACAAAGAAAGTCAAACATCATTAAAAAAATCTAATTTAAAATAGAATTATGAAAATCAATTCGTCAAAGTTTTTAAAAATAGATATATGAATGAAAAGTAAACTTAATTCAAATAGGATTAGGAAAAACTAAATATTTGAAAACATGATAAAATTTAATTGGAAATCAAATAATAGTTAGAAGAAAAAAAAATAGGAGAATCAAGATAAACAAATAAATTTTAGGCTTTTCTACTGATAATTTTATGTCGGCATTCTCAATCTTATTTTATTTATTTTTTGCAGGTAATCTAATTTGGTTTTTCACTTTTTTTTTGTTTTTGGGGTTTTTTACGGGTTATAAAATATTAAATTATAATCCCGCATATACGCGGGTCCTAATCTAGTATATATATAAATGAGAGTGTGCATATTGGATATAATGATAATTAGAAAAATATCAAATTTAGATAAGTAAGGAAAGAAAAATTGTAACAAGATAAATTTATTTCCGTGTTTGTAAATTATATTTTCAATATTTTGTTAAACAAAATATTGAAATAACGTGTTAATTTTGTATACTGCCCCCATTAATCTAATCTCTACATTAATAGGAGACGAAACTCGATCCCATTTGTGATAGTGTCTGCTCTAAGTAGACTTACAAATGCCACTAGACTACGGACACTTCACAAATTTATATGATTATATATTTATATTAAGTAAAATTTTAAAACATAGTAATTAGGGTATCAATCTTACAAGTGACAAACTAAAAAAAAAAAAATTACTAAAAACATTTAAAAATTAGTTATTAGGATATTTAGAGGTAAGTGATGAGATTGTGTTGTTGACTGTTTTTTTTTTGTATGATGATAAAGAAAAGAAAAATGAAAATAGTCAGTGTTAACGGTATAAAATAAAAGAAAAACAAAACATCACAAAGTACCAGTTTGATACCTTAATTAGTTAAACAAATTTTTTTTCAAATTAATATTATACACATTATTAGAGGAGTATAAAATATTATGGTCTAGTATGCTAAAAATATGTATTTTTGTATGTGTATATTTGTAGATATATAATTATCGAGGTGTGTTTTCGGCCAATTCAACCATGTGAATTACCGTGAATTACATTTATACAATTTTCAAAATGTCTCCTTATTACATGAACATGTATATATCGATTTTAAAAATTTCATAAAGGTAAATACTTTTACGTTCATCAATTATATTATCTATCATTTCTTATGTCAATCCACATTTGACATGGACAGATCCATAAAATGGATATATTTATCTTCGAGAAATTTTTAAAAATGAACTTTTGAAATGTCATTTTTCAAAAATGCAATCCTTCTAAATTTTTTTCAAAAATACCACTAAAATTATAACATTTATTCAAAATATCATTTATGTTTGGATTAACTATTTTATATTAGGGTTTCGTTTTTAGGGTTTATGGTTTGTTAGGGATCGAAACCTTTTTAAAGTTTATGATTTTAGGATCTAGTGTTTAAAAAATCCTTAATAAATGACATTTTTAAAAATGGATAACTCATTGTGGCATTTTTGAAAATCGATACACTAAAAGTGGCATTTGGATCCAGAAATTTATTTAGTTTGGGGCACATAAATACTTTATACCATAACTAATATTTAGATTATAGATATTTAAATAAATTTTCCTTTATTTACTTATGAAAAAGAAAACTAGTGTGAAACACATGCCACATCTTCTCTCTCTAGATCAGCCCCTAAACATATATAATAAAATAAGTAAAATGTTTTAATGGTTTGGAGTGATATAACAAAAATATTTTTGAAGATAGAGTTACGTGCGTATTTACAAAATAGCATAGTTTGAAATTATATAATGGAAATATTTTTAAAAATAGAGTACACGCATATTTACAAATTAGCATAGTTTGAAATTATATGACAAAATATTTTTAAAATGAAGTTACGCGCGTATTTATAAAATAGCATGTTATTTTCTATTACGTACGTATTTTTTATATTTTAAAATTGCCAGAAAAATATAAATCATATTATTTTATCCGACTAGGTGCTATTTAACTAAAAAAACATAATTATTTGAAGTGTTTAAAAATATTTTGGCAAAATCTAATTTCATTTAGTTATTTAACTAATTAAATAAATTAAATTTCATATTTATTTAGCTAATTTGTTCATAAAATAAATTTATTTTCCACATATTAAATGGAAGATTTAAGATCTATAGTTAACAAAGAAAAAACGAGTCATTACTTCTACGTGTTGTCATTTCTAATAGCTGTAAATTAAAATTCATATAATTATTTTGAGTAAAAAAAGAGTTAAATCATTATTAAATTTAATATAGAAAAAAATCACCCTAAAAAAGGTCAGTTATTGTAAATTTGAAAGGTGGCGTTTTGTGACCCCTTTTTTTCGTGACCCCTTTATCTTAAAGATGTCAAAGACTTCTTAAAAGCTAACCACAGAGTGACGGTGCTTTAGTCTTCTTCTTTCTCTTCTCTATTATCTCTTCGTACCGACGCAAAGAAAACCCTAGCCACCACATTCGAAGGTAATTTCAATTACTTTGTGCTTTGAGATTTTCTTCTGTTTGATTTTTTTCGACGTTATTTACATGTTTGATTTCCAGAGTATGAACAATCAGGAGTTGTTGAGGAAATCCAAAGGCAAAGGCTCATGGGAAAAAGATTGGATAAGCAAGTTACCGGATGATTTGTTGTGTAAGATACTCTCTAGCCTCACCACCAAGGATTCGATTCGCACGAGCGTTTTGTCCGGAAGGTGGACAAATCTCTGGACAAGTGTTCCTGCTTTGGACTTGAACACCAATGATTTCCAGGATGATTGCGACTTTTGGGAGTTTTTCGATAGTTTTCTGGAGTCTAACGTAGATCTAGGCTTGAACAGATTCAAGCTGATCTACAATGTTGCAGAGCATTTCCAATCTGATTTCGTGTCAAGGATCGATGACGTGATTAACCGTAGAGTTTGTCATCTAACTCTTCTGAATAGGGTTGATGGTGAGGAAGCGTTAGTTAGGATGCCTCTCTCGCTGTATTCGTGCGCGACATTGGTGGATTTAAAACTCTTTAGTGTAGTCTTTGATGCTCCCGGATCAGCATTGGTTTCTTTACCTTGTCTCAAGACTATGACTCTTAACGCAGTCAAGTTTGATGGAAAGGAAACCCTGGAGACTCTCATATCAAGCTGTTCGGTTCTCGAAAATTTAGTCATAGTCACGCATCCTGGTGATGATCTGGGAGTTATATGTGTGCGCTCTCAGTCACTAAAAAGCTTCGAACTAGAGTCTACTACTTGTGGTGACTATTGTGATGTAGATGAACATCCGGGGGATCCTCGTCTTGTAATCGATGCTCCGAGACTTGAGTATATGAGTATTTGTGGATACCAATGTGATAGCATCATAATACTCAGTAGTGGTCCCTCCGCAAAGGTGCATCTTGATTTTATCTTTGATGTCGAGTATGATGATGCATCCGAGAGAACTATGATGAGTAATTTTCTCACCGCTATATCCACAGTCCGCGAAATGATCATCTCTGCTCGAACCCTAGAGGTACACTTTCAATAACATTAAGCTTGGTTGATTCAATAGCAATAAGCTTGTACATTTTTTCATTGACATTTTATATTTTTTTCTCGTTACATAGATGATCGATGATTACCGCGAAAAAGAACCACTACCTCAATTCGCTAACTTGTCTCGCTTGAATGCTTTTTTCCTTGACTATTCGTGGGAAGTGTTGCAAACCTTTCTTGGTTTTTGCCCAAATCTACACTCACTCGACTTGGTGCGCATCATTTGTCTATGCTCTTGTAAGCACACCTTGATTCACATATATATCCTAATAAATAATTAAATATTGCTTTGGTTATTGTAGGATTTTGAGTGCCTTCCAGAGCCAGAAGCAATTAATCTTACATATGTGCCGCAATGTTTTCTGTCGTCTCTCGTGTTTGTTGAGCTGAGGACAGTACTGAATCCAAGTGAGAAGAAACTAGTATCGTACTTTCTAAGGAATTGTGTAGTCCTGAAGAAACTGATGCTAACTGAGAGTTTTGGAAACATCATGAAGAAGATCATATGGTTTCCAAAAAGGTCTCCTCGGTGTGAACTTGTCATCGTCGAGTCAGATTAAGAGAAGTTGTTTCTCATAAGTCCAGTTTTTTACCATTAATGAGCTACAGAGAAAACCCTAAATATGGACAAGAGGTATGGAGTAAAATTCTCATCTCATTCTCGTGTAATTTTTTAGCGTTGTCTAATGAAGGTGTAAATTATCAGAGAAGTTGCATTGCAAACTCCAAAGCTTAAGATTTGAACACTGGCTTGTGCTTACAAAGAGTTAAGCTAAGATATGCCGAGTATGATTCTAGAATGGCTTGTCGATAACCAATGTGATTAAGCAGAAAGTCCAACATCTAGATATTGTGGGTTATACATCATGTGAAAGATTGGTATCCCAAGTCTGTCTTAAGATCATCGATCTACAACAAATCAAGTTTGATGACAGTTTAGATATGGAGATGCTGATCTCAGGCTGTCCAGCTCTAAAAACCCTAAATATGGACAAGAGGTATGGAGTAAAATTCTCATCTCATTCTCGTGTAATTTTTAAGCATTGTCTAATGAAGGTGTAAATTATCAGAGAAGTTGCATTGCAAACTCCAAAGCTTAAGCATCTAAGGCTGAACGGTCACTCTATTGCAAGAATCATCTAAATCTTGATGATTTGATTGAGTTTGGTAAAACTTTTGTAGTTTCCTCATCAATTGGATCTCCTGGTGTTAGAGATATGACTATCACTCGTTTTTTCATATATAATTTTTACGGCAGGATATTTCTTCCGATACTCAGAATATGAAAACTTTGTTTGTAACTATCTTGATTCTCTATATTTTATAAGTTTATTTTTCTGTCAAATATGAAAACTTTTAACATCCGCATTCTTTGTTTGTAGGTTACTCGCAAATTCTCAAAATCGAAAACACAACCTAATTAAATTTTATAACATTTCTGACTTGACATTGGATCTCATAATCTTTAAAATATGGGAAATGTTGTTAATTTTTTTTGACAGCTGTTCGAATGTAAAATCTCTCGTCTTGGTTAAGAATTGTTCACTAATTACACATGCGAGATAAGTGTACCTTTTGGTTTTCTTTGCGTTTCCATTAATGATTTGGTCTAAGTTTTGATGTGAACTCTAGAGTTTTATGTGTTGGTTGGAATTAGATATTAGGTTTATAGAATTGATTGATATTATTGATCGTATACTCTGTTTATCTATACAGAGAATGAACTACATACATGGTAAGATAATATTACAATAGTTAATATAACGAAATCACAGGAATTGACATATACACTTTCTATATACACTATCACACCCTCTCAAGACGGACCACGGGTGGTGAGGCTGATCTTGACCATGAGAGAAGTGAACCGAGCTCGAGAGAGAAGCTTGGTGAGGGCGTCGGCGAGTTGATCAGCAGTGGAGAAAGTCCAACATCTATGACAAAAATATTTTTTAAAATGAAGTTACGCGCGTATTTATAAAATAGCATGTTATTTTCTATTACTTGTGTATTTTTTCTATTTCAAAATTGCATGCATGATAAAATAGTAATCATATTATTTTATCCGAGTAGGTGCTATTTAACTAAAAAAACATAATTATTTGAAGTGTTTAAAAATATTTTGGTCAAAAATAAACAAAATCTAGTTTCATTTAGTTATTTAATTAATTAAATAAATTAAATTTCATATTTATTTAGCTAATTTGTTCATAAAATAAATTTATTTTCCACATATTAAATGGAAGATTTAAGATCTATAGTTAACAAAGAAAAAACGAGTCATTACTTCTACGTGTTGTCATTTCTAATAGCTGTAAATTAAAATTCATATAATTATTTTGAGTAAAAAAAGAGTTAAATCATTATTAAATTTAATATAGAAAAAAATCACCCTAAAAAAGGTCAGTTATTGTAAATTTGAAAGGTGGCGTTTTGTGACCCCTTTTTTTCGTGACCCCTTTATCTTAAAGATGTCAAAGACTTCTTAAAAGCTAACCACAGAGTGACGGTGCTTTAGTCTTCTTCTTTCTCTTCTCTATTATCTCTTCGTACCGACGCAAAGAAAACCCTAGCCACCACATTCGAAGGTAATTTCAATTACTTTGTGCTTTGAGATTTTCTTCTGTTTGATTTTTTTCGACGTTATTTACATGTTTGATTTCCAGAGTATGAACAATCAGGAGTTGTTGAGGAAATCCAAAGGCAAAGGCTCAGTCCTAAGTAGTTATTGTTTCTATTTTCGAGTTTGCTTTTTTTTTACCACATTTTTTCTGTTTAAATACTCTTGTAAACACATCTGCAAAATCACCCAGACTTTTTTTTATAAAACTTTTCTTTGAGAGTGATTCTCATCTGTTCTTTGTGAACAAACCGATTGCTTGGTGTATCATATCCAACAATCACAACTTGATCCGTCTTAGTGTATCATATCTAAGGGGTCATTTGGAATATCAGGAGTCTTCCGCAGTTTCTGTGCAACCATTCAATCCATCTCCTTATTCTTTGTGGCTTCAATCGTCCAAAATATCTAAGGTTTATCCATCCTACCAACTCTAGAGTGAAGAATTCATGGGAGGATCGTATCATTTGGTATCAGAGCACACTCTGAAAGTTGGGTATTCTATCTCTATCATCTTCGTGTCTGTTCATCTTCTTATTGAAAAAAAAAAAAATTCTCACCCAGATCTGGTCGAATTATTGTCCTAGGTTGTTTAGACATTTCTGTGGATTTCTGAAATTGTCTCTTCACCTTCTATTGATCTAGATCAGATGTTAGGGTTTCGAAATTGTTATGAATAAGTCTGTATGGTAATATTGATTTGATTATCTTCTGTTAGGACTTGTTACTGGTGACTTGTGTGTTTTTGTTTCAGGGAAGATGTCTGATCAAGGAGCTTATTCTGACTAGAGCATATATGATGAGGAAGATGCTTACATGGAGGAGTTATGGTCTAAAAGTGAAGAAGGCTATGGTCGTGAATCAGACAGAGAAGAACTTGAGCCTGAACCACCAGATTTTATTCGATACAGTTCAAGCCAGCAAAAGTGGTATGAAGAAGAAGTTGCAGGCCGTGGAGAGATAAATTTCAAGCAACCAGACAACACAAGGAGTTCAACATGGAGCAGACCATATCAAACTTCCCACACTCTTAAATCACTGGTTCATTTTAATTCTTGTTATTGATCTGCTAATGAAATTCAATTCTATGCATTTTCAGGAAAAAGAAACTATCTAGAGTGGGAAAGAAACATGGACGACTGGTTTTACTACAACCGCATCCTGAAAAAGAAGAGGATAGTTTATGCAATTGACCAACTCATAGTAGACGCTTATAAGTGGTGCATGCGAGAAACAGATGATCGCAGGTTTTACAAGGAGCCAACTATCACCACCTGGGAAAGTCTGAAGGAGCTGCTAAGGGATAAGTATGCACCAAAGAACAGGAACAAAGGCCACACTACTACGGAATCCCCAAGAAAGAAAGTCATATCCACAATAGATTTCATATGTGAAAAATCAGTGACCAAGTTGACTGATCATGGCAAAAAAACCAACAACAACAATGACAAGCTGTTGTAGAAGCTTTTACAGCTCGGATGGAGCAGATCATGAATAATCAATTGGATACATTTCGTCAAAAACTTCAACAAAAAAGGGAACAAGAGAGATCCCCAAGAAAAGACAGAGAGCAACAGAGGCAATCAAGTTCTGTTTCTAGAGAAAAGCACTTGGGCAGGGATCTGGACACGCAAAAGAAGCTCATAGGGCAGGAAGAAGAGCTAACCTTGATCACAGATCAGAGACAAATCTCAAACCTTGAGATCGCTAATACTAGTAATGCAGAACAAACCAAGGTAAGTGATCAATTGAGCCAATCTGTTTCCAATAGTTCTCATGACATGATAACACACTTGTCTTGTCCAAAAGATGTTGAAAAAGGTATAGGTGAAAAGGAGAAACATCCAGAAACACACATCTCACTTATTTGTCCCGACGAGGCATATAATCAACTTGCACTTGAACCACGTGCATCACATGATCTTGCTTCAAGAGGAATAACTATCACAGCTGAGTCTAAGCAACACATCTTGCTGGGTACCAGAATAAGTGAAACTAATAACCTGATTCAATATTGGCAAAATCTCATAACATGTCATAGTTTCAAATACTCTGTTTTTGAATTTTCTATGCCAAGTATAATGCACTTGTTCTGTCCCATGAGTGCTTAGAAAGGAACATGAGCCAGGAGAAGCATAAGTACTTAGGAGAAATGACATCAAAGAGAAACACATTCGAGGTTCAAATCCAAAGTCCGGACGACTTGAAAAGAGCTGAAGGTGCACTGAACCCATTGGCAATCAAAGAAAAGCCACTAGATTTGCATCAGCCTCAATCCATCCACAGAGAACCCAAACAAGGAACAATGGGTGGAATTGGAGATTTCACTAGAGGCAATGCAATATTGATTCATGGTCTAGGAAAAGAACTCATGTGTTCTGTTCAAATCAAGGAGAACCCACCAGATGCATTACTTATGCTCAGACAAACTATAATTCCCAACAAGCAATCCTAATACGAGCCAGAGACAAAGAAATTGTGCTCCCTAAGATAAGTGTCTATGTTTTCAAAGATCCTTTTATCCCTGATCACATAGATATGATTCGCTTGTCTTTGTCAAAAGAGCCAAATACAGATTTTAGAGCAGCGTTGAAGCGCACAAGAAGAACCGAAAAGAGAGAGGCAGACAAACGATTTAAGCCACTGGTTTGGACTAGGATAAACACCAAGACGTCAGTAGCTTCATACTGGTCAAGGAAGCACCACCAGATGCAACATATAAGTAAAAGCTGATGCCAAGGATTGATGATCCTTTCAAGATAATCAAAAGGATCAATGACAACGCCTACAAAATTGATTTCCAAGGTAAGTATACTGTTAGTTCGAGTTTCAATGTTATTGATCTTGTGCTTTTCATTGCAGATGAATTGGATTTGAAGTCAAATCCTTTTCAAGAGGGAGAGGATGATATGATCCTGGAAAACACAAAGGACTTGAAACTTGAGGAAGAGCTCGTAGCCGAGGATGAGCTTGTAGCTGAGAAAAAGTATGGAAAAGATGTTAAACCTCATTGGTTTTGATACAAGATCAACAAATGGACATGTGTCTCATTTGTACTCTTTTTCCCTCATCTTTGGTTTGTCCCAATGGGTTTTCCAAAGACAGATTTTTAATGAGGCAGATGATTCACATCCAAATAACCCATTTGCTGATCAAAACCAAGGCATAAACATTCAGAAATCCATCCAAGGTGATATCTATCAAGTCCAGCCCATTTTAAGCCTATTATCAAGTCAAAAAGGTCCAGAATAAATGTCTTTTATTTATGGCTCAAAGGAGTGACGAAAATCAGCTGAAGAGTCATTCAAACTTCAATTTATTTCAGTCCTAAGTAGTTATTGTTTTTATTTTCGAGTTTGCTTTGTTTTTACCACATTTTTCTGTTTAAGTACTCTTGTAAACACATCTGCAAAATCTTCCAGACTTTTTTTTTATAAAACTTTTCTTTGAGAGTGATTCTCATCTGTTCTTTGTGAACAAACCGATTGTTTGGTGTGTCATATCCAACAATCACAACTTGATCCGTCTTAGTGTGTCATATCTAAGGGGTCATTTGGAATATCAGAAGTTTTTCGCAGCTTCTGTGCGACCATTCAATCCATCTCCTTGTTCTTTGTGGCTTCAATCGTCCAAAGGATCTAAGGCTTAGCCATCCTACCAACTCTAGAGTGAAAAATCCCTGGAAAGATCGTATCAGGTATTGTCATAAAATCCTAGGAAGATTTTCTAATTTTTCTTGAGAGATGTACGAATCTAAAGTCTCTTGTTATGGTAAGTATCTGTTTTCAGATGTGCCTCGCTATCTTTGTATCAACGCTTGAATTTGTTGAGATAAAAAGCAAGATACTTAAGGAATGTGAATGTGAAGAGATATAGAGTTATTTTCTGGAAAATGCGAGAGCCCTCAAAAAATTCACTCTATCCATAGATGATATTGAGGCTGCGAGTTCGGTTTATTCGGTTAGTCGGGTAGTTCAGTTCAAAAAAAATCGACCGAAATATCCGAAATAATCTACGGTTCGGTTTGGGTATCGGTAGATCGGGTTGTGAAAATTTTACCGAATTGAACCGAAGTTTTGGATTTTTTGTTTAAGTTCGGTTAAAATCGGATAATTCCGGTTAGTTTGGTTTTTCGGTTCATAATTTTAAAAATATTTTTGTGAAATTTGGTCTAAATTTGATATAATTCGGTCAAAAAAATGAAAAAACTAATCAGTTTATCTGAACCAAAACGAACCAGGCGAGAACAAAATCTATTTTAATATTATGTCAATCGGTCCGACCGAAATAACCGAACCAAAACCAAAAAGTAAAAATTTCAGTTCGTTTCGGTTAAAAATATCAGCCCTAGATGATATTATGGAAGATTATCTCCGGGATCAAATTAAGCCTAAGCCTGAGTTCAAGAACCTTGCGACTAAAGAATAGTTTCATAAAATCCCTTTTGGCACTCACTCTATATCATGTTCATTATCCCTGAGAATAGATATACTAGGTATTATCCCCTCAGTCGCCGGGGGCTAGGTCCCCACCTGTTGTTCCTATGACATAAGCTACCTTAACTGATTCTGACATTCGACTTGAAAGGAAAGGATAAGGAGCCTCAGCATCTTTTCCCTACGTGACAGAAAGAGAGAATTTCGTAGTTAAGGCACTTCCCGATCTAGTAGCTATATCTAGATATATATCTCAGATGGAGTAGGTCAAACAGGAAGAGGCTTATCTCTTACATATTTTTATAGCTGGGGAAGCCTGTCTTTCATAGCATCGATCTCACGGATCCGAATCATCTTTAGTATTGGTTCAAGAGAAAGTCTTTCTTCTGTTTTTCAGATATACCATTTCCAGACATCAAGGAAATGCCCAATTGCTTTAGTCGCCTACCTTATTTTAAGTGCTTGTGTTGCTTGTTTCTTGTTCTAGCTCTATTTTTCGATAAAAAGTAGGAAGAAAGATACAAACTCATCTATTCTTCTATCCCTGTGTGCTCTAACCATAAAGGAATTATGAAAGATCCAACTACCGAGCTATAAGAAGAGGGCCATGATTGGGAATTGTTTGATCGTCTTTCTCCGAGTAAGAGGCGAAACATAATCAACTTGAATTCGGGACAGCTATTCGAAATCTTAGTGAAAGACTGGATTTGTTATCTCATGTTTGCTTTTCGTGAAAAAATACCAATTGAAGTGGAGGGTTTCTTCAAACAACAAGGAGTTGGGTCAACTATTCAATCAAATGAAATTGAGCATGTTTCCCATCTCTTCTCGAGAAACAAGTGGGCTATTTCTTTGCAAAATTGTGCTCAATTTCATATGTGATAATTCCACCAAGATCTCTTCGTTAGTTGGGGGAAGAATCCGCACGAATCGAATTTTTTGAGGAAAATATGTGCCCAGTATTCCGCTAAAAGACTAGGGGCTATGGTAACTAAACCGGTGTCGGCTATTGTTGACTGCTTCTTTGAGGTTTTTTTCCCTAAGCCGAAGCGCCGGACTGCACTCGAGAATGCTTCTTCTATTGAAAGACGAAGTCCTTGCTCATGACAACTAGACTTGCACACTTCTGACTTCCGCTATAAAAAAAAAGAGGGCAGGAAGCTTGTGACTAAGCCACTAGGGAGACTACTAAGACTAACCCGAATCCCTCATGATGTGATCCTCAAAAAAATCGTTGCACTGCCAAGGCAATCTATAAAGTGTGAGGTTGTTGTTTTGTGCAAAGCGTAAAAACATGGGGGAACACCCCGCGAGCCCTTGTCTTTGTTTCCTTGCGCAAATGGTGTTTGCCTTGAGAAAGTGTAACTTTTTGGCTATGAGCGTTTCGAATGATTTGTTCTAAAATTTGTTATATATTTTTGTACAGATGCTTTACTAAAATTAGATTTCTTAGTTATTTTCATTACTTGCAGCACAAGAAAAGTAAATTTCGAACCCATTGATATAAACCCTATTATTGGTATTGGCCCAAAGTATTTTAAATAAATAATGGTATATCAGAATTTTGGCCCAAAACCAATAATTTAGGGTTTTTTTTCTTAATGAATAATTTGGGTTTATGTTTTCACTAGAACTTCAATAATAGAGGTATGAAAAGTTATACTTTTAAAAATATAATTGTGTGCCATGGATAAAGTTTAGCTATAAACACACAAAACTCCAACAATAAAAAGCAGTCATTGAATAGTAATTATGAACCACACTAATAATGAGCCATAGAAATAAGTGTTCAATTATGAATGTGAAGAAAATAGGACTCGCTTAAGTTTTCTCGTCTCTTACGGAACATCTTTTCTCAGTGAGGAACTTAATAATACATATATTGGACATATACTGATAACTGAATGCAAATTAAACAAATTTTGATTCGTATTTTTTATATATATATTGTAGTGGTGAAAGTAAAAAAAAGTTTTTAAAAAAGGTTTTTTTCTGTTTTGTAAAATGACACTTATGTTATAAAACTCAATTTTGCTGTTGACAAAGAAACTCATCAATTTTGCTAATCTAGATCTTATATATGATAGATAAATTAGAAGCGGAATAGTAATATGAAATGCTATTTTCTCTTTTTCTCGATTACCAAGTATCAGAAGCATGTAAGGTGAGAGATTTTTTGTTTACTGTTCTTGGAGTTATAAAAGCACAAACACTGTACATATATATAGTTCATATGTACCTAACCCAAATCACCATTGACCACGTCCCACTCCGTTCTCTATATATATAGATCCATTCTATCAAATATTCATTCACACAAAACACACTACAAAAACCAAAAAACAAAACCACAACGTTTCTTGCTTCATAATCATAACTAATTAATATTAAAAAAATAAGATTATAAAATCAATTAAGCGAAATGGGTCGTCCAAGTATCTCCATTTCGATGATTTGCTTACTGCTTTTTATTGTAGGTATCGTCTCGCAATCTTCTGAAGCTAGAAAGGTTTTAGTGCCTTACGGTGCAAGAAAGGGTTTGTTTCTTAGTGCCCTACCAAAAGGCAATGTACCACCTTCGGGTCCAAGCGACAAGGGTCACACTTCTCCTCCGGATGATTCCGATCAGCGTATGGTGCCGGAAAACTCGCCGGAGATTCACCGTCTACTAGAATCAGTCCCTAGCCCCGGCGTGGGTCATTAGGCACATTAATTAATTGTCGATTTACACTATATATATATATGTGTGTCGATTAATTTCTTTTCATAATGTTATTATATATTACGTATATTAGTACGCCTTATGAAGAATGTTAGTATCTGTGTGTCTGTGTGTCTTCATGTATTATATGGTTAATGGTACCGACTATATATAGATCTATATGTGTTTGTGTGTGATCCGTAATTGAGTAATATAAATCACTATTCTACACTTTGATTTGTCTTTTAAAAAACATATATTTATATATATATATATATATATCTATATATATATATATATAGATATTGTCTGGAATATGTTAATTTGTAACTACATGCAGCTATTTTTTGGCGTTCGAAAGATATTAAAAATTTGGGAAAATACATTTTAAATGATACTTTTAATGAATTATTTTTCTATATCACTTCAAAAAAGATTATAGTTGTCAACGCTAGTTTTTTCATATAAATTTTTGCATAAGCAACACCTGATCTCATTGGTACAATTTATTTTTATAATTTAAAAAAATTAAAAACATAAATATCTTTGTAAGAAATTACAAAGTTTCAGTAGATTTGATTAAAAGCAATTTACGATACTGTACTCAGGAGTGCTATATTAATTTGTAAAAATAAAAATCCATTTGTGGACGTATTATAACATATATCATTCCGGTAAAATAATAGTTGGACAGTACTTCATCACAAGTTGAATATAACTCCAAAGACTAATACTATAGATTTAAATTAAAGGGACAAACTTTTGGATCATACTTATTTTCAAAAAAAAAAAAAAAAACTTTGGATCATACGTTTCACACATATATAAATATGAACATATGCCCACTATAATCGAGCTAATGTAAATAGGTTGCGTACGTAAATTAATAACCTTATGGCTATAACTTAACAAGTAAATAATAATTCGCTTTGAGAAACTTTTTCGGCAAAAGGTGATGATTTGACAATGAAGAAAGCTATAGTCATTTGTCTATTTACGTAAGAGATGTCTTCCTTTCTCTCCCGTTGACACTTTTGGTTTATAATATCGAATAGATTCAGAGTTTAAGACAAAAGAGAAGAGAAAAAAGTGAAAATGAAAATTGACATGCAATATTATAAGGAACACCATTATTGCTTATCTCCGGGATTATACTATTTAAGGACCAACTTTTTGTCATGAAGCTCTTCTCTCACTTTCCTTTTTTGTATTTTCTTGATAAGTTTAATTAACTAACCAACTAGTAAGATGGAGCCGCCTTATTACACATTCAATGCATGTTATATCTTTAAGTAGTCTTATATATATAGTTCAATTTATACTATATAGTTAAATTCTAGATCCTTGAATATTTGGTTTGAAAATCAAACATTTCTTATGAACTTCATATGTAACATCATGCCAGATTAGTGTGTGCCATCAAATTTGAAAAATCTGTAAATTTGATTTTGACTTAATAAAATTTACAAAAATCATGTTATAATCCAATATTAGTAGGTATCAATTTAGATTCTATGGCACGCTAATGTTATATCAAAGGTTGAATTACGTTGTCAGATAAACGTGGTTCCAAATCATGAAAACTGTTGAAAAAGACATTTTTCTAATGTGTTTTACTTCAAAACCCAAAGCCAAGTTTAAATCGTTCAATGGGTCATTATCATACATTAGTCTACATATAAATCTTGGTAAATTTGCATTATTATAGATTTTTTTTGAAACTTGTAAGCCACGTTAATTTCATTATCAGCATGTGAATCTTACCAATGTGACTTTAATAACATTGGTGCGTCGTAGAACTAAACCCATTATTTTCACTTCATATTCTTCGATAATGATGTATCAAAGTTTACTTCACTTTAATCGGTAGAGTTAATTAAGACATCTGCCATCTTTATTTGACATGCTACCACACAAAAATTGCTTAATTTATCTAATTGGTCTCATGGCAAAAAAATATGAAAAACATGGAAGTAAAACAAAACAGTACTCTATCAAAACTATGAAGCATCCGGTGTCGAGAAAGTAGTGATAATGATCATGAAACTCAATAAGAGAATGGATTCGTGAAGATGCAAAAAAAAAAAAAAAAAAAAATTACAACATAAACGACTGGAAAAATATCAACCACACAGATCGAAAGTTGTTTCACATATAACTCGAAACTAGCGCATTCAATCTAAGGAAAACTAACAAATATGTTTATACATTATTTCTTTTATTCATTACATAGTTGTTAGAAAATTTAATTTTTACAAAAGATCTCTAGTTCTATAACAAATACATCATCACGAACGGTCACTATGATACACCATCACGAACGGTCACTATGATACATCATCATCAGTATCGTATGAAGAAATCACCATAAACGGTTGATGAAATCGCAATAAATCCACCAACGCATTCAAGAGATACGTGAATTTGCCAGAAATGTACGAACGAACGAGCAGTGCATGATTGTAGAGATGAACCATGAGTTTAAATTGTAGATAGCAATGAAATGGAAGAAAATAGAGAGCCGTTTGATTAGAGATCCGAACCAAACTCCTCAAAATCTCCATTAAATCTTCCTCTTCATCTTCTCTTTACTTCTAACCATAGATCAATCAATTATTCTTATTTAAGACTATTACTATAAACAATTGAAGAGAAAACAGCGATGTGGAAGGATCTGTATATTTCTAAATTTGTCTTAATTTTTAAAAGTCGTTGGTAGAAGCAGAAAGTTACGGCCCACAGTCTTCTAGCCAGAAGCCCAATAATCGAAATAGCGTGCAACTCGTTGCTTCTGAAACAGCATGAGTTCCGAGTTATAGTACTATAAACGACATGATTTTTCAAGAAGTCAAACGACACGCCGTGCACATCTACGACACCGATACAACATTAAACGGCCCACCGTCCTTTGGTAATTTATTCAAATGGTGTCGTCGATTTTCAAAACAAAATGAAAACGGCACGTTGTACGCATCCAAACAAAGGAAACGACGCGCACGCATCAAATTCTGTAATGGCGTGTATGTGGGAAAACGGTATTTTTCAATCTGGACTATTAGACTATTTTCACCGTGCTCTACATGAATTTTAATATTTGATTTATTTTAATCCGAACTAAAATATAATTCAAATTTCAAACATGAACTATTCAGACAACACGCTGGTAAGCTAATTGATTACATTTACCTTAAACGATGAAAAATGATCATTTTCAACCTGAACTATTTTAAACGTTTGATTTTATACTCTAATTTGTTTTTTTAAGTATAAAGTTTATAAAACAAAAAATTTAAAATATATAAAAATAAGACTCTTCATTAATAAAAAGAAAATAAAGTAAAAATTTTTGATAGAGTCAAATAAAGATATGCACAAAATATCAGTTTTTAACTGAAAAACTTGTAAAAGCAAAGTTTTATATAATGATTCTAATAGTTTAATTGACCAACAATTTAATTGAAACTCAAATAATTAAAAAAAAAATCAAAATAAATAAATAACTATTAAGTTTAGGGCAATTCTCAAAAATACCACAAAAATAAATTTTGTTCCAAATATACCACTCCCTCCATTTCACAAAGAGTGTCATTTTAAGGCATTATTTTTGTTTCATAAAGAGTGTCATTTTGTATTTTCAATGCAGAATTTTGAATAAAATTCCAGTTTTAATCCTACTACTTTAATGTATTAATTAGAGAGAGAAATTTATTTAGTGTATTAACTAGGGGTATAATAGAATTTTTATGCCCCTAAAATCTAAACCCTAAATCCAAAATACTAAATCCAAATTTTAAATTATAAACCTTTAAACCTATTTGTGGTTTCACATCGACGTTATTAATTATATTTTATTGAAAATCAAATATATTTAATCACATTTTCAAAAAATAATTAGTTTTTTCTATTCCTATTTAAATGAAATGTAGACATATCAAACTCAAACTTTATATAATAAGATATCATAAAAAAACTAATTAATTAATCATATTTATTATTTTTAATGTATGAAATGGTATTAACTAAAGACTTTAGATACTATAAAAGAGATTTGACATATAAAAAAATGTAATTTTGTTTTATTTGGGTCAAAGAAAAATATGGATAATATGAACCATAATAATATGATAGCTATATTAAAGATTTTTGGACTGTAATAACTTATAGTACACACATTAAAAGCGCACATTTCATTTATAACCTCAATAATAAAGATTTTCATTTTTTATATATATTTTTTTAAAAAAATTATAAACTCTATAAAAAAAAAATCAAAAAATCAAACTGAGGTATAAAATCGCACGTTTAAAATAGTTTAGGTAGAAAATGGTTATTTCCATCATTTTAGTTACACGTAATCAACTAACTTGCCGGCGTGTGATATGCTCAAATTAAATCCCTAGAACTACTCTATCAATTAAGAGATCGATGCAGTACTTAGGGGTCGAATCCACAATGACTCAAGAATCTCACGATAGACTTTTTCGTTTCGAATTCAGCTAAGCGAGTATGAAATAAATTAAATAACAATGAAAATAATAATTAAAACGGTTTGTTTATCAGATGGAAAAAGCGTTAGGTCCAGAGAATTTCTGAGGAAATCAACTAATGAAGATCAATTAATTGGTTAAAATCAAATTACGAACAAGTTTCAGAACTCAAATCACTAATGTAAAATAAACCAACTTTCGTTGCGAGAATTAACTATGTTTAAACCTTAAGAAACCAAATTCCATTGCGAATCCTAAATTCTAAACAAGCATTAAGCGCAGATTCGATTTGTTCACAAATTATCTAATCCAAATTCCTTTGCAATTATCTAATTTGCTCACTCTAGGTTTTAATCAGATTATAAATCACACTGTCGTGCCAATTTAACAACCTAAGATCGAGATTCTAGGTGATCAATCCAGAACTAGCTTTAAGTGCAACCTAGGTGAAGAACTATCGACTCTGAATCCTAACCAATAAATCAATATATCATTCCATGAAATCCCTAATGAGAATCCCTAAACCTAACAAGGGATCTACTCGCACATATCAATTGAAATCAAAGACATGAATAAGATAGATATCATATAAATCAGAAAAGAGAAATAGAAACAGGGGTTCGAATTAATCCTCTCTCAAAGTTCTTCGTCAAAGCCAAAAGTTTGAATAGAAAAGAAAGCGTGTGTAAAAACTTGTGTAGAAAATAAAGTCTCCCCTCCAAAAGTGGCTTAAAATAAGTATATATAGGTCTAGGGTCGGATTTGGTGGAGTTTGGATGATTCTGGGGATAAAAAGGAAAGTCAGAATTTGCCTTTTTCATCTGGGAAGCAGATGGATCAATCCAGAATTTGATGGATCGATCTGGCTCGATCTACAAAATTTTTGTGCGCCAAATGTGTCTGGATGGATCGATCCAGATTTGGATGGATCGATCCAGATTTGGATGGATCGATCTAGCTTGTTCTGAAAAATTCATGCACGCCAGATGTGTCTGGATGGATCGATCCAAATTTGAATGGATCGATCTTTCTCCTTCTGCTCTCATCTCCTGCACATGCTTCTTCTGCTCATCAGATTGATATATTTTCGTTAAAAATGGCATAACTTTATAACAGTTGATCGGAATGACTTCAAACCACCTCCAAATGAAAGCTAACTCAAGTGGCTATTTTGTCTCCAAATTTCATCGTAATCCAATCAAGGAAAGCCTTTAAAATAACACCAGGTTTCCAAAGCTTCATCATGATCCCACATCTTCATAAGTCCAATTGCACCCAAAATACCGTGTTTTCTCCAAAATTGTAACGGCCCGACCGCCACCGTTCGTGGGTCCCACACCCTCTCTCGGCCCGTGGGCCCCACCTTCATCTGACGGTCAGTGCGTTAGTCCGGGAGGCTCGAAAGACTTGTTTACTGACCCTGCAAATCACCACGTGATCTTTCCCCGTGTTTTGTCCTCACTCACACGGTACTGGAAATGACTTCCCAGTAGGTCACCCATCCTGAAATTGCTCCAGCTCAAGCACGCTTAACTCTGGAGTTCTCTCAGGACAAGTGACCGAAAAGATAAGTGCACTTTGGTGATATAGGTAGCCAAATCAATTCTTATAAGCCTCTCCGCATGCACCACATATTTTCCAGAAATCGGGGTGTTACAATCACCCCGACTAACAGATCGCAACGTCCTCGTTGCGTACCAAAATCGTCACCCATGACAGTGTGAGTCTCACACTCGTCTGGGTTCGGCTCTGATACCACTTGTAACAGCCCGACCGCCACCGTTCGTGGGCCCCACGCCCTCTCTCGGCCCGTGGGCCCCACCTTTATCCGACGGTCGGTGCGTTAGTCCGGGAGGCTCGAAAGACTTGTTTACTGACCCTGCAAATCACCACGTGATCTTTCTCCGTGTTTTGTCCTCACTCACACGGTACTGGAAATGACTTCCCAGTAGGTCACCCATCCTGAAATTGCTCCAGCTCAAGCACGCTTAACTCTGGAGTTCTCTCAGGACCAGTGACCGAAAAGATAAATGCACTTTGGTGATATAGGTAGCCAAATCAATTCTTATAAGCCTCTCCGCATGCACCACATATTTTCCAGAAATCGGGGTGTTACAAAAATGACTTAAAACCTGTAAAGACTAGATAAAAGAAATAAAAGACTCTAAAAACACACTTTGACTCGATAAAACAACGAATATCATGGTTGAAAACCGGTGAAAACCATGATATATCAGCGTGTCGCCCAACTCAGCAAACCGTTAACGTTTTTTTTTTTTTGGCTCAAATGTAAATATCATTTAAGAAAATGAATAGTTTAGGTTACAAATTGTTATTAGAACAAGTTGATAAGCCTATGAATTTGATCCAATGGCAAAAAAAAAGGTAAAAACATCGAAACAAAATACAATCGGTACACCTTCAGACCTCTATGCTGTGAAGCAACAGTTCCCGAAAAAGTACGATAATGTTCTTGGAATCACCGTGCGAGTAAAAAAACGGGAAGTTAAAGCAGGAGAAGCAACTTGAAACGGTAGATGAATTGCCAACACGAGAAAGGAAAAACTTTCATCCGGTAGCCTGAGCTAAAGCCTTCGATCCAAAGGGCCAACAAGCGACACAACAAAGGTTGTCCTCAACACCCGTGAATGAAGTCCATCCAGCAAACTTTAGGGACCTAAGCGAAGACGGGACTACACTAGCCAAAAAAACAATGCGCTTAGAACCTCCACCAAAATCCTACCCTTCGAAATCAGCTACCGCTTAACTTTGCGACAATTGAAACTTTAGCCTTGCTAGGTCCTCCAAATTCGAAGTAGAATGCAACAAAAATCAATCTCGAAACCAAACCTAATCTAGCCACACTAACTAATCGATACTCAAAGCACTTAGAAAACAAGTAGCGCTGTCCTAACCCACACACTAAGCAAACAAAAAGAGGCGGAAAAATGCCGCAGATCAGATCTGAAGAATTAAACCCTCGGCGGCATTGGAGCTCACGCAGCCGCCGCGAAGCTGGTTTCACCAAACCCAGAAGACCAGCAAGATCAGTCGCAACTCGCCGACGGTTGGGACCACAAAGAACCAAATCTCGAACATCGAACACACTCAAAACCTTAAAGATGCAACACGGAACTACAACGCCGGCGGGGAGATCCTGTTCTTGGGGATCCGGATTCGCCTACAAATAGAGAGTCGTCGGGAACGATATTGAGCCGAGGAAGATGAGATTTCGTCACTGGAGAAGACCGAAACGAGGAACCGCACCGGTACGTAGAGATCTGAAACCTACATCACGCTTCGAAGCCCGAAATCGCCGGAGATGAGTCCTCTTGTTGCTAGGTGGTAGCAGCGAGGAGCGAACAAAGTAGAAAGGAGAAAAGGGATCTCACAGCGTCAGCGATCGGAGAGGCGACATTGAAACTCGACGGCGACGGCAAGGAGAAGAGGTATTAGGGAGAACTTCCTGATGAGAGAGAAGAGAGAAAACCTCAAACCAAACCGTTAACGTTGACTAATTCCGTTTAGGTCAATGTCATTTTTGGCACAAAGGAAACTAGTTCAGGTTGGGAATTTGAATTATATTTTAGTTCTGATTAAAATAAGCAAAATGTTAAAATTTATATATAAAAGAGTACGGTGAAAATAGCTCAAGTTGAAAAATACCGTTTTTCCGTGTATGTCGCCGACTTTGTAAATGGCACGCTGTTCTGAGTCGTAAACGACATTTTTCATAACTCTTTCTCTCCTTAATTAAAAAATGACCCGAAATGTTTTCCTAACGTTAAAAACAATTATTCATCTCAAATTTTGAATTGAAGCAATACCAACAAAAAGGGAGAAAAATGATCAAATTAAGAGTAGATATTTTTCTTTTTTTTTTAATTATAACACGAGTTTTTAATTTGTGGTACGTAATAAAAAAAGGATTCATAAGAAGTACTTGTCTAGAAAACATTATTCTCTAAAGATTTGGCTTATCGGCTGTTACATATGTTATACGCATAAGTATTAAAATACTCTATAAAAAATGTTGTATAGTATATACGTATGATCTTATCTTTAACCATAAGTAGGTACATGATGAAATTCCAAACTACCACACCTTTGTGGCTCACGAGTATCTCACTTTGAACAAACCAAACATTATGGAGGAGAAAAAGAAGAAACGGAGTAACCTTGTGATTCACGAGAAATCGCAAACCATTGTCTCTCATCCTAGAAAATAAAATAAAAAATATCTCATGCATGTGTCTACAAATCTTTAAAGCTTTATCTCTCTCTATTCTCTATCTCTGTCTCTGCTCTGTAGATTTGTTATGTTCGTTGTTGGTTCGTCTGCCAAGGAAGACAAATAATGGGTTGCTCTAGTTCGAGAACCATAACAGAAGGTACTCTCTCTCTCTCTCTTTCTCTCTAAATAAGACCAAAGATAAGACTTTTGATCACATGTATGTCAAGTAATCATGACTCAGACATCTAAGATCTAATGTTATCTTCTTCTTTGATTGTCCTTCGATATAAAGTTTGAAAATTGTAGATTTTTACAGGAGGGTTTCGTAGATTCACATTACACAACATTTGATCTAACTGCTCTGTGATGTGTGTGATGTGATTGTGTTTTGTAGGGAGAAAGGAAAAGATTCGAAGACCAAAATCATGGAAACATCCTCAACCGATATCAAGAGCTGAGCTCACACAGATGCGAGAGGAGTTTTGGGACACAGCTCCTCACTATGGAGGCAAGAAAGGTAATGGTGTCACATTTACTAAATCTGAAACTTTCAGAGATTTATATAACAAAAAGACTCAAATGTTAACTCTTTTTATTTCTCTCAATGTATATGTAAACAGAGATCTGGGATGCGTTACGAGCTGCAGCAGAAGAGGAGGATTTATCGCTTGGGCAAACCATAATTGAGAGTGCAGGTGTGATTGTTCAGAACACTGATCTCACCATTTGTTACGACGAGAAAGGTAAAATCGAAAATCGAAAATCGAAAAATAAAAAATATAATTCTTCTATAAGGTTTTGGTTAAGTAGTTGAGATAGTTAAATTTCTGCAGGTTCTAAGTACGAATTGCCTAAATACGTTCTAAGGGATCCTTCAAATTTGATCAGAACCAAATAAAGGTAAGAAGAAAGAAACGAGAAAAGCTCGTTTGTGTATGTTTGTTTTCTCAAGGAACCATGTGTTTAACTAAGTTGTGTTTTTCTTGTTTGGATTTGTCATGTGTGAGACTCTTGCTTATGTGAGGAGTGAAATGGATATTACTACAAAGTCCATAAAATTCTTTTATAGTTTTTCCATAAAGAAGCTTTAATATAAAAAAAAAAAGAGTATTGAGACTCATACCAAATACTATAATCTTAACAATAATTGTAATTTACTTCTATCTTGTTGCTCTAGATTCGTCACCTTTTTTTTATGTAATTCAATATGGAAAAATTATAAAGAATTTAATGGAAATCCTAAAGATAAACTCTGCACTGAATTAAGATAAATCATACAGTTAAAAACAAAGATAAGATAACAAATGATTCCATGATTTTACCTCATTAGTGGTTACTACCCAAAAGAGACCATTACACTTAAATCCAAAAGCTTTGTGGGTGAGCCAAAACGTTGAACAATGAACCGGAAGTTGAGTCCGGTTATCATCAAAAACCAAACAAGCTTTTTAATACCGGAAACTGAAACATAGATCTCTAGCCGGAGTTATAAGTCGCGGTTAAGGTTATTTACCGATGTGAGTCAGAATCCGATTAATCAGAACTTCTTTCTTCCCGACGACGGAAAGATTGTTGGCAGTCAAATATGTCTTCAGCTCGACAACAGTCAAGTCCTTCAGCTAAACAAAAGAAAACAAAACACGAAGGTAATTTGTTTTTATGTAGAGAGATATAAAAAGCAATGAAACAAAACGTTGTTGAAATCATTAAGCAAATATCTAAAAGGGATAATATAAATCAATGTTAAGAATGTTGCTTTCACCTTTCCGGTTTTTGCAAGCTCTATAAAGTCATAGTTTCCTTCATCTGCGATACCGGCTTTTCGCTTTCTTGATTTCTCCTTTGGCCCTGAGTCACTTTCTTCATCAGAGTCATCACCGTAAATCGACTGCTTAAATTCTTCTATTGCTTTTACAACTGCAGGTCTGCAAACAAAAGGGCTCACTCTATAAGATCCCAACTTTTTTTTTTTTTTTGCTCGTCTGGAATCATAAACAGAGTTTTAAAAAAATTTGTTGCAACCTATTCATTCCTTCTTCGTCAGGAAGCGTCTCGTCTCTAGTTTCACGAACGTCGTCTTCATCCAGTGCGATGGCTTGCAAGATCGCGTAGTGTCTCTGTAAAGCTGCAACAAAGAGAGACTTCAATTTCTATATATTAATGGTTTTCAAAATCAAGCAGCTCAGAATAACTACTAGATTCAAGACTATTGTTGAACATACCGGGATTAGCAAATTGGCAAACTGAAAAGTCTTTTAACTCTAGACGTCGCATTAGAGCTGATGCCTTTTTAAGCTGATCATCTGATGCTCGAGGAACAGCTACACCAGGTTTTGAATGCAACTGGCCAAAATATCCACCAACTAGTCAAAATTTAACATACAAGCATAATGTTGGAACCAAGTAACTTTTCAAAAGCTTTTCTTCCTTGCCTCTTCGATATCTCTAATATCATTAGCATATGGAAGATATATCATGTTCATCCCTGGTGGCTCCACCTGACCACCATCACTTTCGATTTCATCCTGTTTGGGTTTAGAAAAAAATACTTGAGTAGGTTGTTGAGCAAAAGCACAAATCCTAACAGGAAATTCAACTAAGGAGGAAAAATGGAAATGAAAGACTCCTAAATCAAAAATCAAGATGAAGTATAGTTGTGGAAGAAAGATCATATAGTAGTTTTCTCACCTGAGCGACAAGCGCAACCAATCTTGGAGGTGTAGTACTGCCATAAAATGCAACAGCAAAACTGCAACATAAGAGGATACAGTGATTATAAGGTTAGTATAGCAGAGCAAGTGCTAGATTATGAACGACTGTCTAAAATCCAGAAGTTATATTCAACTTCGACATCATAGAATTTATATATTAATGTGCTTACCGTCCTAGCTGTATCATGGATCTATGCAAGGCAATGAATGCACGAGTGCTCCCTATTACTTCCTGCATCAGTTAGCTATCAAAAGTAAGAATTTCCATGATACAAGATCGATGTGGTAAAAAACATGCAATTCAAGTCACTTTCTTCAAAACCTTCTCAGTAAAGTGCCAACATAAGATTAATAACTCTGAAACTTAAGATGATAGAGTTTGGTCAATATCTGAAGCTCCCTACTCATAGGACATCATTTTGAGGGGAGAAAAGTGTGTGCAACTAAAAAGAACTGAAAATAGTGTTCGTAGGAAACAAAAAAAAGGAAATAAAAACAATTTAGCTATATAGGGTCATGAAGACTCTACACTTCAGAGAACTTTCAAAATTGGAAAAACAATTTCAGCGCCAAATAGAAATTATTTGCTCTTCCAAGTTCCAAAAATTATGAACAACTACAGGAGAATTAGCAGCAGCCATAGGATAAATGAGAAGCGGGTAACCTTATCACTTGGATAGAGAAATGTAGAAGGCTTCAAATTGTGATAATCTTTGAGGCAACTAAGTGGCTTGAACCCCAGAAGTCTTAAGTGTCCAGTTGAGATTCTTTTTAGTTGTGATAGCTCTCCTGTTGTAAACATGATATTCTGACTAGAAAGGAAAATGAAAAAATTAGAGCCAACTCCTACTGGACAAAAAGAGTGTTGGCACAAAAAAGACTTCAGTTATCGAGTGAAATTTAAACTTCATGATTGCTATAAGAGACTCACAATTTTTAGGCCTTAGTTTTCTTTTCTCTCGTAATCTCTTCCTATGGAATTTATTTTTGCAATGATATTGAAAATAGACATATTTAACAGGAAACTACCATTGCTTCTTTGCTATCAGAGGCTTACTTTATGTAAGGCTGAATCCGTTGTATAGGTTCTTGCATTATCGCTCCAGTGTCCGTACAGATATATGATCTTTCCACCTGCAGACAAGCCCACACATGGTGTTTCAAACCCAGAACATACATCTAGGATTTATTTTAAAAAAAAAAAAAAAAAAAACATACATCTAGGAAAGATAGATCTGATAGACACCAACATTAATGTCAAGTAAAATTCTTGATTCATGACAAAAAAGTGACAGATTTGATCCAAAAACAAAGGTGTTCACTTGTAATGGAAGTTAAAAACAAAAAAAAAAGACGAGTCAAGGCAAATACTTTCAATTAAATTCGAGCATATCTGTCAAATTACCTTCACTGGAAGATTAGTAGTAGAGTCAAGCCAGGTTATGGTGCCAGGAATAGACGGACGGAGTAAAGCATAACCATTTAATTCAATAGACAGACCATCACAGATCACAAACGTAATTCTTTTTGCTATTCTCTTGGCAAGTACACGCTTCTTCAGTTGGTCCTTCATGTCCTCCAATCTGACAATAGATACATTTAAGCAAAAAAATTACAACTAACTGCGTGAATCCCTATAAAGCCAAATTCAAAATAAAGAGACAAATTACAAAGTGGTGCTTTTGAAGTCTTGAAACTTCTAAAAAAAAACCATCACTGCTTCTGTCTGAGTGTAGTTCTATGATACTATAAGCAACGGAATGACAAAGACATATAATGAATTTCAACAGGCACGAATGAAAAAACATACTTCTGTCCAACTGATGGCATGAACTCCGTAAGTTCATCACTGTTTAAGCCAATCAAATCCTGGAAATAAAAAATTTAAGATTAAAAATGCATGTCAAGCCCCCCAGGTTTGTGAGGTCAACTCAAGAATTAGATGGTTAAGAGATTAACCTTGTAGAACAGAGTTATATCGAATTGCTTGTCAGGGTGACTGAGGGGAAGAAGCTCGATTGAGATGCCAAGGTCTTGTGCATCCTGGAATAACCAAAAAGCAGAAAAAGTTAAACCAACTAGTCCTTCTATAATTTGATTACCAAGAAGCTCCTTTGGATAGATTTCATTAGGGTTGGAAGTAAACTACCTTAGCTCTCTGCAATGTAGTCCTCGTCATATCCTCTTTTACAGAAATCCTCATACTCCCAAAAGGATCATCTTCATTAGTGAATAAAAATATGCGCTTATCTGTTGTCTTTGAAGATCTAAATAAGTTTTTGTTACAGAATATTACGAACATAGTGATCAGATTACAGACCAAATTGTAATGCATATCATAAACTTGGCACCAAATCAATAAATGAAATTACATCGTTACCCTTTGCGCAGTAGTGCTTGTGCAACCCAGAGAGCACTATAAAGGGAATTCTCCCGAGAATCTGAGACTATACCATTTTGACTGCCAATATCCTTAACAAATGATTCTGCATCCAAAATATACAATTTTTACCTTTTCCCTTATATATTTTTTGTGTACGCAAACACATACATATACGACGACGACCAAACAACAAAGTAAATAACTCTTTTTCGACAGACTACTACACTCTTCAATCTTTGAATCAGTCTAAGATCTACCATTGAGATCTCAGGCGCTATAAGCTTGCTCAACCGTTCTACATTTTAATTCTAACATGTATTATGTCTTTGCTTACTAAAGTGATTGCTAAGAAAGGGATTCGAAACTCTAAATTAACACAATAACGTACTAGAGCATAACAAAAGGTTAAGACTTCTATGATACAAGGGTAAATAAAAATGTCTCCGGCACCAACCTTCTATGAGATCGAAATCCTTAATCAGCCTCGCTGTTGGCCGGTCAATACACTCTCTTTCTGGAACATTAAATACATAGACACCATTTAGGTCCTGAAGATTCTTCTTTTCACGCTGCAAGTGACAACAAAATTGCAGAAAACAAATAAGTGAAAAGAGAAAGAAAACAGTACAACTCGTTTCACCAAGCAACTTACAGTGTTAAAGAAGCATATTGATATTTCATCGTTTGACCGATTGATAATATGAGACTTGAGTGACTGAGCAATGCAACTAACAGCAATGTGAAAATGACTTTCTTGTTTGTCATCTTCCTGTCAACATCAGTATGATTACAAAGTTAAAGCATCGATTACAATTATAAAAATGGAAATGTGTCAAGTTTGGAGCCTATCCAACAAATTTTCAAACAATCAACATAAAAATTTGATTTCATAATCTTCTTTCTATACTCACAGAGAGGCAAGTAGAGTTGAACATTTTGGGAGAAGCGTCGATTAGATAGACTACAAATTCTTTGGAAGCCTCTTTTTCCTGCGACACGAACATACAAAAAACACTCAATAACCAGGAGTATAAATTAGGGTTTCATTTTTTTGCTTTTGATCTAAAAACTCCCAGGAGAAGAAGAAAACCAGGTCAAACCTGGAAAAATTCGCTTTCTGGGTCTTCATCTTCATCTCTGAAAACATCATCTGGGTCTAATTCCATCTCCTCACAAGAACACGAACAGCCAGTGATAGAGAGATTGAGTCAGAAAAAACAAAAAAAAGGCTGTTTCTTTCTCCGGAAAACCTCAAATATTTTGTCAAAAAAGGGTCACAGAGGTTTTAGCAAGAACAATGCCATTAGTGTTTTTTCTTTTTTCTCTCCAACGTGAATCTTTTTGGGCCTCATCGTGAAGCTGTTTCAGCAGTTGGGCTATAACGCGAGGCTTTTTGGAATTGGGCCCAAAACAAACATGGAGCAAATACGTTATATAAAAACAAAATTATTATGATACTTAAAGAGAAATTGTTTTAAACAACTAATTAAAAAAAGATAATTAACCTTCATACTAAAACTATAATAAGAAGAAACATAATATTTTAAATAAATTAACAGACAAAATTTCATCAATAATTTCTTTCATTTGTGGTTTTCTTTTGTTTGAATATATCTAAACAATGAATGTATCCGCGTGACAGAAAAATTGTGTAATCATTTGAAAAAAAAGTGATGTATTTGTAGAATTGTGTGGTTAAGTTAGAAAGTTAAACATTGATGTATTCGTACGTATAACGTATGTTATTAACAAATACTAGTATATGCTTTCTTCTCGTCTTGAAAATGCCAATAAAGTGGTCAAATTTCAAAAACTTTACTGAATAAAGTCATGTTAAAATTAAGACGCACATGTTTTTTTTTTTTTTTGATATAAAGGGATTTCAGTTAAAATGCAAGTTAAATATTACAAGGATATGATTTTATGGTCACATAGTATGAAAAAGTAGTTTGAAAGTGAATGGAAAAGCAAACACTTGAGCTTCTAATTTAGCAATAGAAGCTAAAGAGAGTATACGGGAGGAGCTAGAGTAGTAAAAGCTCACTATAGATGTTTAGATAGGTTTTCCACGATCGTCATAGCTTCCACGATCACGGTTTTGACGACCACCTATCTTTGTCCATTACAATTCTTGCATTTTTTGGGTTGGCTTATTAGTCTTTCCCTCGGAATCTTTGTGCAAGTACATCAATGTACAAAGGTAGGTGGTCGCACATGTTAATGACGCACATGTTAATGAGCTAATTGTTGGAAATATAAATATGAGAAAACTACATACATATAAATAAAAATGGTTAAAGAGATTTTGATATTTTACTGGATAAAGTCGTAGTAAAAGATACATGTTAGTTAGCTAACTGTTTGGAAATATGAGTATGAGAAAACGATATGAATAAATTGAGTATTTACAAAATCAATGCCAAACGATTAAATTTAATTACTTATTGAATAAAATCATATTGCAAGATACACATGTTATAAATGAGCTTTTGTTGGAGATATGATCGTATGAGAATATAAATAAATAAGGTTACCAAAATAAATAAAAAGGATGTAAATAAACTGACATATGTTTTTACAGATTGATGCCAGATGGTAAAAATTAAGAGTAAATCTTCCACTTTATTGGAGAAAAAACTATAGGTACACCTGTCAATGGGCCACTGGTTGATATTATAGATTGAACTAAAATTCAAAAATTCTCTACAAAAATATTACCAAATAAAGAATATTTTGAATTCAGAATGTAATACACAATCTATAGAAATTCGAGTAAGTTTTGGATTTCAGTTTTTGCTTTTATCCCAATTTTATCTAAGATATTAGTGAAATCCAAAACATTAAAAGAAAAACGTGTACACATTAGATTTCATGACTTTTTTGGAAGAAAATTAGCAAGATAAAGAAGATTGAAAGGTCCTATCTTCTAATGATATGCACAAGAAAAGATTAGACCATATAACTATAATTATATTCCACCCAAAAAGTTGGATCTTACATTTCCTATAAATTTGCAGGAAGACAAGAACAATCTTCTCACTCTCTCCATCTCATTGTTGATAATTTTCTGGTAAACAAAATACATACATTGCAATCTTTGTAAACCAGTTTTACAAATCCGACCATATATCAGTTTTTATCAAATACAAAAAAGTGTTTATAAATTTTCTTGTTCGTTTAGCCAAATTTAATTTATTATTAGAATTATATTTTAGTTACCTATTATTATTATTATTATTATAATTTTCACATCTATTCAATTAATCGATTACATTTGTGCATTAAAAGTTTGTATTTTCATTTCTAATTAATATTTTTTCACACTATTTTGTTTTGTATTTTGCGAAAAATGATTAAACTAATGTAACAGAAATAAATTGTTGAAATAAAAACTAACAAAAGAATATCATAGTTTTATTCCACCAATCTGTTATTACGTCCTTACATAATATTTATTCAGCTTCTTTACATAGATTGACTTGCTTTGAAAAAACAAAAATGTGCAGACCATTAATTGGTTTTACAAGCTAATTTACAAGACTTGAAATTAAGAAGATGATGGCTTATGATGAAGCATGTGGTGAAAGGCCAAGATTGCTTGTGGTGGCTAACCGGCTTCCGGTTTCTGCAAAGAGAACCGGAGAAAATTCTTGGTCTCTGGAAATGAGTCCTGGTGGTTTAGTCAGTGGTCTTCTAGGTAAGTGATCACAAATATATATACAAATCTAATTACTTATAGAAACAATTTAATAATAATGTTTTATTGGTGTGATCTCGTGAAGGTGTGACAGCTCAATTTGATACCAAATGGGTTGGATGGCCTGGAGTTGATGTGTATGATGAAGTTGGGAAAAAAGCACTCTCTAAATCTCTAGCTGAGATGGTACGGACTTGAAACTAATCGGTTTATATCAAAGTATATATGTTAGAAATTTCACATTTTCATATTAAAAAAAAAGGATAGAATCTTAATAAATAAGCTGGTCAATTTTGTTTTGAGATGGAAACTCATGAACTTTTCACATATCCGATGATCACTCTCACTTTTTTCTACAATTGCAGAAGTGTATCCCTGTGTTCCTTGAAGAGGTTTTTGATCAATACTACAATGGTTATTGCAATGGCATTTTGTGGCCAACTCTTCATCACATGGGACTTCCACAAGGAGATCATAATGATACAAGCAAAACTTTCCAAACACAATATGATGCATACAAGAAAGCAAACCGAATGTTTCTTGATGTCATAATAGAGAACTATGAAGAAGGAGATATTGTTTGGTGCCATGATTATCATCTCATGTTTCTTCCTCAATACCTTAAAGAATACAACAACAAAATCAAAGTTGGATGGTTTCTCCATTCACCATTTCCTTCCTCTGAGGTCTACAAAACATTGCCTTCGCGAGCAGAACTTCTTCGTGCGGTTCTTGCAGCTGATTTACTTGGGTAAACTTAAACTCCAATTAACAATGTCATACATGATTAGGAATCATTTGATTTGGATCAAAAAAAGTTTATGATTTTTATATGTTGTTTTCAGTTTCCACACATATGATTTTGCAAGACATTTTGTGAGTACATGCACTCGAATTCTTGGAGTACAAGGAACTCATGAAGGAGTTGTGGATCAAGGCAGAGTCACTCGAGTAGCTGTTGTATGACTTCATATTCAAATCTTCAACATCTTTTTTACATTGTTTCTCTATAACTTAAATCATTAATCTTTCTGTTATTTTATTTGTATTTTCAGTTTCCCATTGGAATAGATCCCGATCGGTTTATTAGAACATGTAAGCTCCCTGAAGTCATACAACAAATGAATGAGCTTAAAGCGAGATTTGCTGGCAAAAAGGTAACACATTTACTTACAGCCTTTTGGATAATAATTAATCAGAAAGAAAATATTTTTTACATGATAACTTTTGTGTTCATATAGGTGTTATTAGGTGTTGATCGTCTTGATATGATCAAAGGGATTCCACAAAAGTTTCTTGGATTTGAGAAATTTTTAGAAGAAAATCCGGATTGGCGCGATAAAGTTGTACTAGTGCAAATTGCAGTGCCAACAAGAAATGGTGTCCCTGAATGTAAAAGCTTTTATATTCTATTATGCTTTTAAATTAGATAATATTGATATTCAGTTCTCTGATGAGATTGTGTTTTGTGTTTTATTTACAGATCGAAAGGTCAAAAACCAAGTTCATGAACTCGTTGGACGCATTAACGGTCGTTTTGGTTCTGTCTTTTCTCTGCCAATTCATCACCTGGTTTGTTTGTTTTCTCTATCTTTTCATATTTTCATGATTTAATATTTTCTTCATTGTTTCTTGATAGAGTTTTCCCTCATTTTCTCTGTTAGGATTGTTCTGTTGACTTCAATTATTTATGTGCACTTTACGCGATTGCGGGTAATTAATTTCCTTCACTGATTGATCATTGATTTGGTTACATATCTTCTTTGATGAGTTTAATTTTTTTTTCTTTAGATGTAATGCTTGTAACATCTTTGAGAGATGGAATGAATCTTGTTAGTTATGAATTTGTTGCTTGCCAAGAGGCCAAAAAAGGAGTTCTTGTTCTCAGTGAGGTAACAAAAATAATTGCACTTTTAAATTTTAATGTTAACATTGAGTCTAAAAATAATGCTTTAGATTAATGACTTTACATGAAATTTATACAGTTTGCAGGTGCTGGACAGTCTCTTGGTGCTGGAGCTATTCTTGTAAATCCTTGGAATGTTACAGAAGTTTCTTCTGCCATTAAAGAAGCTCTAAATATGTCAGCTGAAGAAAGGGAAAAGAGATATAGAGTTAATTCTCAGTTTGTGAAAACTCATTCTGCTAAAAAATGGGGAGATGATTTCATGAGGTATATATATTTTAATTATTTTTTGAAAAAAAATATTTCTTTTATGTAAAATCCAGATTTTTTAAGCCAAGATTTTGTTTATCTCTGTGCAGTGAACTCAATGACACTTTCATCGAATCTGAGATGCAAATTAGGAAAATCCCACATGTACTTCCACAACAAGATGTGATTCAACGATATTCGCAGTCTAACAATAGACTGATAATCCTGGTAATTAAGCTAGCTTTGGGAGATTTTAATCTAATTTTTAATTTCATAGTTAAATTAATAAACTGTGAAATATGTTTTCACTTGCTTTTCAGGGTTTCTCTGGAACACTCACTGAGCCAATGAATAGTGAAAGTAAGGAAATGGATCTTAAACTAAACCCAGAGCTAAAAGGAACACTAAAAGCATTGTGCAATGATCCAAAAACAACTGTAGTTGTATTGAGTAGAAGTGGCAGAAACATTTTGGATAAAGTAATTATTAATGTCTTTCTTATTCTTCATCTTTGCTTATGAATATATTATTTTCTCACTGATTTGGTACTTACAAACCAGAACTTTGGAGAGTATAAAATATGGCTGGCTGCGGAAAACGGAATGTTCCTAAAGCATACTACTGGAGAATGGGTGACATTTATGCCTGAAAACATGAACCTCAATTGGGTCGATGGTGCAAAGGTTAGTAATTTCTGTTAAAAATCAAACACTTGATGATCATTCCTTTACATCTTTCTATGGGTTGATAATTTTTTCCATTGTAGAATGTTTTTAAGTACTTCACTGATCGAACTCCAAGATCCTTCTTCGAAGCAAGCGAGACTTCGCTTGTATGGAATTACAAATATGCAGGTGATTTAGATTTGTTTCTTGGATAGTCTTTTTTGTTTTTTTTGCTTCCACACACTTTAATCTTTTTGTTAAAATTTCCATTTTCTTAACTCTTTTTGTAAGATGCTGAATTTGGGAAAGCACAAGCAAGAGACATGTTACAATACTTATGGGCAGGACCAATCTCTAATGCATCGGTTGATATTGTTCGAGGAAACCATTCTGTTGAAATCCATGCGATGGGTGAGACTAAGGTAAATAAACGTTTCTCATTTCTTGACCTCGTCTTATACAAGATTCGATATAAGACATTGATGCAAATTGGTTTTTAAGTCTTCTATATATGTTCTTTCTTTGTTTCTTAGGGGGCAGCTATTGGTCGTATTTTGGGAGAATTAGTGCATAGAAAATCTATGATTACACCAATTGATTTCGTCTTTTGCAGTGGTTACTTCTTGGAGAAGGTAAATCTTATATTATTATATAAACACTAATCAGAATTTAGATTTTATCCATTTGGCTTTTTGATGCAAATGGGTCGATATATGTTACAGGACGAAGACATTTACACATTCTTCGAATCAGAAATCTTGTCGTCCAAGTTATCTCATGAAACAAGGTCAAAGTCTTGCTCAATTAATCACTCCCTAAAGAAGAAGAAGGTTTCATCGAACGGTCTTGACCTCAGGAAAGAGAACTACTTCTCCGCAGTCATTGGACAATCGCACACGAAAGCTCAATATTTCATTGACTCATCTCACGATGTTGTGGACTTTCTCCACAAGCTCGCAGTTGCAGATGCAACAACAACAATGACTGACTCATTTTCTGATAGCGAAGTATATCAGAATCGCAATGCAAACGCAAATTCGAAGAAACGCTGGATTAATTCTGTCAGGAGAAAGGAATTGGCAATTGGAGACACTGAGCTAATCGACATGTAAACAAAAAAAATGTAGGTCTTGGATTTAACCGTTTGTAAACCTTATTAGGTCTTGAATTTGTGATATTATCAGCAAGTAATACAAAAATCTAGTATGATACAAATTTAAAGTATCAATTACAAGTAATACAAAAATCTAGTATGATACAAATTTAAAGTATCAATTACAAACAAACAAAAAATGATTTCATTATTTTCTTTTATACTCGCAGAGAGGCCAAGTAGGTCTGAACATTTTGGGAGAAGCTTCTACAATTAGATAGACTACAAATTGGTTAAGAATCCAAAGAAGCTTCTACAATTAGATAGACTACAAATTGGTTAAGAATACAAATTCTTTGGAAGCCTCTTTTACACAAACAGACAAAAACACTCAAAATAAATTAGGGTTTTATATTTTGCTTTGTTTAAAACTCCCAGAAGAAAACCTACCTTAGCTTTTTGAAGTTGTAGAATAAACCTCTAAGTTATTGAAAATCTCAAATCAAACACTGGAATCATGCATCTAATGCACGTCGACGTTAATGAGTTGATATGTTACTTTCTACATTTGTGGTTCCAAACTTATTATTCGACCGATTCACCCAAAAAAAACTATATTAATAGGTACACTTGTTAATGGGCCGGTTGGAAATATAGACTTTAATTAAAATTCAACATTTCTCTACAAAAAAATATCATCAAATAAAGAATATTTGAATTCAGAATGTAACACATAATTTATAGAAATTCAAATAAGTTTCGAATTTCTCAAATTTTACATTTAGACAACTATATATTACCACTATATAGTTGGAGTTCTTATCACAATATATATGTCCAAGATATTAGTGAAAACCAAAACATAAAAAGATAATGTACATATTAGACTTCATGACATTTTGGGAAGAAAATTACCAAGGTAAAATTGAAAGGATATATACTAGAGAGGATTAGGCCACATAACTAGAAGATTAAACTTATTGATTAAATTCATTTTGGAAGATACACATTGTTGCAAATATGAGTACGAGGATATAAATAAACTGACATATGTTTTTATAGATTGATGCCAGATGGTTAAAATTAAGAGTAAATCTAAAAGAAACTCCACTATATTGGGAAAACTGTTAATGAGCCACTGATAGATTTGAATTAATATTCAGAAGTTCTCTACAAAATAATTTCGAATTTCTCAAATTTGTATTTAGAAAAATATTGATTACCACTAGATAGTTGGAGTTTTATCCCAATTTATCTAAGATCTTACATATTAGATTTCCTGACTTTTTGGAATAAAATTAGCAAGATAAAAAAGATTGAAAGGTAATTAATATCTTTTTAATGAAATGTACAAGAAAAGATTAGACCATATAACTAAAATATATATATTCCTATAAATTTGCAGGAAGACAAGAACAATCCTCTCACACTCTCCATCTCATTGTTGAAAATTTTCTGGTAAACAAAATGCATACATTTGCAATCTTTGTAAACCAGTTTTACAAATCCGTCCATATCAGTTTTTTATCAAATAGAAAAGTGTTTAAAATTTTTCTTGTTTGTTTAGCAAAACTTAATTTATTATTAGAATTCTCTTTTTATTACCTACTTTTATATTATTACTAGGCCAATACCCGCGCATACGCGCGGTTTTTTTTAATAAAAATTTAAAGTTGAACAAAATTTCCATCCTGTCTTGGTTCATCGCATTCCATCTCTTTCTTATCTTGAATTTCCATTTTATACAGAAATACATTCCCGTATAAATAAATTTTTTGATTTTTATTTGGAAACGGAACGGAAAACAAAATTTTCGAAATCTCATTTGGGACAAATTTTACAAGTAATATTATATAAATAATTGAACATGTATTTTTTTTTTTTTGTCAAGTCATTACATTATGCAAATTGAGAAATTACATAGTCACGGAAAAAAATACCAATTAGCCAATGCGGAGGATAAATACAATTTGAGTAGAAAAAAACATTCAAAATGCTATGTTTTGCAAGTGTATATGCAGCGACATTTTAACACATCTTTAAATGGTAAAATTAACAGCTCTGGTTTTTTCTGACCAAAAACTAATATCTTGACATATGTTTTCCATACTTATATCCCGAAAAGAGTCATGCATAATATTTATCTGAACTTATCAATCTTCTTCAAAAATTTCTTATAGAAAACCATGAAATATACACTATTTTCTGACAAAAAACTAATATCTTGACATATGCTTTTCATACTTATATCCGAAAAGAGCTATGAAATATTTATCAGAACTTATCAATCTTTTTCAAAAATTTCTTATAGAAAACCATGAAATATACACTTTGTATAGTGATAAATATAGCATTTCCTTCTGCCTCTAAAGACGATATTGTAGAGCTCAAATTCATTGGTCTCCTATATTTTGAGATCCCGTCATAATTCCGGACAATCCATCCAGCAACGACTTGTTGTGTTGCGAAATTTAAAGATGTGTCGAAATTATATTTTACCCATCCAAAATGTGGTCGAATAAAATTGAATATGTATCTTCTAATAATAGAAAAGACAAAATATTACACACAAACATTATCTTTATTTGTTATTTTCATTAAATGTAACAAAGTTATTAATTTTTATATTTTTATATTATGTAAAATAATAATTAATTTATATGAATTTTATTATTATCATATTTGTTTATATTTTTGAGAATTATCGTTTCGTCTCGCCCCATCCTATTTTTGTGCCGAACTTTAAATGTAACATAAATGGAACAACTATTTTACTTCTCTAATTTTCGTCACGTTTCCGTTTTCGCAAAATTCCGTCCCGAATTCATGTTTTCTACCTCTATAAAAATATCAAAAAATTTATTTATAACTAATATAAACTTGATGGTTAATATATACTAATGAATAACAAAACCATTGAATGTAGAAAAATAATTTGCATATAAATATAAGAAAAATATGACCAATTGGAGAATAAATTTCACAAAAGAAGAAAATGAATAGGTAAATTAAGTTAAACTTAATATTATTTAATTGTATTAAATTTATATTTTTATGGCACTATATTATTTATTATTTTATGTTTATAAGTTTTAATTTAAATTTGAATTTATTTAAATTTATATTTACAATTAATATAAGGACACGTGTCACTTTCTCTACATGCCACGTGTCATATAGATGGAGAGGATTAACCTCATTTCATATAGTAGATTCTGGACATTTATTCAATTAGTCTGACCATATGATCAGCTTTTATCAAATAAAAAGAGTTTATAGTTTTCTTGTTTGTTTTAACAAAGATTTAACTATCCTTAAAAAAAAACAAATTATCTATTTTAGATTTTTTTTTTTACATTTATTCAATTAAATGTTCATATCTGTACATGAAGAAGCTTTTAGTTCACAATTTTTTTTTCATACTGCATGTTTTCCATTTTGTAAAAGAAAAAAAGAATAAACGTTGAAACAAAAAACAAGTTATTATTAATATAAAACTAACAAAATCATACCATAATAGTTTCTTCCACAAAAGTTTGTGAGTTTCTCTGTTTCTCGACATCATATTTAGTTTAATTCATACCAAAAAAAATTGTTATTGTTATGTTTATTGCGTCCTTAGATGATATTTACTCAGCTTCTTTACATAGCCTGACTTGCTTTGAAAACAAAAATGTGCAGATTGTTAAATGGCTAATGATGAAGCATGTGGTGAAAGGCCAAGACTCCTTGTGGTGGCTAACCGGCTTCCGGTTTCTGCAAAGAAAACCAGAGAAAATTCTTGGTCTCTGGAAATGAGTCCTGGTGGCAAATTTAATCTTCTAGGTATGTCACATATATAAAATTTAACACAGTTTGATAATAATGTTATAATATTTGATGTGATCTCTTGAAGGCGGTGTGACTGCTGAATTTGATACCAAATGGGTTGGATGGCCTGGATTTGATGTGTATAGTGAAGTTGAAAAAATTGCACGCTCTAAATCTCTAGCTGAAATGGTACGAATTTGATCTAAATATGTCCATGTTTATATTGAAATATTAGTGGTTAGGAATCTTACATTGATCGATTTTGAGTTTGAAGCTCATCACCTTTTCACATATATCTGATGATTACTCTCTCGTTTTAATTGTTTTGTTATTTCTACTTGCAGAATTGTATCCCTGTGTTCCTTAATGAGGTTTTTGATCAATATTACATTGGTTATAGCAATGGTATTTTGTGGCCAATTCTTCATCACATGGTAGACCTGGGCACGGATCGGATATCCTAAAAAAATCCGGTATCCGCGTTCCGCTCCGTTCTGATCGGATAGTTGATTTTATGATCCGCTCCGATCCAGTAATTTTCGGATATCCGAACTTTTTTTAGGTATTCGCGGATATCCGATTCGATCCGTCAAAAATCGAATATCCGAAAAAAAATTAGATATCCGCGGATATCCGATCCGATCCGTTAAAAATACTTTGAAAACTCAAAATTCTAAAAAAAATAGGTACATAGCGTTAAAGTATGTTAATATTATCTTCAAAATAAGTTCTAACAAAACTAAACATTCATAATCATGACTTTTAAAATAAGATGTTAAGATAAACATCTTAACACCAAAACATAAGGTTCTCAATTTTAACATTTTTAATATTATTTAATTATTATTTATTTATTTATTATTTAATCATAATAAAAATTAAGTATTTAGTGAGGATAAGTGGTTCCAGTACAATTCTTTTCGGTTGTAAATCTATAATAACAAAAAAATAGCAAATTATATACATTAGAATATATGTTACTTTATATAAATGATATATATATATAATACGTCAATGCGGATCGAAGCGGATATCGGTATTTTTTTTAATAATATTTGCGATTTGCTTTGTTTTTTGCGGATACCACATTTAAGTATTTGCTTTGCTCCAAAACTTTTCGGATATTCGGATTTTTCGGTTCGGATCAAGCGAATAGCGAATCGAATCGGATTTAGCGGATTTTTTGCCCAGCCCTATCACATGGGACTTCCACAAGAAGATCATGATGACACAAACAAAACTTTTCAAACACAATATGATGCATACAAGAAAGCAAATCGAATGTTTCTTGATGTCATAATAGATAACTATGAAGAAGGAGATATTATTTGGTGCCAAGATTATCATCTCATGTTTCTTCCTCAATATCTTAAAGAATACAACAATAAAATCAAAGTTGGGTGGTTTCTCCATTCACCATTTCCTTCCTCGGAGGTCTACAAAACATTGCCCTCGCGATCAGATCTTCTTCGTTCGGTTCTTACAGCTGATTTACTTGGGTAAATTTAGACTCTTTAACAATCTTATATATGTTTAGGAATCGTTTGATTTGAATCAAATGAGTTTATGATTTTTATATGTTCTTTCAGTTTCCACACATATGATTTTGTAAGAAATTTTGTGAGTACATGCACTCGAATTCTTGGAGTTGAAGGAACACATGAAGGAGTTGTGGATCAAGGCAGAGTCACTCGAGTAGTTGTTGTATGACTTCATATTCAAATCTTTCAACATCATTTCTCTATAACTTTAAATCATCACATCATAACAATAATTAATCTCTCTGTTTTCTTTTCTTTCAGCTTCCCATGGGAATAGATCCCGATCGGTTTATAACAACATGTAAGCTCCCTGAAGTCATACAACAAATGAATGAGCTTAAAGAGAGATTTGCTGGCAAAAAGGTAACACATTTTTTCTTACAACCTTTAATTTGATGCTAAGAAAAGATTTTTACATAATACATTTTTGGTGTTGACAGGTGATATTAGGTGTTGATCGTCTTGATATGATAAAAGGGATTCCACAAAAGTATCTTGGCTTTGAGAAATTTCTGGAAGAAAATCCGAATTGGCGCGATAAAGTTGTGCTAGTGCAAATTTCAGTGCCAACAAGAAATGGTGTCCCTGAATGTAAAAGCTTTTATATATATTCTATTATGCTTCTAAATTTTTATATAAGATTGATCATCAGTTTTCTGATGAGATTGTGTTTTGTGTTTTATTTACAGATCGAAAGGTCAAAAACCAAGTTCATGGACTCGTTGGACGCATTAACGGTCGTTTTGGTTCTGTCTTTTCTCTTCCAATTCACCACCTGGTTTGTTTGCTTTCTCTATCTATTCAAGTTTTTCTTCATTGTTTCTTGATAGACTTTTCTCTCGTTTTCTCTGTCAGGATTGTTCTGTTCCCTCCAATTACTTATGTGCACTTTACGCGATTGCAGGTAATTAATTTCCTTCACTACACGTGATGATCATTGATTTGGTTTTAGTTCTTTATATGACTTGTTTGATGAGTTTTTTCCCCCCTTTAGATGTAATGCTTGTAACATCTTTGAGAGATGGACTAAATCTTGTTAGTCATGAATATGTTGCTTGCCAAGAGGCCAGAAGAGGGGTTCTTATTCTCAGTGAGGTAATATAGACTCTAAAAATGATTTAGATTAATGTTTAAAGTTACTGATTTTGCATGAAATTTATACAGTTTGCAGGTGCTGGACAATCTCTTGGTGCTGGTGCTATTCTCGTGAATCCTTGGAATGTTACAGATGTTTCCTCTGCCATTAAAGAAGCTCTAAATATGTCAGCTGAAGAAAGGGAAAAAAGACTCAGAGTTAATTTTCAATATGTGAAAACTCATTCTGCTACAAAATGGGGAAATGATTTCTTGAGGTAATCCAAAGAAGAAGGAACATTTTCCAAAACCTTAGCTCTCTTAGGTAAGAGCTTATTTATGATGCCAAGATTTTGTTTATCTCTATGCAGTGAACTCAATGACGCTTTCGCTGAATCCGAGATGCAAATAAGGAAAATTCCACACGAACTTCCACAACAAGATGTGATACAACGATATTCGCAGTCTAACAATAGACTGATAATCTTGGTAAGTAAGCTAGCTTTGGGAGATTTTAATCGTATTTGTATTTTACTTAATTATATTAATAAACTGTGTGAAATATGTTTTCAGGGTTTCTTTGGAACACTGACTGAGCCAATGAATAGTCAAACCAAGGATATGGATCTTAAACTAAACCCAAAGCTAAAAGGAACACTAAAAGCATTATGCAATGATCCAAAAACAACTGTAGTTGTATTGAGTAGAAGTGGCAGAAACATTTTGGATAAAGTAATGTCTTTTCATCTTTGATTATTATCACACATATATTTCTATTTTCTCACTGTTTTGGTACTTAAAAACTCAGAACTTTGGAGAGTATAAGATATGGTTGGCTGCAGAAAATGGAATGTTTTTAAGGCATACCACTGGAGAATGGGTGAAAAATATGCCTGAAAACATGAACCTCGATTGGGTCGATGGTGCGAAGGTTAGTAATTTCTTTAAACAAAAAAGAATTGGTGATCTTTCCTTCATATCTTTCTTGAAATATTTTATGGGATGATTGTTTTGTATAATGTAGAATGTTTTTGAGTACTTCACTGATCGAACTCCAAGATCGTTCTTCGAAGCAAGCGAGACTTCTCTTGTATGGAATTACGAATATGCAGGTGATTTAGATTAGTTTTTTTGGATAGTCTTTTTGTTTTTTTTGCTTCCAAACAATTTTATCTTTTGTTGTTAAATTTTCCATTTTCTTAACTCTTTTTGTAAGATGGTGAATTTGGGAAAGCACAAGCGAGAGACATGTTACAATACTTATGGGATGGACCAATCTCGAATGCATCAGTTGATGTTGTTCGAGGAAACCATTCTGTTGAAATCCATGCGATGGGTGAGACTAAGGTAAATATATGCTTCTCATTTTGGGGTATACACAGTACACTTAACACTATACAGTATTCGAAATATATTCTATCTTCTTTCTCTGTCACTTAGGGAGCAGCAATTGGTCGTATTTTGGAAGAAATGGTCCACAATAACTCTATGACTACACCGATTGATTATGTCTTTTGCAGTGGTTACTTCTTGGACAAGGTAAAAGCTTATATTATGTATCCTACATTACTCAATCAGGGTTTAGATTTTATCGATTTGGCTCTTTTATGCAAATGGGTCGATGATATCTGTTACAGGACGAAGACATTTACACTTTCTTCGAATCAGAGATCTTGTCGTCCAAGTTATCTCATGAAACTAGGTCGAAATCTTGCTCAATTAATCACTCCCTAAAGAAGAAGCAGGTTTCACTGAACGTTCTTGACCTCGAGAAAGAGAATTACTTCTCTGCAGCCATTGGACAAGCTCGCACAAAGGCTCGCTATGTCATTGACTCATCTCACGATGTTGTGGATTTGCTCCACAAGCTTGCAGTTGCAGATACAACAACATCAATGACTAACTCATTCTCCGATAGCGAATTATATCAGACTCGCAACGCAAACGCAAATTTGAAACACTCCACTGGTGGCGGGAAGAACAACTAGAGTCAAGAAGCTAAACTTTAAGTATGCTGACTAAATCGTTTTGACCAAGTTTTTGGTTTAATCATTTTGTGAATAATAAGAGGAACCCACTGCTCTGAAATGTAGAAACATGACCCTTAGTGGCTTTCCCATTTTCTTAGTTGTTTCAGCAATTTGTAATATTATCAGCAAATAATACAGAAAAAATCTAGTTTTTATCTATCAAATGTGGAACAGGAACACAATACCAACAAAACAAAAAAACATATAAGAATCCAAACTAGATATACCCCTTAATGGATAAAACCTAAAGGCAAAGCTAGAGTTGCTTTTGGTTTAAGACTCAGGGGAGAAACTAATCACAAAACGAGTTTAAACAAAACTGAGATAAGTTTATATTACCTCAAGTTCTCTTGTTGGGCTCGAAGGCATATTTGATCAGAGACTCCTTGATTGAAAGTAATTCAGGGAACTCTTTCTTGAGCTTAGATGCGTCCATCTCGTTGTTGCTTCTTGGAGCCACGATGACCTTAGCTTGTTCCTCTAGTGTGAAGTTTTCCCATTTAAAGTCTGAGTCGATGTAGTCTCTGTACATCTCTAGGATCTCATTGTGACTCACAACACCAGGGTTGGTGAAGTTCCAAATCCCTTTCAGGTTTCTTTTCGCCATCTCTATGGAGATTGGAAGAAGCTCGTCCAGCACGGTCATGCTGTTTGGGATGTTCACTACTTTGTTGTACCGGGAAATCTTGGTGATGAAGTTTCTCGGGTTGTTTAGATCAGAGGAAATCGGCATCCTAACCCTTAGAGTGCATACGTTATCAAACTCCTTAAGCAGCTCCTCGACCTATGATGTGTCATAACAACATCATTTTAAGAAGATAAGCATAACTAAGTAAACATGAAACCTTTTAGTGTAGATGAAATCATGAAACGTTACCATGGCTTTGGTTTTCGAGTAGAAAGAACCAGTGAAGTTTGGTGTGTCTTCTTCTTTGAAGCCAATGCCTGAACCTAGCGGATGGTTTTCGTCGTACTCGAATATACAACCAGTAGCAAAGTTCATCAACAGGAGGCTGTGCTCTCTGCAGACATCAGCCAGAGTCAAAGTGCCACCTACATTGGCACGGATTGTCTCTGTTTTGTGAGACTCGCACCAGTCGACATTGGGTCTCCCTGTCACACCAGCAGCATTGAAGACATGTGTAGGCTTAACATTCAGAATATCTTGCAAGAGGGATGATCGATCCTCAAGCCGCCCTTTCCCATACTCGAAAGCAATTCCCTGCTTCTCACAAATCTGTCCAAGCAAACCCCCAATCCATCCTGTCTTACCATATATCAAGAATTTCAGTGAAGGGTTTTGAGCGGAGCCAGTGCTTCTAGGCGTCGGAACCACCATCTGGCTCTGACTTGATTTTCCAGATAAAGAGACTGCACCAGAGTTCTCTTCAGAACCATCAGTGTGTCTCCCACCAGGCATCACCAGCATCCTCGGGTGGGGAAGCAATGCTCCAGAAACATCACCCCACCAATCCGGGTTCCGCGTGTACCATTCCATTGTCTTCTTCAAGCCTTCTTCCCAGGTGGTCCTCTCTGACCATCCCAAGATCTTAAGCTTCTCGTCATCGAGGAAGTACCTCTGGTCGTTAAAAGGTCTGTTCTCCACAAACTTGATGTTTGCCTCAGGGTCCATGTTGAAGAGTTTGCAGATATCTTGGGCAACATCATTCACTCTCCTCTCTTTCTTGGTACCAATATTGTAAACATGGCCTACTTCTCCCTTGTGAAGAATAACCTCAAACGCCTCAGCAACATCTTCACAGTAAAGGTAACTACGAACATTTGTGCCATCCCCATGGATGGGAAGAACTTTCCCCCTCATCGCCAGCAAAATGAACTTAGGAATCAGCTTCTCTGGAAACTGGTTGGGTCCATAGACATTGTTCCCACGCGTTGTTATAACGGGAAGCCCATACGATCTACCATAAGCCATAACAAGCATCTCAGCTCCAGCTTTTGTTGCAGAGTAAGGATTCGTTGGTAGAAGCTGGGAAGCTTCATGGTTACCAACAACTGCATCCTCATCGGTCTCCCCATAGACCTCATCAGTACTAACATGAATGAATCTCCTGATCTGACCAGTCACTTTACAGGCCTCAAGAAGAACATGTGTTCCATAGATATTGTTCTTGGTAAACTCGAAACTGTTACCAAACGAGTTGTCCACGTGAGTCTGAGCAGCGAAATGCATGATGGTGTCTATGCCTTCAGTGATGAGTAAGTAGTTAACAAGATCCGCACTGGCGATATCACCCTTCACGAACTTGAAATTAGGTGATTGTTTCGAAGGATTGAGATTCTTCAGATTCGAACAGTAGTCGAGCTTGTCCAGGACAACAATTTTGTAATCCGGATAGCTCCGGATTAGTCTGTTGGCGACATGTGAAGCAATGAAACCAGCTGCTCCAGTGATTAGAATGTTCTTGGGAGTGTATGAAGCCATGAGAATAACGAAAATTTCCTGGATTTGTAAAGAAACAGATTAAAAAATTTGAGTATAGAATAATGTCAAACAAATAGAGTGTTCATTCCGAAATCTCGATAAACCCACGAAACACAATGCACAGAAGGATCCGATTTGCCGGTAGAAAAATATAAAGATCGAGATTTGTGTTTCAAATGATCAGATCTAACTAAACCCAAACCTTAATGTCTTATCACCAAGACGAAGTAAAGAAATTAGCGACTTGTGATGCTTAAACCGCAGATCTAGATCAGAGAATAAAGCGACAGAGCAAACTTTTAGAAACCAAAAACTCAAAATCTCGATTCCGAAGCTGATCGAGCATCGCAAAGTAAAGACAATTCCAGAAAAAAATCAACTACACAGCAAGCTCGAAACAGTGAAGTGAAGCAAAATGATGATCATGCAACAATCGCGGAAAATTAAAAAAATATGCAAAAGAGAAGAGCGCGATTCTGGGGATTTCGAATGTTACCTCTGAATGTGTAAGGATTACGAAATGAGCAAAAGCCCTAGAAAATTTGGGGAGAGTGTGAAGAAGACGAAAAAGAAAGAAAGAATAAATTCAAAGGAGTCTTGAAAAAGGAAAGAAAAATCAGCACCGAGGCTCTTGGAGAAGAAGGGATCGCGGAATTTGATTATATAAATCTTTAATTGACGAAATTACCCTTCACGTTCTCACCAATTTACGGATCCGAGAACGTTAAACTGTGGTTGGGTTGGTGCACGGCTTTGATGTGGGTCCCGCGTTTAGTCAATTTTGGGGGCTGTGAAACGCTTTGGACTTTTAAAACCACGACGGCGACTTCGACGCGATTTCTCAAGTGATGACGAGAAAAATAATAGCAACGCTGTGTTACAATTTTTACAATTTGTACACATCTCTTCTATAACTAATCTATAAAATAGTATTATACAAAATTGTAACTATTTTTTATTTTACTATTATATCTTATTATTATTATTTGTACTATTTTTAATTATACTATTATATTTCGTACCATCGAAAAAATTGTATTATTTTGTGTTATCAATCAGATCCATAATTTTGGCTCGTTCATTTATATTTTCTAGTTAAAATTTATAAACAAATATTAAATAAAATAAAATTTGGAGAGTTAAAGTTATTATTGTGGAATTATAATGGAATGTTTGATTTGTTTTTTATATTGAAACGTAGAACGTTTAGCTTTTTTTCTTAATCCTTTAAGTTTCGATGTCTTGAAATCAAACTTATTGTATGTTTAAGCATCTTTCTTTCAAACTACTATTGTGAACTATGTAATTTCTTTCTTGAAATTTATCACTTTATACAAAAAAAAAAAAACACGTAGAACGTACTGTTTTGATGTATGTATATTAACTGGAAGAATAAATTAGAGAAAAAAATTACAACTCAACATTGAATATTTGCACATGAAGACATGATGGAGTAATGAGTGGGTCTCAACGTGGTGACAGACTTTCTTACCGCGTTGCCATATATGTTTGGGACGACATTTGGTTTGTTGCTTTTTCTGTGGCTCACCTTCTTCAGTCTTTCACGCACCGCCTAGGGGCTTTTCCGTCATTTCAATAAAGAATATACTTTGATAATATATGTGATTCCAAAGAGACAAAAAAAAAATATGATACAATGAGGTGAATCAGGCTCCTATTTGAATTTTGAGGAAAAATCCTAGTTGAATGAGAGGTTAATTCAAAAGCTAACTAGAATGAAATTAAACATTGGTGGATTTTTAGAGTTTTACACTAAAAAGACACTCAAGAAAAAAAGCAAAAAAATTATGTTGAAAAATATATAGTTGTGATATCTACAAAAACTTATGTGATCGTCCTTAATATAATTTCTATATAATAGTCATATAATTTCTATAGGAAACTTCTTGATTGGCGTGAATCGCTTGATACTTCCTTAACTTATTATGGATGAATTGCGATCTTTCATTGTAGTTTTTACACATATGCTCAAATAAAACCAAAAGTAGTTTTCCATAAATCGGATAAACTTGGCTTCTTAGCATTATCTACATCATTTTCTCTGTTTCATCCAAGAAGAAAGCCGCCATGGAAGCCAAAGGAGAAACCCAGTGGAGCTCTATTATAGTCCCTTCTGGTCAAGAGATGGTAAAGGAGAAGATGATCACGACCGTTCCTTCCAGGTATGTCCGGTCTGATCAAGACAAAACTCAAGTCGCAGATGATTCTGGTCTAATAACCGAGATGATCCCAATCATCGACATGAAGCAGTTATGTTCTCCAACTTTACTATTTTACAAAATAGCCCATGTTAGACCTCACGTGGAGCCTTATTAATTAGACTTGCTTTTTCATGCAAGTCTCAGAAATTTACTCTCTTTTTTTTGACGAAATTGTCCCCAAAAAACTCTGTTCTTACGGAAAAAAAGACCCTATTGTTTTTAATTACCATGTTAAACCCAAAATGGAGCATAACCAGGGCGGATCCAGTGAGCTAAGGGGTGTGGCATGTGTCCCACACTAAATTTTTTTTTTTCATAAGTAATTAAGAAACAATCTATTTAAATGCTTTTAATCTAACTCTTAGTTATAGTAAAAAAAAATATATGTCCCATGCTAAATAAATTTATGGATCCACACTGCATAATACTCTCTGTTTCAAAATTGATCATTGTGGTTATGTCTTTATGGTCATCTACAGCTTGTAAACCATGGAATAGACCCAAGTTTCTTGGACAAAGCCAGAGATTCAAGATTTCTTCAACCTTCCCATGGAAGAGAAGAAGTTGTGGCAGCAACCAAATGAGATGGAACGTTTCGGACAAGCTTTTTGTGGTTTCAGAAGATCAGAAATTCGACTGGGCAGATTTGTTCCTCATTATAATGCAACCTGTTCAATTACGCAAGCCTCATTTGTTCCCCAATCTACCTCTTCCCCTTAGGTTTTGCATGCATCAAAATCTGTTTAACATTCTCAACTAACTCCTCAAAGTTTCTATGTTTACGTTTTGGTTTATGTTCTTCAGAGATACATTAGAGATGTATTCCGCTCAAGTGAAGAGTATAGCTAAGGTCTTAATAGCAAAAATGGCGAAATCCCTGCAGATCAAACCAGAGGAAATAGAAGAAATTTTTGGTGATGATATGCTGCAGAGTATAAGGATGAACTACTATCCGCCGTGTCCCCAACCCGATAAGGTTGTCGGTCTAACTCCGCATTCCGATGCGGCCGGAGTTACCATGTTGTTGCAGGTGAATGAAGTTGATGGTCTCCAAATCAAGAAAGATGGCAAGTGGGTTTTCGTCAAACCACTCCCAAATGCTTTCATTGTCAATGTTGGAGACGTCTTCGAGGTCAGCCATATTATTTGGAGAGAGAGAGAGAGAGAGAGAGAGAGAGAGAGAGAGAGAGAGAGAGAGAGAGAGAGAGAGAGAGAGAGAGAGAGAGAGCATGTGGTATCAATATACATAGAGATGTTGTGATGAACTAATCCAAGTTGGTCCGGCCAAACCCTGATAGGATTTTATGGTATGGTGATTTGACCTTGAATATTAAGAAAAATTAAACCCGGTCCGCCCGGCCCTATAGGGGATAACTAGCGGTTAACCACCCAAATGAAAAAAAAAAAATGTCGGGTTTTGCACAATATAACTTGGCTCATGCTAGTCCTATATGGATTGGACCAGGCTTGGTCCTAATTTTTTGGAAAACCTAAAAACAACCGGTATGATCATGTTAGAAATCTCACATTTAAGGTAAAAAGAAGTCTAAAACAATTTATATAAAATATTGGTGAAATCCACTTCTTGTTAAGTTAATATGGGTTGGAAGTCTATGATTCTTGACAAACCGTGACTTATTTAGACCATATCTTTTTGTTCCACCAACATTTGTAATTGTGGATATTTTGATGATGGGTGTTGGTAAGTGGTAATGTAGATCATATCGAACGGGACATACAAAAGCATTGAGCATCGCGCAGTGGTGAACTCGGAGAAGGAGAGGTTGTCCATTGGAACATTTCATAATCCGGGACTGAATAAAGAAATTGCTCCGGCGAGAAGCCTGGTTGAAAAGGAAAAAAAGGGTGCACATTTCAGAAGCCTGATAGCTAGACTATTTCGACGGCTTCTTCTCCCGTGAACTCTACGGAAAAACTTACCTCGATGCTATGAGAATCTAAGAGAAGTGATATCTTGTTCCCAAGAACTGGTCTCTATCTCTGTTTTTTACTTTTCTCTTTTATCTTTGGTTTTAAATCTGTTAAAGACAAAGTCGTCAGTGAAGAATGTTTCCTCGTTTGATGGTACAAAGACCGTACGCTTGTGTGTCTTCGTTTCTTAACGTTAGTGTTCCTTAAAAGTACTTTATCTAAGAATGTTAACATTCGCTTATCCAATAATAGTACATAAATTTTTTTTTAAATTGCGATAACTTGTAAGAAATTTCGAAATCAATGATTATGCAATTATTAGAAGGACATACTCTACATTGGTTAACAAAAAAATAAAAATAAAATTATAGATTTTAGATTTTAGAACGAATGTCATTTAAACTTTTTCACATCCTTATATTTGATTGGGATCAAAAATATTTAAATTTAGCTCGTTGAAATAGCATACACGGAGGACGTCACAAATGTTTCATATCTCTTTTGAAGTGCGAAATGAAATGAAGGAGTAATTATAAATTTTTCTTTTTAATCCGGATTCGAGAATCGTGTTACCCTACCCGAGTTTTGGTGAAACTTCTGTAGTAACTAGTAAGCAAAATTTATTAATTTATAGAATTATTAATTAATTGATAAATTAATTATTAATTTATAGAGAGATTTTTCTAGTCCATATCCTGTAAAAAATATATTTAAAATGAAAACTTTACCTTAAAATTCATATAATTTTTTCTAAACCTTTTCTTTATTTAAAATTTCTTATATTTTATTGTTTACATATTTATTTTACTCCATATTATGCTAACAATCTCGGTTATTGATGTGTGTCAAATTGTATTTGTACCTAGACCTAGCTAACAACACACTCTAGTTGTTGTAGCATAGCATAGGGTCGAACCAAGGAGATTGGAATAACTACACTAAGAATCCAAGTGTTCGAATAAGCTAAGCAATTCGAGGTTGTGTTTTTGATTTTAAAAGTCCTAACTCCAAAACTAAGTGAAACAAACGAAATTATTATGCAAATGGAAAGCAAACCAAACCAAACAAGTACACAAACACTAATGAAGACCAAAGCAAAATAATTTGAGCATAAACAAAATCAAAATGCAAAAGTTAATAAGAAGTCAACAAACAAGAACTTGATCAAATATGGAAAACATGGGCTTTGGGCAAAGCATTTGACTTGGGATGATCAATGACTAACTAATGATGCTAGGACTAACAATTCAAACTCAATTCTATGACATGAATCACACAAATAGACTAATCCACTCCCATGACACTAATCCATTTATTGACCATTCAATTAGGCTAATTTTCCAATTGCAATCAAATGATCAATAATCATTAAGCATAAGTTCAATAAGCCACTAATCACCTTAAGCATCAATTCCCATTGGTTAAGAATGAAAAGCAAGGTTAGGATTTTCTAGACATTTCATCGAACACCTTCCGGGCATGAAATGTCCATGTTCTAGATTTTGATTGATCATGTCAAAACTAGCATTAAGAACCCCCTAAACTTTAGAAATCATAAGAATCTAAGCCTAGACATCACTAATCATCCATCAAGCATCCCTAATCTACTAAGCCCAAAAACCCATAGAAAAACTACTCACTAATCATCATACAAAACATAAAGATAATCATAGATAAAGACATAATGAAGTAGAAATGAAGATTGATGAAGAAAACTTCACTAAATTTGGTGAAAGTAGCAAAGATCCAAGCAAAATATCATAAGAAAAGAGTTTGAGGTCAAAGAGGCAAGAGTAAAATCAGAACTAGGGTATTATTATGTCTAAAATACATATTTATAGTGAATAAAATCGGAACCGGGTCGACCCGAAACACTTGGGTCGGATCTAAAAAAACTGCACTTGAGATGAGGCCATACCGAGGTCATGACTCCGGGATGGAGCCACGGTATGGCCTCTGCCATTTTGCTCCAAAACCTCCAAAATACCCCATACCGAGGTCATGACTCCGGGATGGAGCCACGGTATGGGGGCTGTCATTTCTTCATTTTCTTCACTTCTTTGCATTCTTCTTGGCCCCTTCTTGCATCCATTTGATCCATTCTTGTTTCCTCTTGAATCCTCATCATTTCGCATCCCAATTGCTCTCCAAAATGCCTCGAAGTGGAAACACCATCTCCAAACCTATAAAACACAAAAGAGAATGCAAATGCACCTAGAAATGCCTAAATGATATGCAAATATGGGATGAAAATATGATTACCACTATATAGAAATGGTGTAAAATATGAGAATATCAGTTATCAATAGATGTCAATAGTCTACTTGACTATCCGGATGAAAATGATACATACTCCAAAGTTTAGAGTTTAGAAGAAATAACGGTTACAATTTTTAATATTGATGATAAAGTTAAAGACGAGATAACAATACCCAAAGTAGTTACGCGTAAAGAAACATTTAGCGTGTCTAAAACTCTTACGATTTTTGGATGCAAATCGAAATGACAACACCATAAGTTTTTAATGCAATAAAGAAAATTAGAGATTAGTTACTACGAGACTCCAATTTTAAAAAAAAACAAACAACACGAAAGTCATATTTTACTAAATTATTTTACTAAATTATTTTAGAATATATGCATAAAATTTATAATTATTAATTTATACTATTATTGAGATCATATTTTACATAGAAGTTTCTAAAAAAATTATTATCGAATTTTGTTAATTTTTACATTATCTCGACTCGGAACCGGAAAAATTTATTAATTTATGGTAATTCTTAATTTATAGAGTATTAATTATAGAGGTTTTATTGTATACAAGATTTTGAAAAACTAGATATATGAGTAACAAAATAGTAAAAAGTAAATATAATTCAAATATGAATTAAAAAACCTAATCATGTCAAAATATATGATCAAATTTAATTGGAAGTCAAATAATAAAAAAATCAAAATAAAAATATAATTTTCATATTTCTAAATTAGTGGTTTCACATCATCGTTCTAAATTTTATTTAATTAATTTTCATTGGTGATCTGATTTCACGGAGTTATAAAATATCTTATTATATAAAGCTTGATGCGTCAAACTTCGTAATTAACTTTTTTTGATATATGTTAATTTTTATAATCTATATGATAAATACAAATATATAAGTTTAGAAAAAATAAGATTTGTATGACACATGTCAAAATCTAATTGAAAAAAAAATTATATATGTCAAAATTCTATCGACCAGTTAACACATGTTATGATCGTGTTTGACGCGTGAAACTTTATATAATAAAATGGCCGCGATAACGTAAGGTGTTACCGTGTTAGTAAAAACCAAATGACTCGAAAGTCACTACATGTCTTTATCGATCTAATTAAATGTAGAATTGGGTGAATATTATATCTGTTTTTCAACCTAAACAATCATTTTTTCCGATATCCGAGGATCCGGGTCAATTTAATAAATCATATATCGTAGGAAATCCAAATACGCTTTCCAAACCTACCAAAGAACAATAATTTTCTCATAACATATAATAGCAATATCTACAAACTTATTTTTTGTTTCGTCCAAGAAAGAAGCAGCCATGGAATCCAAAGGAGCAGCTCAGTGGAGCTCAATTTTAGTTCCTTCTGTTCAAGAGATGGTTAAGGAGAAGGTTATCACGACTGTTCCTCCTAGGTATGTCCGGTCTGATCAAGACAAAACTCAAGTCACCGATGGTTCTGGTCTAAATACCGAGATCCCAATCATCGACATGAAGCAGTTATGTTCTTCAACCGCCATGGACTACTCTGAGGTTGAGAAACTCGACTTGGCTTGCAAAGAATGGGGATTTTTCCAGGTAAAGTTTTCTATTTTACAAAACAACCCATCGTCTTTCTTTATTAACATATTAGACCTCAGATGGAAGACTATTGTTTTGGTTAAACCCAAAATGGACCATAACACTTTCTGTTTCAAAATTAAGCACTGTGGTTATGTCTTTATGGTCATTCACTGTGTCTACAGCTTGTAAACCATGGAATAGACCCAAGTTTGTTGGACAAAGTAAGGTCGGAGATTCAAGATTTTTTCAACCTTCCAATGGAAGAAAAGAAGAAGTTTTGGCAGCAACCAAATGAGATTGAAGGTTTCGGACAAGCTTTTGTGGTTTCGGAAGATCAGAAACTCGATTGGGCAGATTTGTACTTCCACACAGTGCAACCTGTTCAATCACGCAAACCTCACTTGTTCCCCAAGCTACCTCTTCCCTTCAGGTTCTCGCATCAAATTGTGTTAACATTATAACATATCTTCTTTCTCTATAAGCAGTGGTTTCAAATCTAGAGGTTATTCGTAATTAAATTTCGATCTTCTGTTTCATCAGAGATACATTGGAGACGTATTCTGCTGAAGTGCAGAGCATAGCTAAGATCTTAGTAGCGAAAATGGCGAGAGCCCTAGAGATCAAACCAGAGGAAATGGAAAAGTTTTTTGATGATGTTGATTCGATCCAAAGTATGAGGATGAATTACTACCCGCCGTGTCCTCAACCCGATCAGGTTATCGGTCTAACTCCGCATTCCGATTCGGTCGGACTCACCATACTCTTGCAGGTGAATGAAGTCGAAGGTCTCCAAATCAAGAGAGATGGGAAATGGGTTCCTGTTAAACCTCTCCCAAATGCTTTCATTGTCAATATTGGAGACGTCTTAGAGGTAAAATTATATCAAATGCATATGGTAATAGATCATTTGTAAAGGGTTATAACTTATAATGATGGGTTTTTTGGTTTAATGTAGATCATAACGAATGGGACATACCGAAGCATCGAGCATCGAGGAGTTGTGAATTCAGAGAAAGAGAGACTCTCTATTGCGACGTTTCACAATCCGGGAATGTATAAAGAAATTGGTCCCGCGAAAAGCCTCGTCGAAAAGCAAAAGGTTGCAAATTTCAAAAGGCTGACCATGAAAGAGTACCATGATGGTTTGTTCTCTCGTGTGCTCGACGGAAAAGCTTATCTCGATGCTCTGAGAATCTAAAGGAAGTAATGCCTTGTGACCCAAGATATCTACTCTGTTTCTCCTCTGTTTTATCTTCCTTATCTCTCTATTTACTTCTTATCCGTTAAAGACGACAAATCTCCAGTGGAGAATGCTTCTACGTTTAATAAGACAATAAGCTTGTACGTTTACGTTTCTTAACGCTCGTTGTTGCTCAAAGGTTTATCCTAAAATAGTGATCACATGATTCACACACAATCTTACAAGTCGAGGGTTTATTGCAAAATCTCCAATTTCAATTTTCTGACTCCTAAATTTAGTAACTTTTGTGTTGTTAGCGTGCGCTGTGAGAAAATACATCTAAACACGAATCTTTAGATAACTTAAGAAATTACCTCAACGTAAGACATGCATTCCACTTAACGTATTACCAATCTCTTGCTTAATCTTGTGGATAACATCAAGAGATCTCTTCAAGCGTATACAGTGACAAATGTAGATTTTTTCTTAAACATGCATTTACCTAAAAATGGCTAAACAAACAAAACAAAAATCTGAAAATTAGGGGGTAGAATGAGATTAATTAATTTGTTGACAAAAAAAATTATAAATTTATTTGGGGTCAATTGGCTCCCACTTAACGCATGTGGGTTTGCATCAGCTTATTGAAGCCACACATATAATAAGAAAACTTTCAGAAATTGAGCTCTGCAATGGAGAAGAATCTGTATGGATCATGTAGACTCATCAAGACACTTATGATTATACTTTCATGTCTTCCATGTTCCTTTGTTCGATCAGACTTTACAGAAACAACAAATATCGATTATGTATCGGCTTTGGGAGATCCCGGGATGAGAAATGATAGCTTAAGGGTGGCTATAGAAGCTTGGAACCAATGCAATGAAGTCGGTGAAGAAGCTAAGAACATGGGAAGCCCTCGAATGGCAGATTGTTTCGATCTTGATTACTCTAGCTTGCCCGGTAAAATCACATTGTTGTTATGTTCTTGAATCTTACTTCATAGTTTTAGGCCTCGATTCTTTTCAAAGGCAAAAAGTTTGCGTTTACATTAAAAAAAAGGTTTAAAAATTCACTTTTTGAATTGTAAAACATGTTTCACTTTTTCATAAAATATTTTTTGCAAACTGCGAACGTAAATACCAAAGAAATAAGAATTGAGGTCTTAAACCTCAAGCTGAAACTGTTTTATTGTGTTCTTGGGACATTTTTAGTGAAGATAAACCATAAAGTCGACGAAAAAGACAACAAACTCGGGGTACGAAATGGAACATACGGAGGAATAAACGCTGGAGACAACGCAGATATCTACGCTGCACAAAAGGAGATATACTTAGGAAACAAATGTCAAGTTATGGACAAACCAAATCCATGGCAGTTTTGGATGATAATGCTAAAGAACGGTAATACGGATACTTTGGCAGCGATTTGTCCGGAAAACGGGAAAAAGGCGAAACCTTTTCCTCCGTCCGGGAGGTTTCCATGTTTTGGGAAAGGATGTATGAATATGCCATCGATACATCATGACTACACAAGCTTTGTGGATCAAGAAGGATATATGAGTGGGAGTTTTTATGGGACTTGGGATTTGGATAGTGACGAAGAAGATGGTTCGGTGGTTGGTAATAATTCGTATTATAAGGTGAAATGGGAGAAGAAGGTTGGTGGAAATGAGAGTTGGGTTTTTCATCATTTGTTGAAGACTTCGTCTAAGTATCCATGGTTGATGCTTTATCTACGAGCTGATGCTTCTCGAGGTTTCTCTGGTGGTTATCATTACGATACTAGAGGGATGATGAAGATGGTAAGTTTTATGCTCAATTTTCTTGAAAGTTCCAGGTCTTTTGCTTATAATATCTGCGGATAGCCATTCATATAATACCGCATATAAGGCGTAAATCAACCACTAGATCATCAACCAGTGACTTTGAAAATTCTCAAAAATCACTAGACCATCACCTATTTAGTATTATGTTTAATTTCGGTTTGGTATTTTCTTTTTTGGAATTTTGGGTTTAATGGGTGTTTTTTTGGTTTAATTGTTTGGATATGAAAATGGTTTTATTTACTCTTTGGTTTAGTATTTTAGGTTCAGTTTCAATTTAGTTCATATTAGTTGAACGGGGTGCCCAATCCGGTTTTGGAACCAAATATCATGCTCAGAAACGCAAACGCATGAAAAAACATGTTTTCAACGTTTTGAGAAATGCTCTGTTTCATCTTTCTGTTACGCATATTACTTTCTTTGACGGTTTTTGGTTCATTTTCGGTTTTTTTTTTTTTTTTTTATGATGTTTCAGTTTATGAACCCATTTAGTTTAATTAATGCGGTTTTGGTTTAAATTAAATTTTTAAGAAAATATATTTTTAGTTTGAAGATTGAATGACTTTACTTTTTTGTTCGGTGTTGGTTATTTAGATTTTAAATTGGTTTTATTTACTCTTTGGTTCAGTTTTTTTTGTGATTAGCTTTTATGTTCGGATCAGTTAAACCGGAGTTTTACTCTGTTTTTGAAACGCAAATGCATAAAAAAAAAGACTATTTTCCGCGTTTTGGAACTAAAATACTCTGTTTTGTAATCTTTTTATGATGCACAAGACGCTTAAGTCGCCGAATTTCAAAGTTACATTCAAGCTAGAGATTCTAAAAGGTGGCGGATCAGGGAGCCAATTTTATTTAATGGACATGGGAAGTTGCTGGAAAAACGACGGTAGAGACTGCGACGGTGACGTCACAACCGACGTCACGAGGTACAGCGAGATGATAATCAACCCGGAGTCAACCGCCGTTTGCAGCCGCAACCGCCTAAACGCTTGTCCGCCGCACCACGCGTTTCTAAACGGGACAAAAGTTCACAGGACGGACAAGGAGAGGTTCCCTTACGAAGCGTATCACTATTACTGCGTTCCGGGAAACGCGCGTTTCGCGGAAACTCCGTACGATGTTTGCGATCCGTACAGTAACCCACAACCGCAGGAGATCCTGCAGATCTTGCCTCATCCTGTGTGGGAAGAGTTTGGATATCCCACAAAGAAAGGACAAGGTTGGATTGGAGATCCAAGAACTTGGGAACTTGATGTCGGAAAACTCTCTCAATCACTCTATTTTTACCAGGTAATTGTAACCTTTTTATATAGCTGCATATGTGTATTTACATTATTACAAGAAAAAAAAATGTTAATTTCGAACAAAAAATTGCAGGATCCTGGGACGAAGCCAGTGGAGAGACATTGGTCGTCGATAGATTTAGGAACTGAAATATATATGAGCAAGAATCAAATTGCCGAATGGACTGTAACTGATTTCGACATTGTTATACCAAAGACCGATGTTTAAGTGAAATACTACTATTTATTTAGTTGCAAAATAGAAGACAAATGTCAACGATAAATTCATCAAGAATCTTGATTTTAGTGTACCAATAAATAAATTGATATTTATGAACATTCATATTCTTAACATGAACATATTAACATAGACGATATGATATTAATTAATTCATTTTTATTATATATGTAAATTTTCTTCAAACCGAATCTAAACTAAAATTAAACGATAGTTGCATCAAATCGAAATAAAACCAAATCAAAATTATCTTTTAATTTCATTTTCTGTAAAACCGAAAAAACTAAAAAAGAAAAAGCTCAAATCGAAACCAAAACGTAAACATAACTAGTGATTATCCATCGTTATGTCAAACCAAATGATTCAAAAACACCACTACAAACAGAATGTTCCAACGAGATATCTGCCCCAGCAGACAACAAGACAATGGGCTTCAATATCAGTCAACAGCCCATGAAGAATCTTGACCAAAAGAAAGCTCACAAGAAACCTTCCTCTCCAACCGAAACCTTGAATAACAGAGCAAAAGCAAAACCAAAACCAGATTACAGCTGTGTATCAAAACCAGCTCACTATATTCAAATCCATAACATATTTGATCCTCTAGGATCGTATGCAACCGTTGGCACCTAGACATTTGTCAATCTCTTATTAGATCAATGAGTCTATATAACCAAGGTTGTAATCAAGTGTAAGGGTAAGATAATAAAGTATGAAATTTTGAGTCTTCATCTTCCTCCTTTAGCTCCTTGAGCTCTGTTTTCGTTTTGCTTTCATGGTATCAGAGCCAGGGATGGCTTAATCGATTTATTTTCTCCTTTCTCTCTAAGTATCACACAATGTGTTACTCTGAAACTAACTCCTTCAAACTATTTGCTATGGAAGACTCAGTTTGAAACCTTCCTCTCGAGCCAAATGCTCATGGGTTTTGTCATTGGTTCCTCACCTCGTCCGTCTCCAACCATCTCTGTCCGAACAGGAGATGTTGTCTCTGAATCGGCGAATCATGAGTTTGTAAAATGGGTCCAGAAGGATCAGCTTGTCAAATCTTGGCTCTTTGGCTCCTTGTCTGAAGATGCTCTCCGTGTGGTTTATGGCCTCCAATCCTCTCAAGAAGTCTGGTATGCTCTAGCTAAAAACTTTAATCGCGTTTCTGCATCTCGCAAGTTTGATCTGCAACGTAGGTTACAAACTGTTAGCAAGCAAGGAAAAACCATGGCTGATTATCTTAAGGAGGTTAAAACCATTTGTGATCAGTTAGACTATATAGGTTATCCTGTTCCAGATCAAGAAAAAATTTATGGTATTTTGAATGGATTGGGTAAAGAATATGAGTCTGTTGCAGCTGTCATTGAGAACTCACTAGATCAGTACCCTTGTCCTTCTTATGATGATGTTGTGTATCGATTGACTGGGTTTGATGACCGTCTTCAAAACTATGAGACCGCTGCTACTACTGTCAACTCTCACATGGCTTTCAAGTACTATGTCATCCTTGTTGACAATTTCTCTAGATTTTGTTGGTTTTATCCACTTAAATTGAAATCAAATTTCTATCAAGTATTCCTCATGTTTCAGACTGTTGTTGAGAATCTGTTCAATCACAAGATTTCAGTGTGATGGAGGGGGTGAGTTTGTCAGTCAAGCTTTTGTTTCCCATCTAGCTAAATGTGGCATCAAGCAGCTGATTTCCTGTCCCTCCACGCCTCAACAAAATGGCATTGCTGAAAGGAAACATAGACACATTACTGAACTTGGTCTATCTATGCTCTTTGACAGTAAAATGCCTCTCAAATACTGGGTTGAAGCCTTCTTCATTGCAAATTTCATCAGTAATCTATTGCCTTCCTCTCCCTAATCAGAAAAGTCTTTATGAAACATTACTTGGAAAGAAGCCTGAGTACTCCTTCCTAAGGGTTTTCTGCTGCCCCTGTTATCCACTGCTTAGACCATACTCTGCAAACAAATTTGAACCAAGATCTCTCAAGTGTGAGTTCTTGGGTTACAATGATAAGTATAAGGGTTATCGATGCATATACCCTCCCACAGGTCGTGTCTACATCAGTAGGCATGTTTTATTTGAAGAAACTGACTTTCCGTTTGCCACAACCTATACACGGTTTTAGACTACGGCTGTTACTCCGCTTCTCTCTACCTGGCAACAAAGCTTTCTTCCCATACCAGAACCAGACGACTTACCTCATGTGGACTTTATGGAACCAGTCCCTTCAACACAAGTCAGTCATATTATATCTGAATCAGTGTCTGCAACTATCTCTGCAGATTCACCACTGCAGCCTGTGTCCTCTGACTCAGTTGTGTCTCCCTCCATGTCTGAGACTACAGAACCACCTCTATTTACATTTGAAGACCTTCCTCCTCTGTCTTCTCCTGTACACACTGTAAGTTCTCCTACTGCCTCAAGTGCTTCAGCTACTGAGCTAACACTACCTGCAGTTACTGTTAACTCACACTCTATGGTCACTAGAGGCAAAGAAGGAATCAGAAAGCCAAATCCAAGGTACATATTGTTGACCGTCCCTTCTACTCCTTCTGAGCCTAGGACAATAACTACAACTCTTAAGCATCCTGGTTGGAATGCAGCCATGACTAAAGAGATAGATACCTTCAAGAAAACTGGAACATACTCTTTAGTTCCTTATCAACCGGATATGAACATCCTTGGTTGCAAATAGGTTTTTCGAACAAAACTTCAGGCTGATGGTGCTTTGGATAAATTAAAGGCTCGTTTATGTGCAAAAGGTTTTGATCAAGAAGAGTATATTGACTACTTAGAGACCTACAGCCCAATGGTGAAGACTGCAACAGTCAGATCAGTCCTACACACAGCTACAGTTCTGAAATGGGACATCAAACAGCTAGACGTCAAGAATGCGTTCTTACATGGTGACTTGTCTGAAACAGTCTATATGCATCAGCCCCTTGGTTTCATTGACCCTAATCATCCAGGTCATGTCTGAAAACTCCACAAGGCTATCTATGGTTTGAAACAGGCTCCTAGGGAGTGGTTCAATAAAGTCAGTAACTATCTCCTTGCCTTTGGATTCTCCTGCTGTAAACAGGATCCTTCTCTGTTTGTTTATCAGCAAAATGGGAACATTATGCTACTTTTACTATACGTTGATGACATGCTTCTCACCGGCAACAACAACACTCTCATTGCTCAGCTGTTTACTACTCTCAGTACATAATTTAGAATGAAAGATATGGGAGCCTTACACTACTTTTTCGGTATTCAGGCTACATTTCTTCCTGATGGACTTTTTCTTAACCAGGCCAAGTATACAGAAGATCTTCTCTACATTACAGGCATGACAGACTGTTGTGCAATGCCTACACGTCTTCCACTTCAAGTTGATAAAGTTCCAGGATAGTCTGAACCATTCCCAGAACCTACTTAGTTCAGAAACTTGGCCGGTAAGATTCAATACCTTACTCTCACTAGACCGGACATCCAGTTTGTTGTCAACTTCATTTGCCAGAAAATGCATTGTCCCATGATGTCTGACTTCAATCTTCTCAAACGGACACTTAGATACCTCAGAGGCACCACTGATTTTGGTATCACCTTCTCTGCCTCCACTGACTTCACTCTTCATGCTTATAGTGACAGTGATTGGGCAGGTTGCAAGGACACTATAAAGTCTACAGGTGGGTTCTGTATGTTTCTGGAAAACAATATCATCTCTTGGTCTGCAAGGAAGCATAAAACAGTCTCGAGGAGTTCAACAGAGGCTGAATATCGCACACTATCTGATACAGCTGCAGAAATCACTTGGTTGGAAGCCTTACTTCATGAAATTGGTATCTTACTGCCCTCTCTTCCTAACCTATATTGTGACAACTTGTCTTCGGTTTACCTCTCTGCAAATCCAGCCCTTCACAGACGGTCTAAATATTTTGAAGTCGATTGGCACTATGTCCGAGAACGTGTGGCCCTTGGAAAGGTTGTGGTTCATCATATCTCTGCCAAACATCAGCTTGCTGATATCTTCACCAAGTCATTGCCAATCACTTCCTTTCGTGAGTTGAGATTCAAACTTGGAGTGGATCAATGTTCCCCCACAAAATTTGAGGGGGTGTGTCAAACCAAAGGACTCAAAGACACCACTACAAACAGAAGGTTCCAACAACAAGATATCTGGCCCAGCAGACAACAAGACAATGGGCCTCAATATCAGTCAACAGCCCATGAAGAATCTTGACCAAAAGGAAGCTCACAAGAAACCTTCCTCTCCAACGGAAACCTTGAATAACAGAGCAAAAGTAAAACCAAAACCAGGTTACATCTGTGTATCAAAACTAGCTCACTGTATTCAAATCCATAACAGATTTGATCCTTTAGGATCGTGTGCAACCGTTGGCACCTAGACACTTGTCAGTCTTTTATTAGATCAATGAATCTATATGACTAAGGTTGTAATCAAGTGTAAGGGTAAGATAATAAAGTATGAAAGTTTGAGTCTTCATCTTTCTCTTTTAGCTTCTTGAGCTCTATTTTTGTTTTGTTTTCACGCTAGTTCTAAAAATTCTCCAAATTTGTAGATTTTATAGAAAATGAAAAAAAAAAAAAAATTGGGGAAAAGACGGTAGTCAACCGTACCATGGCCAGTCAACGAATATAAGAATTTGATTGGCTATGTTTAGTTTAGTTCCGTGGTCGCGAGGCAGTAGATTATTTGCTGATCTTCCCTACAGACTGATGAAAACCACCGGAAGACGGTACCAACCGTTAATTAACAGCCGTCAAAAGACGAGACGAGGAGAAATTTTCCGAGAGTTTCTTTTCAGTTTTCCTTTTAAGCCATCGATTGAGTTTGTTTGGGTAACGCGAGAGAAAACGAAAGAGAGAAAAGGTTTTTCCTTTTTCTTCTTTCGTGTGTGTTTAATAATTTTCTGGGTTTTTAAGGGTTTCGCTTGCAAAGTCGAGAGCTTTTTTTTTGTTTTTTTCTGGGAATGGCGGGTGATTGTGCAATTGACACCAAGAAATACTCTCTGTTGGAGGATTTTAATGTCGATGTTGAAGTGGAAAACCAAGAATTTCGGACTTTCTCTCTTTGCTTTTGGGTTTATCTCTTAGATTCCACCACTTACCCTTCTACAATCATCAGACAGGTGAGTTCTCGAAAACTAAAAGCTAGCTTTTTTTCTCTTGTTTCTCTGAAAATGTTCATCTCTGTGATATAATCGATTTCGCATATTCATGTCTTGTGGTCCTATCGCTTGTTGGTATTGGGGAAAATGGTTGGAACTTTGAGTTGCTTCTTTGAAATTTGACTGCTAATTTTGCTCATTGTTTTGTTTAAATACCAATTTCGATGTTGATCGTTGTGATTTCAAGGGTGTTTACTAAAACAAACCGTTTTCATTTCTCTGATTAAAGGGGCTTTTCTTCTCAGGTTCACTCCGACATGAGTGTTAGTGCACCTTTCCTTGTTCTAGATGAAAACAAGAAGATGATGCTTTTGCCATTGACTCTCCTTCATAAGGAAGCTCCTGATCCTGTAAACACTTCTTCTTGGACCGAAGTTCCTAATGTTTCTACAAAAGCTGAGTTTCCTCTTCAAAAATGGGTTCATGTGGGTTGTGAGGTAATTAAGATCTCTGAAGACTCTTTTATAATCAATCAATATCTCTTTACTTGTTGGATTTACTGATTTCTGTTGTTTCCTAGGTTTCTAGAAACTACATGCGCCTTCATATTTGTGGAGAGATTGTAGGAGAGCAAGTCTTGACTTCTTTGATGACCAATGGCACAAATTCAGATTGTGCACGAAAGATTTCGCTATTTAGTGTTGGTGGAGATGGTTATAGCGTTCAGGGTTTCATCCAGTGTGCAGAAGTTTTGCCTTCCAGTGTCCCTGTAAACTATCATTACACAAAGGTATAAGTCTTTGTCTTCTCGTCTTTTTCGAAAAGACTCTTGTCCTGTGTTTCTTTATTTCGCTTCATTTCTTTGCCAGGACCCACCTCTATGGTTATCTGTTGAGAAGCCATCGACATCTGGAATTGACTTTGATGAAGATGGTGTTTGGACTATCGTTGGCGGAAAGGTTAGAGTTGTATTGCTAATTGTGTATGCTTTTGATGCCTTATTGTTCATAATGTCGAGTTCTTGTTTTCTAATAGGCATCTTGTCGGAAGACTTTTTCCTTGGATGTTGTTTTATCCAATGCTATTGGACATCCTGTGCACAAGGATGTGAAGGTTCATTTTCTTGTGGTTTCTCTAAACTTCTGGACTTGTTTAGCTCTAGAAATTTTTCTGATAGCACATTATCGATTTGATCTTGCAGGTCATGGCTTCTCTACTGTATGCTGATAGTGGGACGCCTGTTGAGAGGATGAGTGACTCTGAGGCTCCCCTTTTGGTAAGCTATGAAGGAGTTGAATTCTCAGCTGAAGATAAACTGTGCAACTTAATGAACGGATGTGCTTCCTTCAAGCTCAAAATATCTCAGGTAGTGATTATTAGTATACTTATTTCCGCAACGGAATTCCACATTCTTATTAGTATACTTATTTCCGCTTAAAGTCACTGAAGGATTCTTGTTTTGTAGCTTTCTTCCAAGAGTGACAAGAGGTTATTCTGCATCAAATTCGAAATACCGCAAGTGAAGGGTCATTTTCCTTTCCTCGAAACTGTTACCAACCAAATCCGTTGCATTTCGAGGAAATGTGATTCTGTTACCCCAAAAAGGTTGAACCACATTGACTGTCCATTAGATGGAAGAGAACCAGAAATTGCATCAGGTAACGGAACATCGGATATTCTACATAGCTCTTCCTCTATGAAACGAAGCAGATTAGGAGAAGAGAAGATTTCTGAGAGTGAGGTAATCCAATTTCTCTGAGTTACGTTTTGTTTTACTTCATATCCATATTGAACTTACTGTTATTCTGCATTGTTGTTTCTCTCGAGTTAGTTTGAGAGTGGAAATGGTATGAGTATGGAATGGAGACCTCAAAACCAAGAAGAAGACGAAGATAACTCTTCAACTGATTCAGAAAGCACAGAAATTAGAGACTCTACGGTTTTCAGGAAATATGCAATCTCAGACTCGACGATTTTCAGATATTGCCTTGGAAACTTAACAGAGAGATCTCTTCTTCTGAAGGAAATCACAAACAATTCATCAGATGAAGAAGTTTCGGAATTTGCAGATCAAGTTTCTCTCTATTCAGGATGCTCCCACCATGGGTAAATAAATTATATTACACTCACATCTGCCTCAAATACGTAAATTACGAGAATAGATAGAACCTTGATTCTTCCAAATTTTCCAGCTATCAAATCAAAATGGCAAGAAAACTGATAGCAGAAGGAACAAATGCGTGGATTCTGATCTCCCGGAACTATCAACATGTTCATTGGGATAATGTGGTCATTGAGATTGAAGAACATTTCATGAGAATATCTAAATGCAGCAGTAGATCTCTCACACACCAGGTCTCGTCTCTTTTCCTTCTCATTTCTGCTTGAACTTTTTTACGAAGATTAAAGTTTTGATCTGGTCTTTGTCCATTTGATCAGAATTGGGGATGGAAATTCAGTTCATAGTGTGATTCTGACATGAAATTGTTGTCAGGATTTTGAGCTTCTAAGGAGAATATGTGGATGCTATGAGTACATAACTCAGGAGAATTTTGAGAAAATGTGGTGTTGGTTGTTCCCTGTTGCTTCTGCTATATCCAGGGGATTGATTAACGGAATGTGGCGCTCTTCTTCGCCTAAATGGATCGAAGGGTTTGTGACTAAAGAAGAGGCGGAACATTCGCTTCAGTGTCAAGAACCGGGAACTTTCATTCTCAGGTTCCCTACTTCAAGAAGCTGGCCACATCCTGATTCTGGTTCCTTGGTTGTTACTTATGTCGGTCGTGATTTCCTTATTCATCATAGATTGCTCACAATCGATCACATCTGCGAGTAAGTAAACCTCTCTCTCTCTCCCCTTTCTTCTCTCTTTTCTTCTCTCTCTGTCTTGTGAGTTGTGACATTTGCTTTTGTTTTTAGTTCTAGCGAAAGGTATACAGATGCGAAACCGTTGCAAGATATGCTTTTGGCGGAACCTGAGCTATCTCGGCTTGGAAGGTGAGAGAGGAGGAGAAAGGTTTTAGTTTTTGTTGAAGCAAATAGAGATCAAATTCAAGATCTTGAATTGGTTTTTTTTTGTTTGTTGCATTTTGCAGGATCATAAGAAGCATTTGAAGGTCAACACAGTCAACAAGTTAGACAAGCATCGGTTATTATTGAGGTTTTCTTAATACTTTTGCTAATACATATAGATTTGCAAAGTCTCTTACTGATGATACTAACTTCTGTAAAGCTCAGTGATTTAAATTAGTGGAAAGGAACTTTTTTAAATTGTTTTGTCTTCTCTTGTTTTCTAAATCGATTAAATTCAGTTTCCGACAAGAAAGAAAGGAGTTGCAAAATTTTGCTTCATAGGCTTGATTTTATATTTGTGTGGCCCATTTGATCCCGCAACTATTGCTTTCTCCCTACTCCCTAAGTGATTAGAAGTTTAATTGTCGTTTAATATTATTTATATATTTGTCTGTATTCAGAATTTAAAAGCTTTTTAAAAAGGTTAGATTTTTCATATCTTATATAGTATTTAATAAATAACTTAAAGTTAAAGTAAATCACATATTCAAACATAATTTACATTATTTTATTTCTAGAATTTATTTTAGTAGTATTAAGATATCTAATGTATTTGATAATATTTTAGAAATAAGTTTCTGATTGGTAAATTCTATGGAATGAACAAATCTTTTTTAAAAAGGTTAAAATGATATGGAATAGAAATGTAACCTTTTCAAAAAAAAAAAAACTAGCTGTTTTCGACTAAATTAAAAGCGAAATCCAATACCAACAAAAAATAATAATTTCACGCAATTTGATGATTTAAACATAAGAAATTCAAAAAAAAAAAAAAAAAAACTCCTATTTGATTTCTCTGGAACCCAATAATTGTACGGTAAGAAAATATTTAAAAATGATGAGATCTAGAAGAATGATATTATAATGAAGACCCTATTATAATTGCCATGAAATCATAAAAGGATATTCTCTAATCTCAAAAAAAAATTTGATACGAGCTAGATCATGCACCAATACCTATTAAACACGTGGTGACATCTCAGCTTCTGATTTTGATAAAGCAGAGAAAGATGGACTTTTTTTTTTAATGTTTTCTTCCCTCTTCTCAATTTGTGTATTGAATAAACAAACGGACACAACAAATCTGAAATCTTTGTCTACCTCCAAAGGTCGAGTTTTGAGAGACCTTCTTAATTCTTATATATGTGGTTTTGTCTCGTCCACCCATAGAAAATCAAGAAAGAAAAAAACCCGATTCACTAATATCACACACTTATAATTTCTTCTATTTTCAATTTTTTTTTTTTCTTTTTTGGAAAAATTTCCATACACCCAATCTCTCGTCAGCGAGAAAAGAGAAAAACCTTGGCTTTCTAGACTTACTCGTGTTCAAAATCTAAGGTTCTCTTTGGGCTCTCAGTTTCGAAAAGTTTACAGCCGTCTTTGTTTTTTTTTTTGGGTTTGCCTAAAAGTTCTCGTCCCTTCTGGGTTTTGTCTGAGAAATGATTATGTCGTGTCGGAACATAGACTTGGGTACGAGTGTTCTTGATCTGATGCCATGTGGGTGTTCTTGTAGCTCTTCTTCGACGAGTCGTCGAATCTTGTTTGGGAATTGTTCGAAGACTGTTTGTAGGATTGGTAGCAGAAGCTATGGTGGTAGTGGAAATTTGGTGTTTCTCCGGCGAGATTCGGGGAGTTGCAGAGCGATTCCGGCTAAACCCAAGGAGAATACTCTGGTCAATGGTATGATATTTTCAGTTTTGCTTATAACAATCTAATTTTGGTAGTGTAATTGATTGAGATTGTCACATAACAGTAGTTTTGAGCTTTTTTCAATGTTTTGCTATGGAATTAAAAATCTTTAGCTTTGGTTGAGGCAAAGAGTCTTATTAACTGAGATAATCAAAACATAGAAAAGGCCAAAGCTTACACATTCAAGTGAAACTCTTTGAATCTGGAGTCTGATGCTTATGATGAGAATAATGATGATTGTGTAGGTCTTGGTCAAGATAAAAGAGTGATGCTAAATTTAGAGACACCAAAGCCGATATCTTTGGAAAATCTGTTTGAAGTAGTAGCTGATGATTTGCAGAGCTTGAACGACAATCTTTTATCGGTTAGTATCTCAGCAACATTGTCTTTCTGGTCTCTTAAAAAGGGGTTTATGCTTCTAATGTAAATGATCTTCTTTTATAGATTGTTGGTGCAGAAAATCCGGTTTTGATATCTGCGGCTGAGCAGATTTTCGGTGCTGGTGGCAAGAGGATGAGACCGGGTTTGGTATTCCTTGTATCACGAGCCACTGCGGAATTGGCAGGCCTAAAGTAATCTATACAACTGCCTCGTTACTATTACATTTTTGACCTAAAAAATTGTGTTAATCTTTAGCAATAAAAATGATGATTTCTAGTTGATCTTGGTGCAGGGAACTCACTGTAGAACATCGGCGTTTAGCTGAGATCATTGAGATGATTCACACCGCTAGTTTGATACACGATGATGTGTTAGACGAAAGTGATATGCGAAGAGGTGAGATCAAGTTCCTTTCTTTTAATCCGAATTTACATTTTAACTGCAAAATTTTAAGCTTTTTTTGTGCATTGTTAGGAAAGGAAACGGTTCACGAGCTTTTCGGAACAAGAGTAGCTGTATTAGCTGGTGATTTCATGTTTGCTCAAGCATCATGGTACCTAGCAAATCTCGAAAACCTCGAAGTCATTAAGCTCATAAGTCAGGTCAAATTCTGTTTTTGCTTTTCTTGAGATTGGAAGAAGCTACAACGATGCAAGAACACTTGGTCTGAATCTTGATTTATCTTTTTCCAGGTGATCAAAGATTTCGCAAGCGGTGAGATAAAGCAAGCATCGAGTTTATTCGATTGTGACGTCAAGCTCGATGACTACTTGCTAAAGAGTTACTACAAGACAGCTTCATTAGTAGCTGCAAGCACCAAAGGAGCTGCAATTTTCAGTAAAGTCGAAACCGAGGTCGCAGAGCAAATGTATCAATTCGGGAAGAATCTCGGGTTATCTTTCCAAGTAGTTGATGACATTCTGGACTTCACTCAGTCCACAGAGCAGCTAGGGAAACCTGCAGCTAATGACTTAGCCAAAGGTAACATAACCGCGCCAGTGATATTCGCGCTAGAGAATGAGCCGAGGCTAAGAGAGATCATTGAGTCTGAGTTTTGTGAGCCTGGATCGCTTGAAGAAGCGATTGAAATGGTTAGAAATCGCGGTGGGATCAAGAGAGCTCAAGAATTGGCAAAAGAGAAAGCTGAATATGCGTTAAAGAATCTGAATTGTCTTCCTAGGAGTGGTTTCAGATCGGCTCTTGAGGATATGGTGATGTTTAATCTTGAAAGGATTGATTAGTTTCAAAGGCTATTTTGGCAGAGGAAATTGTAACACTCTTTATTTGTTCAAACACAGATTTTTTTTTTTTTTTTACTGTATGTCATAAAGGAATAATAAAAATTTCTTGCTTATAATTGAAAAATAATAGTCACTACTCTTTTTTGTTGAAAACAAAAATTGTTCTTCTATATACTTATGGATATACATACATAACCGAATAATTAATAAATTTTGATTTTAATCAACGAAATATCTTTTGTTTATAAAATATATAATGTCTAAAAAGGGAGTTCTTGGTGTACTATGTGATTGTGTCTGTCCAACCATCTTAATTCCTTTTTATCTTCTTTGATTCGTTGCCTCTCGTATTAAGACTAGATAAGCTCAAACCATGTTAGTTAATTATTTTGTCGAGATTCAACAAAAATATGATAGCTAATTTAATTATTTCACTTGACATTTTCTTTTAACATGTATAAAAACAAAATTGATAAAGATTTTTTTTTTTTGTATAGAAGTAGAAATTAGACAAACAAAATAATGCCTTGATTGTTTGTGGTTTTTGGATTGGTTTTTTGTTTTTATTTTTGAAAAAACAATGTTTTCATCCAATAAAGATTTTATAAAAGTAGTTTTCCTTAAAATTAGAAAAGTAGTTTTCCAATAAAGATTCTTATTTTTTGAAAACACTTTTTTGTTCAAACGTGACTTTTTTTCTATGTGTAGTTATTTTTATGTTTTGTGGTAAATATTGATAAAAGTGTTGAAAAACAAAAGTTCAAAAACCAAAAATTAAAAGCCAAAAATCATTATAAAAACTACAAACATTCATAAGTTTTGCTTAGGGTTGGACATTCGGATAATCGGATTAGGTTCGGATCGGATATTTCGGATTTCGGGTATTTCGGTACTAGAGGTTTTGGTACCGATCGGATATTTTTAAATTTCGGTTCGGATTCGGTTCGGTACCTTCCGGGTTTGTATCGGTTCAGATAATGGATTAGAGATCCGAAAAAATTTCGGTTACGATTCAGTTCGATTACTTTTTACCCGAATATACCCGAAAGTACTTGAAAAATCCGGAAAAACATAATTTTCTAATCCAAATTATCCGAATCTATCCAGAATACTCGAAAATACTTGAAATATCCGAAATACCCTGGAAAAAAATAAAAAGACTTAACTCAAACTATCTGAATCTATCCAAATTACCCGAAATATCCAAAAAACATAAAAAACTTAACCCAAACTACTCGAATCTATACAAACTATCCGAAAATATCTTAAATACTCGAATATCTGGAACTATATAAAAAAAATGAAACACATGATGGGCCGCACAGACTAAGGGGGTAAAATCGTCAATTACTAGCTTGTCCCTTGATTATGTGAGGATTAAAGTGGAATTTAAAGATTACAAATCAAATTAGAAAGATAAACTAATCACGTGGCGGCGTTTGCCGCGTTTCGCGTTTCCACCGCCATCAATCTCTTCGCGTCACCGCCGGTAGGAAAAATCGCCGCCGTTCCGGTTAGCTCTCTCTCCTCGGTTTTATATTCTCTCTCTCTCTTAAGCACGAATTCGTTAATTTGTACTCGAAACAAAATTTAGGGGTTATATGTGATTTGAACAATTTGCAAAAGTTGCAATTTTGAGGAAACTAAAAGAAATACAAAAATCAGGAAATCTTTTGAAAATTTCTTAGATTTGAATCTGTTTCTTATATACACAAAAACACCCAAAATAAGATTTCTTGACTGCATTTTACTACACCTTAAAGGTTCTGTTTTTTGTTGATTGAACAAAAAAAAAAAAAGGAAGCACCTTTATATCTTCTAGATTTTAAACTTTCCGAATGATCAAATGAGCTCCATGTTGTGGGAATGTGGTTGCAGCTGGGAAAGGAGCATGAGTATACGATGGTGAGAGCTCTACACTGAAACTCTGAAGAACCGTTGCAACAAAGAGCTTAGCTTGCAACATTGAAAAGTTTTGACCAATACAAGTCCGAGGTCCCGAGCTAAATGGTAAGAAGGATAGTCTTCCTTTGGTTGCGCTAGCAACGCCATTGGCGAATCTCTCGGGTTTAAACTGTTTCACATCGTCTCCCCAAAGATCAGGATCATGGTGCACCAAGAGCATTGGTATTGTGATTACAACTCCTTCGGGTAATGAGAATCTCTCTAGCTTCACTTCTTGTTTAGTTATCCGACATGTGAAGTAAGCTGGCGAATAGAGTCTTAGAACTTCGTGGAGGATCATTGTTACCTAATGATTATGTCCCAATTCAAAAAGAAGAGAAGAAGTTAAATAAAGGACCTTTTTTGTTGGGTTATAATGTGGTTTGAAATCGGTTTTTGAAAATGTCTACTTACGACTTTCAGGTGGCTTAACCCTTCGAAATCTGGCTCGTTGTTACCAAACGCTTGAGAAATCTCGTCTCTTGCTTTGTTTTGCCAGTCTTGATGTTGGCTTAGAGCAACGAGTGTCCAAACAAACAATGAAGAAGTCACATTTTGACCAGCTAGATAGAAAGCCTTACAGTCATCTATCAGATCGTCGATACTCAGCCCTGAATCAGGTCCTTGTTCGTTGATCAGTTTTGTATTCGAAGCCAACATCGAGCACAACAAGTCGCTGTTTTTGTCGGTACCTCTTCCACTTTTTATCTCCTTCTCTTTTGTCTCAATCATAGCTTTAAACAGAGACCTCATGTCCCTTTCGGTTTCTCTCAACCTCTTGTTGAACTTTGTTGGCAAAAATCTGCAAAATTACAAATCCAAGAAACATGAAAGTTAGCTTTGATGCTTCCAAACTCGGTTGATTAAAAAAAACAGCATTTTCATTACTTTGATCCAGGAATGTAGACGGATCGAATAGCTTGGAGACCGAGATCGATCTGTTCTTGTTGGATTTCGAAGATTTTGATTCCATCTTTATAGAAATCACCAAAAGAAGCACGAGCAAGCATGTTTCTGGTTAAGTCATGACAGTAAGTCCATGAATCAAGTTCCACTGTTCCTTTTGCTGAAGCTAATTTCTCCCATTCTTCTAACATCTCCTTGCAACTCGAGTTGAATGCTGGAAGTATGCTCTGTCCATTTGTTTAAATAAACATGCAATTTTATTTCATTACAAATATCAAAATCTATTCATACAAAAATTCACATAAATGGGTCTTTGTAAAAATAAAAAACAAGGTAAATTTATATATTGATTTATAACCATTAATTTACTGATGATTTTTTTTGTTAAAGATAATGAATGCCCCTGTATATGTGACTTTTCTGTGTTGGTAATGGAATGATGAATTGTTTTGCTGAAAAAATAAGTTGATATATTAGAAATTCTAATTTGAAATTATGATTTCATACCTTTTTTAAATGTGTCTTTTTGGCTTTTTCTGTTATTTCGCTTTTAGACTTTTATAGTTGGTGGCGTGGCGTGGCTTCTAGTTCTTGTGGACTTTTTTTTCTCTTTTTGTTCTTTTTTTTTCTTTAAAAACAAAAATATATATATATATATATATATTATATTTTAGTTTTTTCCGGAAAGTTAATACTCTTTTGTCTGAGAGATTTCTTTTTTTATCTTGTAAAAAATCTTAAATTTAATCTTTAAAAAAATAGATAATATTTTATTATTATTATTGTTTAAATCTCTCATCTACCAAGCACGTAAAGACGTTACTCATCTGACTTTCTTTTCGAAAAAAGTAAAAAGAGAATGAAACTGATCAAAATCTAAAGAATGAGACGAAAATGACGTCCATAAAGTTCACACTATGTCAGAGTGAGAAATTAATTATAAAAACAAAAAAATAGTTATTAGAGTCAAAATGAGCAGTGTATGTTCAATAATTTACCCAAAAAAATAGAAAAATACCTTCAAATTGTCGATACGAAAAGCAGGATTAAGAATGCTTCGATGTTTGGACCATTTAGGACCTTCATGATTGAGAAGACCACTGAGGAAAACATGATTATGTGACCCAATCTTTGGTTTTGGAAAGAGTTCGTGTCTTGACATTATCTCTCGTAGTGTCTCTGGATCCATTACTATCACGTTCGGGTACGGTCCGTACCATGTGAAACACTTCTTCCCTGTTAAAATAACAAATTTTAATTAATTTATAATTACCATTTGTTAATTTTAGTATAACTAATCTATATATGAAACAAACACACATACAATAATGATATATATATATATATATATATATATATATATATATTGGACAAATTAATTTTCTATGATACGTTAAGATTGTTTCTTGAATTTATGTGAACTAGATTTAGAATTATAACCAGAAAAAGATATCAGATTTAGATCTTAATTATGATTATAATCTATATACACAATTAACTCTTTTGATCCCTTACTCTGAATCTCTCTGTTCGTATAATTAACCTTGAAAAGAATAAAATTTCAAGATGAAGAAGTTGACCAACTCCTAACCAAAAATTATAAATATTTTTTTATGAATCTAACACAAGATCAAGTCTGTTAGGTTCTTACTTAGATTCGCATTTTCTTCAAACCAAAAAAAAAAAAAAAAACCCTAAAAGAGAATTAAGTTGAGTTTGATGGATCATACCATGATTAAGAACAGTGTGATAAAGAAAAGGCATCATGCGAGGGAGAAAATCTGCGGAGAGAGGAAGAGGAAGAGAGTGAGCAACTTGATCCATCTGATTACTCTCTCTCATATCTCCCATCAAAATTCTATAAGAATTCCCAGAAAATCCTTGTTTCTTCAGATATTTCTCCAGTCTCTTTGGCCTCAACCAAACCCAATTCACAGCTCTCCATACCCAATTCAGTATCAAGATCGAAAACCCGATCAAGATCACTTTTCTTACTGTTATTATAATCTCCATCATCTTGATCTTGATCTATGGAAAGAGGAGAGCAAGAAAGAAAGAAAGAAAGGGAGACAAAAGTATAATGATGATGCTTATAATTTCATCAGTTGACTATATATGTTGGAGGCAGCTGTATATATATACACACACATACATATATATATATATATATATATGATGTAGAATAAAAATGTGATAAAACTTGCTTATAATATATATATATAGAGAGAGAAGATATATGTAATAAATCGCTGTATGTGCAACTGGCAATGAATTTATAACAACAAGTTCTTTGGTGTATATTTCCAAAAATTTAATTGTGTCTTCCTTCCCTTACGCTACATGCATGTGGCTTTATTGCATGAGTATTTAGTATATATATTTTTATTTTTATTTTTCTTTCTTTCTTGATACATACTCTATGATACTTCCATATTTACTTTTTTTGTTTGTTTTGTTTGCGTCTGCATATCGTAGTTATCTAAATTAGAGAAAGGAGAGTTCTCAAGTATTCTCACTTTAATTTAATCTTGTATCACTTTAATGATTAAGGTGGATATATAATTCGACATTAACCTTAAAACTGTATGAAAGCAAAACTACAGAAAGATAATCACAATTATATAATTTTGTTTATATTAATTAGTTTAATCCCAGACAATAAATATGGAACCAGGTGGCGTTGTTCTTTGGAGACGATGAATAGCAATGTCAACTCTCTTACGAAACGCATGTGATATATAATATAATAATTTATATAAGATAATGTTCGTCCAACCATATCAATTAATTTTAATTTTAATAATATAATGCAATTACGCGTAGACTAGGGTCATTATCATTTACTAAATTCCACGTAGGACAAAATAGGCCTAATGGCTACGGGCGTTGTTGGTTAATTATATTCTTTATATAACGTAAGCTTATTTGATTAGCTATAGTAACTAATATTTGTTTCGTTCAAGAACTAATAAATAGACTAGGCTTGGAGAAAGAAAAAAGAAACTTGTCGCGAAGCTAAAACATATTAATTTATTTAGGGAGAATTTGCTAAAAGACGAAAAAAAAAAAAATTTAAAAACATAATCAAAATCTTTAAAATAAGTTGCTAAAATTAAGCCACATAGAAAATTTTAGTTAGATTTAAGGTTTATGTTTTTTTTTTAATGTCTAAATGATCAATTTTTTCATTTATCAAAAGTATTAAAAACTTTGCTAATATTACTATCAGAAGTTTATTTTTATATAGATAAAGATAAAAAAAGTTAAATAATAAATAAATTGATAAAGGTAAAGAAGTGTGGTCATGGTTTTAAATAGGCATGCACATTATAGGTAAAAAGTCGGATAATAGCGGGTAAGAATTGGGAAAAGATATTTAGAATATCAAAAATTACTATTTAAATGAAAATTTAAAAGTAAGAGTCAGATAAAAATCGGATAAGGATTATGGATAATTAAAATAAATACCCAAACGGATAATATTGACAATTAGAATCGCTATTCGAATGAATAATTATGAATAATTCGAATAATACTAAAAAAATTTGTTGAGTTTTGAGATAGTTTTTTTTTTGGAGATTATTTTGAAAAATGGTAGATAATTTTGAAAAATATCTAAGAACCAATTTCCAAAATTATCAAATGAATGATATTTATCATTTATATATATAGGATTTAAATAAATTTATATAATTTAAAAATTTTAATTATCCAAATGGGTAATCGGATACCCGGAGTAATTACCCAATCCTTATTCTTATCCGTTAAAATAAATTATCATTATCCGAACGAATAATATCAATTACTCTTATCCGAAAGAGTCAGATAATTTGAGCCGGATAAAGATAGGATCGGATTATCCGACCCGAAATGGACAGTCTAGTTTTAAAAGAAATAAATTGCATTATTCAACCGAGCGGATAATATCTATTATGTCTGATATATAAAAAATGTTTATATACACTTTTAGTTATTATAATATCAATAATTCAACAACAATATGGTAGCTTTTGGCTTTCGCGAACCATTTGGAGACACTAGTTTCAAATTATGAATTATGACGTCATATCGTACGTAACATTTTTGAAAAACCCAACTAAAGTCGAGTCATTGTCACTTTCGACTTTTCTTTGTTATAACATCTTAAAAGATGGGACGTTTTCTTTATGTGTTAATGTGTTAGTAGTCTAAAATCCCAAAATTATGTCATTTGTACAGAAAGAAAGGAATTTTGTTGTATTTGTTCAGACAGAATATAATAATTATTCTTTAAAGACAGCTGAAGAAGGTTTATATATTGTTGCAAAAAAGAAAAGTTGGTTAGAGAAAAGAAAGTATTCCTAAAAATTCTTGACTTTAAACTTACTGTGTGAACCAAAAAATTATTGACTTTTTTTATAGTTTAAAATAACAATTTCTTTTAGTAATAATCACATATGTCAATTTTTTAAAAATATAGAAGGGAGGAAACTCTTTCCTCGTAAAAAAAAGTTTGCGTGATCCATGATCTGAAAAGAAAAGAAAAAATGAATGGAAGACTTGGAACTCCACGATTTTGTGGTGTTATTTTTTTATAAGACTGAAATTTTTTTACTTTTTCTCTTATGTATTTTTCTTTTGTCTTACTAATGAACAATGGTAGTTAATTATGTTGGATATAATTACATGTTTCGTAAAAGATAAAAGTGGGACGAAGGGTACTTAAGATTTGGAGAAAGTGATCGAATCTTGGCCGTTCCAAAATTTTCGAGATGGATGAAGTCCTAATTCTACATAATAAATTAAAGATAGACAAACGACACCAATCCCTATATAAGGGAAAGAGAGGTAGACAGAAAAAAAAAAAAAAAATTTAAACAACTAATCATTTTTAGTGGTTATGTTACAAATCTATTATATTATTAAAGAAGTAATTATGCATCAGAAATGAAAATTGAGTTTTTATTACATCGTATTTTAATGTTGTCTTTATGTGGATTTTATTTTTAACGGATATATTCGATCATTATTTTATAATTTTTTTAATTATAGATATATATATATAACAATCGAATGATACGTAAATCCAGTTTATGATTTGATACAAAATTTTATATGATTCAATTAAAAATAAAAATAAATCATCGGTTGCATAATTTTTTTTTTGCTTATTATTAATATCATAGTATCTTAAACTAAAGAAGCAAGCAAATTTTTATAAAAGGTCGTCATGGGAGATGAGCATTACATTAGCCGGAGCTGGATTACCCAATTCCCAAGACCATATTTCATCGAAATATGTAAGCGAGGCGCTTCTGTTTCAAAAACTAAAGACAGTTGAATCTGAATATGAGTGTCTTACTTGTACTATACTTAAAAAGATTTCAGAGAAAAGGATAAGAAGATTAACTAGAGTCCATATGAACGTGATTAAGAATAAATCCAGTGGAAGAGAGAGCTTTCTTGACAGAAGGAGGGATGTGATTCATGTTGCCATAGGCAGAGATGGAGATTGGACCACGGTAGTTCAACTTACTCAGCGCGGAGCTTATTTTCTCAGCGATCTCCTCAGCTTTACAACCTTTGGGAACCGGACAATTCTCTATGTCCCAACAAACCCATATTGATAGCTCTAACTCAAAGCACAGTGGTGGGTTCACCTTTGATTTAGGCACAAAGAATGATATGTTTATACATAAGAGTTTTAAAGCACCATCCATTTCTTAAGATGAGCAACTATTGTTGGGTTAAATTTTCAAATATGTGTTTCTCTCACATACTCTAAAATGTATGGGCTTTGTGTTTGCTTCTATAGCTTGTGTGTTTTAGCATAGTGTCGTTGTTGAATAGCAAGTTATCCGTTATGGTTGTTCGCAAGTTATGGAAGTTCTTAAGTTTATTAGTCAGCGAAAAAGTGACATGAAAGACTAAGATGTAAATGTTTATAATTAGTTAGCTGGGAAGTTAGGATTTAAGGTTTTGTGCTTTCTTTAGCTAATAGAGGTGTGTGCTTATAATTGTTATTGTCTAAGATCGAGACATTGTTAATGTTGTACAACATAATAATTCATAACATAACAAGTCTAAAAATTCCCAATAAAAAAAAAACCTAACAAGAAGGAAAGAAAACGAAATAAAAAGAAGAAAAAAACAACGACAAAGAATGACAAAACAAGGACGAAAGACAAATTTTTATTTTATAATTGCTAAGACTATCAAATAAGAAATGGTTTAAAACGGAGTATTCGTTGTGATATGAGTGTGATGTAGAATCATAGTAAAAGTCATGGTGTTGTATTTTACTTTAATATGATGAAGAGAGATTTAATACATGTAAAAAATGTTTTTTCTTCTTTCAGAAAATATTTACATAACTTATGGAGACCATAAAAAGAATCTAGGTCCTCTTGGTTTCGTGGTATCATATTTACAGCTAATATATTAGTTTTTTTATACGCATGATAGATACAAATAATTGTTTTCTAAAAGTTAAAATAACAATCATCGGATATAAATATAAATATAGATATAAAGTAATTATTTAAAAGAAAGCAAGCAATTTTCTCATGTATTTTAATATTTTTATAACGTATCGGGTAAAACACACAACATATTATTCTACTTCAAATCATATTTCATAATAATAATAACTGTGCCAAATTTGTTGAAATTCTTTACACGATGAGAACAACTTTATAGTCAAAGTAGGTCTTTTGTCGGAGTGTTCCTGACAGACTATGCCAGCTTTATAGCCATATGCCTTTAGAAAAAAACACCAACCACCCTACCGAAGTTATGGATGATGTGACTAGGAAAGAGGAATTGGCCGAGCTAGAGGCCAAAATAAGTAGTATTCTTCTATAAATACTCAATAAATGACGAGAAAGAGAGGAAGAGGATCTTCGGGGGAAAGGCAGAAGGAAGAGGAGATAGACAAAAGAATCAGGAGCCATCTCTTAATAGAAAGAAGATAACAATGGGATAATCCCTCAGACTTCCCTAGGTATTCTCATGCAACCAATACCTAGGAATAGAGTTCCAACCCCATTCTTCCTATGGACTCTATCCCTCTTCTCTTCTCATCTATTCTAGAAATATCGGACATCGACCATGTTTTTCGGACGTGGTCCCAAACACTATACAGACTCACTTCTCGAATCATTTTACTCTCCAGTGGTACCCTGACTTGGACGTCAGGGAGTCTTCCGGAGGAAAATTCCTTCTTATCCTCTCGAAGATGTTCTTGACGATATTACATGTGCATGGTTCAATGCATCTCTAGAGGATCGTCGTAACTATCTCACCAAGACAACTTAAGCGGAAGCGTCTCTCATTCCCTAAGAGGACGGAACTCATACCCGGAGTTCTATGACTATTCCCGTAGGATACGCCAAATTTTTATGCAAGACATCTATGTCCCCGTACGGAGGACCCACAAATTTGATCTGAACAATTAACGCTAAGGAGGGGAAAGACCATATACTAAAATTTAGGATTTATGATTTATGTATTATTTTTAATCTTTACATGTATTTGTGAGGGTTTAGACTCACCTATTAGGATTTAGTACCTCTTATTTTGCTAAAAATATAATTGTTTTCAATATTTTACGTAAATTTATGAGGGTTTAGGCTTACATATTAGGGTTTAGTATCCCTTAATTTGATAAAAAATGTAAAAGGTATACATATATACAACAAAAATAGTAGTTATTTATATAAAACAATAATTTGGTAGTAAAACATCTATTATAAATTGTAATGCCCGCGCTGAAAATATTCGATCGATCCGATAAATGAAACTAAAGTGTTAATCGATATGACCATAAAACGATCATAACTAACACAATATATGTAAATCATTCAATATTTTACGTGCATTAGGCTCACCTATTAGGGTTTAGTACCTCTTAAATTTTAAGAAATATAAATTGTTCAGTATTTTACTTGCATATGTGAGGATTTAGACTCACCTATTAGGGTTTAGCCCCTTAATTTGCATGAAATATAAATTGTATTGTATTTTACGTGAATTTGTGAGGGTTTAGGCTCACCTATTATGGTTTAATACCCCTTAATTTGCAAGAAATATATATTTTTTTCTACAATTTAACATGCATTTGTGAGGGTTTAGGTTCACCTATTATGATTTAGTACCCCTTCATTTGCAAGAAATATAAATTGTTCCATATTTCAAGTGCATTTGTGAGGGTTTAGACTCACCCATTAAGGTTTAGTATCCCTTAGTTTGCAAGAAATATGTATTTGTGAGGGTTTAGGCTCATCTAGTAGGGTTTAATACCCCTTAATTTGCAAGAAATATAATTTTTTTCTACAATTTAACGTGTATTTGTGAGGGTTTAGACTCAACTAATAGGGTTTAGTACCCCTTAATTTGCAAGAAATATAAATTATTTAGTATTTTACGTGCATTTGTGAGGGTTTATGCTCACTTATTAGGGTTTAATACTCTTAATTTGCAAGAAATATAAATTGTTTCTACAATTTAAAGTGCATTTGTGAGGGTTTAGGTTCACTAATTAAGGTTTAGTACCCCTTAATTTGCAAGAAATATAAATTGCTCCATATTTTATGTGCATTTGTGAGGGTTTATGCTCACCTATGAGGGTTTAATATCCCTTAATTTGCAAGAAATATAATTTGTTCAGTATTTTATTTATGAGGGTTTAGGCTCACCTATTAGGGTTTAATACCCTTTAATTTGCAAGAAATATAAATTATTTCTACAATTTAACGTGCATTTGTGAGAGTTTAGGTTCACTTATTAGGATTTAGTACCCCTTAATTTGCAAGAAATATAAATTGTTCCATATTTTAAGTGTATTTGTGAGGATTTAGGTTCACCTATTAGGGTTTAATATCCCTTAATTTTCAAGAAATATAAATAGTTTATATAATTTAACGTTTATTTGTGAGGGTTTAAGCTCACCTATTATGGTTTAGTATCCCTTAATTTGCATAAAATATAAACTGTTTAATATTTTACGTGCATTTGTGAGGATTTAGGCTCACTTATTAGGGTTTAATACCCCTTAATTTGCAAGAAATATAAATTATTTCTATAATTTAAGGTGCATTTATGAAGGTTTATGCTTCCATATTAAGATTTAGAACCTTTTAATTTGCCAACAAAATCAATGGTAGATTTATATACAATATTATTTTCAAACCTTAATGCCCGCGCTGGATTTTAGGGTTTTCTAATTACATTTTTTCTTTGTTAATGCTATGATGTTTTAATTTTTTTTTATACGGAGACATATCTTTATTCTAATTATTCTTTTTTATATATACTTACAAACCTAAAAAAAATTATAAAATTTGTCGAGTATATAACAATTAAACTCAATTTGTTTTTTATTTTCTAACAAAGCAACGCACAATCATAAGTGGATAACATTCGGGTCTACAAATTATAATATTCTCATAATGACATATAAATGGATTAGTATAAGATCATAATCCAACATACGTTGCATTGATTTGTAAAATCATATATATATTTCCGTTAAACCGACTGATCAAAATTAACCTAACTATCCACAATCTAACTGAACATAACAATAGTTTTATTCGGTTTGTTTTGGTTATATTCAATTGAAAAATTTCAATACATATAAAAAATAAAAATAAAAATTTGAGTGAATTCGAACATTTTGAATCATTTAATATTTTACATTCATTTGTGAGGATTTATGCTCACTTATTAGGGTTTAGTACCTATTAATTTGTTACAAATATAAATTGTATGAAATATTTTACGTGAATTTATGAGGGTTTAGGCACCCATATTTGGGTTTAGTACCCGTCAAACCGACTAATCAAAATTAACCTAACTATCCACAATCTAATTGAACATAATCGTATTTTTATTTAGTTTGTTTTGTTTAGTTTCAATATAATATTTTCAATACGTAGAAAATACAAAAACCAATAAATTGAGTGAACTCAAACATTTTAATCATTTAATATTTTAAGTTCATTTTTGATGGTTTATTTTCACCTATTATAGTTAGTACCTTTAATTTGTTACAAATATAAATTGTATGAATCATTTTACTTGCATTGTGAGGGTTTAGATTCCTATATTTGGGTTTAGTACTCTTTAATTTGCTAAAAAATTAATGGTAGATTCATATCATATTTTCAATACGAAGAAAATACAAATAAACAACAAATAAATTCAAGTCGATCATTTTAAATCATCCAATATTTTACGTTAATTTGTGAGGATTTAGACTCACACATTAGGGTTTAATACCCTTTAATTTGCTAAATAAATTAATGATAAATTTATATACAATATAATTGTCGAAACATTAATGTTCGTGCTGGACGCGGATAAAATCCTAGTAATACTTGATAACACAATTTATTTTAATATTTTTGATCCCGTGTTTTTAAAGACTTTTCGAACGAATCAAATATTTTGTTTGTCCAAACAAATTTAGAGTCTATGATTTGGACAACCAACCCGAACCGGTCTAAAGCACACTAAACATTAGGGCTGGGAAAATTATTCGTTAGATTCGCTCTGATTCGGTTTCGCTTTGATTCGAAAAATCCGGATATCTGTTATGAATCAAAACGGAGCAAATAGTATAATATAGTATCCGTCAAAAATGGAGCAAATCACAAATACTAATTTTAAAAATCTGAATATCCGCTCCGATCCGTATATTACTTATATATACATATAATATGATAGATTTATAACGTATGTTTGCATTTTAGACTTTTAAATACATTTGGCTAAATATTTATAGTAAGAATAGATATATACTAACTTTTAATTGAAAATAGATTTTTTTTTTCCTAAATAAAAAACACATGTTTCATTTTTCACCATCTTAATCTTCCACTTTTCATTTTTATTTAATTATACCGAATATATTTATTCACTAATTAGTTTAAATATTATATTAAAAAAAATTATAAAAATTTGGTGTTTCGATTGTTTGTTTTGGTTTAAAACGGATATCCGCGAATATTCGGATATCCGCAAATATCCGAAAAAATCTGAATATCCGAAATTTTCCAGAGCAAAACAAATCGGAAAATTAGATATCTGACAAAAACAAAGCGGATCACAAATACTGTATTTTTTCGGATATCCGTTTTATGCCCAGTCCTACTAAATATGGTCTCGCGAGTTTCAAAAATCAGATCGACTCTACAGAACAATACTTTTTTTTTTTTTAAATGTGCAAAATTATTATTATTATTTTTTTATTTATTTTTATTTGCGGTCTTTTAAAATTGAACTCATATTTGGCCACATCAAAAAGAGTCCATGAGGAAGAATATGAGGTCACGTGAGGCTGTGACTCTGTGAGAATAGCACGGTGAGAGTAATAATAAAAGTTTACAAATATATGGGCTTTGATTTACAAACAAATGGGCCCTTCTTATTTTATAAGCCCAAACGGGTTAATCTTTTTCTCCGATACGCTGCGACGTCGGCGATTTGCAGTCGAAATCCGAAAACCTCAAAATTTGTTTCGATTTCGTTATTTCTCAGATAGTTTGTAAAATTCGCAGAGTTTCGGATCTGAGTTCTTCGCCATGGATGAGTATCAGGAGATGGAGAGATTCAGCATGGAAAACGACTACGAAGGAGGTCGATGGGAGGATGGCGAATTCTTATACGAAAAGAGGAAGGAGAAGCGGAAACAAACCAAACACGACGCTATTTACGGAAGCTTCGCTGAGAGCGATTCGGATTCCGATGGTTCTAGCGGCGGCGGCGGTCGGAGGAAGAGGCGTAAAGATCGGGATTCGGGAAGGAAAGCCGACTTAACCAAGCCTGTCAATTTTGTTTCTACAGGTACGGTTATGCCGAATCAAGAGATTGATAGAGATTCTAGAGAACATAATGATGATAAAGATAGTGATAAAATGGAAGATGGTAACATGATTGACGAGGACAGTGAAGTTAGAGGTGGATTGGGTATTGGAAGCTCAGGTTTAGGGTTAGGGTTTAATGCGTCTGCTTTTAACGAGGAGGACAATCTCTTACCGGGTGCATTGGGGAAGAAGATATCTGAGGGAGCAAAGATGAGAGGGAAGGCCAAGATGGAGAAGAGAGGTCAAGAGGGTGGTGCAAAGGGAGGAAAGAAGGATACTTTAGGCGGTGATATAGGTAAGTTTGAGAAGTCTACTAAAGGAATTGGTATGAAGCTGCTTGAAAAGATGGGGTACAAGGGAGGTGGGCTTGGGAAGAACCAGCAAGGTATTGTAGCTCCTATTGAAGCACAGCTGAGGCCGAAGAATATGGGTATGGGGTACAATGATTTCAAGGAGGCTAAGTTGCCTGATTTAAAGAAGGTAGAGGAGAAGAAGACTGTTGCGGTCAGTGTCAGTGAGAAGGTTCAGAATCATGGCGATAGAGGAGGGAGAAATCTTTGGAAGAAGAAGAAGGCGAGGAAAGAAGTTTATGTCACTGCAGAGGAGTTGTTGGAGAAGAAGCAGGAAGAGGGCTTTGGTGGTGGGCAGACCATTATTGATATGCGAGGACCACAGGTTCGGGTTGTGACAAATTTGGAAAATTTAGATGCAGAGGAGAAAGCAAGAGGAGCAGATGTTCCAATGCCAGAGTTACAGCACAACTTGAGGCTGATTGTTGATCTAGTCGAGCATGAAATTCAGAAGATTGATAGGGACTTGAGGAACGAAAGAGAATCAGCCTTGAGCTTGCAGCAGGAGAAGGAGATGCTTATAAAGGAGGAAGAGAAACAAAAAAGACACTTAGACAACATGGAATATATCGCAGATGAAATAAGTCGAATTGAGCTAGAGAATACGTCTGGGAATTTAACACTGGATACACTTGCTACTTGTTTCGAAGACTTGCAAACTAGCTATCCTGACGACTATAAGCTTTGTAACTTGTCCACCATTGCTTGCTCACTGGCCCTGCCTCTCTTTATCAGGATGTTTCAAGGTTGGGACCCTCTTAGGGATGCACTGCATGGTATCAACGCTATATCTTCCTGGAGAAAGCTTTTGGAAGTCGAGGAAAATCAAAATATTTGGGTTATCTCAACGCCTTATAGCCAACTAGTCTCGGAGGTAGTGTTACCTGCTGTGCGAATAGCGGGCATCAACACCTGGGAACCTAGAGACCCTGAGCCGATGCTTAGATTTTTAGAGACATGGGAAAATTTGCTGCCTTCATCTGTCTTGCACACGATTTTGGATACAGTGGTGCTGCCAAAATTGTCAACTGCTGTTGAATATTGGGACCCACGAAGGGAAGTTGTTGCCATCCATGTTTGGGTGCATCCTTGGTTGCCAATACTTGGTCAGAAATTGGAGTTTATGTATCAGATCATTCAGATGAAATTGAGCAATGTTCTTGATGCTTGGCATCCTTGTGATCCATCTGCCTACACTATTCTTTCTCCATGGAAGACGGTTTTTGATGCTACAAGCTGGGAACAACTTATGCGCCGTTACATAGTTCCCAAACTTCAGCTGGCTTTGCAAGAGTTTCAGATAAACCCGGCAAACCAGAACTTAGACCGGTTCGATTGGGTTATGAAGTGGGCGTCTGCAGTACCCATACATCTAATGGCTGATTTGATGGAGAGGTTCTTCTTCCCCAAATGGCTGGACGTGTTGTACCAATGGTTGCGTTCTAAACCGAGGTTCGAAGAGATCCACGACTGGTATAATGGTTGGAAAGGGTTATTTCCGCAAGAGCTTTCAGCAAACGAGAGGATCCGAATCCAGTTGAGGCGTGGTTTAGATATGCTGATGGAAGCTGTTGAAGGAGTTGAAGTCTCTCAGCCAAGGGCAAGGGCACATGAACATAGACAGTTTGATCAGGCTCAGGCTCAGGCTCAGGCTCAGGCTCAAGCTCAGGCTCAGGCTCAAGCTCAGGCTCAGGCCAAGGCTCAGGCTCAGATGGATAGCAGTGACGTGCTGAGTTTGAAAGAAGTCTTGGAAGTATTTGCGCAAGAGAAGGAGTTGCTGTTCAAACCTAAACCGAATAGAATGCACAATGGTCTTCAGATTTATGGGTTTGGGAATGTGAGTGTGATTATAGACTCGGTGAACCAGAAGCTGTTGGCTCAGAAAGATGGAGATTGGTTTCTTGTAACTCCTGATGACCTGTTGAGGATGCACAACAATGCAACCGTTTCTGGAAGACGATAGATTACATTTTCATTATATAATAAGGTTCTCTGATGTATAAACCATCTTCAATCTTATTACATTTTGTCTCTTTTCTTAAATATTGACTTCTTTATTAGATAACAAAACTCAGAATATCTTTTGTGAAGTTTACACCTTTTTTTTTTCTTTCTTCATAAGAGAACGTTGAAGAAGCAAGTAGGTACAACACAGGATGTTTATCGAAACCTATACAAACGTTTTGAGCGTAACTCACAAGATAATTTGACCAATCACCAATCCTCTGCTCCTTTAGTTACACCCAGAATCACAGCGATTGTTGCGAGAATAGCCTGTAGTGTGTTTACATGAATCAATCAATTTTATCCGAGTCCGATAAGGGAAAGCCTGAAAGATAAGGAGAGAGAAAGATAGTATTGAAAAAACTTACAGCGATGGTGCAAGCGATGTATCCTGGTTTCTCCCTGTAGTCGATCCTTCTTCCAAACATCATGATGAACAATCCGATATACCAAGGGATTGCTCCAAAGAAAAATCCAATTATGAACCTTTAAGAAAATCAAATATTTTCTCAGACAACCAAATGATCTCGGTTTGAATGTTGCTACCAGGACATGTTAAAAAAGCAAGTGCTGATAGTGTAGCAGTCGAGAGAGAGAATTTGAGCCCGTGGTTGACGAAAAAAAGAAAAAAAGGAACTTACAGGAACCATCCAAGACCAATTCCACAGCAAGGAAGACGGCGTTGTCTCACATTCACAGGTCTTCCTTCAGCAACACCATAGACTGAAAATAAAACAATAAGAAAGAGTAAATGTATTAACGGAGACATCGACTCATGCTCTGCCTTGGACTTGAAGAAGAAGAAGAAGAGAGAACGAGACATGAGAGAAGTACCTTATAGATTATAGCACAAACAGAAACAACCTATAACTTTTTTTACTCATCTATTGCTAGAGAACTCAAAGCTCCAAACTTTAAAATCTCATCAAACTATTTATCTTTTTACTTCGCCGATTTGGTTATTCCCACCTCATAATTTCATCTCAATGTATGACAAAGAAGTTAGATTTTCACATAGAGATCCTTTCCCTGACATGCAAAACTGAATAAGGTTTCCATTCAATAGAAAATGTTACTGCAATAACAGTTTGATCTCAACTCCACCGGAGAACAATCAAATTCAAATTCACCAGCATACTATTGATCGATCTACATCCCTAATTACTAGCTTCAAAAACAAAGAACAAACCCTAAATTCCCTGTGAAAAATACTGGGGAATATAAATTTCAAGACCTAAATTCACGATCTGCAGAAATTTGAATCAGAATATCCAATTCAGCTTACCTGGAACGGTTTGATAGCCATGTGCGTAAGCGGCGGAATCGTAAACTCCAGGCGGCGGCGAAGGTTGAGGAAACCCAGTGACCGGAGCAGAATTCTGCGGCGGAGGGTAATTGGAAACACCTTGAAAGGTACCGTATTGATGATGCTGATTACCTGCTTCCTCCGCAAATCCTTTGCTTTTATCTTCTTCTCCATGACCCATCTTTCTTCAGCTTCTTCCTTTTTCGTCTCTCTCTCTCTCTCTCTCTCTCTCTGATGCTGATCGAGATCGAAAAATTGCAACGCGTTGAAACAATGGAAGAAGAAGAAGTCTTTAAAAAAAAAAAAAAAGTTTAAATATTTGCTTACACAGACCCGTGATAACGCGTATTTTGTAATTTAAACCCACAACTATTATTAAGTGCATTAACAACCACCAACTTGCAATGTTTTGATTGACTAATAATTACTATTTTAAGTTTAAATACAAAAGATTCAAAAACTAAGAAACATGTGGTAGGTTGTATATTTTAGATTCATCAATCGAAACTTCGAGTTTGTGGGAAGGATTATGAAACTAAACTAATGTTATTCTTAATCATTAGAAGTTTCACATCGATCTCTTTCCCATCCAACTAATCAAACCATCAAAATGATTTGTATCACCTTCAATCATAATTCTTATTAAACAATTAATTAATGAAACTATAAAACAAAAATAGAAATCTGTCACTATAAGCAATTCGTTGTCCTTGTTTTTTTTTTTTTTAAATTTCGTAATTCTTGTTTTGTCAACTATATCAACTTCGTTGTTAAGCTTTATTATTACTTTCTATGAGTGGAATTTGTTTTGTTCCTCCGTCTAAGTGGAGCCTTTGCCTTTAATTCCCAGCCTCCAAAGAAAAACAGACCTTGAAAATTAAATTATATTAAGAAAAATATCCACAAATTTCTGCACCTTTATTTGATTTATTGCTCCACAAATAACCCAATTAACTTCAAGAAAAGAAGTTCCCATTACATAACATGGTAATTTATATGTATCTGTATAAGATGAAATTAAAAAAAAAAATCTGGATTTTGCAGACTGTATAATTTTTCTCATGATACACGTGAATGAAAAAAAAAAAAAACAAACAAAGAATCTGGATTTTGATGCATAAGATTTGATACTCTCAATCTATGGATTTTAACCATTTACAAGTAGGAATGATGGAAAGAAAAATTGGCAAAACATGAGGAGAAATTGCGTAATGAAAAATAGAAACAAACCTTTTCTTCAACAAGCACAAATATCATGAGAGCAATCTTGGCCACAATCATCTTCATCATCAATGGAGTCAGAGAATCCTTGGTTACTCGAGATTGTAATGATCATTACCTTCTCCTCCGGTTTAGCTTCTTCCTCCGGTTCATTAAGATTCTTCCTGAGATCACTCAAGTCTTGGTTTGTTGTCTCTGTCATGAAGCTGTGAAGAATGGAGAAGCAAGTGAAACAACAAAACACTAAATTGATAGCGAACAAGGCGATGCAGAGGATCACGACGATAGTATTGTAAGCATCCATTCTTCTTGGAAACTGATCATGATGGTTTGGTTTACAAAAGAAACCAGAATCATTCAAATTGGAGAAAACTCAAAATTATTCACTTTTCAAGCAAAAGTGGAAAACCAATAATATATTGAGTGATTCTCTGGTCCCCCTCCTCCCTCCTCCTCTAAGAAGAGAAGGCTTATATCTGGAAATGTTTTTGTGTGTTTACACATCTCTCTTATAAAGAAGAAAACTAAAAGGATAAAAGAAACAAAAACATTTTATATTTTATGGATCTGCGGTGGAGAAAAGATTTTTCAACGGATAAAGGTGGTAAGCATGACAAAAGCATTTGTCTCTTTCTTTCCTTTTCCACCAAATCTGTTTTGTTTCATAGAAAGAAAAACAAAAGATATATTTATTGTTTAAGACAACATTATACATTAGTATACATATACATTTCTTGATTCTAAAGAACTTCAAAGCTTAAGCAACAGAAAGATGAAAGAGGGGACATCATCTTCTCTAATGTGTGTTTTTCAGATCGCGAAACCGTTCACCATCGGTCTGTTTCAGCAACCGATTCAGGGTTTGCGATTGAATCTGAGATTTGGAACTGAAGCATGACAAAAATCTATCTGATGTTAGCATTCAATATGTTGCTTGAGTGTGGATAAAGGGTTTTGAAGATTTCTCATTTTGATGTAAAAAACATCAAAAAAAGCATTACTACAAATATAACTGCATTTAAAATGAATAGTTTTGTGGCAAATCTGAATTAGTAAACTAGACTTGTTCTTTCTACTTATCTGATTTGATAGATAATTTATCGCAATAACCACACAACTTTATCATTGACTACTTGCATTTTGCTATTGACAACTTCGCATTATCATATAATAGTTTCAATCTTACTAGAGAGACTCAGAATTTCCCAATCTATTATAATGAACGTTAAGGACAGCTACGAATTCGAAAGCCATGAACAAACAAATATAGAAGAATACGAAAAACTTAAAAAAATTACCTTTTTTAAATCATCGTCAACTCTTCTGCTTTGAGAACTTTCTCCTTTTGGATATCAAATTCATACAGCAAGAAACCCTAAAATATAGTTTTGAAGACATCTCTGCATCAAAAACACAATTGACATTTGATCACACAAGTAAAACTCTTTTTTAAAACATGGCAAGATTAAACAAGAACATGTCAATGAGTTCCACAAAAATACAAAAAATTCGTAGAAAAAGTGATTCAGATGAGTAAGGCAGACATCATATCCAAACAGAGAACCACCAGCAGCTTAGAGCTGGGCAGTACTTAGTCTCGTATTCAGCCATTACAATTTTCATCATAATCCCAATTTGAGTTTAAACATTGCTACAAATCAAAAAGATAAATGCATAAAGCTTTGGAATAGTTTCAAGCTCAGTAATCTACAAAATTTATAAAGGGTTCGAAAAAGATTTTGATCATTGATACTTCGAAAAATCATTATGATCCTTCAAACTCATGCATAAAGGTGAGATATTGAAACATATATCCTTCATAAAAAAACTGAAAGAAAAAAAATGTGAAGATCTCAAAGATAAAAGTGACAATATTGCTTCAACACATAATGCACATATACCCAATTCCATGAAGCCAACTTTTCTTTTAGCCATTTCGTCGAACACCTGATGGGCAGTTTACAACAGAGAGAATGAAATGCTCCCTGCAGTTTTGTTATTTACATATATGCTCCCTATAGTTTAGTTAATTCCAAAACACTCCATATATATCTCTAAATTCACAAGAAAAAACAATGAGAAAAGCTCCAAACTTTTTGACACAACACAAAAGCTATCCGAAGATCTACCACACAATCAGACGTAACAAGAATCTATATTTACTCGTTATAAACGAAGAAGAGAAGTTAAGCTCTATATACCCGGTAAAACCGCCATGGCACTAACCGGTTTAAGCTTCTTTAAGCTCTCTTTCCTCCTCAGCCTCCTCTCCGGCGGATCAAACCTACTGGGTCCGTTATCCGAATCCGGACCCGCCCAGGTCGGGAAGTTTCCGCCGTCGTGTAACCGAATCGAGTGCCCAAACTACGAACTAGTTCACGCCGGAAATGGATACGAGATTCGCCGGTACGACACCACCGTCTGGGTTTCCACTGAACCGATTCAAGACATCTCTCTCGTTGATGCTACAAGAACAGCTTTCTTCCAGTAAGTAAGACAAAATTGCAATTTCAATTTTTGAAATTAGGGTTTTGTTTTATTCGGATAAAGATTGATTTTTTTTGTTTTTGGGGTTAGATTGTTTGCTTACATTCAGGGGATGAACGAGTATCATCAGAAGATTGAGATGACTGCTCCGGTGATAAGTCAAGTCTCACCGAGCGACGGTCCGTTCTGTGAATCTTCCTTCACTGTTTCCTTCTACGTTCCCAAAAAAAACCAGCCTGATCCAGCTCCGGCGAAGAATCTCCACATCCAGAAATGGAAACCTAGGCACGTGGCGGTGAGACAATTCGGTGGATTCGTCTCCGATTCGACCGTCGGAGAAGAAGCGGCGGCGTTACAGGCGAGCCTCGAAGGTACAGCTTGGGCTAATGCGATTGAGAAAAGCAAAGAAGACGGTGGTGTTGGGTCGGATTCGGCTTACACGGTGGCTCAGTATAACTCACCGTTTGAGTTCTCGGGTCGGGTCAATGAGATTTGGTTACCGTTTGAAATCGACCATTAAGCTGTGTTTAGTGAACCTTCCTTTCAATATATATAAATAAAATGAAATAAAAGGTTAAACCTTTTTTTCTTCTCAGATTTTCGATTTTGCAGAAACAGAGATACAGAAACAGGGGAATACTTTGATAAAATGAGATTGGAACATTTTGCCCTGAAGCAAACAGAGAGATTATCAAAGACAAAAAAAAATTTCAGGGCACTCGAGTTAAGTTTCCCTAAAGAGATCTACTAAACATATTTAAAAATCATGGGAGGTTTCCAAACAGAATCCTCTCTAGTGTTCTCTTCTACTACCAGTAACTGTAAGTTCGATCCTGACCATTGTTAAATCCTGGGTTAGTCTCATAATTTACATACATACTCTGCTGGTAATAATCGTGGGACGAAGACGACGATGATGGTGATGAGTCCATCACGACCGTGTTGTTGTTGTGATTTGTTTCTTCCTCGACGAAATACCGGGTTTCGGGTTTGGTACCTGAGAACATTCTACAAGCGACGGTGTTGTGTGGCGATGGCTCCACGTTGTGGTATAAGTCGTTGAAGATGGAGAAGGGAGAAGAAGTGTCTACGACGTGGCAGACATCTGTGTAGTCTACGGTACTGAATGAGTCTCTGGTTGATTCTGTTGTGAATGAAGCTTCGTCTGAGCTCGTGAAGAGAGACCATTCGCTTGATGATGACTCCGGGATGTTGTGGTCTGCTCTTGGTTTGAAGCGGTTAACCGGTTTCCTCTGTTCCTTCATCTCGTTTTGAGAATGCCGAACTAGAGCTTTTCCGTTCTGTTCTCCTCTTTGAGGACGCGGATACGATCTGCAAAGTTACAGTTCAAGAATCTGTGACCCCGTAATGTAGAAAAACCATTAGAAGTTGCAAGTTTGGTATTTTCTTACCTCATGTAGAACAACATATAAGCTCCTTCTGACATAACTTGAGTCATTGGCACTCGATGAATCTGCAGAGTTTTAAGGAAAATTGCACATGTTCATAAACTGTTTGGCTCGTTGCATTAAGGAAGAGGAGGATGCAAATTAGTTTTTACCTCGGAATCATCGATTCTGAACCAATTGCCTCTCAAATCTTTCACATAGGAAATGTAATGACCCGAGAAAGATGCGTTGAGAGTATCCAAGTGAACTATAACAGCGTAAAGCATATAAAGCGGAGGAACATCTCCGGTTCTTGTCATGAAAGGAATCATGTCCAGCATTTCAGGAAAACTTATACATTTGTTTATTTTCCCATATCTTCCTTCCTGCATACACAAGAGTTTTCAAAGTACATACAAGATTTTTTTTTTTTTAAACAAAAAAAACATTGACCGAATATGAAAATCTGTAGGCATCTTTATGTAAATTGATACCTGGAATCTCTTAAGAACAATTGTGAGAATGTTTGGTGCTTCATGAATGCTCAATTCTTTCCTCGCTCGAACATATCCAGCGCACCTTTTGCATTTTACACAAAATTACAATTTAGTTTCAATACCACAAAAGAAGGACAAGCAATTTGGTTTTTGGATCTAACCTGCTGCATCTGTACATATTTTCTCCATCGAGATCTTCCGGTCTAGTAAACTGAGTCAAGGCATCTTGAAGAGATTCTACCCAGCCGTATATCTCTAATGTGAGATCCATTATATTCTCGTATCTTTCTGATTCATGATCACACCTCAAGCATTTCACCTGGTTTTTCAGAAAAAGACAGCAGCAGTAACATGAGAATGTGTAAAGTCAAATAGACATAGATCATGAGCCAGGAGATTTAAACACCTTTGAGCGGAGACGTCCACCAAACATATGTTGAACTAAGGTTGTTTCTTGCAGTCTTGGATCCACTTTAGTCTCACCTCCAAGTCTCTCCAAACATATGGATTGCATAGAGGCAACCAAAAGCCTACATGCAAGTCAAAAGAATATGGTAACTTCATGAGAAATCAACATTAAAAAGTGAAATATAATCGCATTAAGAAGAATGAATCCACAAATTCAAATCTGAAAGGGATACGACAAACAACCTTAAGAACTCATGAGCATCTTCTTGACTCCCATCACCAATCTGACAATTTATACTTCGCATGTGTGAGAGAATTCTGCTAGCAGAAAGTGGGCCTCCCCTTTCTCTAAGCATCATTACATGTTGCTCAAGTTCACACATAAGGCACCAATCTTTCCCAGAACCTATTGCGAAAGAATAACATTATCTTTGTCAGAAGTACTACTAAATCTGCAAAAAATTATGCCACGAGATTCATTGGGGAAAGCGTTACATGATCTTGAATGTGATCGACGGAGCAAATAAGCAACGAGTGGTTTTGTACATGTTAAGGACTGCAAGACAGCATTTGCATAGCAACTGGAGAAGAAATATAATAGTAAATTAAGAAACCATATAGAGTGGTAAGGACATTTATACAAAATTCCTATTATAAACAGATTGAAAAGAAGAATTGAGACCGTACCTGTTTCCACAATTTACAAGGCCCCTAGGTGATAAGTCAAACACTTCACACTGGAAGAATTTAACAAATTCCTCATATGGAAAAAGCATCTGAAAGTAAGAGTTATTGATTCAGAAAAGTAGAAAATAAAGATACAAAATTGAATTTGCAAAGAGACAATAATGTCACCAAAGAACTAACTTTCAGGTTCTTATGTCGATCATCATGCTTTGTAGAATTTCTTAAACCCATCATCTTCATTATTCCCATTGTTGAGGAGATGCCATTGCTTTCTTCAGCAATGCCCGTATCCTTAGCCTTAACAGTCTCTGGATTACAGATACAGCATGAGAACACCCTACAGAAGAATTCTTATGTCAAAGCAAAATCTCAGAGACACTCACTTGATACTGCAGCGACTTGTCCCTTCTTAATTGTCTCTGTGCATGATTGTTCTCCATTTTTTTTAACACCAGAATTGGGCAGCGTCCTGGAGCCTGTTTAATTAAATCCACATTAGAGGATGCAAATCTCAAACTAAAGTAGCCCCCACTAAAGTAATTTTTATTAGCCCCACCATTTGAAGGAACGTTTGCATTTGGACAATCAAAAGAGCTTCTTGCTCCCAAATTGTTTTCATGTTTGCGACTTTCCTGAACAGCACTTGTAAAATGTTGTCCATTCATTTGCATACAAGAGTTGTCAACAGAATGCCTTATAGGATTTGCTTCCACAGTATAGCCATTGCTTCTCGACTGCAAGCAAAATCACCAGATCTAAATTTCAAGCACCATGTCGACTTTTAGCAAGAAATGTTTTGGCTTTTCTGCATTAATACAGAGTGAGAAATGTTTAAGAACAGCTTACCTTATGTTTAGCGTGACCCTTCAAATTGTCGCCACCAGGACAAGATGCTTCACCACGAGAAACTTCTTCAGAACAATCAAAGATAATATTACTGTCTCTTCTCGATGATTCTCGGTTGGACTTGGAAGAATTCCGTTTTCCAACGCTTTTTCTCCCTTGCGTGTTGACTTCTGGCGTAATATCAATTTGAGAGATACCCAAGCTTACAAATTCTACAGAGCTTTTGGAAGTCTTTCCCTTTGCTGTCTGCTTAGTATTATTACTATACACTGTAGAATCCATGCCGTAATCATGCAAAACAGAATCTTTCTCAAGGGAAACCCTCTCAGATGAAGGAGAGCAAGTCTCCACCGGGACACATTCATCTTTATGAGCTAACCTCCAGTGAATTATTTGGCACTTCCCGGAGCTACAAACGTCAAAAATCAAGACTTTCACGGGTTATTACGTCGACAACTTTTATCCGCATGAGAACATCATTTAAAAGCTCAAAGAGATCGAAAAAAAGAATTAAAGAAGAATATCTGAAATCAAACCGGAGTGGAAATATACCAGTATCTAACAGATTTGCATCTCGAGCAACGTGTCTTAGCAGGACCAAAACATCTTGCACATACATGTAACTCATTATTATCGAAAGGAACCACAACTGGGACTCCACGTGTAGCAGCCGCAGAATCAGATCTCTGGTCAGCTTCAGTCCCACTCACACCAGCCACACACTCAGCTCTTACAGCTCCACTCGCAGCAGAAACAGTCTTGGTCTTGGTTCTTAAAGAACTATTCTCAGTAACCACAGTCTCAAATCTTAAACCCCTATTCGCATTAACCGCAGTCTCGGCTCTTAAAGCTTCTTCAGCTGCCATCTGAGCCAGCAAGTTAACCCTCCCTCTTTTCTCAGAAGTGTCACTCCATTTTCCTAATAATATGTAAGCTACAACAGGAAGTACAACCAAAACCAGGAACAATATTGGTATGTCCGCTCCCCTTGGTTCAAGCATGTCCCCAGACACGCATTCATGACCCGAGTCACAGCTTGGGAGAGTCTCTTCAAACTACGTAAATTCAGATAACCATAAATCCTAAAATCACTCTTATGATTATGCACCGAGATCTATTTCGAGGTTCAGGTTGCGAGGCTACTTAATTACTCAGACGACGGATAGCACTGCAATTAAAAACACCAATCGTATGAGTTCAATTTCTACTCTCATTATTCCATCATTGGAAAAACATTTGTCTCAGAATACTAAAACATATCATAGATTGGTTCCCAGTCATAAAATCATAATCAAACCGTTACTCATAAACTGATTAGTGAATGACGCATGAAAATCCAATGAAAGCCCCCCTATTTTCTCACTACCTTAGTCGAAAAATAAAAACTTTTCTGTTAACCCATCTGATGTACAGATTCAATAGAAATCAAAACTGTTTATTCTGGAAAAAGCCCAATTGAATCTACTCTCCGTTCATACATTTTTACAACTTGGACAAGAAATTACCTCTAATCTCTCAAATCGAGCAAACCCCCAAACCTAAATAAAGCATCCCACTGAAGAACCCAGGTCTCCTAAATCCCCGATTCAAAGCAAAAGTGGGTAATCACTAGTAAGAGATGAGTCCTAAAGATCCCAAATTTCAGACACAAAACAAATCCATTGCCGAAACATTGTGCGAAACACTCGCGATCCAAGGAAAAAACCCCAAATCCGTACAGACCCTAGCACATTATTCTACAAAGCCGCTCAAAATCACTCCTAAAAAAACCTCAAATCTAGCTATAAATCGTGATAACCTCCATTGCTCTCGAATCTCAGAACCCGTTACAGTAGCTCAAGAAGAAATTCGACAGCGATTAAAAACTGAGACACAGTCCGAAGAAAAAGGAAAGAGTCGAGCTTTATAAGAATTTTTGGGCATACCTTATTTAGAGAGATGAATGCAAAAGAAAGAAAACCCTAATTTCTTCAGCCCCTTATCTTCTTCTGCCTCTCATCTTCTTTCTGAGCTCGAGAAAAGATGCTTTGATTCCTCGAATGGGTAAGACACAAACAGTCTCTCTCTCTCTCTCTCTTTCTAACACAAACTTTCTCTCTCCTCGTCCCGTGTTGTTTATGCTCTTCGTTTTCACACTCTTCGCATACTCTGTCTCTCTCCGTCCTTCAGGATGCTGTTAAAAAATAAACTAATAATAACCAAAATTTAAAGTACACAATTAATTAATTAGTTTAATATAGGGCTAAATTTGGTTCATAACCAAAATATATGTTGACAATTAATATCGGTTATTTTTCTTATAACCCGTCAATAATGTGACCAAATTGATGGAATTATTACGCAGATGGTTTCTACTAAAAACAAAATTACAGAAAGGAAATTTAATAATAAAATAGAGTTTCATTGTCCTAAAATGCATGCCACATTAGATCTGCTAGTATTAATACCTTTGACAGGAATACGTAAGTTTTTTAAAGTTATGAAAATGACTAGTTGACAAATCTAAAACAATATCCAATGGTAATAATAATCTTACTTTATCACTTCAAATATCAGAAAATAATTGCAAAAACAATATATATAAATCAGAAAGGTAATAACCGATCTGTTATTGTCAAAATAAAAAATGAACAGCAAAATATATTTTATTACACACAATAATAAAAACATTTTTTTTTTAGAATAATATTTTAGGTCATTTTTAAAGGGTGATTTTATGGGATAACCATAAAAAAAAAATTAAAAATTAACTAAAACTTTTAAAATTAATGGCTAAAATGATGTCACATAGAAAAATTTTGGTTAATTTTTAGTTATAGTTTTTTTATGGTTATCTGATGCAATTACTTCATTTTTAAAATTTAGCCAAAATAGCTATTCCTGGATTTCATTAATAAAAAAAAAATTAGTAAAGCTCAAACCACGAACGTGGCATGATCTCGTAATAGACATTCGTCACGTGGCGTTTAGCTATTTGATCTAAACTTGTCAGGAAAAATGGGTCCCACCTATCGTACGATTTCATCTCAAAAGGTGATATGAGTCTCACATCTCAAATCCAGACCGTTGGATTATTCTATAGACGACTTTCAATAAAACCCTTAGGTGGGACCCGCTTTTTCTAGGGTTGTACTGTCACCCTTTTCAGTGAGTGAATGCTGCACGAGTTTAAAAGTACAATTTTACAAACTCAGTCCCTAACTATTTTATAATTACATTAAAGACGCTTAATATTTTATATTGTCAATCTTCAATTCTTTACTATTTGCGCGACGATCTTGCTTCCGATCAAATCTCATGGAAGCTCAGCCGCAGGACTCGAGATCCTACGACCTAATTCGAGATCAAAATCAACGGAGGAGCTACTGGAGATGGAGAAAGCAGGATTTCTTCCCGGAATTCTCGTTCCAGAGCTTCGCTTCCTACAAATCCGCTCTCGCCGCCACTTGTCCGCGCCTCGCCGACCGTATTCTCTCTCGTTCCTCCGACGCCAACGAGCTCGATGCTTGCCGCCGTGAAAGCGAGAACCCTATGCGTCGCTGTCTCACGTGGTGGGATCTTCTCTGGCTTAGCTTTGGTTCTGTAGTCGGGTCTGGTGTGTTCGTAATCACGGGTCAGGAGGCCCGAGTCGGAGCGGGTCCTGCCGTTGTTCTCTCCTACGCTATCTCCGGTGTCTCCGCTATGCTCTCGGTTCTCTGTTATGCTGAATTTGGAGTTGAAATTCCTGTCGCTGGAGGTTCGTTCTCGTATCTTAGGGTTGAATTAGGGGATTTTATCGCGTTTATTGCTGCTGGGAATATTCTGCTAGAGGCTATGGTTGGTGCTGCTGGATTAGGGAGGTCATGGTCTTCGTATCTAGCTAGTTTGGTTAAGAATGATTCTGATTATTTTCGGATTAGAATCGATTCGTTTGCTAAAGGGTTTGATCTTCTTGATCCGGTTGCTGTGGCTGTCCTTTTAGTTGCTAATGGCATAGCCATGAGTGGAACAAAGAGGACTTCTTGGTTGAATTTGATTACTTCCATTGTCACTGTTTGTATTATTGTGTTTATCATTGTTATCGGGTTTACTCATTCGAAAAGCTCAAATCTGGTTCCGTTTTTCCCTTACGGTGCGAAAGGTGTGGTCCAGTCAGCTGCTGTTGTGTACTGGTCATACACTGGGTTTGATATGGTTGCAAACATGGCTGAAGAGACCGAGAAAGCATCGAGAGATATACCGATTGGTTTGGTTGGTTCGATGTCTATGATCACCGTGGTTTACTGTTTGATGGCTTTGGCGTTGACTATGATGGTGAAATACACTGAAATCGATGTGAATGCGGCTTATTCGGTTGCTTTTGCTCAGATTGGGATGAAATGGGCTAAGTACTTGGTTGGTATATGTGCTTTAAAAGGTATGACCACAAGCCTGCTTGTTGGATCTCTAGGCCAAGCTCGGTACACCACTCAGATTGCTCGGTCTCATATGATTCCTCCCTGGTTTGCCTTGGTTCATCCAAAAACAGGAACCCCTATCAATGCTACTCTCCTTGTAACCATACTCAGCGCAATAATCTCTTTTTTCACCAGCTTAGATGTTCTGTCAAGCGTTTTCTCCTTTGCTACACTCTTCATTTTCATGCTCGTGGCAGTAGCATTGCTCGTGAGACGTTACTACGTGAAGGATGTAACCCCTGAGGCCGGTTTGTTAAAGTTCCTTGGTTGTCTGTTTCTGATAATTGCTTCTTCCATTGGAGTATCAGCGTTTTGGAACTCGGGCACGAGAGGGTGGATCGCTTACGCAGTGAGTGGAGCTATTTGGTTTATAGGGACTTTGGGATTGGCATTGCTTCCGAAATACCGTGTTCCTAAGGTTTGGGGAGTCCCGCTTGTTCCGTGGTTGCCATCGTTTTCAATCGCCATGAATCTTTTCCTTATCGGATCACTCGGTTATGTAGCATTCTTGAGATTCATTATCTGTACAATGGTGATGCTGTTGTACTACCTATTCGTTGGTCTTCATGCAACTTACGATGTAGCTCATCAGCCACTTGAGATAGCAAAGTTTGAAGGAGAAAGATAAAAGAATTGATCACAACACTTCACGTTGGTTGCTAAATTGTATAAATTCCCATGTTTTCTTATGTAATTTCAATTTTCTTCTATTTGAGGTACAATAATATTCATCTTTCCAAATCTGTTATTTTTGTGTTTCTCATTCTTTTCAATTTTATTGTTGAAAGCTTCCTCTAAATATCTATCTTGGAATTATATAACGTGTTCTTGGAATTATATAACGTGTTCTCACAGCTTTGTAATTATATCGATAAGCTTTCGAGTTTAGATTTTACCTGTCATTTTCGAAATTTCTAGCTTTCACAATTATTACGATAATAATTTCTCATCATTGTCAAATCACACGGTTTATTGCCATTTCACAATTATTTTACTGCATCACACGCGGATATTAATATTAGGATGCAAATGATTGTACATTTGGAAAAATAAAATTTGGTGGAATTAATCATTCATCTAAAATGTTACTATTTAAATTAAATAAAAATTGATGAAATTGAGCATTCTTCTCAAAATTCACCATTTGGATTGAAAAATGTTAAAATATGATTCAACCTATTCCACTCAAAAAAATTGAGAGGAAAACATTCCTCTACAATTTTACAATAGAATTAGTTGGTTAAATTGTAGAAACTTAATTTTTTATTTCACCTAATTATATTCCACTTCTGTTTATTCCACTCAAGACGACCATTTCGATCCTAACCATTTCGATCCTTAGTTATTTTCCATGTATCTGTTTTTTTTGTTTTACTTTCTTTTTTTTAAGTTATTTTCTCTATCAATCTAGAGAATAATTTTGACAATCAAAATATCAAGCATAACATGTTAGATTTAATTATCATCTAAACAGAAAACGCATAGCTGATAAGGAGACTCTGATTTAAGAGTTTTGTCAATTTGGAAATTGGACGATAGAAACGATATTAAGTCGTGAGATAATCAAATCGACAATCGATCATCTAGATTTATGTCGAAGATAAATAAGTGTCTGATTAGAGAGACCTGGTAAATCTAAAGTTGGGCTTGGCCCAGTTATTTTAGCCCAAAACACAATCCGATAACTCGAGCCCATGACCCGATTTCTAGTAGCGGTGCTCCAGGCAGTTATTATATCAAGGAGAAGCCGAGAAAGGAACGAGAAAATTTTCCTTATTTCTCTTGATTTTTTTGTCTAGAAGAAGAAGAAGCTTGAGGAGGAAGAAGAAAGAGTCGACATGGGAGAGCGCAAGGTGCTAAACAAGTATTATCCTCCGGATTTCGATCCTTCGAAGCTTCCCCGGCTCCGGCGACCCAAGAACCAGCAGATCAATGTTCGTATGATGCTTCCCATGAGTGTCCGATGCAGTACCTGCGGAAATTATATTTACAAGGGAACCAAATTCAATTCCCGTAAAGAAGATGTCATTGGCGAGGTATATTGAATAATTTGATTTTGGTTTTATTCCCCCTTCAACGTGATTGAAGAAGCTTTTGCGTAATCGGTGTTCCTCTTAGTGTATCCCGTTGATGCGGATGCTTAGGTGTGTAAATCTATCTTTTTAGGGTTTCAGTGAATAAAATTAGGGGTTTATTGTCGTCAGTTCGTCATCTCGAAAACGATTTCAGATTTGGGTTTTTAGGGTTTTGAGAAACTGCCATGTTGTCTTGTGCTGGTGTTAGAGAAGCTAGTTTCTACTTCTAGTATAACTGAGTATCGTTACTGGGACGGCTCTTGAACCTTAGATATTCCTGATTTCGTTTTTGACCAAGGAGGTGCCTTTACCATATTCTTTGGTGTTTTGTTTTTGTGGCTGTTGTTTCTAATCAAATAGTTGCTGGTTTTCTTTCGATATGCAGACGTATCTCGGGATTCAAATATTTAGATTCTACTTCAAGTGCACCAAGTGCTCTGCAGAGCTGACAATGAAGACAGATCCACAAAACTCTGATTATATTGTCGAATCTGGGGCAAGTCGTAATTATGAACCCTGGCGTGCAGAAGACGAGGTAAGGACTTCAGACGTGTAGCTTTTGAGGATTGTTTTCCGTGCATGATATTGATGTACAACTTTCTAGTGTACTAATGTACTATATTTTCTCTCCTTTACAGGAGGTTGATAAGGATAAACAGAAAAGAGATGCCGAGGAGATGGGGGACGCGATGAAGTCCTTGGAGAACAGAACTTTGGATTCTAAAAGAGAAATGGACATTATTGCCGCACTTGATGAAATGAAATCAATGAAGGTATGAGACAGATGCCTTTTTGTATCTTCTCCTTTCCTCTCTCTCTCTCTCTCTTGATCTCAATGTTCAACTCTGAGATTTGATTCTATTTCGTGCTTCAGTTAGATTTGAGTATTTTGTACTGATTTTCTTTTATTTTGCTTTTTGCAGTCTAGACACGCTACTGTGAGCGTTGATGCAATGCTGGAGGCCTTGCAAAGAACAGGTGCTGAGAAGGTATGCTTCTGTTGCTCTGTATGCTTGTTCATATATATAGCGATCTGATATTGTCGGCACGACATAGTGATTTTTAGTTATAGAAGAAACAGAAATTACAGTTATCGTCGTTCTTGATAATCCAGCCATCTTGTTGCTCTTTGCACACCTTCTAATTCTATCTTAGCATGCCTCTCTCTCTCTCTGAAGAAAGGGGTCTGGACCATTGTTATGTTAAGTTATATCTCTGACTGAGGCAGTAATGGTTGTTTTTCTTTGACAGGTAAAACGAATAGAAGAAGAAGATGAAGCAGTTATAAAGTCGATATTTGGTGTAAGTGCTCATATCATTCTTGCGTAAATGTTGGTTCTCCACATGACATTTAGCTTTGCTGCTAAACTTCTTTCATATTTCCTGTTACATCTAAATGCAGAAACAAAAAGAAATTGTTCGGAGAATTGCAGATGAAGAATTTGATGATGATGATGATGATGATGGTGATAGCGATGATTCTCCCAGCCTTCAGAAGGAGAAGAAAGGATCATCTTCAGATCTTTCAAAGGTTTCCTCCATCAAAACATATTTCTTTAAGCGTTTTCAGATATGCCTCTTCCTATCACCATGTGTCGATTTTTTTGGAATCAAGACTAACTGTTAATTCTTTTTATTTTGATACAGAAGAGAAAGGCATCAGAAGAAAGTCCAAGCAACCCCACAGATATTTTGACTAGTTCTTCTTCAGGTGGGTTTTCAGTCTTTCTTTTCAAGTTTATCGACTTTGATTTCCTTTTTTTCCAGTAAATGTTCTTAACCGGTATCTCCATTTTCGATCAGAAAATCCGAAGGAGCCCAAGAAACGAGCTACCAGCAAACAACCCTTCAAATCCGTTCACATAACAGTCATCAAGAAGCAATCTCAACCAACTTTGACGACTCCAGCTCCTTCATTACCAGAGGAGAAGAAGGACGGTGTTGCTAACACCGGATTGACTTCTTTATTCCAGAACTATGGCAGTGATGAAGACGAGGATTGATTTTTTGTTTTTCTTGTTCTCGAACAGGTTTCGCCACTTTCACAGATTATCACTGTTTTAGAATTGGAGCCATCCTTGTACTGTTCATATATGAAAGCTTTCAGAAAATTTGACTTGATATTACCATTCATATTTCCAGAAATTTGTTCATAAAATTTGTTTTTGCAGATAAGAGCAAGAGAATCTGCAATGGATTTGGATTGATAGTTGGCTTCTGACGAAGCCGACCAACTTACAAAATTCTCCAGATAAATACAGCAAAATGCATCCCAATAAAAACCAGAAATGGTGAGCGAACCATTTCTTGAATCACTAACACAATATGTATCTCACTTCTGCCCTTTCTTCCTCCACAACTCACCAAACATCTTCATCCCAGAACTCTTCCTCTTTCCACTTCCCAATCCATCATCAGAATCATCAGCCATTCCCGGCGGTTCAATGAAGCCAACGACCGCTGTCGGGTCGAACAACCCACCTGCAAAACACTTCTCAGTTGACCCAGACCGATCCCGACCATTCATCTCAAACTCTCCAGAAAGAACCGCAGCTGCAGCATCCGCGGCCTTCCTCCACTGCTCGGTTTGAACCCTAAGCTTCTTCATCTCGGCCTCTAAAGCCTCTTTTGCTTCTTCCATGGACTCCAGCTTCTCCTTCAGGTGAGCCGACTTTGCTCTGCTTTCTTCTAACTCTTCCCCAATCCGACTCACCTTTGAAGCCATCTCATCTTCATTAGCTTTCACATTTGACATCTCTGAAGCCGAATCACTCAACTGATTCTTCAAGCTCTCGTTTTCTTTGCCTAGTGATTCATGTTCTTTCTCCATATCATACAGTTTAGCTTTCAACATCTTGATTTCATCTTCCTTTGCAGTCAATTTCTCAGCTTCTTCATTTTCACTTCTCGGTTCTTCTTCTAGCGCAATCTTCTCAACAGGAACCTCAAACACATCAGTCTCTTTCTGCGCATCGCCAGGGATTTCATCTCTATCAATCATATCAGCCTCAGATGCAGATCCCTCCACTCGAGTCACCGGGTTCGGTTTCTTAGATTTGTTATTATGAAGCTCATCTTGAGCTTGTTTCTTGACAGCTTCAGCATTAGCCAACTGCTCTTTGAGCAATCTCAGTTCCTCTTGTGCTTGTCCTAACTGTGACTCTAGATCCGATATTCTCCCCCCAAGTTTCTTCTGACCAAGCGGATCACTGTGAGGGCCACCGCTTCTAGGAGATCTACGGTCAACACCGAGCTTGGAAGTCCGGTCAGTAGTGATCAGACGGTTGGGATGATTCGAGTCAGAAGCCAATGATGTGGTCCTCAGCCTTGGAGCTTGTCTCTGAGACAACTCTGCAACTCTAAAGAAGACAACACCAGAAAAAAATAGAAAACCTTAGTGACATCATTGCTCATATATATCAGATCAATAGATCATGCACAAAATGTAGTCAAAATCTTTACCTTGGTCTTGGCATTTTGATGTTTTGCAGAAGATTTTAACAAGCCAGAAGCTCGAAGGTTATGGAGTAGTTATGAAAATCTGAAACATAAATAAGAGCAAATGTCATTTATTACTGCAACTACCAAAAGCCATGACTCATGTCGGAGAATTCCGGGGAATTTAGAAAGAGGGTAATAATAATCTTCAAACTTTCAGCAAAATAAGGAAAACCCAGAAAGAAAAACACGAACCAGAGTCTTCATTCTCTTTGCTTTACAAATGGTTTAAAAAAAAAATTATTATAACTAAAAGACGAGAATATCAAAACTACTAGAAATAAGAAAACTTTCTTTTTATGTTGGTTCTCCACTTTCTGAGCAACGATCCAACACAAAAGGATTGAAACTTGACCTTAAAGAAGATGAAGTCTTTGCATTTGGAAATCCAGCAAGTGACTAAGAGAATCTATAGAAATAGTCAAAGAGTGTAAAAATGAAAAAGATAGATTTTCGTTGGCTGATTGTGAGTTAATAGGAACAATGACATAAAACCCAATATGAGCAGAAAAGAGGAGAGAGAGAGTTGTGGTGTAACGCATGTACCTTTTCGAAACAATCAGCTTTATTTGAAGCCACTCTCAAAATCCAAGAAGCCTAGAGAGAGATGGGTTTTTAAAGATTTGAAATAAAGCTGGTGAAATTGGGCGTAGTGAGATTTTAAAATCGAGGGACCATCGAGGAGAAGAAGGGCAAAAGTGTCATTTCTAGTCTTTGTAATAACGTCCACATATACACATACAGAACCATGATGTATATAAGTTCGCATTTTTTTAAATGTAAAAATATTAATACAAGAGTGAATGTCCCTACATATTTTCATGGATAATCGGATATTCTAGACTCAAACTTTGACAAAAGAAAAAATGTTATTTCTCAGAATCAATAAAATTTGCAGTTTTATGAGGATATATCAGTTGTTTGCCTTTAATGGACAAGATGAAGTCATTGAAGTACCATTAAAAAACAGATCTATAAGTTACAATGATGAGAAAGTAATTATGTATAAGAAGTTCAAAAATTTACACTAAAAACCATCAATGTGGGATATTCGATTTCATGTACTATACGCATTTCGTGGTAAATTATATCTAGACACAGGCATATAAATTGTGACAAAATTAATTTCTACTATAATTTATCATAAATACACACATGCGTTAACCTAAATATCAATATTTCTGACACTCTTGTTTCTTTTTGTCGGTTTTCCACAAATTTCAATTTACAAACCCTTTTTTTATTACCGCTTCTCTAATTTCGACGTTTCTTTTTGTGATCTCCAACACGTCGAGAAACCAATTTGATGTTTTATTAAACGAACAAAATCAAATTATAAATATACTCCATTCATTTCAAAATATAAGTTGTTTTAGCTAAAAACGTAAATATTAAAAAATTAATTTTTTTTTTCAAAATATATTATTTAATATATATAATAAAAATAATTTAACTAATCGTAAAAAAGACTTACGATTGTGAAAACAACTTATATTTTGAAATAAAATTTTTTTTTGAAAAAACTTATATTTTAAAATGGTAGGAGTATATTTTTATAGTGAGTATTGAATTGTCGTTATATATTTATATTGATGTCATGGGTGTCCATATCAATAAACAATTATTGTTGATGTAGCTAAATATTTTATTTGATATTGTCACTAACTACTTTGGATTTCATTTTTTGGTCAATGTCATTAGTTACTAGTTGTGGGTTGGCTCTATCATTTGTTCAAATAATGCCTTTACGAAATCATGCGCGTGCTTAAAATTATAGATAAATTATTAGTATAAAAAAATGTAGATTTATCAATTTGATAATTTTTATCGTTTCGAACATAAACCCAATAGGACTCGAGCTAACATGGGGTTGATCAAAAATTAGAAATGCGACTATAATACATAATTGTAGTACTCACATTTACATATAGATATTTTTTTAGTTGTTGGAAAATTAAATGTAAGTGAAGGGTCCAAAGTGTGGGAAAAAGGTGAAGTGTACTTAATATTCAAGAATCAAAGACAAAGGCATGTGAGTGGAGGAACCCTAAGTAAATCCCTAAAACCCTAAAACCCCAATCCAAAGATGATGACCACCACATTTCAATTTTATGTTCTCTTCTCATTTAATATCAAAGAGACCAAAGCATGTGAATCTTCATTTTTGTCGTCCTTTTTTGACATTTCCTTCAACTACTAGCTAACTATTCTTTTACACCCTTAGCATCTTCCCCCATTCATCTATTCATCACAAAACTCTTACAAACTATAGCTCTAATTGATTATTCATGGAATGCTAAAATGGAAATATCAGCAAGTTTTTACCAATTAAAAGATCTCACGGAATCACAATTTATATATATTTGTAATTTTGCAAGATTAATGACAAAATAACCCTCTATTATGCAAATTTTTAATTAAATTAAATAGAAATTTGCTAAAATGGTATAACCACTCTTGCAATTTCATGCTTTTTTTTTAATGACTAAGAGGTTATGGACCGAGGCTCGTACATCTTCAGATCGGGAACCAGAACATGTAATATGATCTCCTCCCAAATACCACCTGATCATGTGATCTCTAGGTTTCGCCTTTAATACATTTTCAGTCCAACTAGTGGTCCTTAGTAATTTCATATGTTTTACCAATCATGATTTAAAGCGGAATCACAATTTTAATTAAATCATTTTCTTCCAATATTTAGCAATTTTTACCAATCATAAGATCTTATAAAATCACAATTTATATTCCATTTTTCATAATGTTACAAGATTAATCACACAAAAAACCTTCTATTATGCAAACAAAAATTAATTAAATTAAGATTTTTTGCTTCATAACTCCCATATATTATATAAAGTTTTTTTCCGCCATGTCTAAAATTCTATACCTCATTTCATTTTTGTGCAATGTTACCACTTAGAATGTATAACTAAAACAACCAACCTTTTGTATTGAAATTGAAAACCATTTTGTCTTTTCCTATTGGCACATGTATGAAGTTATCAACAAACACCCCGAAAACTAACAAAACAATCTAAAAGTCACCCACTCACACTAACATATACAAGCAAACAGACTATAACATCTTTAGCTTTCCTTTAAACCTTTGGGAACACTATTGCCATGTAGCTTCCCTGGAAATCTCGCTGCCACTATCATCAGTCATATCAGATCTTGTTGTATAGCTGATTCTTGCTCCTTGAAAGCAATTGTTACTATCTTGTTCTATTGCATTGTAATGACTGTTGTTGCAATTGCCTGAAACCATGTTGTATGATGAAACGTTAGCGTTTTGACGGGAGGAAGATTCGCCAACCATTTGCTGGCGTTCAGCAAGAACAGCGATTGCACAAGCTAGTCCACCGGATGGAGATGATGAAGACGGTGTCGATGGTTCTACATTATGATATTTTTCTGAAATTTCATCAGGAGATGTGTTTCTCTGAATTCCAGGGTCCTGATTAGAAAGAAAAGAGTTAAATGCTTATCTTATTCAAAAGAATGAAGTTTACTAACCGAACAAAATTACCTGACTTGACAGCCATATTGCTTCCATGACCATTATATCCTCAAGATCAAAGTCAAACTCGCCATCCCTAAAGAGTTTTCCAGATATGGACCACTCAGATTCAAAGTTGAAAACAAGTTTTACCGTTGTGCATATTTAGCTTTAGCCAGAACAAAATGATGTGAAAATGTAAAACCATAACCGATAAATAAAGAGACAAATCAACAAGAGGCACTATAGTCCTCACTTCATTAGTAATTGTAACTTGTTCCAAAGCATCAAAGTTACTCAAGAGAAAGAAGTAACCTAATAAAACTTAACAGCTAAATCGAGAAAAATGGTTGCAGGGATGAATCTTCATACAAACCTCAGCGCATGGACCGACATCAAAAGTCATTTAGATCCCTTTATAGAATCTAAAAGAAAAGACGAACCTGTTAACCCGGGTGTGTGATGTAACACATGAGTCCTGAGATGAAACAATTTCCTCATCCTCTGCGTAAAAGCTATCTGATTGAGACTGCAAACCAAGAAAACGCAAAAAAAAAGAAAGAAAGATTTACAAATGCTGAACAGAGAGAACTAACCTGCCGCAGAACCATATTCTGTATCAAGAGTCAGTGCACTTGTGCTAGAAGAAAACGATTCCACACGTTTCTGCATTCTTTCTTCTTCTTCTTCAACTTCCTTCTTCCTAATCCTTATTTTGGCTTCTATAACTCGCTGCTCTTCCTTCACAACACAGAGAGAGCAATATGCGCAGAATCAGCCAGTAATCCATCATTAGTGGAAAATTTACTGTTTTTAAGAATTAATTCTGGATTACAATTTGTTCAATGCTCTTCTCCTCTTTCGTCTTCCCTCCACGATACTCGACAGCATAATTCGATGTTTTGCAAAACGGGCATCTCACATTTGTTAAGGAAAACGCAGAAGAGAAAAAATTTCATAAGTGAAGCCCGAAAGCTTAATGCGTAATATGAAAAATCAATGGATACTGAGTAGGTTGAGCTGAATTAGGATTCTTCATTCGCAGAAAGCACTCTGTATAAAACCAAAATACAAAGTCGATGACTACACGGATAAGAAAGATTCTAAATTTAGAGATGGCTGATGAATATATTTATTTTACCTGTGCAAATGCTTTTCATACAACATCTTGACCTATTGAGGCTCGGATAGTACTAGAAAACACAACAACAAGAACAAAATTTGCAGAGAGTTAGTCAAATTTCATCTTCTTAAATGAGGCACTAACAAAGGAAAAGAAAGACATTTTTGTGTAAGCCCTTAAAACCGAAACACAAACCAGAAAGCAAATTGGACATTCTTCAAGATCATGGCAAGAGCTTTCTTCATCACCAGGATAACAAGGAGCAAGTTTAGACTCTAAGATGAGTTTCTTAAGCTTTTTAATGTCGACATCTTTATTCATGTATAAAACTTGTTGTGGCTTTGTGTATCTTTCATCCACAACTTGTCTCTTCCTTCCAAGCTTATTACCCATCAAAAATGTCTCTTCGATGCTCTATGCCTTAAATCAAGAGCAGAGAGAGTCATTACAAAACACATTTACAACGAGAAATCAATAAACTTTATGCTTTCTACAATTTTACAAACGCAATTAAGAGCTCGAAGCAATCCAGAAATGTTTCCTTTTTCGGAAACAAACAAAGACCAAAACCCTAATTTACCAACCGTTCATAAGAATTGACACAGCAAATCCCTTCAATTGGGCACAACATACAGAACAAAATTTTCAAACCCTTGAATATAATGAGTAAGAGAATTAAGGGTAGGGAGAAGAAACCTTAAGAGTAGAGAATCTCAAAGCAGAGAGAGAGAGAGAGACTTCGATAACGATAAGTAGAGAGACAAAGATCAAAACTTTATGTCTGAGAGAGAGAGAGAGGAGAAAGCAAGATACAGTAGAGAGTGTGTGTCTACGTAGTAAAATGTGTATATTCACAAATGAAAAAAAGAGAATTTCGTAGCTGGGATAATTGTATTCTCTGTTTTGATGACCTTTTTTCCGGGAAAATTGTAAACTTTTGACGGAAAATTAAGATGATGAAGAAACGGTGGAAGAGTTGAGATACGAAGAAGAAGAAGAATCGTCATCTCTCTTGTTTGCACTCTTCCTCTCTTCATCATCCTCCTCCCTTACGCGCCACTCTCGCGCGTGGACTTTCTCCACGCTAATTATATTATATACAAAATTTGGTTCATAATTAAGCTTTAACTATTTGAAAATTAGAAGCCGGTCAATTTTATTTATTTATTATTTACAATTTTTTCATCTTATTTATTTTATACTAGAAACATAGGTTATTAAATATAGTAAATACTAAAATGTAATGTATGAAAAAAATACTATTAAAGAAACGAAACAATAATTAAAAAATCAATATAAAATTATGCGTAAATACTAGTTTTAGTTGATATTGAAATATATTTCTTAATGAAAAAAGTACAGAATTATTTCCTTATATACATTATCAACACATTAACAAAAAAAAGACCAAATCAAATTCTAAGGAGTAAGGAACTAAGGATCACTCGTGTTTTACATAGGCCTCTTAATTTAGTAAATTAGGGCTTTGAAATACTAAGATTAGGCCCAATGGGCCTTAACAACCACGAGAAAAATAAACGAAAAAACGAATGTTTCACTCCTCAATTTTCTGACCATAGATTATACAATTCTCCGACCGGAGGCATCTCCGTGAAAAATCTATCGAACTCCGTCGTCTCTACACCTCCATCTGCTTCTCTTCCGCCGCCGCAAAACTGTCGCGAAGAATCTTTGCCACCGTAGCCTTGACCGGAGAATTCGAAAGGTCCGTCGGCGACGACGGCGTTTTTACCGGTGAGTTCTTGAACAACAGTCTTGAAGCTCCGAGCATCTGTCTGGACGTATTGTGTGTTAATGAAGACAACCTTCATCGGCTCAGATCTCACCCTAGACATACTTTTGATTTTTGGTTTTGATCTCTGAGTATTTTTGCCTTTTGAATATCTAGATGTTTGTGTATTTATGTGTGTTGAAATATATATGGGGATACATATATACACACGCAAACAAACAAAAAGATTGTATATATATATATATATATATTTGTGGGAAGACTGAGCTTTGTCATTTTATAGATTTGTAATTATTTTTCTTAGAAACATTTATTGTGGTGGTTCGTTATATGGATAAGAGCAAATTTTTAATTGCTATAGCATATAATTTTTTTAAATTATATAGGTCGATCGAATGATATTTTGATTCTAGAAAATGCTTACGTATGGAGTTACGATCACAGTCTTCCATGAATGAAGACTTTTTATAAAGGATGTGAGTGGGGCAAATTTCCACTTACTAAGAAATCAGACTCAATTAAATTAACATTACATTGTACAATCTTTATTTAGAGTTTTGTAACCGAGGGGTCAAATGAAACTGTGGAGACTGTTACTTATTTTAAGAATTTTTGTACACATGTAGGGTTTTTTCACCAATGTTTTTCATTAATAATTGATAGAAAAATCTGATAGATTTTTTTTTTTGTACACAAATTTGATACATGTTTTGCATTTTTCAAAGACTCAATAATAAAAAAATATTTATGGTATTTGACGATAAAAAAAAAAAACTATTTGTGGTCTTTTTAGTTGACGTATTATATAGTCTTTGACGTGCTTCTTGTACGGTGAGACAGGTTTGACCGTTAACATTCAAGCAGCCTTGACGGACCAAATAATAAATGGATTTTGTTATTATTATCTGAAAATTATTGATATCGAAAGAATCATATTATTGTATATTGTTTATTGAGTCAAAGCACGCCTTATTTGATAGAATATGGAATCACATCACATCACGTGAAACCATCCTAACAGCAATTTTCCATCTTACTTATGAATTTTTTATCATTATTTTCTTATAAAGTGGATTTCCCAAAAAAGAATCATATTAATGCTTCGTAAAAATAGTTTAAAAACCGTCTTTCAAAATAGTTCAGTTCAACTCGGTTCAGTTGATTATGAACTAGAATCTCTCATGGCTTAACTCGACGTAGCTCATTATTATATAAATTTATATTTATAGTCTCGATCATCTATTTCGTGAACTAATTTTCATCTAATTCGTAAGTTAAATGAGTTAATTTGCGAGTTAATATTAAATAAATATAATAATAAAATAATTAAAAAATTAAACTATTATAAAATCTAAAAATTAACTTTAAATGTTAAATATGAAAAACAAATCCAAATAACTGTAAACATAAAAAAAAATATTTTGTTTGATATATTTAATATATATCCACAATATATAAGTATAATATTTTAAATTTTTTAAAAAGTTTTTGTTTATAAGCTAGTTCACGACTCATTAGAACCGGTTTACATAATGCGCAAATTCAATTAAATTCGATTATTTAATTCATTTATTAAATAAGTTTATAAACATAATTTAAACTCATAAATATTTGAGATGAGTTGAATCATGAAATAATAGCTCATTTCGACATTTATATATATACGCTCATGTACTGATCACTAAAATATTAGAAGTTTAGTCGTACTCAAAATTGAATTATAAAATAACAATCATCAACTAAAATACTATATTATACTAGAATTTCATTCCAACTTGTTTCAAAAAGAAAAGAAAAGCTCATATGAAAACCGAAGAAGACAAAAAAAAAAAAAAAAAATGCAATGGATACAGATACCCAAAATCACAACTCGATCACACGAGAAAAACAAAACATTAACTGAAACAATTTATTGTGATTGACACATTCACCAAACTTACAATTCTGTTTTAAACGAGAAAAAAGAAACCATAAATACATTAAAAAAATCTCTATAACAAGAAAAATTTAACCAATCAGAAATCATTATACAAGAAACAAATCAGTTTTAGCCAATAATTACTAACAAAAAGCAAGTTCTTTTTATATAGGTTTCTTCTAACAGTTCCTTGATATATATTAACTCTATATAAGCAGATAAATTCGGCCAACACTTTTCATTGTGTCTTAAAAAGTATTTATAAATAACACATTTTTATTACTTCATATACCCTAAATTAATAAAATACACAAGATGGCTTGCATTGTTTATGGGTTTAAGGTTTTGTGTTTGTCTCTCTTGTTCGTAGCCGTTGCAAGTCGTCCGACCGCCGGGCCAAAGGTTTTCAACGTCCAACGTTATGGTGCTAAACGCGACGGCAAAACTGATAATGCCAATGTATGCATGGCAGTTTTCCTCTTTTTGTTTTTTCAAATAGATTTCTTTTTTTAATTTATTGATTACCTTTTTAGTTTTCATAGAGTTAAACTCAATTGAATAGAAACAAAAATCTCAGGAGCAAGCCAATATATTTTAACAAAACAATTTGATAGGCTATATTACCTAGTTAAAAGAAACATAAACCTTCAATTTTTTAAAAGAAACTTAAGTCTTCAGGAAAAAAATCTGAACGTTTAAAAAAATTAGAGTTTGTTAGGAATGTTATAATCTATTTGAAATATAGAATCTGTTAGAATTTAAGAAGCGTAAAAATTTGCACATTGATCATTTCGTTTATTATTATTTGATTTTGAGATGTAAACTTTGACATAATCATAAACCACCTTCAAAAAAGTTATTATGGAAAATGCTATTTTATGTATGAACATATCTCTTTCTTAACGTGTATGATATTAATCAGGCATTCACAAATGTGTGGAAAAGTGCATGCTCAAGAAGAGGTAGAGATAGTAAAATTTATGTACCTAAAGGAACATACTATCTCCGTGGTGTAGAGTTCGTGGGACCATGTAAAAGTAAAATCGAATTCGTCATCGATGGAACTTTATTGGTTCCTTCAAACCCTAACGACATTAAAAATGACACGTGGATCAATTTCAGATACATCAACAACCTCTCTATCTCCGGCAAAGGAACACTCGACGGCCAAGGCAAGCAGTCTTGGCCACTCAATGACTGCCATAAGAACACTAACTGTCCCAAACTCGCTATGGTATCACTTCTTAAACCTTTAATATATGATTTTGTTTCAGGTTAATTAGCATTGGATATCCGAATTTCGCCAAACTGCTCGAATAATTCTATTTGATATAAAATTTCTCAAACGTTTTATCAACCTTATATCGCAAGCAAAATGCAACATGATTTTGTTATCATTTCATTTATTCTTGCATTCGTCATCAGTGAAAATGAAAATAGTTTTTCTAATTCGTCATCAAAGGAAAAAAAGATATGGAAATAGTTCTAAAGGAGTCAATATACTCGTAATAAATAGTATATGCTATATGCAAAAGTTAGAAATATGTACCTAGCTAGTGCTCTTCAGTTTGATCATATTCATAAGTTTTTAATCGAGTCTAGTTCTTTAAGTGGAAGATTGAAGAAAATTTTACCCTCTACTTCATCTAGATGAGTCTTTGATTTGCTTAATTGTTGTTTACAGACCATGGGGTTTGCATTTGTTAACGATTCAAGTATCGAAGGAATAACATCACTCAACAGCAAAATGGGACATTTCAACTTCTTCTCCGTCCATCACTTCAACATCAGCGGAGTTACTATAACAGCTCCTGACGATAGCCCTAACACCGATTGGATCAAAATGGGTTTCTCAAGCAACATGCACATTTCGAACACTCACATAGGCACCGGAGACGATTGTATCGCAATCCTCTCAGGAACAACTAACCTCGATATCTCTAACGTCACATGTGGTCCCGGACATGGGATTAGTGTCGGGAGCTTGGGGAAAAACAAAGATGAAAAAGACGTGAATGGATTAACGGTAAGGGACACAGTTTTTAACGGCACAAGTGATGGTATTAGGATCAAGACATGGGAATCGTCGGCTTCAAAGATCCTTGTTTCAAACTTCGTTTACGAGAATATCAAGATGATTGATGTTGGAAAACCGATAAACATCGACCAAAAGTATTGCCCTCATCCGCCGTGCGAAAAAGGTAACTTGCTACACAAGAAAACAAGCTTCTTTTATTTTCTTGTCTCACAAGAAACCTGATAACAATAAGGATTTTCTTGAATTTTGTAGGGAGAGTCTCATGTGCAGATTCAAGACTTGAAGTTAAAGAACATATACGGAACATCAAAGAACAAAGTGGCAGTGAATTTACAGTGTAGCAAGAGCTTTCCTTGCAAAAATGTTCAGCTAATTGACATTAACCTAAAACACAACGGACGACGCGAGGACGGTCCTGCCATTGCGGTGTGCCAAAATGTTGACGGGTCTGCACGTGGCAAGATGGCTCCTCATCATTGTCTGAATTGATTCGACCGGAACAACATCGTGTCTTGTATATGATATCTTCCATATATAAATATAGGAATATGTGTATTCTTTCTAAGAAAATATATGCGACTAAAAGTTTTATTGTGATCAGATTTAAGTAGTCAGATTTAATAATGTAAGATACTGGAGTTTTTTAACTAAACATGTCTCAATAGTGAATGATTGTGTTGATGTAACAAATTTTTTTTTTTTTATAAAGTTTGTTTTCAAAACAAATTCGTTGAATAGTTTTAATTATTTTGATATAACTAATCTCCAAGATTCAGACCCCCAAAACAAATAAGATACGTGAATTCTTCTTTAGTAGTAAAAATATAAAAAGAAGGAAATCAATTTTTAGCCAATAAATGGTAACAAGAATCAATTTTTGTCTTACGCAGATTTCTTATCATAGGTTCTTGACTTCTTGAGATATATTTCTTTATAAGCATATAGTGTTAACCAACACTTCTCATATTTGTCTTAAAAGGTGTTTAGGAAATTAACACCTATTTCTTTGTTATTTCGAATGTCCAAATTAAAAAAAAAAAAAAAAAGACAAAAACAAATAGAAGCAGATGGCTTGCATTGCTTTTGTGTTTATGGCTCTATGTTCATCTCTCTCGTTCGTCGCAGTCAAAAGTCGTCTGGCCACGGGACCAAAAATCTTCGACATTCAAAGCTATGGTGCTAAAGGCGACGGTAAAACGGATAACACCAATGTACATGACACTTTTTCCTTTAGTTTTTCTCCTAACTAAAATTGTTTTCAATTTTACAAATAACTTATATCAATTCACTGTATATTAACAACGCAGGAACAAGCCAATATCTTTCAACAAAAGAATAATCATATATAATCAGTTTAAAATCAAAACCAATTTAATTTAATAGTGCACATAATTTACTATGATGAGATTAGTTAATTGAAGGGCATCCTCTTTCGTTTCACATTAGCTTCATTTTGTTAAGAATTTAAGATTTACTTTAGCCTCCCATCTTAGATAGATGTACATATACTTTTTGAACTCTGCGGTTATAATTTTTTTTTTGGGTAGAAATTTAAACTAGAAAAACAATGTATAAACACAATAAAAACAATTTATTTTAGATCTAAATCTAGACTAATTTTTAGTATCCGTAAAATTCAAGTTTTTTTACCATTTAAATCATTAACAGTAGCAAAAATTATTATCGATATCAGAGAGATTCGAAAAATTTTCAGTATTACAGAAAGTAAGATTTTTCTGCAACTTAAAACTTTTTTTTTTCCGTTACGGTAGACGAATTAAATGGCAAAAAAAAAAAAGCTAACAATAAGATGATTATATCCCTAACCCAATGGAGAATTTTCACAAATTGAAATATGACAGTGAACCTACATTTCTTGTTTTTAAATTTTATTTAAATTATCTTTTCATTTTATTTTTTATAATCAATGTTTCAATTTTGGATTTTAATTAATGTATAAAACTAGGCATTCACAAAAGTGTGGAAAGATGCATGCGAATGGAGTGGACGAAGCAGAGTGTACATACCGAAAGGAACATTCTATCTCGGTGGTGTAACGTTCCAAGGACCATGCAACGGTAAGATTTCGTATTTCATCGAAGGGACATTATTGGCTCCTACGAACAACGACGACATCAAAAAGGAAACGTGGATCAATTTCCGGTACATCGACTATCTCACCATCTCAGGTGGTGGCACTGTCGACGGTCAAGGAAAGGAGTCTTGGCCACTCAACGACTGCCACAAGAATGATAATTGTCCTAAACTTGCTACCGTACGATTTCTTTAACCTCTCTCTCTTTCTTATATTTAATTTAAGCGATTAACAATCCACTAATCCATTTTAAAACCCTCAACTAAAAATTTAATGAAAAAAGCTAAGTACAATTGTCCGATCCGTTCTTTTTGTGACAAAAAAAAATGACAAGACCGGTAAGCTCTATATTAAAGAAAAAACAATGCGTTTTCCAAGAATCTTTTAATACATTTTGCAGAACATGGGATTCGATTTCGTAAGAAATTCAAGAATCAAAGGAATAACATCACTCAACAGCAAAGCGGGACACTTGAATTTCTACTCCGTTGATCACTTCAACATCACCGGAGTCAACTTAACAGCTCCCGGCAACAGTCCCAATACCGATGGGATCAAAATAGGTTTATCAAGCAACATGCAAATCTCAAACACTCACATCAGCACCGGAGACGATTGTATCGCTATCCTCTCCGGAAACACCAATTTCGATATCTATAATGTCACATGCGGTCCGGGACATGGGATCAGTGTCGGAAGCTTAGGAAAAGACAAAGATGAGAGGGACGTCAAGGGCTTAATGGTTAAAGATACGGTCTTTACCGGTACGACACACGGTATACGGATCAAGACGTGGGAATTGCCGGCTTCGGCGATCGTGATTTCCAACTTGGTGTATGAGAATATTCAGATGATCAATGTCGAAAAACCTATCGACATTAATCAGAAATATTGTCCTTATCCGCCGTGCCAGAAACTGGTAACTTTATTATGCAAGAAACTTATTTTGTTTTTAACAGAAAAGTGTTAGAAGTCGGAAACTAAGTTTTTTTAAATGCTAATTTGTAGATCATTACTTTTGTAGGGAGACTCTCACATTCAGATAAAAAACGTGACATTAAAGAACATATGGGGAACGTCGAGGAACAAAGTGGCTGTGAAACTTCAATGTAGCAAAAGCTTTCATTGCAAAGATGTTAAGTTAATTGACATTAACTTAACACATAAAGGAATCAACGGTCCTACAATTGCGTTTTGTGAGAATGTTGAAGGTTCTGCTACTGGCAAGATGGTTCCTCCGCATTGTCTGAGTTGATAAGGTCGAAACAACAATTTTTTATTTTTGTATTTGATATCTTCCTCTTTAAATTTTATGACATCATGCAGGTTTATCAGCCACTAATTTAATTTTGATTTTTAAGGGCCATTTAATTTGTTTGTTTTGTGTGTAGGATAATGGTTATATTTTTAATACCACCAAATTTGTTGTTTTATTTTAATTATCTAAATTGTTTAGAAAATATTTTATTACAATTTTACACAATTTTAAAGCTAATATTATTGGAAAGACCACTTTTTATTTTATTTTTTAATTCATACCACCATTTTTATTGGCCCTAAATGACATCCGGAAAGTAGATTTTTATGAAATTTATTAAACATAGATTTTATACTTGATCAACGTTCTGATTTTATGTTTTACAAAGTGATTGTATTATTTAAAGAAAAATATGATACGAAAAATACATATATCTTTGGAAATAAATCTATAAAAATATTTATAAAAGTAACACATTAAATATATTTTAAAGACAATATGAGAAAGTGTTGGCTCACAGTATCTACTTTATCCATAAATATAACTATTTTTTTGATAATTTAATTTTGTATTAAATGAGAAGAGCTTGTATGAGCCTCTAATTACTTACAAAAGATTTTAAATGTTTCTAGCAAGACAAATGTGAGATATATTCGAATGAAGCCAGTGGCAAAGTAGGATATATTGCTTCAGGCTATTAATGCGCCGCTATGAGAAAATTGGAAAACCAAATATAGACGAGTTTATGAGCTCCTAAATTGTCCTTGGATTGGAGAGGAGAGTCAAGATCTAATTTCGAACCAATATTTATAAAAATAACACTTTCTTTTGACAAGACAAAAATAATATATATATATAAAACATATTCTTTGTTATTTCAAATACCCAAAAAAAAAGAGAGAAGAAGATGGCTTGCATTATTGATGTGTTTAAGATGTTGTGTTTGTCTCTCTCGTTCGTCGTGGTCGCAAGTGGTCCGGCCACGGGACCGAAAATCTTCGACGTTCGAAGCTATGGGGCCAAAGGCGACGGCAAAACCGATAATGCTAATGTACATGACATTTTTCTTATACGTTTAATTTTATTATTTCTTAATAATTAATCTGATGAGATTAACGCGAAAAACACCTTTTGGTTTCGTGCTCAAATTTTATAAAAAAAATTTAGAATTTATTCTGGTTTGCGGTCTAAGTAGATCCACATATTTTTGAAAAATTCGTATACCATACACAAAATCTTGGGGTTTTGAAGAGGAAAAGAATCTTGTTTTCAAAACGTTACATTTTAGCTAGTTGAACTATGATGAATATACATAAATGTTTTAACTCTGCATATATATACCCAAAAAGAAAAAAAATAGCTTCAATAGAATGTATTTTCTCAAAAAATAATAAATATATAAATAAAATAAAAGAAAGTAGAATCCTAAACCCAAAGATCGGCATATAAACACATAAAAACACAAATCTTCTTTTTAAGTACGTAATATGAATTTTGTTTTGTTTTATATCACTATGGTTTTGGAGGCTCTCATAAAAGCGTGGAAAGATGCATGCGCACAGAGTGGAAGAAATAGTATATACATACCGAGAGAAACGTTCTATATGAGTGATGTAATGTTCAAGGGACCATGCAAAGGTAAAATTGTGTTCTTAATCAAAGGAACCTTACTGGCTCCTCTGGCTGCCAACGAAATCAAACAAGACTCTTGGATCAATTTCCGGTACGTTGATAATCTCGTCGTCTCCGGCGGTGGTACAATCGACGGCCAAGGAAGTAAATCTTGGTCCTCCAAGTACTGCGAAACGAATAGTAGAACGCTACCAGCGGTACCATTTTAAAAATCATTTTATATATTGTTATATTTGATTAATATATATATAAGTTTAGAGAGAAATGAACTAAGAAAATATTGTAAATTGACATTTTTTGGTAAAACATTATTGCGAATGTGATTTGTAAAAACATTTATCGAGATTAACATACAATTTCACAAAAACATTTAGTCTTTATATATATAATTAGGAAATAATCTTTCTACATTTTTACTTTAACAAAAAATAATCTTTCTACATTTTGCAGAACATGGGATTCGATTTCGTGAGAAACTCAAGAATCAGGAGACTAAAATCACTCAACAGCAAAGCGGGACACTTGAACTTCTTCGCCGTCGATCACTTCAACATCACCGGAGTCACTATATCAGCTCCCGGAAACAGCCCCAACACCGACGGAATCAAGATCGGCGATTCCAGCAATATGAAGATTTGGGACAGTCACATCGGCACCGGAGACGATTGTATCGCAATCCTCTCCGCGAACACTAATTTCGATATCTATAACATCACTTGCGGTCCCGGTCATGGGATTAGTGTCGGAAGCTTGGGGAAATACAAACAAGAGAAGAACGTCGAGGGTTTTAGGGTTAGGGACATGGTTTTTACCGGGACAACCAACGGTATAAGGTTCAAGACATGGGAATCGCCCGTTACGGAGATCACCGTTTCGGAATTCTTGTACGAGAATATCCAGATGATAGATGTCCAATACCCTATCAACATAGAACAGAAGTATTGTCCTTGTCCGCCGTGCCCGAAATTGGTAAACTTCCTACGCAAGAAACAAACTTCTCTCTCTCTCTATTAATTTCCTTCGAGTTTGATTAGATCTTGTTTTTTGCAGGGAGACTCTCATGTTCAGATCAGAAACGTGACGTTAAAGAACATTTGGGGGACGTCGACGAACAAAGTGGCTGTGAATCTGCAATGTAGCAAAAGCTTTCCTTGCAAAGACATTAAGCTAATTGACATCAACATAACGCACAATGGACCCGGCGGTCCAGCCACCGCGTTGTGCGAGAACGTTAAAGGTTCTGCGCGTGGCAAGATGGTTCCTCCGAGTTGTCTGAAGTGATCCTGTCGGTCGTTGTATTTGCTATATCTTCATTATTGGTGTAAATGTGATTAGATCCTAGAAGTCAGTTTCAAAGAGAAATTGGATTGGTTTGTTTTATTGATGATATCTCTCAATTATAATATACACTGTGTTGGATAACTTCGAGAATGATGAAATTAGCCAACTCACAAGATTCAGACAAGTTAAAATGAAGTGATGTTCAAAGAGACAGGGACTACATTACACAATCGTTGATTTGGTGTAGCTAATGCAACCACTGAGTACCATCGCGAGCTTCAACTTCTTCTCTTGTGATCGATCTGAAGAGCTTTTATTGATAAGAATAGTTAAAAGAGTATCGGTTTTAGATACTTGATTGAAGAAGTTTCAAGACAGATGTTCGATCGGGCATGCTCGGTATTGCACCCTTTACTTGGACACACAGAGAGGCAGCTGCAGCTGTAGGCACCGGAAAAGAAGAAGATGGAACCGGAAGTGAGACAAAACTAATCTGAATTTTGATGGTTAGGAAACTGTAGACTTCTTTGAATTTGTAACTAATTATTACCAGCAAATCTCAAGCATTCCTCATGGGACTTGCCCTCGACCATGGCCACTGCAAACGCTGCTGTGAAAGTATCGCCGGCTCCTGTAGTATCAACCACTTGTGCAGCCGGTATAACGGACTGTTGGATCGGTTTTTCCCCTTCTATGAATAGCGCAGATCCTTTAGACCCGAGTTTCACTAGGACCTGCTTGACTCCCTGAGATGAACTAGCATAATCTTATCAACCCCAAAAACAAAACCCACTAAACCACCTTTTCACAGAGTCCAATTGCAAAAAGGGTCAACCAAAACCTGGAGTTTATGTATTGGCAATGTGCAAAAAAGGGACCTACCAACTTATGGCACTTTGCAACAGCTTGGCTAATCTGTTCAAAAGTTTCAGTTGGCATCCCGGTCAAGCGACTGAGCTCGGTTTCATTCGGGCTCAAGATGTCAACGGAATCCAATAGCTCATTCGGGATCGGCGTATCCATTCCTCCCACATCGAGGATGACCGGAACACCTGCTTTCTTCACAGCCTGCAACAAAATTAACCAGCAACCTAAGTTTTCTTAGAGAAACGACACAAGATTTGTATCAGCAATCATAACAATATGACCAGAAGAATATGATCAATCTATAATCCTATTCGGAGAGCGAGCTCAAAGTCGTTTTTCAAGACATCATTGCATTATCAAAAAGTCAAAACCTAAAGATGCATCCTTTTCTAGCTCTGACTACAACGAATTCTCCACTGAAGTAAATCCCAAAATTGAAGACGAAGAATTCATCAACTTATCTGACCTTAGCAACTTGGATATTGATGGAATCTGGGATCTCTCTTTGCAGTAGCACAATACCAGCATTCCTCACGATCACAAGGTCATCATCGGTCATCTTCTCAGGCCAAGCTTTCATATTAGCACCACCAACGATAATGATCGAATTCTGACCGTCCGATTGCAGCATCACCACCGCGTGTCCCGTCGGCTCGTCCGTCACCGATCTCACGTAATCCAAGTGTACTCCACACCCATCGCCCAACGCATCTGCGATAAGCTTCCCGTGCGCGTCCTCTCCCAAACGACCGACGAAGTAAGTCGGATAAAGCAGCTTGGCTCCACACGCCGCCTGATTCGCGCCTTTTCCTCCGGCGAGCGTTTGACCCGTCTTGGCCGAAATCGTTTCCCCTTCCTTGGGCAATCTATCGATCTCCACATAGATGTCGGCGTTCGCAGATCCCACAACCACGAGCGGCGGCGCGTGGGAATCGACAGTCGATTTAGCATTCCGATTCGCCGATGGATCGACGGAGAGCGAGAGAACACGGAGTGATCTTCTGGAAACAGGGGCGGAGATTGGATTCACACTGTTGATCGGAAGCTTTGGTCGATTGAAAGCGATGTTTAGATGAAAATTATTCGATTGAGAAAGTGAAATCCCTTTCATTGTCATCATCGTAAGCTTTTTGCCTGATTCAACGCAGGAAAATTTGACTTGAAATGAGACAACTTTGTGATTTTTTAAGGTCGGTCTCTGAGTCGGAGTATTGAACAAAGAGTCTTCGTATCATACGCGCGTTTTTTTTGTACGTGAATGTCACGCTCTGATTACTAGTGGGTTAAAATTTATTTGCCCATTATGATGAATCCTCAACAATTCAATATTTGAATCAATGAAATATGCTCGATATGAAACAAAGAAGTTTATTAGACTTTATGGGAATCAACTAGATGTTCCGAGAGAACAGTATGAGATAAAATGTTCAAATGGTAGAATGAGGAGTTGGGGGATTGAGACAGGACAGACAAGTAATTGTATTCTTTGTGATTAAATGTATGAACTAGAAATCATTTGTTCTATGAAGATCTATCTATTTTTTCTATTGTAGTTTGTTTTATTGTAGCGATCAAAGAGGATGTTATTCTCTTTTCTTCATGTATCCACGGATGTTAAGTTAATGAATTTAAGAGACAAAAAAAAAAAACCATTTGTTTTAATCGGCGAAGCTTAGGTTTCTTTCCGGAGAAGAGAGTTGATGGCGTCTCTGTCGCCAGAGATAGATTTAGGTTTTTCGTTGATTTTGTTTCTGTTTTAACCGGTTTTATCTGATTTCGAAATTGTAAACCACACCAAATTCTCGGTCCGGATCGATTTAATTTTAATATTAAAAAAAAAACATTAGCTCAAGCTGGGTTTTAAATAGAAGTGGGCGTTCGGGTACCCGTTCGGATTCGGGTCAGGTTTTTCAGGTTTTCGGATTTTCGGGAACCAAACTCATAAACCCCATTCGGGTATTTCGGTTCCTTCTGGATTCGGTTCGGATCGAGTTTTACCTGATACTCAAAATTACCCAAAAACCTAGAAAAAACTATCCAAAATATCCGAATTACCCAAAAACCCGGTAAAAAAACTACCCAAAGTACTCGAAAGTATCTGAATTAACCGAAAAACCCGGTATAAAAACTATCTAAACTCCTCCAAAATACTCAAATTATCTGAAGTTAGGTAAAAGAAGTTAATGAGCTTATTTAACTTCGAGCTTTTCGGGTACTAATTCGGGTTTCGGTACGGATCGGATATTACCTGATACCCAAAATACCTAACCCTTAATCTCTATTCAGATATTTCTCTAGAATCGAACCCGATCGGAATTGGGTTTTTCGGGTTCGGTTTTTTTGTCTAGGCCTAGTTTTAAATAGAAAATTAAATACTCTACTCTCTGTATTCTCATTTAAAAAAAAAAAACAAACTGATGCAGAAAATGTAACACAAGCTTTTGATTTGAATATAATTTAATATTTTTTCAAACAAAAAAAAGTTCAAATGGCTTCTAGGAAATAGAAACTCAAAATGTGGTTATATTGGATGAAAGTTAAAAAAGTATAATCATATTTAGGTGTTCACTTACAAAGTTGATACATTAAGGGTCCAAAAGCTCTACTTTTGAGTTTTACAATATCTTTTGAGTAGGTGGAAAAGTTTTAGTATATTTTTTTGATAATTATGTGAATTAATTTACCAAAGGAACATTGTTTACAGCAGTAGCTTGGCGAAGTTAAATTGTTTCATAAGGCCCAAAAAAGATTTAAAAAGCCTAATCAAACCAAGGTGAAGGAAATCCGATACCATTTTAGCCAATTACTCGTGCATGAACCAGAGTGATAAGAGATTTTTGAAGGTCTTCTGATGCAGTCGAACTAGAATAGAATTCTCGATACATCGGTCAATTTGCTTAAACACTTCTAAGTGAGAAATTGTTGTACCAGTATGCAATCAGTTGTTTCTCTCTTTCCAAGTGAAGAAGACCATAACTTAAGCAGTTAGCCTCTTCAATGTTTGGGTCGTTGTCACAGAAGAGGATGATAACCAGTCCATTAGAACAGACCAGTTTACAAAGATGTTGGCTGGCTGGCCGAAACGTCGTAAGATCTGAAACCAAATGTTTGAACTGAACTCACAGTGGAAAAAGAAACAATCACATGTTTCGACATGTAGGTTGCAAATACATGCATTGACAGTGGTGATACCCCAAATGGATAACCGTGATCACATAGAAAGGCTATCTAAGTGCGAAACCCAAAACGTGAAAACGTGCTTGGGAATGTATCTTTTGAACCAGATATTTTTTAAACTATGACTGGAACTGTTGTGTTTGTCGGAGCTGCTCCCATGTTAGTCTTGCAGAAAATCCTGCATTGGAGGCGCTATTAATGTACCAGGAGTATACATCAGGGCCTAGAAAAAGAGATGGCAAAAGTTTTTAGTATTTGCATTACATTTATCTACATTCGAACTAGGAAAAACATTCATATTCAAAGATAGGAAAAATCCAAAACGATATTAAAGGGTTAAACGATATTCAAAATCGTTTTTTATATTCTTACGATGATCATAAACAAGTCTTATTAATTCCGACTCGTAAATTTCAAGTTTTTTTCCCTAAAATTCAAGGATATAGAATTTAGTTACTTCCAATTCTTCGGGTTTTTTTGTCAAGTCAAAAAGAAGAAAAAACAAACTTTTAGAATATTTGTTTTTTCCTTATTTTTCCTTCACGTTTGTTGAATACTTTTCTTTCCACTTAAAGACGAAGAAGGCAAATTTTCCCACCTAATTCTCTAATTTTTAATCTTCTTATCTTCCTATTTCAATTCCTCTCACTCCCCCCATTCTTTGACTCAAATGATTATCCAGTCACATCCCATGTATCCACCGTCAAAACTCAAGATGACGCATGCAGTGGCCTAAGCAACTATCGAAAATCATTTTAATATCTGACTTTGAGGGCAAGCAAAATGCGATCCAAAAACCCTATAAATTACCCAACATTTTTATCCTCTTCACCACACACGTCTAGACACAAACACAAGAAAGAGAGAAACAAAAAGATCTAATTAGTGAGCTCTTAATCAAGATCGCAACAATGGCTGAGGAGGTGATTCTTCTTAATTTCTGGCCGAGTATGTTTGGGATGAGAACAAGGATTGCTCTTGAGGAGAAAGAAGTAAAGTACGATTACAAAGAAGAAGATCTATGGAATAAGAGCTCCTTGCTCCTTGAGACGAACCCGGTTCATAAGAAAATCCCGGTTCTCATCCACAATGGTAAACCGGTCTGTGAATCTCTCATCCAGATCGAGTACATCGACGAGGTTTGGCCCGACAAAATCTCTCTCCTTCCCTCCGATCCTTACGAGAGAGCTCAGGCCAAATTCTGGGCTGATTTCATCGACAAAAAGGTATAGTTTTTTTTTTTTTTTTATCAAATAAAATCGTCTGCTTGTAGAGCATTTTACGGTTAGTTTTTTTTGTTTTATCGGTTTTGTAGAAATTTAAATCAAATAAAACCGTTTGTAATTTGATCTTAGTTGATTCAATACGGTTAGGTTCAACTTAGCTTTTGATTTTTCGATTCAATAATTCATTTTTAAACAAACAACCTAGAAATATAATTAAGTAATGATTGAATTCATATTATAATTATATCAGATGATTTGAAAAGAAAACTTCATAAAATATTGATTTAATTCGATTCGGTCACACTAAATTTAGTTAATGTTTGGTTTCAATTTTCTAGATTTTAAAATGTTAAAACTAATCGGTTTGTACAAATCTCGGCTCGGTTTCGATTTAAGAAGTATTTTTTGGATTGGTTTGGTCCGATTTTTTTTTCTCCCGTCAAGTCTCTTTTCCCCATGCCCCACCATACATAACTCGAATGTTTTGTAACTTTAATGGATCAGGTGAATGTTACGGCGAGGAGGATTTGGGCAACGAAAGGTGAGGAGCAAGAAGCATCCAAGGAGTTAATCGAGATACTCAAGACACTAGAATCCGAGCTTGGAGACAAAAATTACTTTGGAGGAGAAACGTTTGGGTACGTGGACATAGCTCTCATTGGATTCTACAGCTGGTTTGAAGCGTACGACAAGTTTGGGAATGTCAGTATCGAATCAGAGTGTCCGAAACTGATTGTGTGGGCTAAAAGGTGTGTGAAGAGAGAAAGTGTCGCTAAAGCCTTGCCTGAGTCGGAGAAGATCACTACGTTCGTTTCCGAGCTTAGGAAGAAACTTGGGCTCGAGTAGATCTCTTCTTTTGTTCTCTTGTCTTTTCTTTTGGGTTTATGTCTGCATAATAATACGATCATGTGAGGTTGTTTGTGTAAACAAGATCGGTTGTTTTTTTGTATCTTCATTGTATTGGAAATAAATTTTCAATTCGTTGAAAAGCCTATAGTAACGAATATACATTTGAACAGACTTGATGATCATTTGAAGAAGCTTAGACATTTGGTAAAGCCAAAAATATGAAAGCGAATCAAAGGAGAAGATTCCACTTGCGGTGACATTAAAAACAAACAATTTTTTGTGAAAAATTCTACATGGATATACAAATCATATGTACCAATATATTATTGCCAATTGATTTTGAGTTGGAAACCCAAAATTTTAATATGGTATCAGAGTTCAGTTTGTGAATCCAAATAGGATGGTTCAAAGAAGGGCTTATATATATTATCGATCCTAGAGTGAGTTTCGGTTCGAGATGGGACGAAAGATCCATCATCTCGAATGGCTGTATTAGGAATTCCATATCGAAAATTGAAATGGAACCTACTTAATATATAAGCGATATATGTTGATCCACTCGTTGCCAATTGATTTTGAGTTAGAAATCCATAATCTTAACATTTTTCAAATTTGACAAAAAAAAAGAAAAAAAGCTTGATTTTTGACAAATTCAAAATCAAATTTTTTTGGAGTGGATTACATGACCAGAAGTCGAATTGCCTACAATTACATAGAAACCTGGAACGAAAGAGACGACTAAGTTCAATTCCTTTTAAGAATCATGGTTTCCAATTTAAAATCAATTGACAATGAATGAAAATACTCATGAATTTTATATACAATTCCACAAATATTTTAATTTCTAATATGAGTCAATAACATTCTAATAATCTCAACAAATCAATTAAGATCTTGTCGCCGATTGCTTTGAGCTTGATGGTGGACCAGTTCTTTTTTAAATATGGTTTAATCGAATTGGTGATTAAATCAATGTGGATCTACTTCGCAAAACATTGTCACATCTCATTTTCTTCGCCGTTTACATAATGGTGAATACTTGACATAGATGTCGTGAGTTTGAATCTTTGTTTTACATAATTTTGTTTTTGACAAAAAGTTCAAAAAGAACGTAGTGTTAATAACTTATACACTATTTTATACAGTTTGCAAAATTTATATACAATCGAAAGTTATATTACAGACTGACTTTATTTCATTGTATTTGTATTTTGGTAAGTTAAAGGTAAACTTACACAAAATTTTCACATAAAAATTTACTTTTGGAGAATTCTTAAAAAGAAGAGATTTTTAAATATAATTTGAATTGAATAATACCATAATTTTATACTTCTTCCGTTTTTAAAAGAACGATTTTCTACATTTTATTTTATTTTAGAAAGATAAATTTTTTACATTTTCTAGGCATTTTTTACTAGATAATAATGATGAATTGTAGATTTCAAAATATATTAATTAAAAATAATTAATTTTATTGAATTATTATTAATTTAGAGTTATAAAAAATTATTTAGTATAAAAAATAATGTATTTATAATTACACATTAACTTGTTTTTTAATATGTGTAAAAATTTTAAAACATTAATTTTTTTAAAACAGATGGAGTAGATAGTTAATTTTATTTAAATTACATGATCAAATAACATGTGCAGCTGGAGCCTGGAATAGCGGGGGTAAAGATCCAGTATCTTTCTATAGATAATTTTTCCTAATTTTTTTATTCATTCAAGCGCCACGTTATAATGTTAATATAAAATTATTGTATTAGTTAGTATCATATAAGTCAAGCTGTATCGCCTTGTTTTTAGAGAAATAGGCTAAAATGATCCAAAAAAAATTTCCCCTTGTTCTCTAACCAAAATCTCCCATGTGGCAACATTATGCCACTCATTTTGGTTAGTTTTTTAATTTTTTAATTTTTTTGGTTATATATCAAATTGTCCCTTGGTTTTAAGCAAAAATCCCATTTTCCAAGAATAAAAAAACTACCAAATAATGCAGTGAGATCTCTCCTTCCGAATCTAGATATTCGTCGACTCACGTGTCGACATAATCGAGGTGTATATTAAAAAGAATTCAATTATGTCGTAAATGTGAACAATAATATATATATAATCCACATATAACCAAAAAGTCCATATTAAATTTTTGATAATTTGATGTCATGTTACGTGGAACGTGCAATTAAAACCCTAATTTCGTGGTTAATTAAGTCTATAAATACCGGAAAGATCCCCAAGACTTATCTCCATTCTACATTTCAAGAAACACACAATAATAAGTGTGTAGTTGAAAACATTTTTTGATCAAGAAGCTAAACCAATCAATCTCAAGAAAATGGCGAACGAAGTGATTCTTCTTGATTACTGGCCAAGCATGTTCGGTATGAGGACGAAGATAGCTTTGGCTGAGAAAGGAGTGGAGTATGAGTACAAGGAGACAGATCCATGGGTTAAGACTCCTTTGCTCATCGAGATGAATCCGGTTCACAAGAAGATTCCGGTTCTCATTCACAATGGTAAACCGATCTGTGAGTCTCTTATTCAGATTGAGTACATCGACGAGGTTTGGTTCGATACGTACCCAATCCTTCCTTCTGATCCTTATGAGAAAGCTCGAGCTAGGTTTTGGGGAGAATTCATCGACAGAAAGGTACAAAGTCAACCTTTTTTTTAAATATATTAATTACCTTTATAAAATATTTTAGTCTTTTTCAAAAGAATAAGGTGATTTTGGTATTTAAGGTCGTTGCTGAATACTAATAAACATTAGATATAAAACGCAAAGAAACAATCAAAATCTAAAATATTAAAGTAGTACTCGTATTCTTTCAACAGTTTCTCATTATTTATGACACTGATGTTTTTCTTGTTGTTGTTGTTCAGTTTTACGACCCATCATGGAAGGTATGGGGAACAAAGGGAGAAGAACATGTTGCAGCTACTAAAGAATTGATCGAACATTTCAAGACACTTGAGACAGAGCTCGGAGACAAACCTTACTATGGTGGTGAAGCATTCGGATTCGTAGACATTGCCTTGATGGGATATTACAGCTGGTTCAAAGCCATGGAGAAATTTGGGGGATTTAGCATCGAAAAAGAGGTTCCCAAATTGATTGAGTGGACCAAGAGGTGTTTAGAGAGAGAGAGTGTGATCAAGGCATTGGCTGATTCTGATAAGATTATCGAGTATGCTTGTGTGCTCAGGAAGAATCTTGGAGCTGAATAGATCTTTTGATGTTTGCCGAAATTGGTCTGAACACGAGACAAGAAATGGTTGAGCATATCGAAATGTCTCTGCTTATGTTATGTTTTTATGTGAGATTTGTATGTTTATTGCTTCAGAGAGCAATACTCATCCGTAATAAGCTGTTGTTTGTGTACTTTATATTTGAAAAAGAAATAATTCGTAATAAAAGTTGTTGTTTTTTATGAAACACATTAGGCTCCATCTGAATAACTCGAATTGTTTGTAACTAAATCGAAAACACCGTTTTGAAAACTGGAATGAGTTTAAATTTAAATGGTTTCGTTTAGATAATTGCAAGATAAAAATATAATTTTTTTTTGAACCAACTAAAACGTATTATTATTATGTATATATTTTTAAATTAAAGATATATTTGATGTAAATTGAATCCGAACCAATGTTACATATTTGATTTAATTTTATATAATATATTACTATTTTTAAACTAAAATGGAACCCAAAACAAGATTAAAAATGATATGGAAAACCGGTGTTTATTTAGAGGATTGGCTTCATTAACCCTCCGATTCGATAGAGGAGTCGCTTTCACGAAACCTACATATTTGTTTCAGGAATACGATAAAAAAAAATTATTTTTTTATATTTTATTTTCTGCTATCATTTATATCAAAATCATACTGACATTTCAGTCCAATAATTGACCCATTTCCAATTACAATATATAGATGTTGGACTTAGTGATTCGCTTACTAAATTATGTTGTTTATTATGGAATATTTAATAATCTACAACAAATAACCCAATCAATAATATACGAAATTCCTACATCTTTTATGATTTACCAGGGTTTGGGAGCGATCAGAATTAAATTCCAAAGAAAAATATGTGACTATATATACATAATATCTCTTTTATCAAACAAAATTTTTTTTTTACTTCATATAAAATTTTAAATTTTAAATTATTGATATCTGGATTAGCCACTATTATATTTTCGTTTATTTGTTGGTCTTAAGTTTTTGACCTGATTGAAGGAGATTATGAGGCAATTTAAGTTTAACATTAACAAACAAAAACCAGGGTCAATTTTGAAAATTTATTTACATATTTAAATATGTGTTAAATTTATTAAAAATAATTTTTTTTAGAAACAGAGGGAGTATAAGCCTATAAAATATGTTTTGGTTCATTTAACACTAAACAAATTTTTTAATATATGTTGCTAAGCTGTCTCCAACCGTTATCAAATCAAATCCATTGCTAATATTTTTTATATACTTCTTTTTTTTTTAATTAGAAAAAGTCCTATTATTTTGCAAAAGTGATTGAATTCATAATTAAGAAGATAAAATATATTTTAATCATCACAACTAACCTGAATTTAAAAAAAGTCTAAGATAAAATCTTCTAATATATTTTATCGGTGACTCATGGTACTGTTTAGATCTGGCTTTAGAAAAGTTCCACCGTTTGCTCCTCCTCTTGTCGGCTCCTCCATTTTGTTTGCGCTTGATGTTGCTCTTTCCCTGAGGTCACTTGAGGACGTCGTCTCGTGGCTCTGCTGCTGCTAGGTTTTGTCAGATTTAGCAGTTTACGCCGTCGGGGTTTTGGTTCTTTGGTTTTTCGGTTGAGTCTCTGACTTTGTGTAGTTGGTAGTTCGGCGAGATCCGTTAGCTTCGCAGATGCTGAGCTTTCCGCCTTATCAGGGCTCTCTTTTCTCCAGTTCGGTGGTCGAAATTTAGACTTGAGTTTATCTTCGGAGGCTCTGGCTGATAAGTGTAGTGAAAAGTCCTCTCTCCTTCCTGTTTCTTTTCTGCTTCTTTTCTGCTCAAGGACGGTGGAAGATTAGCAGATTTAGACTGCCGGTTTATCACTATTTGTCGTAACTGGGTCTCTGTAGCGGTTGTGTTTCTCCCTGCTCGGCGAGCTTTGTAGATGGCAGGTCCTTCGTGTGGTGCAGGCTTTGGATGGTAAAGATTCGGTATTGATTTTGAGGACGATTATAGCCGATCTGTTCCTGCTTTCATTTGCTTCATGTGAGGTCTTCTGGTCCATCTGCGGCTTTCTAATCTGGTCAGGCTCTCTTGATTGTCTGTTTTTTGTTTTGTCTCGGCGGAGTTCCTTGCTCCTGGATCTTTCCGAGGTAATCCGTGATGCGTTCTCTCCTTTGTTGTGTTGTTGCTGTTTATCCCCTAGATCCGTGTTGTTGTCCAGTTGGGTCCTTTGTAGATGTAGAGGTTTGGTTCCTAGTCAATGGTTTTGTTGGGTATCGATTACGCTTTAATGGTCCTAGTGTTTTGGCTTCTGCCATTATCTTTTGGATCTTTGGGTGCTTGATCCTTTTTCCTTCCCGAGCCGATGGTTATCCCTGGTTTTACTCTGGAAATTATTTTGGTCAGACCTCTCTCAATGCGGTTCTGTTGGTGTAGTTAGGTCTGGTCCTGAAAGTTTATTGGTGGACTTTATTTATGGTTGAAGAAGCATTCGAGCCTAATTTCCCTCGCCCAGTGATAGCTCTAAAGTTTTACCCTAGAAAAATCCCTGCAAGTGCACAGAACTGCAGTTATAGTATAAAGGGTTATCGTATCCCTAGAGACCTAATGTTGCACAGCAAATTCTCAGTATCGAATCAAGCTAAGTAAGTAATTAATGTAACTAACGAAAATAATTAAGAAAATCAGTTGGAAAACTAGTGGAAGGCGAGTTTTAATCAATGAGACAAACGTTAGGCCTTGGAAAATTCTTTGGTAAATCTGAATTGTAGACTAAAAGATCGTTAGGGTATTTATGAAGATTCGTTCTCGAACTCGAAACACAACTATAAAATCAACCAACTTTCGCTGCGGAGATTATCTATGTCTAGACCCTAGAATTCCAAATTTCTTTGCAAATTCAAACAATTTAAACAAGCATTAGGTTCATGTTCGATTGTTCACAAAATCCCTAAGCCAAATTTCTTTGCGAATAGGAATTTTGCTCATCTAAGATAGTTCAGGCAATCAATAATACTTTCGCATCTATTAATCAACCTAAGTTCTGAATTCTAGGTGACCAAGGTAGAATTAGCATTAAATACAATCTAGATGAAGAACTATATGATTATCCTAACAAAATCTATCTAATCTAACAATTCATCTTCAACCTTTGAATAACCCTAAACCTAACAAGCAAACTACTCAGACATGGTGATTGAAACAAACATCATGAAAAAGAAAATTTGCATAAGAGAAATAAGCAAAAGATACAAAGGGGTTCGAATTCTTCTCTCAAACGAATAAAGTCTCTGAATTGTCTCCTCAGAAGCTCTCAAACCAATCTCTCTCTAAGTCTCAAATAAAATCAGAAGTGCCTCCTAACAATGGCTTTAAAAACCTAAATATAGTCTAAAACAAGAATGGGGCTAATGTGCAACTCCTGGAAATTTCTGGGTCAAAGATGCAATTTCTAAAAATTTGAGTTGCAGATTCGCAGAGGGTGTCGATCGACACTCTGGAAGGTGTCGACCGACACCAGTGGAAAAACGTTGCACTCTTTCTGATTCATCCGTTCTCCATTTCCTCTTTGTTCGATTTGACTCCAAATACTCCCAAAATGCTCCAAAGTCGCCTAACTCATCTAATAACCTGCAAAGACTCATAAAGACTCTAAAAACACTTAAAAGACTCGATAAAACAACGGATATCATGGTCAAAAACCGGTAAAAACCATGATATATCAACTCCCCCAGACTTAGCTTTTGCTTGTCCCCAAGCAAATACCAAGAATAAAGTCGAGGTTTGAAAATCACGGAAAATCACCAACTCTCCAAAATGCCACATTGACAATACTTTTGAACCCACATATCACAGAATCAAATTAGATAGTATGTCAGTGTACTTACCACAAGCTTAGCAATCGTCCCAAGATACGGTTCAGCATTCCTTAGAGAAATTCGACTTCACCATTGTTAACTCCTTTAGTTATTTAAGCGTGCGGTCTCATCGAGGGAATATCGATCAAAGAAACCACAATCTCTTCTCTTCCAAGCTTCTGAACACACAGAAAGTGTCGGTACAACTCCTTTATTTTCTCTTCCCTTAGTTGATTTTCTCCCTACTTTTCTAGGGTGTCATTTCTATTTTTTCTATCAACTTTTTTTTATAGCTCAAAAACAGTGCTTCTCACTTTTCTGTTCCTTGTGAGGAGACATTTTCTTGAGATGCTCGCCTTCCTAGCCATTCTACGGAACTCGGGCTGCTTTCCATTGTCTTTTTTATAGGGAAGATCAAAAGGAGATTGCACCAACTTCTCTTGACAGTCATTGAAGAGGAATCAGGTTCGATGTATACCAAGCCCCAAGATGAGAGAATTAAAGTTTATTAGGTGCAGAGTCAACGCTGGATCTTTCGAACTGTCCTGAAACATGAACTTTCTCCGGTAAATCGATCCACTCATAGTGTTCTACCTAGTAAAATCTGTAATTAACTACTGTAACAATGGTCCTTCAAGTATCAATGCAATGTGGTTAGTTCCAAAGAAAAGCTCATAATTCCCAACAAAATTTTTGACTCAATAAACAACTTGGACTGACTCAAAGAGGAAAACAAAAAAAAATGATGTTAGTAAACGATAAACACCCTCCCCCAGACTTACTTCACACCATCTCGGTGTGAAAATAAATCAAGAGAAAGGTAAAACAGACTCAAAAGAATGAAAAATAAAAGAAGAGAAAAACTTACAAGTGGGTTGCCTCCCATCAAGCGCTTGTTTTAAGTCATTAGCTTGACTTGGATGCCATTTAGGCGTGAGGTGGATCTGCGAGGGGCACTGTGTCTCCCTCATCCCTTGAGAACCTTGCATGTGATGGATTTGGATGGTTCTCCTTTGCAGCTAGTATTCCTCCTTCAGACTTCCAAGGAACAACACCAGGAAAGAGTTTCATAGTATTCTGCAGCATCTCTTGGACAACAACCTCTCCTCTCTCCCTCAACTCCAAGGGGATGATAATTCTGAACTTGGAAAAAGGTTTTGAGGTCCCTTTGCAACTCACTTTGGGGTCAGTCAGGTCTCCATCACATCTCAGAGAGACTAGAATCGAATGTGGAGCACATGAGATCTTTTTGCACTTGGAATTTGCTGGTTTGTTGACTTCATGATGTGCAAGGGAAGGAGTCATCTTGAAGACGTTTTGGACCTTCTTCGTGTCATCTCCAGGGTCTAAACTCGGCTTTTCTCCATCATTGACAGTCATACAAGAAGTCTCTTTGACATGAACTGCAGGGTAGAAGACATTCTTGTTGATCTTGGAGAAAGAGATTCGCTGATTAGGATAATTCACAATCGTACCCACAGTTGCAAGGAAGGATGCACCAAGAATTAATGGTTTATTGTTGTCATTTTTCATCTCCATAATATGAAAATCCGCAGGGACAAAACAATCTCCTACTTGAAGCATCAGGTCAGGAATGAAGCCTTTTGGAGTTGTAGAAGAAGCGTCTGCAAGCTCAATAGATACATTTGGAGGTTGTAGATCCAAAATTCCTAGCTTATTTGCAACAGCCTGGGACATGATATTTACATTAGCTCATGTGTCACAGAGAGAATCCTTTAATTCCATGCCTTTGATTTCGCATGGAACAACGAACTTCCCTAGATTCACAAACTTAGGTAACTTCCTCAATGATGGTTGAGCATGTTTCCCTTTTGCCTCTGGTGCTTTGTCACTGTCATGGTTAATAGCCAATGGGTACGGTACATTGGGTTTGTAGATGCGTTCCATGGAAGTTTCAGGTTGATTTCTGGCCTTCAGAACGGTGTCGGTCGACACTGGAATGGCCTGGCTCGACACCAGCCCATTACTGGTCGATTTTGGCACGTTTGGTATGGAGTGTCGGCCGACACTGGCAGGTGGTGTCGGCCGACACCCTGGATGGTCGACACCCGTGTTCCTCTGGCTCGATTCTGGGTCGTCTGTATGGGGTGTCGTCCGACACTCCCCCTTGGTGTCGTCCGAGGTCGATTTTGGCACATCTGTAGGGGGTGTCGACCGACACTCCCCCTTGGTGTCGGCCGACACCTTATCTGTAAGATTAAAATCATCATCCTCTTCAACTTCTTCAAGCAAAAATAAATCCTCTTCATTCACACCCTTTCTCAACACTGGTTTCACCTCTTTTCCACTCCTCAGAGTGATCGAATTGACGTATTGTCTTGGGTTAATGTCGGTCTTTCCTGGAAGAAAACCTTCTTGTCTTTTCACTGATTCTGCGGTCTGAGCAACCTGGGTATCGAGCTTCTTCACATGGGTATTGAGAGCCTCAAATTTCCCATTCAAATCTGTGTACATGGCATCCATCTTACCATTGAAATCAACCGTCATCTTCTGTTGACCCTCAAGAAGCCTCTCAAACATAGACTCAATCTTGCTTGATTCCGGTGAATTTGGTGGTGGTGCTTGATAAGTTGAACTTCCATAAGTCCTGGTGTAGCCACTGCTATGAGCCGGTTTCTGGTACGACTGATTGAATTCAAAACCCATCGGATTACCTTCAGCATTCTTGTAACCTCCTCCTTGAGCATTGCTAGTGAAGTTCCTGTTGTTCTGACCATACTGAAACCTCTGACCTTGATATCCTCCACCAATGTAGTTGACATCTTCAACTTCATCTTCTTCAATGGCCTCCACTTCAGCAGCAAAGTGAACAGCCTTCTTATTTTTACCCAGTAAGAGACTATGCATTGAATCCAACTTAGCCTGGACCTCTGCAATCTGACTACCCTCTAGACTTCCAGCTTGCTCTTGCCTTTCATAATCTGACATCTTCGTGCTATTGCTCGAAGCCAAGTTCTTGATAAGAATCAAGGCATCCTGTGGGCTTCTCGTCATGAAATTCCCATTACTCGCAGAATCCAGTGACATCTGATATCTCCAATCAACCCCTCTGAAAAAGGTACTGAGCAACTGAGCTTCACTGAACCCATGGTGTGGACAGTCTCTCTGATTTGACTGGAAACGAATCCAAGCTGCCTTGAAAGACTCCATAGGACCTTGAGAAAAGGTAGATATTCTAGTTCTCAGCTCTTCAGATCTAGCATCGTCATAAAAATGGTTCAAGAACGCATTCTTCGTCGCTTCCCATGTAGTTAGCGAACCTGGAGGAAGTTGTTTCAACCAGCTAGCTGCTTCTCCTGCAAGAGAATATGGGAAAAGCTTACAGAACAGGTAGTCATTGCTGACTCCATTGGCCTTGATGCCACCAACCAGATCCTCAACCTTCTCGATATGATCCATGGGATGCTCATTGGAGAGTCCATGAAATTGATGCTGTCCCACGAGAGTGTAGTACTGAGGTTGAATCTGAAAATCGTGCCTCTCAAAAGCAGGAGATCTGATCACAGATCTGTTGGCATAGAACTGATCAGGCCTGTTGTATTCCGCAAGTGTCTTAACTACTTCGCGCCCTTCGAGTTGAAATTGCGCTCGATTGTTGTTCTCATTCTGATGCTCAAGTTGTTCCACAATCACATTACCATCAACACCAAGCTTCTGACCTTGCGCATTGCGTCTGTTTCCCTCTTCGTCAAACAATAAACCAGCTTCATCCCGAATAAGTACTATCAGATTGACCATCTCGGCTGGTTTTTTTGCTTTCCTGTTCGAACGCTCCAAGTTTGCTAGCTCTTGATTACTGAGATTGACTAGCTTTTGATCTTTGTTGCTTCTAGTTCTGCGATTAGGCATACACTACTAAAAATTCGTAGGCAACTATTAAGTCCCCGGCAACGGCGCCAAAAACTTGATAGTTCTAAAGTTTTACCCTAGAAAAATCCCTGCAAGTGCACAGAACTGCAGTTATAGTATAAAGGGTTATCGTATCCCTAGAGACCTAATGTTGCACAACAAATTCTCAGTATCGAATCAAGCTAAGTAAGTAATTAATGTAACTAACGAAAATAATTAAGAAAATCAGTTGGAAAACTAGTTGAAAGCGAGTTTTAATCAATGAGACAAACGTTAGGCCTTGGGAAATTCTTTGGTAAATCTGAATTGTAGACTAAAAGATCGTTAGGGTATTTATGAAGATTCGTTCTCGAACTCGAAACACAACTATAAAATCAACCAACTTTCGCTGCGGAGATTATCTATGTCTAGACCCTAGAATTCCAAATTTCTTTGCAAATTCAAACAATTTAGACAAGCATTAGGTTCATGTTCGATTGTTCACAAAATCCCTAAGCCAAATTTCTTTGCGAATAAGAATTTTGCTCATCTAAGATAGTTCAGGCAATCAATAATACTTTTGCATCTATTAATCAACCTAAGTTCTGAATTCTAGGTGATCAAGCTAGAATTAACATTAAATACAATCTAGATGAAGAATTATATGATTATCCTAACAAAATCTATCTAATCTAACAATTCATCTTCAACCTTTGAATAACCCTAAACCTAACAAGCAAACTACTCAGACATGGTGATTGAAACAAACATCATGAAAAAGAAAGTTTGCATAAGAGAAATAAGCAAAAGATACAAAGGGGTTCGAATTCTTCTCTCAAACAAAAGCTCTCAAACCAATCTCTCTCTAAGTCTCAAATAAAATCAGAAGTGCCTCCTAACAATGGCTTTAAAAACCTAAATATAGTCTAAAACACGAATGGGGCTAATGTGCAACTCCTGGAAATTTCTGGGTCAAAGATGCAATTTCTAAAAATTTGAGTTGCATATTCGCAGAGGATGTCGATCGACACTCTGGAAGGTGTCGGTCGACACCAGTGGAAAAACATTGCACTCTTCCTGATTCATCCGTCCTCCGTTTCCTCTTTGTTCGATTTGACTCCAAATACTCCCAAAATGCTCCAAAGTCGCCTAACTCATCTAATAACCTGCAAAGACTCATAAAGACTCTAAAAACACTTAAAAGACTCGATAAAACAACGGATATCATGGTCGAAAACCGGTAAAAACCATGATATATCAGCCTTCCAGTTCTCCCATTTTTTTCAGAATAAGACTTCAAGCGGCGATGTACATCAACAACTTGCTCATAGGGTATTGGATTGAATATCTTTTGAAGTCATTGCAGTGATTTGGTTGCAGTCCTCCTTGTTGGTGGCCTTCTTCTTCTTGGTTTTCATCGCCATCTTCCGATTTCAATCTCTTCCCCTGCTGGTTTCTGTGGCTGCGTTTCACCAGTTCTGCCGTCTGTGCCTTTTGCATCCGTGTTTTTGAGTTGTGTTTACCTGAGCATTTTTTTCAGATTTTGATTGGTTTATAATTCTCGGTGTTTCCATTGTTTGGACTACGCCTCTCGGTAGTCTTTTGGGTTTTGGTTCTCTTTTTTGGGCTTATGGTCCAGATAAATTCGTTTTCGTGCTAGCATAACTACGGATGGGTTTGTTCCTCTACCGACTATAGTCTACTTTGTAACACCTGCTTTATTTTAATTTTAATTCATCTAGATGACCAAAAAAAAAAAAACTAACCTGAATTTTCGATGACATTACTATCACGTGGAGAGCTCGGAGGAACTCAATAATATAATTTTATAATCAGATTATACATGTCCCAGTATACGATTATGGATAACTTTGATTTTTTCAAAACAATGTAATGTTCATGCTCCCTGCATAAATATACATATTTAATAAATTAATCAAATTATCTTACTGTGGAAGCTGAAGTTAGAAAACTGCTTGGCATCTCCATCAAAGATCCCTAGTTTCAATAGTAAGCCTTTTCTCGGAAAAAAAAAAAAAAATCCTAGTTTCACGCAAATGAATAGTACAAATTTTCTTTGTTTCTATATTTTTTAAAAAGTAACCGTATTTATAGGTTATTAAAAGTTGGAGCAATTATCCAATCTCGTGATCGAGAAAAGATCTTCGTCGATCATAAATGTATAGAGTAATAGTGTGGCTACGTACGTTTTTTTTTAATAGTATGGCTACTTTTTTGCTTTTTGATAAAAAAATAGTATGGCTACTTCTTTGTTTTGATAAAGAATAGTATGATTACTTATGATCTAAATGGTACCGGCTGAATTCTGTTGAATTTTTCTAAATTGTAAATCTGGCTGAATTTTTAGTGATTTCTTGCAGAATCTGACGGAATAACATCAAATTTAAATGGTAACTGCTGAATATTGCTGAATCTGCTGAATTTTTGAAAAAATAATTAATTAAATAAACTTATGATAATATTAAGTGGCATTTTTAATAAATACTCATTCTATTCTTTATAAATTGATTTTTATTTCCTAAAATATTATCTAATTGAGTTTCTTCCGAATTAATTAATTGAATTTTAGATACATATAACTAGTTAATTAATAGATTGATAAAATAAATTAATATACATAATTTATGGTCTAATATTCTGTTACTAAATTTAAAATATTTTTTAGTAAAGTCGTTTTTAAAATTATTACAAATTTATCTAGAGTAACAACGTTTTTTTTAGAATTATCATGCAAACTTAGAAAAATGTAATAAAAAAATTAATTTATAATATTACACACATGCAGCATACAATATTCTAAATATTGTTACCCAACTCCCATATTAATTTATAATATTACACATATTCGATCTATTTTAAAGTTTTCAGATGTGATTTTCAGTATCCTAAATATTGTTACCCAACTCCCATATCTGTTATTATTCGATATTTTATTCAAAATAAACATATGTTGATGATGGAAGAATTGTTGAATTTAACTATTTTTTTTTTGCTGCATTGCTGAATATAGCTGAATCTGCTGAATTTGTTTTGCAGAATTGCTGAATTTAGCTGAATCTGACAGAATTTTTTTAAATAGCAAATAGTGTTGATGGAATTGCTGAATCTTGCGAATTTTTTTTTGTATATTACCATTTAGAGCCTTAATTTAATAAAAGCAACTAATTCTAAACTATAATCCGCTATGATTTTTTGGTGGATCAAATAAATGCTCTTAGCCCCAAACTTTCATAAGCATAAGCAAAGCCCTCACTCCAAGTTTCTTTTTCTTACATTGTAGATCGAGAATCTGATAAATATTAGTATGAAAATATTGAATATTACGAGACCTAGTAGTTTTGGATCAAAATAATCTCTCGACTTATTGTATCAAAATGTCTCGTGATTTATTATTTTTAAACAAGTATTTTTAGCGGTTTCTAGTTACTCTTTTTTTTTTTTTTTTGCAAACATTGTCTTCCGATGTTTCAAACAATTTTGGGATGTATTCAATCAAACGTTTATAATGAGTTTTGTTCAAATGGTTAATCTTATGTTATAGGGATACGTACTAAATTGCAATGAATTATGTAGCCTAGATTGTAGTGGAGAGTGATCAATTTTTACATTTTCTTTAGCGGAGTTGTCAATTTAGAAGCCTGTAAAAGGTGTCAATTTAGAAGCCTTTAAATGTTTTGATCTAGGGAAGTGTGAGAAGTGTCATGAATATCGAAATTAAATGCATTCAACAACCCTATCGATCCAACACTTGCTTTTATTTAATTTCACACATTAAAATCATCTCCACTTGCTTATAACCACATTTTCCCTCAGCAACCACAACAGGAGAGAGAGAGAAAGAGAGAAATAAAAAGAAAATTGTAAGAAGAAAAAAATGGAGAAGAGTAATGATCATGATCACAAGGCTAGCCACGGTGGCTCCGGTGGTGGTGCGACAGAGAAGTGGGAGGACGTTAGCCCCGGAATCCGAACCGTCGAGACAATGCTCCGGTTAGCACCGGTGGGGCTTTGTGTTGCGGCGCTTGTTGTCATGCTTAAAGACTCAGAGACTAATGAGTTCGGTTCAATTTCTTACAACAATCTCACAGCTTTCAGGTATCTTCTCCACATTTCACTTCTGTATATATATATATATATATTAATTAGTTATGTTCAAGATTTAGAGTTACGTCCCCTTGCATACTATTTAAGATTAGGGTTTGTGAGTGAGATGTTGTAACGAATTTTACACGGAACACAAAAAAATGTTGTAGTTTAAAGAAAGGGAGTAAGTGACTGTTATTATGTGTAGACATTTGTAATCAGAATCCTTTTGTTATTACTTACGATTAATTAATTTGGACCGTTAAACCAAACGAATGGTGCTTTAATTATATTTATACCAATTTACCAAACTACGAAAACACGTTGTCAAGGTAGAATTGTTGATTATTTAAGTTGCCATAAATAGGGTTTGATTAAGGAATGATTAAAATGGTTATGTGAAATGGAGGAAATAGTAATAATGTAAACTACAATTAGGTATTTGGTGCACGCAAATGGGATATGTGCAGGCTACTCTCTTCTCTCAGCAGCCATTGCAGCAATGCCTCGTTCTTCTTCCACAATGCCTCGTGTTTGGACCTTCTTCTGTCTCGACCAGGTCTAACATAAGATCTTAAAACACTCGGTTAACTAATTATCAACTGATCCGCTTAAATTAATTTCATAATATGATTATAATGATCTCAGATTCTGACCTATGTGATTCTTGCTGCTGGAGCTGTATCAACTGAAGTTCTCTACTTAGCCTATAAAGGAGACGACGCCATTACTTGGAGCGATGCTTGCAGTTCCTATGGCAGCTTTTGCCATAGAGCTACTGCATCTGTTATAATCACATTCGTTGTGGTTTGTTTCTATGTCGTGCTCTCTGTCATCTCCTCTTATAAGCTCTTCACTCGGTTTGATCCTCCAGCCATTGTTGACTCCAACAAGAACGTCGAAGTTGCCGTCTTTGGAAGTTGATTCGCAGCCTTTTTAACTACAATGTAATTTGTCTTGTTTCCTCTACTGTTGTCTTTTAACTTTGGTCAAGAGAAAAGAAGTCTTTTTATGTTTGGTCTTTTTAACTGTGCTTTTTATTCCTATTACGACCGGTCTCTAAACTAATGGTATAAACATGAGAATCACCGGTGAAATGAGAAACATTAATTAACCTCAACACAACCAAAGTCGTTGATTATGATAATAACGAGGATAAATCAGGAAGTTGGAAACAAGAACTCAATATAAGATTATTGGATTAGATTCAGTACTCTCACCTCTGTTTTAGGTGTCTTTAACTTTACTTACTACACAAACTTTTACTTTGAATTCAAAGAAACACAAAAGTTGTAGATCCGAAAACGTCTTTATTTGTACTGACCCAAGCCTAACCAGTATGGTGTCAAAGCTTGTATCTTTCACCACACCGATATATATAGATATTTATAAAAGATGGATTTCTGTCTTATATCAAGAAAATTTTGCAATTGTACCTTTGTTTTTTATTTATTTCCGCAAGCAAATTTCCTACTTTTTCCCATGGCCGCTGATAAAAGAGTGGCGTTTCAAGAGGTTCTGGGAAGGAGTTCGGTGATCGTCCTACACAATAAAGAGTTGAAACCCAACCAGTGTCAAGTGTCAACATCATCTTTGGGGAAGTGAAATAAAAGGTTAGGCGATGCAAACCTTGCACAGAGATGCAGCTGATTCTGATTCCATTGTCTGGATTTGAGCGTTTTCGAGTGACTGGAATGAATCAAGGGCATCAAGAGTTAGTTGCCACCCACAAACCGCCTCTGTGAAACCCGATGAACTCGAGCTGTTGCTGCTACATCCAGCAGCAGCCACATTTTCATTAACCCAAGGGCAGTAACAGTTGTGATACTTTATTGGATCAAACTCCACAACTTCATCATTGCTATCTCCGTTTGGAGGCCCTGAAAATGAATCAGCATATGCTTATACCATCATTTTACAAAGTGATCGAGTTTGGATCAGCACAGTAGAAATTTGTACAGACCTTGGCCATTGGCAGTGTAACTTGATCCGGGGAGTGCAAAGCCAGCGTTGAGCGGAGACTCGTTCCAAGTCTGGGTCACTTCTTCTTTGGAAGCTTCATAACCAGAACACACAATCGCATTGCAAGACAGTGATGGGTGAACACTGTCGTCATTCATCAACACATTTATGTTACTCATCTTTTCACCGCTTTCAACAGATTCAGCCTTTAGTGAATCAACAATTTTGGAGCCACTGTCCGCCCTTACAATGGATTGAGACACCCTATCTTGACTATCCGCAGGCCTACCTTCCCGATCCATTTCTTCTGGAACAAAATCATCAGTAAGGCCTTGGTCTGGTGCAAATTCACCGCTTTGTCCCAGATTCTCTATGACTTCTGCAACTGGTTCCATGTCTCCAACTACGCTATCTCCCCTATGGACTGAAACATCAGCTCCGTGGATTTCTGCCTCGTGACTTGCACCCATTCCGACACTACCCCCACTGACGCCTAAACTCGGTCCATCTCTTCCCTGGACAGTGACAGTTTCTGTGTTCAATACTTCCTCACCGTCATTTATACTGCTCATGCCTGCTTCAGCATTAAACTGAACAGGAGCTGGTAGGAAGCATGCACTCTGCTGAGCTTGATTGCTGAAATTCAGTTCCGAAGGATCGTTGAAGTCAGCACTTTGAGCTGTCGCCACAGAGGGAAAATTTATGTCATCGAAATCCCCTGGATGGTTTTCCACACTTTCCATAGAATCATCATTAGCACTGTGGCAAATGGTATCCATTGCAATGACAGAGGAAACACGTGTGGAGTCTCTGGCACCTGGGTAACCCATAGCTTGTTCATTTCCTTCACTACATGGATCACTTCTATTTACTTCCCTCTCGTTTTCAGCACCCAATGAGTGACTTGGCCCCCCAACTGATAAATCTCGCCCATAAAAGGGAAGATAAGTTTCATGCACATCAGAGCCTCGGGTACGCTTTGAAGGCCCTGCTGAATCATCATTAAACTCATCACCATCACGGTCAACAACAGTTCCTTCAACACTGTCTGCATGTTGTATCCGTAGATAAGGCCTATCAGCCGTGCTTCCACCATCATCTATGCTCCGTTTACGAGTACTGGGACCTCGTGATTCATATGAAGCAGCACGATCACCAACCTCACTTCCTGAAGGCTGCCTTCTAAACACTTCCTTTCCTCTATCACTAAATTGGTAATTGTCACGCGTCACAGACATGTTCAGCGCAGAGGATGATGCACCAGCTGCAGTTTGATATAAGCTTAGACCTACATTTGATCCTACTCTCCTCTTCACTGATGTTTCAGCCTCATCAACATCTTCATTTTGCTGCTGTTCCATACCTTCATTAGCAAACCATCCATTGATTCCACTTGTTGCACTAGTGCCACGTGTCAGTCCCATTTTCTTGCTTGTTTCAGGAAGATTGGCATTAATAGGCGCAAATGGAACCGGCCGAGAAGTGGTCATGAAATCCCAAATTCTGATGGTTACACCACATAAACTACAATCCAGCAAAGGTGATCTGGATTCTGATTTATATTCTGGACCCAAAACTTCAAAATTTCCAGAGGCTTTTCGGGATGAAGCTGAGAATTGTTTCCTGCTTGGACCAGGATCTTGTAGGCGACTTTGATTTCTAGCTGGGCCGGAAGGGCACCCATTTCTAGCTGATTGGGCAGAATGTTCTTCACAATCTTGAATATTTGGAAGCCATCTAGGCTCCCATCCACATAGGCTTATCAGCTTTTGAGCCTACAAGATAAAACTCAAATAAGAAACAGTATCAGTTTATGGCTAAGCTTGAATTTTCACGAATACAACGGAACATATCTCCAAGTTCTTACGCGAGAGTAATTACTGAGAGCCTCTTCTTTGGATGCTTCTGCAGCTGAGATATTATCCATTCTGAAACTGAGATCATCATTGGCATAGACTTGGGGCTGTGCCAAAAGGCGGTCAATTTGTGGTCGTCTTGAAGCACGCATCTGGTCAATTGCAGATATCGATACAATTGGTAGAGAATAGAATTGTAGGAGCCCATCACAACGATCCTTGTAACCTCCAATCAAGGCTGATGGAGGAGTTGGAGGAAACTGAACTAAGCTTTCTGGACAACTATTTCCTACCCAAGGACAAGAGCTCTCATGTGCGTCATCAAGCTGCTTGGAAAATTCTTCTCTGATGCTATCAGCTGTTATCAAAGATGGATAAGAAATATCAAACGTTAGGACTGTATAATTCATGCCTAATAATCTTTCTTGCTTAATGTCAAAAAAAAAAAAAAATCTTGCTTATGAGAAGAGATGACAGCACAAAAGCAAAAGACAGAGACTATGGGTTCCGAAGAAGCTCAGAGAGACTTTGAGAAAATTATCCCTTTTTCGTACAGTACAAGAGAAAGATGAACTGTTAAACTGCCTTGCCTTATGCCAAGAGTTAGAAAGAAAGAGAAGTTAAGTCTGGTTATAGTAACAAGAATTGACCTTCGGGATGATTCAATGAATATTGTGGAGGAGAGTAATGTAGATTGGACCCACAGAATTCGCATTGAATTTTGTCCAGATCAACACTAACCCAGCCTTTCTGAGCACAAGCCAAAGAACTAGCCGTCTGTATACAAAGAAATACCATGGCAGGACACACCATTAATCAAACAACATTTCTTTCAACCAGTTGATACAACATATATCACAGGATATAAAAAGGATCAATCGAAAATAGAGAAAAAAGAAACAGTAAATAGCCCACAAATGAGCCATTCTAAATATTCTTCCTCATTTTTTCATTCCGGGTTATATCTAATACATGCATTGCTTCCATCAGCAACTAGGCTTGACTTCTCAACATAAAGGCACATTAATGGTGTTGGATCAGCTAAACCAAATTTCATAGAACCAAATGCCAAGTTTATCATCATTCAGAACATAGCAAAATCCCATCACTATATTCATTAGATTCAAGAGTACTGAACTTAAAATCTAATAGGTTTTGAACTAAGGATTTTCTCTTTCAAAGAACTCCAGTTTGCTGAGTGTATAAACATAAATTTCGTATATGAAAATGCATATACTGAGAGAAAACTAGACTCATACTTTGGGCTTCCCAAGCCAATTTGAAGGCTTGAAAGTAGCAAGACGTCTAAGTAAATCTCCTCGATCCCAAGGTCTACACGAACGACCTGATGATCCCAGCCCATGACCTGACCAGTCCACGCTGCCAGCGTTTACCAGAACAGCAGGAGACGATGCCCCTGCAGAGCTGTTAATGATTGAAAATGAAAATTAAGTCATTGCTAGCAAATTGAGATGCAAATCGTCGTGAAGAAACAAAATCTCAAACAACGAAACCCTAGATACGTCTCGTCTATTGATCTAAAATTCAACAAAACGAATCAAACTATATCGTAATCACACATAATTTCCCACTTCTGAAAACTCGATCTGCTCTACGTACCTGGCAGCAGCAGTTTGTGGAGGAGAAGGCGATCTAGCACGTCGTCGGAATCTGTCAACGGGAGTAGCCGAGGCGGAAGCAGAAGCCGAAGCTACACTGTTCCGGGTACTCCTAGGGTTTACGTTCTGCGAACTCACATCTTCTTCCTTCATCCTCCTCCTTCGTCAACGATACTCTCTCTCTCTCTCTCTCTCTCGGGCTTCACTTTCAACACAGTAAGCTAGAGAGAGAAAATCTCGAGGTCTCAAATGACAAATCTCTCTCTCTCTCTCTTGGCGTTATTTATTAATCGAATTTATATTTATTTAATTTTGGTATTGAATACTCTTTTTCTTGTCGATAATATATAGAGTAAAGGATTTTTAATTTTATCTCCGCCTGCTTCGGTGGACGAAATTGCCCTCACAGTACAATATAGGGCTAATACGTAGCCACGTGTGTCTATTTATAACTGGGCTTTACTATTAGGCCCAATAGCCTCACTTTGTTTTTGACAATTTGCAAAATCTTTTTTTTTTTCCTGTCTGAAGTAGATTTTTTATTTATTTATTATTAGCTAAAAAGCCTAAAATTTATGGCATTTTTTTTTTTTTTAAATGGCCTTATCGGAAATCCGCGAAAATTTCAGGCATAGAAGCAGCCACACCCACACAAGCTCAAGTTCAAAGTTATCCCCGCACTTGTTCTTCTTCCTCCTTCACTTATCTTCTTCCTCTCTTCGTCTCTCTCTCTCGATATCTCTCTAGATTGCTCATCGATTCTCAAATTAGCTTTGATGTTATCGGATTTGATTCGTCGATAACCCCGATTTCTTCTGAATTTCCTAGTTTCTTTTCTGGGTTTTCTTCTCTGGATAATTGGAACGAGATAAAGCTTCTCATGTTGTGGTGAATTTTGTTATTGCTTTGTTTCGTGTGTTCGTTTTCTGGGTTTATTGAGATGCCGTCGATGCTGGTTCTCGTCGGCACAATGCCGTCGTTGGCTTCTCTGGTTAGTCTAGGTGGTGCTGGTGCAAGCGTTTCAGGAACGAGTTCATCGGATGCATCGTATGCTTTAGTTAAGAGGGTTTCTTTGTCGAGGAGAAGCGTTAAGGGAACTAAGAAATGGCTTTGTAGATATTCTGTTTCGTCTTCAACTACTACTACTACTGACTTCATTGCTGAGCAAAACAACAACTCGGTTTCTATAGATTCTAACTCGTTTAGAGGGAGTACAGAAGGGGATGATAGTGAGATTGTGCTGAAACAGACTCCTAAACCCGTCTTGAAACCCCCTGTGGCAAGGGTAGAAAGGGGTTTGGGGGTGAATTCTGCTCCTTGGACTAAGGATTTATCGAATGGGGGTAAGTTTGATGGAGAAGAAGAGAGGAATAAGGTCATTGAATCTCTGGGCGAAGTGTTAGATAAAGCTGAAAGGTTGGAAATTCCGAAACCCAGTAACAGAGAGGGTGGTGAGGCTGTTAAACCGTCACAGCCTACTGCCAACAGTAGTAACTCGAAAAATGATAGCTTTACGAGTGCTGGTGGAGGGACAAGGAAGACGAAAACTATGAAGAGTGTGTGGCGTAAGGGCGATGCTGTTGCAGCTGTGCAAAAAGTTGTTGAGGAATCACCTAAAATTGATAATAGGGGAATGCAAGCCGAACCTAGATCGAGAGAGGAGGAACAGGTGAATGCCAAAGCAGGCACTCAATTGGCACCACCTCAGCCACCTTTAAGACCTCAGCCACCTGTAAGACCTCAGCCAAAGTTACAAGGGAAGCCTATGGTAGCTCAACCACCTGTAAAGAAACCCATCTTAAAAGATCTTGGTATGGCATCAAAACCTTCAGGTCCCATCTTGAAAGATGTTGGTATGGCATCAAAACCTTCAGTTTCTGAAGAGGTTGATTCTAGCATAAAAAGTAAAGAAAGGAAGCCTATTTTGGTTGATAAATTTGCTTCCAAGAAAAAAGGTGGTGATCCTGTGGCCTCTCAGACTGTGCTAGCTCCTACTAAGCCTGGAAAGGGTCCTCCCTCTAACAAGTTCAGAGTTGAGCACCGTAATAAAAAAAATGCATCAGCTAGTCCAAGACGAAGAATTGTTGCTGAAGACGACGGCGACGAAGATACATCAGATTTAAATGTCTCCATTCCTGGTTCAGGAAGAAAAGGGAGAAAATGGAGTAAAGCTAGTAGGAAGGCTGCAAGACTCCAGGCTGCCAAAGACGCAGCACCTGTTAAAGCTGAAATCTTAGAGGTAGAGGAAGAAGGCATGTCCATCGAGGATTTGGCTTACAACCTAGCCATTGGCGAAGGCGACATCCTTGGGTATCTATATTCAAAAGGGATTAGACCTGATGGTGTGCAGACCTTGGACAGAGAGATGGTGAGGATGATTTGTAGAGATTACGATGTTGAGGTCCTTGATGCTGGTTCAGTTAAAGTAGAAGAAATGGCAAAGAAAAAGGAAATTTTTGATGAAGAAGATTTGGACAAGTTAGAAGACAGGCCTCCTGTCATCACGATAATGGGTCATGTGGACCATGGAAAGGTAGGCATAGTTTGCACTAATTTTTTTTTCTCAAGTCCTACTCGGATACGCGGAGTCCTTTTTTTAGCAGCAGATTTTTCCTAATGCATTTCCTAAATTTATCTATTTTGCAGACCACTCTTCTGGACTATATCAGAAAAAGCAAGGTACAAAACTTAATTATCTATGAGATTAGGTATCTGACATAAATATGATTTGCCTTTTATTTTTCAAGAAATTTCATTGTGGCCTCTTCAGTTCTCTATCAGTTGCATGGCTGATGGCAATTAATGTGTTGAGGATACAACTCACCTTTAGCATTAGAGTTTATATTTCTGCTTTGTTTTCCGAAATAATTTTTGTGTTTGTTCATTCGCTTATTGCCAAGGTTAGTACTAGATAGCGGTTTCAGCTAATCTCTCTTCTCTGAATATCTGCCAGGTTGCTGCTTCAGAAGCGGGGGGGATTACACAAGGAATCGGTGCATATAAGGTGTCAGTGCCTGTTGATGGGAAGTTGCAGTCCTGCGTTTTCCTTGATACTCCTGGCCATGAGGTAGATCCTTTTTCTTGCAAATTGAATCTTCACATGTTCATTTCTGATGCTGAATTTTTCATTGATCATACTTCCTTAGCTTTTTTTCATGTAGCATGTTTCTTGACTATCTCACATCTACTGCTGGGCTTATCTGACTTTTAAGTGCTCATCTAGGCATTTGGTGCAATGAGAGCTCGCGGAGCACGGGTCACTGACATCGCAATCATTGTGGTTGCTGCTGATGATGGAATTCGTCCTCAAACAAATGAAGCAATAGCTCACGCAAAGGCTGCTGCTGTCCCTATAGTCATAGCTATAAATAAGGTATAGGTCCATGTAGCACATGCGTTCTTCTATCTAGCAGTTGAGAAAGATTGTTACCCAGAGTACTGCTTGGTTATTCTTCTTTACCATGTGTATATGTAATTCTCTCGTTCTGATTCCTTTCCTGTTCCAGATAGATAAAGACGGAGCTAGTCCAGAGAGAGTGATGCAAGAGCTTTCTTCAATTGGTTTGATGCCTGAAGATTGGGGTGGTGATGTTCCAATGGTTCAGGTTGGAATACATACTCTCATCAGATATATGTTTCCGGCTCCATATGTTCCATGGGGTCTCATATCATCCTCTATATTTGCCTTTGACAGATCAGTGCGTTGAAAGGGAAGAATATCGATGATCTGTTGGAAACTGTCATGCTTGTTGCAGAGGTTAGTTTGTTATTCATCCCATGATAACAGGTTTGCTTGTTTTTTTTTTTTTTTCTCTTTTTGCTAGATGCATAAAAAGCTTAAGTTGGCAGATTGTCCAAATTATTGGCTCAGTTTTCTTAGAGTTTATTCCTCTTAAATTTGTTTTCTTCTTGTGCGACATAGTGGCTACAAAATGACTTACATACTTGCTATTAGGAGGGCTTTAGACTAAAAGCGTTTACATCGAGGCTTCCATGCATATTCTTTTCTCCCACTTTCTGCTTTTGCTTCTCATTAGCTTTAGTTTGTGAGTTGATTGTATTTTGGTTGTTTCAGCTACAAGAGTTGAAAGCAAATCCACACAGAAATGCCAAGGGCATTGTTATTGAGGCTGGACTTGATAAAGCGAAAGGACCATTTGCGACATTCATTGTTCAGAAGGGCACTTTGAAAAGAGGGGATGTTGTTGTTTGTGGAGAAGCTTTCGGAAAGGTCTATCCAAAATTTAGTTTTCCCCTCAATCCACATTGTGCAGATGGTATAGAATGGCTAGGAACTTACCTTCCTTGGTCTTGTTCTGTTTCTGTGTTTAGGTACGAGCTTTATTTGATCACAGCGGGGAACGAGTTGATGAAGCTGGACCCTCCATACCTGTACAGGTTTGTAGTTTCATAATCTACCTAAAGTTAAAAGTCATTGCGCACACACTAATGGAAATACTCTATGCAGGTCATGTTATTTTCTTGCCGACAGAATTTTGATTTTTGTTCTCATGTATGGATTGATTAAGATATCTAATTTGGGGATAAATTGCATTTGTAGGTGATTGGTTTAAATAATGTACCCATTGCTGGTGACGAATTTGAGATTGTATCTTCCCTTGATGTGGCGCGTGAGATGGCAGAGGCACGTGCAATATCACTACGAGATGAAAGAATATCTGCAAAGGCTGGGGATGGAAAGGTCACGCTTTCCTCCTTAGCTTCTGCTGTATCAGCCAAAAGGATGTCAGGCTTAGATTTGCATCAGCTTAATATCATCTTGAAGGTGGATGTACAGGTAAAGAGCCAGTTTGATCAATCATTTTAATCAGCCCATTCCCTTAAACATTTTGGTTTCCTCGGTCCCTTCGTATTTATGCTGATGCAAATCACCAATGTGACCACTAGGGATCCATTGAAGCTGTCAGACAAGCCCTGCAAGTCCTCCCTCAGGAGAATGTCACCTTGAAATTCTTGCTACAAGCGACAGGGGATGTTAGCAACAGTGATGTTGATCTAGCATCTGCGAGTGAAGCTATCATTTTTGGATTTAATGTCAAAGCATCTGGTTCTGTTAAGAAAGCTGCAGAAAACAAAGGTGTTGAAATCCGACTATATAGAGTTATCTATGAGCTTATTGACGATGTGCGAAACGCAATGGAAGGACTTCTTGAGTCTGTTGAGGTTAGCATCAATTTCTTAAGCAATTCTGAAGCGTTTTGTTGTTGTCTAATCTGATCAACATGTCTCTTTAGAGTTACACATGATAAGATCTCTGTTTTTTCTTCTTTCTATATGGGTTTGGGAGACGAGCTGCGTTTTTCTTTTTGGTTGAATAATTGAATTGCCTAAAAAGTAAATCTCTGTATCATGTCCTGGATTATCATAAAACCTAGGTTTTAGTCTCGCATCATGAGCCTTTTGGAGTTTTGAAAACTGAAGTGTACATGTGCTGTTGATAGGAACAAATCCCGATTGGCTCAGCGGAAGTTCGAGCTACTTTCAGCAGTGGAAGCGGTCGTGTGGCTGGATGCATGGTGAATGAAGGGAAATTTGTCAAAGATTGTGGCATCAGGGTGATCCGGAAGGGTAAAACCGTCCACGTCGGTGTCCTTGATTCTCTTAAGCGAGTTAAAGAAAATGTGAAAGAGGTAAAAAAACTCATAAACCACATTTTTAAAGTTTCTCAATTAAGAACATGGAAGGATAAGTAGAGTCATCCCAAACTATCAACTCCCATGCTGAGATATGTCCAAATCTAAAACCGAATCCGGACTTTTCAACTTTTTTACTTGGTCAAGATAAACCCCTCTCTCTCTGTTTATACTGTTCTAGGTGAGTGCTGGATTAGAATGTGGTATCGGTATGGATGACTATGACGATTGGATTGAAGGAGACATCATTGAGGCCTTTAACGCGGTTCAAAAGAGGCGAACACTAGAAGAAGCATCGGCTTCAATGTCTGCTGCGATTGAAGAGGCTGGAGTTTAATTGTAATTTTAGTCATCAAAGAAACTCAAGCAAACAAAAAAAAATCAGAGCCTCAGGGTAAGCTTTGGGTCACACAACAGTTTGGCACAATGTTTGTATGATCTCATATTGTATATGGCAAATGTTTCTACATTTTGGTTGATTGGTGTAGGAAAAAAAACCCAAATGTAATCAGTATTATCTTGAAAAAAAAAATCACAAAAATATTTATTATTTGTATAAATTCATCACTTTTAGTTTTTTGTTATGGAAGCTGTTCTAACAAATAGAGTTCACTGATTCTGACAAATCCTTTGAATCATTTGAATATTTTATTTGTAATAGACATTTTCTGAATAAATTTTCGTATTATATAATTTAATAATTTTTAGTTGTATATATGTCTACTTTTTACATTTATATCAAATAAAAAGAACTAAAATAGTGGATATTAAATACTAACATGTTTAGCGAGTTATATTGTATATAAATTTATCAATAATTTATTTATTTAGTAAATTAAAGGATATCAAACCTTAATAGGTGAGTCTAAACCATCACAAATGTACGTGATGCACGTAAAATACAGACCTATTTATATTTATCGCAACTTAAGGGGTACCAAACCCTAATAGATGAGCCTAAATACTCACAAATGCACGTAAATTACTAAACAATTTATATTTCTCGCAACTTAAGGGGTACTAAATCATAATAGGTGAGCCTAAACCCTCACAAATGCATGTCAAATACTGAACCATTTATATTCCTTGCAACTTAATGGGTATTAAACCCTAATATGTGAGTCTAAACCCTCACAAATGCACGTTAAATACAGAACAATAGATATTTCTCGCAACATAAGGGGTACTAAACCTTAACAGATGAGCCTAAACCCTCACAAATGCACGTAAAATACTAAACAATTTATATTTCTTGCAAATTAAGAGGTATTAAACCCTAATAGGTAAGCCGAAACCCTCACAAATGCACGTAAAATGCTAAACAATTTATAATCCTTGCAAATTAAGGGATTTTAAACCTAATATGTGAGCCTAAACCTCACAAATGCACTTAAAATATGGAACAATTTATATTTGTTGCAAACTAAAGGGTCTAAACCCTAATACGTGAGCCTAAACCCTCACAAATACACGTAAAAGATTGAAAACTATTTATATTTTTAGCAAATTAAGGGGTACTAAGCCCTAATAGGTGAGCCTAAACCCTCACAAATATACGTAAGATATTGAATGATTTAGATATACTGTGTTAGTTATGGTCGATTTGATTCGGTTTGTCGGTTTTTTATTTTTTAAGGTTGGAAATATTCTATTGAAACAAACTGAAACAAACTGAATAAAACTATGATTCGGTTCAGTTCGATTATGGAAAAGTTCGATTTGTATGTAATGTTGCCGAATAAAACTAAAGTGTTAATTCGGTTAGGTCTACGGGCAGCGGGATAAGAATATGAAAGTCGACTTGCTAACATCGTCCATACCTTCCGTAGGGTGGTTGGTATAATCTACGCGGGTATTAAAGTTTCGAGAATGAAAATTATATAAAACTTGATAGGGTTAAATTATATTTGTATATATACGAATGAAAATCATATTCGTATATATTTGATGAGAGTGTATATGTGACTTTACAAATCTTCATTGTTTGTGGCATTTCCTTGTTAACTATAGGGGACAACGGGTAATTCATTGTTACAATTACAATTTTGGTTGGACAATATTCGTCTCTTTGATTTTATAATAAATAACCTGGTGAGCCTAAATCATCACAGATGCATATAAAATACTGAACAGTTTATATTTCTTGCAACTTAAGGGGTTCTAAACTCTAATAGGTGAGCCTAAACCGTCAAAAATGTAAGTAAAATACTGAACAATTTATATTTCTTGAAACGTAAGGGGTACTAAACACTAATAGGTGAGTCTAAACCCTCACAAATGCACATAAAATATTGAATGATTTAGATATACTGTGTTAGTTATGAACGGTTTGTTTCATTTTGTTGGGTTTTCGTATTTTTTTCGTATCAAAAAGATTCTATTGAAACTTATGAGTCGGTTCACTTAGACTACGTAAAATTTTGGTCTGTATATATTGTTGCCTAATAAAACTAAAGTGTTCATTCGCCTTGATTTTTAGTTTAAAAAATCTCAATTAACTATGTTTAACTTTGATCAGTCGGTTTGACGGGAATATAAATTTGATTTTACAAATCTACAACAACGTACCTTCGTCCATTTCAATGGGTTATGAGCCTATAGTAATCCTGTAAAAAAGCATTATGAGAATATTATAACTTGTAGGATATAAAAATTATAGGTAAAATCAATAGATTTATATACAATTATGTTACTCGGCTGATACCACAAATACTGTCAGATTTACACCCGCTAATAACTTTTCAGCAGTATGTACCAAAAATGAAATTTGTAAGCAAAAAAGAAAGTATGCAACTTATTTTAAGTGACTTTTTAACATAATTAAGATATGTAAGCGTTAACCCGTCAAAAACTTTTTAAAGTGTATGTACCTCTCTAAACAAATTCTTCAAAGGCTCGTGCTTTCTTTGACTCTTGTATAATATCCCACACATGTCTCCTAGTGATAGGGTCCATGCATGTTGTCTACAATCTATGTATTAACACACCATATTAATTTGATTTGTGTGTGTATTTATAAACACATCACTAAAGAAGTGCGTAGCAAGTTGCATATTGGTTCATCTAAAAAGATGAGCTTGGGATCACCAATAAGTGTTACTGTAACACTGAGTTGACGTTTCATTCCACCAATGTAACTTCATGCTTTAACTTTCGCCGCTCCTGTCAGTTTTACACCCGCTAGTAACTTTTCAGCAATATGTACCAAAAATGAAATTTGTAAGCAAAAAAATGTATGCAACTTATTTATAGCGATTTTTCTTTTAATATAATTAAGATATGTAAACGCTAAAACATTTCTTCAATGGCTCGTGCTTTCTTTGACTCTTGTATAATATCCCACATATGTCTCCTAGTGATAGGGTCCATGCCTGTTATCTACAATCCATGTATTAAAACACCATCTTAATTCGATTTGTGTGTATATTTATAAACACATAACTAAAGAGGTACGTAGCAAGTTGCATACTAGTTCATCTAAAAATATCCGCTTGAGATCACCAATGAGTGTTAATGCAACACTGAGTCGACGTTTCATTTCACCAATGTAACTTCATGCTTTAACTTTCGCCGTTTTTGTCAATTTTACACCCGCTAGTAATATCTCAGTCTCTACCAAAAATAAAATTTGTAAGCTAAAAATAAGTATGTAGCTTATTTATAGTGATTTTTCTTTTAATATAATTAAGATATGTATAGACTAACCCGTCAAAGATAACTCGATAATATATATATTTTCATAATTTTGGAATTGTCAAAGAAAATAAATCAAATAATTTTAGTTATTGCCTGAAAAAGTAAAATGAGTTGTTGTAATCCTTTATCTTTGTCTAAGGCTTATTTATAGTGTTAGAAGTCGGTTTGACATCTTTTTATAAAAACAAATTTGAAAATATCTTGGTGATCAAATTTTATTTGATATTTTAAATATTAATTTAGAAAATTATTAATTCCGAATTTTATGCTAGTAATATATAAAAGATATTCCAAATTATATGAATGGTATTAGTGTTTTAAATAGTTAATGTTTTAGATTAATTATACCGAAAATTTAGCAAATATATAGAGATAATATTTATAGAATCGTATATATAAACCTGAAGTTGCATTTCGAGATAAGCAAGTATCACTACGGCCATGATTCCTCGGACTCCATTAAAAAATCGTAATCACCAACTAAAAAAACATAAGACTATTATTTTTTATTAGAAAGATAAACACGAGTTAGACATATAGTTTATTAATATTATGCCACCACCTAATATAATTCGGGAATCTTAGATATGATCAAATCTTAAATGAACAAAAAATATATTAATAATATAATATTTTTTGAAAAAAATTCGAAAAATTGATCTCTTAAGATATATTAATATAAAAATTGATATCGAGATATATATATATATATTATCGAATTAGTTTTCCCTTAAGATATATGAGATATGCAAAATATAATAATAAATAACATAATTTTACCAATCGGAAATTGATCTGTCAAATTGATGCAAGTATGTTATCAATCTTATTTTAATTTAAACCATAATTTTGTTTGATATAATTTTATATTACACAAATAAGCATCGTAAATATATAAAGACTAAGCATTGTTGTTGTTCAATATAATAACTCAAATGGCAGAGGCCGATCCAAATAGTTAGAAGATCCATTTTAAAATCGAAATTTTGAAAACAACACAAGAATGGTGACCATTGATATTTTTAAAAAAATCAATAATCTCTCAGAATAGTTACTTTCATCCATTTATAAAGAAATTAGCAAACATATGAATAAAATTATAAATTGATAGATCTTTGATATGTGGATATTCAATTTTGCTTAAATACGATGGATATTAAACAAAAAACTTTATAAATTGAATCAAATATAATTTAAAATATATAGAATAATTTGTTTACTATGAAATAATATAAAAGAATAATAAAAAAGACATTGCAAAATAGAAATACTAATAACCAAAAAAAAAAAACTAAAACTAAAACTAAAATGGAAATCTAACAAAAATAAATCAAGTTATTATCTTATTGATCATCACTATGGTCATCCTGTCAATATAAAAATAAAATAAAACAGTAAAGTCGATACATGTAGAATATCTGAATTAATACGTATAATACTATAATTTTTAAATTAGAAATACTAAAATCATAGAAATCTCACCATTACCACGATAGACAACAAAAAAGGATATTAAACGGGATATCCATTGTATGAACGAAAGGTAGATACGAAAGGTATATATCTTGGAAAGACAGTGACATGAGTATATCTAGAAATCCTATAAAAAGAAAAATCAAGATAAATTTCGACAAAACATAAGATATAGATATGTGAATATAATTAGTATATAAACTATTAGAAAAAACAAACCACTCTTCCCAACTAAAAATAACCCTCGCAGGAATACATAGACTATCGATTAGAAAAGAAGCATAGAAAATATTCAATAGTACAATCGAACAAGGGGTATGCAGAAATTGAGACATATACACTTAGAATTGTATTACCTGGCTTTTCACCATGAACTCTTGTAGACTGGCAAAATCATGCATAGTAAAAGAGCAGCCTTGGAATATTTGGTCCAGCACTTCACGCTCACTGGTAGGCTGCATAGGTAAACCTTCAGATTCACTGAAACTCCCGATAAATGATCTCTTCCCACGTTTGGGAATCAATGGATTTTATATTGCTTAATCAATGGACTGTTAATATTTTTTCTTTTGAGTGCTAAAAAAGCAATTATCATATGTCGTATGTAAATATTAGACAATAATTACTGGAAGTTATGCTTCTATAGGACATAAAAAGAGCGTAAAACCAGGTCACAAAGAACTTTTCTCAAACATAATGCTGAAGAATATTATAAACCACGTTAGCTAAGAATAAACGGAAAGAAAAGAAAAACATTATAAAATATATGTACACAACTAAAAAGAAATGATACCTTGTTAATATGCGAAACCTAGAGAACACAAAACGGAAATCAGAGGTATATAAATCATAAGAGGAAAGAAAATTAATATATACGAAATGAAAAAATAGAAATATATATTATACATATATACGAAAAATCATACCTCGCCGATCGGAGAACTAATCTGCAAAACATAGAAAACACACGAACAAAAACCATATCAATTACGGAACAAAACAGAAACAAATAGACGACGAAAACACTAAAAATATTAAACTATACACATATACGAACAAAGAACGCATAGTTTTTAGCAAAACAAAAATCCTGTAATTATCAACGTGGGGTGAACCTATAGAAATCTGGTAGAGCATATGTGTATAGATTGTGTTTACGATCTTATTTTTTTTTTAATTTGGATTAAAAATGAATTTTAAATTTTTATTTTTTAAATCAAAAATTGCCTTCTTCTGGTTACTATCCTCAAAACCACCGATATATTGTAAAATTGGTTTTCAAGAGTATATGTATTAACCTTGAGAGGAATCTATTGATGATAAATTATTAAATCATACCTCGTCGATGGGATTTAAATGGATTGGGGTTAGCATAGTCCAAGCGAACCCCCTTAAAATCTTTGAAACAAAGGAATGTAAGAGAAATATAGGTATGGAATTGTGTAGACATTAAGAGAAATATTTATAGAGGAGAAAAATATATGAAAAAAGGAGAAACTGATGATTTGTTTGAGAATGAAAGAAAGAAGAGGATATATATAAGAATCGAATAAGATATAGATAACCATGAGAATTGTTTTGATATCATCAAATTCGATATTTATATATATATATATCTATAATTAATAAAAAATATATAAAATCAATTATCGAATATATCCATAAAAATATAAACCACTTAAAGACAACATTAAAATACGATGTAATAAAAACTCAATTTTCATTCTGGTGCATAGTTACATCTCTAATAATATAGTAGTATATATCCATAATTAATAAAAAAAAAATATAAAATCAATTATCGAATATATCCATAAAAATATAAACCACTTAAAGACAACATTAAAATATGATGTAATAAAAATTCAATTTTCATTCTGGTGCATAGTTACATCTCTAATAATATAATAGATTACGAAGTTTACCAATTTATTTTATTTTTAGCAATAACTAAATTAAAAAATACAATGTTAACTTAGAAAATAAACAGTCTGATGACGATGATTAATGAGAGTCATGGATGTGTCTATAACTTGGAGAAAGCTGCTGGTGTCCAACAATTTAAGACTGAAAGATGCATAAACATTTATCCTTACCCATATAACATTCATGATCCTCAATAAAATCATCAGGAAGGACTATAACCAAGGAAAATGCATAAACTGGTCGAGTAAGTTAGGAAAACTCCGACCATGGTCTATAAAGTGAAAAGATAATTAATTCATGAGATAATTGTGCGAATTTTGTTTTCTCAAAACTATCTAATCATCAAAACAAACTAATGTGTAAATTCGAAATTTAGCTTTTAATAATTTGATTGTGTCATCAACTTAATTCATTAATAGAACGAAGAGTTCTTGTCGGATAAAAGTTTTTAACCCCGGATCTAGGTAATCGCGGTTCTGCAATACGCGATTACTGGTTGATGAAACATAATTCAATGATTTAATTGGATATGTGGAATTAGTAAAAATTAGATAATTTGTGTTGTAAAGCGGATAACAAAACTTATGGGTTTGTAAAACAGAGAAATCAAACATCTAGGAGGAATGCGTTGGAACGACATATTTTCTCATAACGCAATATTAGTTTGGATATATTGTACGGTCTTAGATTATATTATAAGGTCCGGAGAAAAGCTTTTTTTCTTTATAAAAAAAAAATCCAGATCATTGTTGTTAATTCTTATTGATTTGATCAAGATCGTATGTAAATTCAACTCTCTCTTTTTTTTTAAACTAGATTTTGTTTTACAAAACTCAACAAACTCTCGATCGTGTAAAGCCTATTTGAAACTCAATGTAATTGGATTTAGCAGGATTCTTGGTGTGAAAATGATATTTGTGTATTGTTGTACGGTTCTTAACGAATCTTCTTTACAGGTTATTAAGGGTGAATTTGCTTGAAAGAGAAAACAGAACAAACATTTATATAAACATAAAACAATAATGATTAGATGTCATGATCAATTTTAAATATATATGTTTTTATATCATGTATATCAATTATAATATAACTCAAGTAGAAAGTAGAAGTTGTAAAAGACTTTATATCTGAAAGTCCTATTGGAGCTAATTATAATGAGAATTTAAACAAATAAGTGCACAGAGTAAATTGGAGACACAAGATTTGTTAACTGGGGTTTGTTTCCTACTCTCCGTGACCAAGTTCATAACAAATTTACTAGAACAATATTGCAACTACAATTGTGTATGGTATCCAGTACTACAATGCATACCATTCTTTCTAAATGAATGAACTATGAAAACAGTATCAAGCCCACATGCTTGACTACCACTCGGCAGCACCGGTGCATCACCGTCTTCTCAACGGCTGCAGTCTTCATAGAATTACCACCAACAGATCTACAAATCTTGTATGATGGGACGACGCCACACACATGTGTGCATCTCTTGAGAATACCTAGGCGCGTGAGTCTTCATGAGACTGCCTCTTGATATTTATAACCAAACACACAAAAAATCTAGACGACTCTTTTTCTTTTCCTTAAAAGTCAAGTTTCCTCTTTACCATATTTCTTTTTCCTTTTGTTAAAGTCATCTTCTTTCCTTTTCTTTCATTGCTCCAAGATAAATCACGTGCATCAACATACCATCATCAATCTACATTAACTTGATCAACATATCCCAATTATGATTCATCAGTTTCACAACTCAGTCAACACAACATTAACAATCTCCCTCTTGATGATTGAGTTTTAGAACCCAAACACACTGTTAATACTTCATACGGTTTTCTCTGAACCTTAGTCATGCCATGCTTCTTGCTTCATGTATCAGCTTGTCACTTACAGCTTATGCTTCATGCTACATTGTCTGGTTGCATCAAGATTTAATTCACACAATGTAATGTATCTTCAACATCTATTTGGCACATTTATGTTTGAAGAAATGCACATATATGACTTAAAAAATGCTCAAAAAGTGAAAATTGTGGGTGTATATGCAATGTATCAATATGAATCACATCTAAATCAGCAGCTGTTTATTGATATTCCCTTCAGATGTTTACTAGTGGTTTCTTTTGAATTAAATCACCATTTTTGCTGAAAACATTTTGTTATGTACAATCCAATCATGTAGTAATGAGCTAATGATTTGGATGGTCTTATTCTTGGATGACTTATGTAAAAAAATCAGAAAATTTAAAACAATAGTTCATTAAGTCAACAAACTTGAAATAAAAATTGCATCAGAAATAAACATTTAAGTGTTTTTTTTTAATAGCAAACATAAAAAGGTAAAACAAACTTTGATCATGGTTTGGCGACTATTTGGAAGATCTTTACAGCCGCAGTTCTTGTCTCGGCTTCAATTTTGATCTTCATGCACAAGCCGACATTTCCTTTGATGACCCATCTTCTTCATATCACACATTGATGTCCAGTACGAATTCAAAATGTTTTTTTTTCAAATTCACCTATAAATTTTTTTCAATTTAGCTTACAAATCCAAATATTTTAGGAAGATAGGGGCAGATTCACCCTCCCATGCCTTCCTACATACGTCAAAATAAGTGCCTCGTTTTTATCCAAGGTACACCGGAGAGTGCTTCGATCACATACCAATAGAAGTGGGACTCCTTGACCCACTCATGGTATGTCCGTACGTGGAACCACATAGAACATGACCACAGGAAGACGCAACTCAAGAAGGAGACCGTAATGAAGATCATGATGACCATGACAACCTTGAGAACAAACTCATGCAATTTGCTCTGCTTCTTTGTCGCTTGCTCTGAAAACAAGACATAGAAGGGAGCGTAGATGAGTAGCCACATTGCCAAGAACTGTGCATCCCCGCAAGCACTTTGCAGAGCATAAACCCATCAGATCCTGGATCTCAGCACCGTCGTGAGAAAGAGCATAAGAGCTCTGATAATGAAATTGCTGATGCGTCTAGAAATGACTAGCACCAGAAGAAGCACCTCCCATTTTCAGAGGTTGAAGGTCAAGATGATGATACTCCGCAGCTTCGGGATGCTCGTGGTGTAAGCCACTCCTACAGAGAGAACCACCACGATGAGCTCTCAAATAGAAAGCCACAACGAAGACAACTTCAGCCAATGCCGAGAAAATAGTTGGCGCATCTCATGATCCGCCACTGCAAACAAATGTGACTGTGTCGGATTGTTCTTCAATGTTGGAAACATAATAAGTGGTGGGGTTGTATGTGTCTAATCTGCTGCATAATCATCGATAACCATAACGGTATGAGAGCTTGTGTGATCTCAACCTCCATAGCTACAAGTTTTACCAAAATCCATACAAGAAGATAAGTCCATTAAAACAAGCTATATCAAGACAAGAGATAAACTTTAACTCATATGCATACATTCATTGGAAATGCTCAAAGATTAGAAATTAATGCAGTTTTTTGAAAAAATATGAGCCTTTTTTGAGACCTAAATGTGCAACATAACATATATGCTACTTCTTCCTACATACATACAAATATATGCCGAAAGACTGAATGAATTGATTGGTTAGTAGTTGTATTTAGGAATTTAAGTAAATGAAAAATTGAATTGATAACGGCACTAGCAGTAGATATAATCTAATTTTCGAATGGTGTTTTTCTTAATGTTTTTGTGAAATTGATTATGAACGCGACACATTAACAAATCATTCTCAAATAATGTCTAGATACTAATGGTACATTGTTTTTGAGATTTTTTTGGTAGCGGTCAAATAAACGTAAAATTGGTCAGTCGTGAAACACTTGTGTTGCTTGATCTCCTCTGTCGAGTCTTCTACACATTTTTCATTGCATTCTTACCAGATTTTTGGGTATATTTTTTTGAGTGAATTAGGTGAATGACAATAAAGTGGGAGTTTAATAGAATGCCTTTTCTAAAAATAAAAATAAAAAAAAACAATAAAATGGGAGTTAATTAGGAGAATGACAAAGAACTGTTTGGTCTTAGGTAAATGACAAAAAGGTACCCATAAGAATATGTTGACAACTTTTTTTGTTTGTGGTGCGAGTGGGGAAGAAAAATAAGAGAAGAAAATGAAGAGGAATTGAATTCACTCCAATTTTTAATGTTTTTCTCATTAGAAAAAAAGAAAATTTGGTAAGATTACTAAAACAAAAATTCTATTTTAAAAATTAATCAAAACCGTCTATATGGCTAAATTCTAGTCATTAGATCTAGGATTTTTTGTTAGGTTTTTAGATATATTTTTTTGATTATGCAACAAATAACCTTAAAAAATAATTAATTACCTCATTTCATACTTTTCTATCTTTCATCTTCTCCTTCGTCTCGGCTTCTCTTTCTATCAATTCTTCTTCCTCCCATCTCTTTCTTCTTCATTTTTTTATTTTTCTATAATCAAGACAAACTCAAAACTCAAATTGATCTATGTGAAGTAACACCGACAAATTTATGATATGGAACAAAACTACCACATATCCGAGTTGTGTCTAATAACGCAAAACCACCACAACTCCGAGAGACCACCAAAACCGACACGACGTCGAACCGCGAGTCGACTCAATGATCCATGCAATTTGCGAATAAGATTTAGGCTGGCCTTGTTCCAGGTAAATATGACACGCTATGTATTGTAATTTACTGAAAAACAATGTTAACCTTGTCATTTTACAAATTCACTATATATTTTAAGTCTAACAAAAAATTTTAATAACGAATTATATTTATTTGCAGTGCACAAAAGAAATAAAAAATTGAAATAAAAAGTAGGTTTTATAATTTAGTTATTTCGTTAAATAAAAATTTAGAGGTATATTTTCATGTTTATATGCTACGCTAAATGTTGTAGCATGTTACGCAACACATGACTTGTTATTTTAACTATATATATATGTATATTTTTGTCTAGCTAGTTATTATAATGTACATATTTAACTATCTCATTAAATCAAAAGTTAAAGGTATATTTTTATATTAATATGATACATTAAACATTTTAGCAAATTATTAATTAGCTCCTCTTTTATTGTCTAGGTAACAAAATAGATCTTGTCATTTTCTTAATTAGCTCCTCTTTTATTGTCGTTTTCTTAATTAGCTCCTTTTTTATTGTCATTCTCCAAATTCACTCTATTTTTTTTTTCATTTTAGTAACCGAAAAAGATGAGGGAACTTGTTATTAACATGCATGATATATTGTAAAAAAATATTTGTTCTATAAAAGACTGGGTGGTTGGACACATTACATTATTAATTTGTTATTTATGCTGAAATTTTTTTTTTTTTTTTATGTAAGCAAGTAGTCTACTATTGCACTAATATTAAGGCCATACTATACGATTCTTTAATAAACGCCATTTTTCAATCTGATTCGATCTTCTTCTTTTTGTTGAATAGGTTTAAATATGATTCAATATTTTGGATAAGATTACATTTTGTTAGCGGTTCACTATTTTTATTTAATTTTATGTTATTCAAAATACAATATTATCTAAGAAATTTAAATATTTTAAACTTTACAATAACATAAGTATTAAAAATGATAAAATGTTATTTATATCTTAAATTTTATTGAATATATAAAAGATTATCTGATTCAATATAATGAGGAGCTAGAGTTACACTTCAGGACGTTTGGATATATGTGTTCTTTGGTGACACTCTTTGCGATCTCTGATGCCATCCGATTACATATATATTGCAGGCGTGCAAATGATCTTCCACTCTTCAAAGGCAATAAATTAATGGAGCTTGTACTGCCCTTTCCGAGCTCGTCTCGAAAACTACCTTACAGAAACGAAGGTTCCTCGTACTTTCCACAGCCCAAAGGATGCTCAAAAGCTCTGCATCTAAGATTGATCCTATTCGGGAATACGATCGTTTACTGTGGAAAAGCACCATACCGTTGTGATCCTGTAAAAGCCACGCTGCTCCACAATTTCTTCTAGGGTTAATCCATGAAGAGCTAGAGTTACACTTCAGGACGTTTGGATGCGATATGTTGCACCTCTCTAGAACCAGAGAGGGAGATTCGCATCATGTCGAGGCTGTTGGATCAGGGATGATGAGTCATGTTTTGTTAACATTTAACCAAGCCTCACTCTCCTCTTGAGCTTTCACCAGAATAGTAATAGCATCCAATCGCCTATTCTCAAAGATCAATTTGTTTCTTGCTTTCCAAACTTTCCACATAAGCCATGGAAAGGTTTGGCGAATAGACCAAGGACCCTTCTGTATCTCTTACCAGTTCAAGACGTGATGCATATTAAAAAACACTGAATTTTGGGAGAATTCCGATGGAGGTGTCGGCATACCTGAGATTTCCCATGTTTGTTTTGCCACTGAACAATTGAAGAGGACATGGCAAATTGTCTCTGCCCCCAGTCCACACCATTTACTTACTCTTTTTTTCTTAGGGAATCCCAGAGCGATGATTGTTTCTTTGCAATTACACCGAGAACCTTACTGGTTTAAATGTAGTGGGTACGGATGCGGTTGTGGGAGTTTGTGGAAATGGACGGTAGCGGTTTCTAACATTATTGGACAATTTATACGACTAGTAAAACGGCTGGAAACAGGTGCGTTTGCGAGACATTTATGACTGGTTTACAACGGGTGCGATAGCGGATTTACTTAAAACTACCAAAATACACATAATATATAATTTATATAAAAATCAAAAATATTATTATTATAAAAAATTAAAATTATATATTTTAAATAAATCATAAAATAATTAAATAAAAAATTTAAAGATGTTTGGAACATTTTTTATGTATACAATAACATTTTTTTATAATTATTAAAATTAAAATTGACATAAAAATATATTATTATAAAAAATAAAATTATATATTTTAAATAAATCATAGAATAATTAAATAGTATTTTTACAATAATTTTTTTTATAATTAAAAATTTATTTTAGTTTAATTAAAATATATATCAAGTGTTTATAATTTTATATGATAATATTCGATAAAAAAGTAAAATTTTTAAAATAATTTTTTTTTTTGTAAATTTTAGTTTATTATTTAAGATATTTTTTAAAAAATATATTTTTTTTCAACCACCCGCAACCGTCTGCAACCGCAAACATTGGTGGGAAAGAATTTTTGATTTAGAGCGGTTTCAAACGATATTAAGCGGTACAGACGGTATGGAACGGTTTCTGTAATTGTTGTCAAACGCTATCAATCACAACCGTCCGCAAATGTAGTGTTTGCGGGTGATAGCGGATGAACCAATCAACCCCTGATTAAAATATTAAAACATAAAAACGCAAACACAAACACAGATAATATTGCGTTAGAATTTTTTCTTTTTCTTTTTAAGAGAATTTTTCAAAAGAAAAACTTTTACATATTCGTTTAACATGGGATAACTTAATAACATAAAAAGAAGAAAAGAAAATGTAGATTAAGTGATTAAAATATGCTAGAAAATTAAAGAAGAGATGAGAGAAGGGTAAAAGTGTAAGAACATTTTTAGTGGCAATTTAACAGACAATATGGGCGGGAAAAAGACAGCAATCACTTCCACTATGGCTTTTTTTAACGGTCAACGATAAAAATCATGAGATCACAGACTCCAACGCTCTCTCACACCCAACACCAAGAAATTAAAGCAAACAATACACTTAAAGATCATTGTCCTGAATCATCCTTTTTCACGTGTCGTCTTCATCAAATCCTCACCGTCCCAACAATCAAGATCCTCTGTTTTTTTTTTTCTTCTATTGACAACCCAGAGAAACACTAAATAGGATCCAAGATTTTCAATTCAATGGATCTGTACAAACCCAGATCACCATCACGTGATTTGAAACCACTTGCAGCTGAAAATTACGGTGAGCGAAATCGGAGAAAGAGACGATTTCGTCGACAAAAGAGGATTAAAAAAAAACAGAGTTGACTTGTTGTGAAGACATAAACACAGAGAGACCTTTCCAAGTGTTTCGCAGATAACTTCTTTCTTTTGATCAATCAAAGTCGAGTCCTTTTTTTTTGTTTCCACATCAATCTAATCTTTTTACCTTTCTAACCAAAACCATTCCGTGACTCCCCAAAAATCGTCATTCTTCTCGTTTCTTCAAGATTTTTCCAAATGTGTAGAATCTAAGGCAAAGCCCAATTCAGAGATCCTCTGCTTTCTTACCAAAGCTAACTTGTAAGAATGAGTGGTTTCATCAGAGAGAGGATATGTTTCTTGGCGATAGCGATTCTCTGTTCTTTCTCCTTCGTCTTAGTGAGATCATTAAACGAAGAAGGTCGTGTCCTTGTTGAGTTTAAAGCTTTTCTTAATGACTCCAATGGCTACCTCGGAAGCTGGAATCATTCAGATTCAAATCCCTGCAACTGGACCGGAATCGCGTGTTCCCGTCTCAAAATTGTAACTTCTGTCGATCTCAATGGGATGAATATATCAGGTACACTATCTCCTCTCATATGCAAGCTTCGTGGTTTAAGGTTTTTGAATGTCTCCACCAACTTCATCTCTGGTCCAATCCCTCGAGATTTATCTCTCTGTCGAAGCCTAGAGGTTCTTGATCTCTGCACAAATAGGTTCCATGGAGTGATACCAAATCAGCTAACCATGATCAACACTCTTAATCAGCTGTATCTATGCGAGAATTATCTTTTCGGCTCGATCCCTAGAGAAATCGGTAGCTTGAGTACGCTCCAAGAGCTTGTGATCTACAGCAACAATCTCACAGGTGTAATCCCTTCTTCCATAGGGAAATTGAGACAGCTCAGGGTCATTAGGGCAGGACGGAACGGTTTCTCGGGTGTGATTCCGTCTGAAATCAGCGGATGCGAGAGCCTAAAGGTACTTGGATTAGCAGAGAATCTTCTTGAGGGTTCTCTTCCTAGGCAGCTCGAGAAGCTTCGGAATCTCACTGATTTGATACTCTGGCAAAACCGTTTATCCGGCGAGATACCTCCTTCAGTAGGAAACATCACCAGTCTCGAGGTACTTGCGCTGCACGAAAACCACTTCACGGGGTCGATTCCAAGAGAGATCGGGAAGCTTGCAAAGATGAAAAGGCTGTACCTTTACATGAACCAGTTAACCGGAGAGATACCTCGCGAAATCGGTAACTTGACAAATGCAGTTGAGATAGATTTTTCAGAGAATCAGTTATCAGGTTTCATCCCAAGAGAGTTTGGTCAGATTCTAAATCTCCAATTGCTTCATCTTTTCGAGAACAATCTCCGAGGTCCAATTCCTAGGGAGCTTGGGGAATTGACACTGTTGCAGAAGCTAGACTTGTCTATCAATAGACTAACCGGTACTATCCCTCGAGAGCTTCAGTTCCTAACTTACCTTGTAGATTTGCAACTCTTTGACAACCAGCTTGAAGGGACGATTCCTCCTCTTATCGGTTTCTATAGCAACTTCTCTGTTCTTGACATGTCTGCCAATTTTCTCTCCGGTCCAATTCCTGCCCACTTCTGCAGATTCCAGAAGCTGATACTTCTGAGTCTTGGCTCAAACAAGTTATCAGGAAACATCCCTCGCGATCTGAAAACCTGCAAGTCGCTGACAAAGCTAATGTTAGGCGATAACTGGTTAACAGGAAGCCTTCCCGTTGAGTTATTTAATCTTCAGAACCTTTCTGCATTAGAGCTTCACCAAAACTGGTTATCAGGGAATATATCAGCAGACTTGGGAAAGCTCAAGAATTTAGAAAGACTTCGTCTAGCTAACAACAATTTCACCGGTGAAATTCCTCCTGAGATTGGGAATCTCACAAAGATTGTTGGCTTAAACATCTCCTCCAATCAGCTCACAGGTCACATCCCTCGAGAGTTGGGGAGTTGTGTCACTATCCAGAGGCTTGACCTTAGTGGCAACAAGTTTTCCGGGTACATAGCAGAAGAGCTTGGCCAGTTGGTGAATCTAGAGATTTTGAGGTTGTCTGATAATAGATTGAACGGAGAAATTCCTCATAGCTTTGGAGATCTTACTCGGCTCATGGAGTTACAACTAGGAGGAAATCTCCTGTCTGAAAACATCCCCGTGGAGCTCGGTAAGTTAACCTATCTGCAAATCTCCCTTAACATCAGTCACAATAATCTCTCGGGCACGATTCCAGACAGTTTAGGAAATCTTCAAATGTTGGAGATACTTTACCTCAACGACAACAAGCTTTCAGGTGAGATCCCTGCATCGATTGGGAATCTCATGAGCCTCTTCATCTGCAATATGTCCAACAACAACTTGGTAGGAACAGTACCAGACACAGCAGTGTTCCAGCGGTTGGATTCATCGAACTTTGCTGGAAACCACGGTTTGTGTAACCCTCAGAGAAGCCATTGCCAATCACTTGTCCCACATTCTGCTCCAAAGCTAAATTGGTTAGTGAACGGTTCACAGAGACAAAAGATCTTGACAATAGCTTGTATTGTGATCGGTTCTGTTTCTCTTTTCGCTTTTCTTGGCATCTGTTGGGCAATAAAGCGACGAGAGCCAGCGTTTGTTGCTCTTGAGGATCAAACAAAACCGGATGTCATGGACAGCTACTATTTCCCTAAAGAAGGTTTCACATATCAAGGCCTTGTGGATGCAACCAGAAACTTCTCTGAAGATGTTGTTTTAGGGAGAGGAGCGTGTGGAACGGTCTACAAAGCTGAAATGTCAGATGGTGAAGTGATAGCAGTTAAGAAGCTAAATTCTCGTGGCGAAGGAGCTAGTTCTGATAATAGCTTCAGAGCTGAGATATCAACGCTTGGAAAGATCAGCCACCGGAATATCGTGAAGCTATATGGTTTCTGCTATCGCCAAAACTCGAATCTTCTCTTGTATGAGTACATGTCAAAGGGAAGTCTTGGCGAACAGCTTCAGCGAGGCGAGAAAACCTGCTTGTTGGATTGGAATGCTCGATATAGAATAGCACTCGGTGCTGCAGAGGGTCTGTGTTACCTCCATCATGATTGCAGACCTCAGATAGTTCACCGCGACATTAAATCGAACAACATTCTTCTTGATGAACTCTTCCAGGCTCATGTAGGAGATTTTGGTCTGGCTAAGTTGATTGATCTCTCTTACTCAAAGTCTATGTCAGCTGTTGCTGGCTCTTATGGATACATCGCTCCAGGTGAGTAAAAACATCACAGGTTTCTTTCTCCCACACACACGCGCTTATCCGACATATCTGATACATGTTTTGCTGTGTTTCAGAATATGCTTACACGATGAAAGTGACAGAGAAATGCGATATCTATAGCTTTGGAGTTGTGCTTTTGGAGCTAATAACAGGAAAGCCCCCTGTTCAACCGTTGGAGCAAGGAGGGGATCTAGTCAACTGGGTTAGAAGATCGATCCGTAACATGGTTCCAACAATTGAAATGTTTGATTCGAGGCTAGATACGAATGATAAGAGAACGGTTCATGAGATGTCTCTAGTCCTAAAGATTGCACTGTTCTGCACCAGCAACTCTCCAGCTAGTAGACCAACTATGAGAGAAGTTGTCGCTATGATTATCGAAGCTCGGGAATCAACTAGCCTCTCTTCCTCATCCCCTACATCAGAAACTCCTCTAGAAGAAATAAAAAACTCCCCCAAAGGTTAGAAAACAACTGTATCCACACACACACTTCTCTGATATTTCCAACATACATTCAATTTTTTTTCTGATTCTCATATAAACATTTCTTGCTATTCTGCAGAAATTGACTTTGTTGCATCACCTTGAAGTCGGCAATTTAATCTGGTTCGGTATAGAGAGAGGATGATATAATTGTTTGACTCTTGTTCACTTGAGCCTCTAATGATCTCTGCAGTTAATTACATAACCAAGAAATTGTTCAGAAACATTGCAGAACATGTAAAGCATGTTTTTAACTATTTTGCAAAAGCAACAAAACAGAGTGTCCCAGGAACTAGATAGCAAGCAGCTAAAAGATCTTTCTTCTTCTTGAAATAAAAATATCATTTAGTTATGTTTTTACGCAGATCACTTGTGTAACAATCAATGGGGATTTTAGTTTTGATCTTCCCAGAAACTTCTTAGCTTTGGTAAACACGTTGACATACATTGAACATAAACAAACTTACTTGAACCCGAAGTCAAGTGTTGATTTTTTCTCAAACAAAATCTTTTTTATCGATCGAATAAAAAAATTAAGAAAATGTGTTTGATACTTCATCGTTGTACGGCGAGATTACCTCACGCGCAAAATCCCTAAACTTTTGTCGAAACGAAAACAAGACCAAGTTCATGCGCACACATACACACACAAGCTTTCTTCAAATCCCCCAAAGACTCGAATTTTAAGATTGGTCTCTGATGACAATCCAAATTCACACATATATATAGAAGGGTGATTCATCAATTATCCATTCATTCGAAATTCGAAATCAATTTTCCTCATGGCTGGATTTTTGTCGAAGAAAAACCCTAATTTCAAAACCCGTAACAGCTTCACTTCCAAATGTTCTTCGATGGTGAAACAACAACATGGTCGTCTCTGTATCATTCGCCTCTGCGCCACAATGCTCTTCCGATCGTACATAGATCACGACGATTACTAAGCAGAAGCTTAAAACATAATTTGTGTTAAAATAATATTTTTGCGTCCATCTCTAATTGTTCTTGTTGGGTCTCTTATGGGCCTTTGGGCCTGTTTCCCCTCTTAACTGATTAGGGTTTTTTTAGCTATAGCGACTGATTAGAGTTTTTTTTATCAATGTTCCGCCGGAGAGGAAGCTCACGGCGTCAGTTCTTACGTTTTTCCGGCCAGTCCGGACTTTTTTTTTTTTTCTTTTTCCAATTGGTTATTTATAGTGTAGCAATGATGTAATAATAAGGTGTAACTCGGTAATGGTGTAAGCAATGTTCTTTTTCGGTTCTGGACCCGAATGTATATACATCAGATATTAATCCAATGTTTACAAAGATAAATAAATTGAGGCCTCAAATTGTAAATCTAAAAAATATGATGTTGAGCTAACTGTGAAAACCCTAAATTTGAATTTTTTTTTTTTTTTTTTTTCTCCGGCGAGAAGAAATCTATCAGTACGAATTTCGCTGTCCGTATTTCTACTCTCATCTCAGGATACGGATGCCTCCAGGTTCTTCTCCTTTTGCTGATTTGTTTTGCAAAATTTTTGTTATCTGATTCTATTTCAGTGTTTCTTTGGATCATTTTTAGCGATTTCGGTTTTGAAACTCTCAGTTTAAACTGTTTCTTGTTAAGATTGATGTGATTTTGGTTAGCTTTCACTGATAGTTTTGGTCATCAAATCGATTGTTTTGATACCATCAAAGTATAGTAACTGATTCTTTTATATGAGATTGATGATTTTGATAAAGGATATCCTTTTTTTGCTTTACCCTGGAAACCCATAACGCAGATAAAACCCCATTTCTTTCTACACATTTTATATACACTGAGAGCATAACACCAACCTAGACCATCACATTGAATCATTGTTATTTATTTAGTAATCAAAGCATTTATGCACATCGATCATGTCACACCCACATAGCAATAAATCACCAGTAGAATTAGACTCAAGGTAGAAAAATATCCAATGCTGATTCCCATAACAAATATTCTCTTCAACTCCTCGTTTTCTGTGGTTGTTGTTGGAGCCGTGCAGGAAGTCAGCAGTACACCACCGCACAACATGGGGTTTCCTTCAAAATACGCTTTTTTAAAAGTATCAAACTGACTTCCTGTGGGTATTGGCCCTTCTAGAGTGTTGTTCGCCACGTTGAAATATGACATGAAATGGAGTCTTGTTAGCGACCAAGGGATTCTACCAGATAAATGATTGTTGGACAGGTCCAGCCTCTCTAAGTTGGTGAGGTTCGACGCTTCATCCGGGATACCGCCGGACAAGTTGTTGCCAAGAAGCTCAAGGACATGAAGAACCTTTAACTGGCCAACCTCGACTGGTATACTTCCGGTCAGGTTATTCCTTCTCATGTAAATTGCAGGTGGGAGGCTGGACAGCTGATTGTATTGCTGGATGGTGGTGATGTTACTTGGATTGACAAAAACAGGCAGCTCTATATAGTTCTTTTCTGTTGCGTCGTTGGCCTTTTGAGACATCAGAGCCCTCAGGTGAAAAAGCTCTTTTGGAAGCTCTCCTGAAAGTAGGTTATCTGAGAGATCCATGTAGAAAAGGTTGGGGAGAGTTCCCAGCCAACCAGGAATTGACCCTTCGAATCGGTTGAGGGATAGGTCCATGACTTCTAAGCTCTTCAGTTTGATTAGCCAAGCTGGTATTTCACCTTTCAATCGAGATCCACCAATGCCAAATATTTGGAGTTTAGGGAATCCACCTGGGGAAATGAAGTCTTCGTTACTTGGAAATGTTTCGTAATAAAAATTCTTTGCCATGAGGAGAGTGGACAGCTTCCTGCAGCCCTGAAGAATGCTGAGAGCGTCTGTAATGTTCGTTAGGTTATTGTCTGAAAAAGACAGGTACGATAGGGCCTCAAGTTCCAGTACTTGAGGAGATATCTGTCCCGTTAACTTGTTGCCTGAAAACCTGATTGCCGTGAGCGATTTGCAGGAGAAAACCTTATGCGGAAGATCACCGGTAAAGCTATTGTTTCCGAGATCTAGAATGCTAAGGCTCTGAAACCGGGAAAAGTCGAGGTCTGATAAGGTTCCTTCCAGCCGATTAAGCCTCAAATTCAACTTGACGAGATTAGTACAATTTGCCAGAGAAATCGGGACTGTACCAGTGATGTTATTGATATGGAGTTGGAGGCTGCGCAAGCTGAAGAGCTTACCTATGCCCATTGGTATTTCTCCTTCAAGGTGATTGGAGTAGAGCTCCAGTGAGGTAAGTTTCTTGAGCCGGGTGATATCATCATCGATCTTTCCAGAAAGATTATTGACTGGCAGAAAGAGTTGCTCAAGCTCGGAAAGATTGTAGATTTCCCGTGGGATTTCACCAGAGAGATTGTTGAAGCCTGCTCGTAGAACACTTAGCCTCAAACATCTGCCTAGTCCTTGGGAGATATGGCCAGTAAAATCGTTATAGGAGAAGTCCAATTTGCTGAGCTGGGGTGAACTCGTGCACATGAACGAAGGGATTGGACCTGTGAAGCTGTTGTTGCTAACATTGAAACTGATTAAATTGATAGCTCCCTGGATAACAGTAGAATTACTGAGGATTTCTCCTTGGAGAAGATTGCTCGACAGATCAACTGTATGGACTGGGAAGAATCTGTTACTTCCATCTCCAAATGCTTGTTCAAGTGGCAACTCACCATTGAAGCTATTGTAGCTAAGGTTAAGAACCATGAGCTGATCAAGGGCCGATAATAAACCTGGTGGGAGAGGACCCGAGAGACAGTTATAAGAAAGATCGAGGCGAGAGAGACGGTGAAGGTTCTGAACAGATGAAGGGAGAGTGCCTGAGAGTCCTCTAAAGGGCAAGGAAATCGCAGTGACGTGACTCTCTGATGAATTATCGCAGGTTATTCCCTCCCAGGAGCAACAATCAATGTCTGAATTCCAATTCAGAGGAGAAATAGAAGAAGAAACGTTGCCAGAGAACCACAGGAGAGATTCTCGATCTCGCGGGTTACAGAGAGCTTATGAAACTGTAAGAAAGAAGGCAAGTAGGAAAAGAACACAGAGGAGGAAGAGATGCATGTGAGAGCTCAGAGGTAGTGCAGGTTTTGTTGTTGATGGTCTGACAAGTTCTTTGGCTTTGAAGCTCATTTCCTCACCTATCATAGCGAGAAGAAAACAAGACGGAGAAGAAGAAGAAGAAAAAAAAAGAAAACTTCTTGTCAATACCAGAGGTGGCCAAGGGAAATAGTCAGACAAGAGTCACCAGACCGAAGCAAGCTTCTTGTGATCTTGTCAATACCATAGTTGACCAAGGGAAATAGTCAATACCTTCATTTATTTAGTTATTTAATCCTTTGATTAAGTTTCGTATACCATTTGTTAATCCTTTGTTGGTTTTATGTTCTGTGTGTTTTGTTTCTGGCAGGATTTGTTCTCTAATGAATTATGGCAAGTGGAAGCGACATTAAACATTTGAGAGTGTCCAAAAGAACGAGTGGGAGACATGAGAAAGGCAAGTCCAACTATTTCTTTTGTTTGACTATTTTCTTAATTATAAAATTCCTTGAAGATTTCTTCCTTCTACTTTTTTAGTTTTGATTTTCTTACTTGCAAATGGCCAAATTGGATAATGTAAGTTACAGCCAAGTTAGATTTAGTAATATAACTATGAGAATTTTGTTATGTAATATTGTTATTTAGTACATTTTGGTTTTCTTGCAAAAGGAAAATGAGGGTATTTTTGTTGACCCCATATTATTTTGAACTAAAATTTTCATATTTAAAATTTTTGCAAGGATAACCGAAAACTAAAATTCTAAGGTAGCAATTAGAGGTGTTCATTCTGGATATTCTGGATTTCAGTTTGGTTTTTTGGATTTTGGTTTATAAATAATATCCAAAACAAAACCTAATATATTATGGATGGTTTGATACGGTTTAGGTTTTGTTTGGATTCGGGTTTTAGTCAAATATATCTTTTAATTTCAAAAAAATATTCGGTTTTTTTTTGTTCGGATTCAGTTTCTCGGATTAAAAAAAAAGGAATTTATTTATACCATATGGTATATGGTTCGGTTTTGGATTGATTATTTCAGCTGTGTTCGAATTGGATCGGATCGATTTATCCGGATTGAACACCCTTAGTAGCAATGATGTAGTAGTAGGGTGTATCCCTGTAACAATGTAAGCAATGTTCTACTTTGGATTTGGACCCCGATGTCTGGCATCATTGGTGTTTTATTATACTTAATGGTAAAAGCATTAGGTCGCCCAGCCATTACATCATACCAACATAGCAACGGAGTACCAGTAAAATCGAACAGAAGGTAAAAAGATATCCAACGGTAACTCCCATTGTAAATATTCTGGTTAGCTCCTCTTCATCTGTGGTTGTAGCAGGTGGCTGGGTTGGGGCCGTGCAGGAAGCCAGCAGTAAACCACCGAACAAGAAGGGGTTTCCTTGGAAATGTGCTTGTGGAAAAGTATCAAATTGACTTCCTGTGGGTATTGGCCCTTCGAGAGTGTTGTTCGCAACATTGAAATAGGACATGAAATGAAGGCTTGTTAGCGACCAAGGGATTTTACCAGATAAATGATTGTTGGACAGGTCAAGCCTCTCTAAGTTGGTGAGGTTCGACAACTCATTTGGGATGCTGCCAGAAAAACTGTTATGAGAAAGCTCGAGGACATGAAGAATTTTTAACTGGCCAACCTCAACCGGTATACTTCCTTTCAGGTTATTACCTCTTATATAGATCGCAGGTGGGATGCTGGACAGCTGATTGTATTGCTGATTAGCTGTGACGTTATTGGGATTGACAAAAACTGGCAGCTTAAGATCGTTCTTTTCTGTTGTGTCGTAGGCCTTTTGGGACATCAGAGCTCTTAGTTGAAAGATTTCCTTTGGCAGCTCTCCTGAAAGAAGATTATCCGAGAGATCGAGGTAGAAAAGGTGGGGAAGAGTTCCCAACCAACCAGGAATTGACCCTACAAGCTGATTATGGGACAAATCCATGACTGCTAAGTACTTCAATTTGATCAGCCAAGCTGGTATTTCACCTTTCAATCTACATCCACCGATGCCAAATACTTTGAGTTTAGGGAATCCATCTGGGGAGATCAACTCTTTGCTGCTTGGAAATGTTTCGTCGTAAAAATTCTTTGTTAAGAGGAGAGTGGACAGTTTCCTGCAGCCCTGCAGAATGCTGAGAGCGCCTGTGATGTTCATAAGGTTATTGTCTGAAAGAGACAAGAATGATAGGGACTCAAGTTCCAGTACTTGAGGAGATATTTGTCCGGTTAACTTATTGCTTGCAAACCTCATCGCTGTTAGAGATTTGCAGGAGTGAACCCTCCAAGGGAAATGACCGCTGAAGCTATTGTTTCCGAGATCTAGAATGCTAAGGCTCTGAAACCGGGAAAAGTCGAGGTCTGATAAGGTTCCTTCCAGCCGATTAAGCCTCAAATTCAACTTGACGAGATTAGTACAATTCGTCAGAGAAAGCGGGACTGTACCAGTGATGTTATTGATATGGAGCTGGAGGCTTCGCAGGCTGGAAAGCTTACCTACGTCCATTGGTATTTCTCCTTCGAGGTGATTGGAGTAGAGCTCAAGCGATGTTAGTTTCCTGAGCTGGGTGATGCCATCATCGATCTTTCCAGAAAGATAATTGGCTGGCAGAAAGAGTTGCTCGAGCTCGGAAAGATTGTAGATTTCCCGTGGGATTTCACCAGAGAGATTGTTGAAGCCTGCTCGTAGAACACTTAGCCTCAAACATCTGCCTAATCCTTGGAAGATAGGACCGCTAAAATCGTTATAGGAGAAATCCAGTTTGCTGAGCTGCGGTGAACTCTTGCACATGAACGAAGGGATTGGACCTGCGAAACTGTTGTTGCTGACATTGAAACTGGCCAAATTGAAAGCTCCCTGTAAAAAAACAGAACTGTTGAGGATTTCGCCTTGGAGAAAATTGCTCGACAGATCAATGGTCTGAATTGGGAAGAATCTGTTGCTTCCATTTCCAAATGCTTGTTCAAGTGGCAGCTCACCATTGAAGCTGTTGTAACTAAGGTCAAGAACTATGAGCAGATCAAGGGCTGAGAGAAAATGCGGGGGGAGAGGACCCGAGAGATGGTTATGAGAAAGATTGAGTTGTGAGAGACGATGGAGATGCAGAGCAGACACAGGGAGTTTGCCGTATAGTCCTCTAGATGGCAAGGAGATTGCAATGATTCGACTATCCGGTGAATCATCATCGCAGGTTATTCCTTCCCATGAGCAACAATCAATGGATGGATACCAATTCAGAGGAGAAACAGAAGAAGAAATGTTTCCGGAGAACCACAATAGAGTTTCTCGATCTTGCGGGTTGCAAACAGCTTCTGAAACTGTAAGAAAGAGGACAGGGAAGAAAAGAACACAGTGAAGGAGTAAGCGAAGCATGTGAGAACTAAGAAGTTGTATTGGTCTTGTGGTTGATGAAGCTCTCACAAGACCTTTGGCTTTGAATTTCATGTCCTCAAATCAATCATAGTGAGAACAAGAACAAGAAACCAATACAGGAGATGAAACAACTTCTTGGCAATACAAGTGTGTTGAGTGTTGACTAAGGAGGAAGGAATAGTCATACCAGCATTGACCAAGACAAATAGTCAGCAACTTCAAGATTTTTAAAGATCTGTTTCTTTGTCCCGAGGTTTTTAATTTTAATTATTATTCCTTTGATCAATTTTCTTATACCATTGGTCATTTGGTCCAATCGTTAATCCTTTTTTAATTTCATTTTCCAAGTGTCTTGTTGTCTCTCTAACAGGATTTTTTTTTTTTTTTTTTTTGAAAACATTGTCCTTTTTTTGTTTGCCTTTGGCTATAAAATCCTTCAAGAATTTTCATGTGTTTTAAGTTTTGGTTTTCCTTTTTGTTTTCCCTTGCAAATGGCGAAATGGCATAAGAATATAAGATTAGTTATAAAAAACAAAATATATTTAATTACTTAGACGAGAGAGAGAGAGAGAGGGAGTGACCGTTAGGTGGAGAAGTGAAGATCAACAGCACTTGTTTCTCTCTGCTTCCTCTTCGTCTTTCTCATCTACTCTGATGCTTCCACTAATGGAGACTTGAAGGAATGGTGGAGAATATCAATTGCGACTTGCAGGAGAATCTCCTCTTCTCTTCCCCCAAACTCCATCAACTGGTCAGCCATGGAATGGTGGTTTCAATAACCCGTGGACCTTTTTTAAGGGTTCCTGTTTCGCTTCTGTTCCTCGACTATTCTTCTCCAAGACAAAGAAATTGTAATTGGTACAGTGGCTTTTGAAGCTTTAAAGCATGGCCGAGGATTTAGACAAGCCATTGCTTGATCCTGATACTTTCAACAGACAAGGAATTGACTTGGTAAAAATTTATGTGTGGTTTCTTTTGTTTTTTACTCAAATACTTCAGATTCATAGTGGCAAAAAGGGGTTTGACGCTTGAGCTTGACAGGGTCTATTGCCATTGGAGGAAGTTTTCGAATACCTGAGAACATCGCCTCGGGGGCTTTTATCTGGAGATGCTGAAGAGAGATTGAAGATATTTGGTCCTAACAGACTTGAAGAGAAACGGGTAATAATAAACAGGACATCTTCAAAGTGTCATGAGATTATTATCCTTTTTTTCTGCGAAGTTGTGGTTGTTTACATTGACTCTTGGATAATATGTGAGTGTTGTGCTAATGCTGTTTAAAAAAAATGATGCAGGAGAACAAATTTCTGAAATTCTTAGGTTTTATGTGGAATCCGTTGTCATGGGTTATGGAAGCTGCAGCATTTATGGCTATCGCCCTCGCAAATAGTGAAGTAAGACAATATGAGTTTTGCTACCTTTTGTGGTCCATGAGAGTTTTTGAAATCTTTTCTCTGCTTTACTATATAAAGATACACCTTGGTGAAAATGATATCACAGAGGTTGGGTCCTGACTGGGAAGACTTTGTTGGAATCGTTTGCCTTTTACTGATCAACGCAACAATCAGCTTCTTTGAAGAAAACAATGCTGGGAATGCTGCTGCAGCTCTTATGGCCCGCTTGGCTCCAAAATCAAGAGTCTGGTTCTTCACCTTATGGCTTTTGACTCCAATGAGCCAAAACCACAAAGCTAGCTGCACTGTTTTTTTCCATTACCTTATATCTGATCAAGATCCCCTTTTATAGGTTCTGAGAGATGGAGAGTGGCAAGAGCAAGATGCGTCTATCTTGGTACCTGGTGATATAATTAGCATAAAGCTTGGGGATATCATTCCTGCAGATGCTCGTCTTCTTGAAGGAGACCCCTTGAAAATTGATCAGGCACGTACAGAATATATAGCACTTACTTGCACCTCTTTTCTTCTAGTGCACTATGTAAAGACCGTCTCTGGCAGAATAGCTAAACATTTATTCCTGCAGTCAGTGCTGACCGGAGAATCGCTACCTGTGACCAAGAAGAAGGGTGAGCAAGTCTTTTCTGGTTCTACTTGTAAGCAAGGTGAAATAGAAGCTGTTGTGATAGCCACTGGTTCGAGCACATTCTTTGGTAAAACAGCACGCTTGGTGGACAGCACAGACGTAACTGGACATTTTCAGCAGGTTTTACGTAGTTCCCTCTTTTCCCTTTTGATCGATAAAGATGAAATCTTGGACAATTGAGTGTGGTCTTAAAGTTGTGAAATACAATTTGCAGCTTGCAAGAACATGACATTTTTCTTTGACATGTTTTTCTTCTAGGTTCTTACATCAATTGGAAACTTCTGCATTTGCTCTATCGCTGTTGGAATGGTTCTCGAAATCATTGTTATGTTTCCTGTGCAACATCGCTCCTACAGAACTGGGATCAATAACCTTCTTGTACTACTGATTGGAGGGATACCCATTGCCATGCCCACTGTACTATCTGTCACGCTTGCCATTGGATCTCATCGACTATCTCAACAGGTACAAATCTCGGTGTCATTTCTCCTTAGTGTTTAACTATAATCGAGTGAATCGAGAAGAGTCCAACTTTTAAGCTGCTGAATGCAAAAGGAAAATCCTTTATTTGCTATTCTTTAAAACAGTTTGTTAGCAATAATATGTTTCTTCTTGTTCTAAAAGGGTGCCATTACGAAAAGGATGACCGCAATAGAGGAAATGGCTGGGATGGATGTACTCTGCTGTGATAAAACTGGAACCCTTACCTTGAACAGTCTTACCGTTGATAAAAATCTTATTGAGGTACCAATACTTCTCATATATATGACTTGCATTTCAGGTGATACAGTTAAGAAACAGTTGCCTCCATCTTCATCGCCTCGTTCTCTGTGATCTCTAATCACGGTGTTTAAATGTGCTAATCCATCTGCACAGGTTTTCGCTGACTACATGGACAAGGACACAATTTTGTTGCTAGCAGGCCGAGCTTCGCGGCTTGAAAATCAGGATGCTATAGATGCAGCAATTGTTAGCATGCTTGCTGATCCTAGAGAGGTAGATATGTTTCTCTTACATGACCTCTCTTTTATAAGACTATTGTCACCTTCTTAGAAGTTGTTCTTATACAAAGGTTGTTTATCTGTAGGCACGTGCAAACATTAAAGAAATCCATTTCTTCCCATTCAATCCCGTCGACAAACGTACTGCAATAACATATATTGATTCCGATGGAAAATGGTATCGTGCTACCAAAGGAGCTCCTGAACAGGTGTAATAAATATATTTGTAATTTGCTTGTTCTGTGTCCATGAAAGAGATACCATCACTGATCCAACTGTACTATATTATAGGTTCTAAGCTTGTGTCAACAGAAAAATGAGATTGCGCAAAGAGTTTATGCCATCATTGGTAGATTTGCAGAAAAAGGTTTGAGGTCTCTTGCGGTTGCTTATCAGGTAACATCTTTGTCCTCTCCCTTTCTCTCTTGCTTTTGACGAAGAACCTTTATAAAGACCAATTCATTGCATCATTTTAATTATTGTTTCTAGGAAATTCCAGAGAAAATCAGCAATAGTCCTGGAGGACCATGGAGGTTCTGTGGTCTGTTGCCACTGTTTGATCCTCCAAGGCATGACAGCGCGGAAACCATCCTTAGAGCTCTTAACCTTGGAGTTTGCGTTAAGATGATCACCGGTAAGTCTTAACCTTGAGCAATGGAGCTAGATTCTTTCATGAATACCTACCCTTGAGCTTGATAGGCTTGGGCTCACAGAGAAACACACACACACCCTTATGTGCAAAGGGTAAAACTCCGGGAAAATGAATGAAAAGGCTGATGATAAGTTTGGAAACAAAAAAATGTAGGTGATCAATTGGCGATTGCAAAGGAGACAGGTAGACGTCTTGGAATGGGAACCAACATGTATCCTTCTTCCTCTTTGTTAGGCCACAACAACGATGAGCATGAAGCCATTCCAGTGGATGAGCTAATTGAAATGGCAGATGGATTTGCTGGAGTATTCCCTGGTCTTAATCACAACACTACGCTAATATCTACAGAGTTTCAGATTTGCTCTCATTTCTGATCCCAATCGTTTTTTTTTTTTTTTTGGTCTCTCATGTTACAGAACACAAGTATGAGATTGTAAAGATTTTACAAGAAAAGAAGCATGTGGTTGGAATGACCGGAGATGGTGTGAATGATGCTCCTGCTCTAAAAAAAGCTGACATCGGAATAGCTGTCGCGGATGCAACAGATGCCGCAAGAAGTTCTGCTGACATAGTACTAACTGAGCCTGGCTTAAGTGTTATTATCAGTGCTGTCTTGACCAGCAGAGCCATTTTCCAGCGGATGAAGAACTATACAGTTAAGTACTAAAGATATGGTTACACAACTATCATATGATTCCACATAGCCAAAGATAAGCGAATTACGGACTAATCAAGACGAATATGCAGGTATATGCAGTCTCGATCACCATACGAATAGTGGTAAGGAGCTTCATGATACATGATCTAACTCATGTTAGTTAAGTTACATCTACTTGAGCCTTCTCTTCTTATCATTGTTTCATGCAGCTTGGTTTTACACTTTTAACGTTGATATGGGAATACGACTTTCCACCTTTCATGGTTCTGATAATCGCAATACTCAATGACGGTAATCTATTAATCCTCTCAATAGCTTCTTCAAATTGATGTAAAAAAAAAACTAATTCTTAACACTTTCAAGTGCTTTTGTTTATCTCCTACGTATCAGGGACCATCATGACTATTTCTAAAGATCGAGTTAGGCCATCTCCTACACCCGAGAGTTGGAAACTCAACCAGATATTTGCAACTGGAATTGTCATTGGAACATACCTAGCATTGGTCACCGTCCTGTTCTACTGGATCATTGTCTTTACCACCTTCTTCGAGGTATCTTCCCATCGCTCAAAATAAGTCCGATTTTGCTTACCGAGAAGAATGCATACCCATGACCATCTCTGGATCTTTAATGGCTGCAGCACTTCCATGTAAAATCAATCGCCAACAACAGTGAACAAGTCTCATCCGCTGTGTATCTCCAAGTGAGCATCATCAGTCAGGCACTCATATTTGTAACACGTAGTCGAAGCTGGTCATTTCTTGAACGCCCCGGGACTCTCCTGATTTTCGCCTTCATTGTTGCTCAGCTTGTAAGAATTCTCCATTCTTCAACTTTTCCATCACAGAATGCTATATAGCATACATAGGTCTTGATTTTGACTTGTCCATTTCATGTACACAGGCAGCTACATTAATCGCTGTCTATGCCAATATCAGCTTTGCTAAAATCACCGGCATTGGATGGGGGTGGGCAGGTGTTATATGGTTATATAGTCTGATATTTTACATACCTCTAGATATTATAAAGTTTGTCTTTCACTACGCTTTGAGTGGAGAAGCTTGGAACCTCGTATTGGACCGTAAGGTAGGTGCATGTTTTGTCCTCTGCTTGTTACTCAGTCTCTGACTTATACTCTTGTTTTTCTTAAAGACGAGACTATTGGTTTTGTCTAACAGACAGCTTTTACTTATAAGAAAGATTATGGGAAAGATGATGGAACGGCCAATGTAACAATCTCTCAGAGAAGTCATTCTGCAGAGGAACTCAGTGGAAGTCGTTCTCGCGCTTCTTGGATCGCTGAACAAACCAGGAGACGTGCAGAAATCGCCAGGTTCTCTTTTGTCTATACCGTTTTTTTGGGTTTTCTCTTCCATTTCACATACTACCAAGAACTATCTCTGCTGATCCATCAAAATAACTATATTTTTGTTTTATCTGGTAGGCTCGTAGAGGTACACTCGGTGTCAAGGCATTTAGAATCAGTGATGAAGCTCAAACAAATTGACCCAAAGATGATCCGAGCAGCTCATACCGTCTAAAACACTCTCTTGATTTTTTCCCTAACTCAAAATTTACATAAACAGGGATCTAACAATCTCAGGTTCCTCGGGGATGTAAAGAACAAAAGTTAGAGCATTCATATAATCTGTAGTCTGCAATGTAATGTTGTTTTCTGGTGACAGCTGAAATTTCATGTGATCGCGGTTGAGCTCTCAATTGTAGACCATATACGTAGGTGTTGCACTGAACTTGTGATAACTCTTCACCACTTTGGTTACTGCATCTAGAAAATCTTCCTCGCCTGGTCACCGTCTTTCTTCGTGCTCGAACAGCAAACATACCTGCCTCTGTGCATACGCTTCTGATATCAGCACCTGAGACATTAATATCAAAATCAGTTTTGTAACAGTAATAGTATCTCTAGAACCTAGGAGGAGAGTGAGAAAAAGAAAGATGCGTGCCTGTGATGTTTGGACAAAGACGAGCAAGCAGCTCGTAACGGATATGCTTATTACAGTTCATTGATCTTGTGTGGATCTTGACTAAGAAGAAGAACCTGTTTGTGGCCATAAGAACTTTGATATTCCCTCGAGGATCAAAGCCATCGAGTTGGTTCACAATCTCCAGCATAGCTCTCTGGATCTCGTTGTCTTGATAGGAACCAACGCCAATCCTTGCACCTCCATTGGCATCAACTTCATCAAAGAAGATTATACAAGCTCTTTTGGATCGTGCCATCTGCAAAAAGGAGAAAGATATCATCGAATGTTGATGATCATAGACAAGTCAAGAAAACACAGCATCTGAACATCCAATGAATTGTTGAAAAATCTGGCGAACCATCAAAGCCCCTATACCACAATAACCCGAATGAAACACGCAGCAGTCCTGTTAGCCACGGATCTAAGCCAAGAGAGTTTTACCGGTTCCAGGAGGACCATAACAGAACACACCCCTTGGAGGCTCCAGCCCGAGGTTTACAAACTTCTCAGGGTGAAGCATTGGCAACTCAACAACCTGAAAGCAACACCCACGAAAACTTTCAAGAAACTTGTAAATCCATCACAGTGCTGAATTTTGATGAGCCTGAGCGAGAAAAGATCAGATACCCCCATATTTGGTTCTTCATCCATCATTCTTGAATCAGCAAGAAGATCTCACTGGCTTTGTGGGGCCAAACCCATGTCAGATTCTTCGATCCCTGATCAACCAGTAAAAAGCTTAAAATGATAAAGAGTATTTATACTTCTACACAATATAAAAATGATTCAGGGAAGCCAACAACGGTTATTTTCCGGAAACAAAAAAAAAAAAGCGCACCGCATATATGGTCGATCTTCTTGGCCAGTTCTTCTATCTCTTTTTCCAGCTTCCTTATTGCAGCATCATAAGGTCCTAATACCTGGAGTTATAGTATAAATAAATAAATAAAAAATCAGCAAAAAAAAATGGTTATAGTTACTACTTGGATCACTCAAGAACATAATTCGAGAGATATGCATTGTATCGATCTTAGATTTGTTTTTTTTGTTTTTCAAATCCAAGAAACCGCTGAATCTCTCAGCCCACTCCATGTTACTAGATGAGCACAAGAAGAAAGGACCAAGCAAGAACAGAGTAAACAAAGAATATAAATCATCCGTAAACATGATTCGAGATTGAAGTAAGAATCAAAAGTATAAAATTCCTGAAACTTGGATGCGTAAGAGGCAGCGAAGTGGTCAAGAACTACGATGACGTAAGGACGAAGAAATTACATACATAGGTTTTGAGAATAGCAATGTCATCTTCATCATCGCGCTCCATTGTTACTCTCTCTTTCAACTGGATTTTCGCTGAAGAGAGAAGAAAGAAGGATTGTTAAAGAGAGGGAAAAATATATATCTTTTAAACAAATCCTCAGGTTACAGTTAATATCCCCCATACTTATTATATTATCAATCTCAACCCTGCAATCGGTTCGTCGGTAGTAGTAGCAAATATTTACAAAACACCCCTTTTATTTCTTGTGTAATCAAACTAACCCCCTTCCATTCAATTCTTTCTAAATTTAGTCCACGTTCCGTGTTTAATCAACATTTTGGTTACTTGTTTCAGAAGCAATTAAGCTATTCCGACGGAACAGATAATTCTCAGGGAAGAAACTCTATTTCGCCGACACGATCACAAAATCGTCGGAAAAGAATCAAAAGAATGTGACACCAAAGGAACTATTATAATACACGTAAATAAAGAAGAACAATGGAAACAGAACAGAGACAATCAAAAGTTAACGAATGTGTTTACTTTTTTATTCATCTTCTGCTATGAAGTTTGGTTCTTCGCCTCGACAGAGATACTCACCGCACATTGATGAAGTTCCCCAGTCTTTTCTCAGCCGCAAGATATCCTCTGTAAAAGTTGAACCCGGTGCACCAATGAAGACACTTGACATTGCACATATCGTCTTATCCAACATAGCATCTACCTACACATTCCAAAAACAAAGCACAAGCAAGTGAATGCGAGACAGAGTCATGTCGTAGAAGATGGGAACAATGAGTCTCTAAGGAATTTTCTCAGACCAAAAAAACACGGTTGCGCAAGACATATCAAACAAAGAGTGTTACTAGACCACATTGGAGATAGGGTTTCGAGTGATTTCTAGAGAACAAAGTCTTTGGTCCATAAACAGGCAATAAAGGGATTATAGCAGTGGCATTCGTTACCTGAGAGTCATCCTCTATACCATGTCTATACAACAATGAGTCCCATTTTTCTGCTGAGTTGCGAGGTGGACGTTTGACAAGTGGAATGACTTTTCCATCAACGACTACTAGCAACTGAAGCAGACCGGTTTCACTTTCTGCAGCATCTGTTGAAAGATAGATGACTGGAGCATTGGCCCTTTCCACTATCCGACTGATGCAGTCTGCAGCTTGTGGTATCGGATAAAAGCAACTTGGCGATTTTGCATTGCTGGACAGAAATCATTTCATTAGACAGTGCCAGCTATAAATGAGACACAGTTTTGTCAAAAACCTAACCTGGTCCCTAGCTTGAACATCAACATCAAAACAGTATATAATTGCTACACATGTCAAACTGCTGGATGGGAGATATATACTAATTCACAAACCAGAACGGAATGGTGTCCTGATATCGCAATCAATTGAGTGTCAGCTACACTATCAAGATACATAACGGCAACAATGAAAAGGTTACCTACCCTAAAAAGAGAGATGCAAAAAAAAAAAACTCACCAGAACTTCAGGAACCCATGTCTACGGAGATGAAGCGCGATGAAATTCTTTCCCAAGAATGTCTGGATGAATCGCTGTGCTGTCAACAAAATGAGCCTACTGGGTTCAATCAGTGTCTTGCATTTGTGCATGATGGGTCCACCAGGTTGCATCACCCAATCTTGCTCCATATCAGCATAGAAGACATCCCCAATGGCAATCACACCATCATCAGACTTAAACTTTTCCTCTACCTCCTGAAAAGTTCGCTTAGTTGGCTTCTTTATATCTTCGCTCCAAGGAGCCTCAAGCTTCCGACCAATGGAAATCCCCAGTCCCTTCAGCTTCTTGATATGCTCCTCGTCCACATAACAAGGCTGTGGCGATGAGAAGTAACAGATAAACCTGTCAATGTGAGCATTGTTCTTCTTATCAATCTCCTTGAATTGATCAAAAGAAATGACAACACTTCTTCCCAAGCAAGTGTTAATCCGCTATATATCTATCACTCTATCATACTGGTAATCAAACTTAGGACTTGGAATCACTAGAACTCGATCCAGCAGCGCAGCGAAGAACATATGTTTCTCTAAGCAAATCAAATGGTTGCTCATTTGGCCTGAGAGACAGATAGCAAAGAGGAATTTGTCTGGTCTAGGCTTCCATTAGATCGTTTTCCGCTCCAACAACTTCTGATCTACCTTTCTACATCTGTCATAGTAGTCAAGACCAGTGATACTATCTGAATCAAGACCAGCGACTGAGTAATTGCCAGTCCTGTGTGGTGATAGAAGCACCTCTTCGATTTCCTTATTCAGTGAAATCTGCTTCGTTAGAGCAGCTTTCACATTGTCTACTAGTACAGAAGAACCAACGTACGGTTCAAGAGAGAGACAAGAGCGAGCTGTTGCTGCCTTAGAAGATATAGAGCACGGAGCTCAGATTCCTTGACCTGACTCGATAGTGGATCAAGCTTAAAGCTCGAGAGATCCACCGAGAAGAATCTACGAGTATCAGTGAATAAGAAGAAAAAGCTTTAGAGAGATGGCAGCAACGACGTAACGCTTGTCGAGTGAGATTTTCCGGCCTCGCGACAAGATTTCCTCGATTTGAAACGCCGATCTGGGACTCCTGCCACCGCCGTTTTCCCTATTAGTAGCCCTGGCGGTGGTGACGGACTGAAGCTCGTTTTCACGGCGGCGGTTGTCTCTGATCTCGTTCTGTGGGATCAAATTCCGGTGGTCCTCTTCTTCTTCTTCCGACGAGCTGCGCTCCATTGCCGGGGAGAAAGCGAAACCAAACAGTAGGATCCTTCTCGGAGCTCCAAATTACCCGAAAATAATTATTCGGATGTCCCCGAATATTTCAATATGAAATCCGATAGAAATACGAAAAATATCATACATTTTTGGAAGAAAGTACACTTAGTAATTTTCAAGCAAACAAGATTAAGCAACCATAATCACTGGATCAAGACCGTTTCGTTAACAAATGTGTTGCATAGTAGATTGGAATATTTAAACCACTTTTAAAAAAAAAATCTTTTCTTAATTGATCACCGATAATGTTCATCAAATTTTTATTAAATGAAACTGCTATAAGCTTGTATTTTTTTTTTTAAGTTTCCCGCAAAAAGTATTAATTGAACACCATAACGATTCTATTTATCAAATGCAAACCAACGATTAGCCACATATACTATACAAAGTAATTCCAACAAAGCTAAAAATATGTATATAAATGTGAAACCAAACTTATGTTATCTGCTTTTAAAAGCACAAACCATGCGGGGGGCTAAATTGAGTATATCCAGAAGAAGAGCACTAGACAAAAGAAGACTACCCTTCGATAAGGAAGCGAGAGAAGGAGAGATTTTCTCGGAAGAATCGTCCAAGTTGTGTTTTGTTGCATAGAAATCATAGTTGAAGCAAAGGCAACGCCATTACAACCCCGAAAACCGACACTAGCAACAGTATAATCCACGCCGGCAATCCCTGTTTCTTGTTCTTCCTCCTCTCCTTCAACCCACCCTCTGAGTCCTCCTTCGTTGGGTCAACGGTATTCTCTGACTTGGCTTTGGTATTGTTCTTTTGAGGAGACTCTGGTGTCGTCTGTTGCGTGCCAGCTTGCTCAGCTAGTTGCTGCTGGTTGTACTTCTCTACGTACTCTGGAAATAGCTTCCGGAATGCTGGGCTGTAACGAGAATGAAACATGATTCAGGAGAAAAATTTGAAAACATGAGCTCGTGATTGAGCATTCACTCCTATATTTGAGCATTCTGTAAATTTTGATGGTGGGATGATCTTACGTTTTACAATTGAACGCGAGAGATGACTTAGCCAACCGTTGTTTCTCAGCTACAGTGGTGTTCACACTTCCGGTTGTCGGACTGTTATCCATCTGTGCCACAAGGAAAACGTTTAGAGAGAGCTCAATAACGGAAATAAAAGATATTACCATGTTAAATAATCAGACCTAATCTATACGCACCATTACAACATAAGAATATGAGATTTTTCCAACAAATTCTCCATATATCTGAAATGACTTTCAGAAGAAAAAAAAAAAAAAAACTATAGAGCCTACACTGAGCTTACCATAAACGAGAGAAGTCCCGTAAGTATGCTGCATTCACGAGAAAAAAATTGGTTAACTACAGGTATAACGATCTTCATCTTTCAAAAATATATATGAACATTGTGATAGTCAAGTATAGCATATGTCAAAAGGAGAATTTATACCTTGACACAGACCACATTGGATTCCAGCTTTCTGGATGAACTGAAAATGTCATGCAGAGTTATTCAGATATTGAAACACTTAACTGAAACAAACAACAAATAGAAAGTGCACCATTGAGCTTACAATCACTCATAGACAAACAGATTTTCTTTTGCGTCATGAATCGACCATTTGGGGTAGTCATTCTGAAGCAAACAAAAAAAAGACTTGGTTAATCGGAAACTGTACTAAAAGCTGAAATAAGAGTATGCTGAGACCGAATTCTGAAGAATCAAAGAACATACGTAATTCCAGGTGGCTTGTAAGGATACTCTGGAGGGAACTTGATCTTTCCATAGTAATATCCACCTGTTAAAGAGAAATCGAGTATCAAAATTAGATACTCTGAAGGGATGGATAAGACAAAACTAACAAAAAACTTCAGAAAGAAGATTATCACCTGCAAAAGGTGTTCCATCACTACCTTCCAGCACATAATCTGTAAGATTAAAGGCAATAGTTCAACTCTTTGTTAGCAACAGATCAAGCTACCTTTATTTAAATACTAAATCCAGTAATACTAGAAAGGCTGAAACTCCCTAACTACAATCAGGGTAACAGGAACACTGAACAGCCTTACACAATTGAGAAGAAAAATATCAAATCTTTGTGCTTAACTCTTTAAGCTTATATAATAAACCTTTGATAAACAAATCTTCACCATTCTATCAAAGTAATCATTAAAATGTAAGACCTGTTTTGTCTAGCCTCATCATAGTAACCCATTGTTTCATAGTTTCTTGTATATTCCCAAGTACAAAAAATATGTCCATCAAATATACCTCATCCTAACACCTTCATAGAAAAGCTTGCAATAGGATTACGAGAAATCCAGTAGGAGAAATATAGACAAAAAATAAGATAAAAAGATAGAAAAGGCTTACGCCACTCGAGAATGTCATTTGGGGAAGGACGAGCAACAACATGGGAGACTGGTTCCTAAAGGCCCAAAACAGAACATATCATAAATAACCCCTAAAGAAACAAAAGAAAATATGAAACTTACTCTAGGCCAAAAAAACCAAGAAAACATTCACATACAGCCATACAGGTACATCAACATTTGAAAAGTTTACAGAAAACTGGTTGAGGAATAAAACTGAGTTATAAAACTAAGGAATCCTGATTCCTGTTCAAAAGAGTTAGGAACAGCATAAGAAGAGATTGTACCTTGCAAAGCGCTCTATATTCCTTTTGAAGACGTTTTATACAAGCCTTTTCTGCCATCTAAGGGATATGGACTAATCGAATAACGGCAGCTGATGTTAAACCCACTTAACATAATCAACAAAACGAAATATATATCCACCTACTAATGAAATGAACAAAAAAAGCATTCAATGGTCACCTCAACCTTGGACATGAAAACAGTAATCTAAAACCTAGAAAAAATAGCAAAATCCTTCTTATGTCTGAATTACATATATGAACTGCATATCAAGGTGTATGAAATTGCGCAAAAGTGAATATCAAAACAAATAAATGCAGTTAATTTCCTGCAAAAAGATCATTAAGAAATTTGCTTCAAGTGTAATTTTATCATGGATAAGAAAAAAGTAACAACCCCTAAACTAAATTTCGTGCCATAAACTTCTAGATATTATGCAATACTCTCATGATCTGATTGATACAGTCGAATTACACACGAGATCAGATGAAAATTGAATCAACAACACTTGGATCATCAAAAGACACCTTTTTAATAAGAATCCCCAAAATCAATGAGCTTGGGGGGAAATACTTTCACCCAAATCACTCCAAACCAAATTGAAAGCAACGGAAATTCGATCGAATTCCAACCAAGTGAAATAAAATTATCTCGAAACCCCTAGAAAATATCATAACCCAGAAAATCCTTTTGATTCGACCCAAAAAAATTGCAAAATCGATAGGCAGACGAACTCGCATCACCTGCAATTATCTTCGATCAATGCAGCCAAGAAATCCCTAAGTAGAAAACACCAGATCCAAGAAAAAAAATTGGGGAAAATATGATAGAAATTGAGCACCTGAAATCGAATTTTGTCGAGGATGATTCTCTCTCTATCTGGGGTTTCTCCTTAATTACACTTTCTCTTTCTCGTCGTGTAGAGAGAGAGAGAGAGAGAGAGAATAGCCTAACTTGACCTGGTTTAGCTAAACCGAACAAAATTCATCCCCACAAGTTTTTCCGGTATTGTATAATCATTCCGGTTCGTTATTTGTAAGCCACACAATGACACAACACATATCACAATATAAAACCCCTTTCTAATTGAGGATTAATTAATGATTTAGTAACCTACAATTTTTTTCTATTTTTTTTTCTTACAACAATTTAATATTTTTTGGAAAAAAAAAACAATATTGCGTGATGCACTTTTCCTTATTTCTTTATTCTCCACTTGAGGTCCTACTCACCAAAGAATCTGTGCCGGTTCTTGATTGAAAAAAATTGTCACGAATCAAAAAAAAAAATTTCTCTTAATTTAAAATAATGTATTCAAAATTTGACCAAAAATAATAAGAGTAATAATGTATTAATAAAATATAAATAACTGCCAAAAAAATATATAATTTTGTTAAAAAAAAGTAGTGATTACTAGAGAGACAAAACAGCTGTTTACCTGCAACTTTTTTCTTTCTGAAATTGGACTTACACTAATACATCCAAATTCCAAAGTTACGTCTTTAAAACTTTTTAAAAAAAAAACTTAAAAAATTGAAACAAAGTTAAGTTTCAGACTCTTTTGAGTTCCCCAACAACAGTAGGCAGAAATCACGTGCTCCAATCACATGACCACCATCTCTTAAGTTTCAAAGCAGTTACATGAGGTTAGGTAATGTGTGTATGAGTTTATAATATGTGGATCTTTGTCTCTACATATGATTTTTTTATATATGTGTGTATCATCGGTTGAATGTAGATGCTAAAGAATATCATCATATCAGTAAATAATGATTAAGATTAAAGATAAGTATATCACCATCTGATTAAATAGCACTAGTCAAAGTAAGATCACGTGATCAGATCCCAAAAACTGTGTTGATGAAACACAAAATCTTATATTATATAAAGCAAACCAGCTTTAGAAGTCTCTCGTCTCTCTCTTTCTCTAACTCACATCTCTATCCAAAACTTTCCAAGTAAAGAAACAGAACAAGAACCAACCTAAGAGCTTTCAAGACTCGTAAAGGAATTACAAAGAAGAAAAGTTAGAATGAAGAGATATTGTTCAGTGGCTCTGATTCTGCTACTTGTAGCTTTCTTTAGCAGCAAGTATAGCGTAGAGGGACGTTCTCTGTTAAGGATGACACATTCTAGTCAAGCTGTGAGAGATTTGCAGATAAGTAAGGAGGCGAAAGAAGAAAAGCCGCTTAAAGGAGAAAAAGATAGCTTCCGAAGAATCCCAAGGAGTGGTGCAAGCCCTATACAGAACAAGTAAAGAAAAAATCAGAAGATGCAATAAAGTTTTGATTTTGATGAATCGCCAAAGATGGTTTTTTAGGTGTAATTGACATCAAGAGTGTCTCTTTTTTTTGTATCAGGTGTAATCCACCAATAGTTGTTGAAGGAAGTAGGAAACAGCAGATCACAGCAGCAAGAAAACCTTAGATTTTCAATTCTTTTTCCTTCTTAGATCTTTATATGTTTCCTTTTTTTTTTTTTTTTTTTGTATAATAGGTACCTAGACTTGTGTTTCTTAATGCTGTAATCTACTTGAAACATATAAAGTCATCTTTTAATTTTGGTGCACTCAATCTTATGGATCAAGAAAAGAGACTTTAAAAGGCCTTACTTTTTCGTGTAGTCTAACCTTCAAATTTCACAACATCTTTGTGTTCTGCTTCTTCCCGGTAATCTCGGTGAGAAAGAAATTAATGTCTCATATTGTTCTTTTTGGTGGTGCTTAAACCCTGAATGAAATATACAATGATCAACCTCTTTCCTTGTTTTTTTTGGTTCTTATGCTGGAAATGCATCCTTAGATGTGTTCTTACCCAAATATGCAAAACAAAACTCAATTATATGCTGAAATTACCTTTGACATATAAAAGTGCACTTCTCTTAAATCGCTGATATAGATTGTTTACAAGACTTTACTCTTTAGGACCAAAAGAAACAAAGTGGAAGTTTTTTGGGCATCCAACACAATACTGTTAGTGCCTCCTCATTAACAGAATTAGAATACATGCCTGGATTTTTGCTAATCAGTTGCTAATGATTTGATAGAAGAATCATTAACTAGTAAAGCCTTTACCAACTATTTAAAGCCCTAACTAAATCCTACCAGAAAAAAAACTATTCAGAAATCAACAATACTGAAACTCATACTTTTTGCCAGATTTAAATGAGCTATACACTACACACAAAATAAAAACATAATAAGAGATAATTTTACTCTTTTTCCCTGAAATTAATAATCCGGAGGGATTGATTATGTTCATTAAGACAAAGCAAATAATTTACGGTGACGGTGAAAATTGGTTCGATTCAAGCGAATCAGACCCTTCTATACCCTAAATTTTAAAACCTTTCAAATAGGAAAAAACAAGACATAAGAAGAAATGGTTAGGAAACAAAACCTGAAAACCCAAGTATTCATTTTTCATGGGGTGTTCTCATCAGTAAAAAATGATCACAACCAAAGAAAAACACCAAAAGCGACGTCGTTTTTCGATTAGTAACTACTAACTAGGATCAGGATGTGATGGTTTTTGCTCACGAACCGTTTGGGCCGGAAGAAAGACTTAACTGTAATACGGGCCCATAATGGCCCAGAACCTATTTTAAATAACGAGATTTGTCCAATTTCTAACAGCGTTTCAGTCACCGACTTCGAACAATAAAACACATGGTTTTGTCTGAATCCACGATCCAGAAGTGCTTTATGTTGAATTGTTCATTAATATATTGAAGACCATTGAAAATAAACTAACCAAGAAAATATGCACTTAAAAAATAATAATTTCAATACTTTTTACATTTTTTTTGACTAGTTTGATATCATGAGTGACAAATTGGAAAGAAAAAAAAAGGAAAAAGAAATGAATATTCGTTGAAAAAAGAAAAGGCAAACTAAATAAATTCCAAATCGGTGGTCGCTACAAAAAAAATGTCAAAATCAGTGTGAAAAAGGAGAGAGAGAAGATTTGGAATTGGGAAGTTTCGACATTTGAGCCAAACAAGCGAAATCTAATTTTGGATTGAGCACCAAGTATTATAAGAGCTCAGATGCGGAGATTCGTGATTGGCCAAGCCAAAAATCTTATAGATCAGACTCGTCGTCGTCGTCAACAACATCTTCACAAAAATCTTCCCTTTCTCTCTCTTTTTCCTCCTTTTACTGCTGCTTCTGATTCTTCTTCCGTTTCTTCATCGCGTCTCTTGTCTTCTTCTTCTTCTTCGGAGATGTCTGCTTCTGATTCCTCTTCCTCTCTTCCCGTTACTCTTGACTCCATCAATCCCAAGGTGGAGTTTTTCTTTTGTTCTTCCTTCTTTTTTCTCGCCTTCCTTTGTTTAATCAATTTGATTGTGATATTCATTCTGGGTTTTCCTCGATTGACCTGGGTTTTTTGTTAAAGTTTGATTTTGTTTTATACTCGGCTGAAATTTATGACTTTCACGATTTGATAAAGCGAAGAGCTTCGTTTAGTTTCTTGGAGATTGCTCTGTACTTGATCTAGGGTTTATCGAGCTTCGATTTTATTCATGATATGGATTCGTATCCTCGCTTTCGCATCTCGATCAATGATATTATATTACTGTGTTCTTTTAAACACGTATAAAGCTGGGATTTTTTGGAATCCTTTTGTTGATTTTTTCGGATATTAAAAAGTCTGTTCTTTTCTGATATTCATGTGTTCTTCCTTGATTCGAACCTTGTGATTATCATTAAATGGTTGTTTGAAAGCTACCTTTTTTCTCCTCAAATTGTTGAAATGATTATGCTCACAGTTTTTAATTGGATAGTTTCTTGTTAGGGAACAGTTTTGCATCTGAATCTAGCTCTAGTGAATGATGTTGCATCTTTTGTTGGGTTTTTTCACTTAAAACAATTTGGTTTTCTTTTTTCCGGTCTCAGGTTCTCAAATGTGAGTATGCTGTCCGTGGAGAAATTGTCAACATTGCTCAGGTATGCAGCCTTGTCCTAGCTTGTATTCTTCTAAAGTAGGAACTGCTTTTGCTCATTTTGCTTTCTGCTTCCATCTCACAGAGGTTGCAAGAGGATTTGAAGACTAACAAGGACGCGTATCCCTTCGATGAGGTACATTATAATCGGTGTAGTTCTTTTCGTGTTGTCAAGCTTGAGTCTTAAGCTTACAAGCTTCTCCGCTTCTGGCAGATAATCTACTGTAATATCGGGAATCCTCAATCTCTTGGTCAACAACCTATAACATTCTTCAGAGAGGTGAATAAGTGATCCTTTTTCGGTGCTGGTTTGTTCCATATGTTAGTCGTGAGTTAACTTGTAACATTTATGTCTCAGGTTCTTGCTTTGTGTTCCCATACAGCCTTGTTGGATGAGAGTGCAACACACGGTTTGTTCAGGTACCAAAAGTGATTTATATGTTTTTACCTCGCTATAATTCAGCGATCTGAGTTGTTTTGCTTCTGTGGTATAAGATTGTTTAACATTGAGGTTTGCAATATTTATCAGTTCCGATTCAATTGAGCGTGCTTGGAAGATTCTGGACCAAATTCCCGGGAAAGCAACTGGTGCTTACAGCCACAGCCAGGTTTGTGGCATTGCAAATCTTGATGGCACCTCTCTCTCTCATTGAATGATTCCCTCACTTATCTTCTGTTCTGCCTCAGGGTATCAAGGGATTACGTGATGCAATTGCTGCTGGAATCGAAGCCCGTGATGGTTTCCCTGCTGATCCTAATGATATTTTCATGACAGATGGTGCAAGCCCAGGGGTAACCATCATCAAAACTTCCCTAAACTCATAGAAATTAGAACGACTTGTTTTGAAAGTTACAGTAATCAATGTTCCTCTCGTTTTAGGTTCATATGATGATGCAGCTTCTCATAAGTTCAGAGAAAGATGGAATCCTTTGCCCTATTCCTCAGTACCCATTGTACTCAGCTTCAATTGCCCTTCACGGTGGAAGTCTAGTATGTTCGTTATGTCTGTCTGATGATGATATCAATTGGGGCATACCTATATTGATTGCGGAAATGAATCTGCTTCCGACTTTCTTTTGTCTTTCTTCTGATTGTTGTCATCTTCTTCTGGTAGGTTCCATACTACCTTGACGAAGCATCAGGATGGGGTCTTGAAATATCTGAGCTGAAGAAGCAACTTGAGGATGCCAGGTCAAAGGGCATCAGTGTAAGAGCTTTGGCTGTCATTAACCCGGGTAACCCGACAGGGCAGGTAAATGGATCTTCAAGACTAAAAATCACAAATCTCTACTTATGCAAATTTCACAGTTTATCTAAATTTTGGCTTGCAATTTTCTGGTTCAAGGTTCTTGCAGAAGAAAACCAGCGTGACATTGTTAATTTCTGCAAGCAAGAGGGCTTAGTTCTTTTAGCGGACGAGGTTTATCAAGAAAACGTATATGTACCTGACAAAAAGTTCCATTCCTTTAAGAAAGTAGCCCGGTCTATGGGCCTGGGTGAGAAGGATATCGCCTTGGTCTCATTCCAATCCGTCTCCAAAGGTTTTGAAAAGAACAAATTTCTTAGTCAATTGATAAGCTTCTGATCATCGCAATCAGAAATTAGTCTCAAAACTGGATTCATTCTAATGGCAGGGTACTATGGAGAGTGCGGGAAGAGAGGTGGTTACATGGAGGTTACCGGATTCACTTCTGATGTAAGAGAGCAGATATACAAAGTTGCTTCTGTGAATCTTTGCTCCAACATCTCTGGTCAAATTCTTGCTAGCCTCATCATGAGCCCACCCAAGGTAACAAAACATCTATACTACTTTCTCATCCAAACTTGTGTTCGGTTTAAGCTTGGTTTCTAGCAGTTAAGTGGCTCGAACTTGCACACCGGTACTGACTTTAACACCTTTTATGAAATTTGATCCAGCCTGGTGATGACTCCTACGAATCATACATAGCAGAGAAGGATGGAATTCTCTCGTCTTTAGCAAAACGCGCAAAGGTTAGCCATTAAGAAGGACCACTCAAGATTTTTTTTTTGTGTGTGTATGATTTGTCTTGTCTTAATGTCTTTGAGCTCAAACCGCGCAGACCCTTGAAGAGGCTCTGAACAAACTAGAGGGTGTAACATGCAACAGAGCAGAAGGAGCTATGTATCTATTCCCTTGCATTAACCTTCCACAAAAGGCAATTGCAGCTGCAGAAGCTTCAAAGACAGCACCAGACGCATTCTACTGCAAACGCCTTCTAAACGCTACTGGAATAGTCGTAGTCCCTGGTTCTGGCTTTGGACAGGTAAAAAAAATAAAAGAACAAGCTTTCTCTCCAAAGAACCGAACCAAAAAGCTCTCACTAAAACACACTTTATTGATCTTTTTTGGGTTTGATGTAGGTACCCGGAACATGGCATTTCAGGTGCACTATACTTCCACAAGAAGATAAGATCCCGGCGATTGTTAACCGTCTCACTGAGTTCCACAAGAGCTTCATGGACGAGTTCCGCAACTAAGCATTATGTTTGAAGATCTCTATACATATCAATCTGAGTAATAATAAGAAAAAAAGGTCCCTTGACATTCTTTTTTCTCCGACATTGTGTTTATAGACACAAGGAAGCTGAGATTTGAGAGCATGAGTTAGTGCTCTTGTCTTCTTGCCATTCCAGCTTTTGTTTTGTTCTTTTATATTGGCCGATAAACCATAAAAAGTTTACTGAGACAAAAGTTTTTTATAAAAGACAAGTGTTGCTGTCCAAAAAAAAAAAAAATCAAAATGATGTAATGTTTTTTAAAAGTAACCGAGATAGAGGCAAAATATTGTTAACTTTATTACATGCTTACCATATTCAAAATTTTGTTTTTCTAGAATTATCTTCTTGTTTAAAAGAAGGTTGTTTTAAGTTTTTAAAATAATTTTTCAAATAAATAATTTACTTTGTTATTCAAAATTTGTAGTTTCTATTTAAAAATATTAACGATGCAAAAAAACCTTCTAGATCTGTTTTTTTTTTTTTTTTTTTTTTTTTTGGTGAAAATTCATTTGACTGAGCTATTACCATACTTTTTTGTAGGGATGTACAAAATTTTCGTTCCGAATTCCAACTCCGGTCCCAAATTACCGTTTCATATGAGAATGCATTACAAGCTTTCTATTCATGTTTAGAAATGGGATGGAACGGAAACGGAAATTCTTAAAATCTTATTATGAATAAATTATATACTAGATAATATTATATAAATAATTGATATATATATATATATATTATAATAATAGAAAATTAGAAATATAGAATATTACACACAATTTTTATCTTAATTTCTTATTTTTCTAATATGTTACCAAAATTACTAATTCTTATATATTAGGTAAAATAATATTAGTTTCATATGATTTTTATAGTTGTCATATTCATTCTTTTTTTTGGAAATTCTCATTTCGTTCCCATTCCGTCCTGTCTTATTCATTCTCGTCCCGAATTTTAAATAGGATATAAATAGAACAGCTAACTATTTTAGTTATCAAATTTCCATCCCGTTTTAGTTTTTGTAAAGTGTAGTCCCGAATTCCCGTTTGTCTACCCTATTTCTTGGTCAAATTTAATTGTCCGAATAAAAGCCAAATCCTGGTCAAATTTAATTGTCCGAATATAAGCCAAATTAGAAATATGATGGACAAAATTATGACTATAGTGCTAAAGTAGAACTTTAAGATCACGACCACAATTATATTCCTCTCAAACTTTTTCAAAATAGTATCATGGCTCCATTGCGGGTTGATGATCTGTATCCCCCCGAGATCTATCATATAGCGTCAGTTCCACACAAAATATAGCCTCTCTCTAACGCTACACACGTTTATGTTTCTCAATCTGTATCCACGCAGTTTATACTTCTAAACCCAGAACCACACAAGATTTAAATTTCACGATTTCTATTCAAAATAACGATTAGATTCTAATCTAAACCGGTTTTAATCACTAATTCGACTTAAACCGATCCAAGATTAGTCTGTGTTCATCTCACACCATATTTTCCTTCGGTTTGAAACATCGTAGCTTCTGTTTCTTCTGTTGAATAAATTCGATATTTCAGAATTGTTGAATGGATTTTGGGTTGTTGTTGTTGTTGATTCTCAGGCAAGATTCATGGCTTTGTTGTTGTTGAATCTGGTTTTGGGTTCGGATTCGAAGTCTATGGATTCGGTTAAAGGCGATTTTTCTGTGGAAAAATGAGATTTTTGGAAACACAACCAAATCGAGAAGTAAGAAAAAGACAAAAAAAATCGGTGTGATTCTTTCTTCTTCTCAGACTCCAAACAAGTGACAATTATTAACCAGCGAAAGAGATTGGATTTTTCCAGGAAGATGTAAGAAAAAAAAAAAAAAAAAGAGAAAGTTTTGATCTTCATCTTTAGCTACGCGAATACAGACTTTAGCAGTTTAGTGTAAAAAGCTTTGATCTTCACTTTCCTCCTGCGTAAACAACACAACAATCCAAATTAATTTCAATTTGATTTTCTAGGGTTCTTCGATGATTTGGATCGGGTTTTTGTTTTGGTTTCATTATTTCGGTTTAAGTCGAATTAGTGTTTAAAACCGATTTAGATTAGAATCTAATCGTTATTTTGAATAGAAATCGCGAAATTTAAAATTTGTGTGGTTCTGGGTTTAAAAGTATAAACTGTGTGGATACAGATTTGAGAAACTTAAACGTGTGTAGCGTGAGAGAGAGGCTTATACTTTGTGTGAAACTGACGTTATATGATAGATCTCGGGGGATACAGATCGTCGACCCCTCCATTGCAAATCATTGTTCTGGCTATAAAACAATGTTCTATCGTAATCATGAATACAGAGAACTTCAAAAAAAAATGATGGACAATACTGAAGAGTTTTTTTTTTTAATTAGCTTTAGTTTTCAATTTGTTCAACCACCTTAAATTATGGATCTATATTCATTGATTTACGGTAAATCAAATCCAAGAGATTAAAAAAGAGATAATGAAACTTGTCTTAATTGATTCAAACTTCCTTGCTTTATGTATATGATCCAAAGATTAATAATTCAAACAAATACCTAATATGACTTTAATTATTCAAAGTAATAAGTATACAAGAAAACAATGAATCAATCTGAATAGCATGAATTCATATAACTAAACTTAACAAAACTAAAATCAAATACTTTAGAAATTCATTAGAGGAATACTTCCACGAGCTAGTGACTAATCAATCACCCGTTTTGACCTACACGGCATCGAGTAATCCCATCCGTCAGATTTTCCAAACTTTGCATATCCACCGTTGGTTTCCAACCCACCATGTTGACTGGCCATGCCGGAACAATCTCTACCGTCCGATCATTTCCCATCTCAATGATCCTCTTACCTAAATTCTCTCTCAACAAACTCATCGCCGCAACGTACTCTTTCAGCTCCTCCTCCGGCACACCCTCCACCGGACGCTCCCACCACGACCTCCTACCTTCCTCCTCCGCCACGTCATCGCCGGAATACACATCCAAACTCACCGGATTCTTACGAAGATACTTGTCGATCAATGTGTCCACGTGACCAAATTTGAAGATCCTATCGCTTTTAGAGAAAGTTATAACCGCGATTTTTGCGCCGGTGAGAACGCTCAATTCAGCGGATTTCTTGAACAGCCCACGACGTCGTTTCGAAAACGTTACTTGTCTCTTGCTCTCTACTTTGATCTCTTTGATCTCTATCTTTTGTCGACCTTTGCTCGTTTTAGGGCTTTTTGTTGTTAACTCCTTTTTTGGTTGACCAACCAACTCGTTAGGGTTTTGAAGTTGACCCTTGGGCGTCAAGAAAGTGATCGATGAATTTTCTCTTACTTCTTCCATGACCAAACAAGAGGGTAGAGATGAAAATATCTTTAGGGTTTTTCTTGGAAGTGGGTTTTATAGGTGTTCATGGGTTGGTAATAAAGGAAAGTACTCATTTAGGTAATTTTGGTATTAAATGCATTTCTAACTAATTAACATTTTTGGGAATGATTCCATGAATCAAATCTAGCCTTTTCGTTACAATGTAGGACACGTATTTTATTCTAGAAAAATTATAGAAACATATTATATCCAAGATACTAATTTCCATTTTAGTCGTTCGTTCAAGAATCAATTTTGATGCATGTAATATTTTCATAATATATGGTCCACCCAAATATTCCATATAATATAGGCGAATCGCGTTTTACTACCATACACGTACAAATATTGTGGATGCCATGCCATGCGTTCACACAAATATCCTGTGTGGTTTATAGGGCGAATGGTAGAAGGATCGTCGTGTGCGTCAATGTCAGATCTCCGGTTTTTTCCGTGCCTCTTGGCCACTGTTGTCATAAGTGACAAAAATACTCTTGACTTTCTAGTCTGAGTTTCGACCGAAATCTATCCGGTAATAAAAAATAAAAAAAATTGAGGCTTTATTGCACTACATTATCATTTAATTATCACAAATATCATGCACGGTAAATGACTGGTTGATTAAAAAAAAATCTCATTTGTGGACAATAATTGATTGATTACAACCTAATCAATTGATCTAGATTCGAACAATGATTAGTGGCAATATATGGGTTTGGTAGGTATTAAATTTAATTTAATCAGCAAGCTAGATAAATTTTGAATTTTCTAAGATAGTATTTTATTAGGTAATTTTCAAAAATATCACAAAATACGTTTTTGTTCTAAATATAACATCACTAATTTTTTTTTTTTTTTTAATACCACGAAAAAAATTATTTTTCAAAAATAACAAAAAATTAAAACTAAATTTTATATTTTCAAAATGAAATCCTAACCCCCTCAAAACTAAACCCTAAAACCTAAAAACTAAATTCTAAAATCTAAACTATTAAACATAAATCCAAAAAATTAAATTATAAACCATTAAAATCATTTTTAGTATTTGTGGTATTTTTGAAAAAACAAATTTATTTTTGAAAAAAAAAACTAATTATGATATGTTTAAAACAAAAATATATTTTAGTGGTATTTTAAAGAATTCTTCTATTTTAATCATATGGATGCTACCAGTTTTCTTAACTTGGTTCAACTGTTTGGGAATCATTCAATTCGTATAGGAAGATGAAGTTCAGTTTGGATTTGCTTTGGTTACTATAAAGAGTTTGGACTAGAAACGTCTCTTTAAGGGATCCCACCAGCTTTCATCAATGGCCCAAGTGTCGGTTGATTTAGTTTTTTTGTTAGTTAAAAAACTAAATAACTGTTTAAAATATTTTATGTAAAGAAAAATTGATTTCACTTTTTTCTTATGGCATATACACATTTATGAAAAACCGTTGCATGATTTTTCATGCACATATTTTGATCATATGATATATGATGCATAGTTTATTATTTCCTCCGTTTCAAAACATAAGATATTTTGGCTAAAAACGCGAAAATTAAGAAATTACTTTCTTCTAAAAAAATATTATTTATTATATAAAATAAAAATAATTCAACCAATTATGAAAAAACTGCAGAATATTATTGATCACACAATATTCAATAAAGTTAAAAGTTGCATAGGAATGTAAAAATATCTTATATTTTAGGGGAATTGGGCTCTATAATAGAAATTGGATATAAAATTAAGCCTCTAACATATAAGAATCTGAAATTTAGTAAGTAATATTTTTTTTTTGTGAATTCTCGATTATACCTTCAGTTTATTCTGAAAACAAAATAGCTAATATAGATGTAGTTAATTATATTTATAACTATACCCTAATAGCACATTATAGCTAACTATGCACTAATATAGTTGATTATATTTACATGTAGTTTACATATATTTCAAAAGTATTTAGCTAAACATTCGTGTAGTTGATTATATATACATATAGTTTAACTATATTTTTAACTATATACCCACATTATAGCTAACTATACATTAATATAGTTGTTATATGTACATATAGTTACCTATATTTCTATTAAAAAAGTATGTAGACGTAAATAACTCTTTATATATCTAGTATAAGTAAACTTTATAGTTAACTATATATAAAGCAAACTATATATCCACATAGTTGTTTTGTATTGACAAATAGTAACTATGTTTGTTTAAAAAAATAACTACTACATCAACATTTTTATGTAGTTAACTATGTTCTGAAATCAGTATAGTAGATAATTATGTTACGAATATAGTTAACTATGTTTTTAAATAGATAACTATTTTTCTGAAAATAGGTAACTATGTTTAGATAGTTATATTGCGATGTAGTTAACTATGTTCTGAAATCAATAGAATATGTAACTATGTTCCGAAAATAGTTAATATATGGACAATTTCGTCAAAATTTTTCTTCTCTTTGCTAGTTATATAAATTATTTTTTCACATGTTATTTTCTAAATTTTTTCTCACAAATGTGTTATTCTACTAATTAATCCTATATTTTAAAATTAAAAAAAAATTAAAATATTTTATATTATGAAATGGAGAGAATATTAAAATATTTGATGCATGGTTTTCTTTTGGTATAAAGAAGTACAGTAGGACCAAAGGTTTTAAATTTCTTTAAGCACTAATTAGTCAGCTTGGGTGGACTATCGTCTAAAATGATTAGTTGGCTATTAATGCAATTACAAAGAAGGAAGTTTTATAAAAGTTAAAGGGTCGATTAACAAATAATTTTAAAGTGTGGCAGAGTTTGTCAAGGTGTCTGTTTCGATACCCCATTATGTAGGAGAATCTCTATGAATTGTTCTTTTCTTTTAATAAGGTTAAAAGAGTAAAACCTTAAAACACACAAATCTTTCTTTCCAAACTTTTTTCGACTCATTCGTCGCCGAAATTGAAAATCAAAATCTCGTTGAGAGAAATGGCGGCGACGGCGACGGCGAGGAAGGCGGAGGAGCTGGTGGAGAAGGCGATGAAGGGAAACGATGCTTCTCATGACGCCTGGCATGTGTGGAGGGTCCGTGACCTTGCTCTCTCCATTGCTCGCGAGGAAGGTCTCTCTTCCAACTCGGAATCCATGGAAATTGTGAGTTAAAAAAAACCCCAAATCCCCAAATTTGTTCTGCTGAATGAGGTCATTAGTAATTAGGTGGAGAATCTCCTTATAGTAAAGTTCTACTAGTGATATAGAATATGAGGATGATTCTTGTAGATTTTAATTTTCTTTGTTTTTTGGGTGAACCATTTCTGTCGATCTTTGCAGGTGGAGCTTGCAGCTCTTCTCCATGATATAGGTCCTTCCTTTGGAAACTTTTCATTTTCTTTGAAGTCATGTGTTTATTATATTCCACAGATTAATCATAGTGTTGTATCTCTTGCTCTCTCTCTTATCAGGTGATTACAAGTACATAAGGTTTGTTTATCTAAGTCTTCTTTTCCGTTTGAACCGCTTTAGCAGACTAACGTAACTCCCCTTGCAACATTCTTGATCATACTTGCACGAGAAAAAAGCTGAAACTCTCTGAGTTCCCTGCATTTAACTTTGTTTGAACTAAACCTGGATGAATAAATACACTTGGAAGTGTTTCTAGGGTCAACTCGTAATTCGGGAACCTAGCGCTAGGTTCCATCTGTTTGCAAATGCTATATTGGAAGCCATTAGGTGAGGCTTGTGAGAAATAGCTTGCCGGGTTTGCTCACTCTAGGATTGGTTAGGCTCTCTACTAAAGTGGAACTTGGCGTGGATATAAACAAAAATCAAAAACTTATGAATCATGAATGATGAAGACTGATTTTCTGCCCCTGACACGATATGTTGCTTCATGGCGAAAAATTAATATGATTGGAATTCAGAGACCCTTCGGAAGCGAGACTCGTTGAGAATTTCCTGGATGAGGAGGGTATAGAAGAGACCAAGAAGATGAAGATACTAGCGATCATCAATGGAATGGGTTAGTTTCCAGCTCCCACTTTTACTCAACATATCCAATGTACTAACTTGCATGAGTTCTCACTACGATTTAAGTAAGATTTTGTGAAAAAAAAGCATTCTGTTGTATCTAAGTTTGTGAACAAAACAAGTTTATTGTTTCCAGGTTTCAAAGACGAATTAGCAGGGCTAGCACTCTGCGAATCTTTTCCAGAATTTAGGGTAGTTCAAGATGCTGATCGCCTTGATGCAATTGGCGCCATAGGTAAGAATGCTTCTCTTGTCTTTAGTTTGCTTCTCGAAATTATAAGACCTTTTGGTATGTCATTGCCAAACATATGCTCTTTATGTCATCTGGAGATTCTCAATTTTAGGGAGTTTGTGCTCTTAGTTGTTGTTGATCTCTTTCGGTTTTAGGAATTGCTCGTTGCTTTACATTTGGTGGAAGCAGGAACAGAGTGCTTCATGATCCTGAGATCAAGTCCCGGACAGAGTTAACCAAAGAGCAATACATGAAGAGAGAGGAGCAAACAACTATTAATCACTTTCATGAGAAACTCCTCAAGCTGAAGAAGCTGATGAAAACCGAGGTAAAATTAACCGGAAAACAATTCTATACAACACGGAAATTTATTTCGATTTGAGATTTGAATGTGGGGCTGAAAACTATCAGGCGGGTAAGAGGAGGGCAGAGAAAAGACACAAATTCATGGAAGAGTTTCTTAAGGAGTTCTATGAAGAGTGGGATGGGAGAGCTTGAAAGGCTAAAAAATGATGCATGAAGAAGAAAAGCAGAGGATGTATTCAATTCAACCGGTTACTTAAGCGGATCTAAATGAGTAAGCTATACCAGACCAAACCGACCAATATGTGGTTTAGGTTTGAAACAGAGTGAAACTCTATATTATACCTCGTGATAAATTTACATTTATAAAAGGTTAAAATTGCTCTGTTTTAAAAAAAATTACTAATTTTGCTAATAATTAAAAGTTTTTCTTTTTGTCAATGGTAATGATGTTGGAAGGAATCAAGGTTTGTATGGTTTTTGGATTTTGGTTTTTAGTTTTTAGATTTTGGTTTTTGAATTTTTGGTTTTTGATTTTGCCGTAGATTTTAGGTTTTCTAAAAATCTGAATGGTGATTTATTTAGTTTTTGGTTTTTATATATATATTTTTAAATCTTTTAACTTATAAGATATGTTTACATGTTCTTTTTAGTTTTTGTCTAAAGTGTTTGACAATTTTAAAATAAATATATAAGTTATTAATAATAAAATATTGGCCATGAATGTCTGTGGTTTTTAAAATGGGTTCTTTTTTTTTTTTAGATTTTTTTTTAAACTTGATTAGTTATTAATTTAGTTTTGGTTTTGTCTATAATTTCTTTTTAAAAACTTGACTTATAAATTAGATTTTATTTTATTTTATTTTTATTTTTAATGAATTTAAAATTATTAAAATAGTAACTCACAAATACTCACCAAAATATTATGGATAAAAAGATGCATATAGATTTATTACATAAGATTCTAAATAAATAATTAAATTTTGTAATTAAGTTAATTTTATTGATAAAATACTTTAATAAAGATTCTTATTAGAGAAATTTTAAGAAATCACTCCTCAAGTGCCATTTTTCAAAAATAACACTGTTTAAAAATCTTTACATGCGTGTCACTCCCGTTTTTTCATATTTCCAAATTATCCTTTGACTCATTTTACCCTAACTTTTTGTATTTTTTTTTTTTAGATCTTGAGATCTCCTTCTCAAATCGCCGTCAACTCGAGATCTCCTCTCAACTCGAGATTTCCTCTCAAATCCGATCTCTCGGTCTCAGATCTTTCCGTCTTCGTTTTCGCCGTCTCCGATTTCGCCGTCTCCGATTTAGCCTTCTATTGAATTTTCTGAGTATTACACAAATATTGAATATGATTTTATGACTTTCTCCCGAATTGATTCAATTAAGCGTAGAATTTGATTTTTTGTATGCTTCAAGAAGCCAAATCATGACTTGTTTTTTTCTGTACCAATTATGGAATTTGGGATTTTTAACAATTCTCAATTTTAGGTCTGACGATGTTGTTAGCAATTGTTGGAATCCGAATTCGGGAATATAACGTATTTTAGAGAATTAGGGTTAAGCAATTAGAAGTATATGCCTTCAAGTTTTTTTTTGTTATTGTTTCTTGTGATACTTGACTTGTTTACATAGTCTGATCGATTCTTACACGAATACTTTTGTTCTTGTTTTGTCTCTGTTGATGCAGAAACTTCTGAGAACACTTGGAGTATTTGCAGGAGGAGTCTTCCTCATGCGTAACTATGGTGATCTCATAGATGTCTGGAGAAATCTGATTAAAAAAATGTTGGAACAGTTTCTCAATTGTCGTATTTCTTCAGTGTCTCTTCACTCTATAGAATTGGTTTACTAGTTTATAAAAGATTTGAAGTACCTTATAAAATCTTTTAAATACCTTATAAAAATTACAAAAGTTTATAATACTTGTGTTTGACGAAAAAATGAAGTTAATTTTATAAATAAGCTTATAAAACCTTTTAAACACCTTATAAGACTTACAAAATTTTATAAATACGGTTTTATAAATCTGTTTATAAAATATTTTAAATACCTTATAAAACCTTTTAAATACCTTATAAAAATTACAAAAGTTTATAAATACTTGTGTTTGACGAAACAATGAAGTTAATTTTATAAATAAGCTTATAAATATTTTAAACACCTTATAAGACTTACAAAATCTTATAAATATTGTTTTACAAATCTGTTTATAAAACCTTTTAAGTACCTTATAAAAAATTTTAAATACTTTTACAAAAGTTTATAAATACTTGTGTTTGACGAAACAATGAAGTTAATTTTATAAATAAACTTATAAAACCTTTTAAACATCTTATAAGACTTACAAAATCTTATAAATACTGTTTTATAAATCTGTTTATAAAACCTTTTAAGAACCTTATAAAACTTATAGAAGCTTATAAATATTTGTGTTTACTAAAAACAATGAGGTTACTTTTATTAATTAGCTTATAGAACATTTTAAACACCTTATAAAGAAACAAATCATTTGGAACAAGTCGCCTCCTAGTTCGGTTTTAACAATTTCAACCAACTGCAGGTTTGAGTGTTGTTGTATCGCCACTTGCTTGTCTGGTTCAAAACTAGGATTGTAGATCCGAAGGGGTAGCTGTAGATAGTTAGGTAAATCCATCTATTCAAAAGACAAACATAAGGATCAAAAAGAAGAACATCAACAACAAATCCATGTATAAAAAAGTTTATAAAGAGGATTATAAATTCGACTGCTTTCCCAATCCAAAAACCAAAGAAATACACCTTGTAATTACAGTTTATAATCAAGTTTTACAAAATCTTCTAACTACAGTTTATAATCAAACTTATAAAATCTTTTTAAAAACCTTATAAACCTTTTACAAAAATCCGATAAAACACTTGTGTTTGCAGTTACAGAGATCAATAGTCCCCGGCTTTAGATGCAGTCATATAACAGAGATTTTAACATCAAAATTAGGTTATAAAACCTTTTAATTATCTTTTAAAACTTACAAAACCTTTATAATTACAGTTTTGTAAATAACTGTAAGACAAAAAAAGAATCACAAAGAAGAACATCGTTTGATAAAAAAAAAAATAAGAAGAACATCAACAACAAATTTAACCCATATTGAAATCAACCCCAAATTGACAGATTGAAATCAACCACAAATACAACCTAGATTTATTACTACATTCAACCACAGTGAATCAAAAACCTAGCGATTCTCCATTGAAATACAAAAGAAGAAAAAACCCAACAAATCAAAAATCCCAAATTAAAGCAAATTTGCGCGAATCAAAAACCCTAAATTAAAGCAGATTTGCAACGAAATCATGAAAATGAAGAAGATAGAATGATAGTGCACGGCAATTAGGGTTTCCCCAATTTCTAAAAATCCAGTTTTTTGCTCATAGCGAAAAGTTTGAGATAACACCGGTGAAAAATTTTATATGCTGTTCGGATAAGCAGAATCAATGATTTCATCTTCGTCTCCTTTGTCTGTTCTTCTTCTTGCGCGAATCAATAACTGCGGCGATTAGGGTTTCAGACAAGAGAGAATGAAGATCTGATTCTCGGTGATTTTTTCTAGGGGAAAAATCGACATTTTGTTAATAAACAGTGGTATAAATGAAAATGAACACAAACAAGTGGCACCCTTGTAAAACTGCAATCTCAAAGTGGCATTTTTGAGATAGTCCCTTTTTATTAATATGAATTATTATTTTCGTAATTTTTAATATCAGATTTTAGATGCTAAAATAATTATTTTTATCAACTCAAAATGATTTGGGGTATTTTTTATATATATATATTTTTTAATTGTGTTTTCATTAAAAAAAACAATATTTGCAAAAAAAAAAAAAAAAAAAAACTATCGGCAATCATTAAGCAAAAATCCATTAAAACATATATTTTAATTTTTGTTTAGAAATAGGTAGTGTTTTCCAAAATTTTAGGGAATCTATTTTAAAAAAATCTTAATTAAATAAAAAAATAGTTTTTAGAAAAACAAAAACCAAAAACTATTCTAAAAACTACAAACAAATTATTTTCTTCTTCTTTTTGACGTCAAAGTCGGTCTTTAAAAAAAAAAAATCAATCGTTTACTTATTGATTCCATTTTCGTTTTTTAAGTCTTCGCTAAAATTTATTAGTGGGAGATAAAACCATTCAACATGATTTAATTTAAGATGTTTCTGGATGTTTGAGTGGATTAAGTCATTGCTAAGTTATCATCGGTCGGCAAAATATAACATTACATGGTTTGAATTTTTATATTTTATATTAAAGTGACGTAATTTTAAAATTTCGTGAAAAAAAAGGGGCAAAAAAAGTGATGTGGTTTTAAAATTTATAAACGGAAACTCCATATTAATAACATTTGCAACTATAGTTATATAGTAGTTTTGGTTGGGTTGTTCATATAGGCAATTGTGATTTTACAAATTTTTAAAAAGAAAACATGCGAGAGGAAAATATTTTACGATTTTATCCAAAATTATTCAATTTTATTTGAATAAAAAATAATTATGAATGCGCAAAATTTTTGTCTTGTCCTATGCCAGTTTTAATTCCAAATTTCTATCATATATAAAATGTATTTCTATATGGTACAAGTTTGTATTCCCATCTGAAAATAGATAAGACTGGATGAAAACATGAATTTTCAAAACCTCATTCTAAACAAATTTTATACTAAATAATATTGTATAAGTAATTTACATATATCTTATAATTATATAAAATTAGAAATATAGAATATTTCACAAATATAGAAATATAGCTTAATGGTTTGTGCTAACACTCTCGTTATGTTACCACATAAATTCAAACCAGTATATGATATATTGTTGACAAAAAAATAATAACATGATTACTTTATTATAAATTATTAAAATCGTTACGATAATTATCTTTGAAAAAAAAAGAATTTACCGAAAACAAAATTTAAATTAAAACTCGATCTTTTTGGTCCGTCAATCTTAACCACTTTGTAATGAACCATTCAACCACATCACATTTGAATTGGTTTTTATCTACAATTATCCCCTATGTTTTGTATACTTCTTCCAAAAGAAGTCGTTAACAAATAATATTTGGAAAGAGATTTTACTTCTTACACAAGGAAATTGATGAAAATTCTTTAATATCTAGAATTTGAAAAATAATAATTTAAGCATCGAATGAATTGTTCACATTTAGCCAAGACGTTTGGTTTGTAGTATTATAAAAAGACTAATCGCGTATTGACTATTCTAAACTATCGTTATAGGTTTATACATAACACATGTCCATCATTAGAGGACCAACCATCGAACGGGTCGGCCATTGCGCGTTCAATTTGTGTTTGAATAGAAAATTATAACTAATCAAAATTTCAAACCGTTGTAATATGCACTTTCAACTCTTAATTTGTAACCAAATTTATAATTAACTCGGAAGCTCTCGATCGGATCCGTGGTTTTTAAATCATGGTGACGAAGGATTCGATCGTTTATGGTTAAATTCTACAAATTTTCGTCGAAAATGATTATTCTAAAAATATTCATTTATTTGTTATCAATTACATAAACTTCTATATAAAAAATCAAATAAAATCCACAATATATAGAGCGTTAAAAACCAAAAATCTACATCACAGTTGAAACAAAAAAATAATGAGGGAAAAATATTTTCTCGTAAAGTCTGTTCACCACGGCCAATGAAAATATTTTTCTCAAAGTAAAATTTGTTCTAAATTATTCTTTTGATTTTTTTCTCTATTTTCCCATTTTAACATTCTTTCGGTTAAATTTAAAACGAAAAGTGGAAAATGTTGGTGGAGTAAAAATGTATGTGTGAAATTACGAACTTCTAATTCAAAATCAATTGATAATAAATGAATTTGTACATATATTTTTGACTGTATATTAGTTTACATCTCAATTTCTGACGTGAGATATCTAATACACCCGTTCAAGATGATGATTCTTTCGATTTATTTTAAAGTGGATTCCAATATAGAATCGACAATAAACCTCATTCGAATTCCTTTAATTAGGTCAAAACTAATTGACAATAAATGATTATTTTATATTATTATATATTCCTTAGGTACACTTCAATTTTTTGATGTAAAATTTATAACAGTAAACTTAGCAATCTATATATTTAGGTATATATTGATGAGCATGATTATTGTATTCATTTTAGAATTAGTCGAATCTTATCGGAAGCCGGACCAGATTAAACATGAGATATAAATATACAGCTCGTAAGAAAAAATCATGATCGCAAATGATATATTTTATGCATGTTATGTGGACCCAATCTCGCTCCATGTGTTTTGCGTGCATCTCTACGACATTCCAATGGTAAAAACAAAAATGGCACGAGTAAATTAATTGAGATCTATAATTTTACTATCTGCTACCCGGTTAAAATATTATGATCTTACAATTTGTTTTTTATTTTTGGAAAAAAACTTCTTACAATTTGTTTCAAAAAGAATATTCTCAAACTGACGACAGAAGAGAAATTAAAACAAAGGAGATTGCCTTTCTAGATATAAAAAAACATTTGACAAAGAAAAAGTGAAAAGTAAAATTTTTAATCTAAATTTATATGACAAGGTGGTACTTCAAAAACGTTGACGTATCGTAAAGCCTATAAATACAGTCGAATTAGCGCCCAAAAGGTTAACCCCAAAAAACAAAAAAAAAACGAGGCAGAGAAACTAATAGTAATTAGTTTTTTACCTTTCTGACAGGTCTTCTCCTCTTCCGACCTGGTCACATCCTCGACGGCTCCACTCTTCTCACCTTCTTCTTCATCATCGAATCGTCTTCGTCGTCTTTATCTTCTTCTTCTTAGATTTCGAGATTTTCCTGGATTTTTGGTTTTTCTAACGCTCTATTCATCTCGTCTAGTCGACTCGACCGCTTCGAAATCGGGGTCAAACCGGTTCTGAGCTTTCTTCAGGTTTTGGAATTTCAGATTTGTTTGGTCTGATGGGATCGGAGCCTCGGGTTGACCCGAGGCCCGAACTGATTAACTTGCCCGTTCTTCAGAAATTCAAGCTCTACGCTACTCCTTCGGTAATTATCATTTTCTCTTAATTTCCGTACGATTATGATCTGTGATTTCGTCTCTTCTTCTCTTCTAAATCACCATTGATTTCGCATCAATGTGATCTTTCTAATCCTCAACTGATTTACCGATAATTACGCCGATAATGATATGGTTAATGGATTATTTTGATTTGGTTTGATATATAAATATAATATCACAATAACAAATTAAAATTTCCGGTTTTTGTAAGATTTTGATTAGTCTGTTTTTACGTATTTGCTTGGTGGTTTTCATATGTTTGTAGTGTAAAGGCATGATGAGCCTTTAGCGTGACATAATAATGTAGTCTTTGGTCCTAAGTTTTGTATAATTTACAAATTTCAGCTTGTTGCTTTTATGGATATTAGCGAGAATCACTACGTTTTGGTTTGAAGTTTTTGTGAATAAATTGGATGTTGTGCAGAACTTTTATTTGATTGGGAGAGACGAGAGCAAAAGCTTTCGTAGGATTCTCAAGATTGATCGAACAGAGCGAAACGAGCTAAATTTATTTGAAGATCCTACAAGGTATACAAATGAAGAAATCCGCGAACTGAAAAGATGGATACATCGAGGGAACAACCATTATGGTGGCCTTAAAGCAGTCACAACTTGCTATGGAATCATTGGTATGTCCCGAGTCATTGTTTTGGAGCTCAGTGTATCGTTTTTAACTCATGGAGCAATGTTGATTCTTCGGTTGCAGGGTTTGTGAAGTTCTTGGAGCCCTATTACATGCTGGTGATAACAAAAAGAAAGAAAGTGGGCGAGATCTGTGGCCATACGGTTTATGGTATAGCAGAGATTCGAATGATTGTGATTCCACATCCTTCCGTTCAGACAAGAGTGGCTGAATCTTTAGCCGAGCGAAGGTATTTAATCGATAGTTCTTGTAACGGTTATGTTATTCACAAAAAGCTCTCTTGAGTAAAATTTAGTAGAAGACATATCCGACATGTTTTCCCCCTTCTATTATAAGGTACAAGAAGCTCTTAAGCATGGTTGATCTTAGTAAAAACTTCTACTTCAGCTACACATATCACCTCATGTATTGCCTCCAGAAGAACATATGCAACACTGAGAGAGGAAACTCTCACGACAACACCATGTTCGTGTGGAACGCCTTCTTAACAGGCGGGATCAGAAAGATCCTGCAGAATTCCATATGGACAGTTGCATTGGTATACGGATTCTTTCAACAGGTAACCGATTAAATCCATGCCTGTATGAATGATTTAGTCTGGAGATTTTCCAAAACTTTGTTAATCTACAGATTTCCTCACAAGACAAGAAGACCTAATGTCTCTTGTTCATTTGCTTTGTCCAGACTAAATGTTCAGTATCTGGTGAAGAATTTGTCTTGACTGTCATTGCTCGGCGCTCACGGCATTATGCTGGTACAAGGTACTTCTACATCTTGAAAGCATTACTTGCTATGCTCTTCTTCTTCTTTTTTTCTCTATTTTTGCCTCATGGCTTAGTAGCTCTCTAACATAAATGTACTATCGGACTTGCGCAGTACCATATTTCAATACGTCCTCTCAAAGATAGGGGATAGTCTTGATATGCTTTTGATATTAACTACAAGATTCCTTGCTTCCTCCCTGTTAATGTGCAGATATTTAAGACGTGGTGTAAATGAGAAAGGCAGAGTAGCCAATGACGTTGAGACAGAGCAGATTGTTTCCAAAGAGGTTCCAGAAGGTCAGAAAATCCCGATAACATCAGTTGTGCAGATTCGAGGCTCCATACCCCTATTTTGGTCACAGGAGACATCTCTATTCAATCCACAACCCGAGATTATATGTAAGCACAATATGCATTGGCAAAATGGATCCTTAGTTTTTCCTTACCTTAACTATCTTTTTTCTGTCACAGTAAACAAGAAGGACGAAACTTATGTGGCTACCAAAAACCACTTTGATAATCTGAGACAGAGATATGGGAAGCGGATAATCATTCTGAATCTTTTAAAAGTAGGCTTTTTCCCATTTTATAGGACGACTCAAATTTAATACATTGCTTCTGCCCTTTCTTGGCTTACTGAAAGATTGAGTGTATCTTTACTATTTTGTGTTATCAGACAAGTGAGAAAAAGCATCGAGAAACCATCTTACGGGCAGAATTTGGAAAGGCCATCCGATTTATTAACAGAGGAATAAGGAAGGAGAACCGTTTAAAGGCAATCCATTTTGATCTAAGCAAACACTACAAAATGTACTGCAATTATGAACCCATTAAGCAGAAATTGGTGGATTTGTTTGTAATAAATCTTACATCCTAAAACCGTTACCCGTTTTTCCTTTGATTTTGCAGTGGAGCTGATGATGCATTCAACCACTTATGCATCTTTGGAAGGAAAGCATTGGAATTAACTGACTTGTTTTACTGTAAAGCTCCTTCGGGCGTAGGAGCTGAAGGAGTAATCAACGAGTCTTTTTTCAAGTAAGTTTGGTATCCTATGTATTCTTCAAATGCAGTCTTCGTGTAACAGCAGCTGTGTTTTTACTGCGTGTCTCTCTATTACATAATCTTGATTGTATTTCATGTTTATTGGTAAGTCCTAATACTAATGCTACCATTCTCCAGTAACCCTATTCTGAGTCAAGATGAGGAGGCAAGTAGCCCGGAAAAAGAAGCTCTTAAGCCGGATATATTTTTGAAACAAAACGGGGTCTTGCGGACCAACTGCATAGACTGCTTGGATCGCACTAATGTTGCTCAGTACGCCCACGGATTGGTAGCTCTTGGGCATCAGCTGCATACCTTGGGTATCACAGGACCTCCTATTGTCGATCTTAATAATCCTCTGGCAATAAAATTGATGGAAGCTTACCAAAACATGGGAGATACATTGGCGCTTCAGTATGGTGGATCGGAAGCACACATCAAGGTCATTTGATTTCCAACACATTTTCCTACTAGGCTTTAGGTGTATCTTTGAACTATGTGTATCAACTTTAGAAAGTTTATTATGGTTTACAGATGTTCAGTGCTCTGAGAGGTGATTGGAACATGGTGATGAAGCACCGTGATATCTTCACAGCTTTGCGTCGTCACTACAATAACGCTTATCAGGACAGCGAAAAGCAGAACGCCATCAATGTGTAAGCTCCACTTTAGAAACTCGTATTCTTGTTTTCTTCAGTCTTCTAATTTTGCTACGTGTTGGTTTAGTCTAAAGATCGTTTCTCTTGACAGGTTCTTGGGGCATTTCCAGCCTAAATTGGGGAGGCCAGCATTATGGGAGATGGATTCTGACCAGCACAACATCGGAAGAAGTAGTTCTAACTTAGATCTCGAGAATATGAGGTAAGCTATTTTGTTGAAAGATTGGCTAAACTAGAATTTAGTCTGATTAAGTTGACATATAACTGCAAAAAGATTGATATATCTGATCCAAAACACTATATGAACTGCAGGCCACTAATTAGGAGATCCTTTTCTGATAACATTCTCGTGGATGGTGATTTGAATCTGGAGGAGCTGGTACTCGAAACTCAGCCTTCACGTGAAGGGTTAAACGGGGGTATCTCAGGAACCTTAAACGGGGGTATCTCAGAAACCAATATAGATTTCGCATTCTATGAAACTGAACCAGCTTCTCTAAAGTACGAATCAGAGTCTCTTTAACTTGTTGCAAGCATTCATTGTTACTCTTTTCTGATTCTCCTCCTCTTTTAATCGCATTCTCAGCTTCCTCTCGGCTATTTCCTGTGAAGATCATTTGAAAGGAACAGGACCAAGCCAGATGTTTCCAGGAAGTTGCTCTTATTCTGATTCTCATAGGCCCCCCAATGATATACCTGGTTTTGCACACTCATACAAAACTAAATTTACTCCGGCAGAAGAAATATTTGAACGTTCCAGGTAAAATATATATTCATTCATCCTTTATACATCGTTGCTAGTTAGCATTCCGATACATCCCTGTCATATGACTCTAAGAACGGACATTTGCAAAAACCCATGTACAAATATTCAGACACGAGTCTTCTTTTTAAGCAATTGAGATATGTACTGTAATGCTCTCTAAATGTTTTCTGGCAGCTCAAAATCTTGGTCGTCAGATAACATATTCACCGACCTGGACGAATCCGTCACTTCTTTATCTAACACGAACTCCAGTTTTGAGGTAACTTCCTTTCATCTCACTATATATCATTCCTATTCAAGTTAACGATTTTACTTGTAAGCTTTCTCGCAAACAAAGACACTAACTCGGTCGGATTCTCCCATCTTTAACAGTTTCATCCAAGAAGACACGGTTCCGATGAAGCAGGAGATGTCGCTGAACAAGTTTTAGTTGCTGGTTTCTCAAATGATTTCACACAGTGGGTTTTCTGCGGAAGAGCTTTGTAAAGGGGGAAACTGTGCCTTGCACGGGAAGGTAACGCTGGTTACTTGGCATGTACAGCAGGGTTGGACAGACATAATAACAGGAAGCACACATAACAACAGCCCGCATCTTGTAAATATCCGACTCAGCTTTGTAAAGTTCCCGGTTTCTTGTTTTTTCTTTTTAAACCTTAATTAGCAAAATTGACTTTCTTTTTCTCATCACCCACAAAATTTGATTTTGTTTGTTTTTATTTTTGGTATATAGAGGGTTTGGTTTGTCTTTTCTTTCGTAATTTTAATTATTACGGCCCAATTCTTTTTTTTTCTTTTTTGGTTATCAAAAAAATTTCGGTATCTTTTGGACCCGTAATATCCCTTAGACAAAGATCGGTCTATGATCGTATGACCCATTTGGTTACGGCCAAATTCGTGAACCGCAATAAATTGTGTGATTAGAATTTGGAACACACCATGCCGCATTGTATCGAAAAATGACCTACAAAATAACATATCACATGCGAAACGGCGCTGGGATCTGCTGAATCCTAATTTGTATCCTTATGTCGCATGAGCTAAGAAACGATAGAGTAATAGTGTATGCACTATCAAGTATCAACACCACACCAATATGCTTCCTAATATTCTAGCTGATAAAAAATTAATCCCAAATTTTTTATTAAAATAACATTGTCAAGGCAATAGGCCTGCTTTTCGAGACCGGCCGATTTGTAACTTATCTTGCCCAAAATTTTTGTTTTCCTTTTTTTTGCAGCCCAAAATACTCTATGCTTACCCAAGTGAGTGTTAGTAAAGTAACAAATGGTGAGACCTTTTCTAAGAAAATTGAACCTCATCTTTCTAGTTCGAGAATTTTTAAAAAGTTGGATTTACGCTTAATAAATATATTATCAACTGTTGTTCTCGAAACTAGAAGAACCACAAGTTTAAGTCCGGAACTTTCTAGTTAACAAAAAAAATTTATGTTAGGTTTATAGCGTTATAACCTTTATTTTTTTTGTATTGTATATGAACATGATGTAAAAGATTGACCTTATAACCTTTTTTTAGGTTTATAGCGTTATACCCCTTTTTTTGTTAATGGGATTTACTATATTTTTTTTCTAATTTTTGCGAAATGTGGATTCCAATTTCCGTATTCAAGGATCTTGCAGAACTAGCAACGTCATTTGTACTAATATATTACAATATTTGGATTACTGAATTTATTACTAAAGACAAAGAAAAAGTCAACAAGTGTAACGCACTCTTTAAGAACAACAACAACATCCCAACTGGCTTATTGCTCTTGCAACTAACTTTTTTGTTCAGAATATTTTATTTATTTATTTATTTTAGTTAAAATATTTTGATTTTGTTGGCTGTTGGCTGGCAATTGTTCGCCCACCAAAAACAAAAGCTGTCAGCTCTTTATAAAACACAATTCTTTTCTTCACTATAGAAAATACAAAACAACAAAAAATTCAATCAATAGAGTTGGTATGTTAGATACTTAACGGGTTGTGTCTACACTTCAGAATATACTTAACGGGTTCTTAATTTTAAAATTATAGTTCCAAAACTTATATATCTAAATTACAATAAGTTATAAATTACCATTTAAAAAAAAATATAATTAAGAAATATATTAATTGAGTACATTGAATTGATCACAGAGTGCACATAAGCAAAAACAAAATTTTAATAATCAAGAGATTCTAAACCGAGACTCGACTAATTCTTTTAAGGTGAATGTAGTTGTCGAATAGTCCATTCAATGTATTTTTTAATGGATCTAAAACGTAGCATCATTTCGACTGGCTAAGTGAGAATGAAAATATTTCCAGTAAAAATCGAATTTAAAAGAAGAAAAAAGTAATTTTGTCTCCAAATTTTTTTACTACTAGACCACTACAACTTAGTTTAGTTTAGCCAATGTTATTTGCGTCTACCTAGATAAAAAAAATTTACATCTGGATTCCTTTTCAAATAAATCACTACAATGATTAGGGAGGTGTTCGTTTGTACATCACGATGGTGCATCCAGATGAAACATCTAGATGATGTATCTGACTATTGTTCGTTTCTGTATTTGGATACTTCATTTGAATGCTTCATCTAGATGCAACTTTGTTTATTTGATTAATTCATGAAAATTTGTATCTGCATCTGGATGTATTTAATATCCAAATGACTAAAATGGACATGTCTTCATCTTAATGAGATATTTTTATGATCTAAATTTATTTACAATTAAATAATTTTCAAATTAGTTTTTTTACATTTATAAATTTTTATTTTCTTATTAAATTAAAAAAATACAATTCTCCGATTTTGCGGTTTTGACGGGAAAACACAATTTCCAGATTTTACGATTTTGGCGAAAAAATTTCCGAATTTTGCGGTTTTGGCAGGAAAACACAATTCCCAGATTTTGTGGTTTTGGCGGAAAAATTTCCGAATTTTGCGATTTTGGCGGAAAAACGCAATTCCCCAATTTTCCCGCCAAAATCGTGACTTTGTAGTTTTGGCGGAAAAACACAATTCTACCATTTTGCGGTTTTGGCGGGAAAATATAATTTTGCGATTTTGGGTTTTATTGGGAAAACGTTATTCCATGATTTTCAGCAAAATTTGTGATATCAAGATTTTAGCGCAAAAACGTAATTATGTGATTTTACGGTTTTCGTTGGAAAACGGTATTCTGCAATTTCCCCGCCAAATTTTCATTTTCAAGGTTTTGGCTGTAAAAGGTTATTCCACGATTTTGCGATTTTGACGGAAAAATGTAATTCCGCAATTTTCGGTTTTGGCGGAAAAACGTTACTCTGCGATTTTCCCGCCAAAATATTGAATTCACGGTTTAGTCGGAATTAAACGCAATTCTGCGATTTTTTGGTTTTGGTAGAAAAACAGTATTCCAAAATTTTCTTGCCAAAATTTTGATTTTATGGTTTTGGCGAAAAAAAACTCAAATCGACAATTTTTTTTTCCGATGGGAAACAATATTTTGTGATTTTGATGAAAAAACTCAATTTTTCGATTTTTCGATTTGAACGGGAAAATGATAATCCGTGATTTGCGGTTTTTAGAGAAAAAAATTGGTGCAAATCCGTATTTTTTTAATATAAAAAGAGAAATCTATAGAAAATTAACAATATTTAAGTTATGATTGTAAATGAGGGTACTTTAGACATTTATAATTTTTAGAAGAATGATCTTAATCTGAATGCACCATTTAAACTCATCTAGATTTTTTAATTTTTTTTTATGAGTTTTCCAAATATATCCGACTAGTCCATCTGGATAATATATTTAATTACCATAAAACGAACGTCATTTCATAGCTGCATCTGGATGGATCATCTGGATAAACAAACTACGATCATCTAGTATTACTTACGTAATGAACTTGTGCTGCTTGGGATTATTTTATTGTTTGGTTTCTCTTAGCGTAAACTATTTATAACTAGAATAAAGTTTGGACCATTTTTTAAAGGTTTTCTAAACTTCTTCAATTATTAGCTTACCTTCCACAATTTGTAGTTTCGATAAAGACAGATGCAAAGGTTTTCTTCCACCAAGTAAAATATTTTCTTATGATTTCAATTTTCGAATTTGTTTTTATTTAAGAAAGTACAAATACCTAGAATTAAAATGTATGGATCGCTTGTTCGAAAAAGAAAACATATGTATCCATTTTGATTGGTTGATGGTCATAAAGAATAACTAATTTATTATTTTTAATGTGTAAAAAACTAAAAGAACTACACCGCATTATTTCGGCTATATATATAGATTTTTTAAATAAAAATTTCGGCTATATATTTCAAATCATATCATTTTATGCATATACTCCTTCCATTTCAAAATATAAAATATTTTTTCTAAAAATACGGAGATTAAGAAATTATTTTTACTTCAAAAGTATTATTTAATATATAAAATAAAAACAATTAAATCAATTTTGAAAGAGACCACAAAATACTATTGATCACACAGTATCCAATAAAATTAAAAAAATACATAGAAATGTGAAAATATCTTATATTTTGAATTAAAGAAAAACTTCCAAAACATCTTATATTATGAAACGGATAGAGTATTATATAAATATGTTATAGTTTTGGATTTAAATATATATATAATACACTGATGTTAAAAAAATACTATATAATACACTAATACTAGCCAAAACCTTATCATTCTTTTTTAAAAGAGGATCGAATTGCTAAGCATATAATACTAATTAAGCGCGACATTAAATATAATTATCATTATAAGATATTATTTCAACATTGTAGACATGATGTAATCTTTATCTAAAAATCATCGATCACCCTCTGTCCGATACATTACACAACAACGCACAAGAGGAGATTGTCCAGCCCACACACACACGTATGCGCATATCAACATGCAGTCACACACACATATAATATAATATATTCAATATAAAAATATATAAATTAAAATAGAGCAAGGATCACTAGTTTTACGATTCTGTATCCTTTTCTTTCTTAGCTTTTTCTCTTTCTCTACCCATCTTCTCCGTTTTTACGTCCCAAAAACGTTAATTTCTCATCTTCAAGACAAATTTTTGATAAACACACACAAAAACCCTAAACCCTAATTTCAAGAAACCTCCAATATTGTTCAAATTAAATCAGTTTTGATTTTCATTAATGGCTAAACTCGGGAAGCTAACAAAGCTCAAGTCGGTCATAAAGAAATGGCCTTCCTTCACTAAGAACCACCACTCAACCACCGTGTCCACCGCCTCCGCCGCCGCCTCTGAGGTCTCGAAGTGCGACGGTCTCAAACTGGTTTACGTCGGGAAGTCTAGAAGACCTTACATGCTTAGTTCCCACGTTATCGACCACCCGCTTTTCCAAGAACTACTTGATCGATCCTCGAGATTCATCGAAGAACGTCACGATCAAGAGACCGTATTAGTAGCTTGCGAAGTCGTATTGTTCGAGCACTTGTTATGGATGCTCAAGAACAGTTTCTCCGATCACGGCGATGATGATGATGATTGTGAAGGAGGATCCGTCGAGGAGTTGGCTGAGTTCTATACTTATTAACGGCGATATATATACATTTAATTAATTTTCCTATAATATACATACACTTTATTTTGTTTATTTTATTTTTCCGACATGATCCAATGCGGTCACAAAACATTTCCTTGCTTTTGTTTTTCCCCGAGCAATATTTTAGATTTATAGTACTCTTAATTAATATCATAATGATGTTGAACGGAAGAGGTTATCTCCCCTAATGATGATAAATTGTAACAATGCTAAAATTGATCTTTAATTTTAATATGAATTTGCTCCCTTTGATATACTATATATAGTATTTGTTTTGTATATGATCATATGTGTTATTAGTTTTCGAAAGAATCAAAATTCACCGCCACATGACGCGCTGGGCCACCCAATTGCACGCACGGTCCTACTTGCCTTTCTAGTGGCAAGAAATGGTTGTCACGGTGGAAGTAATAAATAAAATAAATACAAACATATCACTAATGTATAAGTATACAACTTTTAAGTTTGTAATTATATATTCCCGAGTTCTAATGAGTTAAAGACTTCGCATATTATATATGTATGTACCCAAAAAAATGATTTAATCATGGCGTGAAGTGTAATTAGGTATAAGATTCTTGGAATATTAGGCTCCTAATGGTTACTATGCATGCTTTTTAACTACCATTTTTGATACAATAAACATGGGATGCTTTTTAACTCGATCATCATTAATAAATAATCCTTATATATGCAATTCTTTATATCATATGTCAAGCTATGTAGACAATATTATATTGTTGCCTATATATAGTATTCTCTCATAGTCATACGTACACAAAGTATTTTATTTTTAGACTCTGAACAAATAATTTGTTTTACTTGGAATTTATTCGTTCAGTATTATTTCAGGATTAGTTTGACATACTTTTTTCAAATAAGTTATGGACTATTGATAATGGATAACTTGGCCCAAGTAGGCCCATTATAGAAGATTGGTGTCACGAAACGACAGCGTATGATAGAACGACGACGTGCGTCTTGGTCTTCAAGTTTGCCTGCCGCTAATCGGTGACCGACGCTGATTGTGCAACGGCCGCGACGGTGACGCCAAATCAACTGAGTGAGTTTCTTTAATATTCGCTGCGTTTAGCTAAAACCCTAAAACTAGAGATAATTAGTTGTGTTCTGAGCATTTCGCTTGTCCTAATCATCAGATACTCTTGTTTTGAGTTTTTTTTTGTTCATGCAAATTTCGGACTAGAAAATGGTTTGTAATGGAAATCGTTTTATTAGCGTCTGTGATATGTGTCGAGGTTTGTCTGAAGAATGTGGCGGCAAATTGTTTTTTATTTTATTTTTTTGCTGTTTACACTGGTGATGATTTTTGTCGATTTTTGGCTTACAAGGTGTTCGCTGAAATGCCTCAATGGGTAATAGTCTTATTCAATGATGTATGCTTTTATTGGCAGCCCTTCTTTTCTGTTTTCATATGGGTCCAAGACTAAAAGGTCTTGGATTGGGTCCTAGCTTCGGCTTTTAATGGTGCTGGAATCATATCATTATCGATTTAGGCCTCTGTAATGTATAAGTATTTTCTGTCTGTTATGCATGAACTTCTGATATGGCTAACCTTTCAAAGACATTATCTTATACTTTTTTGGAGCGTGGTTCTGATCATGGAGTCTTTGTGTTTGTAATTTGGTGATTAACATTGAAAATAAGAGCTTTAATTCCTAATAATTAGTGTTTTATATTGGTACAATCTTTCTTCATTTTCACCTGGGAAAGCAGCTACGGAGACATGTCAAGGTTTCGATCATTGTTGCAAGCCTCGGTAAATGCGACAAAGAAGGGTATTCACCTGCTACTTTTCCGTCAATTATGATGCGTCGTACTTAATTCTTCAATCTATTGCTTTTTTTTGTGTGTCGATGTTCCTTTTATTCAGCTGTGCTTGTGCTTATACTTAGACAGTGACTGATAGCATGTGATGTTTGAGGAAAAAACGATGTTGGTTTTATGTTCCAAGACTTTTTGGGATTACCTGTATATTTCTGTACTAGCCTTTATGCTTTTGAATGTAGCAGCGAGTGCTAGTTTCTGACTTATCTTCACCACTCTTCAAACTGTTAGCTCTTACGTGGAACGTTGAAGAATGGGTACCACCTGCAGAGAAGCATATATTTAAGTTCCATTCGAAAGAAGACTTGAAGAAATGGCATCTCTATTCTGATTCTGAATACGGAGGTACTTAAGCAGACACAGACAGGTTCAAGCATCTGCTTAGCAAAAGAGTATCTGATATTGTTTTCTGTTGATTTTATCCCTTTCATTTGCATGCTTCATTGATTCATATGAACAACTACTGAGACAAAATAAGGTTTCCGAAGATTTGCATTGCAAGAATTTAATTGATGTGTAAACAATTTGTTATGCATTTTAATATTTATTTGTTGGCAAGGTGTTTGATACTTATTTTATAGGATTATCTTCGGCTTCCTTGGAGATCCCAGATAGAGGAAGTGGATCAGATTGCACTGGTTAGCAACTTAGCAATTTCTTCTTTTTATTTACTTGGCCTCCATCATGTCACTGTAATGAAGCTAACCAATAAAAAATATGAGATTTCTTCTATGTTATTATACCATCGTTTCTTAATGTCTCATTTTGTTTTCTACACTACTCCAATTAGTGATGCTTTTCACCCAATTATCTTTTCTAGGAATTTTCTCAGGGAACCTTTCCGTAGACATTAGTGAGGGATCAAAATGGAACATCAGTCGGAGTGGCTTCTGTGGAATGCGCTCAAAGAAGGTTAACAACACACAGCTTTCAAATTTCTTACAAAGCAGTCTTAAATCAAAACATGTTTTCTGCATGTCAATTATTGTTTGATGACAAGAAGGAAAGAGGGTTACTATATTTTCATCTTGGTGTTGTAAACAGGAGACTTTTTGAGTCAGCTGAGCGTACTATTCCAACTAATTCTACCTTCTGTTTTTGCAGTTTGATGGCTTCATTGATCTTGATGGCTATGATGCAATAGCCCTGAGGCTCAGAGGAGATGGAAGATGTTATATCTCTACCGTAAGTTTCATGCTGATACTCACCTTTCCTTTTACTCCAGATGAAACAACAAATGTTGTAGGAGCAAAAGGTTTCTTATACTAAACCTTGATTTTGATTCAGATATATACCGAAAACTGGGTGAACTCACCAGGACAAGCAGAAGATAACTCGTGGCAAGCTTTTGTTTTTGCTCCAAAGGACAATTGGTATACTGCCAAGGCAAGACCTACTTCTATAGATGTTATCAATTTAAGGGCTTTAGAGCATTTTTACACATCCTTTTTTGCTTTTTAACTCTTTAGATAATTAAACCTCCTTCTTTAGATGAAAACATAACCAAAAAAGACAGATCGCGATTATGAGTTAACTTGAATGTTTCACTTTAAATACATCAGATCCCTCTAGCTCGATACTTGCCAACATGGAGAGGGAATATTATCGATGTGGAAATGGAGATGAATCCAGGCCGTGTTCTGGGTATGTCACTATCGGTAAATGCAGAAGGTGGGGCGGTTGGAGCTAAATCAGGAGCAGGTGATTTCCGAGTTGAAATTGACTGGATCAAAGCCTTGAGATTGCCATGAATGTTGAACATTGTTGCAATGTATGATGTTTTTGCTGTTCTTGGTTTTAGCTTGTAAAAACCAGGCCTGAGTTGATGCTTGATGGCCAAAAAGATTGTTGCATTGTCTTGCCGCAAAGTTGGTTATCACTTTGAGCCATGTTTTTACTATGTCACCAAATAAAAAAGGGACACAAAGCAAAAGATATTACACATCTGTTTTTTAGTTTACGCCTTTTTCGGTCAACTAGTTTATACTCTTTAAGTCTTAACTATATTATGGTCGTGAATGAATAAGAGAGAGTGGTAATACTAAATTGGTGGAACCAAGAATTTAATAGAATTGTACAACGCGTGTTTCCATCATAACCTTGCACAATAAATTGCAAATATGAATAAATATAAGGATGGATAATGGTAGTAAATGACTATTAGCTTTCATTTATTTATGTAAAATGCTAAACAGAAAAATGTAATTAAAGACTAGTCAATCTTTTGCACGTTTTGACTAATAATTCGATCTTGGACAATCAAATCACATGTTATCTTTAGTAGTATTATACATGCAATTTTGAAGAAAAAAACACGATAACAACTTTAATACGAGTCAGTAACATGATTTTTTTGATCATGTTATTGATTAATTTATGTTATATTCATTAATGCACAAATAACAAATCATGTTTCCGAAAACAAACACAATCTTTTGCCACTACCATAAATAATTTTATATTTTCACCAAAACCAACCATTTGAAAGTAGTTATTTCGTTTACCTATATAAATTATTAATTTGGAATTTTTCATAATTAAACATAAATATCTTTTATCAAAAAAATAATATAGAAAATGATTTACAAAGAATATTAACACCCACTTGGACCCTAACGGCCTTATACTCTTTCATTTCCACTTCTCTTTGATCTCTCTCGAGTAAAAAAGATTAAATAGAGACACACACGTGTAATCACCGGTTAGTCATATGGTGGGTCCCATCTTGTACAGCTGTTTTTATTATCGTCCAATCTGCAGCGTTGGATCTAACTCATTGATTTATATGTCCTTTCTTTTGTACATATAGTCGCTTGATGATGCGGTTTTTCAGTGGTTAGCGGGACCCAACCCGGTTTGGTTTGTAGGGTCCACGGAGAAAGAAAAAAAAGTTGCAAAAGTTTGGTTCGGGAAAATCTAAACCAAAATCTAATTTCCCATTCTGTTTATCTCGATTGATTTTGGATGGCTTTATAATAGGAATGTGAAAACGAGCTAGGTCGCTTAACTCAACTCAATTCATTGTGAACTATATAGTTTTTCATAGTTCAGTTTAGTTTATTTATTATATAAATTTATATTTATAAATTCGAATTTAGATCATCTAAATTATGAATTAAAATTCACAAACTAATATTAAATAAATATAATAATAAAATAACTAAAAATTAACTTTGATAAAAACCTCATTTTGGAACTCATATTTATTATTAAAAAATATTATTCTTCATATATATTTTGGTTGATATATTTAATATTTTTTTTTATTATATAAAATAGAATAAAGATTCGTGAGCTACCTTATAATTTATTAGAATTGGTTAGTATAATTTATCAACTTAATTAAGTTCAATCACTTAACTCATTTATTAAATGAGTTAAAAAAAATAACTCAAACTTATAAAAATTCAAACTGAGTTGAATATATTCATGAATTAATAGTTTATTTTGACATTTATATTTTATAAAGCGTGTAACCGGATAATAGATTTAAAAGGATAAAATTATCTTGCATATGAGAATTATAGGTAATCAATTAAGTTGATTTGATGATCAATCATTCGTCAGAGTTATATAAAATTCAATAATAATATATTAATTTTGGCATGAAGATTAAAAAGAGAGATTAATTATTGGCTGAAAGACACATGGGACAAAAGGCAAAAGGGAAAGAGAATGTGAGGAACATGTTGCATGTGCTCAAGCTTACGTCATACCGACAATCTAGAAGCATCTTCTTCATTGAGGATGGCTCTTTTGTATATATATAATTTCAGTTCGCTCCTTTTTTTAATATAATAATTTGCTGCTTCAAAGTACTTCAAGAAGCGGTTAAATGTAGGGTTTAGCTGTTTATGGCTTTTGTCACATTTGATTGAATGTCGTCGAAGTAGTATATTAATTGGAAAACATGTATGTAGGCCTGGTTATAGACACTAATTAATTTTGGGGATGAAAGATCTTTGATATTGCGAAGAATGATCTTTTTTCGTTTTTTTGTTAAAAGGCTCTCAGAAAATTGTATGGGCATATATATATTGTACAATATATATGTCCATTAATAAAATATCAGAAAATTATATGAGCATATATATTGTACGATTTTTTTTTAAGATTATAAAGTTTTGGGAAGAAACATATACAACTTCCAAACCATAAATTATGGTATATTTTTCAAGTGTCACTCGATTAGGTGATTTTTAAATTTTTATGAAATTATGTATTGTACAATTCGTTTGGTTTACGGTAAAAAGTTATATTATTAATATAATACATGGTTTATAAAAAAATATCAGAATTATAAACACTAAAAATAATATTTAAGATATTCTTATATGTTGATGAGACGAGGGAATTTTTTCTAATACACTAAAAAGAAAAAATGTCAAAGAAATTGATTAAATTTACGAAATTTTGGACTCATTTATCGTCTACAAGGATTTCCACACACACAAAAAAAAAAAAAATTTATATCCTCAATTTTCTCAGAAGAAAACAAAAAACAGATATCATGAGGTTGTGAAAAATTAAACAAAAAAATATACTATATGAGACTTTCGTTGTCTTTCTCAACGTATTCATAAGTCTGTTTCCCAAAGAAAAATTGTATTACCGTTAAAATTTGATCATTGGATGTTTGGTCCACATAGTATAGAGCCTTGACCACATCTCTCCCTCCTACCGAGTGGATATTATTACAAGATTGCCCCCCACACTAATAAACCACTTCCAATAATACCAAATATGAAATTTTCTTCACTGGAATGCGTTTAGAGAATTCCACTACAAATACTATCGAATCTGTAGCAATTTCGATATGTTACTTAATCTTGAATCATGTAAAATATAACTAATTGATGATAATTTGGAGGCAACACGGTCCAAACCAGGTTTTATTGTAGTTTGTTTCGATCCGGTTTACTTAAAGGGTAATTTGGTAAAATAACATTGAGGTGGTATCTTCTTCTTGACTTGTGCGTCTTCTTTCGTATTTTCTCCTTATACAGACTGTTACGCCAAGGAAACAAAAAAAAGGTGAAAGGTGTCCGAAGGAAGCTCTCTCTCTATCTCTCTACATGTTCTGTAACTACAGTATATAAAGAAAAGAGAGTGTGGGTTTCAGGGGGAGGAGAGAGAGAGAGAGAGAGAGAGAGCTCTTCTTCAATTTGCGAGCTTGAAAAAACAAAAAAGATTGCATTTTTTTTTAGCAGAAACCATTGTAGTAACAACAAGTATTCAGACACTGTTACGGTTTCTCTCAATACCCATATCTGATAAAAAGAAAACTCGAAGTTTACTAAAGTTTGGAGAGTGATTTGGAAGAAAATCGAATTCTGTTCAATGCTGGATCGGTTATGTCGTAAGTTCGTAGAATTTTGATTCTGTTTTCTTTTTTTTGGTTTGCTCAATTTTCTTGCTTTTGATTAATCTGTCTTTGGATTCTGCAATTTAGCATAATTGCCTGATTTTTTAGAATTTGAATTTTGGGTTTTTCTCGGATGTGTCAAGTTGAGATTCTTTTGGGAATTTTCTTTTCGGTTTTAGTGTTGGGGTCAGATCTGGGAAGCATCGGTTTCAATTTATTGCGATTTATGTTTTTGTATCTACGTAGCTGCGTTTTATCTATTATTGTTATTGTTGAATTGATTTCTGTTTCGTTATTTTGGGTAAATCTTTTATTGCTACATTTGATTACTTTACTTGTCTCATCAAATTGCCCCATTTTGTTGATTTTTACTCTGTTTCCTCAGGTTTCTTGGCATAAAATTGAGATTCTTACATTAGATTCATAGCAATCTCAGTGATAATATCTGTTGAATGATTCACATTTTGGTCTAAGAAAGAGGCTCTCACTTGTGTGAAAAATGAAGGCTGATACTGTTCTTGACTATGCTGTATTCGAGCTTTCGCCAAAACATTCTCGGTGAGTAAATCTTATTCTCTTAGTGAAATGTTCTGTACCAATGACCATGCCTTGTAGTTTTTGGTCTCAGTTTCATTATCTGTGTTACAGATGCGAATTGTTTGTATCGAGTAATGGAGAAACAGAGAAACTGGCTTCAGGGTTGATAGAACCGTTCGTAAATCATTTGAGAGTTCTTGAATCGCAGCAAGCTTCACAGAGAGCACAATCCTCTATTAGACTGGAAGTAGAAAAAAGCGAATCTTGGTTCACAAGAAGAACACTTGAGAGGTCTCAAAGAACATTTTGCTTTTTCCCTTTTTCGCAAAAAATTGCGTTAACTTAACAATCTTTGATCTTTTTTATTGTTCCTTTCCAGATTTGTTCATTTTGTTAATAGTCCTGAAGTTTTGGAAAGAGTCAATACATTTGATTCGGAAATGTCACAGTTGGAAGCAGCTCGGACATTATATTCTCGAGGTATGTTTAATTTCTCATTAGTTTGTTCGATCAAGTTTAAAGCTTACAAGTTACAACCAAACTTGATCATGATTTTTTCCCCTTTTTTGTCTTAGACGATGGAGGCGTAACAGATGCAACAAAGTAAGTAAAGTTCTCTGCCTTTATATTGGCTCAAATTGCATGTTAAAGAGTGTTTTTGTTGATTGCTTTTCTTTGATATATCTATACAGGAAGGAGCTTATAAGAGCTATAGATTTAAGACTTGAGGCAATTAAAAAGGACTTAACCACAGCGATTGCTAACGGATCAGCTGATGGTTTTGACCCTCAAACTGTTTCTGATCTCCATCATTTTGCTGATAGATTCGGCGCACATCATTTGGAGTAAGCACTTCTTTTTCTTGCTGTTTTACTTTCTTGCAATTATGTTTTGAATTTGATCCGAATATAATTCTTTTATCAGCGAAGCATGCGACAAATATATTTCACTATGTCAAAGAAGACCGGACCTGATAACCAAGAACCTGAATACCAATACACAAACATCAGTCAATGCAACAGACATCAGTCAACATCAAAGTACTAAGAGCAACAAGAATGATGAAGAGGAGAAAAAAGATGAGAGTTTGGGTGAGTCTTCTACGGTTAAGACCAGTAATCATACAAGGAGACTTAGCGTACAAGACAGGATTAACCTCTTCGAGAGCAAACAGAAGGAAAACTCAAACTCTGCGGGAAACAAACCGGTAATTGCTGCTAAATCCACGGAATTGAAGAGACTTTCCTCTGATGTCTCATCAGCTGCTCCTGTATTCTCTGAGAAATCTGTCTTAAGAAGATGGAGTAATGTTAGTGACATGAGCTTTGATATGACATTGGATAATAAAAAGTTTGACAGTAGTAGCACCGAAGAAGGTCTCTCGAGTACACCATCATCTGTTAATCCTGATGCAACAGTGCCAAAGGAGTCTGAAGAAAACATTAAAAAGAGCGATGGTTATGATGTGTGTTCTACTAAATGTTATGATTCTCAAAGCCAGACTGATAGGCCGGGGAACGTCATGCCTGATGGTAATTTCAGGCAGAGAGAAGAGGAGAGCTTTGCATCTAAATCCCACAATGTGGCACAATCATCAGGCATGTTTCCTTATCGACATTCGCGTTCCCGGTCAGCCCACATAGCAGGTGGTATTGATATCAAAACTGATGAACTTCAATCAAAAGGCAGGAAGAAAGAAGTGTTTCCATCACACAAGCAACCAGCCTTAACAACCTCTCCAAAACCAGCTTCTGCAGGTTAGTTTTAGCAGAAATTTACAAGATCTTGAACATCATTTAAAAGTCAAGCTTTTGAATACAAAAACTGATAGCTTTTTAATTGTACATCTTGATGATTCTGCAGGGTCTGAAAAGAGACAAAAATCATTTGGTGTAGATGATGATCTTGAGGTTAGTCTTGTGAATCAAGATTCAGCTGGGAAAATTATCGATAATAGAGTTCGTGAGACGTCCGTGGATCAAATACAGAGGACTAGGCTGTCTAGAGAAAACAAAGGTGTTAACGACGAGTTGAAAATGAAGGCAAATGATCTAGAGAAGATTTTCGCAGAGCATAAACTCCGGATTCTTCCAGGAGATCAATCAGCTGGTGATCAAAAAGACAATGGGAATGTTGTAATGCGGAGGAATTTATCTGATTTAAGCTTTTCAGATGATTCTAAAGGAAAGTTATATGAGAAGTATATGAAGAAAAGGGATGCAAAACTGAGAGAAGAATGGAGTTCGAAAGAAACTAAGTTGAAGTCAATGCAAGAAGCTCTCGAGCGAAGTAGAACCGAGATGAAGGCTAAGTTTTCTGCTGCATCCGAGAAGAGGCAAGATTCAATATCAAGTACCCGCCAACGTGCAGAGAAATTTAGATCTTTTAATTCTCGGTCAAGTACGAAAAAGTTTCAGGTATCAAAAGCATTTAGTTCCCATGATGATGATAACAAACTTTTGTCTTATCATTTGCAATTTGCAATTTTGATTTAGTAATTCTTGTTAATCTTGACAGCATCCTATAAGCTTATTACAGAGCGAAGAAGAAGACGAAAAAGATAAGCCAGTGAGTGGACAATCCATTGGAAAGAGTGCTTCTAGGAGCTCCCAAGTTAGAAAGGCTCCATCGCCAAACCGGAGCTCCCGAGTCTCGAAACCATCAGGTAAAGTTTCAAACACTAACATTACTTCCGGGAGAGGTCGAAGAACAACAGAGATAAATCCGGTTGCACAATCTTCTGTTCCCAATTTCTCTGATCTTAAGAAGGAAAACACAAAACCATCTTCTTTAGCTGTCAGAAATACTCCTATGATGCGAACACAGGTGAGAAGTAGTAATAAGAAGACTACAACAAAGGAAGATATACCTTCTCCTGTTAAGCCCCGAAGACCAAGATCATTAAGGAAAAGCTTCTCTGCTAACACAGAATTCACAGAATTGACAACTCTCTACTCTGATGATATGATGAACAAAGAGAGGAATCAGAAGCAGAACAATGACAGTGATGATGTATCAGAGAACGTGAAAAATGAAGACTTTCATAAAATCGACTCTGAGGCAGAAGAAGCAGAAACAGAAGTTGTGGAGAATCCTGTCAAAGAAGAAGAAGAAGAAGCTAGAGAAATGGAAACTCTAGTAGTTGAAGATATTGGTGATGAAAAGCCTTCACTTAGTGACAAAATTGAGAACTCATCAGATGATGAAAATTTCACTTCTTTGAGATCAGTTTCTCAGGTAGACTTACCGGCGAATACTACTCTACCTTTTTCAACATTGCAGCATAATGTTGCCTCGTTAATGGATTCACCTAGTGAGAGCCCTCTCTCGTGGAACTCAAACTTGCAACACGCATTCTCTTATCCGCACGAGCATTCTGATGCTGATGCTTCAATGGATTATTCCCCCATGGGAAGTCCTGCTTCTTGGAGTTCAAGAATGAGAAAGAAATGGGGAACAACAGCTCAGAGTCCTGTTATTGTTTCTAATTCTTCTCCACTCCATTCTCGGAAGGATTTAGCGAGAGGGATCAAACGTCTGCTGAAGTTTGGGAAGAAGACTCGCGCTGCGGATAGTCTAATGGATTGGGTTTCTGTAACGACATCTGAAGGTGACGATGATTTCGCTTATCGATCATCGGATGAATTAAGGAAATCAAGAATGGCATCTTCTCAAAGTCAGCTTTCTGAAGATGAACAAGGTAAGATCTTTTTTTGATACATACTTTTGTCTTAAATGGTGCCATATAAGTCCTCTGATCATAGCTTTTGTGTTTTGTGTTTCAAAGCTTCAAACAATACGATTCGTGGGGATCATCATCAAGCAAGCTTTAAAGTTAAAGATGGTGAGTTTAAGAGATCATTCTTCTCACTTTCTTCATTCCGTAGTAAAGGAAACGACTCCAAGCCAAGATAAAACAAAAATTGAAGATGAACAAAACTAAACTAAACTCTATGTATCCTTTACAGAAACACAAGCACAAAGTTTGTAGTGTTGAAGGAGAATTACTTTATTCGATTTAACTACATTATTGTTGATTTTTTAAATGACATAAACATAATTTGGATAGTTAAGAACTTCAAATTAAATATACATATCAGAGTTTTGCTTTCTACGTTATACAACAAAGGAATATTAATTGTTTTTGGAGTGAGCATTGTTCTGCATTGGTGGCATATGCTTCTGTTCCTAAAATTCTACGTTTAACTAAATGTAAAAGAAACATTCAATAACCAATGAAAAATATTGTTTGTGCTGTAAGGAACATTAAGTATTACTCAATCTCTGTCTTTCTTAACAACTCAAAATTGCGAGATTCTTGAGTTGGAGAAGATTACTTGAGTTCCAGGTTAGGTCAGATTCAAGGAAGAAATTTAGGTGTCTGTAACATTTTGTATGCACACAAATAAATGGTGGTCTATAGGTCCTTTCATACAACATATATAGAACTAGAATAATTATTTATTATTTGTATTTCATTGGACTATGTAATTTATATCAGTGAATGTGTTAGTCGTTAATTACATTAGGAAATTGATATCAACAATTCCAATTAATGGCAGAAATTCGATTCTAAGTACGATCTTAATAATCAACTTCACTGCTCAGTTGATGCCTAATTAGCTGTTGCATTCATGTTTTCAGTGACCATATAAGATTGTCGTCCATATTTTATTTGCTATTTTTTTGTTTCTTTGTTTATTCCAAATAATGTACGTCTTGTTAACCTCTAATATAAAATGTGATCTATATTTTGGGAAATTTACATACTTTTAAAAAATTGTTTATAATACCAAGTATATTCTCAGTTTATAAATTGAATTTATTAATTCAATGAAAATTTGCATTATATAGAATTTGGTTGGTATGAGTAAATTAGGAATTGAAACATTAATTTTACAATACGGCCTTGAACATTAAAAGCATTCATCTTTGTAAAACATTTTTTTTTTGAAAACATATATCTTCATGAAACAAACGAATGGAGTATATTTTTTCGTTTGCATCCATGTTTTTCAACAAAAAAATATCTCTCATTTCTTATTTATTGTTTTTTATTTTATTTTACAATTGATGTATTTCTTGTTCACCTATTAACTAGATAAGGTTTCGTATAAACTATAGTTGAAAATGTATAAAAACTAAAAATATAATAAGCAAATATGAATTTAAACATTAAACATTAAAAACATATATTTTTGTAAAAACAAAAACAAAAAAATCTAAAAACATAAAACAGAGAAAGTATATTTTTTCGTTTGCATCCATGTTTCAAAAAAAAAAAATCTCTCATGACTTATTTATTGTTTTTTATTTTATTTTACAATTGATGTATTTCTTGTTAACTTATTAATTAGATAATGTTTTGTATAAACTATAGTTGAAAATGTGTAACAAAACTAAAACTATAATACTCAAAAAATTCATGTGAGTGGTCAACAATAGTTTTCAATGATCAAAACAATTTTATGCAAATAAAACAAATTTGAGCAAATATGATAAAATGATTTATGTTAAAAATGTGTCATCAAATTTAATTTTTAAAGCGTTTTGTCTTTTATTCATATCTAAAAAAAAATCTCTAAGAGCGAGAGTAGAAACATGATAATTTTTTTTGTCTGGTTTGATCAAGAGTGGAAAATATCAAAAGAATTTTTTTTTGTCTCAGTTTAGATAATGTTTTAATCAAAGATGACAATAATTAAATACATAGCTTGTGATCTCATCTTCAATAAAACGAGATCATTATGAATTCTACAACCTACACCAAACCAAAGTCAAATGCTCATCTTCGTGCAAATGACCCGAAACATATAGAAAGGTCCCAAATGCACCAATGTACTTTTGCTACATACACCGATTAGTTTACCATGATTGGTTCTAACTTTATTTATTGTCAATTTGAATGAATATATAGTAGCGTGTGTATAAATGATCATAATATCAAATATGGCCTTGCTCGTTAAATAAAGTATATAGCAGCTATATTAATATACACTACTTGATGCTTCGATTTGAAGATCCATCCGATGACGAATACCAAGATTCTCACTCTGCCGTAGCTGATGTGTCTACCCGCCACGACTACCAGCGACATCACAGCCCATTTCCAAATGGGGAAGCTCCATAGGGCCTTGCCCCCTAGGCTGGGGATACGTAGCACACAAGTCATCACGACAGTTGCCACCATGAGCAAGATCACCTCCAATGTGATCAACATGATCCACCAGACGGATCTTGGCTTTCGCGGTTCTAAATCCTCCGATAGCTTTGCTAGATATGGAGGCATGTTCCTCGAGGTTAGAAACACACGCCTAGCCTCCACAACTTGAACAACTTCAATCTCAAAATCATGTGAAATGTGAAAGTAGATTGTTAATATAAAAATTTAAAACAAAATTTTAGTATGTCAAAACAACCTCCATTAGCTACTATTCATTGTGGTCGGTATACATTTTTAGTTAAATATTTGGTTTATTCGGTTTGGTTACACAAACGGTTTTGGTTTTTCGGATTTTAAAATAAAGGATAGAACCAAATATATGATTCACTTATCATTGAATAGATTAGCACTTGTTTAGTATCTTTAAAATAAAATAGACATTGTGTAAAAATCAAATAAACCATATGGAAAGCTGAGCACATACCATTTGTACGTTGGTTGGCTCCATTTTCTGTAAATCACTTGCTTTGTTCTCTCTGTTTTTTCTTCTTGATAAATACGTGAGGGGAAGTTTAGTTTTTCTTTGTCGACTTCGAATGATCAGGATCGGTGGTTTTAGTGAGGGATTATATAGAAATGCAAGGATAGTTATGTTTATGTTTTTTTTTAACAAAAACAAAAAAACGAGAACATATAGATTCTACAAAAAATCATTAAGGATTCTACAACCTACACCATGTAGAGTATACATAGAAATATGATTGTGTAAATATCTTTTACCTAATTCCCTACATGTAATCTCCTATATATACCGTGTAATCTCATTCTAATAACATCATAATTTTATATCTTCTTTGTGAGCATCTCATAATTTTACCTAATTCTTCATGTATTTTCCTATCTTCTTTGTGAGCATCTCATAATTTTCATCCTCATCTTCACTTTTGTGTTTGTTTTCGGTTGAAACAAAAGCAATGCTTCTTGCTCTTGCGGCGAAGCCCCCGTTTTGATCTTGCATCTTCATCTCCATTTCATAAGTTTGGAGAGATCCAATAAGCTCCTCAAGTTTCATCGTCATTACGTCATTGGATTCCATCATTCCAGTTTTCTTGGAAGCAAACTTGTCAGGGAGAGATGTCAAGACCTTCATGACCATGTCAAAATCCGAATATATTTTTCCAAGAGCATACGATTCATTGCACATCTCTTAGTTATTTGTAGAATTCCGCAATCGAGCTGTTAGGCTGCATTAGCAAACTATCAAATCTAGCTTTAAGCATAATAAGTTTAGTTTGTTTAACCTTAGATGTCCCTTCATATGTGGTTTTCAACGAATCTCATACTTCCTTTGCTGTCTTGTACGAAGAGATCGTCCAGAATTGACTGACATCGATTGCGTTGTATATTGCGTTTAATGCCTTGGCGTTACTCAAGGATTTCTTTACTTCTTCCTCAGTCCAGAGGGATCTCACTTTTGGTGCAATGTTTTCTTGAGCATCGTTCATAAGAGGCTCTTTGTAGCCAGTCAACACCGAGTTCCAAGCATCTCCATCAATGGAACTTATGAAAGACTGCATTCTGATTTTTCAGTAACCATAATTCAAGCCGTCTAAGAAAGGAGAACGTGTCACAGAGCTACCTTTTCTTGGAGGCTCCATCTAGTCTCAAATTCGAATCTCACTGTAAAAGCTTAACAACTTAATTAGTGAACTGCTCTGATACCATGTAAAATTTCTATTGAACTAGATTCTATTAGTCAAAGTGCGGAAAAGATAATATAATAAAAGATAAAGAGATGACACACGATTTAACGAGGTATCGGTCGGTTCTTTCAAACCGATCACTAATCCTCGGCTGCAAAACATTTGATTAGATTTCTTTAGAAGAAAGAATACAAACTAGAATTTTACTTCTACACAAGTCTGAATTCTACAAGATCATGATCTAAGGAATACTCTCCCTTAATCACGTTCGTCTTCTCTTGCGAAAGTCTTCGATCCGTGCTCCTCACACCGGCGACGATCTCTTCCCAAGAAAACCTCTCTCAACGCAGCAACCACACAAACAATCTTAACACAACCTCTCCGTATTAAGTTCTGTTTTTAACAAGACAATTCTTCACTTTTAGCTTTGTGTGTCGTGTCACTTTTTGCCTTTGAACATCCCCTTTTATACACACCAAAGACACTAACGGCTCCTCTAAAATCAAGGAAAAAAACAATCAATTAATCCATAAATCACAAAGACTAAACCCATTGAGCAAGGAAAAGTTATATTCTTTCCAAAATAATATACAACAATATTTAGCTCATAATGTCAAACTAGAATAATCCAGCACATTCCTTAAACACATTAATTTAATATTCAACAAAAAACACAAATAAAAAAGAAGATAGAAAATAAAGCATGAGAGATTTCGTATCTTCACACTGAAAAACATGGATGCAATGGTAAAAAAATCAATGGAGTAGTGAAACTGATTAGTAAGATCGTTCTTGAAATAACATTCTTGTCATTAATTAGTTGGACTAGTTGATAGTAATCTTCTAATGGAAGATATTTGATTCGTGGAGACTAATGGGGATTTTATGTGGTCATGTGAATGTCGTGGGTTATGCATGGGGTAAAAGTGGTTTAATGGTGTTGTTAGCGAAAACGTTTACTTGTATTTTAACTTTTTCCCAACAATAGTAGTAGTATTATGAGATTTTTTAGAGTTCTTAACCTTAATTTTGGGGCATCTACCGTAGAAATTACATATGGTCTTGCCGGAGAAATTACCCTGTCCAGCCCCGTTGTCATCATGCTGTTCGACCCAGGCTCGGTCCATATTCAGCTCAGGTAACTTCGATTGGGCTACTCTGGCCCATATATTGATTGATCGGCCCAAAACATATTACTCCAGATATCATTTTGTTGACTGTCATGTTTTTTCTTCTTTTTAAGTCATGTAGTTGTGTTAGTCATAGATAGTTATACACATTCGAGTATTCGGTTTGGTTCGGTTTGATTTTTTTTTGTTTCGATAGTTTGAGTAAAGGAATTTAGGATTTACATAGGAACCGAATAAAATTTTATTCTGATCGATTCGGTTCAGATAGTAAAACTAAGAACCGGCCAAGAACCAAAAATATTTGTGTTTGATTTGGATTGGGTAATTTTACCCGAACTTTCCGGAGTTTACCCGAACTATCCGAAATTCTCGGAAAAAATAAAAATAAAAATTGGTTTAATTTTAATGAAATTTGGTTCAATTTTGTAAAAATAATTATTTATTTTTGACAAATATAACTAAAACATTCGGATATTTGGTTATTTCAAGTATTTCGGTTATTTCAATTCTAAACATAACTAATATCTTTGGGTTCATAATTGTAATTTTGTGTATTTCGGTTATTTCAAATATAAATATAACTAATATTTTTGGGGATATAATTGTATTTCGGGTAGTTCGAATATCTATTTGGATTTTGGTTAGGCTCGGTTTAGGTATCTTATATGTTTTTTAAAAGAAACCATTCAGATATTTATGATTATCCAATTCGGTTTGGTTCTTTTTAATTCGATTCGGTTTGGTTCGGTTCCTTCGATTCCGAATAATTTGTGCAGGATAATTAGTTAGTTTACCTCTGCATGATTAGAATGTTCTAAAAAAGAATCAAGCCTCTGCAGGGAAAACAAGAATTATATAGAAATCTGCCCAACAGAATTTTTAATCCAACAGAACGTTTCGAATGCTAAAACTGATATCTTGTGATTATATAACATATAGTTTGGTCATTAAACTCATTACGTAGTTGAGATTGAAGGTACATATTAGAGTTTTTGCTTCCTACGTTTCAATAATAATATAAAAAAAAGATGTTAAAGAAGTCTACAATCATCCTTAATTCCTCATATCCTAATCTCCAATGACTTCAAGACAGAAGCTGTAGTTAAGCAATCGCCATACCTATAAAAGAGACAACAATTAAGGAACTCACAATTAAGGAACTCATGTCATACTTGAAAACGCAAGAACCTAGAGATTGTATAAACTTAAACGAACTTAGAACAAGGATTCTTCAAAACACTTTTATTAGAAGATTTTTTAGGTAACTTACAAGTTCAACCTAATCGGATTTATGCAACTTCAAGCATACAACTTGAATTGTAACCGAAATCAACTAATATCTCACACGTCTCCAAAATCAACATGATCTCAACGCATTAGAATCCTTAAGCACTTTGTTTTTGCTATTATATACTTGAAAGCCAAAAACCTTTGCTTAAGAATCTCTCTCCCTTAATCGCTACCAAACTGAGAGCTTGGTGACTTCTATTTATAGACATAGAGTCATCGACCTTTTTTACAAATTTCCTATTCTTTTTTTGGAAAATATACTTTACATAGATATTTCCTTTTTTTCTTTGTAGTTTGTTTTTCTGAATTTCCTTTTTTCCATTGAAATTTGCTTTTCTTCACAGCTTTAATCTTAATTAACTCTTCTCTTTTTTGTCCAGCTCATTATCGGATGATTGACGACAACAATGCTCCAATGTCACCAATCGTCCAGCTCTGCTTCCTGTAGCACTTTGTGTGACACTTCTGACTGGTACAGAACTTGAAACAAACTGCTATATCTTCAATACTATCTCCAAAAGTTAAGAGCACAAAATATATTAGCAAGTAATGGAAACAACTTACCTTACAATCACCTCTGAATCAGCTCTATCTTCTCTAACCGATAACTACCTTCAATGTGTCCAATGCACTTGCGTAATAGACTACAATTGCCGATTTGACATTCTTGTTTATCGAGTCCTACGAAAATTGTTGAGAAGAAGTTTATTTTCTTCACCACCAACTGGATTCCAACATCAAAAAACAAAATCACACGTCAGAATAATGTATGTGGTTTAGAGCAATCGTATAAAACGGTTTTGGAAGTTATTTACTTACTTCAACGCCATTGATTCGACATCTTTCGCCAACATCGAGTGGATGAGAGAAGAACAAAAAGTGGATCGAGTCGCGGACCAAACTCGATTCCCGAGCTATGATTATAACAAGACAAGCCCAGCTAAGCAAGTCAAGATATCCACATCCGACTAGCACTACAGGAACCAATGCTATTGCTAGCACAATACCAAAAACCACACGCACAATGCTGCTCATACTGTTGATTATCGAATCTGTAACATCCTGGCCCAGCAGGATTTTTGGGGTCCAGGCCCAGTGAAGAATTCAGAGGCCCATCAGGTTTTGAAGCCCAGCAGCCCTACACCAACCTCCACCCTTCCCATCCCTATAAATAGAGGGCTTGGGGTGTTGTCCAAAATCAGAGGGAAGAGAGAGAAGAGAGAGAGAGAGAGAGAGAGAGAGAGAGAGAGAGAGAGAGAGAGAGAGAGAGAGAGAGAGAGAGAGAGAGAGAGAGAGAGAGAGAGGGAGTCGCCGGAGCCGCCGCCGGAGCCGCCGGAGTCATCGCCGGAGCCGTTGACCAAGCCGCCAAGCCGTTGACCAAGCCGTCAAGCCGTTGACCGGAGTCGTTGACCATCGTTGACCGAGCCGTTGACCGAGCCACCATAGCTGTTGACCAATCCTTGACTGTTGACCGTTGACTTTGACCGACAGTTGGCTTTCACCGAAAAACAACCACCACCACCGGAAAGTCACAGGAGTCACCAGGAAGTTGTTATATCACGTCATCTTCTTGAATCTATCGCCGTTAGTCGTCTCAGCCTCCGTAATCTGCACCGTATGACGTATAGTAACTAAGGTGAGGACTGGTCGTGATCTACTTCCTCCTATATTTAAATCTATTTCATACTGAGTAGTCTTCGGTTAATACGCGTATACCTACGCGGTATCTATATGAATACACGTATTTGATTGTTGATTGAATATGGATAAATATGCGCAATTATAATTACTTATATATTATAAACTCGTTGTAGAATAGTTGATGTTTGACGAACCTAGAAATATAGAATTGTTAAATGGAAAACGTTGAATGATTTATGAATAGTGTTTGTGGGTGCTTGCATTGTGTGGGGAAATTATTGTGCGGGTTGGGTTAAGCTGTAGGCTTGAGGCGGTTGGCCTTTGTGTTTGTGTTGGATATGGAAGGCGTGTGGCGCACGATAGTTCAATGTGTGTGCTGGGAATATGGAAGGCGTGTGGCGCACCATAGTTCCCTCGTCGGTGGCTTGACGAGCCTGTAAGCGTCATGAGGACGGACAGCGTGTGTGCCGCTATATGCCACGGGGTGTGCGCCGGTGAGGGCGTGGATGCACCAGTTAAGTATAGGAAGTCATTTCTTGATATGTGAGTGTCTTCGGACGTGTTTGTTGCGTGTATTAGCTTTGGACTTTCGTCTGTTGTGGGTTTGAATATCTGAGAAGGTATATTGTGGGTCCCTAGGGCCTACACTCACTGAGTAATTCCCAATTACTCACCCCTCTATTTTTCAGGTGAGCCCGAGGACATGCAGGAGTAGTCATTGGCTTGGTGGTGGTTTTGGGAAAACGTTGGTTTTATTTTATTAAAAGACGTTGTTTTAAAAGTTTACGTTAACAGTTTTAGTTTATATTTTGTAAAATAATTTGTAAACGATCCTTGAGATTTAAGTGGCATTGAACTACCAAGTATTTTCTTGTATTTTTAAAGTTAATGCCCTTGGATATGCCGTCTCCGTTTTATTCGGAGGGGCGGGTGTCACAGAATCCGTGTCTTTCATTGACAAGACAAGAGACCTCTCTAGTCTGAAAGCATACACCTACAATAAACAGATGACCAGAACTAATAGTTGTTAAAAAAGTTTAACATATCATCAAAACTTGATAGAAAAAGTAAGTTTTTACCATCCAGTGTGGCAGAGATGGGCACCTGATTTGGGTTGTCGTGCCCTCTGATGTTCCTTCAAAGAAGCTCAAAGTCGCTACAGCATCATTTTCCGGAAGAAATCGAGCCAAGCCCTCCAATTCAATGAACCTGAAACAACAAAGTTGAATCAAGAGCTTTAACCTGCATAATGTGTTGAGAAAGAAAAAGGAACACACATATCAGTGGGATCACTTACTCTGATCCTGGCTTGGCGACGTTCTGGAAGAACTTATTTGCTTCAATTCTTGCCTCAGATTCAGTCCGGATCTTCAAACTTAAGCCATTTTTAATCCTTTTCTTCATATCCCAAGCCGAGGCTTTCTTCGGGTTAGCCAAATCCTTGATTTGGATACAAGGACGACCTGAAAGGACTTGAGTGATATACCAGTACAAGTGAAACTCCTCGATCTTCTTGTGGTATCTAGTCATGTGGAAGTTTGATATGATCCGCATGAGAATGAAGGGACATATGAGCCACATAATGATGAAGACAACAACACTGATTGTTGTTTGATCCAAAAGCGAGATCACCATTGCTCAAAAACCTAGAAATAGATAGGTAAAACAGTTGCAAGTCAGAACATAGAACCAAACAATACACTGTCCCAATAAAGTCTGATGAATTCAATCATAAAATGGTCTCTTGAACATGGGACTGATTAGAAATGCTAAGTTCATGTCATTTATTGATTTAACAATCAGACTGATAGTCATGGCTAATGCTAAATCAAGACACAGTCACACAGATAGCTAGAGTTATACACCAAGACTGTTAGTTAAGGCTAATGCTAAATCCAGACACAGAGAGCTAGAGTTATACACCAAGAAGAAGCTATAACACATGCACAGTCACGGTTCCAAATTTCAGGGTTTTCTCTCTTCGCCAATTTCAAGCATGAACAGTGTTCTTACAAGTGTCGAAAAGAGGGCAAATCTGTGAAATGTGTTGTCTTTTACTTTTCTTTCTGATTCCTTTCTTCCAGATTTCAGGGTTTTCTCTCTTCGCCAATTTCAGAGAGCTGCTTGAGGGAGTGATCGAGTGAAGGTGGAGTTAATTCTTGGTGGTTGGCAATGGCATATTTTTCTTAAAAGACTTTATGTTTTTTTAAAACAAGTTTTGTCTTAGGTTGTTTTCTCGGCCAATAACAATCGTCTAATAAATGCTTCTTTTTTTTTTCTCAATTTATGCATATCCTAATAAGTTTTTTTTTTTCAAAAAATAAAGTTTTTGCTTTATATATGTAAAATTGTGTTAAAAGAAAAACTAAGCTGAAGAGAAAACAAATTTGAAGGAAATATTAATGTATAATTATTCACCTTTTTATCAATAACCATAACTTTAAGACTTCAGCATTTACGTCAGATGAGTATAATTTTATATTTTTTGTAGTTTTAATATGGTTACTGATAGATATAAACAACACTAAGAGAAGACGAAAACATCATTATAGATTATATATTAAATCAGGCAAAAGTCGAGTGTTCAGCTTTAAAGTGACCTTAAACATATAGAAAGACTCCAATTGCACCAACATATACTTACTAAAGACGCCGATCACGATAGGTTCTACTCTAATCGGGATATAAGAACACATTTACAACACAAGAAATGACATTAAGTTAAATCAAAGTAAAGAAATAAAAAGAAGTTGAAGATGTGCAAAAAGACAAATCGTAGTTTTAACCAAAAAAGAAAAAAAAAACCCTCACAAACCCACAGCTACATGATAACATTATAACAAGTAACATAAGTTAGAAGAAAAGAAAAAAAAAAGATAATAAAGACATTACATAAAGATAGAAGGGAAAAAAAAAAAAACTCTTCACTCAAATCACGGCTTCAAGGAAGAACTCACTGGTAATACATGAGCTGCTGTGCGTTCTGGAAACCACCGTCATAGATCGCCTGGCTTGAACCAGTGGCTCCCATTGCAGCTTGCTTGAGAGCGTGTTGTCCCTGCGGGTGATGCATCAGCGGATTCATTCCCGCCATTTTGCTCATCGTTAGTTGCCTCTCGTAAGCCAAGAGATCACTGGCTGAGAATCCCGGGATTGGTGCGGGAGCTGGTGGAGGAAGCGGGTTTGATGCTGTTCCTGGTGGAGTTGGCTTGCTTCCCCAAGAACACTGTGGGAACAACATACGCGAGATTTTTTTTTAGCATTGCCAAACCTAAAGAATGGTGAGTCCCGACAAAATACAGTTAATTTAGTTAGTTTACCTTCATTTGCCTGCCACCGAGGTAGGAATGTGTATTTCCCATCTGGATAGCGAGGGCGGCCTCTACATGAGTAGAGTATCTCACAAATCCAAAACCTTTGTCTCTTTGAACACGGACCTCCTCAATAACTCCAGCGCCAAGGGAATGGAAGTGGCGGTGAAGATCAACCTGGGAAACCTGGAAAATCGAACAAATATATATATAGTTTGGTATAAAATGTATAGATGACGGTTCTGTTAAGCCAACAGAATCCCTATAACCACAATGTCTTTTTCTTTACCTCTGGAGCAAGATTCCCAACGTAAACAGTTGTGTACTGAGCATTAATCTCAGGAGCATCGCCGCTACTTGTATCTTTACCGTCCTCTGCAAGAACAAACAAGCCAATGTATCAGAATCAAAAGGTAAATCATTTGAGGCTTTTCTCTGTTTCCACTTAATTCTCTATTTTATTAATAAAATTTTAAACAAGAGTAGAGTTTCGTCTTAAAACATACCCGAGACACCACTGGTTAGTTCCACAACACTTTTGGAATCAGAGCTCTGCTTGTCCTCACCAGAAGTGGCTCCCTTTGTTGCCCAGTTGCAGCGAATCTGCCTGGAACCAAGCCATTTCCCTGAAAAGCAAAAAAAGAATCCACATGCATATAGTCTTATCAGGTGCGACAAACTTCATCATAGACTCAACTACATGCGTTTAAATGTGATAAACAGAAACATACACCACCTCATATTCGAACTATGATATTTTCACTCTAAAGTTGTAAGAAGGAAAGCTTCCAAGTTCTATCATCATCTATCATGATAACAGAATTTGGAGATCACCAAACAAAAAGATTTTCCAAACTCACCGCCTATCTCATCTATTGCAGTCTGGGCATCCTGCACAAGGAAATAAGATTGGCAGTAATCAATAAATGGATAAGGTAAAACCAGTTCATACATTAGAGGACTGAAAGAAGAAACACTGGTACCTGCTGGTTACGGAACGCAACAAATCCAAATCCTCTTGAACGCCCAGTTTTCTGATCCCACATAACCCTTGCATCCCTACATACAACAGCAAAGTCAGAATGCAAATCTTAAACTTCCATTTCCAATACAAGAATGCTCAGATGGCATCAGCAGTGTGCAACTGAGAAAACTTACGAGCAACTCGGGTAGACAGAAAAGCAATTAAACAGCATTGCATCAGTAACCTCCGGGCTCAAATCCCCGACAAATATATTGAAGTGACCTGCACATGAAGGATTGCAGCAGTGTGTCATGTTACCAATAGAATAACCTAAAGCCTTGCTTTAAAAAGAATGTCTAGCATAAGAGTGTGAACCAACCTGATGTATCCTCCCTCTGGCCACTAGCGTAAGCCCAGTTAACCTTAATAGGTTGCCCAAACCTGCACATTACATTATCCAATGTAATCTTAGTCCAAACCTTGGAAAACCGAGTCTCTAGTTAATCTAAATTTATCAGAGGCTAAGTAACTTACAAATGCCTTCCATTGAGAGAAAGGATTGCCAGACCAGCCGATCGTCGATCAAAGTAGTGGACAAAACCATAAGAAGACTGCTCATTTTCAAAATCAAAACATCAGAAAAATGTGCCAATCATTGGCCAACACGCAAGGAAAAAAAAAATCTTCATAAAAGATATAACATCCTTAGACTATAACTAGAAATATCATAACATCGCTGCTTAAACACTAACCTTTTCCTTCCTAATAAGTTTGCAGCTTTCTACGGGACCAGTGCTAGCAAGAACCTCTTGAAGCAGAGGTTCCGTCACCTGAGTATGAATGTTTCCCACGTACCTGCAATTTGAGACAAACTAAAAATCTGAACCAAGAACAGAACAAAGAAACAAAAACAAAACAGCATGTCTAAATTTGAAAGAAAATCACGAATGAGGAGATAATGACAAAGAATCACCTTTTCCAGACAGTTAGAAGGAAGAATTTAAAGAAAAGTTATCTAATCCCAAGACTTTTGACAAACTTACTCAACTGCACAGATATTAACAATATATATATGTGTGTGCATATACAACTACAATGCAGTATTGTTTTGTTTGCCCTGACTAATTTTGAGACTCACAAACTGAAACGCTAGAGCTCAATACTGAGACAATTATAAGCCAAAAACACCGAACATACATAAAAATGAACAAAAATACTAAAAAACAAAAAAAAAAGGAAAAATCCTAACACTCACACACTGCGGCAAGTACTTGGATCAAAACCAGGGGGAAGATTTCCACTTGGGATTGGTTCTATCTGCAAAAAGAAAAAAAAATGGGAAACGAAAGAAAATGAAAAAAGAAAGAAATGAGAAAGAAAAAAAACTTGCTTCCTAAATCACCCTGCTTCTATATATTACTCTTCAAAAAAGTCTCAGTGACTAAGCTACGATAAGGAATCAGTTTCATCTCAAAGATTTTCATGGAGTTGTTTGAATAAAAAAACCAAACACTTATGAAAAAATTAACAAATGGTCACACACACACACACACACACACAAGCTTCGCGTAAGACTATTAATGATAAATCCCATAAATTTCATAACTTTTCTCGTTTGACTAATCAGATGAACAAAAAAGAGAAACAAGCATCCTCAATCACAGAAATTAAAATCCAAGAGATGATTTTGAGAGAAAGAACACGACACCACGAAGAATATCAACAGATAAATCTCAGAACCAGAAATCGGGAATTCTAAGTCTATGGCCTTACAGAACAAAAGGGTATATATTAATATATACATAAAAGACGGAAAAAACCAGCAAAATCGAAACTTTGAGAAAGCCCTAAAAAAAAAACCAAATCGAAATGAAAGAGAGAAAAAAACACAAGAGAAAGGGGAAAACCTGAGGAGCCGCGAGGAGCCCAGGATGGTAGAGAGACTGTTGCTGCATAAGAGCTTGCTGAATCATCACTTGTTGCTGCTGCTGCTGTTGTTGCTGCTGCTTCAACCTCTGCATTTTTCTCGGGAAATTTTATTGTCTTTGTCTGATTTACTTTTTTTCCCCCAGGAAATGAAATTGAGACCGTGCTCTGTCTTTTAGGGTTCGAAAGTGTTTTTTGTTTTTCCCGAGAAAAAAAAAAAAAAAAAAAAAAACGAAGAAGAAGAAAAAAGGAAGTCTCTTGATAGAAAGCGAAGGAAGCAATCGAGTGGCTCTTACGAATTTATTGGATAGTTTTTAAAAAAAAAAAATTTACATCGATAAGCTAAAGTCACAAGCTGTAAGAATTTATAAAAAAATGACAGCCAATAAGATATCGGCACGTTAAATGATGGCTTCAAGCCCAATCACTGTCTCGATGCAGACACGCCTTCAATGAAATGAAATCTTACAACTAATAACAAACAACACCCCCCCCCCAACTTTACTGCAAACAAAAGATACACCCCACTAATTTATGATTTTAACGAATTACACCCTAAATAAATAAGAATAACGCCTCTGATCCATTTTCACCCTTCTTTACCCTAACTTTGCAATCAGATTCCTAAATCTGTTAATCCAGTTCTTAGTTAGAAATATTTTAAGTTTCTCTGTGTTATATATAATCAACTATTCATGTGTTTCACTACAGTCAACACTGGCTATATTTTTAAATCAAGAAATCGATGTATTAGTTAAAAAAATGTTTTGGTGAAAATCAGAGCAGTGTTAAGAATCTGAATTTGCTTTGCTAACATTCAAGTTAGACTGTGATTATCTAAATTTTCTGTTGCATTTATAAAAAAAATATTCATGTTAGATTATGATTACATACTTTAGTAAAAAGCAAAAAATCACTTAAATAAGTCAGAGGATCGAAACGTTAACCTAAAAACTCAGTTCCTACACACACACAAAAATTTGAGCAAACGTTACTATAGCCTAAGTTCGAGATCTTTCAAACTTTGGCCTTCTTCTTCAATCTCCATAGGAGTATCTTTATCACCTTCTGATTTGGGATGGGCCACGGATTGAGCAATAGCGTTACCCACTCGTTGTGACGACTGTCCCGCCTCTAGCGGTTGACCGGGTACAGTCTCTGGCTTGGGAGGGTAATGATGATGAGCCGCGTTTTGGTTAACTTGGTATGGAGCTCTAGCCACAGCTCTGCAATGGAGAGAAAAATGTTAATTATACGGCTTGTGAGTATCTATCGCGGTTTTGATTGAATACTATGATAATTTAGAAGAACTTAAGTCAAATAATCCTTAATCTTTTGAACTAACTAGAGTGATTGGAACATTAAGACATGTTCCAAAAAAAAAAGAACATTAGAAAGTATGGTCAAGTAAATTTACCTGTCTTTACGTTTAGCAAAGAATCGATGAAGCGAAGCTCTACGTGCAATACGTTCCACGAGCTGATTTTGTTGTTGTTGTTGTTGCTGTTGATTGATATCCTCAGAATTTGTGGGCTCGTTGAGATCAGGAAGAACCATGTTGCTTTTGTTGTTGTTGTTGTTGTTTTCGAGATTAATTTGTGTCTGAATAATGTTAATCTCAGACACAGGCTTGGCTTGTTTTGCTACTTCCATTATCTCTTTAGCTTTGTCTGAAGGAAACCCATTGTATACTAAAACTTTCCCTCCAAAGAATATGGTCAGCTGGGAACTTCCTGGCTCTGATTCACTGAAAAACCAATAACCGATTTCAAAACAAAACCATTTAAAAACCGGGATTAACTGGTTTTTTCTTTCTCTAATCTCCAGTAACCAAAAAAAAAGACCAAAAGTGTATTAATTATAGACCTGAAGTCGGCATCTTTGACTTTGCCTCTAGATGAGATAGAGGGTTTGTCTTCTAAAAACCTCTGAGAGAAGTTGAAGGGTTTGATTTCCGAATCTGCATTTTGTTTCGCTGGATAAAGAGAATAAAAACTCTGGTGAACAAATTTAATATATTTCAGCTTTATTAGAAATCAAACGAATAACTTTTTTGAAAACTAATCACTTTTTTTTCCGGGAGATACAATAACAATACAACATCTTGTTTGGGATTTATGAACCGTATTTCAATCGATTTCTAAATCAACTAATTTCTCTTTTTTCATTTAAAGAAACAACAACAAAAATAACATTAAATCTATAATTTAAAAAAAAAAAAAAAAAAAACAGATATATATTACCAGTGGCGGCCATGAGAGAGGAAGAGAGATAAAGTACCTGGTGGTGGCTCGGATTTTCCGGGCAACCCGAGATCGGAACCGGGTTTTCGGACACCACCAAGATCTATGTTACCGAAACTACCCTTCTCCTTTAAGTAACGGCTGAGCAAACTACATCTCCGAGTAAAACTGGATTGCTCCGGCGTTTGTGCCTTACCATTTTCATTTCTCGACATATTTGTATATGATAAGAAGAAATTCTCAAGGCTTTTTTTTTTTTTACATATATATTATATATTCTCTCTTCTTTTTTTTTGTGCGTGAATGGCGCGTAAAATAGAAGAGTACAAGAGAGATGTGTTGAGCTCGCGCATGTGTTTATAAACTCGTTCACCCGGTAAGTTTTTGTGGCTTTAATAGCTTCCCATAAATAAATTTTTTTCTTTTTAAAACTTTTTTATTTTTTGTTTTATTCAATATATTATAGTAAAAATAAATTTATCAACACAAATTTATAACGGATAAAATTATCTAAAATACCATTTTTTAAAAAAAAATTCAAAATCTACTATTTATCTAAATTTCTTTCCAAATCTACCCGTCCCAACTCAAAAAAATATTTTTAACCTCTTTCTCTCTCTTGTAAATCTCACTCTCATACTCTCTCTTTTAAATCTCTCACTCAATCTCTTGTAACTCTCTCTCTCTCCTTTAGTAGACAACTTATTGTCCACGCGTAACACAGACTGTCCATTCAATCGTGTCTTCTATCTACGCATACATTTGGACGTGGACATCTTCTTCTATTCCTGAAGTGGATAAAAATATTACTTAGTTTCGGTCACGTGGACGATAAATAATAGGTAGAGATAAATACAAAATTTAAAAGTGTTATGATATTCTCGTCCACCAAAATTTCAGACTTTTAATGCTTCATCAGTTATTCTCGTCTACCAAATTCTCCGACTCTTTATGTTTCGTCTGTTATTCTTGTCCACCAATTAAGTTTACCACAATCTACCACAGTTTAATGCATTTAATACCAAGGACAGAAACATCAATTAACACTACTGAAAAGTAGTTTTGTGGTAGATTTTGGAAAGGTTTAAAATAAAATGATAGATTTTGAAAGATTTTTTTTTTAAATGGTAAATTTGAAAATATTATCTTTACAAAATCATTGTTTATCATAATTCATTATCAAAAAAAAAAAATCACATAATATTCCATTACATGACATTTTTCACTAAATATATAAATATATGTCATTTGAAAGAAGGGTCAATTTGTCCAATAATCATATTGGAACACAAAATAAAGAATATAGCTATGCTATTTGAATAATTCACCAAATAACCATTGTCTGTACTGTTTATCTACTGTTTAGAGATGAAATAGACCAAAATAGCCTTCTTCACTCTTCAATCCCTCTTTCTCTTTCTCTTTCTCTTTCATTAATAATAGCAATCTTGTGATTCTAAAAAATAAATTCCAGATCTTTTTCGGATCTAACATGATTTGAATTTAAAAAAACGGACATGTATTTTTAAAAACAGTGAATAGTATTATTTTTTAAGAACAAGTCCAACTATACTATATGAAAGTATAAAATTGTATAGACTTGACACACAATTAGAAAAAAATTCATCCACCAACATAAGGGATTTAAATCCCGTAAAATTAAAATTTGATCGCATCCACAAGACATATATGAGTTTTTGTGTAGAACTCACGTTAGTCTAGCTATTTATTTGTGAAATGAATATGCATATGTAACCATATCTTAAAACTTCTATAAAGAACAAACTATACTATATGAAAAATTTAAATAGAATAGACGCGATGCGTTTTAACTTAATTATATATCTATTTTCTGAATAATTTTTTCTAAAAAATAATAATATCCATTTAAAAAAAAATAAGTTACGATATATGTAAAATAAAATGTAGATTTTTTTAGTATGATCATATATATATAGAAGCAACAAATCATGAGAGTGAAAGAGAAAGAGAAAGACAAAGAGGGATTGAAGAGTGAAGAAAGCTATTTTGATCTATTTAATCTCTAAACAGTAGATAAACTGTACAGACAATGGTTACTTGGTGAATTATTCAAATAGCATAGTTATATTTATTTTGTGTCCCAATATGATTATTGGGCAAATTGACCCTTTTTTCAAACGACATATATTTATATATATATATTTAGTGAAAAAATGTCATGTAATGGAATATTATGTGATTTTTTTTTTGTTATTGATAAAGAATTATGCCAAACAATGATTTTGTAAAGAGAATATTTCCAAATTTACCATTTAAAAAAAAGAAATCTTTCAAAATCTATCATTTTATTTTAAACTTTTCCAAAACCTACCACAAAACTATTTTTCAGTAGTGTTAATTGATGTTTCTGTCCTTGGTATTAAATGCATTAAACTGTGGTAGATTGTTGTAGACTTAATTGGTGGACGAGAATAACAGACGAAACATAAAGAGTCAGAGAATTTGGTGGACGAGAATAACTGATGAAGCATTAAAAGTCTGAAATTTTGGTGGACGAGAATATCGTAACACTTTTGAATTTTGTATTTGTCTCTACCTATTATTTATCGTCCACGTGACTGGAACTAAGTAATATTTCTATCCACTTCAGGAATAGAAGAAGATGTCAACGTCCAAATGTATGCGTAGATAGAAGACACGATTGAATGGACAGTATGTGTTACGCGTGGACAATAAGTTGTCTACTAAAATAGAGAGAGAGAGAATTACAAGAGATTGAGTGAGAGATTTAAAAGTGAGAGTATGAGAATGAGATTTTCAAAGAGAGAGAAAGAAGATAAAAATGTCTTTTTGAGTTGAGACGTGGTAAATTTGGAAAGAAATTTAGATAAATGGTAGATTTTGATTTTTTTGTTTTGAAAATGGTATTTTAGATAATTTTATCCGTTATAAATTTGTGTTGATAAATTTATTTTTACTATAATATATTGAAATAAAATAAAATAAAAATAAAAAAGTTTAAAAAGAAAAATAATTATGATCAAAGTTAAAATAAAAATGAATTAGAACAAACAAAAAAAAAAGAGATAAGGGTTTTTAGGCATAAATATACTTTACACATTATGTATTATAATTTGTTTGATGATTATTTTTGCCAATTCGATCTTTCTCGATCAATCTCTTTGCCCCTCATTCTTCGAGAATCAGAAAGAGACTTTTTCAATTTTTCATACATGATTAATAAAAAGAAAATTAATGTTAATAATTCATCAGTATGCAAGTAATAATTGATTGTTTCCTGAGTTGGTATAACAAATCTATCGCCTGTCTCATCGTAAAAATATGTTCACATTTGTTTTCTTTTTTGGTACCGTTTATTTCTACAATCGACGGCCAGATTTTAAAATTGGACTAAACAATTTCTAGATATCGGTTAGAATTTCCCGCACGTTTTCCTTACGCGTTAGAAAGAGAAAAAGGAATAAAGAAGAGTTGAGAATCGACGGTAGCCGTTATCAAACGGCGTTACCACAAATTCGTAATGGCCCAAAAAATTGCTCGTATTTACAAGGTTTGCCCTTCCGAAAGACCCCACCCACCCTAGTTATCGCGGTGGCATCTTCGTAATTAGACTTCACATCCATGGCCTTTTCAGACATTACATTCTCTCGCGTTAGTTAACGACTTAACAGCAACTCGAATTGAATAGTATGTGGACCATGTGGTCCCACCCCCTAACCCCTGCGAAGTTTCATGTGACAAAAAATTCAAATTAGTACACTTGTCTCGGATCCGACAGAGATTTTACACACGTGATTTAAATAGAAGAGACCGTTACGATTACGAAACGTGGCGCAATCGTACGGCGAACTCGCTAGTGCACTGTGTGATTCGCGTTTTTCCCACTTCCTATATAAAGAAAAAGGAAAAAATTTTAGATCACCTAATAAGTTTGGTCAAAAATAAAATTGATGGCTCAAACAAAGGTTATAAATTGACCGAACTGCCCTTTTCACGGATGCAATAATCAATACGTTTGCTTCACAATTACGACGTGTCGAAACACGTGTTTCGGAAAAATGATTAAAAATTAAACAGAATAAATAAAGTGCTTCAATTTAATTTGAAGAAAATTAGTGTTGTTGTAGGGACGAAATGAACTCGGATTGGAGCGAACCGGTCCAATCGGCCGATTGATCGAAACGAACCAACAGTTGCTGAACCGGTTTGGTAACTTGTTATCCGTAATACACTTGCGACCAAGTCAATGGTTTTTTGGAAACAAACTTCTGTGAAATTAAATTGGGTAACGAATGGGTCGTTTTGAAAGTGACAAGTACTATTGTGGAATAACTAAAAACGAAATTTATTCGCATCTAATTGGTGCCTTTTTCGCTTGGGGTTTTCTTTATCAAAACGTCACAAAAATTACGATACTATTTCATATTTGACCCGTTTTACTTCATTAGATATTCCAATTATTCGATCACAAATTATGGTAATATTCCGACAATGTATCACTAAAGTCAAGATTTTTCTTTTTTACATTTAAAAGACTGTCAGAAATAAAAGAGTTTTTTTTTTGTTTTTGTTCATTTATACATTTTTTAAAAAAGATTTGGTCATCTAAAACTCTGTAATAATTTTTTTCTTATTATATTTCTAATTTTCAAAATTGAAAAATTGTTTAAAATTTTTTTTAGTATTTTTGAATTAAAAAATTGTGGGTTCGAAATTAAATCCTTCATTCTTTGGCGGATTCGTTCACCACAATCCCCTCTATGACTCGAACCCAATTGCCGAGGTCGTGTCTCTGGTCGATTCTCTCTCTCTCCTTCCTTCTTAGCTCTCTACAACATCGGCTAGGGTTTGGTACTTGTTTTCTCAATCGCAGGTTCTTCTTCTCTCTCTCTGTAACTCTCTTTCTCTCTCTCTCTCACTCAGTCTTGTATCGCGTCTAAACAACGCCGTCTCACTCATATCTTCAATTATGTGATTCTCACTTTTTCTCTCTTCATGGATTCGTATAGGCAATAAGGTTTTTTCCAATCCTCAGAACATAAACGCATAAAAATAGCGACTATGAACCCTTTTAATCTCTTGCATGATGACGCAGAGGAACCTCCCCATTCTCAAGCTGGTGAATTTTGATAAAGATTCTAGTTTTGGTAGATTTTATTGCTTCAAGTGTTTGATTAAGTTATTAAAGTTAAACTTGTTGACTGGTTAAGACACGATAATCTTCTTTTGTTGAAGTTTTTGTTTGTCAGTTAGTATATTTCCATAATGAACTTTTTATTTTCTTATTAGAAGCAATCCAAATGATATGGTACCTGCTAATTGATGAAATAAGCCTCTCTAAATCTCTGTTTAGATGTATATATGCTTTATATTCCTAAGTTTGTGATGCATTTTAGCTTTTGTTTGTTGCTTATTTGTATATTGTTTTAGATGTACTGTATGTGTATCAATATAGATAGATTTTTACATCCCAAAGCCTTCACTTGATGTTTCCTCAATGGTCTATATTAGGGTTTAGTTGTAGATTGAGTGGTTGATTTGGCTTTGTTTATCTCTAGGCATGGACGAATGTTGCATCTGTTTTTTGAAATCGGTTCAACGAGTTTTCTGATCTGATTGATGCATCCGTTCTTTCGCTTGATGTTTATCTCTAGGCCTGAATAGTGAAAATGCGAAATAATGGGTGAGAATTTTGGTTTTGTTTGACCTCTCTTTGATTCATATATAGCAAAATTTATGCCAATCAATGTTCCTTCCCTCTTCCAACTCGAAATACAAATTATATGTTGGGTCCATCTCCTTTAAGTTAGGCAACTGTGTTTTTCTTGGTTATATTTTCTAATGTGGATTCTTGGTTGCTAATTTGTTATATAATCACTTTTTTCGGTGAATATTCAAATTATTTTCTCTTTTTTGGTGTTTTCATTATTGAATATGGAGATGCACCAAAGATTTACAGCTGCTTTATTCTTGCTGTGATTTTCTAAATTTCATTTAGCTGTTACTTTTTTGTTGTTGTTGGTGGTGGTAAAATTATATCCCCTGTTTATGAGAGGTCATGATTAAAGATTCACCTTTTATAATTGTTTGTTGTCGTATTATTACTTTTGTTTCAAATGATCAATTAGTTACCTTGTTTGGTAAGAATCCAGGTATGAGATGGGCAAATAGATTAATGTCTTGAAACTAAATTATGATGCTAACAGAGACCAAACTGTTTCATTTCTCTATTTCATTGCTCACTCATCCTAAAACTGTTTCATTACTTACTGTTGATGTTCTTTGATTTTATGCAATCATGGAAGGGGAAACTCGAAAACGCATTTTCAGAGATGGGAATGAGCTACAAGTAGCTAAGATCAACAACAGATGCAAAATGACTCTTCTGACCAAAATAAAAGAAGCACTGCTATTAGAGTATGATGAAGTAAAAAGAGATCCAATATCTACTCATGTATCTGGACAAGAGATTAAGATAGCTCTCAGTTTTGACCTGGCCAATCTTCTTCTCAATCTGAGATTTTAACTCCAAAATATATGTTTTAACGATACGATGTTGATCCGTTGGCATTTGGGTCTATAAACCCTATGATTTATCTTAAGAATTATTAGTGTTTTTGTGAATTGTTAATATTTTGTGTAGTGAGTTATTTGCAGGACATTCGCAATAAATGAAAAGAATTGCGAGAAGCAGCAGCTCCAATTGTTTATCACAAGCCATTCAAAGTGTTTTCTTATGATTTTGGATAATGTTTCGAAAGGAGTTAGTAGAATCGAATTATAGAACTGATTTTACTACTCTTTGAATTTCTGGGTCGGGTCGAGTCATATTCAAACACGTGATTCACAGGAAAATGTAAACGACATTCACAGAAGAATCAACACTTAGATCTGTAGGTAGATAACTGAGTTCCACATTAACCATACTCTGTTCAATTTTGTGGTCTTCTGAAACCATCATCTTGAATTCTTCAAGACCTATAGTGGAATGCAAAGTAAGTAATTTCGCATGTTTTTCTTCATCAACCATAAATTTCCAATCCTTCTTAAACGATCTTCATACACCACAAATTACGTAGATCTGCATCATATTAAGTTTGGAGATTTTCTAAACTACTAGATTCAGTTTGAAGATTTCGAATATTTAGTTTCCTTAATTTTCAGAATTCAGAATTAATTTATAATTGTTTTTCTAAACTTTGAAGAACATAGAGCAAACAGAAGAATACGTATTCCGCTTTTAGTAGAACATAGAGCAAACAGAAGAATACGTATTCCACAATTAGTAGAGCTAACTTTCGTAGACGACCTATTCTAAATTTTGTGTAACAAATGTTAGACAACATATTCTAACTTTTGTAGAATATAGAGCAGCAAAGTGCAGATGGCCTATTCTAAAATTATCTTCTAAACTTTGTAAGATATATTCTACACTTTGTAGAACATGTACAGTACGTAGATTACATTATCTGAACGTTTTAGAACATATATAAAATGCAGAAGGTGTATTCTAAACAAAACATAACGAATTTTATAAATCCAAAATCTAATATATCGATTACCAAATAACAATCGCACATTTGACAAAAAATCTTATTCTTTTGTTTTTCACGTGTTTGATAAAAATATATATTTTTTTAAATTGATTATTTATACTATAAAAGATAGTTTATGTATAAATGGAAATTTTGAAATAAAGATCTATATTGACAAATCGGAACAAAAACATTCTTTATTTCCAAAATTGTCTAGTTTTTGTTAAAATGATTATATCATTAATATTTTCCCCAGCTAATGCTCTGTTTGTTACAAGCAGTACAACTATGTCCTTATGTTTGTAATGTGCCACAACATTCTTAGTTTTTACTGATAAAAAGGGGGAAAAATCTAAAATGGGTTTGGGCTGAAATCTCGCAGTGAATTTGGAACAACAATAATAACCCATAATTAAATATTACAGATAAAGGGCAGTTTCGTGACGCGTGAAATGGTTAAAAAAGGAGAAAACACACAGAAAAAGCGCACACAAAAAATAAGAAAACTAAAATGTAGTAGTAATGTAGTATAGTACTAAACTCGCTGTCAATTTCTAATAACTCCAAGGTCTTACCATCCAATTTTTCTGTAGCTAGAAATCTCTGAACAAGAAAGTCCATAAGATCATCGATTCTTGTTCACACGTTTACAGTCATCCAATGTCTAGCTAAGCTTGCATACAAGATTTTTATCTCCTATCGGATTTGCAAATAAATCGCAGTCTGTTTGGAGAACATTGTTGACTCATAACATTCTTGGCACTTGTCTCTCTGTTTACTCTGGTTTTTTTTTTTTACAAATACAATTAATTCGGTCTAAAATCAAATACACGGAAAAAAATCTTGAAATAGTTTTTTTTGGGTGTGAATTCCGTGCTATTACTAATTGTGTGATTGTGTCAATTTATAAAAAAAGAGTGCGTTTTGAATGAATTCTCCAATTTTCGGAATTTTATAAAACTGGATCAAAACCCGCGTTTCTCGATTATTTTCGAGAATCTCGAAAAAACTACAAAACGTCTTAAAATCATACGTGGGATCCACCCGACATATCATACTAACATGGATCAGGATATCACATACTGCAAGAGAGATTTGGGAGGTATCACCAATTCAATGCCCAACATGTGAACAAATCCTTCAATAAGGTAATGATTTTGCTGCCTCGTATGATGCTTCTTGGGCCTCAAACCAAAATCTTATTGGCATATGTTTGGTCGTTACATAAGAAACAAGGTAGCCAAATCCTTAAAGGCTTTTCCTCTTTTGCAATTAGTATGACTGTCTAACAAACAAGGATCTGAATCTTGGAGACACCATCACATATTGCCCTTTTACATTCTTGATATTATAAACTTGTGTAAACCTAGATGTAACATTGCACCTCATTTGTTATATCACCGGAAAATGGCAGAAAACAGAAAGGAAAAAATCAGCAATTGAAGCAAAAGTTACGAGTCAAACCGGTGAGAGCCACCGGAAATACTCACTGATCTCTTCTCCGGCCTCTAAATCATCCTCCACGGTCCGACGACTGCTCCCGGTAAAAAATCTTGCCGAGGAGCCTCTAAAGGACAGTGCACGCGAAGATATACCACGTGAGAGATCCCTCAGCCAGGTCCTGGAACCATCGTGACCTACATCCGCCGCCAAACTCGCCGTCGTTGTTGTAGTAGCCGCGTCTTCTTGGGAGGCGGAGAGAGGAGAGCGGCAGAGAGGACATGTCTTGTTCGAGACGAGCCAGATGTCGATGCAATCGTCGTGGAAAGCGTGACAACAGAGCGGGAGGTGACGGAGCTTGTCCTCAGGCTAGAACGGGGACAAACAGATGGTGCAATCGCCGGAAGTCGAGGAGTCGAGAACAGGGGAGACGGAGGATGGAGGGAGGAGGGAGCGGCGGAGACGTCGGAAGAGAAAGTAGATGGAGACGGTGTTGCAGAGAGTGATGAGGAGGATGAGGAAGACGCTTAGCTTGAGGCTGTATAAAGAAGAAGACGAGTGAGAATCGCTAGGAGGATCATCCACTGATGGAGGAGGTTGAAGCATCATCATCTGAGAAACATAAGTTTCCTTGCAACAAACCCCAAGAAGGGACAACAGTTTGGTGTAAAAACAAACAAAACCTGTAGAGAAATCAGTTTTGTACAATCAGAAAACAGCTTGTAGTATAGAATCAATTTCAAAAAGCCATGGCCACTAAAGTTGTAATCGATCAACAATCATCAGACTGATTCATCCATCCTCACAAACTTCTCTACGACTCTAAATGGATTTAAGGGAAAGAGACCTGTCTCGAATCGGCTCTGGTTCTCTAGCTGCTCCCGATTCAACCTCATAAAACCACAAAACAATCGGAAACGAGCTTAGCTTCTTCCTCCGGAGATTTGGCGCTTGATTTTTCCGGTTGTATTTTTTTTATTTCTTACTCTCGGACTGTGATCTCACTGAAAGAGTCCTAAGATTTCCCTTATATATGCATCTGTTTGTATATGTACTAAATGGGCTTGGGTTGACACCTCACGATGATTTTGGGCCGGAAAACAACCCATAATTATATTCTTTTTGGTCAGAAAATTTTACAAATTAAAAGCAGTATCGTCAAAAGTTCGATTTCAAAACTCTGGAGAAAGCTAGTAAAAAGTAAAAGCTATATCCCAATGTTCTTATGTTAGATAGTTAATATGTATAATTTTTGTTTCATGTATTTATTTAATCAGTGCTATCTTAATTGTAGCAAATAGTGGTGTATGGGGTTAGAAATTAGGACATCATATGTAGTAGGAGAACAATCTCATAATTCCTTGTATTATTTGAAAACACTTATTACTAATCCAATAGGAGGAAATTATTGAGAAATTATGGTTTATTCTCATCCTAGGAGAATCTCTTTCTTTGGTTTTTGATTGGACCTCTAACATTTTATTTATATGTAGAAAATACAAATTTGATATTTTAAGATACTTTTTCAGACTTATTGCAGATACTAAGTAGACCTGTTGACCCCTTGACTTTTCCGGCGATAGTAAATGTAAATAGTAGAATTGTGGCTAGGGAAGTATATTATTGACCTACCTAACTTTCATGGTACTAGGAAATGGAATCCTAGAATGTCTTTTTATTCTTCCAACAATTCAAAAGATCAAAAAATCTCGACTGATCCGAGGAAAAAAAAAGAAACGAGCTTCCATTCATCAACCAAGGAGAAAACATAGAATGGGCGTGAGGTAATAATTCCATATTGATTAGAATCTTACCCATTTTGATTAGAATCTTACCCATTTTCTCATTGAGCGAAGAAAAAAGGTATATTATTCATTGCAAGAGTTGACTCGTCTCTTCCGAAATAACTGAATCAAATGCACGAAGAATGTAGTAAAGAAGAAGGAATATTAATCTTTATAAGTTGAGGTTATCCACCTCAAAATTACACAAATGATCACATACACACATGTATGTCATTCTGATATTCATGTACATATATACACATGTATGTATGTTTCAATAACATGTTTGGTTCTGTGGACCCAAATGCCCACAGATCAAATCATGCAAAAAAAGGTGTAAACATTCTGAAACTCCTGGGCTTAATCTGCAGATGCACCAAAAAAAATTTCCTCGGAAATAAGATACTCTCATGTCATTATTTCTTTTGAATTTTCTCGAGGAGAGTTTGAATCTGCATAAAATGAAAATGAAATATCTTACATGAGTTTTCTGGAAAGAGAAACATAGAAACTTAAGATATTCTTTGCTTGTGTCTTAATTACCTGTACTTTGAAAAGATTCTTGCAAGAACTTGAAGGACGCAGGTCGAATCAGATCTCAAGAACAATGACTGTAATCAAAAGAAAATCTTAATCAGTTCTTGTTTGTCATTGAGTTTTACTAAAAAATGAGGATTTGATTAAACTCACAGTCAGAATCTGTTTTGACCCATCTATATCCGTAGCTGCTACTTCTTCTTTCGTTGGTTTCTTCTTCTTCCTCATTTTTCAGCGAGAGCTGTTTCTTGTCTTCCAAGTATCTATTTGTTGTAGATGATGTTTGCTTTGAGGCTTGAGCATTAATCTTCTTATGTAGCATCATCTTCAACAACTGTAAATTGATTTTGATCAGAGACTGAGATTGAACAAAAGAATAAATCTATGAGTTTCAAATTTGTATACTCTGTTTTGTTTACCTTCTCCATTCTCGATTCTTGAAGCGTGTCTCTCAAGCTAGGGTTTGGGGATGTAGAAAACCCATCTGTGCAGACAAAGATCTTCTTGAAAAGATATGAGACGGAGGTTTTGCTTACGTCTCTCTTCTTCTTATTCTTCTTACTCCCTGTAGAAATCTCTTTGCATCTACCTAGAATAACGCTAATAGTCCGCTCGATATCTTCCTCCTTATTCTCCTCGGACGAATCCACAACAGCGCATAGCGCATTGCTGATTCGCCTATCGACCTCTAAACTCGATGGACAATTCAAGAATCTATCCAAAGGAAGATTGTTCATGAGCTCTCTATTCACATCAGACTTTCTTTTCTTAGTTCTTGACAAGAGCTTCATCAACTCCTTCTGCAACTTCTCAACCTCCTCAGGAGTGAAATCCTCAATATCATCAGAGGAAGAAGGCTCTTCTTCTTGCTCGGATTGCACTATAGAATTCTTCTCTGCTTCGATATCTTCATGAACATTCTTGCTTTCGTTTTCGCTCACATCGTTGCTTGTTGTACCAAAAGTTCCAATAGCGAGCAACGCATGAGGCCAGTCACTAAACTCCTCTCTTGGTTCTTGCTTCACATGATCTAAAAAAAGATTCAAGACAACAACCAAATTTCAGAGGACCAATCAAATTGAAGAAGCAAAGACAATAATCTTGTCAAAATAAGGTCCAAAAACAAGATTTAAGACAAGAGACAAGAATCTTGGGGGCATTCCGTGCACATATCCCTAGTAGACTATAGAATCTTGAAGTTAAGATTTTAGGAAAGTAAAAACTTACGAGAAGAAGCAGAGGAAGTGCTTGTTCTGCTATGATTCCCCTGTTTCCCATTTAGCTTGTTCTGCATCCACCCGAAGAACTGAATACAAAAACCAAAAGAAAACATTTCAGAAACCAATTCAGAAAAGAAAAAAAAAATCAATGAAACCCTATTCTGATCATACTAAAAACACAAAGGATAATGAAACTAACCTTCATGTTTTTTTTTTGGTTTGGCGATCTTCTGTAACAGAGAGATCAAATGTATATATGTGTATGAATTCGTGTTATTGGTGAATCAAGATTGGTTATTATAGAGATAACAAAAGATAAGATTTTTAGACAAGTTGGAGTAAAATTGATGAATTTGATGGTGTTCAAGTTCCAAACTTTGACTACTTAAAAGAGAGAATTTTAAGTAAAAAAACTTTGAAACTCTTCTTTGTAATCTTGTGTTCAGATGTTATCTCACAGTTACTTCTTTATACAACTCACAAACTCATATTAATGCACATCCCAATGTAACCAACGAGTCCACCAACATTCTTCTACATTTTACTACGGCACACAGATTAATTATATTAAACTTTTAAAAAACTAACGAAAAATAAACTTAATTAATTATAAACCCGTGTATTGGAGAGAACGTCACGCCTTTGATCTCGGCTCATACAGAGCAACCTTAATGATATCTATACTAAATTTCGATCTGTTCTACCAATCGAAGTTGTAGAACGAGAGGGGAAAATAAAAATAAAAATTGAATCCCTAGAAATGCATAACATTGAATGGTTACTATTGTGACACGAAGAGGGTTCGCATGAATTTTGTTAATTACATATAAAATTACTTATATATAATATGAACTTGTGACTAGTGTCCATATTTATGAACTTGTGACTTGTTGTGACACGAAGAGGGTCCTCAAATTGTATATACTAATATTAGTTTCGAATAATGCATTTAACCTAGACGATGAAAACGGTGTCAATTCAATAACTCAAAACATACAGATTAAACGTCAAACAATATAGAATAGAGACAAGCCAGTAAATCCAAGTTTAGAAATATGTCTACCATACAATGAATTATTGATCATCAATTATGTATCCACTATAGTCTTCGATAATATGGGAAAACTCTTTAAAAATGTAAATTTATTATAGCGCTAAATATATTTTCAAAGAATGCAGAAAAGTCTAAAGGAAAAGAGTCAAAAAGAAAGAATGAAAAAAGAACGAAAATCCACGAAAGGAGCTCGTGTCGATGTCCCCTTAACCATTGTGTATATAATACACGAAAGTAGTTTTTAGGGCAAGTGTCCTATATTTTTCAAAATCTTTTACTTACAAACAAGATTAAACCATATTAATTTTATCCATTACTCGGCACTAGCTAATCTAGTCCAAAGTATTAAGTTTCAAGAGTGGTGTAGTGGTTTTGAAAGTTATTAGCCAAGGTTACTAGTTCAACTTTTATGATACGTTTTAAATATTGTATTATCAATAATTGATTTCGTATATTGATAAAAATTATGAACGAAAAATTTGAAATTTTCATGTTTATAAAAAAATAAATATTAAATTTTTAACGATGGTAAAGATAGTTGAAAATCGTGTTCGTAAATATATATATATATTTTTGTTTTTTAAATTTGTAAATGTTGCGAATTCGATTTCATTCCAAACAAAATTATGCTTTTGTGGCTACTCCGATTCTTAAGTTTTGGTCCGGATTATTTATCCGGAGTGGATTTGTGAAAAAATCGTACCAAATGACATGTTCACTCCAGATTAGTATAGTTTAATCCGGATATCGGTTCTATTTTAAAAATTGAAAATTCTTTTATTCACTATCGAATTATGGATCGAGTCTTTTTTACGTCAAACTCGCACCAATTCTTATTAATTCTTAAGTTCTTATTACTCTCGAATTATCGAGTTTGTGATATCTAAATACTAGTATACATTTATACATATTATTAAATTTTACGTACGTACTGAAAGAGAGTTGAGAAGCAGTAGACAGTAGACAGTAGACAGTAGACAGATGGAAAATGAAAAAATTATATAAAGCACTCGCTTTTTCGCATGTAAAGGAAGGTAGACCCCACCACACCACTCCAATCACGTTCATTCATCCAATAAAAAATCGCCACGTCATATATTTCAATGCATAAATGGCAAATTTATAGAGTTGTACACGTGTCTGAGAAAAGAGGCTGTTTTGGCAATCTTTTGTCGGTCCAAACCTTTAGTTACCCAAAGAGGTCGGGTTGACTTTCATGGCCATTACTATCACTTCCACATGTCTTCAAAATTATCACTTACGTATTTTATATGTATCGTCGAGACAAGAATCACATAGTATCAAATAAAGCAACAAATCCAAGAGATTCACATTTTCTTAGTACTAAGAAGTTTTGGATTTATGGTTTCTTTAACTATTAGTTATAATCGGAAAATCTAAACAGATAATTAAACGGTATGATTTTAAACCTAAGGTATTAATTATAAACTACATTATGATCATCGAATGGTTAATTAAGAAGCACAGTTTCTTAAGGTTTCTAAGGGTTGTAGCCGTTGTATATTAAAGAAATTAAGACATTATAAATGTGTTTAAACTTTTTGGATTATTATGTGTAGTTGTTGTAAATATATAGAGGAGTTTACATTGATATATACACTGATTGAATAAGTCATGATCTTTTATATATATAGGCAAATGTCATTTTTGTTGTTATAAAAAAATTTACGTGCCTTTTTTTTAATATAAAAATTACGTGCCTTTTCAGATGATAGATTTTCCCTAGATTAATTTTAAGACTCCCACGTTTCCTTTAGGGCCGAACTATTTTTTGGTTGAACACATTAAAATTTAGTGGATTCTGATACCACACAAAATTTACAGAGTTTCATTTTTTAATCAATTGATAATATATTAATTGTAATCCCACCTATGAGGATCAGTCGAAAAAGTCTCTCTACTTGCTCACAAGATATGTACAAATATCATATACTATAAATTAAAAATGATCATCGAACTCCAATAGAATCGCATGTTACCGAAAGAATTAACATCATTGGATAGCAAACATTTTCTTGGTCTCCATGAAACTTCGTCTTTTACTTCAACTTGCTCTCCCACCTTCTTCTCATATTTTCCTTAATACTATCCTTTAATTAATTAATAAACCATTTGATAATTACTTAGTAGTATCTTTATTAAAATCGAGATTAACTAAAGATAAAAGTCATTAATCCGAATGTTTGTAGCGACATAACACTGACACGCGCACACAATTGATTAAAAATGTACTTAATTAAGCATAAATGGGGACATTGGGACAAGAATTAGGATTAGGACCACTCTAAACAGTGATTAATATGTGGTTCATACAGTTAATACGTTGCCTAAACTCTTGTGAATTGTGATTAATTAACACAAAATCTAGGGAGTTCTTAAGATGTCTTTGTGATTTTCAAACAGTACACGTGTTAGGCATCTAATTTTTTTTTATTTTACTCCATTTTATAAAAACTTGAAACCATATATATATGTATTTTTCTTAGGTAGCTTGAAATATATACCCTTTCCATTTTAAAATGATTGATTTTCTATATTTTTTACATATTTTAAGAAAATAAATTAATGTTTAACTATAAATGCATTATTTTTTGTACTAAACAATTTTCAATAACTTTAAACCAATAATAATTCAATAAAATCAATTAATATGTTTTGAAATTTACAATTCATCATCATTACTTCATAAAAACTGTATAAAAAATGTAAAAAAATCAATTTTTGTGAAACAATTTTTGTTTCTAAAACATCATTCATTTTAAAACGAAAAGAGTATATATTTATATATAATGAAATTTATTCTGTTGTTGTTAATGGATGCTCTCAATCGTCACGAGATTCGTCAGCAATGCGACTAGGCTTTTAATAAACCGAATTAACTTAATTATATCTTAATCGGTTGAGTACCAACAAGAAATAAAGAATAAATTAGATCCTTCGAATATCATTAATTAAATAGAAATCATGCTGTTAAATGAAAATCCCGACCGAGGCATTTTGGTATTACTTGGTTTACACATTTATTATTAGGGAACTCTAATCTGGTTTTCACTGGTTTAGATTTTATATTTTAAATTTTAAATTTTACAGCTTTTACATTTTTAATATAAAATATAGAAACTGATTATCATTCGGCTCAATTTGATATAGTTAAATTTTTTTTTTACTGGAAAACTTTTATAAATTAATACTCTATAAATTAAGAGAAATTATGAGATATTGATGTATTGCATTTTTACGCATTCTAACATATGTTTTTAACGGTTTTTTTTCGAGTCGTTTCTATAGATTTTAGTATATTTTCAAGGCCAGGACATGTTTGGATGATAAAAGAGGCATAAAAAGTAAGGATTAGAGCAAAGTAGTGGAAAAAGGCTCAGATCGATTGATCCAAGTCTCAAGCCAAAGCAACGTGACTTTTTGGATCGATCTGACAAGACCAGATCGATCGATCTAGACTGGATCGATCGATCCAAAGCTAGATCGATCGATCTAGACTGGATCGATCGATCCAAAGCTAGATCGATTGATCCAATATGCCGAGACTTTTTGGATCAACGTGAGAAGCTCAGATCGATCGTGCTATCATCAGATCGATCGATCCAAGCTTTTTTGGGCCAGAAAAAGGGAATTTTTAATTTCCTATTTACACAGGATTTTGCCGTTTTTTTAGATATATATTCGAGTTTAAGCCATTGTTTAGGCTAAGCTTTTTTCACACTCTTTCATACTTTGAGATTTTTAGTTTTCTGCACTTCTGTAAGCCGTGGGAGACGAATCTCTGACTCTTCAATCGCTGAGAAGATTTCTGAACCCTATTTATTTTATTATGAGCTTTTCTTCATCTTCTGTTGTTTTGATTTCCTCCATGTCTGAGTAGATCCAAAGTTGAGTTTAGGGTTATCAAAGGAGTTTATGAATCGTTGAATCAGACATAGATAGGGATTTATCATCATGTCTTCACCTATCGTTGTTCTTATTGCTTAGATTAATTTGATCACTTAATCTCTGATTTTAGGTTAAATCTATTCATCAAAAGTGTTATAGGTTGCTTGATAGAACATATGTGAGCAATTTGTCCTTAACCAACGAAAGCTGATGTTAACGCAATTTGTGAACATATCAAACATGTTCGTTAATGCTTGTTTAGAATTTTAAGATCAAACGACAGTTTAGATTCTTAGGTTGCTAGATAAAGTAGTTAATACCACGAAAGTGGATTGATTATACATTCATGTTTGAGTTGAGACTGCGCTTTATCGTTCCCTGAATAATTGTCTGGTTCATGATCTCTGAATTCCTGCGAAACACCCTAGACTTAACGCTTGCTTTTAATAGATTTCACACCATTTAAATTGTTAGTTTCATTTGTTATAATTTTCAACATTTTTACTGCCATCTTAGCTTAATTTCATTCATAAGAATTCGTAGTGTTTCACTTGGTTCTCGTGGATTCGATCCCTAATTACTACTCCGTTTGCTGTGCACTTGCAGTGATATTTAGGGTTAAAACTCATTGTATCAGATATGTCACTTTTCAATTGTCACTTTGCAAAAATGCAATTGTTTAAAAATCTTTACAAACGTGTCATTTTTTTTCTTCATATCCCCATATTACTCTTTGACTCATTTTAACCTAATTTTTTGTATTGATTTTTTCAGATCTTGTCTCACAACTCGAGAATTCCTCTAAAATCGCCGTCTCCGATCTCAAATCTCTCCGTCTCCGATCTCAGATCTCTCTGTCTCCGATTTTACCGTCTCCGAACTCCGTCGCGATCTCCTCTGATTCGGAAAAGAGTTGTGATTGATCTGATGGTGCGTTTGACGAAGAACATGGATCTGAGATTGGATCTGGTGGATTTGGGAAGAAGAAATGTTGTTTAGCCCGATTAATGACCCGATTTGTTGAAGATCCGACCTGTGTTAGCTCAAAAATGGTGAAAAGTCAACTTCCGAGTAATATCCAGGGAAGGTAGAAAAAGAAGAAGGAGGAAGAGAAAACGCAATCGCGGAAGAAAAAAAATCGGAAACGCTTTTGAATAGCTTATAAAACCTTTTAAATAGGGTTTAGTTTTGAAGATATAACACTTGAAGTGTTTGTAGGAGGAGTCTTTTAAATACCTTATAAAACCGTTTAAATAGGTTATAAAACCTTTTAAATACCTTATAAAAATATTTAAAAACATTATAATACCTTATTGTTTCTTGTGATGTTTGACTTTGTTGTTTACATAGTCTGATCAATTCCTACACGAATACTTTTGTTCTTGTTTTGTCTCTGTTGATACATAAACTTTTGAGAGCACTTGGAGTGTTTGCATGAGAAGTCTTTTAAATACCTTTTAAGTACCTTATAAAACCTTTTAAATATCTTATAAAATATTTTGCATACCTTATAAAATTGTTTAAGAACATTATAAAACTATTAAAAAAACTCATAAATCACTTTTGTACGCAGTTACAGAGATCAATCGTCTCCAGTTTTAGAAGATGTCTATCTAACAGAGATTCTAACATCAAAATTAGGTTATAAAATATTTTAATTATGATTTAAAACTTACAAAATATTTTAATTACAAACTGTAAGACAAAAATAAGGATAAAAAAGAAGAACATCGTTTGATAAAATTAAAATAAAAAGTAGAAGAAGAAGAACATTCAACAACAAAATTAACCTAGATTGAAATCAACCCCAAATTGACAAATTGAAATTTACCCCAAATATAACTCATATTTATTACTACATTCAACAAAATCGAATAAAAAATCTTAGATCTGTAACCCAGAGAGAGAGAGAGAGAGAGAATCAAAGATCGACGATGAGAGATTTGAGCGTGAGAGATCTCCAACCCAGAGAGATCGACGAGGAGAGATTTGAGCGTGAGAGATCTCTAACCCAGAGAGATCGACGAGGAGAGAGAGAGAGAGAGAGAGACACTTGTAAAAGTCACTTTCAAATGTGGCATTTTTGCAATTGTCCCATAAATTAATAAATTTTTCCGGTCCCGAGTCGGACCAGTGTAAAAATTAACAAAATTCGATAATATAATATTTTTTTTTTAAACTTCTATGTAAAATACGGTCCCAATAATAGTATAAATTAATAATTATAAATTTTATGCATATATTCTAAAACAATTTAGTAAAATATGACTTTCGTGTTGTTTGTTTCTTTTTAAAATTGGAGTTTCATTGTAACTAATCTCTAATCTTCTTTATTGCATCAAAAACTTATGGTGTTGTCATTTCAATCTGCATCCAAAAATCGTAAGAGTTTTAAACGCGATAGATATTTCTTTACGCATAACTATTTTGGGTATTGTTATCTCGTCTTTAACTTTATCATCAATATTAAAAATTGTAACCGTAATTTCTTCTAAACTTATTGGTTTGTGTATTTAGCTGATTTGTAAATCTTATAGGATTTAGAAATCTTTGTTAGTTGATTTGTAAATCTTATAGGATTTAGAAATCTTTGTAAATCCGTAGGTTTTTCCTCGGATTTGAGTCTTTGTATTTTTAACACGAAAATCCTTTCAAATCCACTAAAATCCAATATGAAATCAAATCCATAAGTAAATCTGTAGGATTGAATAACATGTGATTTTAATTAGTATTTATAAATTATAGAACCAATAACACTGGATTTTGATATGGATTTTAAAATCATAGAACCAATAACACTGAATTTTGTTTGGATTTCTAAATCCATTAAAATACATAAACCAATAACCCGAACTTTGGAGTATGCATCATTTTCATCCGGATAGTCAAGTAGACTATTGACATCTATTGATAATCGAGATTATTAGTATAATATGGAGTAAATTAAATATGTAAACAATAAAATATAAGAAATTTTAAATAAAGAAAAGTTTTAGAAGAATTTGTATGAATTTTAAGGTAAACTTCTCATTTTAAATAATTGTTTTTTTTTACAGAATATGGATTAGAAAAATCTCTCTGTAAATTAATATTTATTAATTTATCGATTAATTAATAACTTTATAAATTAATAAATTTTAAAAGTCTCAACATTAATAATATACTAGATTTTGACCCACACCAAACGCGGGATTAAATGATTAAATAGGTTTGACGAATTGATTTTAACATATACAATTTTTTAATATTAAACGTGTATAACAAAGTATATGATTTCTAATATCTATAAACGTACAAAACGATATATATTGTGCATAAATGTAATAAAGTTAAATACTTTTGATCAAACATATGTTAATGTCATTAGTTTTAATATTTTTATGTGTAAAATTGATTAAAAATATGCAAATATTATTTATTTCAATATCTTTTAAGTGTAAAATTGATATTTTTTTTTCCGTCTAAATTGATCTTCATAATAATAATTTTTTGTTAATATATCATAAAAGATTAAAAATAGATATGGCAAGTCTAAAATATTATAGTTAGTTATGCTTAAATTTGTAAAAAATGCATTAGTGGGCTTATGTTATAAAATTAATGAGAATATGTAGAGATTTTCACATGCCATATATTTTTAATTGAAATGTTCTAATTTGTTAAAATTTAATGATGTGTCCCTTAAATTGTTCATTGAGTGACACATATGAATTTTTTTCCATAATATTTCATTAAGGGTTTACTGTATATTTTCAGTTTAGAAGATTATTTAATTAAATTATTTGTGATTCGGTTTTGAACTTTTGATTACAATTTGTTCGGATATGGAAAAAAAAAAGCTCTTAAGTTTGATTTTTGAGTTGATTTTCTCACACTGTTACAGTTTAATAACTGGGTTAGAGACAACTTTTCCCAATATGAAAACCGAACCGGTAAAGTATTGGTCCAAAATCCAAATCCTAGTCGTCACTCTAGTCGTCAAATACATAAAAAGGGTTTAATTTATTATTAGAGAAGTGAGGGGAAAAGAGAGAAAATCTCGAGATCACAAATTCACACTAGAAACGAAGACAGATGGAAGAAGAAGAAAGGAGAAGCACGTGAGGAATTGTTGGGGACGAGGCCTTTTTTTGTCTTTTTAACAATTCCATAGCTTACTAAAACTTTCTATTTCGGGACTAAACTTTCTATTTCGGGAAAGTTTTCTTTCTCCCCTTTCTATATGTTTTTTTTTTTATTATTATGAAAAGTATGTACTCTTTATTATATTACTTTTCACAAATTTTATCAGAATGAATATAACTACTAGGAGGCCCTTGCTCATCTTATTTGGGCTAGGCCTGAGTTACACAGAATAAAAAGTAAAGAAAAACAAATATTGTATGCATAAAGCTCTGGCTCTATGTGCACATTTTCCGATGTGTCTATGATTAAAATTTGGGGTGATATATATATATATATATATTTGATTCCTTTGCTTAAGACCATTTAGGTTTTCTTTTTAAATTAACCGCAAAAAGTTTCCTTTGTTAGATTCTTAACTTATAAGATCGACATGTTCGATTTTCTTCCTACTTGATCTCTTGTGTTTAATATACCCTAGCATTTGTTTTCCCACCTCAATCTTCTGAACAGTTTCAGCCACAAATTCCACACCCGAAATGCAAAGATTCTTAAACATCTGCAAATACATGAACCCTAATGATGTCAAATTTTGAGGGGGGAAAAACAGAGAGACGAAGAATCAAACACAAAACACCACCAGAGAGAGAGTACCGAAGAACACACCATAACTTTTCTTGATTTCGTAATGAAATCCTAATACATGAATCCTAACTGCATCTTCGTGACACGATTTACCACTAGAGATCGAACCTTATGCAGAAAGAATCATATAAACTGAAATGAACAATTTTAAACAATACGTCGTCTCTTCTTTACATGATTTACCACTATAGATGGAACCTTATGCTATTTGATACGTCCTACATTTCTCATCTGACACAAAGAAAAAAAATTCACCAGTCTATGATAGCTGTAACATCCGAGTAAGCTTGGAGTCTCTGTAAGGTGTGTGACCGCTTCTTTTTCCCACACTGTGAAGAGTTCACAAATTCAGATGAAATCAATTTATTACTCAAAAAAGAGTCTGTGATTTCAGTGTCACTCTCAACATACATGTAAGAATATACCTTAGTTTCCTTAGAACAGTGATGTGGTGGAGCTTTTTGCGCATCTGTTGGCCCTAACCACATCCTCTGCCAACGTCGGGTGATGTGGTGGAAACGCCTTATCGATTTTAGTTATAATCCTCTCTTTTGCCTCTTTGGTAACCACAGGTTTCGTTGTGATGTGATTCGAGACTCGATCTTTGGGTTTTTGAAACTCATTCGTGGCTTTAATCTTCTGAACAGCTTCAGCCACAAATTCCACACCCGAAATGCAAAGATTCTTAAACATCTGCAAATACATGAACCCTAATGATGTCAAATTTTGAGGGGGAAAAACAGAGAGACGAAGAATCAAACACAAAACACCACCAGAGAGAGAGTACCGAAGAACACACCATAACTTTTCTAGATTTCGTAATGAAATCCTAATACATGAATCCTAACGATCGTTAGTCAAACCCTAATTTCGAACGCGACAAGAACACCAAACTTGGAAAATTTTGAGGGGGAAAAACAGAGAGACGGAGGATCAAACACCACCAGAGACAAGTACCGAAGAACACACCATACCTAATTTCGAACGATAAAGATGTGAGAATCTTCGTAATGAAATCCTAATACATGACCCTAACTATGTCAATCCCTAATTTCGAACGCAACAAGAACACCGATCTTGGAAAATTTTGAGGGGGAAAAACAGAGAGACGAAGAATCAAACCACCAGAGAGAAGTACTGAAGAACACACCATACCTTTTCTTGATTTCGATTCTGATTTTAGGAAGTTTTGTTTTCGAGTGAGAGCTAGCTCGATAATGGAGTGGAGGATCTTCGTAATGAAATCGCAGGTGATTTTGAATCTATATATCGATGATGAAGAAGCGGTTATTTTTTTTAGATCTGGAGCCGTTGGTTGTTTTTATCGTGGAGGGCTCAGATGCGATGAAAAGTATGACGTGGATTTATATATAATTTAATTACATTTTTAACGTTAAGAAATAAGAGCCAAATTGAAGACAAACGAATCGTAAACCGGAAAAGAGAACCGGATTCGGTTCGGTTAGTGTGGAGTCTCTTTCTAGGTTTGCTAATGACACCTTCCCATTCTTCTTCTTCTTCGTCTTCTCTGATGCGCGACTGCAATTCATAAGCATCTTTGGGGTGACAAAATGGTGTCGTATGGGTCACTACTCTCCTCTCTTCTCTAAGGATCAGTGAAGAAAATGGCGAAGCCGCCGAAACGATTCTTCAAAAGGTGATGTGTCGAATCTCATTACTCTTTTTCTTTTTCTTTGCATAGAAAACGGAGGAAAATTTCGAATGAAGCGATCTGATTTTGAAGTTGCTGGGTTCTGGTTTAATTTTGACCCCCATGCTATGGATCGTTTGCTTCGGGACTTTCTCTGTTTGATTTGAAATCTCTTTCTTAGTTTCCGGGAAAACGGTCCAGTCGAATCTAATTAACTTGATCAAAATTTGTGTTTTTCACTTGTTATGATCTCATTCGGCTCCTTCTATTACTTCTCAGGAATTTCTTATTTTTCTTAGTTGAGTTATATTCCACATTATTCTGGACTTTTCAGTATAAGTTTAGATTCTTGCTTAAGTCATGGGACTTAATTGATTTATATTAACTTGGCTAGGAAAATATGATAGAAGCTGCTCAAACACCTATTATGTGATTTGATATTTGTACTAAAGCTTGATGGACCATAAATGCTGTGTTTCTCACCTTTTCTTTAGGCTGCGGAGTTGCAAACAAACATGATGGAAACACTGGAAGCTGCTGACTTTGAAAAACAGAAGCATAACAATACTATAATGGAAGTTCTTGCACGCTTGGCCGGATTAGAGGTATTACCGAATGAATGCTTTAATTTGTTTGCCGACAGTTAGAGTTGCCTTATAAGGGGAGCAAGATGATTTGATTTTATAATTTAAACATAAAAATGGAATGTTTTAGGCTACAAAAACGCTCAAGTTACAAGATCGCTTGCTGCTGGGCAGAAGAAACTTGAGACTCAGGTATTAAGACTACATTACTCTTAATTATTTTGTTTCTTGGTTTGTTTGCGTTAGCTTGAATTGATGAATAGTAAAGGTAAAAGCTAATGATCATTGTTGTTACTGAAAGATGCAGATTGTCTGACGATAAGGAAGCTTGGATCAATACCTAATAAATGTTGTTGGTCAAGGTTTTAGAACCAACTTTTATATCTGCATTTGTTTACTAATCTCTTTCTTTTCTCATGTTACCAGATAGATCAGGTAGCAGTACTCCGAGAACAAGTTGAGCGTAAAGAGTCTGCTCTTGAAGGTATATGTTCTTTCTTTGAGGAATGATACAAAAAGACACCTCTTATAGAAAGCTTCTTCTACTTTAAATGACTTTTGTTTTACTTCTCTATTATAAATTTGGCTGAAGAATTTGTCTTTTTCATTTAGAACTGAAGCGAACAACCTTTAAAACTGGGGGAAGTGGAACAATTTTAAACAAGGTGACTTGAGTCTTCCTTTTGCTTCAGTTTAATTTTCAGCATGGAAATCTTTCTCTAGTTGGTCTGAGAATCATGCTCTGCGTATATGTGAGATATGTAGTTAGATGCTTCTAGAGGAGACATATTCGAACACTAGATGCTTGAAGCAGAGATTTCTTAGCTACCACAGTTTCCTATGGAATGATTATTCCTATTTGGTATATTGAGCTGTATAATTCTTCATGAAAGAGTGGAAACATATGCCTAAAATACAATTTTCTTACTCTTCAATGAAAATTAAAAAATTAAAAAGTGAAGTGGGTACACGTGATTAGCCAAGGTTAGGCTAGTCAATTAAAAGGGTCCATGAGAGAACACGAGTATCTGCAAAGTTTGCATTTGAATTGTCTTAGGTTAAAAGATGGGACATATGTGAACATGTCGCTTCCTATTCTTCTTGCCATTGATGATGAGACAAAGGAACAAATTGGATCATCCCAGAATGTTACTCTTGTTAGCCCTCAAGGAGATATCATCGGTTATCTCCCAAAGGTATATATATCATAATGATTAAATCTAATTGGAGTATACTGAGATTCTTATTTGATGGCTACGGAGGCATTATGGACTTGAATCTCGGTTCTTTTGTATATGAAATCTGCTGGGTTCGTTGATTTGTGCAACCTTGTTTTAAAAAAAAGTAATTGACATTTTTTATGAATCTCTGCTTTGTAATTTGTAGTGTAGAGATATATACAAACACAACAAGGAAGAAAGGATTGCTGGAACTTGGGGAACTACTTGTCCAGGATTGCCTTATGTTGAAGAACACATTATAGGAATATTCTGTTACTATTGTTTAGATATAGTCTGTTAATATTCTGATTTTGTGTAACCCACCTTGGCCTTATATAGCCACATAATACAATGAACCCGGAGAGGGGAATTTCATCGACTTTCATGGTCAGACCATCTGGAAACTGGCTGATTGGTGGCGATTTACAAGTATTCCAGCCGATTAAGTACAACGATGGGATTGATCATTACAGGCTCTCTCCTTAACAGCTTTGGAAAGAATTCGGTAATGGTCAAGCGGATGCTGATTTTGAATTCCAGATGAGGAATCTGGTGCACAATGGCCACGCGAAAAAGGCTTTTGGAAATGGGTTATAAGAACCCTATTCTCTTGCTCATGCATCGAAGAGAGATGCATATGATCCTGATCATGGAAAGAAAATCTTAAGCATGGCCCTGCACTTTGAGAAACTAAACATTCTTCCATTTTTAGGTAACACAAAAAAATTGTTTCTGTCTGATTGTTACTACAAAACCCAAGTTTGTTGATGATCAGAATAAGATGATACAGTTCCCAATCATCTGTCTGATCGTTACCTTTCAGGTTGCAGCTTACGATACAAGAGTGAAGATGGCATTTTCGGATCCCTTTCATGCTAAAGAGTTTCTTGCCTCGGGAGAGGGAAGAAGATATTGGAGTTTGAAAACATAGATAAAAATGTAAAACTAACAAAATAACTATCAAATAACTAACCAAATTGTAAAATGAAAATTTCTAATAATTGAAACTAATTAAGGAAAAAAAAGAAAGGAAGAAAGAAAAAAGAGAAGATGTAAATTTCAATTAAGAAAAACAAAAAAAGCATATTTATCTTATCAATAATATATATTATATATTACAAACCGTTACAATAAATATGGGATATACCCTAAACCTTAGATATGTTAGAAACCGTTACAGGCTGGAGTAAAGAAAAGTCGGCGGCGAAACCTAGAGGTGTCAAACCCTAGATTATTTAGCATATAAATATATGTGTAATCGTCTCTCTTTCTCTCGACAAAAAAAAATATAATCGTCTTTCGCTAATCGATTTCCATTCGATTCGATCCGATCTCACGGCTGGTAAAAAAATATGGGGATCACGTCATCCAATTCTTCTCGAAACCCGCCGGAGAAAGTGGAAAAACTGGGAGATCCGTCAGTTGATTGGCCAGAACCGGCGAAAGAAGCTCTGAGAGGGTGTATGAGGGAGCTCGACGCCATGTTCGGGTCAAAGGAAGGAGACACAGAGAGGAGGGAAAAGGAAGGAGACACAGAGAGGAGGGAAAAGGAAGCAGACGTGCGGTTTTGTGAGTTCATGAAAGGAGGTGCTTGCAAACAAGCATTTACGGCTCTTGAAGATTGCGTGGAGGAAACTGGACTTGTCACTAAGTGTAGGGAACGCTCTTCGTTGCTCTTCAAGTGTATGTATTCTCACCATGATTACTATCAGCCTATTCTCGCCGTTGTGGAAACTGCTCAGAACCACATATTAAAGGAGATCCAAGCGGAGATCCAAGCCTTGCTTGCCACCAGGCAAGCTCAGGGCTTTAAGACCATTTAGGTTTTCTTTTTAAATTAACCGCAAAATGTTTCCATTCTTAGCTTATAAGACCCTTTCATGTTCGAATTTCGACAAATCATTACCATTTGTTATGAAGCAATGAATGTGACTACAGATAGTTACAAGATTACATTCCAAACCTAAAGTAATGAAACATATATACATGGTTGAAGAACATGATTGGTGTTTCTTATAGCTCATCATGTTGTGAGGCATAGTCACCTGGCATTACAGTGGGTTTGGTTTGTCAATGATTATAACAAATAAATACTGAATCCAGGAACGAGGAAGAGTTTAGGAAGCAAGAACCTGAAACTACATTGTTAGGTGGTCCCAATCAACAAGAAAGAATGTGTAAAACACAAAACGATTGCAGAAACTTCTCTCCTAATTTCATTCTTCTTTAAGTCCTTAAATAGGACAATTACAACAAGGAAGCCTACAAAATAGGAACTGGGAAAAGTGCTCCTACATCTACGTAAAGACTAAGTCTTTAATTATCAACAAATTTAGAAAATCAAATCATGAAAAGATAAATGAATGAAGAATTAGTCAAATCTCTTTGACTTGAGTCTCATCATACATCCTTGAAGAAAAACTTGATCTCTCTTTCAGCTGATGATGTTGAATCCGAGCCGTGCACACAGTTTCTTTGCGAGTCCTTACCACATAATGCTCTGATACTGCAAGAACAAACAAGACAAGGGCATATAGTAAAATAGGATGGGCGACCAACTTAATGATTCGTAACAAGTCAAAAGAATGATTTCAAATGATACATCTTACGACTATGTCCATCTTAGCCTCACATTGAGTTTGTAAATGTCTAGAGATACAAGAGAATAAAGTCCCAAAACATCGATCAGCAGCGAGAAAGGAAGTGTTTTGGGAACATATCAAACCTGCGAGGGTGAGATATCTTAGCTTTTTGCGCATCTGTTGGTCCGATTAAGCCACGCCAATCAGAAACCGCATTGCTCTTCTCCAAAGCCATCACCAACACCGGACCACTTGTTTCAAAGATATATTCACAGAGTTCACACACATTTAGCAAAGAGGTTATGGGGGCAAACTAAATAGATCATATGGGTCAGCAGCAAAACTTACCCACCTTGTCATGTATGTAACAAGATCAGGAAAAAAGCTCCTTGATGAGTGTTCGTCGTAAAACGCAGACGCTGTCTCCTTGTCCAGCTGAGTAAGCATCTCCTTGACGATATCAAAACTGGCCTCGACAATGATCCTTTTGATTTCGTAAGTGTAGTTACCAGAGACTCCATCTGGCTTTATCATAGCCAATGTTCTCTCTTTACCACTTGCTCCATTACCTAAACACCTAACAGTTTTATCACATCAAATCGGATAACATTGATCACCGGAAGTCCAAACAATGAAACAAACCCTAATCGGTGAAATTACGAGATTCGTCCGGGAAACGCTAATTTAGATTTAGAGCGAGAGATGATATCAATAGGATTGAAACCAAACTCGCAGATCCATTCCAATTGAGTTCACAGAAAAACCGATAAGTTATAACGGAGATCAAATAGAAACCCTAGCTTCTCTCGCTCACCTGACCGGCGACAAGGAGACAAACACGAGAAGGAGGAGGAAAACTAGTTTATCTGCGAATCCTGACATTAACTTGATCGGAGAACAGAAATTGCGGTGATTTTCAGGCGCGATGAAACTCCGACAAGAAGAAAATTGGGTACACTGTTTGATCGGGAAAGCTAACGTCGAGTTGGAAAACTCTGAAACGCCGATTAGAAATTTAGAACTATCTTCTCTAAAAGGGCTAAAAACCCGAATCTTAAACCAATCAAGCCATTTATGTTTTCCTATTTGGGCCCATCAAATCCGAACCAAAGTATTTTGGTAGTATTGTTTGATTTACGCATTTATTAATAGGGAAGACTAATCTAGTTTTCCAATTTAAGTTTTTGATTGTAAAGATATATTTTTGGCGGGACGAGTGTATGTCACCACCAAGGAGACATCACCAATGGAGAGCCACTTTTGATCGAGAAAAGACCAATGTTTTTAAAGCCGACATCACCAATGGAGAGCCATGGTTTTAAAAACATTGGAAAAGACTTGAGTGAGGATATAAAGAATGAGTGGATTGGAAGAGAACAATTGAGAGTGAGCAAAGCACAGAGATGAAGAAGCTGAGGTTTAACGATGGCTCAGGTTCCCGGCAACACAATTCTTGAGTGAGGACGAAGAACATCATTGTGGAGAAGATAAAGAACATGCTTGGTGAACCTGATTTGTTAAATCGATCATGGACAGAAGCTACAGTTACTGCAGGGAATTTCAGAAACACTTCATCCTCATCAGGGTCAAGCTCTCAAGTCTCAAAAGAGAAAGGGACAGGTTCGGCGTCAAACTGCAGGAACCTGACTGAAAAGATCTGGTTCCATCACTTGTGTACAGTCTTGCCAAGACCAGATAAACTCAAAGGACAAGAAGAGAGTTTACTTGGGACTGTCAAGAGAGGTTAAGAGGTACAGAGTGGGGTCGGCAAAGGGTAGAAAATGCAGTCTAAGTCAGAATATGATGTTTCAAGAAGACATCACCGAAGAGAGTTCTCAAGAACATCAAGTTAAAGAGAGAAAGTAAGTCAGAACAAGACTGGTATGACACACAAAGTCTTGAAGAATATCAACTAGCAAGGGACAAGTCAAAGGTCTTTCCAACCTGTTTGTTCTTACTCACACTATGACTGAAGATGAAAGCTACCCTGAACCAGCAAGTTATCAAAGAGATATGAAGGATTCAGAGTTGAAGAGTTGGAGAAATGTTGAGACTCAGTCTCTACTCTCTAATCAAGATCAGCACATGGGACCAATCTGAAGTTCATAGGCTGTACAAGGATATGCAAGAGAAGTCAAGTCATATCAGGTGAAGAACAACCAAAGTATAAGGTTGTACTGACTGAAGCAGATCACTCACAGGAGGAAGAAGATGATTGTCAAGAAATTTGCTCACAGATTGAGAAACGTGTCTCAATAAGATAAAAAATGCAGGAAGATCATCAGTTGGATCAAGCTTGTGTAGGAAGAACAATTCTAGATAAGGATCAAGATGAGTTTCACACTTATAGCTCAGAATATAATTCACAAAGAAAGAGTCAGGCTACAAGAGCAATGGTATAGTCATTATATCAAAGGAGAAGTCTGAAGTCAAGCTTCAATTGGATCTTCTAAGTAGTAAAAGTTGACATGAAAGATTTAGACGAAAAAGAAGAAGAGGAAGCAAAGTATCTGTGGTTAGAAGTCAGCAAAGACATGTAAAGGGAAGCAGTTTAGTTGACTCAAGAAGAATGTCTCAGAAAGATACTTGAAATGTTCAAATTTGATCATTTATGAAACAGCAGATCAATCAAATCAGAAGAAAGGTAATCGCGTAATCCCAATTTGATAAGATTGAAAGTGTAACTCTATGTAAACTCCGTTATTCAATACAAAATCCCAGTTAATACTCAACAAGTATCACATACATCAAGTAAAAGACTCTATAACATATCAACTCATTGTACTCTCACGTGTATTTTTGCTCAAGGAAAACTAACCTTGACACCAACCATTTCCTCTGCCAACGTTTGGTGATGACCTGGGAACGCCTTTTCAATTTTGGATCTAATCGGTTTCGTTTTCCCCTTTGGAAACCACCGGTTTTGTCTGGATGAGATGACATGCTCGATCTTTCGGTGTCTTAGACTCCTTAATCACCTGAATCTTCTGAATCGTTTCAACCACAACTTCAAGAACCGAGATTTTTCAACATCTGCAAAAGCATACGTGATCAACAAGAAGAAAACAGAAATAATCGGCCAAATGACGTCAATCTTCCAAACGAGTGAACAACGTAAAACCTAATTCTCTGGTACCCTAAATCTCGAACAATGTCAACCCTAAATCTCGAAAGAGAACGATAACACCGAGCATTGTTGGAAACAGGGGAAAAAACCGAGATAAATACCGAAGAATTAAACACCAGAAGTAGCGACTAGCGAAGAACACCACACCATACCTTTTCTTGCAAGTTTTCTTTTCAGCTCTCGCTAGCTCGTAAAGCAACTCAGAACCATTTCTGGGTGACAAAACGGTGTCGTATGGGTCACCAATCTCCTCTCTTTGAAACGATTCTTCAACCAGTGAGATGTCGTTGGGTTCTAGTTTAATTTCGATCCCCGTGCTTTGGATCGTTTCTCTGTTTGATTTGAAATCTCTTCTTAGTTTCCGGGAAAACAGTCCGGTGGAAGGATTTTTGTATCGAGGAATTAATTATCTTTTGCCTGGATTAGGTCTTTATCTGAAATTCATGTGATTCATTGCTTGGACTAATCTAAATCAACTCTCAATGTTATTGTGTTACACACCTTCTGGTCATTGCATTGTATCACGAACCTGTTGGTGTTTTTAACCTATTGAGAATTTACTATAAATTTATGTTTCCACTATGACCTAAACCTAAAAACGGAGAACATCATCGTAAGTTTTTTTTTTTTGGATAAGCAACTAACGTGATTTCTTTTAATCCTATAGCCAAATTTCTTGTATGTACTCTGTTTTTCAATCTTCTCTTCTTACCTCTCTGTTTTTCTGCAACTTTTCATATGTATATTTAATATAATATTCATGTTTTGTAAACAGATTCGAACATGTCTAATCAAGAAGAACATGTGCAGCAGCCAACGATCAATGTATGGAATCATGTATATGGTTTTTGGTTTTTTGCTTGAATATTATGTTGTTTGGAATTTTATGTATAGTTTTTTTTGTTGGGACTGGTTTAGCCAAAGTTTATGTGGACCCATGAAATGAGTCATGAGACGCTAGTGTTAGCTAATGGTGAGAAAGATAAAGGATACTGGAGAAGTACATGTTTTACTGAAATGGGAAGGCAAAATATACGAGCCGAATTTCTGCAACGATTTGATTTGGACTTTCAATGGAAAAAATTTAAAAGTCGTTTCGAGACACTAAGGAAGCAGTAGGATATTTATAAACGTGTCACAAGGAACGCCACCGGGTTGGGATTCAACGAGTTCGGAGAGCTAGACATGAGCAAGGAATGTCCATTTTTGTAATTTTATATCTAACTGCTCACAGCTTTACGAATCGGTTATCATCAATTTAATACTTACTGCTTATGCTCCTTAATGCTACAGCTCTATTATAGGCTATGCCAATCTTAGACCTTCTTTGTACCAAACTTAGGACTTCCTTCAAATTGCACTTAAGTCCTTTGGTCTTAATTGTTTTCATGACTAATCTCATAGCCATATCTCACAAATCTCCACCTTAGCTTGGGGTCTATTCTCATGTAAATTAACACCTTTTGATAGCATCTCCCAATCTAGAACCTCTGATAATATTCATCACAAAACTAAATATTCTTCCATTTGAGGTAACACAAAAATTATTGTTTCCGTCTGATTGTTAATATAAAACCCAAGTTTGTTGATGATCAAGAATATGCTGATACATTTCCCAATTATCCATCTGTGATTTTTACCTTTCAGGTTGCAGCTTAGAATACAATAGAGAAGATAAGAGACAGTTTTGCTCTAAGATTCTTGATACATTAAAAATTTTATAATGTTGGGGCTATAATATTTTATTAATTTATAGAGAGATTAATTTTTAAATAATATTCTTAAATAGCATGAAAATAAGTTTTTAACCGATAAATTCATTATAAAACACAATTCAACTAATGATAAAACAATTTGCAGAATACAAATAGTTAAAACAATAAAAAAATAATTTTTTATTGATAGTTAAAAATATAATATAAATTGAAAAAAAATGGAAAAATTTCAAAAATGCCACTTTTGAAATATCATTTTGCAAAAACCAAGAGTTGTCCATTTTTAAAAATGCCACAAATTAATATTTTTTAACATTTAAATCCTAAAATTTTAAACTTTAAAAAGGGTTTTGATCCTAACAAACCCTAAACCCTCAAAACTAAACCCTAACATAACATAGTTAATCCAAACATAAATGATATCTTGAATAAATGATATAATATTAGTTGCATTTTTGAAAAGATTTTGAAAATGTGGCATTTTTGAAATGTGGCATTTCTCAAAATTTCTCAAAAAAATTCATAAAACATCACTTATTATAAAATAGAGGAAATATATACTAATTATCATTTTATGATATTAATGGGATCGTATATTTGTATTTTTAAAAAATTATTATTTTATTATTTGATTTGTGTTACAGATTTGAGTTTTTGACTCGATTTGGGTTACAAATATAGGGTTTTTGATTCGATCTGGGTTACAGATCTAGGATTTTTTATTCGATTTGGTTGCATGAGTAATAAATCTGGATTGTATTTGGGATATATTTCAATTTGTCAATTTGAGATTGATTTCAATCTGGGTTAATTTTGTTGTTGAATGTTCTTCTTCTTCTACTTTTTTCTTTTAATTTTATCAAACGACGTTCTTCTTTTTGATCATTATTTTTATCTTACAGTTTTGTAATTAAAATATTTTGTAAGTTTTAAAACATAAATAAAATATTTTTAACCTAATTTTGATGTTAGAATCTCTGTTAGATAGACATCTTCTAAAGTTAGAGACAGTTGATTTCTGTAACTGCGTACAAAAGTGCTTTATAACCTATTTAAAATGTTTTATAAGGTATTTAAAAGGTTTTATAAAGTATTTAAAAGGTTTTATAAGGTACTTAAAAGGTATTTAAAAGACTCCTCCCGCAAACACTCCAAGTGCTCTCAGAAGTTTATGCATTAACAGAGACAAAACAAGAACAAAAGTATTCGTGTAAGAATTGATCAGACTATGTAAACAACAAAGTCAAGCATCACAAGAAACAATAAGGTATTATAATGTTTTTAAACAGTTTTATAATGTTTTTAAACAGTTTTACAAGGTATTTAAACAGTTTTACAAAATATTTAAAAGGTTTTTATAACCTATTTAAAATGTTTTATAAGGTATTTAAAAAGTTTTATAAGGTATTTAAAAGACTCCTCCTGCAAACACTCCAAGTGATATACCTTTAAAACTAAATCCTGTTTAAAATGTTTTATAAAGTATTTAAAATGTTTTATAAGCTATTCAAAAGCGTTTCCGATTCTTCTTCTTCCGCGATTGCATTTTCTCCTCCTTCTTCTTTTTCTACTTTCCCTGGATATTACCCGGAAATTAACTTTTCACCGTTCTTGACCTAACACAGATCGGATCTTCAACAAATCGGATCATTAATTGGGCTAAACAACATTTATTCTTCCCAAATCCACCAGATCTAATCTCAGATTCATGTTCTTTGTCAAACGCACCACCAGATCAACAACTCTTTTGTGACGGAATTCGGAGACGGCGAAAGAGACAGAGAGATCTGAGACGAAGAGATTTGAGATCGGAAACCGTTGTTTTAGAAGAATTTTTGAGTTGGAAGGCAAAATCTGAAAAAATCAATACAAAAGAATTAGGTTAAAATGAGTCAAAAGGTAATATGAGGATATAAAAAAAATAAAGTAACACGCTTGTAAAGATTTTTAAACAGTGACATTTTTACAAAATAACAATTAAAAAGTGATATATCTCCGAATTTTTCATTTTCCCTTAGCGTTGTCATGTAGAATAATTTGTAAGAAATAAGGGCTTTACCCTCTATGATAAGGTCATAGCATATCTAGACACTAATAACAGAATATTACTTATTCAATTATCTACTAATATTAGAGTTGCTGACTTGGCACCACTAAAGAAGAGTCGGCGGCGCGAAACCGAGAGGGCTGAAACCCTTAGCATATAAATATGTGTGTAATCGTCTTTCGAGTTGCATACGAATATGGGTATCACGTCATCCAATTCTCGAAACCCGCCGCCGGAGAAACTGGGAGATTCGTCCCCGCCGGAGAAACTGGGAGATCCGTTAATGGATCCGTTAATTGATTGGCCAGAACCGGCGAAAGATGCTCTAGGACTGTTGATAAGGGACCTCAACGCCATGTTCGAGTCAAAAGAAGGAGACACAGAGAGGAGGGAAAAGGAAGGAGACACAGAGAGGAGGGAAAAAGAAACAGAAGTGCGGTTTGGTGAGTTCATGAAAGGAGGTGCTTGCAAACAAGCATTTACGGCTCTTGAAGATTGCGTGGAGGAAACTGGACATATCACTAAGTGTAGGGAACGCTCTTCGATGCTCTTCAAGTATATGTCTTCTCACCCTGATTACTATCAGCCACTTCTCTCTCAAGAACAGTTAACCAAGGACCTCGAGGCCTGGCTTGCGACCAAGCAAGCTGATCCAGGTCCTTTAAGATCCACCACTAGTTGATCTCTTGTGCTTAATTAGTGAATCAATAATATTCTCTTTTCAAAAAAGGTCATTACTTTGTTGAGTGTTTCAGTCTTCTTTGTCGTTTACTTGACTATTTCTGAAACAGGAAAAGGTCAGACATTTATTAGTGAATGCTTCTAGTTCCAACGTTTTCTACTTTCTCTGAAGATCAAAGTTGAAAACTTTACATCTTTCTTCGTTCACTTTGTTTTCCCACTTCAATTTGATTATCACCAACTCAAAGTTGAAACATCCCAGTTTTTCCCTAATGAAACATTACACAACTTCATAGATAACCATATGATTCTTTGCTTACCTTTGTTAATCATCAATTTTTGTCTCTGCATAATTTCCTGGTTACAGGAATCTCAAATTAGTTATATGTTTAGAAAAGAAATCATCCATGTGACAGTCTTTTTCAACTATTCTTGTTCAACTATCAGAGTTCATATAAACTGTGTCTTCTTTACACGATTTAAACTAAAATGAACAAGAATACTTTGTCTGTTCTTTACAGGATTTACCACTAGCGATGGAACTTTATGTTTTAAGTATTTGATACCTCCTACATTTCTCATCTGACACAAGAAACAAAATAAAATAAAAAGAGAGTTTGATGAACTTTGGTAGCGGACTTGAAGGCTCGGTATTTCCCGACATTGTTCAAGTGCTCGTTCTCTGATCTGTTTTCCATGAATCAAACAAAAACAGAGAGTTGCTAGTTGAATATCAACGCAATACAGCTTGTAGAATCAGTGATATGGGTTTGGAAGTTTTTTTCAACTGAAGAAATTACATATACCACAACAAATGATCCCAGGACTTGGCTCTTATCTTTGTTGCATTTTCTTCATGTTCACTGAGCTTGATCTCCTGTAGCCTGGAGTGTTTTCTCTTGACGAGACATCTCCACTTTCTTCTCCTTTCTGTGGAGTCTCTTTCTCAGACCCTTGTGGTGTCGTTGTCCCTCTGGTTGCAGAATTGTTGTTCTCTTGATGAGCTTTGTTCTCAGCATCACAATCCAAGACTTGCCTAGAAGCTGAAAGAGGAGAGCATGGAGATTTCAAGACACTCTGGCGGTTGGCCAAGTAAAGAGTACTTCTTGATTGTTCAACATCATTCCAAGCTGGACTCAATGTACATATAATGGCTGTTCGAGCATTTCCACCGAGTGAACGCTGTAATATCCGAGTAAGCTTGGAGTCTCTGTAAGGTATGTGGCCGCTTCTTTTCCCCACACTATGAAGAGTTCACAAATTCAGATGAGATCAATTTATTACTTAAAAAAGAGTTTGTGATTTCAGTGCCACTCTCAACATATATGTAAGAATATTACCTTAGTTTCCTTATAACAGTTGTAAGTGTCATTAGACTTGGATGGATATGACGACCTTCCCAGACGCTCTGTCACTTCCTGCTAAGTCCACAAATTTCTGCAACGCATTCGCGCGCACACACACACGCACACATTAAGTCCACAAAGTTCTAGTTAAGCATTATGCAAAAAAAGGGGATGATTATCAAAACACAGAGAGGGATCTAGTTTTACCAGACTAGCCATGTATGACCTCACACAAATCTGAATTTTCGCGGTGTGTACTTTGTATCTTCTGTTTTGCCATCAAGAATTTTGTTATTAGAATATTGCAGGGTATAAGGATTTTTTCAGGGGAATAATGAATCAAAGAACATTACCAGTCAGATTATTTGGTGTGCCCCGCGAGCTGGTGGCATAAAAAAAGACAATAAAGGCCAGCAGTCAGAAACTAGGAGAATACAATTACAAGAACCCAAGAGGATGCAACAAATTATGGTTACCTTGACAAATGCTAATCAGATGCCGCAAATGTTGATCGTTAGCTGTTTCTTCTACCAGTTTTTCAACCACAAAGGCGGATAATTAGGTTATTATATCAATGGAAGTGTACATTCAATCAAGGTCATAACATCAACAAGAAAATGACAGTTTTTAATGTAAATAAGTGATACCTCAGTGGTCTTAACCTCACAGTAACAAGGATCTTGAGCTTCCACCTGGTGTTACAGCTTGTGTTCTGTCCATCTTTGAAACCGGAGTTCCAGGAGTTGTCATTGTCATTCCCCTACAATTGTTCCCAATTTGTTCATCAGATCTAATACATGATCAAAAGTTTCCAAAAATATAGGGATAAATTCAAAATTACTCAGATCTATGAAAAACTCATACTATAAGGCAACATTGTTAAGGGGTTTGGTTTTAGCCAGACTTAATGGTAATCTTTAGAGTTTGTTCATAAAAGGAAAATTTTAGCTTCATATTTTATTCATCCAATCCAGAAACGTTAAACTCGAAGCTTCAATTGACCGATCAGATTAGACGAAAATTTATCTAAGCGACCAAATACTTGGAGAGAAAATTGAACCAATGAATCGGAGATTTACTCTGATATCAAAGAGAGAGATCCCAAGCAGCGATGAATATGAAATCGACGATAGAGACAAAATAACAAATAAAAGAATATGAGAGAAGAAGATAGTGAGAGAGGTTTCTGGGTCTCGTGTGGCTTTCGTTGAAGAAGAAGAAGAAAGGAGGAGACACACGTGAGGATTGTTGGGGACGAGGCCTTTTCTGTGTGTTTTCTAACGTTTCCGTAGCTTACTGTATGCATAAAGCTTTGGGTCTATGCACATATTCTCATGTGTCTATGCTTGAAATTTGGGTGATATCATATAATTGCTCTCTTCCCAAAATGTTTTGATACCACCAAGGACAAATTCCTTTCCTTAGTTCGAATAATTGCTAGTGGCAAAATTCAAAAAAGTTCAATCCAAATCATTATTACCATTTGTTATGAAACAAAGTATGTGACTATATAGATCAACTAACAGTTACAATATTACAATCCAAAAACTAAAGTAATGAAACATAACATGGTTAAAGAACCTGTATTGGTGTTTCTTATAGCTCATCATGTTGTGAGGAAACGTCACCTGACACTACAATGGGTTTGGTCGGTCAGTGATTAGAACAAATAATACTGAGAACGAGGAAGAGTTTAGGAAGCAAGACGGGTGAAGAAAGCAAACCTGAAACTACATCCTTGAAGAAAAACTTGATCTCTCTTTCAGCTGATGATGTTGAATCCGAGCCGTGCACACAGTTTCTTTGCGAGTCCTTACCACATAATGCTCTGATACTGCAAGAACAAACAAGACAAGGGCATATAGTAAATAGGATGGGGGACCAACTTAATGATTCGTAACAAGTCAAAAGAATGATTTCAAATGATACATCTTACGACTATGTCCATCTTAGCCTCACATTGAGTTTGTAAATGTCTAGAGATACAAGAGAATAAAGTTTGATGTGCAGCCAAAGAAAAGGAAGTGTTTTGGGAACAAATCAAACCTGTGCGGGTGAGATATCTTAGCTTTTTGCGCATCTGTTGGCCCGATTAAACCACGCCAATCAGAAACCGCATCTCTCTTCTCCAATACAATCACCACCACCGGACCACTTGTTTTGAAGATATATTCATACAGTTCACACACATTAGCAAACGCAGACATAGCAGAGATGAGCAATGGTTATGGGGGCACTAAATAGATCATATGGGTTAACAAAAAACACTTATCCACCTTGTCATGTATGTAACAAGATCAGGAAAAAAGCTCCTTGACGAGTGTTCGTCGTAAAACGCAGACGCTGTCTCCTTGTCCAGCTGAGTAAGCATCTCCTTGACGATATCGAAACTGGCCTCGACAATGATCCTTTTGATTTCGTCAGTGTAGTTACCAGAGACTCCATCTGGCTTTATCATAGCCAATGTTCTCTCGTTACCGCTTGTTCCATTACCTAAACACCTAACAGTTTTATCACATCAAATCGGATAACATTGATCACCGGAAGTCCAAACAATGAAACAAACCCTAATCGGTGAAATTACGAGATTCGTCCGGGAAACGCTAATTTAGATTTAGAGCGAGAGATGATATCAATAGGATTGAAACCAAACTCGCAGATCCATTCCAATTGAGTTCACAGAAAAACCGATAAGTTATAACGGAGATCAAATAGAAACCCTAGCTTCTCTCGCTCACCTGACCGGCGACAAGGAGACAAACACGAGAAGGAGGAGGAAAACTAGTTTATCTGCGAATCCTGACATTAACTTGATCGGAGAACAGAAATGCGGTGATTTTCAGGCGCGATGAAACTCCGAGAAGTGAAGGCGGGAAGAAAACTATCGGGGAAGAGAACGTCGAGTTTCCTCCTCCGGCCGGAAAACTCTGAAACGCGCGTTTTAATACTCATATCACCCGTAGGCCTGCACGTTATGAGTAAAGGATCGGTAATAGAAGATAAGGGTCCGATATGAATATTCAGGGTATTAAAAATTACTACCCAAACGGATAATTTAAAGGTAAGGATCGGATAAAGATTTGATATACTGGTAATTAAAATAAATATCTGAATGGGTAATATTGACAATTAAAATCACTATTTGAACGGATAATTATGAATAATTCGGATAATATTAGCAAAAAATTTGTTGAGTTTTGAAATAATTTTTTAATTTGGGGATTACTTTGAAAAATAGTAGATAATTTTGTAAAATGTTGTAAAAACTCATTTCCAAAATTATCAAAGGTGATATTTATCATTTTTATATATATGATTTAAATAAATTTATATAGTTTAAAAATTTTAATTATTTAAATGGGTAATCTGGTATCCGAAGTAATTATCCGACATTTATTTTTATCTATTAAAATAAATTATCATTACCTAAATAGATAATATCAATTACTTTTATTCGAAAAAATCAGATAATCTGGTAGCGTCAGGTTATCTGACCTGAAATGGGTATGCCTAATATCACGATTAAAAATTTAGAACTATCTTCCCTATAAAGGCTTAAACCCGAAACTTAATACAATCAAGCCATTTATGTTTTTTCAATTTGGGCCCATTAATATTTCAAATTTAGGCCCAGTAACAGTATTTAAAAATCGAACTAGTATCCTGCATTTGATTTGTCGCTTTATGTACACAACAGCTATAACTCGAGCCGACTGGACAAATTATCCACTAGGCTAGGTATAATAAATTTGTTTTTTTTTTCATTAGCTTTATGATAATACGTATAAGCTCTTTTTTTTTTTTGGTAATATTTTTATTGTCGGTTTAAAAACCAAAACATTAGCTATAAAATTCAATATCATATCTTAGTTCAATAAAATTCTTTTCGGCGGATTCTTTGAATTTAAAATTCATTAGATCATATTGCTGAATAAGTGTCAATGAAAGACACTTAAAGAGATTTTTTTGGATTCCTACTGTCCTCTTACGAAGGAAAATAGGATTTCATCAAATCCTTATTCAATGAAAGACACACCCATCTCAAGTATACATATAAAATAAAGTAAATCACAAATACTAATTATAGAAAATCATAATATCCATTTCGATCTATAGATTACATCCATATTATATCATCAATTTATAATGTAGGGTGTATTTAACCAAAAAATTGGAACTATTCGAGTTTAATTGATGTTTTAGAAATTTTTGGGTGAATCTAGAAAATTTGTTATTAAAATTATCTCCAATTCCATTTAAAACTATGAGATTTGAATTTTTGTATTTTTAACAAACAAAAAAAGTCTCTAAAACATTTTAAAATCATTAAAAACCCAACGTTTAGTATATTTCCGATAGCAGTGGACTTGAAAGTACTTTTTATGTCATTAGTTCAATAAGAGACTTTTAAAATTCATGATTCAATAACATAGAATTTCACATTTTAATACAAATCATTCCAAATGTTAGATTGAATATACCCCTAGTTACATTTTCTTTATCTTTTTAATAAATAGAAAATGTTAAAAGAAAAATATGTGTGATAAAAATACATATGAAAAATCTATACTAATTAATAAATATTTAAAAGAATAATAATAAAGCTTATATTAGAGTTTTAAGGGAATGATTTCTTAGTTACTGTTATTTCTTTCAAATTCCACCATCATAAGTTTTTGTATGTTTATTTTTTTATATATAAAAATAGATAATTTCACTTATTTCCACTTGTTAATTTATATTATATAAAAAAATTCGGTTTTTGTTTGTGTTAGACGGAAAAGACCAAATATCCACATATATCTGTAAATTTTCTAAATTTTTGGATACTAATATTTTCCGGAGCAAATTAAATTACAAAATTAGATATCCAACAAAAACAGAACAAATCATAAATATTAGTTTTCGAATATATTCACTTTGTGTCTAGCGCTAGATATATTCACTCTTTGAATTGTTAAAATCCGAATTCAAAGCGAAATCAAAACCATACCGAACTATTTGTGTTAGATAGATTTTATTTTGGATATTATTATAAATAAATAAAAAATCCTTAAAGCCAAAAAAAAAATTTGAACCAAAACCATACTAAAAGGCACAACAATTAATTATAAGATAAATCAAAACTAGAATAAATAATTAAAGACCAACAGACCCGTTGGAAGAGATATATACATCTACGTACAAGGAGTTCGAAAGTTGTTTTAAAAACCAATAATATTTACGGAAAAGAGCTATTCTCACACCAAAAAATGAAATAGTGGACGAGTTGAATGCATATATAATCTCTAAACTTGATGGAGATATGAAAACGTATCTAAGGTACCATCGAGCAACAAAAAAAACTAATAAATTTTATTTATTTAATTAATAAAACATTTTACTAAATCAATATCCATATCATATGAGATGGTGTGCTAACCAATTCAAGAGGACAAACTTGATGGCTTCGCTCGGAATGAACATATCCAATTTTTCAGTATAATTAAAACGTTAGCAACGTGATTCTAAACCCACTGCGAAATTGTATCTCTGGAATTCTCTTTACAATTTCAGTCCATTAATACATATAAATTGTCATTCAAACAATTGCCTTCATTAATTCGTTTACATGTTAAATTAACTATAAATATTATCGTTAAAAACCAAAAAAACATTGTTAACAACAATCTAATGATCTAAAACGTTTTATATTTAATGACATCAAACAACTCTCATCTAGTGATGTATAAAAGTTCTAGTTATTAGTTGTAGTGATTCGATTGACTATTATTCTTTGCGGTTAGCATGTACAAGTGGAACCGTGAATATGGCTTCGACTCAAAGACGAAAATTTCGTTGAAAAAATATTAACTATATACATGAATTAAGACCTACATTTTTAAAATTTTCATTTTACTTTACCATATTAAATATGTCCTTAATAAAAAAAAATCGAACATAGCTTACAAATCGATCGAAAACCACCGAATTCTGTTGTTTCAAATATCATTTTTGGATTGAAAACTTTTTTTTTTTTTTTTGTTAAAAATATTGAAAACTATTTACTCGACCATCAATTGAGAAAAGGAAATGTGTTTTTAAAGGAATTACGAACTATTTATCCGACCATTTGAGAAAAAACTAACAAGGAGATATCAGAAAAAACAATTTATACTAAGATTGTAAGATAACAAAAAACTATTTTTTAACATCATAAAACATATCAACTCATGCATTCATAGTTTCAGTAAACAAAAATAAATTAAACTTAAGATCAGGTATAATTGTTTTTTCCGACAAACCTTTTCAAAAGTCAGCAGTTTTTGCGAAAATCATTAAAAATGGAAACTAGTCCGCAATGGACGTATTTTGTAAAGACATTGGCCGAAACAATTATTTGTGCGAGATAAAAAAACAATTTCAAAAGTTTTGGTCTGAAATGAAACATAATTAATTTGTGATATATTTATTAATTAGTGAAACTTAATGCTTTTACATTATAGGTTTGTTCCGGTTGGTTTACAAACGCATAAGCCATGGATGCAATCGTAGTTCCACAACCCTTAAAAATACAATAGGGAAGACAGGTAATTATTCTCGAACAGTGTTTATTAATTACGACATCAATGTTGTAAGAGTTAACGTCCTTAGATTCCATCAAACGTCTCACTAATTCCACCTTCTTATTCATATCTCCATTTACAACACTGCAAGAAAACATGCAATTTTACGAGGAGAATTTGCGACTATATAATTTAGTTTCTAATTTGCGAACCGTTTGCTACGATTTTGTGAATGTGGTAGCAAATTAGTCGCAAATTTGCTTGGAGAAAGTTCGTCGCAAATAGCTTCCAGTTTGTAGCTAAGTAGCGACGAAAATTGCGAGTGATTTGCGACGCCAAAAACTTTCGTAGTAAATCAGTTCCAAAATTGCGAGTGATTTGCTACAAAAGATACTTTTAGCATTTGCATATATTTTGCGAGTATATTTTCCATACATTTGCGCATGGACAACGAAGGGCCACTGCAAATTATGGTATCCATGTCCCAGACGATACCAACTTCTACGGTATCCTGAAAGAAATCGTAGAAATCGTGTGTTTTTATAAAATAAACTAATTACAAATTGCGAATAGTTTGCGTCATCTAGGCGCAAATTGTACTTAGTTTATTTTTAAAACTCCGGTATAATATGATTTTTTGTTCAGATTTCTATTTTACTTAAGCCATTTACGAAAGTGTTCATATTTAAAACTCGTTTGCTTTTATATTACTTATATAAACCAGTTGAATAATACGATATTTTTTTAAGATTTATATATTACCTAAATCCTAAATAAGCTCTAAACCCTAAATAAACCATAAACCTTTTACGACTCGTTTGCTTCGGCGACTCGCAAATGAGTCGCAAAAATATAATAATTGCAAGCCATTTGCGACTTGTCCTTGCAAATTAGTCGCAAATTGTAATAGAGTAATTCGATGCACTTCCGTATCTTGCTCCATGCAGTGGAGTAAATCAATGCACTTAAGACATTTGGGTAAGTGTTCATATTTTGTTTACACCGTGCGTTGTCGATATATTTATTTCTCGGACAACATCTATATTTTGGTTGAACCTATATAGATTAAGTATGTATCTATATACTTCATGCATGATGAATCGATCACTTTTAGTACGATTGTCGAATCAGTTATATAATTGTCTGAAACCGTAAACCCATAACCCTAATGTTTAATTATAACATGTTTATATGTATGAACTATGTGTTAACCCTAAACACTTTTTTTTTTGTTTGATTTGGTTAGTCGCAAATGCCTCGCAAAAATTTGGCCAGATTTGCGACGCCACGTCACTTTTGCGAGGCATTTGAGATGTCACAACACATTTGCGAGGCATTTGCGACTCCACGTCACATTTGCCGCGTGTTGAAATTTGACCAGATTTGCGACGCGTTTAAATGACTCGCAAAATTTGGCGGTAATAAAAAAAATTCACTTTTTTTGTTTGCCGCGTGTTGAAAATTTGACAAGGTTGGCGATGCGTTTGCCACGTGGCGTCGCAAATGCCTAGTAAATCTTGGCGGTTAAACAAAAACTTCACTTTTTTGTTTGCCGCGTGTTGATTTTTTTACCGGATTTGCGAGGCATTTGCGATGCCACATGGCAAACGCGTCGCAAATCCTGGCAGTAAATACGATTGGGTGAAAAAAATGGTGCGATTTGTGACTCATTTGCGACCCATTATAATTCTATATAAGGCATCCGAAATATTCTTGCACTTTGCTCATTCCATCAACACTCCATCATCTCTCTACTCTCTCTCTCTCTACAAATCCGATTTTTAAAAAAAATTTATAACTTTTGCTTTCAAATGGTTATAATTAGATTTAGGTATGGAATAAATTGGTGTAATTTTTAGATATTTAAGTGGATAATATTAGTTTAATTATGGAATTTTAGATTTAAGTGGAAAATATTAGTTTTTTATAAAACTTTTGTATTAAAGTATGTTCATAAATTCTTAATCTTTTTAATGTTTTTATTATTTATTTCATGTAACTAAATGGCTAGGTTTAGTTTAAACTTGCAATTATTAATTTTAGGATGATTAGATTTTTAAATGTTTTAGAGATTAGATTATGAAATGTTTAAATGTTTAAATGTTTTTAAAGTAAGAAACTAAAGACTCACATGAGTTGAGAAGAAGAAAACACTACAATAGGAATTTATAATGAAAATAACTCCATTTTAACGAGGAATGTTGATTACGTAGAATAACAAATATTGTAAGATGAAGCAATGCTCTGAAATTTTAAACGTATAAACATAACTATGTTACAAAAAATAACATAACTAATTATTATAAGTAAAAAAAAATAAAAAATTGGACGGTGGAAGACCGTTAGATTGGATGGATGCATGGGCCGAAATTCACAAAGACGTCTTATTCATGCAGCATTTGAATTAAAAGATCCACCAAAATCTCATAATTTTGTTTACATTTTTTTTAAAATAAATCAATTAGTTGGATGTGTTTTAAGAGCAAACCAAAACCTTTTTCTCTCTCTGAGCGATACAGAGGCGATTAACAGAAAACCCTTTTTCCTTTAGCTTTTTCGAGCCGTCGACATTTGTCGGTGGTTCTTTACATTAATTAATTTTTTTTTTTTTTTTTTAATAATTGCTATAGATAACGTTATCTTAAATCGGATTTCTTTTCGATCTACTCTCTTCTTTCGGATGGTGGTGGTGTTTGTGTTCGTGATTCAAAGGGAAACAACGTGTTATCATTTTCTAATTTGTTAGTGCAGTTTCCGATTCACGCAGAGTTGATGCACCAACAAATTAGAAAAACGTTTATGGAATTTTAGTCTTCAGATTTTTCTTATGACAAATGGAAACAATGTCGTTTCCGGCAAGTTCCTCCAATTATGGGGGAGATTCATTCATGGTTCGTCGGTATTTTGATTTCAACCAAGATAAGTCCGTTATCTTCGTGAAGGGTTTTACGATTCTTCATGATGTCCGATATTCACTATCCCGATTAATGAAGAGGATTGCGTATAACTTACGAAGAAGAGTTATATGGTGTCTAGATCGGCGAACGTGGGATCCAGGTATAGCAGATCCACGGAGAATCAACGAATCAATGCAAGAGAAAATATTGAGTATCATCAATAATATTAGACTACAATAGAATTTCATCTAAAAGATGATAACCAAAAACGACGATCTCATCATTTTGGGATTGATTCTGGAGAAGGAAAGAAACTGGTTTAATAACCTGTTGGCGAGTAAGATTTTGGTATCGAAAGTATCGTGGAAATTCACTTTTTCATCGTTCTTTTTAATGATTGGTTCTGTATTTATAAATATGTATTTAAATTTGCTCATTATTGATATACTATACATGTATTAACTCTTGTATTTTATTTGAAATAAAAAAAAAAATCAATTAGTTCATATTGACATGTAGTATAATTCACTTCGATTCGTTGACAAAAAAACAAAAAAATCTTGACTTCCTGAAATTCTTGTTCTGATACCAAAATCACATATATTTTTTTGTTTCAAATGAGGTTTCTTGTATTACAGTTGGGTATCAGAATGCAGAGCTTATGAATTATTGGGATTTTATTAGAATTACATACGTCGATATAAAAGTATGTAGCTTTTTAGAAAAAAAATTGGAAAACGGGCAAAAGTAGTTGATTTTGTGGATTTTTCTTTTGCCTTCAAAGTTCACTACCAAAATAAAAAAATGTATTGCATCATTTTTTAAAATTGTTTGTATTGGTTATAATTGATGCAAACAAATTTTGTATCATTTAAAATGACTCTGAAAAATAGGACCGGTCCACCACATTGGCCGCTTAAAGCAAAAAGGAAAAAAAATGGCCCAAAAATAAATAAAAATATGAAAAAAATTAAAAACCGCAATTTAAAGGCTCGAAACTAAGATATACAGTACTAAAATCTAGACCTCAACCACTCCACTACAACATATTTAATCATTTTTTATGCCCTAAAATTAATAAACTAATTTAATGTCTAAAGCCCTTGTTTCATCGACTTTAGTCTAGAATCCGCCTGCTAAAAATAATAATGCAAATATGTCACATCAATTTAAATAATTTATGCAAATATTTAGATATTAACATGTGTCAATTACAAGAAATAATATTAATTTGGTATCAATTAATATTTGCTATGGTTATAATAATTAATAAGTGATTTTAAGTATTTGTATCAGGTTTTAACTGATGTTATAAATATATCAGCCATAAATAAGTATGTAAAAATGTAAATAATTATGTTTAAACTAATATTAATTTTTACAAATTATTTCAATTATAATTTCATTTTAAAAAGTCAAAGACCTAGGAAACACTTAACCCTATCTAAGACTCTACCAATGAAATAAAAGTCTATCTTAATTATAGACTCTTCACTTCCTTTCTAAATTGTTGATGTGGGATGCATATTGGCTTTGATCCGTTACATTTGAGTAGGATAGTACAACTTGTACTATCTTTTGTATAACTAATCAGTAAAGTAATGTTACAACAAAAAAATATTATTATTTTTTATTATACTATCATCTTTAATTACTATTTGTATTGTTTCTAATTGTATTATCATATTATACTGCTATTTATACCATCAAAAATATTGTATTGTCTTGTGTTACCAATCGGATTCATAGTACATAACTAATTAAAAGTAAATTAATTAATTAGAAATTATTAGCATCGATTTTTAGTGATATAATTTTTACATCAATTTTTAAATGATTCTAATAAAAAATAGTAAATACATCGACTATCTAATTGATGTGAATTTTATTTTTATATCATTCTTGTTAAAGTGATGCAATATAATAAAAATTTGTATCAATTTTATTGAACTGATGTCAATCTAATTAATATCAACATCAATTATCAAAATTGATGCTAAAGTATATATTATATATTATTTATTAATAAATAATATAAAATAATATCATTTAATTTTGTGATATAATTTAATTGATGTATTACACACTTCTTTATAGTGGTTATTGCAAATATAAGTTGACAGTATAACTGAAATTATAATATCGTTCATAAATTTTTTGATTCGTTTGAAAGTTTTCTATAACTTATAAATAGTTGATATAATTCTTTTTATATATTTATAACTGGGAAAATATATATTGAAATTCAATATAATCCCCATAATATGCAGAAATATCGAGTATTTTTGCAATTTAAAGTGTTTATAATACTTATTAGCAACTACGATTAAAATCATAATAAAAAGGATTTGAAGTCTAAATCTCTAACCCATAATGAATCTTTTAACCACTAACTTGACTAGTAGATTGTTATTTTCTGGTTTGCATTTCTACAGTTACTTATTATTTAGTAAAGTTCTTAATTTTTATTTTTTAGCCGTAATCTTCATGGACGGTGCAAGTTATAATAGACCTCAACTGTCAATATATATGTTTTCTCAACGTTCCCATTATGCAAGTTATAACATTTTATTTGTTGGTCTGTCAAAACTCAGAAGTAACACACATTAAAAAAAAACAACACGTTATCGGAATCGTTATACCAAAAAGTTGTTTTAACGGGTTTAGATCTATGAATAACACAAACAAATAATAGTATTTATAAGTAAAGAAATTGCAATACTAACTATAGTACATAAAAATATATTTACTATATGAAAAATTCTTCTAACTCTATATATATCAGAAAATAAGTAAAACAAAAAATCGAAAAAACATCTTCCGACCGTGTTGCAGAGTGCGGTCCAATCCTAGTTATAGATAAAATCTAATACCTTTCTAAAATTTAATATATTAAGACAAAATTATTATTGTGTTTATGTAAATTTACGTGAAAATAAGTGGTAGTCTTTTTTTTATATTGTAAATAACTGTTAATCTTAACAACGAGTGTTTTTTTATCGAACATGTTATAATATATATTAAGTTTTTGATAAATTAACAACATGAGCGTGATGTACTATTACGTCATAAATTTTTAATTTAAATGATTATGATATATTTGACCAGCACAAATTGATTATGATAACTATATAATATAAACATGTATATATAAATCTTTGCATGCCCTACGATTGTTTTCACAAAATCTTCGCACGCGACAGTTTTTATAGCCCAAAATTGGACCAACTCAATAATTGTCACAACGAGTCTCACGAAATCAAAACTCTTTGGACTAGTTTTTTTTTTTTGCACTGGTTATTTTATATATTATCGAACAATATTACAAAATCGGATACTAAACATAATCTGAAAGTTTACTGGGAAACAAAGCCCAAAGGATTACCGGGAAGCATAGCCCGAAAGTTTAGCGGAAAGACATTTCTCAAAAGATTACAGAAAAACATATTCCGAAAGATTATCGCAGAATTTACCTACAACTACTGATAACTAGAGAACATAACTACCACTGATAGTAGGAGCACGAAAGAACCACTCGCAAAGAGAAGAGAGCGCGAAAAGAGCGGCGGACGCGGAATCACAAAGCTCACATGACGCCGTCGAGGCAAGGAGAAACCGCGAAGAATGAACCGAAAACAACGATTAGCAAGAACAAAGAGTCACGAACGGAATTCTAAACTCCAACCCACCTAATCTTCAACCTAAAGGGTCCGAATCTAGAACTTTGCAAAAACCGACCACAGAAGACCACATGTGAAAACTGATTATTCACTAAATTAAAGGCGGAGGGTGGAGACTGAAATAGAACCACCGAATTAACAAGAATGCTAATCGAAGAATAAACCAACCCAGACAAACGACTACGCACACTCAAACTAACAATCAACGAGAGAACCTCAAGCTCCTAAACCAGAAACAGAATACGAGAACTAGCATCACAAGCGGCAAAGCAAAAAATACAGCAAAGATCCTAGGGATACTATGCTTGTTCTGAAGGAAAAAATCGGAGGAAAATTACTACCCACACCTGCACAAAATAAAGACCAGACCAAACACAACGAAGCACCAACACCCAACTTAGATTCTATACACTTTTCCTCAACATAAGAAAACTGGATCTGAGAACATGAACACTAGAACGACCAAACATAAGATCAGAATTCGGGAAACCGTTGACCGTCCGATGTCCACGAGGAGCTGGCCCATCTTCACCGGTGAGATCTGACTTTCGGTGATGGCCCAGACGGTGAAAATTCCTCCACCCGAATCCAACAAAAAACGACGCAACAATCAAAGGAGAGACTTATGAACAGACTAAAGCATAAAAGAAGCAAAGACGGATTAGCGCCGGTGCTGGAAGAGCCGCCAAACGCTGGTCAAGCAAGGTAAAATGCGATGAAAATGAGGTAGCTAGGGTTCTTCGGAAGAGAAAATGGTGTTTTTTTAAAGAAAAACAGTTGGACTAGTTAATTATACATTTAAAATTGTGTTGAATATCTATTTGACTTTGTTTATCCTACTTAATTTAATTTCTTGGAGTAGTTTGACGTGTTGTTCATGACTCTGGAGACCAATTAAAGTACAAAAATTCGACGCATATATACCAACTTCAACAAAAATATTCAAAAGACAGAAAATGTTCCCAAAGTTCATGATTATTCCGGACCACTGCATGATTCACATGGATTCCGGACCACTGCATAATTCACATAAACACGGATAAATAATTATAATATAAGGGAAATTATTCTGTATTTGATGTGCCTATGATAAACATGTATATATACACTCAAACAATTGTCTTTTTTTTTTTGGGGTCAAACTCAAACAATTGCCATTTTCAACTTGTATGGACAAATTATATTCCATTGTACAAACCAATACATGTAACAATGAATTGATAAACCCAACTTCTGTCAATGTCATTATACGGGTGTATTAAAAAGGGAGAGTCGTCTTAAAATCACGAATTTGAAATCTCGATGTTGAAGAAGAGATTAAATTCATATGCTTTGTTCTGCGATATGAAGAGATTATGAATAAAAATTAAAATTGTCAAATTGTGGGGATTAAAGGAAGTGAGCCGATTAATAAATGGTAGTATATTAGTAAATATAAAAGTTTTATTTTGATACTATAGTACTTCTTGAAAGCATCAAGTACATTTATGTCGCATCTCTTTTCTGGTTTTTTTTAAAACTTTTTTTGCGTAAATCTATTCATTAACTACCAAACCCATTTCTTATATTTTTCTCAAAACAATTACCAACCGGTCTTCAAAGGTCTTATTGTCGAATTATTTATTTACTTCTCGTGGCTTTCATTCCTTTATAATTGTAGGCGATGGTCAACTTTCTCCGAATGAGATAACCCAATCTATAATCGCTTATTTGGGAAAACAGGAGGGTAAAATGGTCATTTACTAGTTTCCGATCAGAGTTTCTCAATTGCTTCCTTGCCTTTTGCTACGCGTCGTGTCAGACTCGGAACTCCGTTTGACTCAATTTACCCCCACATTTTTCATTCCATCACTAAACACACTTTCTCTTTCTTTCTTTTTCTTTAGCCTTGGTAGAAAACAACATACACGTTTTTTCTCGAGTAAACATATATAGCCAACTATATGTAAAATTCAAATACAAATGTGCATATCTTAATACTATGCCCGTAATACAAGTTATAAAACTTTATTAACCAACAAAGGAACAAAATATTACAAAACTTAATGCACAGATGATGATAGATAAAACCCTGGTTTGACAAAAAAAAAAACAACTGTTTTCAAATATATTAGGGGATACTATAAAGTTTTCATCTTTGTTATAAAACTTATAATAATTTTATATAATATAAATAAATAAATATTTTAGAATGAGAATTTTATAAGGAATGCCATAATAACTGTCAAAAAATTTCTAATCTACCATATTTTCTAATATTTTTTTAGAATTACCACAATTACACTGTTCACAGACTTAAAAAAAGTCTTTTGTCCCTGACAATGACTTATGGTGTGCAAGTGTTTTTTGTCCACTGTCATCCAGTATTCTGTCCATCGGCTCCACAGTTTCCGGTTCCACAGTTTCCGTCTTTGTCCACAACTACCATCTCCGTCTGTCCACCACCGTCTCCGTGCACAACCATCCACCACCTCTGTTTTCGTTTATAATCACTGTCACCGGCTCCACAGTCTCCGTCACCGGCTCCACAGTCTCCGTCTCGTAACCGGTTCCGTTTTCATCCACAGTCTCCGTCTCGTTCATCCACAGTCTCCGTCTCGTAACCGGCTACGAGAAAGAGAGAGTGTGAAGGGCAAAATTATTTTTTTGGATTGAGATGTGGTATTTGTCAAAAAAAAAATTTTTTTATGGTATATTTTAAAAGAATTTGAGAATTTATGGTATTTTTTGTAAAATTTCCTTATAGAATTACGTATTGAAAATATAAAAATACATGGGATATATGCTTTAGTCTCCATCTATCATACTAAAATTACACCTTTTTAAAACTCTCTCTTATCCAATCATGTTTTTAGTTTTTAAGTAACATGTTTTGGATTGGACAAGTAATAATACTACTATACGCCACGTAAATACAACGTATCGTTATTTTTGACGTTAATGTATTGTATTGCTTTTTTTTTAATCTCATAACGTACGTCTTTTTCTTGTTTTGATAAAAAGTAATCAGTTTGAAAAATTAGCTTGTTGACAAAAAATGAAAGGAAAGAAAATTAGCTTAAGTGAACATGTGTTGAGAATTCACATTTTATAAAAGGAAAAAAATAAAACATGACTTTAGCTTATGAAATAATAGTCCAATCAACAAAAACGTGTGGACGGCAAGAGTTTCCGTCTATCTCTCTCTATATATATCTCTCACTTGCCATTAGTAACCAGAACGTACAAACGACTAATAAATTCTCAACTCCAATACTATACCACAAAACCTCAAGATTCATTTCAATTTAATACTAGTCACGTAATTAATCGATTTGATTAAATCATCGTGATGGCCTTAGCTAAAGAGTTAATGGGTTATCCTCTGATCTCAGAAAGGCCATCACTTGTTTCTTCGCATTTCAAGAAGAAGACACAGTCAACACAATTCTCGATCAACTCTTTTGATCGGAGACCAAGAAAATCCAAATCCGGCGTCGTTGCGGCCATCAGCGAAGATTTGGTCAAAACGCTGCGTTTTTCCACAACCACTGGAGACAGAAAGAGCGACGAGGAGGAGAAAGCGGCGGTGAAATTCAAGGTGAGAGCTGTGGTAACGGTGAGGAACAAGAACAAGGAGGATTTGAAAGAGACTCTTGTTAAGCATTTGGATGCTTTTGCTGATAAAATCGGTCGAAACATCGTCTTGGAGCTTATTAGCACCGAGCTTGATCCAAGTAAGTCACTTTTTTTACTCGAATGAAAAACAGAGCATTCAGATATTCCTCTGAAAACTAAAAAAAGGACAATTTTCTATCTTAAAATTGTGTAATTTAAAATGGGTCGGTCGCAAAACTTATAATCTGAGATGGGTTTTCGAATACTAAGAAACAAATATTCGATCTTTAATTCAAACAGAAACCAAGTTGCCGAAGAAGAGCAATGCGGCGGTTTTAAAGGATTGGTCAAAGAAATCTAAAACTAAGGCGGAGAGGATTCATTACACGGCGGAGTTCACGGTGGACGCGGCGTTTGGTTCGCCGGGAGCCATCACCATCGTGAATAAACACCAGAAAGAGTTTTTTCTGGAGACCATAACCATCGAAGGTTTCGCACTTGGTCCTGTTCATTTTCCATGCAATTCTTGGGTCCAGTCCCAAAAAGATGATCCTGAAAAACGAATCTTCTTCACTAATCAGGTAATTGATTAATTTAACCACTTAAAAACACGTCATTTTCGATCTCCCACGAATTGATTACATATAGTAATCAGTTTCAAAAATCTTCTTCAATATTTATGCCATGGTGGGTCCATATAATTATACCCATTACCCATCTCTCAACTACATATAATTTTGTGGTTAGAAATTAACGTATGCAAATATGATTTTCAGCCGTATTTGCCGAATGAGACACCGGAGGGATTAAGAGTATTGAGGGAGAAAGAGTTGAAGAATCTAAGAGGAGATGGGAGTGGAGCGAGGAAATTATCAGACAGGATCTATGACTTTGATGTCTACAACGATCTTGGAAATCCCGACAAATCATCGGAACTCTCTCGCCCGAAACTCGGCGGCCAAGAGATTCCTTACCCTAGACGGTGTCGCACCGGTCGCCATTCAACTGATACCGGTAAATTCATAGCTAACCTTTTGTTTATAATGAACATATTTGAGTATCTTTGATTTTTTGGTTTTATGAATTTATCTCTGATAATGTTTTATCTGCATTGTTGACAGATAAAGAAGCTGAGAGCCGAGTGGAGAAGCCATTACCGATGTACGTGCCGCGAGACGAACAATTCGAAGAGGCGAAGCAGGACACTTTCGCTGCAGGGAGGCTAAAAGCTGTCTTACACAACCTAATCCCGTCGCTCAAAGCCAGCATTATGGCAGAGGACTTTGCAGACTTCGGCGAGATCGATAGTCTCTATAAAGAAGGCTTGTTACTCAAGTTAGGGTTTCAAGATGACATCTTTAAGAAGTTTCCTTTGCCTAAGGTCGTCGTTAATACCCTCCAAGAATCTACTAAAGGACTCCTCAAATACGACACTCCCAAAATATTATCGAGTAAGCACACTTAATCAATAACATCTTTTAACATCAATTCATCCCCCCAATATTTCCAAGAGTTTTACCTTATTTTATTGGGGATTTGTGTATCTTTCATAATTGGGACCCCATTAAGAAATTTTCATCCCACCGAAAAAGAAGAAAAAAAAAACTTCCTTTTAGGTCCCAAAAGCAGACAAAACCCATTACCAGAGTACAGAAACAGAACATATGTTCCACGTGCTTGTCTTCATTCGTTTTGTGAATAACAAAAAGCGCGTTTGCCTTTCTTTAATTCATAACCGTAACATGCTTACTATTACAATGTTATTAATTAATTGATTTCTGAAATGCAGAGGATAAAAATGCATGGCTACGAGATGACGAGTTCGCACGTCAAGCCATAGCTGGAATCAATCCGGTCAACATTGAGAGGGTCAAGACTTTCCCACCGGTTAGTAATCTTGACCCCCAGATCTACGGTCCACAACACTCCGCTCTCACTCACGACCACATCATCGGACACCTTGACGGATTCTCCGTACAACAAGTACGTATTATATAAACAAATCACCCATAAAATGGATTAAGTCAACTAATCAAACTTTGATTAAATTAAATTTTGTCTTCTCTAAAATTTCAGGCATTGGAAGAGAATAGACTGTATATGTTGGATTACCATGACATATACTTACCTTTCCTAGACCGGATCAATGCGCTAGACGGACGCAAAGCTTACGCTACTCGAACCATATTCTTCTTGACTCGTCTAGGCACACTTAAGCCCATAGCCATTGAGCTAAGCCTACCTCCACATGGCCCTAAACACCGGTCCAAGCGCGTGGTTACACCTCCGGTCGATGCAACCTCTAATTGGGTGTGGCAGCTTGCTAAAGCCCACGTTGGCTCTAACGATGCTGGTGTCCACCAACTTGTCAATCACTGGTTAGTACTCAAAACATTAAAGTTATCAAACATTCAGGTAACAAGTAGTGAATATAGAGTTATATATTTATCATTTTTTTTTGTTATAGGTTACGGACTCATGCATGCTTGGAGCCGTTTATACTAGCTGCCCATAGGCAATTGAGCGCTATGCATCCAATTTTCAAGCTATTGGATCCGCACATGAGATATACATTAGAAATCAATGCATTGGCTAGACAATCGTTGATCAGCGCAGACGGTGTGATTGAAGCAGGCTTCACTGCTGGCTCATACGGTATGGAAATGAGCGCCGCCGCGTACAAGAGTAGCTGGCGATTCGACATGGAAGGCCTCCCCGCCGATCTTATTCGCAGGTACTTACCCAACAATCTTTTTTAAAAAGTACTAAATTTACAATTTTACTTCAATTGGTGCATACACATGTTATTGCTTTTGAAAATGTGAATGGTATAGTTATAGATTTATACATATGCTATAATTTTCAAAAATGGGACTTCATGATCGGTTAAATTTGGGCTGTTTTTATCATATGGAATATATAATTTTAATGATTATAAATTGTATCTCTTTTTTTTTTTCAGAGGAATTGCAATTCCTGACCCAACACAACCACATGGGCTAAAACTCCTAATCGAAGACTATCCATACGCCAACGACGGCCTTTTAATCTGGTCCGCTATCCAAACCTGGGTCCGAACCTACGTGGATCGATACTACCCAAACCCGAACCTAATCCAATCAGATTCGGAGCTCCAATCCTGGTACTCCGAATCAATCAACGTCGGACACACAGATCTACGCGACGCCGAGTGGTGGCCGGAGCTAACAACCATCGACGACCTCGTCTCGATCATCACCACATTAATCTGGCTCGCCTCCGCTCAACACGCCGCTCTCAATTTCGGCCAATACCCTTACGGCGGTTACGTCCCGAACCGACCACCGTTGATGCGGCGGTTAATCCCCGACGAGTCGGATCCGGAGTACGCGAGTTTTATCTCCGATCCGGAGAAATATTTCTTCTCGTCGACGCCGAGTTTGTTGCAGACGTCGAAGTTTATGGCGGTGGTAGATACTTTGTCGACGCATTCGCCGGATGAAGAGTATATCGGAGAGAGACAACAGCCGTCGATTTGGACCGGAGATGCGGAGATCGTTGATGCGTTTTATGGATTCGCGGCGGAGATCGGACGGATAGAAAAAGAGATTGAGAAAAGAAACAGTGATCCTGACCGTAGAAATAGGTGTGGGGCCGGAGTTTTGCCTTATGAGTTGTTGGTCCCGAGCTCTGAGCCAGGTGTTACGTGTAGAGGTGTACCTAATAGTGTATCGATTTAAGTACGAATATTTTTTAAAATGCGAAATAAAATTTAGAAATTGCTATAAAATTTTTTTTTTTTTTTTTTTTTTGTTATCTGGATAAGAGAATGGAGATATACCATCGTAAAGTTGAATTCTGACTTAATTTGGCTCTCAAAATATGTTAGCGTAGAGATACACACTAAATAGCCAATTAAGACAAGGTTTATTCTTGGGTTGTAACTTTAACTCGGATCTCACGCTAACATTTCATTGGTAAGTAGAAACCTAGGAGCTTGATGTTGGAAAGAAAGATCCAACGGGCAGAAAACGGTTGTTTTTGTTTGGTTGATTATGACCCAACGATGCATATTCATCAACTTAGATTTATCAGACCAGAACCAGCGACCTAATCGAATCGAACTTATTAGTTGATGCAAGAGAAGACAACAAAGAGATGATGGGTTCGATTGGTAACACAAAATAATATAATTTTTGTTTTTATGGTACGAGATAGCAGTACAATAAAATGTAATAACTTTTTTACTATTTGACTAATTGGTTATATAAAAAATAATATACATTGTTGCGCTACAAATCAGAACCGATATATTTATACGTCAGTACATGTGTGGGACCAGTGGTTCTCACGCGAGATATCAAATTGAAGACATTCTTTTTAAAAAGTTGTAATTATAATAAACTCAACGTAGATTTCATTGTGTTTTCATATTATTCTTTACATTTTAATGTTCAATTTGGAATAATTTTAAGTTTTGTTTGTTAATTGAACAGAGGGGAGCTGTAGATGTCGAAACACCTAACATGCAATTTGCCACGTTTGACCAAAATTAAATAACCAAAATCGATCAAACAAAACCAAACCGTACTTAACCGAACTAAACCGGACGGTATAAACTTGTTCCACATTTAAAAGCACTCTCTCTTGCCACCTTCTCCTCTGAAAAAACATCTCCACTCTTAAAAAAAATGGCGTCCATGAAACTCGTTCACCTCTTCCGTCGTTACCTCACGATCGTTCTTACACTCTTTCAAACCCTAATCTCGTGTTTCTTCGATTTTCCGATACTGATCAAACTCGCGGATTCGTTCTTATCTCTGTATTTCATGGTTTTCTGCGATCTCCGACCCGTAACCGTCGATCTAGACGACGGAGAAACCACCGTACATTTCTGGATCTCCGGCCACCGTAAAATATCCCGTCCGAATCTCGTCATGCTACACGGATACGGTGGAAACTCGAAATGGCAATTTGTTCATCAAGTGTCCGATCTCTCGAAATCGTTTAATCTTTTCATCCCCGATTTGGTATTCTTCGGACAATCATACTCGAGGAATTTAGATCGGAGCGTAGAGATTCAGGCGAGGAGCATCGTCGGAGGTTTGAAGAAATTAGGCTGCGACGGAGGAGGAAGAGGAAAGGTCTCGATGTATTCCATTAGTTACGGCGGATTCGTGGCGTATAAAATGGCGGAGATGTGGCCGGAGATGGTGGAGAAACTGGTGATTGTGAGCAGTGGAGTTGGGTTTACACAGCAGGAGAAGACGACGGAGATGAAAAAACACGGCGGAGATTGTTGTTCGGAGATTCTTGTTCCGAAAACTCCGATGGATTTAAGGATGTTGATTAAGATCTCAATGAATACTGGTTTAAAGTTCGTTGATTGGGTACCAGATTTTATCCTCTCCCAGTTTATCGCTGTAAGTTTGTGTTTCTGTTTCCTCTATTTATTTATGAATCTACCCTCGAAATTGTTTGTTCGTTGATTACTGAACCAAAGGTTTGAAATTGAGCATTAAGTTGTGTTTAAAGTTTTTGATTATAACTTCTTGTTATTATTATAGGTAATGTATGAGAAAAATAGGCAGGAGCTTCTTGAGCTAGCTAAGAATTTGTTGGAAAGAGAAGAGGAACCAGAGTTGCCTGTAATATCACAGGTAATAATGATTTACACCTTGATGATCAAAATTGATATTAGTGATTTTTAACTCTTTTGGTTTTTGTTTCTTTAATGTCACTAATGATTTAACTTTTATCATCAAGATTAATAAGTGGGCATGATGGGTCGCTGATACTTTACAGAAGAAAATTAATTTATGTTTGCATTGTTTAATCATGGGTAAAGTATTCATATTTTGGACACTATTCTTGTCTGTTTGCTTTAACTTTTCTTTTTGTTTTGTTACTATAAGACAATGTGGATTAAAGATGCTTTATTCGAATCTACTAATTAAAAAATTAACTTGGGGCTTAATTTGATATTATAATACAGAAAACATTAATGGTTTGGGGTGACAAGGATAAGGTTTTTCCCTTGGAGCATGGTTATCGGCTGCAGAGGTATTTTTTTTCCCCATATTATACATTTCACAAACTTTTTATTTTTTTTTATTTTTTTATTTGGTTCTCTACTTGCACAAAAAACAGAACAGTTGAAACACATGAATCGATAAAAAATTTATATAATTGATGGGGGAATCAATTTGTGGAATTTAATCATATTTATCTAATTTTTGCAGGCATTTGCAGAGTTCAAGATTAGAAATAATCAAGGAAATTGGTCACGCTGTTAACATTGAAGCACCAACTACTCTTAATAATTTGATTACTTCATTTGTCTTAAGTGCTTGATTTCTATTTTTGAACATACTTCGCATCTATATGGCACTTGGTTTAAGTAAATATTTGACATCAGTCAACACATCTAATGCACGAAAACCAGAAGGAAAAAATAAAGAAAAAAGGATCACTCGTTGATTCATCAAAGGACTAAAAACTTTCAAGCTTATAATGAAGTGGCAACTAAAATTACAAAGAGAAAAAAAAAAAAACCCACTAAAGATGAAAATAATTAGAAAGTCCAACTATGAAGAAAACAATTGTTTTACTTGTTTTCCTATAAGACTCATAAATTATATAATACATACAGTTTGGCTTCCTTGTGCCTTCACTCTCTTTATTGTCTGATTTTTTCTCCATAGATGTGTAAACTCCTGAAACCTAAGAACAACAAAAGTTGATGACTATTACCATAAAACCTCGACCTTTTATTCTTTATGAAAAATGCCAAAAAACAAAAAAAAAGTGGCTTCTGGTAAAATTTATGGGGTTAAAATATATTGCTTACCAGAAAATGAACATAGTAGTGAGAGCTGGCTCAGGTTTTTTAGATTCAAATCCATTAATAGCGTGTCATATGTTGTAACATGTGAGGACCAGATGTCTGAGAAACCAATTGCTCTGAACTTGGTGATGGTCTTAAGAGATGATTTGGACCATTTGGGTTCACCATCACTTGCCTAATAGCTTCCTTTGAATTGGTTGCATTCGTCTCCGGTTTTGAGGATTCTAGTAAAGCACGCACCTGGTGACACAAAACAAAGAACAAACTTGAGAGGTTGATTAAGTCACCTGTACACAAAATGAGAATGAATATAGCTAACCATCGCAAGTCGCTTCTTGTGGAGATCAGTTGGTACCTGCAAGTTGTAACTTCAGATCAAATATCTGGCAGACACATTTTTTTCTCTTTTTGTAGTTTATGTTTTGGAACATTCAAGTAGTGATGCACATTCATATATACTAAGTTCTTGGAAAGTTTAAAAATGAGAATCACTTACGGGTTTTGTTTGGTGTTTATCCTCGCTTGAGAATCCAGGAACTGTCAAGTGCAAGTTTTTCTCTGCATGAATTATCACCCAAGCAAACACCAAAATGAGTAACAATCGCAACTAACTATATAATTCATATGAAACAGAGCTCAAGCCGTACAAACCTAGGTGGAGTAATATATCCTTGGGCTCCAATACGGATGATTTACGATGCTTAGCCAAGCTACATGCAAAAGAAGTCACCTGCAATCAAGTATAATAGGTAAGATAGAGGTAGTTTTTCTACAAATATGGAAAGTGAAAAACAAAAGACGTTCAATACTAAATAAATGACATTAGCTTCTAACCGAATCAATGAAGTCATCCGCTACCTCCAAAAGGAGGTCTTCAACATCAGGATCCAATTTACCATGTACATCCACCTGGACATCATGATACAACATGATGAGACACATTTTCATATAGAAATGACGATGAAGAAAAAAGAAAATATATTAAAAGAAAGCTGAATAGGACAAGCACCTGCGAAACCAGATCCTGTATCTTTCTTTTGCCAAGCAGTTGGTTTGTTGCTTCTGTTCCCTGGCTAGAACTACCACCTGGTGTTGTTGTCCCCGATTGTGTGGCATCTGGTTGTGAACCCGTTAAACTGACAGATTTCTGTCCAGCATGACTCGAAATCCTTGGAGATGGCTGTTGTTGATTAATTGGCAGTTGCTGTTGTTGCTGCTGCATCTGCTGTTGTGGTTGCTGCTGCTGCTGTAGCTGCTGCTGCATCTGTTGTAGTTGTTGCTGTTGCTGGGACTGATTCATCTGCCCCTGGCCTATTTGTGATTGTTGTTGTTGCTGCTGATGTATTATCTGTGATAACTGCTGCTGATTCAAGGACATAGAAGATTGGTGTAACTGAGCAGAGGGCAATTGTTGCTGCTGCTGCTGTTGTAAGAGCAGAGCCTGCCTTTGATTCGGTTGGAGTCGGTATGATGGTGAATTGGGGCTGGCTATTCCCGACATTTGCTTCAGCCATTGCTGCTGCGTCAAGGAGTTTGGCATCATACCAGCCTGTCCATTCTGGGCTAGACCCGATAGCTGAGGATTCATGAATGCGAGGGAAGATGTTCTCTGGAGGTTCTGGATCTAGACAAGGGATAACAAAAAGTTTCAAAGTGAAGTGGATACATCAGATTTATTTCAGGAAACTCTTTTTTTACTTGAAAATAAAGAAACACATGCTTAAAAACGGATCAGGAATTTGCATTTTGCACAACATAAATGTATTCGTACCTCTATAAATATATTGGTCAGATTTTACAATAAATTTAAGAATCATTCCAGCGTCATTCAGGTATTTAGTTGCCAGTTGCAGACATTGGAAAAATCTATGCAAGCCACCATCTCATGTATCAGTTCAATTAAGAATGCGCAACAATAAGCCAAAAGCAGTCAAAGGGTCCAACACGAGAAATCATTTAGTGATGTGTATCTATGAGCCACAAGATAACAAGTAGCTAATGAACAAGTTCACAATTGAGAGAAAGAATCGTAAGTGGGTAACCCAGGAAGCTAATAAGACTTTTTTACTCATACCTGAGGTGAAGTAAGAGAGTTTTGCTGTGACAATTGCTGTCTCATCTGCCCGGGGTTGATTCGCTGCTGAGCATAGAGAGCAGGATTACCTCTCATTTGCGAACTCAAATTCAGTGATCCCATCATTCCCATTGGTTGCATCCCCTGTAACTGTTGTCCAGAACTTCCCGGATGAAATTGCGAACCTTGAACCAGGCCAGGTTTCTGCCTCGGCTACATCGCAAAGCTCATTTGTCTCAGATAAAGAACGTGATTTTTGTCGCACAATAGGAGGAACCACAGTATTTAACTATATCCATAGAAAAACAAAAAAAACAATTGCAGTCATCTCCATCACAATACTTGTTATCAGCTTTATCCCATTCATCATTCTTGTTGCAGCAAAAAGATTCAATTCACAATTGAAAGCTACAATTTAACACTCCTACCGTTGCTTTCTACAGGAATCGTAAAGTCAGAGCGCTTAACCACAAAAAGAAACAATGTCTGAATTGAATCAATAAAGGGAAACAGAGTAAAGTAAGAATGTAGTACCGAAGCTGCCAATAACTGGGGTTGAATATTGAGCTGAGCTGCTCCAGCTGCACCGTTAAGCATTGGCAAGTGACCGCTTTGACCAACCAAAGCTGCTCTCGACATATTAGGGTTAACCATCTGCTGGTTCTGCTGCAAATTTTGCTGGCTCTGTTGAACTGAGCCTGACCCACCAAAGTTCATCGTTCCGTACAACCCAGCTTGCTGCCTCAAAACGTTGCCGTATTGACCTTGATGTTGTTGTTGCTGCTGCTGCTGCTGAATTTGGTTCAGCCGAGAAACAGAAGGGGATCGTTGAAGAGATTGAGCTATTTGGTAATTCGACATTGGAATTTGCTGCGGACTCATGTGTTGTTGTTGCTGCTGAAGAATCTGCTGCTGTTGCTGCGATAATTGCGGAATCGAAGATGAAGAGATTTGCTGCATAATCTGTTGTTGTTGAGTCAATTGCTGATTCTGCTGAAGCTGCTGAGTTTGGCCGAGTTGCTGAGTCTGTGTTTGCTGATCCAAAGAAGAAGACGGGTGAGAGAGAGGAGAAGGCGACGGGATCTGAGCTCCAACGGCTGGGTTCGGAGACGCGATGTTCGGTTGCGAATTGTTGTTACTACTGTTCTGAATTACACCTTCGGTCGTCGTTACAGCCATCGCCGGAGACGCCGCGGAATTGACAGAATTGGAAATCGGAGCTGTCATGTGTTGTTGTTGCGATGAAGACGGTGGAGGTGCAGAAGATGCAGGAGAAGGTTCCATAGGATTAGGAGATTGTAGAGATTTAGGTGACAAAGACGATGAAGGAATAGGTTCCGCCATTAGAAACCAGGTGTGTATTTTCTTGAGGGGTTTTGTTGATTTTCTCTCATGAATCGTAAATTTTCCCCAGAAATATTCGAGCGAGAAAATATCTTCTCCTTTTTTTTTTTTTTTTTATCGCGGTGGGAAAAGAGAATAAAATGATCTCAACCGTACACGTCAGCAGATTTAACGGAAAGATGATCGAGAAAAATAGAGACTGTACTGTGTTGTGTTTCATTATTCCAGACTACTCAGTTCTCTCACACAACTGACTAACACTTTAGTCACCAATTGTAAATCGATTATTTATGGGTTACAAGGACAGGTAAAATAACTTTTTTTCCTCTAGGACTACTAGTAATTAAATGAGATAATTGGTGAAATAACCCCAAAAAAACTATAATTCACAAACTAACCAATTTCCCCCTTTTTCTCTCTCTCTATCTCTTCCTATCCCTCTCTAACCAATTCCCACTTTTTATATATATATATATTTTTTTGGTTATTAACCAAATTACAATCATTTAGTTTTTTTTTACCAATTTAGAAACATTGCAATGAAGTACAAAAAAATTGATGAACAGTTTTGTTTACTAATGATAGGAGAAAGGAAATAAATCATGCTATAAGAGACCATTTGGTTGAGTACTTGAATCAAAAATAAAGTTATGTATAATAAAACCTATGAATATAGATATGAATCTAGAAACAGTATTAATCATTAGACCAACCATCAAACCTACACCTGTGCAACAAAGTGCAGTGCAGACTTTGGCTTTGGAGTCACAAAACTATATAATAATTTATTGCATCGACGAGACGACAGCGTTTTGGACTGAACTAGAGAAAGAGATATCTTACTATATTTATTACAAGGCAAAGAGTCCCTTGGAGTTGGCAAAGAAGTGTTTGCGGCGGATGAGCTCCGGTTTTCTGGGACCGGTTAAGAGAAGACTGGTTAGCAGAGACGGAGGACCGGTGAATTTGGTTTGCACCATTTCCCTCACTTTTAGATACCCGTCTAGTGTCATCAACTCCATAAGCTTTCTACAGCTCTGATGAGATTGGGAAAAAAAAATACAGAAAATGGTTTCATCAGAGAATTTTATCAGAGCTTTAAGAGATTATGATCAGTTTCAGTATATGAAACCATAGGAGAAGAATTTTTTAGGGTTTAAGGTACATAAGAATTGTATAATTAATTACCTGAGGATTTAGTACGTCCATTACGTTTATGATCTCATCCTGCCACAAAATGAAATGTCTCTATAAGTATTTTCAGATAGCTCAGTAACTGAGCTGTGTCAGATGTTAAGGTGAAAACGGAGAAGTATTTACCTCTGGTATACCGGGATTTTGCATCACGGTGCCAAGAACACGGCGCACAAGTCCATGAAAGACAACTTTATTTATCGACCCATCCGCGTTTACCCATGGAAATATAGGCACAGGTGACTTCTCAGAAGTTGATCCCTTCGTTTCACCTTCGATACCCTTTCCAAGAGTAAGGGATGGAGCTTTGATAGATGCTTCGTGCAAATAGCTTGTTTGAGCCACTTCAGGAAGGTTAAGAATTGTAACCTTGTGAACGCTGTTCCCAGCGACATCATGCTCTGGCTTTTCCTGTAAAGTACTGCAGCCGCTAGCAACAACATCGTTTGACCTATGTTCCCCAAAAGCTCTCTCTAGGTAGTTCACTGGTAGAGGCTGTTGATCTTTTTGGGAAGTTCCACCCTCCTCCAGTGTCAGGAAGTACTTTGATCGGTAGAAGGAATGGACAACACGGAAATTATTATAGCCGTTCACCTGAATTAAGTAGTGTCTGGTTAAAGAAGTTACTTGTAAAATGATGTTACATGAACGGAGTTCACAGTCCAGGAAAGTAAAACTAGTAAAACCAAGGACTGCAACTTTCGTCATAATAAAGGCAAAAGTGTTCGTCAAATAAGAGAGAATAAGTCAAACCTTTAAAGCTACCCCAAATGTTTGAAGTACATCAACGATGCAATCACAAGTTTCCTTGCCTGCACATGAACAAGCAGAGGTTAAAAACAACACTGAAGGACGTAGTCAACACATGGAAAAGTATAAGCCTGTTAAAGAGGTTTGCCTGATGCTTACTTGGAATATCAATAAGACGGTGGACTCCTTCAATGCTCAGACCTTGGTCACCAGCCTTCTGAAGGGCATTGGAAACGGTTTCAAAAACCCTGGGACTGAATAAACGCACTTGCTCGTCAGCAGATTCGGACATAATACAACTAGCAAAACTGGCCATCGCTTGCCAGGGAGAATCACCTAGACTGCCTGGTATGACAGTAGCATCCGTAGAGTTGAAAAGTTCCTTCACATCATCAGAATCATAGCCACTATTCGTTTCTCCTGAGTTGAAATGAAGTTGACCAGTGCAAGAGTCATCATCCTTAAACAACTCTATTGCGTTAGCTGTTGGTAGAGTTACACGACGAACAGATACCGCTATCCCAGGGAAACCCTTTTCCTTTCGGAAGTTGATTTCACCTTCGCCTAGTAGCTTTAATTTCTTAGCACTATCAGCTTCAGATTCTTCTATGTAATCAGCTCTACGTTTTAAACCTCTCCGATCTCCCGGCTCTCCAACACCTTCTTCTGGCAAGGATACAGAAATAGAGAGTTCACCAGAAGAAACCAAAGAAAAGAAATTTAAAACATCGCCACATTGCAAATCTGAAGTAAGAGCGACTCCCCCAGCCATAAGGTCTCTTTCATGTTCGAGAAGCCAACTGGAGAACTTGGCTGCTCTTGTCCCAGTATTAACCGGGAATGGAGACTTCGAAATACTATGCAAGAAGTTCTGAGAAAGCACAAATGGCTGTTCACCACTTCCACCAACCTGGAAGTTTTTCATCAAAATAATGACTTTCAATATATATATATTTTTTTACAACTACAACAATTAAGTTCATCCAAAAAAACTAACAGAATTTGTTTCAGTCCACTACAAGCATGCCCAAAATGTGGTTTTGAAAGCAACACCAAACCAACAAAAGGAAGAAAAGATGATAATTCAAAGTTCTACATGCTATGGTATTGAATAGAGCTTCATATGCGTCTTCATAAATCAAGAAGTATATAATAAAAGCCAGAAGTCAACAATTTTAACACTGCAAAAGAATAGTAACATACATGCTTACCAGGAACTTTTTGTCTCGAAGGAAGCTATAGGCTGTAAAGAGGTCTTGTTCTGAATATCGTCGTAAGGTATCTTCCAGCAAATTTGGCATACCAGGTGCAGTAGGCATGCTCAGAAAGACGAGCTTTAACAGTTCTACAGCAGTAGAAACCGCCAGCGATTTCCGTACTTGTAGACTACCACTGTCTTTCTCATCTAAAGGCTTAAAATTTTGATGAAGACGATAATGTCCAGATCTTCGAGATGCATCTTTAACTTGATCCACAGAAACATTTTGAATGTCCTCTGAATGAATTGCAGGTGGAACCATTTCACTCTCCTGCAAGTCCACAATATTGTTTATCATGAATTGCCAAAAACGAAGAACCATTGAAATTAAGACCTTCCAGATCAGGGTGAATGTGATAGCACATGTTTAAATTTATGAATAGTTGTAGCAATAAAAGTCAAACAACAAAATGAGGTGCAGAAATTGTAGGTATGGTTTCAAACAAAAGAAAAGTAAGCAATAAGGATGCACCTCATCAACTAGATCTCCGTTTGACCATTCCCGAGAGCCAGGTCTGGTCCGTTTAGGGGCCACCAGTTTAGCCATTTTCTTGAGCTCAAGAACATCATTGAAGGCTTGACTTATACTCTTTTCATTGAAGTCATCCCATTTTTCTTCATCAAAACTAATATCTTTACCATGCTCAACGCAATTGGAATCCGTTCCGCCAATTGCCTGGGATAAATATCTAACAAGAACATGTGAATTGTTGCTCTCGTGCAAATGCTTCTGTTTTGTCTCTAAATGTTTTGCATAACGCTCGCTGAGCAGATTGCAAAGCCTCATGAGTGCCTTCCGAAATTTATCATTCTTCATCAATATTTGAACCCGTCGCTTGCAAGCTAAAGGAGGTGCAGGCAGTTCTGGAACTGAAGCCCAAATTACTCCATGAAATTTTGCCCCAAGAGCTGCGCGGTGTCTAACATATTGACTCAACAATTTCCTGGCCAGAGAATACTTGTGTTAGAGGTGTAAATCAATCAGATATAATACAATATTTCAGATTGTAGAATAATTAAAGAATGAACGAAAGAACACTCAATCATATGGAAATTAATTGACAATAAATAAACATAAGTTCATTGGAATTGGCTCAGTAAAGGAACTCCTGAGGTATTGGCCATCTTCCGAGGCATAATTTCCCTGAAGAGAGACTCCTAAAAATCAGCAGTACATTGGACATTTACAGCAAGAACAGATTTGATATACGATCAGCATTCATATAAACACACAGATATACTACTGAACTTTCATTGGCTATGTCAAAGCTTACCTGTCCGCGTCATCTGTCCATGAAAATCTTTGTGAAGGAGTTGATGTGGTCTTTGAGCTTGCATACCGGTTGATGATAGAAGAACACTGGCCTTCATCTTCAGTAAGATCCCTTATCTCTGCATTTTCTTGTTGATTATGCTCCTGATGCATCGGAATGGGGGTTTGGTCCTCTTTTAATGAATTTAGAAAATTCTCACTATTTGAGGCATCAATGGCATCAAAATTTAGAACCTTCTGTCCATCTACTACTATGGATCTGACACCTTCTCCTGTAGTCTTTACGGGAGTTGCTCTTTTTCTTTTCCTGGAAGATGAAGAAGGGTTATTTTCTACAGCGTATTTTTTATTTTTTGATTTCACGCGTCTTCCATGCTTCGCATGATAGACATGCATGACCTGGAGAACACAACCAAAAAGTATAAGATACCTCACCCAAAAACCAAGAGGAATAAAAGAAAAGATCCAGGTCAGTCTCTATTTGTGGACCAGAAATGAGAAAGCTTTAATCGGACTTCAATTAGATTTATGGTGAGTGTTTTCAAGCTGAAACATTGAAGAAATCTAGGTTCTCAGTCGGCATGATCCCTAATATCAAGGACAATAAGAAAACAATTGGCCAAACTACCACCTGGTCTCAAATAATTTTTCTCCATATAATTAGGCAGGCGACATAGCCAATTTTAACTATATAAAGCCCCACACAGAACATATTTTTACCTGCTCTAAGGTCAGGTTCAGATCCTTAGCAATCTTCTCACACTCTTTGAATGAGAGTTTTCCCTTCTCATCAATTGCAAAACGCTGTAAGAGTTTAGCGCGTTGTTCTGCTGTCATGACTCGATCTGAGGCCCATGAGCGGAAACGAAAAACCTAGAAGAACTAACAGTGAGAAACCGATTTCTGAATTCCTAACCTAACTATTATCAGCACAGGAGAAAATAGCGGACAGTGATATAAGATTAACACGCGTACATATTTTAAGTACGTTGTAACGAAAAATTTCTTATTTTCATGGAAAAAAATTATAATCTCCATTGTTGTTTATATATATGCCATCATATTAAAGATCAAGCGTATACCTCTTGAACAACAGATCCCGGAAATGCTTGCTTAGCAGCTCTGTGATCAGCAGCAGCATAGCAATATTCTAAAGTTAGCCAATATTCATCAACAGCATCCCTATTTGATAGAATAAAGTCATGCCGAATACGTGGACGAAAATCAAAAGACATGCCACTGGATGTAGAAGCAACAAACACAGGTTCCTCTATATAAGGCTTAAGCTCCATTGCATGTGTCAAATTGGCATACTTCTCCTCAATTTCATCGCGTCTGAGTCTACTACTTACCATCTGAATCAACTACAAAATAAAAATAGGCATAGGCAGTTGAACTATTATTTTTTCGAACTGCACGCTTTTATGAAACATGTACTTCAATATGGTACTCGGGGTGCCATTTAATTATTAACATTACCTTCAACCGGCGTAAAATATCAATAAGCATTGATAATCGTCCAGTCGCAAGAGTATCCATTAGAAGCTTGTACTCTTCACTAGAAAGCTCAGAAAGATGCATAACCTGTTTGCATTTCTTCATCATATCATCAGCTTTCTGAGTAGATCCAACAACTTGTAAAAATAGTTCGAGTGGCATGGCTCTAAAAGCATCTTCAAGTGCAAACAAATTCTCAAATTTACGATCATGTATAGAAGAAAAAGCATTGTCCCAGCCAGGCAAAGAGCTAAAATAGTCCCAAAGGAAACAGTGTAGGAGCTTCACACGAACCATCTTTGCAAGCACAAACCCATTGGCTCGCATGGCTCCAGATTTGATAGCTCGCGCATCCAAATCTACATTAGTTTGACCTCTCTGAACGTCATTCAATATCGGAATTGGCTCGTTGCTTTTCCTCTTCGATAAGTTCTGGCCACGGAGTCCTAGTTCAAAAGACCTAATCTTATCATGAATTTCACCATCTAAGTCTGGAGTCAATCCTTGAACAGATGGATGCAAAACTACCACAGAGCTACGATTACGACCACAATTAGTTACATTTGGGACACGAACTATCATGCATTTGCAGAGTCCTTCTTGTTGAAGCCTGTTTAGAATTCTATCAATGGTTTTCCTATCCACCTTGGAGCTCCTCTCCTTCTCAAGACTGAGAAGCCATTTATGTAGCTCGGCTCTCAAAACAAACTTTTGCTCCTTTGGCCAGCCAAGAAAGAAGAAACAATTAGTCAGTTGGAAGGGAAAAAGGCAAAAAAAATTATCGCATGCAACGTGGAAAAAAGAGAACAGTAAGTACATTTAAGCGCTCAAGTATTCTGCGCTCTCTTCGAGAATTTTCAATAGTAATCGGATGAGATTGAGGCACTTTTGGTTTAGCCGGCTTCGGTAGAACGAGTTGGTTTATTTCTGACAAAGCCAAATCAGGGGACCCCATTGCAGCATCAACAACCTTATCACTGATCTCATGGAATGATTCTTGTAAGTTACGACGTGTAAGCACATTTCTTCTATTGGCATTAGATGGGGAACAATCGAGAACTCCTGAATTGCTTTCAGAATCAGTTAACCTTCCAGGTGTAGCAAAGTACAAAACTCCTGAATTGCTTTCAGAATCAGTTAACCTTGCAGGTGTAGCAAAGTCAGCATCAGAAACTGCAAGACTGTGTTCGATGGAGTTCTGAGCCAATCCACCAGTATCATTAGGTGTGCCAAAATCATTAATCGGTACATTATTTGCCCTGCTAAGACTTTCAGCTTTATCAGGAAAAAGATCAGAAGACTCGGACCCAGCATTACGAGAAGTCCAAACTCGAAATACTCTAGTCTTCTTGTGGCTTTCTGCCTGTAAATGCATCCCGACTCTTGAACAAATACTATAAAGCCGAGAATAGCTCTTCTTCTTATCAATTCCAAGTCTTTCGCATACCTGATAAGAATAATAATTAAAAACATATATACAGCCTACCAAAAAGATTACGACTCTTTCAAGTAAATAATTTTCTCCAAAATACTGTAAGCCAAACCCATTAAATGAATACCTCCATCACAGCCAAGCCTTTAGATCCTTCAGCATCAACCATATCATAAATTTGATTATCTATTGGAAGCTCCAAAGTTTGTTCTGTTTTTGGAATACTCCTTCCGAATTTTAGGGGTTGCTTTTTCCCTGAGTAGTTAAAATCTTTGGCTGAAAATCCTTTTAACAAACGGAGGCATCGTTCAACCTGCAAAAAGGATAATCCAAATGAAAAATGGTATATCCAAACAAAACAGAACAGAAAATGCTAAATAGCGGCAATTGGCCAGCATATGTAGTAAAATTTCTTTGAATGATGGCATGAGATGCAGATTATTATAGTTCACCTTATTGTTCACCACAGCATCAAACTCATGTACTACATGAGAATCTGTCAATCGGCGACAAACCTGATGTTATCCCAGAAGAAGATTCATTCAGAATATTATAATTGAACAAACCTGATACACACACACACACACACACACACACACACACACACACACACACACACACCCCTCAACAGAAAAAAAGTTACGTGGGAGAATAATTGAAAGTCTGTATCCCCCCCCCTCCCAAGTTTGCTTTGAAATATTCAGTTCCAGGTGGATGAAAAGACAGGAAAAAGATATTACACTTCTCCAAGCTCTATGCCTTGAATGAGATCCTAGATAACCAAGGTCTTGCTTAATGTCTGAGACGACTAGAACCTGCACTCCAAGAAAATAAGTACACAACTAGCAAAATCCAGCTTGATAAAAAAGAAAAAGCTATAAATTTACTAACCTTCTCGTTAGCTTCTTCAAGCTTATCACAAATTGCCTGCATTGCTGGTAGAAAATCTTTAATGAGCGTATCGTCTCTTGTACTCTCAGATTGTAGACTATCTCCCGTGGCAGTAGCCTCATGTTCCTTCATTGGTGTCTCCGACGTAGAGTCCTCTTTACAAATTTCAAACCTCTGCTGGGAACCCAAAGGCTTGGCGTAACGACTCAAGTATATCATGTTGGTGCTAATGCATGAGGTGGTTTTGGAATCTCCTTCACCATCAACTTCCTTTGTTCTCACAATTGCTGGTTGCCTAACAATTAAACCTCGAGACTCAAGTTGCTTCACAATATAAAAGAAGTTTCTTCCTTCGATACCAAACTCTTTAGCAAGCAGATTTTGTGCAACGCCATTGGCTCTGCATCAACAGACACATTATAGTTACAGTGATCGCTATAGACTAATATCAGAGCTCTTAATAGACCCAGATTTTTGTAAGAACCAAAAAAAGCTTACCGAGCAACAGCTAACCGCTCAAGAACGCGACGCTGAATCGCGGAAATAGTTGTGTTATTGGACTGAGCATCGTACAAGCCAACGAAGTTACCTCGGAGCTTCTCATTAGCGACGATCCTCAAATCGAGTCTCTGAGCATCTTCCAGCAGTTGAATCGAAGCATCCGATGGTCCGTACACAGTGTTCTTCGCCTTGAACTGGAGCTGGGGAATCGATAGCAGATTTCTCCAGACATGAGCCTTAACGGAGGGAGAGATAGGAGGAGGAGAGAGCCGTGACCAGAGAGAAACCAGAGGGATCCCTGTATTTCCCTGACAACAGATTTCCTCTAGTGCCGTGCATACAATCGAATCCATCTCACCATCCGCCGTACTCCGTTAGGTTTAGGATAACGGGAAATCTCCCGCCGGTAAATTTGTCGGCCGATTTTCCGGCGACACGAAAATCTCGCCGGAGGGGTTTTCGGGCGTTAGGCGATGATGGCGGGATCAGAGGACGATCGAGAGAAAGATATTCCGAGTTCTTGGTGACGGGATCGATCTCAAAGAGCAGCGAACAATAAAATAATTAGGAGGTAATTATAAATTTTACAATTAAAGGGTAAGAGGAATTAAATGCAATGACGATACTACCCCCACGTCAAAAGATTGACCTTGCGCATTTGTTTAACTACGTGCCGTTTATTCTCCCTCACATAGAAACAAATAACATTCGGTTATTCGGTTCGATTCGATATTTTTTAGGTTTTGGATATTCGGATAATAGAAAATAAATACCATTTAAATACAAAATTTATTTCAGTTTAATTTGGATTTGATTTAAAAAATTTCGGTTTGATTCGGTTCAGTTTAATTTTAGATAACCACTTATAATAAATATTGTCATAACTAAAATTTTAATTAATATTATAGGTTCTTTTGTATATTTAACTATATTTTTATATATTTAACTTAAAATATCAAATGTTTAATAAATTTAATTATTTCAATTAGTTCAGTTTAATTTTATATAATTTAAGTTCGGATTGAGTAATTAAGTATAGAAAATTTTATATCGGTCGGATCATTATAAAATTCAGTTCGAATTCACATTGGTAAATTTCGGTTCAGTTCGGTTCTCCAAGTCTTAGATACAAGACTCTTGCACTAATAAACTACGTGCCGTTTATATACATATGCAACAACATGGTTTTCAACCGAATTAAACGCAAACAACAGCATCAATCTTTTTTTTTTTTTTTTTTTTTCAAAAGAACAGCATCAATCTTTACGGGTCGGGTTTCAAATTTCGGGTCAGATTTGTTCGATCCAGATGTCTGGCTTCTCTAACCTCCGAATCTCTGCAAAAATTGAGATTGAGAGTAAGTACAAGCAACAAAAAAAAGATAAAAAACTTTTTGGTTTAAAAAGGAGGAAACAAAAATAGAGCAATAGGTTCGCTCAAATATCTCTGTCTGAAACTGTTTGTCTACAAAAGAGACAAGTTAGATTCTTTATTTTTCATTTTTATTTTCCACAGCACCCAAATAATTGTGGTCATATAAATTATCAGGATTCTTTAATTATTTGTTTCCCGAGAAAATAATCTCGATTTTCATTTGCTATCTGTCATCGGATTTTTTTTCCTTTTTTCTCTCTGCTTCTGAAGGTATGGAAAACTAGATCGGAACTTTTTTTCTTTTTTTTTTCTGGGCTGTATTCAGTTTTGTCTTGGTTAGGGTTTTTAGATATGCCATTTGCTTTGGTTTCTGGGTCTTTTGAGTTATTGAGGATTACGAATCTTATCTGAATTGGTTTCTACTTTTGTGAAAGTTTATTTTTTTCTCGCTTAAGGCTATTTCTGGAACAGCTTTTACTTGTTTCTTTATAGATCTCATAAGAACAAAATCTTGTTTTTCTTTTTCCCAACTTTGTACGATTCATGACTTTTTCTGCTGAATCGTGTTGGGATCTTGTCTGAAATTGAGGGTTTTGAGATTGGTTTGTAACTGGAAAAAGTATGTACTAATGGAATCTGATGTGAGATCAAGAGATTTAGAGTTACTGAAATCACGATAGGGTCAAGTCAACGCATGAAGAACAAACTGTGTATTGTGTCAACATTTTCCCCCCAAAAGATGCATCTTTTCTGTAAATTGAATCCAATTTATTGGTTTTGTTTGTTTGTTCTATGCATTTCAGGAATAAAAGATCAAACAAGATTTTGATCTTTGTCCAAAGCAACCGAGAATGGAAGGAGATGTGTTTTCAGGATTTGGAGACAGACACAATATGGATGGGAAATTGTTGCAGAGTTTCCAGAAGAGCTTTGTGGATGTTCAAGACATTTTAGATCAAAACCGGTTATTGATCAACGAGATCAACCAAAACCACGAATCGAAACAACCCGATAACTTGGGTCGAAACGTGGGTTTGATTAAAGAGCTCAACAACAATATCAGAAGAGTAGCTAGCCTTTACGGTGATCTCTCTCATTCTTTCGCAAGATCAGTTGATGCTTCTTCAGAAGGTGAATCTAGTGGAACACTCAAATCTGATGGGAAAGCTAACCAAAAGAGATTTAGATCCGGTTAGTATATAACCGAGAACACCAAAGTTTGTTTTTCGTAGAATTCATATTCAAGAGTCCGAACTAATTGATTGAGGAGAAAGAAAGGAGAGCTTTACTACTGTAATATCTTTGTTGAAATGATAGCTACATACGTTTCACCATGTTGATTTTCAGATTAAGAGAGTTCTTAATTATTTGTTGGTTTACTTTTATTAAACTCAAGTTCTTCAATCAAATTGAAAAAACATGTTGTAAAGTTTACACATTTCGGTTTATGACTCTTCTGTTTTTCTCCCTTTTTGTCTCTAGTCTCGACATTGTTATCATCATTGTGTAAAGAGAGCCTGTGATACAATTTCAAACGATGCGAGATTTACATGGGTGCGGTTTTTAAAACTCTAAGACGACACGTAATCCTTACCCGAAAGTATAAGACGGCACGCAGTTGTGGTGCACGAGAGTCGGGACGGAACGTAGTTGGCTCTTTTTCGGCAGATATTTAGTTATTTACGGACGTGGCAGCATCTAGGAGCTTCCCGCAAAACTATGCGGATCCCAAGTGGCATTCTAAAATCGAGTTAATAAAAAAAGCTTTGGAATCCGGACCTGTATTGGCACTGTGTATTAGGAGAAAAAAAAAGGCGAAAGCGAGCCAAAACAAAAAAAGCAGAACAATTTTTTTTCCAAATTTTCCAAACTTTTGCTTAGTCAAGAAGCTTCTCCTCCGGAAATTCTCTCCGATGAAACTTCGAGCTCACCGGAAAGTTTAGTATTTTCTCCGTTGGTGTTCTACTTCTCTGGTAACTCTCTGCCGTACTCGTTACTGGGTTTTCTGCTGTTTTCGTAACTTTTCATATATCTATAATGAGATATTCAGTATTGGGTTTGTTTGATTCACTGTATAACGAGTTAAACTGACTAGAATCTGCCAAAAACTTGATTGTGACGACTGCAACATGCAAATTCCATTAGAATTTGAAAAAGGGTAGCTCAAAGTTGAAAACTTTTTTTGTATTTTGAATATGTACTATTGTTGTTTCTCTCTTAGAGGTTTCTAAGGGTGAAACTAGAATTTTGAGTATTGTGTTAGATAGTTTTTCGTATGCTTGGATATATATTGACCAGAGTAGGTTTTATTTGCTTATTCCTTTTTTGTGATTTCAGTTTGGACGTTTGAAGTTGCATTTGGTAGATTAATCTATGGGAACAATGTTTGGTAATGTGGAAGACTATGGAGAGATTTTTCAAGACAGTACTGTTCAGACAAGAGGTGCATCACTTTCTTCGACAAATCAAATTGGAAATCCTGTTGTGTACAAGCTTGTTCGGGTATGTTTATAAATGTGTTTTTCTGAGAGTTATAGAACAGGCAAACATAATTTTTTTGCTATTCTTGGAATTGAGAATTCTGACTACTCTGGTTACAAGAAATAGCCTCTGAATATCTTAATTTGAGGTTGGTTATGTGAATGCATTAGGTTTCAAGAGATGGCAGACTAGTTCCTGCAACCGATGAAGAAATATTGGAGGTCAAGGATTTGCTTGAGAACAACGAGAATGATATGCCTATTGTAACAGATCCTGGACAAACTGAGGGGTACATACCCGATGAAGGGTCACCTTCTCAGTTGCTGCAGCTAGAAAGTTTAGAAGGTTTGGTCCCAGTCATTCTAAGCACGTGTTGAACATTCATTTTAGAACCTTTGTTACTTTAATTTGTCTAAACTTCCTATATTTTTAGGGGAAGACTAATTACATAAACGGAAAGACGGGTAGAATTCCTTAGGACTGTACAAAAGGTTGTTTTATTGGGTTACTTGCATTGTCTGAGGTCCTACCAATCATTTATGTGGCCATATGTGTTTGTGTCTGTAGCTCTCCCTATCAATTCTTATTTAATATGCAATCACTCGTTGCTCGAGGTGATAAATTTCCTTATCCAACTTAGCTATTGCATCCAGGCTTATTCCAGTCGGAAACTGCAGAAGCTTATACAGAAAAATGGAATTCTCCACTTGAGGTGTGTCCTCTTTCTTCAATTTCTGGAAACAGAACTTCGTAATATTGTTTCTCCTAGGATTACTATCTGGGATCAGATGGCTGTTTAATCCATGGATTTACTTCACCTTTGCAATTTTTGCAGTTTAAAGAGGAGTTAATGCATGGATCTCAGATGCTTTTTACTCTTCCGGATACCAAATTTCAGAGTTCTAATGAGTTGTATGGGAATGAGGAACAAGTCCTTTCCAAAGTATTGCTGCAGGAACCTATTTGTTTTTCATCAAATGGATGCAGCATGAATCAATCTATGGATGTGTCACCATGTTCAAATGCTGCAGGTAGTCCTAAAGAACCTGCATTGTCAACTGCTGCCTCAAAACCGGATTTTTCTAGTGTGACTGGTGAGATTTCCTTAGATAATCTTTCAATTAAAGCATTGCAAGAAACATTCAGAGCCACGTTTGGTCGTGAAACTACTGTCAAGGACAAGCAATGGCTCAAGAGGAGGATCGCAATGGGACTGATCAATTCATGTGTTGTTCCAACAATTAGCCCAACAATTGAAGATAATAAACTGCTTGGTGGAGGTCAAGATAACTATAATGGTACTATCAATGCTTTTAGCAAGAATACGGTAGATGAAGAAAGAGGTACTAGCTGCAAAGATACACCATCTAGTCTTGATTGCATAAAGGGACATTCAAATGATTGTGGGAATAGTTTTGTTGAAACTTTTGTGGACCATTATTCTGGCAATGAAGATTTTGAAGGTGAACATAGGTCTGTGAAAAGAGTAAGGAAGCCTACAAGGAGATATATTGAAGAAATTTCAAAAACCGATGAAAAACAGCAAAGGGACGAGTCTATGATCCCTTCAAAAGATCAGAGGTCAAGTCAAGCCGTTTCTTCAGGAGGGAGAGTTGTTGTCACCAGGATGGTATCCCTTGCGGGTTCCAGAATTCAGGTACCCTATGTTTCTCATGTCCGGAGAAGCCGTCCGAGAGAAAACATAATGGCACTTGGGGTATTTCTCTTTGTTCCTCCTGCTCTCCGATATCTTTATTAACCCCATACCTTTACACGAGCTGTCAAAATTTCCCACTTATCTTGTCCGTGCTAGATATATGCCTAGTGGTTACACACTGGAATAGGAATAAATAAGAAATGATCTTTTATTTTTGTATTTGGTGCTGTCGAGGTAATTGAGGATAACGCAGTTTATCTGCATTTTTGTAGGAATTTCATTCCAGTCCATGGGAGATGAAAGCTATGCCAGAAGAGAGTAACCTGAATTTAATCCCATCTCAGTCGAACAATGACGTGAAACGAGTTTCAGGTGTCAAATCTGCTTCTGGACCTGCCAAGAAAGAAGTAAGATCACGTTGTTATTTTTATAGCTTCATCAACTAGATAATTTAGTAGTAGTGGAGAAAACTTTGTCAATACATAATCATTTTCTTGCCATTCTATCGATCAAAAGAATCCCTTAAACTTGAGGAAAACAATGTCATTCACTCTTAACTTTATGTAACCAGATTTTAATTTTATCATAAACCGTATACAGTTGCTCATTGCATTAGCTAATTTGATTATCAGAGCGACAAGGACCATTCGAAACCTTTTCTGACTGAGGTGGATCAAGACATCATGGAGCCAGAGCACTTAGACTCATCTGGAGAGAGCTCAGATGATAATAATAATCGCGCTGATCTACCAATCGTGCAAAGTGCACTTAGAAGGAAGCATCATCGAGCATGGACTCTCTCTGAAGTTATAAAACTAGTCGAAGGTGTTTCCAAATATGGAGTTGGGAAATGGTCTGAGATCAAAAGGCTTTCATTTTCATCATACTCACATCGTACCTCAGTGGATCTCAAGGTTTGCTTCGACTTAACTACTAAACTCTTTTCTCAATATTCTTGATCCTCTTTGTAATTTTTTTTCTTAACTACAAGTGTCCCTTCTTACAGGACAAATGGCGAAATTTACTCAAAGCAAGCTTTGCTCAGGCTCATTCAAACAGAATGGTTGGTACTTCCACATGTTTTTAACTTTAAAACAGAAGCAATTAACCCATAACTAACTTCGTTTTAAGACTAAACCGGAGAATGGTTATGTTTTTGCAGGGAAGTCTTAAGAAACACGGTCCGATGACCGTTCCTAGTCAGATTCTGTTGCAGGTAAGAGAGCTTGCTCAGAAACAATCACTGGTTTCACCGGTTAGCAAGACTAGAATGGTGAAGGAATCAAGAAACGGTTTCTTTTAGGGAGTTTTTTCGTATTAATATTGCAGCAGAAAATGTGAGATTAACTGCTTTTCTTGTCTTTTTACGGGTTTTGTAGACTTCTAATTCTAAGGTAGCTTTTGTGGTTTAAACCGGATTATAAACCGGTGTACTTGATATGGACGGTTCTCTAATTTATGCATTTCATGCTACATGTCGAACCAGTATTACGAGTTATGGTAAACAAAAAACGTAGATTCAGATCATTTGGTTTAGTTCGGTTCTTTCAGAATTCGGCATAAAATATTTGTAATCAAATTATATTCCAGTTTAATTTGGTTCGATAAGGCAAAATTTTGGTTACGGTTTGGTTTGAATAGAATATAACCAAAGGTATTATAAATATGCTTTTTGGTTTATTGGCTAGATTCGGTTCGGTTCCAATTTGTGATACAAATCAATTTAGGTTTAAATTTTGGCTCGGGTAAATACCATAATCAAAACGTGCGTTTCACTTAAACAGGTTGATAATTCATTCGAAAGTGGGCCTTTTGAAACAAGTAATGGGCCCATAATCCATTTGTACGCCCTTTTTACAGGCGTCTTTTTACAGGCGTCCTCTGTCTCTCTCTCTCTCTCTCTCTCTTCTCCGGAGATCGCCTTCACCAATTCCACTGTGAGTCGCACATCAAATCTTCCAACTTGTTCTTGCTTTGGCTTCGATTTAGCAACTTATGTATAGTGAAATCTCATGTCTTTATATGTCTCCCGCATTCGAGTTTGTCTGATGTTCCGACTTACGGGATTTGTGTTAGTTTAGACAATTTGACGTAAAGAGCTGAGATTTCGCCGTTTAGCGAAAATTTCATTGCTGGGTTGATTTCTAATGATGCATATGCTAATTTAAGACAAATATCAACCCAAAAGCTTTAATTATCAGTCTGAAGTTTTCTTTTTGAGCTATTGATAAAAGGGTTATGTTAGATGATAATCTATGAAATCTCTGATTGTCGTGTCGTTTCTGATTCTTTGTCTATTGACAACTCACAATCTTTTTGTCTTTTCCTCTCTCCAGTGATATAGTAGCAGAAACAGCTGAAGCACAATGGGGATCATCGAAAGGATTAAAGAAATCGAGGCCGAGATGGCTCGGACACAGAAGAATAAAGCTACAGGTTCTCTTTACATAATATAGAACATGAAGTTATAGTCGTGAGACATATCAGTTTCATCTTTCAGAGACAAAATTAGATAACGAAAACGGGATAATATTATTACGCTTGTACAGTAAATACAGTGAACAGACTGCGAGCCTCTAGTGTACATTATAGAAACTTCAGTCGCTTTTCAAGATAACAACTTTTGACTAGTTTCTATTGCTGCTTCTGTTCTCCTTTCTCGATCTGATAGTTGCTGAAATAAGCAGAATAACTGTCAGGTAATTGATAATGTTCTACTTGATGGACAGAGTATCATCTTGGTCAGCTCAAGGCAAAGATTGCAAAGCTCAGGACACAACTTTTGGAGCCTCCAAAAGTAATGCAAGCTCTTAATAAAACACTAAACCATTAGCCTATGTGCTTATTTCTATATAGCTGAGTGGTTCTTGAAGCTTGTTTGTTTCCTTTCTTACTTGGGCCATCACTATAGTTTTCCTTGCTGTTGCTGTATGTTCACAACTGAAGTAGTCTGTGAGTAACTGCTTTATTCGTCACCTTAGATTATCTATTTAGGGATATAATCTACCAAATGTACAAATGTATGCTGCTTGTACCTGAGGACTTGCTTTGTGACCAAATGTACAAATGTATGCTGCTTGTACCTGAAGTAGAGTTTCAAATATTTTGTCATTACTGCTTTTAGTTTGAAATTGTCTTCCGAATTACTTTAACAGGGTGCTAGTGGAGGCGGGGAAGGTTTTGAAGTTACCAAGTATGGTCATGGACGTGTTGCACTAATAGGATTTCCAAGGTCGAATGACTTAGATACTTATACTCACAAAGATCCATTTACAAATATTTCCCATTTTTGTAAATTATGTTGCTCCTTTAGAAGGCTTGGGTTTGGAGAAACTGATGAAAGTGGTTGTACTTTGCAGTGTCGGAAAGTCCACGCTTTTGACAATGTTAACTGGAACACATTCTGAAGCAGCCTCTTATGAATTTACAACACTTACATGCATCCCTGGAGTAATTCACTACAATGACACAAAGATTCAGCTTCTCGATCTTCCTGGTATTATTGAAGGTGCTTCGGAAGGAAAGGGGCGAGGAAGGCAGGTTGAAATCCAATTGCTTGCTTTTCTTATTTGTTATCTGATTTCATTCTGGGTCCTCAAGCTAAAGATTTATTATTGATTCCTAAGTTTCTCGCCAATGAGAAAAATATAATCAGGATGATACAAACTTTGATGATGACTGCTTATTTCTCAGGTTATTGCTGTCGCAAAGTCTTCTGACCTTGTGTTGATGGTTCTTGATGCCTCAAAGGTGTGTTACGGTTTGGCTGTCCATGTGAATTGCTATTTGGTTGTCATGCTGCACTCATTTATTAATCTTATTATTTGCCCGTCAAAAATTGTTAGAGTGAAGGCCACAGGCAAATACTGACCAAGGAACTTGAGGCAGTGGGCTTGCGGCTAAACAAAAAGCCTCCACAGGTAATAAAGCTCGTCTTATCAGCGGTGTCAAATAACAGATGTTGCATCTAATACTTTGAAGTCTAAATTCTTTCTGGTTTACTTCGATGTGCTCCACTGGGAAACTTGGTTTCTTGTCCCCCGGAATTTGATTTTGTATTTTCTCTTTGTTTTGTTTTCTCCGTTCAATAGATATACTTTAAAAAGAAAAAGACTGGTGGAATCTCTTTCAACACTACAGCACCCTTGACTCACATTGATGAGAAGCTCTGTTATCAAATCCTGCATGAATACAAGATCCACAATGCTGAGGTATGAGGTTCCAACTTTAATCTTGTATCAGTCTAGCCTCAGACAAGCTTTTGTTGTCTTGTTCGAGTGTTATAAGTAGAATCATGGAAAATTTCAGACATTTCTGAGTACTTTTAAAGCTTTCTTATGGTAGTTTCTGCTTTGCTGACAGAGGTCTAAATGAATTTAGTGGTGAGTATTGCAGGTGCTATTTCGTGAGAATGCCACAGTGGATGACTTTATTGATGTTATTGAAGGCAACCGCAAATATATTAAGTGTGTTTATGTCTACAACAAAATAGATGTTGTTGGAATTGATGATGTGGATAGACTAGCACGGCAGCCAAATTCCATTGTTATTAGCTGCAATCTAAAGGCAAGTTATATTACATTGAAAAGACCAATATTTAGGTGTCTGCAAGGGTGGCAAATGCAAAAACTCCAATTTCGGCCCCGTTCTAGTTTCCTGAGCATGATATTTGCGAATTTTGGGAATATTTACTGGAGCACCACTGGTCTAACGGTGAATGACTGTGTTGCTTGAAACAGCTAAACTTAGACAGACTACTTGCAAGAATGTGGGACGAAATGGGCCTTGTGAGAGTTTACTCGAAGCCTCAAGGCCAGCAACCAGATTTTGATGAGCCTTTTGTCCTCTCATCTGTAAGTGTATTATATTCCCATTGCAAGATACCCTTGAAACATGTCCATATGATATTCATCTTTGATTACTTGTATGATTCATCAGGATCGAGGTGGCTGCACAGTTGAAGACTTCTGTAACCACGTCCACAGGACTCTGGTGAAGGATATGAAGTATGCCCTTGTGTGGGGCACAAGCGCAAGGCACAACCCTCAGAATTGTGGTCTTTCTCAACATCTTGAAGATGAAGATGTTGTTCAGATCGTCAAGAAAAAGGTACATAAATGGAAATCTTATCATTGACACAAACTAGTCGCTAAAATCTTTGAATTTTGGTCTCTGTTCCATGATGAGATTAGCTAAACTTATGCTGCTGATTCTGGAATCTTTAGGAGAGAGACGAAGGAGGAAGAGGCCGGTTCAAGTCACACTCAAACGCCCCTGCTAGAATTGCAGACCGAGAGAAGAAAGCTCCTCTTAAGCAATAAGCTTAGCTGATCAGTGATCCCCATGCACCATCTTTACCATCATAGTTATGGATGGTCACCTGAGTAAGATTTACTATGTTGTATCTGAATCATTTTTTGCCTTCTCTCACAATATAAGTTTTCAAACCATTTACTTTTCGAAGAATACAAATGGAAGTATAAGTTCCTATTTACCCTTTTTCATAAATTTTGTTTTTGATTTTTTTTTGACAAGTCTGCCTATAATTCTTGCAATATTAGAAGTAAACAATGAAATGCATCCATAGTGAAGGTTTACAAACAAGGAGGAACAAAACCGACTCAGATTCCAAGTTACTGAGACGTGGCCTAAGTAGCCAAACACTTCAGCTCAAATAACTCTAATCAATATTCTTATATGTAAACGGTACACAGAAGCTGTTTCTGTATCTATTGTTCGTGTATATGTTTCACAGGAACCGTTCCTGAAACAAGACGGAAAGAGAAACCAACAGGCTGTTGAAAACGACTTGAAAAGAATCATCATGGCTCGCTCTTTTAGCTTCGCTGACTCTTGGCCCAGACATGTCTTCCAGTTACTATCCCCGGTGGGTATAGATCGGTACACTGGTCTGCACCAGCACTGCGTCCGTTGCAAGATGATCCTGATTGTCTCTGTTTGGCTTGAGTAGATTGTGTCAGGCTCATGTAGCTCGGCTTTCGATAGTACCCACCACCTTCAAGAACACTGCCGGAGAATAGAACTGGTGATTGAGATGTCGACGAGGTTGATGTCTCATCGTGTAAAGAATCAGAACTTGTGCCAGACGATATCGGGGGAAGAATAAGAGGAGGTCTAGCAAGAACTCTAGTTGAAGTAAGATTGTTCTTCCTGACTTTTACAGTCTCATGTTCAGACAATACACTGCTCTCACTACTTTTCCTTGAAAATGTCCCAACATCTTCAAACCAGTTCCAACCAGGACTGCTCTTGCGTGAACCATGATGCGTAATTGCTCTTACGCTTGGACTTGGGCACGTCCTCGACTGCCAAAACAACCAAAACAAACTCATTCAGACGTTACTACAATCAGCAAAACACTGTTTCGATTTCTGTTCTGAAATTATAAACAACCTGATGTGTGAGAGCATAAACCATAGCTCTCTCCCTCTTAATAGCCCCTTCTTGCTTCATTTGTAACTTTGTTTTCACTTCCTTAATACTTCTTGGGCTACCACACCAACCCTTCTATAAAAACATCAACCAGAGTCCCATATTAATGTTCACAAGGCTTACTCAAAACTCCTGAGTTTCCCCAGTTTTCGATTCAATCTTTACCTCGGTCTGCTTTGCGGGATCTTTCAGTTCAGTTGAGTCTGAAGGTGCTCTGCGATGAGCTCTTACTCGAGACTGAACACGAACAAGAGCTTGCATACACCTGAGTGTAACAGCTGCTTGTTTTCGAACTTGCCTGCCACGAAATATTGCCTGAATTCTCACTACAGCCTTCAAAGCTCTAAACGCCTGTCTTGCCTGAAAATAAACAAACACGGAGAGCTTTTTAGATGATGAATCAAAGACAGAATAAGTAGACTGAGATTAAAACTCTTTGATTGAGGAAAACTCAAAGACCAATAAACCGTTGATTGATCATTAAAGTATTCAACTTTTCAAGCAATGAATAATTTTGGAGATAGATGTTGCCAATTGTAGTTATCCCACTTGTATTCAAAACAAATTGAGCTCTCCACAAGATAAAGTGCACACCTTTTGAATAAGATTCAGAAGGTTAAATCACAATAAGCCACTGAAATGGTTTAATCACAATTAGCAGCAGCTAAATTAACTACAAATTAGTCAAAATGCACATACCAGGAAGGCACGAAAAGCAGCCTGGATTCTTGTTGAAGCCCATTCTCTCTTAACCACCAAGAAATCCTTGGGAGGAGCTCGAATGAGAGCTGCCATGGCCACAGTGAAAGCCTCGTCGGCCGAGAACGAAGGTGGATCTGAGCCTAACGAAGAAACTCCATAGCTTCCTCGGCTCTTGAAAAAACCTTCCTTAGAGGAAGAAGAAGAAGAAGTGAAGCTCTCAGATGAAATCCTCCACAGCTTCCATTTCTTCTTGCTGCTCTTATCACTTAACTTATCCTGCTGCAATTAAGAGGGATAAAACGTTTGGTATATTCAGTACAAGAGTGAGAGAGAACAGAGATACAAAACATTCAAAAGATCGATGCTTTTTTTCTAGATTACCTGATCATCAACAGGTTTTCTGTGAGATATTAGTGATCTAATCCAATTTCCTGACCCACCCATCTGCTCAAATCAAAACCTTGGTTTTCAAATTCTACTAAAAATCAAAACTTTAGAAGCTATTGCTTCACAAACTCGAAGCTTTAGGGATGTGATGGGGGGAAAAATAGAAAGATTGTTTCTGGGAATTAGTTTGTGTGTGATTGAGATTGATGTTGACAAAAGCTCGCAGTGTTAAAAAGAAGAAAGAGAGAGAATGTTTGAAATTTGAAAATTTGGGGAACGAAAGCAATTTCTTAAAATTAACGGTAAGCTATTCCTAAAGTTTCTCTCTTTAATACGACTGTTCCTAAAGTTTCCTTAAACCCCCTATTGTTTACTATTTCTCAGTTTTAACCCCATAAAGTTTAATGGAATCATTTGGAGAAAACATTCCACTATTGGGTCGGGTCGGGTCGAGACGGTAACCGACCGGGAAGTGTCGATTTGATGATCTACTCGTTCATCTGTTATTCATTATTACCCACCAAATACGTCTAGAAATCAAGAAACCCATAAAACAAGATCAAAGAAGGAAGATCATCCATGGCGGAACCAAAACAAAGCTCTGTTTCTGGTAACACCGATTCTTTGGTTGAATAGATGTCTCATCAATTTCACCCATTTTGTTTCATCGTTTATTCATTCGACTTACTTCCGCGTCGGATTCTTCTATTTGATTTATCGAATTTAAGGTTTCTATACGTTATCGAATCACGGAGCTTTTAGGTTGTTAGGGTTATTGTAAAAGATTGTTAATTTGGGCGAAACAGAGAAAGCCGGTGTTGATCTCATTGGTCGTTTTTTTCTGGGTTTTTGGTTTTCCAGAGGAGAAGACAAATGTGATTGGTAGCGGTAAAGAAGAGAAACAATCGATTGGTCATGAAAAGGAGACTCATGGAAGAAGTGAAGACATTGATGAGAAGACAGGAGTTGATGATGTGAAAGGACCTGGTGTTATCGAACGTATGAAGGAAGAAATGGAAGCCATTGTTGACGCTGTTACTCCTGAGAAAAGTTCTGAGAAGTGAAAATCATCATGATCTCTTTCTTGTTCCTAAGATTCGGACACAAACTATGTATCTGCGTAAGAACCTTTTGCCTAATAATAAAGACACGACCTTTAGATTCATAACAAAACCATATCATTTTTGGGAGAAAGGGACTTTGTGATCTATCCAAGTTTTGAGTGTTACCATCTTCAAGCTGTTTCCGATCAGGTACTGCAATAGTTTACTAAGAAGATTCTTCGCAAAGATCTTATCAAATCTCATTGCGCAGCCAATCGAAGAACAAGGTAAATGGTTAGTTTGTGGGATCTCGATTCACTAGTGATGATGTTAGGCTCTAGTTTGATAGCTGAGCCAAACGAAAGAGTTATAATTCTTGGTTCTAATTTAGCAATGTTTTATTTGATATTCTCTGTATTAATGGATGATACAAAAAAAAATGTCGACTATTAACATATGGATTAAAATGTAGAAACGTATAGATGCAAACTAATTGGAGAGATATAATATAACTTGAAGAAGAGGAGATTAAAACTGATAAGTAATGAAAAGTTAACAAAGTTTACCACAGAATATATAACATACACATACTAATTCGTTGCCAGGGAAGGGATAGAGAGTAGTCAATGAATAATTTTGTGGGCTGACATTGAAAAAATGTAAATACCAATGTTATTGGATTGGGCTTGGCTCGAACCAGGTCAAAGGTATTCGTGAACAACACGGCAGTTTCTCTGCCTGCATGGACAGTTTTTACTTTTTAGTACATAGAATCAAAAGATTTCATATCTTATATAGTTTTTAACTAATAAGTAAATTAAAAACTATGAAACTCTATAACTAGGTAATTTCAGTTTCATCGATTGTAAATCATTACAACTTAAAACACAAGACGAAAGATAGAAAAAAAAAACACGCGCGCGCGCACACACAAAATAAAAAGCAAAAACACGTCGTAGTATTTCAAAGTCAACAAGCCGTCCAATCGTTTAAAACTTTGGTGTTGGAAAGGGCAAATAGAAGAGAGTGACATATAGACTTTAAGATTTGGCAAAATAGCAAAAATCACAAACACATCTCTTTTGTTTTTTTGTCTCTGTAAGATTTGTCTTAATGCTCTTGTCATGTCGATGTGATGTATTTGCTTTGTGCATGTGTTTTTGGATATTTGACCATCCCTTAACAAGAACTTAACAAAGTCAACAATTGTCATTTGTCACCATTATCACATTTTTTGAAAAGTAAAATTTGGTCCATTAGCTCTTCTTCTTCTTAATATTCTCTAGCTTTTCTTTTTGTTTCTTGCAACTTTAGTGATGAGTGCAATGATATTTTTTCCAACTTGACTGTCCCAAAAAATTGGATCAACAAAGACTTAAAGTATTTCTTAAGCGATTAGGAAACTCATTTTATCATATATTCTTATTTTATCTTCATCACTTTGGTTTATTATTTAATAAATAAAATTATATAGTGTATAAATAAAATGTACAATATAAAATTTTATAGGTTTTTTATATATGTGAAAAATAATAAGACGACACTTATAATCAAAAATATGGAATATATATTAACGGTAACAATTAATAGAATCCAAATTCGAATCAATACAATGTTTTTTAAGTTTCCGTTTATAATACATAAATAAAGGTTGGAACCAAACTAAGCTATCAAAATTGAAAGTGATAAATTTTCATACACGTAGTTAATGGGTTATATAATTTGTCTTTCATATATAAAGTATAAACCACTCTGATGTCTAATCCCCACCACCACCCACCTTGACCTAGTCACTTAGATGCGTAATGACTCCAATGACTAATCAACAGCTTATTTCATATATGCTGGCAATAATTAATAAGTGCTTGTAGTTTACTTCTTTCATGTTTTGTTCGAGGATTACAATAGATATTTTTCCTAGTTTTATGATACTAGTAATAGATTTTATTAGTATGCGTACTCTGATCATAATGATCGTAGCAGTTACATGTTTCGAGAATACGCATTTTACATTTTGATTCTTGAAGATGTATAAAATATTGATTTGTTATACAAATACGGCGCAGCCACACACACAAAAAAAAACTTAATTCCTTGATTTCTGCTTTATAATCTCATCGTCGTGGAAGGAATGTAATACAGCAATAGCATACGACTACGTACAGTAGGTACAGTCACCGTTTTGTGGAAACCATTTTAAATGATTAATTTGATTTAAATGGGGAATTATTTAACTTTATAAATGGCATATTAACACTATCAATCAAAGAAATGTGTTATTGTGAAGTACATAAACTGTCTATTATTAAGTCTTCGAATCTTCATTAATATATATGCCCCTTTTTTTGTCACATTGTGATCCCAATGCGACACACCCATATGAAATTTTAAATGTACTATCAAGTATATATATATATATATATATTTTTTTTTTTTTTTTTTGTTTCCTCTGTACTATCAAGTAATAAACGTATACAATATTAAAATTATTAAATATATCCAACTAGAAATTGAAAACAAAAATACATGCCTTAAATGGCTAATAGTTATGGGACGCCTCTATGTGGGTACTACTCACACTCTCTCACATTTTAATTGAATATTAGGTAGAAAAGTCAAAACAAATCAACGGCTAAGGTGAGATATTAGGTGAAGGAGTCATGTGCATTTGATTCTTATCTTATCTATACAAATCTAAAAATACCTCGGAGTCATTAGGACATTGTTATTTCGTCCACAATCACATTGTTTTCTATCATTTTCTGTTTAAATATATAACCGCTAGTTTCTCTTCTTATGGATTTTTTCTTTTTTTTTTCTGCCTCAATTGTTATCGTTCTTACTTTTGTTCTCTTCGCAATTGTTATCAAGACCGATACAAGATCTTCGATGGATTATTGTATCATTATTTTAAACAAGTACGATATGCATGGATTGTGTCCGGTAAAGTATTCAGTTGAGGAAACTCAAGAAACAAGTAAAATAGTCTTATAGCTCCGTGGATAAAATATCTTAATTTTCTTTAGAAGCTCGTTTAGTTTTTTATATATAAAAAAGAAAGTAAGGTCGAAGAATTAGTAAAATAGTGGAAAGTGGTCAATATTGTGCACGGGAAAGAGAAGTACAAAGTGATGGGAGAAAAACTCGATAAAAAGTCATGGAATCATGGTGGTGATTCCATGTGATTATCCTTCCAGCCCAAGTTTGCTTTTATATATACATATATAAAATTAAATGGTATTTTGCGGAGGCCTAAACTTCTTTCAAGTGAAACTCGAACTAATGATTTCTAGAAACACAATATTTGAAAAATCTTAGAAAACACCATTTGGTTGTACACATTCTTACCTATGCGGTAAAGAGTTACTAACCATATACTATATATCTTTGTATTAACTGTTCACTTATTTAGTCATAATTAACCATATTTTGACATATACACATGATTTTTTTTTCCAGAGAGTAATCCATCTATTATAATTTATAATACAAATAATATGAGTTCTAAAAATAAAAATACTTTACAATACGACAAAACAAGTTTTATTTTTAAAACTACCAAAACACTATCATTTATTCTCTTTATCGGTGGTCGTTGTGTAAATTAAAATATTAGAGTAGTTCTAAAAACCAAATTTAATGTATGGTAAAACTTATGATGCAATTTTTTTTGTTTTTTTTTCTAAATTATTATTATCTATTACAAATTATGAGAAAAATTAATGGACGATTTTACAACGGATAATTCTATCCGCATACAAAGATCCACAATAATATTTTTTTCTGCACCATGCTCACGATGGACAATTTTACCCTTGATACGCGGAACTACGACGGACAATTCTACTTACACCACGTTAGAAATCTCATTTAAATTGACTTTCATTAATTGCATTAAATCACACTATATGAGAATTGAATTTCATACATTCTGATATGAAAACATTAATGAACCATTAGTCAATCGCTAGACCGAAAGGGTTTCCACTAATGTGTAAAATTATGAAAACAGACAATTAACTTACTTACGTCAAACTTATTTTTTCGAAACTACTTAATATTTAGATATGGCCATAGTTTTTTATATAAAATTTCCTTTTCTTTTGCCTCTTAATTATGGAGATAACTATTCGTTATTCAACTTCTATTTACCTTAAATGCTGGTCTCGTATTAATTTCAAACCCTGATTTTATCTTACATTTTTCTCTTTAAATTCATCACTAAATCTCTCACAATCAACCAAATCAAACAATGAACGAATCAATGTCCGTTACAGTTTTTTCTGAAAACCAAGTAAGACTAGCAGAAGAACATTACCAAAGAGGCAATCTCAAAGGAGCCATCGAAATCGTGAATGCATTAACATTCGGTTACCCAAACACATCTGCGAATCACCGTAAGATCTCACAGATTCTCGTCGCCTATCAAATCCACTGGAGACTCCTACAAGATCTTACGCACTACGGTATTTTCAGAATCTCAAACCCATTTTGTAACCACCAAATGATCCATAATAGGTACAAGGACCTAGTGGTTAAGCTCTGTCCCGACAGAAACAAATCTGTTGCGGTCAAGTCAGCTTTCGCGATCATCAATACCGCGTGGAGGATTTTGTCTGATCCTGAGAGACGAAGAGATTACAACATCGAGAAAGGTTTTGAGAGGATGATCATATTTCGAGAAGATGAACCAAATCAACCAATGAATAAGGGAAAATGTCACTGCATCGAAATTATCGATGATTCTGACTCTGATTCTGATTAGAACTAATATATTGTAACTATAGAGTTGTGATACAAAACCCATATATATTTTTGTTCTTTTTGATTAAATTTGTGATTTTTATTAGCTGTTGTTTCTCTTTCTTATCCTAAATATTTTGAAAGATATCAAACACAATTAAACTTGTGATTGGTTTGGAGCTTTAAAGGAAATTTTTTTACAACCCTTTTTAACTTGTTTTTCCAGTTATGCTCTTTCCATTGAAATCATAATGGCTCAAAATCACAAAAATCATGATTTCGGCCAAGTCAGTTTTCGCGATCATCAATACCGCGTGGAGGATTTTGTCTGATCCTGAGAGACGAAGAGATTACAACATCGAGAAAGGTTTTGAGAGGATGATCATATTTCGAGAAGATGAACCAAATCAACCAATGAATAAGGGAAAATGTCACTGCATCGAAATTATCGATGATTCTGACTCTGACTCTGATTCTGATTAGAACTAATATATTGTAACTATAGAGTTGTGATACAAAACCCATATATATTTTTGTTCTTTTTGATTAAATTTGTGATTTTTATTAGCTGTTGTTTCTCTTTCTTATCCTAAATATTTTGAAAGATATCAAACACAATTAAACTTGTGATTGGTTTGGAGCTTTAAAGGAAATTTTTTTACAACCCTTTTTAACTTGTTTTTCCAGTTATGCTCTTTCCATTGAAATCATAATGGCTCAAAATCACAAAAATCATGATTTCGGCCAAGTCAGTTTTCGCGATCATCAATACCGCGTGGAGGATTTTGTATGATCCTGAGAGAAGAAGAGATTACAACATCGAAAAAGATTTTGAGAGGATGATCATATTTCGAGAAGATGAGCCAAATCAACCAATGAATAAGGAAAAATGTCACTGCATCAAAATTATCGATGATTCTGATTCTGACTCTGGTTCTGATTAGAACTAATATATTGTAACTATATAGTTATAATACAAAACTCATATATCTTTTTGTTTTTTTTGGTTAAATTTGTGATTTTTCTTAACTGTTGTTTCTCTTTCTTATCCTAGATATTTTGAACGGTATCAACCACAATTAAACTTGTGATTGGTTTGAAGCTTTAAAGGAAATTTTGTTGCAACCCTTTTTAACTTGTTTTTCCAGTTATGCTCTTTCCATTGAAATCATAATGGCTCAAAATCACAAAAATCATGATTTCGGCCAAGTTAGCTTTCGCGATCATCAATATCGCGTGGAGGATTTTGTCTGATCCTGAGAGAAGAAGAGATTACAACATCGAAAAAGGTTTTGAGAGGATGATCATATTTCGAGAAGATGAGCCAAATCAACCAATGAATAAGGGAAAATGTCACTGCATCGAAATTATTGATGATTCTGACTCTAACTCTGATTCTGATTAGAACTAATATATTTTAACTATAGAGTTGTGATACAAAATCCATATATCTTTTTGTTTTTTTGGATTAAATTTGTGATTTTTTTTAGCAGTTGTTTCTGTTTTTTTTCCTAGATATTTTGAAAGATATCAAACACAATTAAATTTGGATAATGGAAATTGTTTTGGAAATTTAAAAAAATTGTTTTACAACCTTTTTTAACTTGTTTTCCCACTGATGCTCTTTCCATTGAAATTATAATGGCTGAAAATCACAAAACTCATGATTTCCACACAAATATCAAATTTGCAATTTCTTTAAAAGAATCGGTATTCTAATGTAAAGTCTAATAGAAAGACCGAGGGAGCTTCCACTAAAGTAAATAAAAAGAAGTAAGCTAATGTGTATTCTGAATGGTGACGTTGTAAATTTGTAAGCAGTATCTTTTGTGTAACTATTTATTAAAGTAGTAAATAGATAGTATTACAAAAAATAATACTATTATTTTTTTTATTATAATGTTACCTTTTATTACATACAATTTCTAATTGTACTATTATTTTATTATATATTACTATTTTTGTACCATTAAAAAATTTGTACCATATTGTATTATCAATTAAATCCATCATATTTTTAAGAATTGTTTTTCTGTAAATAATATCTTCTGTCTTATTCTTATTTTTATACCTTTTTATTCATTGATAAAATATTTAATTATAAAATACATGTATATATATATATATAAGACGAGAGAGTAGGAACATGGTGAGGATTAGTGATATTTCGAGGCATGCTTGATTTGGCAAGCGGCAGTCCTTTTAACTATTTCTTATTCAATTTGTCCATACATTTGCTGTTTGGATGTCACACCAGGCAATGTCATGTCTCCATCTATCATCATACTTCTTCATATAATTCCATTTAAAAAAAAAAAAAAAAAAAAAAAATATATATATATATATATATATATATAATCTGGGACCAGAAAAAGAAGACAATCATATATTTACTTAAGAGCATATATGTGCCTATAATTATGTGACCAATAAACTAAACATCTATGGACAATCTAGTTTTGAGATTAAATCAGAAATAATCACTAATATTCACAAAAAGAACAGTCAAAATGGTTTTTCTCCATCTTTTTACAAAATTTATCAAAAAATTGATTTTTAAACCGGAATTGATATCGACTTATACATGCTATGCATAACTTTAATCACATCTCATTTTTTTTAATATTAAAGTGAATATAAGTGGTTATATTACATTCCCTTCAATTTATATATCATTGTATAACTTATACATGGCATATTTCATGTGTCTTTCAAAAGATAAATGCTTCTAAAACCCATTTACAAAGTTTCCTTCGATAATGCAATTTTTCACTCACATTTATAGGTTATAGGAAAAAAAAAGCTCTCTTTATATGATTTGATAGATGGAGCCCACAAGTGGATCATTTAAAGATACAAAACGGTGCGGATTGGTTCAATCCACTCGCCCGCGATCTCGCTTCGTAAAAGAAAAAGGGTTACTGCCACGTCATCATCTGGCTAATACCTGAATCTGAAAAAATAAGCAACACTCTAATAATTTAATTGCACATAAATGAATATAGAAACTTAATTGGTAACACAAAATTGTATAAATTTCTTAATAGTATGAAATAGTGATACAAAATAATACTAGTATAATTAACAACAATATAAATAGTAATAAAAAATAATCGTACAATAAAAAATAATAGAATTAGTTTTCGTAATACTACTTTACTAATTGATTATACAAAATATAATACAAATTGTAATATAAATGTGATACAATGTTATAATGCTATAATTCAGAGCCAGAGTGAATTAGCTCCATCCATACCAATTGCAAAAAACAATAGTAGTAAAGAATTGTCATTTATTGGGTGATTTAAGAATAAACTAAAAAGGTTTTTTACTTACACAAAATCGAGTGGAACAAGTGTTTTTTTTTTTTTTTTTGGGTTTTGTTGACCAATTAAAGATTGAATTTTCCAAATAATTGAATGGAAAATTATGACTATGTCATCAACATTTGTTTTTTTAAAATTAAATGATATTTTCTTAACTTAGCTACTATGATATTAAATATACAGTCCACTTGATCATGATTTATTTACTTAATAAGTGTGATTGTGCCACATCTAAATTTTTTGGTTATTTACATAAAAAACTAGTAAATGTGATGTGCTACATAGAAATTTTTTGGTTATTTGTCTAATTTTTTTTTTTTTTATGGGTTAATAGACAAATTAACCCTATTAAATTCAGTGCGGACCTTTTTTGTTTTTTAAATCTTTGGTAGATTAAAGGGCAGTGTCTACAAAATAATATTAGACAAAGTAAACTTATTTATTAAATAGTCGTTAATTGATGTTAATTAGAGATCATCATAGTCGAAGAAGAAGCAACCCTGAAAAGATCCTGCACTCGTTCAGATTTACAGTCTTAACGAAGAAAAAGAAAAAGCGAGCGAAATCAAACAGAGATCAAGTCTGTGTCTTTCTCTCAAATTCCGTGTTTTTAGGTCTCTGGAGAAAACTGGAGAAAGTCAAATAATCTGAGAGAGAGAAAAAAGTTGTTGTTTGCGCCTTGATCTGCCATTGCTGTCAAGTTCTCGGCTCATAATCAGCTTCTTGCTGTAATGAGTTTATGTTAATTCAGCGGATTTCGTCTCTCTCTCTCATCGGTAATTTCCTGGTTTCTTCCCAGATTTCGCTGTTTTTTCCGACCAAGATCTCCAGTTCTTGACTGAAATTTCTCGTTTTATGGGTTTCTGATGTACTTGACTTGTTACTGGGTTGGAAGATCTTTACAAGTTTTTTTCCAGCTGGGTACTGCGTTTTCTTCTACTATTGCTCGATTGTTGTCAGTCCGATTTTCCCGGATTAATCGGAATTCCCAGAGTTTTCTCCATTATTGATTGTTTTTTCCTTGTAAAGAAAAACAGAGGCAAATGCGTTCGAATTTAAATTTTCCTTTTTTTCTTTTTCTTTCCGAGTTTCTTGGTAGATTTGAAATCCAAAATGTTAAATTGATTCAGTTGGTCCGTTAAAATCTAATAAATTGGGGCTTAATTAAGTTTCACACAGATTCAAGATTACTAACCCAATGTTGAATATGCTTTAGAGTTTTCTCTTTCAAAAGTATGACTTTTTTTTTACATTCTATATATATATAAAAATATATTTTCGTTCAAAAGATGGAATCTTTATGTTATGGAAAATCTAACTGTGTATTGGGTTTAATCTTCTCTGCAGACCAACGTTTACTGGGAATATGATACACTGAGCACCATTAATATTCTTGATGAGAAAGAAGAGCTCTTGATCAAGATTCTGTATATGTTCTTGAGTTTGAAGTTTTTGAGAGAATGGCAAGAGGTAGAATAAGGTCAAAGCTGAGGCTGAGCCTTATATACACATTTGGATGTCTTAGGCCAAGCGCAGACGAGGGTCAAGATCCTCATCCTATCCAAGGTCCCGGATTTAGCAGGACTGTTTACTGTAATCAGCCTCATATGCACAAGAAGAAGCCTCTGAGATATCGTTCTAACTATGTCTCTACCACGAGGTACAATCTGATCACTTTCTTTCCCAAGTCGCTCTACGAACAGTTTCACCGTGCTGCCAATTTCTACTTCTTGGTAGCTGCGATTCTCTCGGTGTTCCCTCTTTCGCCGTTCAACAAATGGAGTATGATTGCTCCGTTGGTGTTTGTTGTTGGGCTTAGTATGTTAAAAGAGGCTCTTGAAGATTGGAGTAGGTTTATGCAAGATGTGAAGATTAATGCGCGGAAAGCTTATGTTCATAAAAGCGATGGCGAGTTTCGTCGCAGGAAGTGGAAGAAGATTAGTGTTGGGGATATTGTCAAAGTGGAGAAAGACGGATTTTTCCCTGCTGATTTGCTCTTGCTGTCGTCGAGTTATGAGGATGGGATTTGTTATGTAGAAACTATGAATTTAGATGGCGAGACGAACTTGAAAGTGAAAAGGTCCTTGGAAGCAACATTGCCGCTGGATGACGACGAATCTTTCAAGAATTTCACTGCGACAATAAGATGTGAAGATCCAAACCCGAGTCTTTACACATTTGTTGGCAATCTGGAGTATGAGCGGCAAATATTTCCGCTGGATCCAAGTCAGATTCTGTTAAGAGATTCAAAGCTTAGGAATACACCTTATGTTTATGGAGTGGTGGTATTCACAGGGCATGATACTAAAGTGATGCAGAACTCAACAAAATCGCCTTCGAAAAGGAGCAGAATCGAAAAGACAATGGACTATATCATCTACACGCTCCTCGTCTTACTTATTTTGATTTCTTGCATAAGTTCATCTGGATTTGCTTGGGAGACAAAGTTTCACATGCCGAAATGGTGGTACTTAAGACCTGATGAGCCTGAGAACTTAACCAATCCAAGTAATCCTGTTTATGCTGGAGTTGTCCATCTGATCACTGCTCTGTTGCTTTACGGATATTTGATACCGATCTCTCTTTATGTCTCCATTGAGGTTGTAAAAGTCTTGCAAGCAACTTTCATCAATAAAGATTTACACATGTATGATAGTGAGAGTGGGGTTCCAGCACACGCACGCACATCGAATCTAAACGAAGAGCTAGGACAGGTGGACACTATCCTTTCTGATAAAACGGGAACTTTGACTTGTAATCAGATGGATTTTCTGAAATGCTCAATTGCTGGCACTTCTTATGGAGTGCGTTCCAGCGAAGTCGAAGTTGCTGCTGCACAGCAAATGGCTGTTGATCTTGACGATCACGGAGAAGTATCCAGTAGGACAAGTACTCCAAGGGCTCGGGCTCAAGAAATTGAGGTAGAAAGTAGTCATGAAGCTGAGAACAATCCTAGAATTCCTATAAAGGGGTTTGGTTTCGAGGATATCAGGCTAATGGATGGGAATTGGTTGAGGGAGCCACATACAAATGACATTTTGCTGTTCTTTCGCATATTAGCTATTTGTCACACAGCTATTCCCGAGCTTAATGAGGAGACTGGCAAGTACACTTATGAAGCAGAATCACCAGATGAAGCTTCTTTTCTTACTGCTGCTAGCGAGTTTGGTTTTGAGTTCTTTAAGAGAACCCAATCAAGCGTTTATGTTCATGAAAGGTTATCTTCTTCAGGGCAAACTATTGAAAGGTGAGAATAGTTAGACATATATTCGTAATTTGTTGATTATTGGTTTTTAAACACACATTCTGAATATTTACTAAAAACAATGCAGGGAGTATAAAGTTCTGAATTTGTTGGATTTCACTAGCAAACGGAAGCGAATGTCAGTAGTTGTACGTGACGAGGAAGGACATATTCTTCTGCTATGCAAAGGAGCTGACAGGTTAGATGAAAAGCTAAAAAGATATATTCCGTTTGCTTTTGTTCTGTCTTATAAGCTTCAAGCAGTTCTTGTTAAATTTTTTGCAGTATCATCTTTGAACGACTGGCGAAAAATGGAAAAACATACTTGGGACCTACCACCAAGCATTTAAACGAATATGGAGAAGCGGGGCTCCGTACTCTTGCACTTTCATACAGAAAGCTTGATGAGGATGAATATTCAGCTTGGAATGCTGAGTTTCACAAGGCCAAAACTTCAATAGGATCTGACAGAGATGAGTTGCTTGAGAGGATATCGGATATGATCGAAAAAGACCTTATTCTTGTAGGTGCAACTGCTGTGGAGGACAAACTCCAGAAAGGGGTATATATCTATATCAGACAAGACACCTTAGTTTCATCTCATCCATCTTGTTTATGTAAAGTTGAGTTTCACTTTTTCATTTGACTTTAGGTGCCCCAATGCATAGATAAACTTGCCCAAGCTGGCCTCAAATTATGGGTTTTAACCGGTGATAAGATGGAAACAGCTATCAACATTGGGTTAGAACGACTACAATACCTTGAAGCAGATTTATCTTGGAAGTTCTTTGACCAACTTACTCTTTTGTTTTGAAATGCAGATATTCGTGTAGTTTACTTCGGCAAGGCATGAAACAGATATGTATAAGTGTGATGAACTCAGAAGGAGGAACCCAAGATTCAAAAGGGGTATGGGCTAAGATCATTTCTCTTTCTTAAGCATGAGGACCCTATAGTAGAGTGATTAGTCTCTCCCATCTATAATTTGATGTTTCAATTGATATGTCTGTTGATGTTATCAGGCTGTGAAGGATAATATTTTGAATCAAATCACTAAAGCTGTACAAATGGTGAAGCTAGAGAAAGATCCACATGCTGCATTTGCTTTGATCATTGATGGGAAAACTCTAACTTATGCATTGGAGGATGATATGAAGTATCAGTTTCTTGCTTTGGCGGTCGATTGTGCATCAGTCATTTGCTGTCGTGTGTCTCCCAAGCAGAAAGCTTTGGTATTTTCCCCCTTCTCTTATGCCATGTATCTGAACACGTTGGTTCATGAGTTTCATCTGCGTCTAAATTTTATATATTTCTATTTCGTCTTTTCCAAAACAAGGTAACAAGGTTAGTTAAAGAAGGAACTGGGAAAACAACATTAGCAATAGGTGATGGTGCAAATGATGTTGGAATGATTCAAGAAGCTGACATTGGTGTTGGTATTAGTGGGGTTGAAGGAATGCAGGTTAGTGTGATCTCGTTAGAATGTATTTTTGTGTCCGAACTTGTAGCAAATGCACAATAATTGCCTTTTTTTTTTGCTGAATATCACTCTTTTGCAGGCTGTTATGGCAAGTGATTTTTCTATTGCCCAGTTCCGGTTTCTGGAACGATTACTCGTTGTTCATGGACACTGGTGCTACAAAAGAATAGCTCAAATGGTAAATATATGTGATGTCCTCTAGTTCGATGCATCCTATTCTACTCTTAACGTTTTCCGTTTCTAACATATATTGTTCTGCATCCAGATCTGCTATTTCTTCTACAAAAACATAGCATTTGGTCTCACTCTCTTCTATTTTGAGGCTTTCACCGGGTTTTCTGGGCAATCAGTGTATAATGACTACTACCTATTACTCTTCAATGTCGTCCTTACCTCATTGCCAGTGATTGCCCTTGGAGTCTTTGAACAAGATGTTTCCTCTGAGATCTGCTTACAGGTAAGGTTTAATTGATCTGATCTGGTGTGAGAAGTCAAACCTTAAACCTTTTTGAATCTCTCACTCACCACAAAATTCTCTTTCTTTGTTCTGTAGTTCCCTGCGTTATACCAACAAGGAAAGAAAAATCTCTTCTTTGACTGGTATAGAATACTCGGGTGGATGGGCAATGGCGTGTACTCCTCTCTGGTCATATTCTTCCTCAACATTGGAATCATTTATGAGCAAGCTTTCAGAGTCAGTGGCCAAACTGCTGACATGGACGCTGTTGGTACTACCATGTTTACTTGCATTGTATGGGCAGTGAATGTACAAATCGCTTTAACAATGAGCCACTTCACTTGGATCCAACACGTCTTGATCTGGGGAAGCATTGGTTTATGGTATCTGTTTGTTGCGCTCTACGGGATGATGCCTCCAAGTCTTTCAGGCAACATCTATAGAATTCTAGCTGAGATCCTTGCTCCTGCACCCATATATTGGGTAGCCACATTTTTGGTCACAGTGACCACAGTTCTCCCTTACTTTGCCCACATATCCTTCCAAAGATTCTTGAATCCGTTGGATCATCACATCATTCAAGAGATCAAATACTACAAGAGAGATGTGGAGGATAGAAGGATGTGGACACGAGAGCGTACAAAAGCACGGGAGAAGACAAAGATTGGGTTCACAGCTAGAGTTGACGCGAAAATCAGACATCTACGGTCAAAGCTCAATAAGAAACAGTCAAATATGTCACATTGTTCAGCTCAAGATACAATGTCCCCAAGATCATTATAGCTTCTGGGGATTCCTCAGGAATCTCTCGTTAAGGTTATTATTCTCTGGGATTTCTAACCTGTAGAAACAGTATCAGGTTCATCGATGGAGGTGGGCGCTGGATTTTGATTCAGACTGGAGACAGCTCTTGATGTTGTTGTGTGTGTAGACATGGAAGAAAGTGAAGGAGGAGCTTTGGGAGAATTTATTTAGTGCGACTTTGTGAGCTTGTGAAAGTAGTAGCTAACTGATGTTTGGGTTCTTTGTTGTATCAGAAACAGAATTATACATAGATTTTTTTGTGTATACTTAGGACAGATTGCAACACCCAAAAAGCATCTTCCTTTTGTTCATCTCTCAAATATTTTCCACTGTTCTAATATCAAACCCAAAGGTTGTTTGTGACAGAAACATATTTTCTCATGGTTCTTGATTTGCTATTATTGATTCAGAGAATGTTTGAGACAAGAAGCATATGATAACAACAACAAAAAATGATCTTTTCGGTTTATATTGTGATTCATAAATATTCAGCAACTTGTTGAAATCCAATAAGAACAAACTTGCAAAGGTTTGATGAAAACAGAGGAATTATTTCTTCTTTCTAGACTTGGAAATGGATCGAACGTTTTTTGGGGTTTTGGAAGATTCTCCAACAGTTTTGCCATCTAGTAACTTCATCGTCTCCTTGATCCCGATCACATTTTCCCCACCAGAAAGCATTTTCTTCAGCTTCTCCTCTGAGAAATCACCCTTCTTCGTCAATCGATTCTAGAGAAACAACAAACTAGACGTCAATTCATTGCCCTAAGAGAAATTTCATCGAACAGGTGGTGTGCTATTTCAAAAACTTCACTCAAACAAAAAAACATTCTCTTTGTTTTCAGATTTTACCTGTGAGAGTCTGATGTACTTGGAGATCAATAGATCGGCTTCCGAGCGAGGAAGCTTGGGGATACCCAGAAATGTTCCTACACCGGAAGATGCAGACACAGGCGGTGTGAGTAAAGACGCCGGCGGTGTGGCTGAGATCTGTTTATGCAGGAACTTCCTCGCCGCAGCCGTCGCCGTTCTCATAACCTTTCCCCCTTTGATCGCCATCACTATGGATGGACTCTCTCTCTCCTTCGTATTCACCTTTCAGATCTCCGTAGTGAATGAAAAGTCTCTTAAACCTTAATTACCACTCTTTTATTCGGATCAATTTGACCCCGTAACTTTAATATGTACAGATTTTACCCAAACTCCTTAAAAAAATCAATTTGATATCCATAACACAGAAAAGGAAAGGAAGATTTTGTTTTATCTATTAAATTATGAAAATAATGTAATGGAAATAAATATAAATTTTATATACATGGAACTTGTGAGTGATGGCAAAACTGAAGTATCAGTAAATACAGTGCTATTTATAAAATGAGAAGTAAAGTATAAGGGTATTTAGCTAAAATATAAGATGATTTTTATTTGCGTGAAGCTCAAGAGTTACAAACGGCGTCGTTGTTAAACGAGCAAATTCTCCACAAACTGTTTTTTCTCGGTTAGTTGTAAAGTTTAAGACTGGTAAATTTAGTTATAGGTTTCACAATCAAAATCTTTATATTTGATTAAAAAAGTAGAACGTGAAAAAAACAAAGAAAATGATACGTACGGCTTATAATAAGAGCTTAAAGTCCCTAAACCTTGAAACTCTTTCTTTTTAGATCTTCCAAACCTTAAAAATCTGATTGATAAAAAAAAAGCATACAATAAAACAGTTAATACGATCCTTTCCAACCACACCATAAATTTATGTTTTGGCTAATTACTCAACTACCTAATTTTTTTATGGTAAATGAAAGAAAGTTAAATGTTTATTTTTGTTCAAAACAATTCCTAAGTTGGTATCATAAAAACAAAGGAAGAAGAGAATGCAAAGCTAATAGCGTATTACTATTAGTATATATACCCAAAACGAGAGAGTCTGATGAAACTCCAAAGATTCTGTGCTTCTTCTTTTGTTCCGTCAAACCTCAAGCCAGTTCCACAATCTTTCCCTGACAACCTGCAACAAAACAAATCTGAATATATCAGACACCAAATGTACCAACGATTTTTCGATAGCTGAGAATAGTGTCATGTTTTTTATTTACATTCTTCATGCATCTCTCTCGCTAACAGTAGAATATCCTCAGCTTGATCTGCCAGTTTCATCATCCTTTCTATCTCTTCTACAGCTCCTTTGACCACATCTAATTTGTTCTCTACCTCCACGAGCTTATAAGCTGCGGTTATTGACGCTTGACCAACCATCTCCTGTGAAACTGAGGGTCCTTGACTGTTTGTCTGCCGGGGTTTCACATTGATCTCTTTTGCTCTCGCTACAAGTGGTGTTCTTATTCCCAAGCTATTATCATTCATCTTATAGAAGTTCTGTGTCTGTTTGTGTGTATTTGTTGCATTGTTGAAAAACCAAAACATTAAAAAAAAAGCAGGAATGAGGAACAAGACAGATCAAGAAAGGTAAGTTTTTGCACATTTGTTCAAGCAAGGCTTTCAAGACTTACTGCTGATTTTAATTGGCTAACCTTTACAAGTTTGCACTGAGCAGCTAGCCTCCTCAATCTTGAACTAAGGATCCTTCTAAAATTTGGTGGCACTTCATGTCTTTGCTGCTATACCCAAAACAGACCATTATCATGAACTTGATCATTACAGGTTAGCTGCTAAGAACCTAATAGAGCTATTGTGATTTTTAGATAATCATGGTGGACTTCTATGCAATAACTAGGATCAAACCATAACAGCAAAGAATAGTTAAATAGTATAAAACTGTACATTGAGAACTCTAATTCTCAGAAGATACGAATGAATAGAGATGACTAGTTAATTTAAATCTTTTGATTAGCCAAAATAGCTAAAACCAATGGTTCATTCTCATCTTCAAAAGGTACAATTATTGGGTATTGTTGTTCATAATCCTAGATAAGTTTGGTCTTTCTACTGCTCATTAGATTAGCGTGACTGTGCTTTCAGCATTACTGAATAAGCAGCTCACGGCATAGATCAGTGTTTCCTTGATGACAAATGCACAATGAAGAGCACAGAAAAATATGTCTGACCTCAATGAAGTTGAAAATGGCACCGACATCAGATCCATTAGCATCAGCCAAGGCTGAAAGAGCTTCGAATATCATCCCATCATACCTAAATATAACAATGGTTCGTCAGAAGCGTAACAATGCAGCTAGACTAGCAATTTATAGCGCTTAAGAATCAAAACCTAAGTTTAAGTGCTGGCTCGGAGAAGAAGAAAATAAAGAAAGACAAACCTGGGAACATTCTTTGCATCAACCGCAATGTTACTATTTTCGTCAATGCTCAAATCAAAAGATCCACTACGAGGAAGGGGAGCAACTGGAGAAGAGTTAGCACTAGTAGTTGGAGTACTGGTAGCAGCAGCTGCAACGGCAGCCAGCTGAAAAGCAGCAGCTTTGATTTTTGGTGTCCGTATCTTGTCCTTTGAACCTTGAATGCCAGGGGCAACACTTAAATTACGCCATTTATCCTTAAAAATAGGAAACATAGGATGATTAAGATTCTTGATCATAGAATACAAATAATAGAGACAGTGGTAATTTTCAAATCCTGAGTAGGTGAAATCAAATGAAGAAAGTAATTTCCACCACAAAGTTCAAACTCAACAATACTTTAGGTTTGACTCTCGATTTTCAGATATGAACAAATCCTATGACATAAGAGACAAACATCATCATAGGAAACAATTGAGTAAAATTGGTTCTCCCAAAAACCAGAACAGACTAATGTATTGCAGCATTACAACGCATCTTCTATAACTGTCTTAGCTAGTGTCATATACTGCCATTAAAGTGAATCAAACAGCTCAACCTCTGGTAAGATCAATACCTTCTCTCGGGACAGCAGAGAGATTACATAACTGAGCTCACTTTTGAATCTCAGATGCTACCAGAAGAAACAGAGCAGACAATCTGCCCAATTGAATCACAAGAGTCCAAAAACCACTAGAAATCCAAATAAAAAAAACTCTTTCATCCGGGAACTAATACTTATCAATAAAGACACTAAAGTTGAAGTCTATTGAGAGCATAAGCAGTCAATTTCCAGAGAGTAGAAGCAACACATAGCACTTCGACTCCCAAAAGTTTTCTCAAACCAAACAACGGGAGATGATTATCCCGATGAGAAAATTTTCAAAATTTTTGCAACTCGGATACAAAATCAAACCAAAGTAACTTAATTTCGACGTACCCAATTACAAATTTTCATTCCCGTTGTGCCTCGAGCTCGTTAAATTAGGGTTTTCTATGTTTGAACAAACAGCAGTATATAAAAAAGGTAAATTGAGAAGAAGAAACATATAAACCTTGAGGTCGATGTTGGAGCGATTAGCGAGCTGTTCAGCAAATTCAGGATCGCGGAGGATATTCTTCCACTTTCCGGGACCGTGCTTCCTAACTCCGGCGAGTAACGCCTCCTCCTCCTCCGCCGTCCATTTAAGCTTCTGGTTTCCCATCTTTACGCTTCTTCGCTCTGTTCCTTGTAGCTTGGTTTGTGTATGTATAACACAAACAAGTCTTATCGGCTGACAAAGAACGTCTCGTCGCCGATTCTTCAGACGCCTTGTTCCCAAAAAACTATGCTTTTTTTTTCAAGATTATTTCCAAATCCAAATAAAATATTTCTTTTTCTTTATTTTCGTGAAGATCTTAAATCTACAAAGTGGTTGTTATGGTTCGATATGCAATTTATGAGGAGAATTATGTAAATGTTTAAAAGCTAAGGGGTCGAAATTGGGAAAACTTAAAAAGGGGTGAAGATTTTGGGTTAAATTATTATAAATAAAACATCAGGGGTCAAATTCGAAATAGCAATAAAAAATCTTAGGAGCCCTAAAAATCTCTTCTTTCTGCAACACATCATAAGCTTTCTTCTCTAACTCCGTCGTCTCTTTTCGCTGTCGCCACAACCCCTAAACCCTTTCCGACTTCCTCTAATGGCGGCTAATCACAGCTCCGATCACGAGTCCGACAAAAACACGCGCCTTTACAATCCGTACCAGAACCACGAGGTTCCGATCACACCTCAGTATCTTTACAAGCTTCCTACTTCACCGGAATTCCTCTTCACGGAAGAGTCCCTCAAAGAGCGTCGATCATGGGGAGAAAATCTCACGTTCTACACAGGTACGGGTTATCTCGGTGGCTCTGTAGCCGGCGCTGCAGGTGGGATCTTCTCCGGTATCAAGAGCTTCGAATATGGAGACACGGCTAAGCTGAAAATCAACAGGATCCTGAATTCGTCTGGTCAGACGGGTCGCGCTTGGGGGAATAGGATCGGGGTTGTTGGGTTGATCTACGCAGGGATCGAGAGTGGCGTGGTGGCGTTTACGGATAGGGACGATGTTTGGACAAGCGTGGTGGCTGGTCTAGGAACCGGAGCTATCTTTAGGGCAGCAAGAGGGGTGAGATCCGCGGCTGTGGCTGGTGCTCTTGGAGGAATAGCGGCTGGTGCGGTTGTGGCGGGGAAGCACGTTTTCAAGCGGTATGTTCACATATGAAGAGCTGGAGTGATCTTTAGGGTATTTGTATGGGAATAATAAAAATCAGAGCTTTTGGGGGTTTCTAGGGTAGAATTCTGGATTTCATATTAGCATAAGTTAACTTGTGAACCTTTATATTTATATAATGATAAAGGTTTTACCGTTTTGGTATTCGAATCTCCATGAGTTGTTGTGTTATGATCATGCTAGCTTTTGTTGTTATATGTTTGTGCCTCTCTTTTCACTTGTCCAGAAGTTATGTTGTTGTATCAGACTGACTCAGAGGTGAAAATGGTTTTCATTCTCCTTTTGTAAAGAGGAACAGTTTAGACTGTTAACATTACATGATTGTTCGGCTGTGTTATTCGCCAATGTGAGTTCTCAATTCTCTACTGGCATTTCTGAGCTTGTTAAAAGCTCTTGCCTTTTCAACTTGGGACTTCTGTATTGTTTGTGATCGTTCATTGATCCGGAGCGTGTGAGTATCACTCATGATCTGAATCCTAGTTATACTCATTTTCTTACCTAGTCGGTCTTTCTCTTCAAGCTTTTCGTCTCATCTCTGGAATTTCTCCAGGTAACGACTTTAACAACATGTTTCATGATATAATGTAAATCTGTTGTGAACTTCTGATCTGATTTTTGTCTCTGAAGTCTCAAGTATTTTGCTTTTTGCATATTGTGTATTAAATTGACAAAGTGCCTTGTCAGCTACTATTGCTGGTGTAGCTTTGAGAAGATTTTTTTTTGTGCGACTTACTTGCACCTTCCTGGCGACGACTGTTCTCAAGCAATTTTCCAATCAATGAAGATTATAGTCTCCAATTTCAGTATGCAGTTGCTTAGAAAAGATTTTTGTGTGCTACAGATGGAATGTTTTTGCGCAAGGGCGAGACAACTCTTCTATAATAAAAGTGTTTCTTTTCATAAGACCAAAAAATAAATTGTTTCATATACAAAATAGGAACTCTGACACTATGGGAGATCAACAACATTGAGCTTTGGGTGGAGCACAAATCATGGAAAGACCAACAACAACTTCCTTTGCATTGGCTTGTTTATGATCATCGCCTTCTTCTGGTAGGGATGGGATGGCATCGGATGCTTAAACTGAACAAGTTCATCGCGGATCTCAGAGATAGCCAATGTCGCTTCACTTTGATCTACGTCGAAGTTCCAATTTTTTTGTCAATAGGATTTTGTCAATGCATCATCCTCTGTCTGCATAACAGATAACATGATTGAAATAGAGACTCAGGAATCAAAGAAGTCTAAATTTGTGTTAGATAGTCATTACTAATATTTCTTTCCAGATGATTAGATATCTGTTTTTGCAGGTTGTAAGAAACCAACCTGAGAGGAATATATTGGGCAAAGAGGAACTGCATTGTGAGCACGTGACACAGAAGTTGTTATATCAGAGTTATGTACTTCTTGATCCTCTGCTGCAATCTCTCTTAGATTGCTCAGTGCAGGCAACAGAACGGTAGCAAGATCAGGTCTGTCCTTTTTTCGCAGCTCGCAGCACTGCAAAGCCAATTGAGCTAGCACCAGAGTCTCTTTTTCAGGCCAGTCTGATATTTTTGGATCCAAAACTTCTCCGAGTCTATTTTTCTCAATTGCTTTCTCTACTCTATGGCTTAAACCCATTGCTGGCATCGCTGTGATGATTTGCAGAAGCACCACACCAAATGAGTACAAGTCAGACTTCACTCCAAGCATTCCCGTTTGCTGGTACTCGGGGTCAATGTAACAAAATGTACCTGTTTCAGCAATTGGGTACAGTTAGGACGTCAAAAGGAGATGGAAAGATTAGATTTGGTTGGTCTAAGGTAAAATGAAAGTATTACCGGCTGCAGCAGTCATGTGATAATGGGTGAAGCTATCAGCAATAGCGGGAGGTACCAACCGAGCTAAACCAACGTCACTGATTTTGCTGATGAAATGTCTGTCCAGCAGAATGTTTGCTGGCTTCAGATCTCGATGTACTAGTGGCTCAGGTTTGGCCTGGTGAAGGAAAAGAAGTCCTGTGGCAATCTCCGCAGCGATTCTGAACCGTGCTCTCCAAGATAATGGTGGAGTATTGTCTTTGCAGAAGAGACGATCTTCTAGTGTTCCATTTTCCATGTACTCATACACAAGGCAGCCATACTCGGGACACGCACCGAGGAGGATCACCATGTTAGGGTGTCTCATGCAACTTAGAACCTCGATCTAGTGAGAAAAAACATATGTGTATTAGTATGGAGAAGACATGCAATATATAAGGATGATGTCAGATATTATTACCTCTTGTTGGAACTGCTTCAGGCCTTGTGAGACATCTGACTTCAAGATTTTGATGGCAACAGAAGTGTTATCAAGAACGGCTTTATACACAGGTCCATACCCTCCTTCCCCAATCTTTAGATCATCTGCAAAACCGTCGGTTGCACCTTCGACATCTTTGATACTGTATCGTCTGTAGGATACGCTATTGGCCATCTTCTGTTCCTTGAACCTGGCCTGCATCTCCACAAGTCTTCTCTTCTGGATCTCCATTTCCGCAAGACGTTGTGCCATTTCATTTGCTTGGATCGCACTCTGTGTCTTCTGCTTATCCATCTCAGACAATGCCCTAAGCATCTCTCTTGCTACCTTCGCTTCCTCAAACTTTTCAGTTTCTGCGGTAGCTCTGGGTCCTTGAAGATGAGGGGCCTACAAGAATTCATTCAATGTCTGATATTAGTCACACATCTCTGCAACCTTTTCAAGGAAACATTGTCGGTTGTCCACAAGGAAGTAAGTATCTTACACTTTCTCTGCCCACAGAAGCATTAAACTGCTGCAATTCGAGTCTCAATCTTCTCACCTCTGCTTCGAGATTTTGATTCTGACCATATTCATCCACAAAGAACATGAAAATCTCAGTACCATGCTCTTGACATTCTGCATACCCGAAAAGACCAAATCTACGTTTCTGAAACGTTTATTTACCTGGAGTTCAGAGATATTGCCCCCAGATAAGCTTTCGTCTCCATCGGTTATCTCAGACTACAGTTTCAAAAGAAAATGTCAAAACGCCAGCCAACTTGGAGGCAAGAACGTTGATTTGAAATGTGATGAGAATACTACTAACCATGGACGTGGAAGAGTGTGAGCTTCCTCCATAGGTGGATCGTCCTAGGATGCTGTAGAAACTCGCATTTGATTCAGCACTGTGACCGCTGGGATAGAATTCATTGCTAAGCTCTGATATAGAACTCCTATTGAAAGATGGCTTGTAATGAGGTGTAGGTGGAGAGAAATCTCCGTTTAATGACCTGAAAGAATGGCAAAACCAATGATTCCTATGAAGCAAAAAAGACATTTATTCACCAGACAGATCCGGATGAAAACTTTAGGGTAATTTAATTACCTTCCGGAGTCACTGGAAGTGGAGCTTTCTGGGCCAGGATCGGATACCATAGAGAGTGCGGGTTGTTTTGAAGGCTGAGGAGAGTATTGAGGTGTCTGAGGCCGACTCGCTGATCTGCTTGTTAAGAGCTTCCCTTTAGACACAATAAAGACAGCACATGTATCTGGAGTTGTTTTGAGCAGAGTCGTTGGCACATCTACGCTCTTAAACTTCCTGATTAAGACCATCACAAAGAGTTTTAGCATTCATGAAAGTAAAAGTTTGAGAATAAAGTCAGGTTATATGAGTGAAAAGATAGAGACTTGAGGAAGGAGTTTCGCGCAGAGGCTCCAAGGACTATGTTTGCAATGGAGTTGTTGGTGATGTAGTCAACAATTGCACTTGAGATGTCAATATCGTGAAGAAGAACCTCAGCTGCTATAATCTGGTAAAACATATACATATGAGAGGTCAGATTTATATAAATGTGATTGTTGTTAGGAGAAAGAGAGATTGATCTCTGACCCCTTTTCGAGCACAGAATCCTCTGAAAGGGAGGAAGAACTGATGCGCCTCTTCTTGGTTGTCATGTGGTGCTTCTGTGTTCTCTCCTGCACCAATTCCTGTTTCAAGACGTTTTCATTAGATTGATTGATTGATAATGATGATGATGATGATGATGATGATAGGGATGATGCCAGTACTCAATTTCGTTTGAACATGGAGAAGGATACAGTTTGGAGAATCGACAACGATATTCTCAACAGCCCACTTCAAAGCGTGTTGGCTGTTCTTATCTTTATCAATGGCTATGGCGGTAACTGCTTTGCTGTCTTTTCCTTTTACTCTTCTTGCAGCCATCTTTCTTCGCCCTAGACACGATAATGTCTAAAACTTGTTTGTCAAGAATCACCCCCAACCATTAAGACTTAAATTTGGTGGTCTTTTTTACTCTTACAAGGAAGAAATAAGGAGACAGAATGATAATGAAAATGAGAAAGAAATTAAGAAGAGGAGAGGAGAGGAAAACAGATTCGAACTGTTTTGTTTGTTGAGAAAATCTAAAGCTTTAATGGTCTTTGCACTTTGCTAAATTTAGGGCTTTTTTTAACAACTTTAACAGTCTTAATGAACAGAGAAACAAGAAAAAAAAGAGAGGGGTTTTTAATTGAGTTTAGTTGACGACTTTATCTTTACAAAGTATTTTTGGGAAATTCCATCTCTCATGTCTTTGTAGATTGTATAATTAGAAGAAGTCTTTTGTGTAATGAAAAGATTAAGCTTAATCATCATATCTTTTGGCAAAGTCTTGACCTTTTAGAGGAAAGGACACGCGGCATCAATCTTGCCATTATTGAATTTAATAAAACGAGAAATCAGAAAGATTGATTAATTTAATAATTCGATTGGATCAACGTGTTAATATCAAGGTCGTTGTCACATAAAGAATATGGGATTCCGTGGAAAGACTTATGATTTTCATTTTTCTTTTTATAACCTTTTTTATTTTGGGTAAAACCATTAGATCCAGGAGAAGCCATGTTTCGTTTTGGAAAGATAAAGATAAAGGCTTCGACTTTTTAGGTTTTTCTTCTGTGATTCATGTCGCTGATTGAAAATCCTCTGTTTTTATCTTTGCTCTTCAATTTCACCTGACCCTCTGTTTTTGTTTTTGGATAAAGTTTTGAGCTTTGTGTCGTCTCTTGTGATCTATTTGGGGAAAAAGGCTGAAATTTGGGGGTTTCTAATTAGGGTTTGGGTGAGATATTGAGTGTTTGATGATCCTTCTGATTTGGTGAGATCAAGAGTTATAGAGGTTCTTAGGACTGATGAAAATCACATAAGATACAGAGGATCCGTCGCATAGATCCATCAGATCTGTTCACACGAGGTACGTACTTCTTCTTGATTCACTGCTCTGTGGCTAAACTAGTGTGAAAAAGGCGGTTGGGTTGCTGTGGTAAGCTGAATTGGATGTAGTATCACTAAAGATCATCAGACCAATGGCTTAGAGAAGAAGACGAAGAAGATGGAGATTATTGAATCGTTTTGCTCAATTTGTAGTCGTTAAGGTGTGGAAGCAGCATAGGAACTCATGGAAGAGATATCACCAGCAGTTGCACTGACTTTGAGTTTAGCCAACACGATGTGTGACTCAGGAATCTCATCGACTTTAGAGATTTCCGAGCTGGAGAATGTTACTGATGCAGTTGACATGTTTTGTGATCAGAAAAATCAAAGCTATTGTAATGGAGAGGTGGAATATATGATGGAAGATGTTTCAGAAGAACCAGAAGAGAAAACTTTATCTGAAGCGAGAAGCTTGTCTTCTGCTAATGATTTTGGTGTAGCTGTCCAAGAATCTGAAGAAGATGAGGTATTAGTATCTGATGCGACTATTATAAGCGAGGGTTTAATAGTTGTAAACGCTAGGTCTGAGATAAGTTTGCCAGATACAACTGACATAGATAACGGGCGAGTTCTTGCCACAGCGATTATCCTAAACGAGACAACCATAGATCAGGTTCCCACAGCAGAAGTCCTTATTACGAGTCTGAATCACAATGTGAATATGGAGGTGACATCTTCAGAGGTAGTCATTAGGTTGCCTGAAGAAAATCATAATGTAGCAAGAGGAGGCAGGAGTGTCTATGAACTAGATTGTATACCTCTTTGGGGCATGGTTTCAATTTGCGGTGGAAGATCTGAAATGGAGGATGCTGTTAGAGCTTTACCTCATTTTCTGAAAATACCCATTAAAATGCTTATGGGGGATCACGAAGGGATGAGTCCAAGTCTCACACACCTCACTAGTCACTTCTTCGGTGTATATGATGGCCACGGAGGTGCTCAGGTATGCTGTAATTCACAAATCTTTTAATTTGATTTTAGCAATAGAGAATTTGACCAACTATGAACCGGGGGCTGTTTTATTGCCGTAGGTTGTATGTATATATGATATGGGTTTTGCTCGAAATGGGATTCTTTGCAGGTTGTTATGTAATATATGATGGCTTTGGTGGAAATGGGATTCTTGCAGGTTGCTGACTATTGTCGTGATAGAATCCATTTTGCTTTGGCTGAAGAAATCGAATGGATTAAAGAAGAGTTGTGCAAAAGGAACACTGGCGAAGGTAGGCAGGTCCAGTGGGAGAAAGTCTTTCTCGATTGTTACCTAAAGGTTGATAAGGAAGTTAAAGGGAAAATCAGCAGACCTGTTGTTGGTTCTTCTGATAGAATGGTTCTTGAGGCTGTTTCCCCTGAAACTGTTGGATCAACTGCTGTGGTTGCTTTGGTTTGCTCATCGCATATAATAGTTTCCAACTGTGGTGATTCGAGAGCAGTTTTACTCCGTGGCAAAGAATCCATGCCTTTATCTGTTGATCACAAAGTAAAGAATCCTGTATTTCCCTGACTAGAGTTTTAACACAATCTGAGAAAGTTTCTTACTTCTCTTTGATACAGAGCTAATGAGATTTCTTACCCTCTTTTTGCAGCCAGATAGAGAGGATGAGTATGCAAGAATAGAGAGAGCTGGAGGAAAAGTTATACAATGGCAAGGCGCTCGTGTTTCTGGCGTTCTCGCCATGTCCAGGTCCATCGGTAGGTCAAAATTGCAATTACTACCTTTTACAGTCTCTGCAAAACCATTTGATCTCCTCAAGAGGGTTGTTTCCTCTGCATCTTTTTCAGGTGACGAATATCTGGAGCCATTTGTAATACCAGATCCTGAAGTGATGTTTATGCCACGAGCAAGAGAAGACGAGTGTCTTATATTGGCCAGTGATGGACTTTGGGACGTAATGAGTGACCAAGAAGCTTGTGAGTTTGCTAGGAAACGGATCTTGGCGTGGCACAAGAAGTATGGAGCCTTGCCTTTAGCTGAGAGAGGTGCAGGGGAAGACCCCGCGTGCCAAGTTGCAGCTGATTATCTGTCCAAACTCGCTCTTCAAAAGGGAAGCAAAGACAATATCTCCATCATAGTGGTCGACTTGAAAGCTCAAAGAAAGTTCAAGACCAGATCTTGAAACAGTGTACACTCGACCTCTTACACTATTATAATTTTATTATTTCTTATATATATTTTTTAAATTTCTACAAGTTTACATAAAATAAGAAGTGAAGGAAGAAGACCTTGATGATGGTGATGATGCATAGCTAAAGTCCATTCCTTTTTCTCATGGACTTGAATGTGTATGTTTGTTATGTATAAGAAGAAATGTTTTTTTTATAATTTTCTTTTGGATCTTTATAAAAAAGTAGATGGGTATGTTGTAATATTGGAGATGTGACTAAAGGAAATTGTAATTGAAAGTTATGTCACATTAGCCTTGATACTTTATATATAAGTACTTGTTGTAATAGAGTAAAAGCCTGTGAACTCTTTAGAATTAACCAAAAAAAGGTTGAAAGAGTTTAACTAATCAAAGAGAAACCCAACTGATGGATGGATCAGTCACATAAAGAGATCATAACTGGTGTGGTGCATTGTCTCAAACAATGTGCTGAGCCAAAGTAAGGATCTTGAGCTGTTTTCTGAGGCGCATCTCGTGCGGGACAGGACCAAACACTCGGGTACCAGTCGGTTGGTTGTACTCCATTTTTTTCTTGGAACCATCCGGATTCTTCTTGTTTTTTTCCTTAATCCCCACAATTACAACCGCATTGTCATCAAACCTCACTTGGCTTCCATCAACACGCGCTTTCTGCATCGCAGCACGCACAACCACGCCGTACACGACCTTCCCTTTCTTCACTTTACCTTTTGGTATCGCCTCTTTCACCGAACCAACAATGATATCGCCGAGTCTCGCTCCTTTCTTTCCCTTGAGGGATTGAATGCACATCACTTCCTTTGCACCAGAGTTGTCCACGGCTTTGAGAACTGTCCCCATTTGAATGAATGTCCTTTGTTGCTGTAGCCAATTTGAAATCATCAGGACACAATTCATGGGTTTCTCTCTAAATGTAAAAACGAAAAAAATCAGATATTTTGCGAAATCTATCATGAAGAGGGTTGACCTGAGAGAGGAAGCTTCCATTCATCATTCCATTGGAGGGATTCATCAAACCAGAGAAGGCATTGCTAAGACCTCCAAGCACTGAGCGTCCTAATCACATTGTGGATGAATCAAATCAAAACAACATAACCCAAAAAACGGATTTCAGCAGAAGATATCAACAAGAAGAACAAAAGTGTTACTCTTTTGAGTCTGCATTTCATGAACCAAGCAAAATCCGTAAATCAAATCAATTTTACAAATCCAACAACTCAAAAAGCCCACAAGAGTGAGAAGTTATAAATCTCATTTCGAATCAATGTTGCATAAGATCTAATGGTATCCAGTGCAGATGTTTTTTTTTTTTTTTTGAAAGAACTAAACTTTATCATATAATAATAATATAAAAATCAAAATTGGAATTAGCGAGTCGCTATATGAAGGCGTAAGAGATGAATACGTAGTACCTCTGGAAGCTAAAGCTGCCGCCATTTCTGCAATTTCCAAGTTTCGATCTTAATTGGCTCAGGGCAGGTTTTTGAGAGTGTACAAATTGTGTTACTGCGCACACAGATCCCCGAAAATTAGGGTTCGTCACAGACTCACAGCGATCAAATTGGGTTTTTATAGGATATTAAATCAAAAAGAGATTGTGTAATCAAAAGTGGGCGTGCCGGAGTGGTTATCGGGCATGACTAGAAATCATGTGGCCTTTGGCCGCGCAGGTTCGAATCCTGCCGCTCACGTTTTTTTTTCTTTTCTATTTGCTCTAGTTTCTCAATAAATCACATTTTATTATTTTTTTCTATTTGCTCAGTTTCTCAATAAATCACATTTTAAGGAAATATTTTCTAGAGTAAAAATAATAATTATTTCCATTTTTTTAATATTTAAATCAGTAATAATTGTGGGACATTATTTTTCCATATTTTACATTTATTTGGTCACGTTTTTTTTTTTTTTCTTGTATTTGCCCTAATTTCTCAATTATTAATCACTGTAAGGAAATATTTTCTAGAGTAAAAATAATAATTATTTCCATTTTTTTTACATTTGAACCGGTAATAATTGTGGGATACTTACTTTTCCATATTTTACATAAAATACTAATATTATATAGATTACTAGAGGTAAATTTACCAAAAATTTTCAAGTTTTGTGTAAGTAGAGTTGCTTACCATAGTGTCGTGCATTAGGGATAAAATTGTCCATTATAAATGTGGTGCATGTAAAACTATCTATCGTAGATTTTGTGGAACATATAGAATTGTCCGACAACGAAAAAAAAAACACGATTATTATTATGATTTTTTAAAATAACTGGGTGATCTGAGTCTCGATATTCGACTCAAGAATGAGAAATTCAATCGTAATAACCAAATTAACACAACTAATCGGTAAGTACATACGAACTCGACTAATTTAAGAAATGTGTTAATCCGACAAAAAAACCAATTTATTGAGTATTCAGTTAGACTAAAATCTAACCCTAACTTCTCAAACGTTCAACGAAGTTATTACGAGTAATAGTTTAACTCGAAGAATGGCGAATTTACGCCTTGCTTCGAGACAATTACCACTATTAGTTTACACAAAACCAGTATAAACCTAAAAAAAATAATTCTTAAAAGTTTCCACTTTTTAATGTTTTTTTCCTTTTATTTCCAATGCATATAGATAAGAATATCTATTATTTCCTTAATGTTTTCAAAATTTTCTATATCTAAAATTTTGAACCGCTGAGAAGAGTTCATAGTTTAAAAAACCTCACCTGGATAAATAACGTACAAATAACCGATGCCGTCCATTTTTAAAACGAGCGTGGGACCCACTAGGTATCCTTATCAGACAATACAAAAACCCCAAATTGCTTCATCGGAGCTCCAACCAAAAAATCAAAACGAAACGCTTTTTTGAAAAACTCTCCACCGTAAGAGATTGCAGACACACCGATTCAGAAAAGAAAAAAAACCAAGAAAGGGTTTTTCCTTGAAAAGTCGAGAGATTTCTGGAGAAAAAACGTTGACTTTACAACACTCCAAGTCTCTCCGGAGAGAAGAACAATAAACCTCGAGGAGTAGAGAGAGATTCTGCTCCCAATTTCATCTGGGGTTTTCTCTTTTTCAAATGGTAAATTCGAAAATATTCTCCTTTTACGTTTTTAGTTTTCCGAGTTTTCTCGGTCTACCTTGTTTGTTTTGTTAATGATGTCACCTTTCTGTTGCCCTTCTCGAGGCACTAATTCTTGATCTATGATTTCGTAATTTTGTTGTTTTTGACTTATGCAAAGATTTTGGTTTGACGATGTTCGAGAAGCTCTTGCTCTAAGTTCGGTTTATATAATCTTTCAAAAGTTTCGTTTTTAATCTTTTGCCTAAAGCTGCAAAATTGATAATTTGTGGCCCTTGAATGATGCTGATGTTGTTAAATGCAATGCAATGGTTGCAGGCTGCTCCCATTATAATTGTGGGCTCGCATGTGTGGGTTGAAGATCCGCATTTAGCTTGGATAGATGGAGAAGTAACTCGGATTGATGGTGAAAACATTCATGTCAAAACTAAGAAGGGGAAAACCGTAAGCTTTCCATAACCTTTAACCTTTTTATTTTACTTGTATCAACGAGCTCGTACGTGGCCTCGGCATTTGGGTGAAGACTCAAAGAGTTGGAATAAGTGAGCTGATGAATTTACAAGTTGAGAAATTTTACATCTGTTTTTGGAATGGGATACTTTTATAGGACCCTTATAACCATAAGTTTATAGCTTCTGCATTTAAAGTAGATGTCGGTTATTGTGCTTTTACTGCTTTGATTTAACCAAATAACATACTAGATAGAGGAAACGACCTAGAAAGGAAGTTAGTGGTATAGATTGAATGTCAAAAGGCAAGTGATTATGGAATGGAGTATGTAAAGCTTGCAAGCTTTTTATTGGCAGTTATCTTGATATGTTGTGAGAGCTGTTTCTAGTAAACCGTTACACGTGATAGGGAAACAACTTAATGTGGTAAAATGCAGCGTGAGACGTAAGAACACGATTGTTTCTCATGCTTATCAGTTGTCATTATATATGCTGTAGCCCACGACATATTTTCACGATAAGTTCTTTGTCGTCAAGTATAGATGTTCGCACTTCCTTGTTGGCCATGGTTCTCCTCACATATACCCATGTCCTATGGATTTCAGGTTGTGACGAATGTATATTTTCCCAAGGATACTGAAGCTCCACCTGGAGGTGTAGATGACATGACAAAGCTTTCATACTTGCATGAGCCCGGAGTCTTACAAAACCTTGAGACGAGATATGAACTTAATGAAATCTACGTAAACTTTTTTACCCTTTTCCAGCATCTCTTACTTTTTGTAGCTGTCAAGGAAGTCATTTGAAATAAGCTATGATACTAATAAGGTTTGTGTTACTTCTGTAGACATACACAGGGAATATCCTAATTGCAGTTAATCCATTCCAAAGGTTGCCTCATATTTATGAAACCGATATGATGGAACAATATAAGGGAATTGGGCTTGGAGAACTAAGTCCTCATGTTTTTGCAATCGGGGATGCTGCATACAGGTTTGTGCATGTTCACCTCTATCTTTTTATCATACTTCTATCTATTTCGCGAGATACTTTGCTGATTTTGTCACGATGTAAGATATTAGGGCAATGATTCATGAAGGAAAAAGCAATTCGATTTTGGTAAGTGGAGAAAGTGGTGCTGGTAAAACCGAGACGACAAAGATGCTCATGAGGTACCTTGCCTTTTTGGGAGGGAGGTCTGGTGTAGAAGGAAGGACAGTTGAACAGCAAGTCTTAGAGGTTTGTTTTAACTGATTAATGAGGTTTATTCCATTTATGGCTGTATACAACTTAAGGCTTTTATCCCCACTGAAATATTGCAGTCCAATCCGGTTCTTGAAGCATTTGGCAATGCAAAAACTTTACGGAACAACAATTCAAGGTGCATTCATCATCTTTCCAAATCTGGGTTTTATCAGCTAAGTTCATTAAATAGTAATTAGTTAGATTTATTGTTACATGCTTGGTTCCTTAAAAAAATTAAATAGATTTTATTATTCTTCCAATCATGCCTTAATATAACTCGTACTCATGATTAATTGGCCGATTTCATTCTTCTTGATGGCACCACCTCGCAGTCGTTTTGGTAAATTTGTTGAAATCCAATTTGACAAGAATGGAAGGATATCTGGGGCAGCTATTAGGACTTATCTGCTTGAGAGGTCCCGTGTTTGCCAAATCTCAGATCCCGAAAGGAACTACCATTGCTTTTACCTTCTTTGTGCTGCTCCGCCAGAGGTAAATCAGAATTTTTTTCTTTCTAATTGACACATTATGCCATGCCGATATTGTACTCATTTTTTTCTATTTACTTGGTTATTTTGCAGGATATAGAGAAGTACAAGCTGGGAAACCCACAGTCATTCCATTATCTAAACCAGTCAAGTTGTTATAAATTGGATGGTGTTGATGATGCTAGTGAATACCTCGAAACCAGAAGAGCTATGGATGTAGTTGGAATCAGTAATGAAGAACAGGTCCTCAAATTGATTTGTTAAAGAGGTCAGGTTTCCGTTCCGCTACTTTCATGTTAGAGTCTGACATGTAAAGTAATATTTTCAGGAGGCAATCTTCAGGGTGGTTGCTGCGATTCTTCATCTTGGCAACATTGATTTCGGAAAGGGGGAAGAGAGTGATTCCTCAGTCATCAAGGATGAAAACTCCCGATTTCATCTTAACTTGGCGGCAGAGCTACTTAGGTTAGAGATTGCTCCTTCTTTTCTTACTATATTTGAAACTGTTTGTCCATTTTTGGTTCAGTGGAATATTCGTGGTAAAAGCTGTTCAACTGTACACTTGTTTTTTGACAGGTGTAACGCCCAGAGCCTAGAAGATGCTCTTATTAGGCGAGTGATGGTTACACCTGAAGAGATTATCACGAAAACTCTTGATCCCGATAATGCAATTGCGAGTAGGGATACCCTGGCCAAGACAATCTATTCTCACTTGTTTGACTGGTGAAGCTATTCAAGCAAATTCCCTCTTCTATTTCCCAGTTTGGCATTTAGATATATATTTGTCATAATGCATTTTATCCTATCGCTTACAGGATTGTGAATAAAATTAATACTTCCATCGGGCAGGACCCAAGGTCAAAGTCAATTATTGGAGTTCTGGATATCTATGGGTTTGAAAGTTTCAAATGCAATAGGTATAGTTTTACGTAAAACATTTTTTGCTATCACCTTTACCCCATTTCATTCCAGGAGTGCAGGGAGGATCAATCTTGACATGTTTGGATAGCTTTAAAGAAACAATTCCTTGTTTTGTAATCATCTTTTGTCATCCTCTGCTATTTCAACTGAAAATAGCCTATGTCACTATCTCTTCTGCAGTGTCTCTGAATTTAATAGAAAAACAAGAGTTAGATGTGAAGTTTCGTGATATTAAGTGGGTGTTACATATAGTTTTATATAATCTGTGTTGGAAGGAAATTGCTAACCCTGGAAAGCTAGTAGATTTATCTATTATCAAAGTTGTAGTTGATTACATATATGGCTTATGATACAGTTTTGAGCAATTCTGCATCAATTTCACGAATGAAAAACTGCAACAGCATTTTAATCAGGTTAGTCGTTTTTTACTGCCCCAATCGATCAGCCCCTTTGCTTTTTGATAAGTAGATTGTACTTATTCTGGTATTACTCTTTTGCAGCATGTTTTCAAGATGGAGCAGGAGGAGTACACCAAAGAAGAAATCGATTGGAGCTACATAGAGTTTATTGATAACCAAGATGTTCTTGATTTAATTGAAAAAGTATGTTTCTCCTATCTTATAATTGAACCAGTCTTACATTTCAGTTTGTGATATTTGATTGCTTGATGGTAACCATATTAGGGTTTAGGAGCAGAGATCTTGTTCACTGCACGATTATGTTATGCTTTCCCTTTTCTTACGTTGAAATTGTGTATCTTCATCAGAAACCAGGAGGAATTATTTCACTTCTAGATGAAGCCTGGTATGCTTCATCTTTCTCAGATTGACTTGTATGCCTTTCTCATAGTACTGTCCACTAATCCACTTATGTTTTTTGGTTGGTTCAACACAGCATGTTTCCCAAGTCTACACATGAAACCTTCTCCCAGAAGTTGTTCCAGACGTTCAAAAGTCACAAGAGATTTGCCAAACCGAAGCTCTCTCGCACTGATTTTACCATATCGCATTATGCGGGAGAGGTGCAGTATTTCGTCTTCATGATTTTGTCTTTCTTTCAATAAAATTGGTGTTGAAGCTTTCTGTTCTTGATGTGTTTCCTATATTTGCAAGGTTACATATCAATCAAACCATTTTATCGACAAGAACAAGGATTATATAGTTGCTGAACATCAAGCGCTATTTACTGCATCTAATTGCTCCTTTGTGGCGGGTTTGTTCCATGCACTTCATGAAGACTCATCCAGGTCATCAAAATTTTCTTCCATTGGGTCACGGTTCAAGGTATTGCATGTAAAGTTGCTAAATAGGCATTGCCAGTTTTAAAAGTAATTTTATTGATGTTACTTATCTATATGGCAGCAACAACTTCACTCGCTGATGGAAACACTAAATGGTACAGAACCTCATTACATCAGATGTATAAAGCCGAACAATGTTCTTAAACCTGGAATCTTTGAGAATTTCAACGTCATTCATCAATTACGTTGTGGGGTAAGGATGTCCTGTCTCAATCTAATGGTGTATTTACATCATTAAATGCCATGTCTTCCCCAGAAAATTACAACCAGTTTCATTTGCAGGGTGTTCTTGAAGCGATTAGGATCAGTTGCGCTGGCTATCCTACCAGGCTTGCCTTCTATGACTTTCTCGAACGTTTTGGTCTCCTTGCTCCAGAAGTTTTGGAAGGGAAGTGAGTCTCTTTCTGAGGTTTCTGCTTCTCTATGAAAACACTTTTGTTGAAACTAACATCAGTGTACTAACAGTTCTATCATATCTTCGTTTACAGTTACGATGATGAAGTAGCTTGCCAAATGATTCTTGATAAGAAAGGTCTGAGGGACTACCAGGTGTGATATGCATTCTCATTCTGGCTTACTGCTTTCTTTCCAAGTCATCTTTTTTCCAAATTCATGGATACTTCTATCGTCGTGGTCTTGATCCTCTGGGATCGTAACCTTTTCTACAAGAAAGAAATGTCCTTTTGTTCTCACTATCGACATTGTCAGTATTTTTGTTCAGGGATCACATACGTACCTTTACCATGTTGTTCGCAGGTAGGAAAGGCAAAGATTTTTCTTCGAGCTGGTCAGATGGCTGAACTAGATGCTAGGAGAGCAGAAGTGCTTGGAAATGCTGCCAGGGCCATTCAGAGGCAATTCCGCACATGCATTGCCAGAAAGAAATTCCGTTCTATTCGCAATGCTGCAATTGTATTGCAATCCTTCCTACGAGGTATTTTCTGCACATCAATTAGGCTTTGCCACAGTGTAGGCTGTTCACTCAGAATTATAGGGCTTACCCATTATTTTCTCATTGCCTCCATTTGTTTCCATCATTTAGAGTATAATCCTTTCTTCTTTACCAGCTGCTTGTTTTCTGTTTGCTCATTTCTTCTCCTTTTCTATTGGTGGTGGTGGCTGGTAGTTTTTAAGGTTGCTGTATATACTTTGTTAATTGCAGGCGAGATTGCCCGGATAGTACACAAAAAACTGAAAATAGAAGCTGCAGCTCTAAGATTCCAGAAGAATTTCCGCCGGTACATCGCCAGGAAATCTTTTGTCACCATCAGATCATCTGCAATCGTGTTGCAGACTGGCTTTAGGGCCATGATTGCACGTAATGAATTCAGGTTAAGAAGGCAAACAAAAGCCGCCATTGTGTTTCAGGTATATCATCACATTATCTTTATTGGTGAGAGAGAACTATATAACCTTCTCCAGAGGACAGAAATAGGCAAACTTTGGTGACTGTTCTCTTTGATGCATAAAAGATTCTTATTCTTTCGTTTTCAGGCTCATTGGCGTGGTCACCAAGCATACTCATATTACACAAGACTTCAGAAGGCGGCAATAGCCACTCAATGTGCCTGGAGATGCAGACTTGCTAGAAGAGAGCTTAGAATGCTGAAAATGGTTTGATTCGTTGCTTTATAACTTTTCATTGCTTTCTAACACAGTGTGCATGAATTTCCTTATTCAGCTGTTTAGTCCCATGTTCATATTGATTTAAGGCTGCAAGAGAAACCGGTGCTCTTAAAGATGCTAAGGATAAATTGGAGAAGCGGGTGGAAGAGCTTACCTGGCGTTTGCAATTGGAGAAGCGATTAAGGGTAACTTAAATGTCAATTTTTCTTTTGGAAATATCTTTAGGTTAAATTAATTTGTAAGAGGCTTTTAGTTGCTAAATTTGGATTATTTTGGTATCTTTTTACTGAATAACAGACTGATCTTGAGGAGGCAAAGGTGCAAGAAGTTGCAAAGCTGCAAGAGGCTTTGTATACCATGCAGTCACAATTAAAAGAAGCTACTGCAATGGTCGTAAAGGAACAGGAGGCGGCTCGAATATCAATTGAAGAAGCAAGTCGAGTTAATAGGCAACCTGTTGTTGTTGAAGATACAGAGAAGATTGATTCTTTGAGCAACGAAATTGAGAGGCTAAAGGTAAACAACTGACGTATTTATATCCAAATATCTTGAAGATGTAATTGATTCTGCACCATAAATGCAGATTTGTAAATTAATAATGAGAATTCTCTGTCTCAGGATTAAAGAAAGTATATGCTTTATGTTGTTAGCCTCCATATTTGATTGTTCATGCCACTGATCTACAATCTGGACATGGTCCTAATTAATTATGCAGGGACTGTTGTCATCAGAGACACATAAGGCAGATGAAGCAAAGCAGGCTTATCGTAGTGGCTTGGTCCAAAATGAGGAATTAAGTAAGAAACTTGAAGAAGCTGGAAGAAAAATAGACCAGCTTCAAGATTCTGTTCAGAGGTTTGTTTTCATTTGCAAATTTGATATCTATAATGCATTTGTTTCTCCATGTGAGACCTCGCTATTGCCTCGGCTATTGTTTTTTTTTATTCACTATACAAATATTTTCCCCTATATTGTTTTTCTGGATGAAGAAAATTTCTCTCTTTTATATGCATGAAATGCAAGGTAAATAAGCTTCTATTTTCCCAGTTCATGCATTTAGAGGTTTGATTAGTATCAGATGTTGCATTTAGTGCTCATTATAAATTAGAAGACTAACAAAAGATTTCCTTCCTTTAAATTAGATTCCAAGAAAAGGTCTCTAACTTGGAGTCAGAGAATAAGGTACTTCGGCAACAATCTCTTTCCATCTCACCGACTACTAGAGCTTTGGCCCTAAGACCAAAAACTACCATAATTCAGGTACGAGTGGACGCCGGCTATGTCTTTGCATAGAACTTCTTTACTGTGCATATGACCTCTTTGGTATTTCCTTGGATCTGCAGAGAACTCCCGAGAAGGATACTTTCTCCAATGGAGAAACAAAACAAGTTCACGTATGTTGATAAACAAGATAAGTCCCTTTTCTAATTGCCATTTACAGTGATGGAGATTTAATACTTGATTATTTACTCTAGGAACCTGAAACTGAGGATAGGCCTCAGAAATCGCTTAATCAGAAACAGCAGGTAGCTATCACTTTTGAAGCTTTGTCACATACTTCATTTGCGGGGACAAGATGTGTTGTTTGGTGTCAATATGCATTTTGCAAATTCATTATATGCGGTTTTCTTTCCATCTTGCAGGAAAATCAAGAGCTACTACTAAAGTCTATTTCGGAAGATATAGGATTTTCTGAAGGCAAGCCTGTTGCTGCCTGTCTGATATACAAGTGTCTGATACACTGGAGATCTTTTGAAGTAGAAAGAACCAGTATATTTAATCGTATTATCGAGACAATAGCATCCGCCATCGAGGTAGTTTTGGTGTTCTTTCATACCAACGCAAATGTTCTTTCCTGCTTCATGGGTGTTCTCATGCTAAATTCTACATCTTTGCAGATGCAGGAAAACAGCGATGTGCTATGTTATTGGTTATCCAATTCCGCCACACTATTAATGTTGCTTCAACGCACGATTAATGTTGCTTCAACTCCTTCGAGACGTCTGGGAATATCTGCATCTTTTTTTGGACGGGTATCTCAGGTGGTTAGATGTGCTATGTGCCTCTCTAAACTGCTTTAATTCCTTTGATCTCACTTTTCTCATGGAATTATTTGCATAATAGGGTCTCCGAGTTTCTCCACAAAGTGTTGGATTCCCATTTATGAATGGAAGGGCTATTGGTGGTGGGCTAGACGAACTACGTCAAGTTGAAGCTAAATACCCTACTTTGCTTTTCAAGCAACAACTCACCGCTTTCCTAGAAAAGATATATGGAATGATCAGAGACAAGATGAAGAAAGAGATTGCTCCTCTGCTTGCTTCTTGCATTCAGGTAGGCATTCTTTTTAGTTGCCTTTTGCTCTCACAGATTATATAATCTGTGTTATATTATTATGGTATTATTCCCCTGAGTCTGGCTTTTGTTTTGATGGAAACAGGCACCGAGGACACCACGTTCTGGTTTAGTAAAGGGACGTTCACAGAATAATTTTGTTGTTCAAAAAGCGCTAATTGCTCATTGGCAAAGCATTGTCACATGTCTAAACGGCCACTTGAGGACTATGAGGGCCAACTATGTGAGTAAAATAAAGTTTTCAGCCAAAGCTGAGATGTGTTTGTTTTCAACTTTCTTCGTCTTTTTCCTCACAAATTTTGAACCTTTCCAAAACTGCAGGTGCCGTCGTTACTAATTTCTAAAGTGTTCGGGCAGATATTTTCATTTATCAATGTCCAGTTGTTTAACAGGTAAATGTGCTATAGTTGCAACTGTCATGTCGCTATATTGAACATTATCCACTTATATTTTTTCCTTTTTATCGTGTAGCCTTCTTTTGAGACGTGAATGCTGCTCGTTTAGCAATGGAGAGTATGTAAAAACAGGGCTTTCAGAGCTGGAACAGTGGTGCCATGATGCAACTGAGGAGGTAATAGATGTTTCAAATCCTCTCTTGATTTTTCCGACAGTTTGCTTATTAAAAGATGCTATTGGTTGTGTTCCAGTTTGCTGGTTCGGCTTGGGATGAACTAAAGCACATCAGACAAGCTGTTGGCTTCTTGGTTATACATCAGAAGCCTAAGAAGAGCTTAAAAGAGATAACTACCGAACTTTGTCCGGTTAGTTAAAATCTCCCTTTGAATCTGTTTCTTCATCTGTTCATCTCTTGTAAATCTAACGAAACTTCTTGTTTCTCTGCAGGTGCTTAGCGTACAGCAAGTGTACAGAATCAGTACTATGTATTGGGACGACAAGTATGGTACACATAGCGTATCTTCAGAGGCGAGTGGATAGTTTTTACTCTTGCTTTCACTTCCATCTGATTGATAGGCCCGTTTGATAGTGAGGACGATGGAAAGGACATTTTTTTTCTTGTAGAATAGTTCAGATTAACATTAAGTCTTATTCCGAGCCATGTTGTATGTAAATCCAAGATTAATGAGACTAAATAATCTGAAACTAAAACAGAAGAGCCTAAGTATATTCCTTCAAATTCGCCTGATGACACAAAAATGGCTATTGCAGGTGATAGCAAGCATGCGGCTTATGATGTCAGGGGAAAACAGCCCTATCAGCAATTCGTTTTTACTAGACGACGATTCGAGGTAAACCCCAGAAAGAAAGAAAGAAAAATAAACACTAAGGATTCCCTTTTAAAAGATTTGATGTTTTGATCAATTCTTGGTGTTGGTGATTCTTTTGCAGCATCCCATTCTCGCTTGACGATATCTCGAAATCAACGAAAGACATAGAGGTTGCAGAGATCGATCCTCCTCCGTTGATTCGCCATAACTCCAACTTCATGTTCTTGTTGGAAAGGTCAGATTGAAGTTTCAGACAGAAGTAGGTCACTTCTCTCTACACCCAATCGATCTCTAGGACATTTTCAGATTAGAAGATCAGTATTGTGCTTTCAAACATTGCCTGTACATATAGGCCTATCTTTACCATCGACTTTCTGGTAATATTTTCCTTCTATTAGGGGTAAAAACTATAAAAACTACCATTGCAAATTTGCAACTGTCATTTGTGGATTGAATATTTACTATGGCCATGTTTTGTAGGCCATTGCTTTGAATGAAATTTCCCTTGTTTTTTTTCTTACTAGTGTGTTTTGCTGATATACTGATGCACTAGGTGTCACGTGATTTTTGTTTTTCGATCACGTGACTCTTTGACACTGATTCACTGCTGGAAGCCACGTCATCTTATCCAAGTGATATTTCGTTGGTTTAGGGTTTTTAACTTTTTACGGCTTGTCGTCTTTCTGCTCTGGATTTAAACCGGTTTAGCAATTTTACGGGTTTAATTTCAAGAACCAAATTTCACAGCTCAATTAGGATATAAGAAAACCGGAATAAGACAAAAAGTCGGTTCGATTTAAAATCATCTATGTACCCGCGTCTCTTTTTTACCCGAAACACCGGTAATTAATTATTTAATTCTCACTCTACTCTTTTGTTTATTTATAGAAGAAAATAAAGGAACCCTAGCTTTCCGGTCCCTAACAGTAGTATATAAGCCTTCTTGTCTTCTTCACTTGTCCTTTGTTCAAATTCTCTTATCTATCGATTTCACATCCCTCTGCTATATCGTGTTTTTCTTTGATATCTCCGGCGAAAGTACGGACCTTGCGGTGAGGATTTTTTTCCGGTTGATTACGGGGAGAGAGTATGAACGTTTCTCCGTTTAGGTCAACTTATTGGTTCTGTTTTCGATTTGTTCGGAGATGCTGTTAGATCCGATTGGTTTTGGTGATCGTGTTGTGTCCGAGACGTGGTTCCGCAGTCGGAAAAAAATGCCTTCTTCTTCTTTTGGTTTAATCTTTCGCTTCTGAAATCTTTCCGTTTTCGTTGTGATTAAGCGGATCAGTTTTTGTTCAGTCGGAGTTTTGTATAGTGTGATTCCAGGTGTTAAAATTTCCTTTTGTATATATATTCACTACGTACTCTACAAATTAGGAAATTTGTACAGGTAGAGATTGTCACTGTGACAGTCAGAGAAGGGTTTTAGGGAACATTTTGTTCCTGTTTTTTAGGAAGCTTTGAGTTTCTGTTCTTTTTTTTCCTCTTCGTGGATTGGTTAAAAGTGGCGAAGATGAATCTGGGAGCTGCCGAGGAAGAATCTTCTCGAGAGATTCACATCCCGGCTGATATCAATTGGGAAATGCTTGACAAATCCAAGTTTTTTGTTCTTGGTGCAGCCTTGTTTTCAGGGGTATCAGGAGCTCTTTACCCTGCGGTTTTGATCAAAACCAGGCAACAAGTTTGCTACTCACAAGTTTCCTGTATCAAGACCGCGTTTACTCTTGTCAGACACGAAGGTTTCAAAGGATTGTATAGAGGATTTGGGACATCTTTGACGGGAACTATCCCTGCTCGTGCATTGTACATGACTGCACTAGAGGTAACCAAGAGTAACGTAGGCTCTGCAGCTGTTAGCTTAGGGTTAACAGAAGTCAAGGCTGCTGCAATGGCTAACGCGGTTGGGGGGTTGACCGCTGCAATGGCGGCACAGCTTGTTTGGACGCCTGTTGATGTGGTGAGCCAAAGGCTTATGGTTCAAGGTAGTAGTGGTTTGCTCAATGCGTCAAAATGTAATTATGTTAATGGGTTTGATGCATTTAGAAAGATCATTTCTTCAGATGGACCAAAGGGACTGTACAGAGGATTTGGGATATCTATTTTGACTTATGCCCCTTCAAATGCGCTCTGGTGGGCTTCCTACTCTGTTGCACAACGGATGGTTTGGAGTGGAGTTGGATGTTATGTTTGTAAGAAAGATGACGAAGCCAGCAATGAGAATGGGAACAATGGTATGATTAAACCGGACTCCAAAACGATAATGGCTGTTCAAGGAGTTAGTGCGGCAATTGCTGGTAGTGTCTCCGCTCTCATTACAATGCCACTCGACACAATTAAGACAAGACTTCAGGTTCTAGACGGAGAAGATAGTAACAACATGAAGCGTGGTCCGACTTTTAGACAGACTGTTAGAAACTTGGTCAGGGAAGGTGGATGGAGAGCTTGTTACAGAGGATTGGGACCTCGATGCGCTTCTATGTCTATGTCTGCGACAACTATGATCACTACTTATGAGTTCTTGAAGCGGCTTTCGGCAAAGGACCATGACACGTTTTGCTCTAGATCGTAATGATAACAAACAACCAGACCTTATAGAGAGAATCTGTAAGTAGTTAACTAAAACATGGCTTTGCCTTTCACATATGCTCTTTCTGCTTTTCTCTTATTCCTGGTCATGTAATGAAGGTATCAAATCCAATTGTTTATAAATAAGAACTTAATCAATGCTTCTTTGCCTATTTCCGGTTTGATTCGGTTATCCTTAAGTGGTACGTTATGTATGAACCTGGTTTAGGTAAAGCAAAGAACAGAGACTATCAGATGTACAATATTCCAATCCAATCACTGACTTACACATGATTCATGGCACAAAAGACAAGACGAGCTTGAAGGGTTTTGATCGTTCAAGTGATGTCTGGAAAACAAAACGTGAAATAAGAGCTAAGAAGAAGCGAACTAACAGCCAAGGATGACTTCCCTTTTTGTGGGAACATAAACAGCACCAGATTCCAACCGTCTCAGGTATGGACAGAGAAATGGTGCGTGTTCCCACCTCCATGCGTGTCATATGATTGACCACGAACATACATTGTTGGGTTTGTCTGAGATGGGCAATCTAATAACTGAAATTCAGAGTGTCCAAAGATATCAACGCCGTCAGAAACAGAGGTTATGTCAGAACCAGATGTGGTTGAACAACCACGGTCCTTGCTGTTCTGCAGCTGGTGAGCCACGAATCCAGATATGTATCCCTTTGTGTGTTGCTGTTGAATTGACATGTCGTGTTTTCGCTCTGTAGATTCTTGAAGCTTTTTGGTGTTTAGGAATCTTCCACCAGATCCTCTAGGTCGTTTAAGAGCGTGAACATGTCGAGATTCATGAAGATATGGCTGTATGATATTTGATAATGAGTTAAGTTTAGTGATTAAACCAGAATGAGATGGTGAAACTCTGAGCAAGATACTATACCTTACGGGCTTTGATTAGTTTGTTTTGAGCCTCTAGCTTTGCACGTTGCTGCCTCCTCCTCATAATTGCATGGAATTGCTTCGCATTGACAAAGACGGGCTCATTTTCTACGAGGTCCAATGGTAGTGGAACTCGACCCATCATTTGGGGATTCCATATCTGCAGAAATTTTTTAAGTGAACTGAAATCTCAAATGACAGATAAACTGCAAGGCAATCGACCAATGGAGGATTGCATTTCTTTTCCTCGCTTAATGCAACTGCTTCGGAGCATAGTGTGTTGCATTACAAGTTCACCTTAAGCAAATATAGATTTGCCAAATGTAATCTAGAAGGATGTACTTACTGTTGCCTGTGGTAGGTAAGCCGCAGGCATTAAACCACCAAAACGTGGATCGGCATAGTGAAAGGAAAAGTTAGCCTGGAACCAGAGTATAACACAAGGTGTCAGTTCACCATCACAAGTTCTGTCTATCAATACTGATAGTAGATTTACAAATACCTTGCCAGGAGCAAAGTGAATATTTGCAAATCCCTCCCTTTGAGTATCTTCAAATCCTCTACAAACATCTGAAGAAGATAATAGTTTTAGGGCAAAAGAATGGACTCTTTTGTAAATGGGCATATAAGAAGTTCCCCTGCCGCTTTATAGAAGAAAAGATTTACCATAGATCACGTCAAAACATAGAGTAAGTGTCTTTAACATAATAAAGATCATATTATCTTGTCTTTTCAACTCATGTTCTCGTAATAAGAATCGTGTATAGCCTGAAAGTTCCTTGAAACGGACCTGATTGTACTGAAAATGAGATTTGTTTCGAGTGGTTATCATTTCCGCTACTTGCAACCTCGCCAGAAGATTGACCAGTGGACTGAGTTGAAGATGAGTCCTGGTCCTGGAAACTGATTTTCTTTGTGTTTAGAAGACGTTCTGATCTTGCGTCCACTTTCAAACTCAGTGATTCAGCCACAGCAGAACCGCGAACATTTGTAGCAGTTGGAAGTCCCCATGAGATGGAAGTATTAAGGTATGGCGGAGTGCAATGAGCCGCAGAGCTAGTAAATGAATCTTTCTTCTTGTCCATGTGACTCAGGCAACAATTAGCTTACTACCTAAAACAAGATGAAAAGTCATCAACAATCTTATCATTCATCCATTGGTCTAAAGATTAGATTGTTGAAGACGATAAACTTATCGATACTTGTGTCGGTGTTTCTATTAAAGAAACTCCAATTTCAAACCAATTTTTTCAAGGATAACTCAATTTAACAAGAGAATCAATTAAAACAGGAAAGTCTTTGAGAGTGGACAAAGAAAGGGATGATCCAAAAGGGGAAAAAATCAGATGGTAAGGAAACAAACCCTAATTCGATACCACATTCAGAACTATTTTGGGTAAACAAACAATTAGGACAGCACGATATATATTTGCCGGAATAAGCAATTTTCCGACCAATAAAAACAGTTTGACATCATTACTTTCGTCCAAAAAGGCGTTGACTTAGGAAGATTTTTTTCCCAGAAATTTTCCGAATCAGTACATAACAGTCGCTCGTACGCCACCACCAAAATCGAAGAATTGATGGAAACAGAAAATATAATTAAAAGAGAAAGAGATACAGAGAGAGAGACCTTATGGATTCGATGAAGAGACGAAGAACACTGACTCAGGATGGTTTCTGCATGTCTGCAGCTTTTCATCAACAGAACAAGTAAATCGGGTTTTGTTTCGTGCTCTCTCTCTCTCTTAGATACTCAGAGTGTGTTTATGTCTTCTTCTGATGCTTCGTTTCCGTCGTCTCCCACAATTTTCTCTCTCTTACCTCATATTCTCTCTCTCTCTCCCCTACTAGAAATCACCATCGCCATTAGCACCACCACCTTCATTAATATCTTTAGTGCTTAATTAGTTTCAATTTATTAATAGTTTTCTTATTGCTCACTTTTATATGCCTATCCACTTTGTAAAGGAAATTACCCAAATAATTACTTTTTAGTTCTTCCCAAATGACGAGATTACTTTTGAGGATAATTGTCTGAATACTCCTCTCGGCTCAGAATTTTTTTGAAAGACTACCGAGATTTTATTTTCTATTTATTTTTAAATCCAAAATGAATAGATACCGTAAAACCATGCAGGAACTAATAAAATTACAGATCTAACCACTTAATATCCATCCGATTTCAGACCAAATCGGATCCAATTCAGATTGAAATTAGATTGAGTAGAAATCCCCAAATTAGACCCGATTCTTTCTAAATCAAATTCGTATCTCTCTATCTTCTTTCCAAGTCTCCCTCGTGATTTCTCATTCTTTCAAAACCGTTCAAACGACAAGTATAACTAGAGAAACTAGGAAAGATTCGAATCGAAATCAAGAGTTAGGTAAGTTAAAATCGTATTCCCTTTTCGATTTTGTGTAGAAATCCGTTGGGTTTCGATTTGTTGTAAAAATCGTGAACCCTAGAAATTGTGTGAAACCTATATTCTTTAAGCAACTTTGTTGATTTTACCCTAGATATTGTGCAATGGTGAAGACTATGTGGACATCGGGGCCGAGGAAGTCGAAGCGTTTGAATAAATCGGAGTACGATGCTCCTCCACCGGTAGTAGAAGAAGAAGAAGATACGGCCGAAGTAGAAGTAGGAGATAAGGAAGAAGAAGTAGAAGATGGGAATATCGAGGAAGAGAAAGATGGCAATGGAGAGGAAGAGAAAGATGACAGTGAGGAGGAAGAAGATGGCGATGAAGTAGATGAAGAAGGAAGTGTCCATGAGTCGCAATCAACTGGGGCAATGGAATCCGGGGCAATGGTATGTACATCGAATAAATGTTCAATTTGATATAACTTGGTATAACAGTTCTGTTTTTATGAGTTTGAAGTAGTAAATAAAACTAGGTAATACTGTCATTATACTGTATTTTGATTGTAGGTTACAGAGATAGGAACAGAATCAATGCAGCAATTGAAGATGTGGTTCCCAAAGAGTGAGTATGGGACGTCAATGAAATTTGCCACAAAGTGTTATGTCACGAAGGTCATGGCCAAATTAGAGAGTACAGTTGAACCAGATGAGTTGGAATGGTTCCATGAACACCCACAGTTTTGTCACTTCTTTCACATGCCGAAGGACAAAAACCATAAGACAATGGGCATGTGGATGCTCCTACTCCGCATGGCCAATACAAAGAAGTGCAAGGAAGCTTGGTTTATGGGCAATGGTGTTCCAATTGGGTATTCTCTGAGGGAACACGGATTATTGTCTGGTTTGCACTGCCACGAGTATCCACCAAACTTTACAAAATTTGGAAACTTGAAGTTTGTTGAGAAGCATTTCAAAGCAGGAAAAGCAACCTATGCAGCCGTTGAGAAAAAGTTTGTGTCAATGAGACATTCTCCAGACAGATTGAAGATGGCGGTATTGTACTTCCTATCGAACGTAATCATAGGAAATGCAAAGGTAGGAGATGGAGCACCTACGGTAGATGAGATATTTATGAGAGCCGTTACTGATCTTGAGTGGTGCAAAACCTTCCCGTGGGGTCGATTGTCCTTTGATGACACTATGAGAGAGATTTTACATATGAATGGCAAATTAAACGGAGTTTTCCAAACATCATGGTGGTTTCCAAGTTTCATCATCCCTTTGGAGGTAATTATGAGTATGATATAATAATTTAGTGTATGTCCTTTGATTATATGATTATGTTAATGTGATAATGTGATAATGTGATTATGTCTAGCTTCTAGCCTTTGAGGCAATCCCTATTTTGATGGAGAAATTCAGAGAAGAGGCTATAGGTGCATCGAGTGACTGCCCTAGGATGTGCAAATCCAAGTTTAAATCAAGTTCCATGAGAGGCTTTCCACTTTCTGAAATTAATGATGCACTTGGCAGTACGAAGGTTAGATTTATCATAAGTTAGATTTATCATAGGTCTTTTTAATCATTGGTTATATTTATCATTCGTCTTTTTATCACATGATATTCAGAGTATCATGGAACCAACGATTGATGAGGCTTCTCTTATGTTGAGAATCATGGATGACATTAATGAGGAAGGTGATTATTATGATGTTATTATTGACGGTTGGAAGAAGTGTCTAATGGTTGAAAATAAGAAGATATGGTTTGAAGAGCTTTACAACCAAGACGTGGATGGTCAGAAAGAAGCTAAAAAGGCTGTGGCTAAGGAGAAACAGAAAGAGAAGGAGAATGTGGCTGAAAAGAATGTAATGGAAGCGGGATTCAAGGAAGTCGGTGAGAAGATGACAAAGTTGGAGACAATGGTGAAGGACAAGCTTGGTGAGATAGAAAGAAGACTCAAGCTTGTGGAAGACTCTGTTCCACCGAGTGGAGTCATTGGTGGTGAGAATGAAGTGGCTGAATCGTCAAGGGTGAAGAAGAGGAAAAAGAGTAATTCAAAATATATGACAGGGAAAAAGATGCATTCCCTCAACAAGGCTTGAACTTAAAGTCTACTGTATTCATATTCATTTTGTCTTTTTGGTTTGGTAATGCTGGTAAGACTTGGTAAAACTATGACTTGGTTATGTCGTTATTTCTTTATGACAATCCTTGGATGTGTCGTTATTTTCTTTTGGTTTTTATAAACCCGAACATGAATGAATGAAATAGATGTGTCGTTAGTTATACTCAGTTATACTAGTTATTTATTTTAAATTGGTTCAAATGTACACAGAAAAAGTACTTAGCTGTACTCAGTTATACTAGTAGTTCGAAACATGATTCAGTTATACCTAGTAGTTCGAAATAGAGAGTACAAAATTACAAGTACTTGACCACATACATTATAGAAAATAGTAGAAAAGGATAACCGAAATAACACCAACAAGCAATCCAATCATAAGTTTCATCTATTTCTCTCCAAACACCTTGCTCTGAAGTTTGACAAAAATCTCCTTAAGGGCATTGACTTCCTTGTTAGATCTTTCAAGAGTAGATACCATCTCCTTAAGCTTCGCCTTCTCTTCCTCACAACTCTGAACCAAGTTCCACATCATATTTGGTGGAGAAAAATCGGGAGAGCCAGTCCATGCTATCACTCGATCTTCTAGGTCACTCACTTTGGTCTTGATATCATGTAACTCCTCCATTATTGCTTTGTCTCACAATTTCCAAATGTGGCAATCCCCATCCTAATGAACAATCACATTATGAAAACGAGAAACGAGATTCGTGGATTACATAGAATTGATGTAAAATTCAGTTACTTACATCCCTATTAACCTCACAAGTGAAGAATATTTTCCCATAATACAAACCATGCGTTTTTGTTTCAATGACAGCTGCAGCACCACAATAACATCGGGTTGGAATGCCAGATTCACGTGGCCAAGGATCCATTCCAAATACATCCACACCAGTTAAAGATCCTGAAGATGTTGAGTCACTGTTGTTGTCGCCGTAATCATAACTTGAGTCTCTCCCACCCATGTCTCTGTAACCCCTAGATCCCTGAATCGAACAATTGAAAGCGATAACCCCTAAATCCGACAGCTTAAATCGAAAATCCCTAGATCTCTGAATCGAACAATTAAAATGATAACCCCTAAATCCGACAGCTTATCTTGTCGTTAGTAACAAATGCTCTTCGATTTCGACGATTTCTCCCCAGCTCAAAACGAAAACCTAGAAATATGGTAGAAGAGGGAAATGGGAAATTTCTCGGGTTTATTAGAATTGAGAAAATAATAGTTTTAGTGGGAATCTAAGAATTTGTGATTTACGCAGATTTTTTTTTAAAATTTAAATTTTTGAACCAGTTTTAAAAACGTGGAAAACATGTTTTTAATCGGAAATTTTCACATAGTTGTCCCTTGTTTTTGGGCTGTACAGAAAATCAAACAGTTGTACATTTCGGGATTTCTACTTTATACTGGTTTTACCATAAATCGGTTAAACTTTTTTAGTTGTACACAAAATATTTCGTAACTGTGTATTGCCCCAAGTTTTTCGTGTAGTAATATGAGTAGAAACCCATTGTAAGTATATTTTGCATCTTAAGGTGGTTATTGTGTATCAAAGTGACCATCAAAATATAAGGTGTTATGTGTAAAGATGATAGTCTCAACATTGCCAAACTATTTACAAAGCAAAGTATTAAGTTCTGTCCAAGGACACATGATTCTTAGTTGATTATCAAATATGATTTTGTAATGTATCTTTTAAATTCATCAACCTAAATATTTTAGTTGATTTTTGTAAACAATTAACAATTAATTGTTTAACATTTATAATTTATGGATTTATTTGTGAATATGTAAATATGAATTTATTTGTCAATATGTAATTATTTGTAAACATCTATAGTTTTTTATAAGCGATAATGTAATGTCAAACCAAAACGAGTTCAAAATAAATCTAAACAAAACGACAAGGATGTTTAACCAGTTTTACGTAGTTACAAACAGAGAGTCTGAACCTAGTTGTCCGAGGCAGAGTAAATCAAGTTTCACCTTGCCTAGGGATCCCAATCCATTCACTCAAGCTTCTTCCTGGTATGGACTTGTTACTTGTCTTTTTCTTCTTCCAACGACCTTCTCCAGCCGACGGATACCTGTTTTCTTGAAATCTTCCCTTCCTTTTCGGATAATCTGGAGGTAATGCACATTTTGCAAGTATAGTACCCGGAATCACCCAATGAGACTGATGCGGGACTATATAAATCGTTCTGTGATACGCCAACTCCCACGTCTCCAACAAATAAAACTTCAAGCACAAATCATATACATTCATATCAAGTGATCTATCTTCCATCTTCCCGTAGTCAATGACAGCGGCTACGGCATGTACACAAGGATACATGTCTATATCAAAACGTTTGCAACTACAACTTTTATTCCTCAAGTCCACCAAATAGGTTTTGCCATCCATGCCAATGACACTGAACTCAAGCTCAAAGGAGTTCAACACTTGCACCTTTAATTTGCTCCCTATCTTACAACTAGGGTGCAATTCATTCTCCACAAATGGCACCATTTTGTGGGTGCTCGGTGCACTACCGGATTCCCTTCCTATGTTTGTTAAACCACTCGGAAATTTTTCCCACAATCGCATCAATCATAGGTAGTAAAGCGTACATCCTCGCTTTCCTGAATACATTATTCAAATATTCTGTACTGTTTGTGGTTTCAATGTTGTACCTTCCTCCTTTGAAATAACACCTTGCCCATTTTGTAACGTCTACACTACTATCCAAATACTCGGCTACTTTAGGAAACTTTCTCCTAAAATCACCATACTCCTTATTGAATTTAACCCGTGTATAAGTTCCCGCGAGCTCCCTGAATTTTTTTCCAACATATTCTTTATTTCCACTATGAGCTTTTCTTCTCACATTCTGAGACAAATGATACACACCAAACCCATGCTCCGACTTTGGGTAGACCTCAGCAAGTGCCTTTATGAGGCTTGCATTTATGTCGCTAATGAAAACCAAACCTGGATCATCCGGTACAACAGTCAACAGCGCAGTGAAAAACCATTTTCAACTATCATCTTTCTCACCATCCACCACCCCCAAATGAAATGGGATTATGGTGGTGGTTCGGATCCTGAGCTGTGGCAATCACAAGTACACCACCATACTTGAGAAAAGTTGCATCCACACTTAGAACTTTCCTCATGGCACTAAACCCTTCGATACAAGCTCCCAAGGCGATGAATAAGTACTTGAATCTATTTCCTTCATCCAACAGCAACCTTGTTTTCGTACCAACATTCATTTTTTCTAACACGTACAAATAAGAAGGCAGCATCTTGTAACTCTCTTCTGGACTACCACGCACAACTGCTGCAACTAGATTTTTCCCTCTTAATGCGGTAGGGTAAGACAACTACACTCCAGCTTTTGCCAGAACCAGATCCATCAGAGCTTTAGGAGTCAGGGTTTCCAATGCACCAGGATAATCTGCGTGTATAACATCTGCAACTAATTGTGGATTGCCTTTCCTTTTATTGCTAGTTGTACTCGTCATTTCCCAAGAGCATGAATGCATCATCCTGTATACTTTAACCGACCAATTCTGTTCCTTTGAATGTTGAGGCCGCGACACTCGTAAATGCCACTTACACCCTTCTACACGACATTTGACCACGTATGTCCAACTATCCGTATTTAATATGTCGAATTCATAACATTTTTTTAAGTGAAGCTCTCAACACTAAGTTGTGCACTTGTTCTTTTCTCATAAATTCCTGCCCTAACTCCAGACCTGTACCATCTTCCCATTCCTCTACAAACTGTTGTTCTTTTTCATCACACGGAAGATCAATATATTCATCTCTAATAACACCGTAACCAAAATCGTCATCCACATTGCTATCCACATTGTCACGTCCTACATTCTCACCATCTCCAACACCAATATTTTCCATCGGGCCATCATTTTGCTCCGGTTCTTCTAACGAATAATCGCACCATCGTTTACTCTAGAGTTTGAATCCATCTCGCCATAATTCACTCCAAATGAACTCCCTCCCTCTCCTCTTAAAACTTGCTCCTCGCACTGAATTATTTCCACATTCAAAGCACTTCTACATTGTTCTTTATCCATGCTCGATATATCACCATCGACGTCATCATAATCCAAAATATCCAAAACTTTTGGAGGTTTCAATAGCAATGGAACGTAAGTCAATTTCACCTTTTTCGTAGTTTCATCAATCTCAATCTTCCTGCATATCCTATCAACTAACACCGAATATGTTATCTCCTTCTTAAACGATAAAGCGTACACCTTAGCTTCTTTTGAATTCCATCGACTCCCATCTCCTATCCCTACGTATTTCCCTCCATATTCAATATGTATGACTGTTTTGTTCATTTTATCCTGAAAATATATTAACTTAATCACATTAGCACATATTTACTTCGCTCGGTAATACTAGTTGTACCCGTTATACCACGTCTCTCAGTAACACCAATTGTACTAGTTATCCTATATCTGCAAATTTGGAAATTCATATTCGGATACGGTGACTAAGCTCAACATATGCATAATCCTAATGTACATACGATTCAACCACTTAATTACATAATCGATTCTCACCCAATGTGCATACCAAATTCCCAAAATCTATTGAAATTTCCCAATCCGTAAATCAAATTAGATTCAAATCCTCAAATCCACAACAAAATATACATATAATCCTCTAATTAGACCAACATAACCGATGCCGAGCTCTCAGATAGAAGACCTGACCTCAAATTTAAAGTTTCAAGCTTCAATGTCGACCTCAGTGGCGACCTCAACAACGAGCTCTATGACGGAGGAATCGGAAATGCGGTTCATGCAAAATCGACGGGATGAGCTTCAACCTTCAAGCTTTAACTGGAAATCGGCAATGGATGTTTGACGGAGGTTCGACGAAGCTGGATTGGGATTTGATTTTCGCTTTCGGGTCGACGACGAGATGGGGGAGGGATGGGCAAATTTTATTCTGCTCTGATTGGTCCAATTTTACTCATTTTTCAATTTTTTTTAGTCCGAAAATGGGTCTCTAAGGGCAAAATGGGTTTTGCCTATTTCATTAAACAAGAAGAGTGCCTCAGATCAGAGAGGGGTGTGGTCAGTTTGGAGTATTTCAGAATATTATCCTTACTTTGGAATCCAAAGTAAGAGTGTAACTAGCGAAAAGATAAACTTAGCTTTCCAACAAAAACAAAAATTAAACAAAAAAAAGTTAATATACTTCCTCCGTTTCATAATATAAGATATTTTAAATGTTTTTTTTATTTCAAAATATAAGATATTTTCACATTTCTATGCATCTTTAATTTTATTGGATATCGTGTAACCAATAGTATTCTGGAGTCTCTTTCATAATTGGTTGAATTATTTTTATTTTATATATTAAATGATTCTTTTTGAAGTAAAAATAATTTCTTAACCTCCACATTTTTAGCCAAAATATCTTATATAGTACAACCTCTATAAATTAATAATGTTGAGACTCTATAAATTTATTAATTTATAGTTTTGAAGGGATCTGAAATTTCCGAGTAAAAAATCATGAAAGCACAAGAAGAGATCCAAAATGGTACTTTTATTAAAACTGTTTAGAAAGCTCTTGCAAATTAATTGATAAATTAATAAAATATTAATTTATAGAATGATTTTTTTAGTCCTTGATTTTTTGAAATTTTCAATTATTTAAAATAAAAATTTTACCTAAACATTCATACTCTTTAAATTTTTTTTATATATTGTTTACATATTCATCTTATTCCAGATCATGTTAATAATCTCGGTTATCATAATAAGATGGATGCTAATAGCATACTTGACTATCCATATGAAAAAAGAAAAAAAATTGCGGCTACAATTCTTGGTATTGATGATGAAGTTCAAAACGAGATAACAATACTTTTGAAAGTATTTAATCATAAGAAAAGAATTATCACGTCTAGAACTTTTCAACTGGACGAATATCAAGATGACAACACTATGAATTTTTGATGCAATAAGAAAAATTAGAGATTAGTTCCAACAAGATTCCAACTTTAAGAAAAAAATATACAACACTAGAGTTATACATTACTAAACTATATTTTATATATATATATAAAATATAGTTTAGTAATGTATAACTCTAGTGTTGTATATTTTTTTCTTAAAGTTGGAATCTTGTTGGAACTAATCTCTAATTTTTCTTAGATATGCCACTTTTCAACTGAGATATGCCACTTTTCAACTGCCACTTGCAAAAAGGGAAAACTGCATATTCCTCTATGAAAATGGTCAATTCCAACAAAACCGTAAACGGAGTGAATTTTCCGTTAACGGCTGCTGACGTGGATGACAGGTGGAACATGGTTTTCGTCTGGTTTAAAATTTATTGAATTTTTTATTTTTTTAATAAATCTGACCACCAAAACGACGTCGTTTTGGTTTAAATTTATTTTTAGAGTGCCTTAGCTTGGATCGAACCCTGGTGGGAGACACGCATGTGAGGAGACGCAACCACTAGGACAAGTTCAAATTATTGATCAAGTGTCAATTTTAGATGTACTTAACCATTGTTTTTTGACGTCTTCTTCTTCTTCATCAACTAATTATTTTTCGGTTATATTACACCAACTTTTAAAACATATCCATTGAAAGGACTATTAGCGCCGTTAACTTTTTTTAATAAAAAATATTAATATTTAAATAATAAATAATATTAAAATTCCAAAATAATCAATAAAAATCTTTAAAATTTCCAAAAAGTTTCAAATTCTTTGATAAAAATCTGAAAATTATGTAAAAATTTAGGATTAATATATTAATTTTTTTAAAGTTTAACATTATTTTATATTTTTTGCTGTAAAAATTAAAAAATTAGAAAAAATATGCAAAAGATATGCATCAAACTATGTATCTTAATATAAAATTGTTAGGTATATCTAAAATTGAAATTTGATCAATAATTTGACATTTACCCAAACGAAAGCATTGGATTGGTGTTTTCACTATGCAGCACCAAAGTCAATTTTATTGATCAAATGGCAAGTTCAAAATTTTTGTCTAAAGCCTTAGTATCGAAATTTTATTGAATCAAATGACAAGTTCAAAAATTTAATATATTAATCCTAAAATTTTAACATATTTTTTTCAGATTTTTATAAAAGAATTTCGAACTTTTAAAATTTTGTAAAGATTTTTATTGATTATTTCGAAATTTTAATATTATTTATTATTTAAATATTAATATTTTTTATTAAAAAATAAAAAAGTTAACGGCACTAATAGTCCTTTCAATGGATATGTTTTAAAGTTGGTGTAATATAACCGAAAAATAATTAGTTGATGAAAAAGAAGAAAGAAAAAGAAGATGTAAAAAAACAATGGTTAAATACATCTAAAATTGACACTTGATCAATAATTTGTACTTGTCCTAGTGGTTGCGACTCCTCACATGCGTGTCTACCACCAGGGTTCGATTCATGCTAAGGCACTCTAAAAATAAACTAAAACCAAAACGACGTCGTTTTGGTGGTCAGATTTATTAAAAAAAAAAATTTCAATAAACCAGACGAAAACCGTGTTCCACCTGTCATCCACGTCAGCAGCCGTTAACGGAGAATTCACTCCATTTACGGTTTTGTTGGAATTGACCATTTTTAAAAATATCATGTAGTAAATTCAAATATATCGATAGTTCATGTGTTTTTATGCATTGGTCAATAGGTCGTGTATAAATAATCAGAAACTGCTTATTTCATAGGGGAATAAGCAGTTTTCCCCTTGCAAAAATGCCACTGTTAAAAAACTTTTACAAGCGTGCCACTCTTTTTTCCCCATATCCCTGTATTACCCGTTGACTCATTTTAACCTAATTTTTGTATTGATTTCTTCAGATCTTGCCTCCCAACTCGAGAATTCCTCTAAAATCGTCATCTCTGATCTCAAATCCCTCCGTCTCCGATCTCAGATATCTCTGTCTCCGATTTTGCCATCTCCGAACTCTGTCGTGATCTCCTCTGAGAAAATTCGAGAAATAGTTGTTGTTGATCTAGTGGTGCGTTTGACGAAGAACACGGATCTGAGATTGGATCTGGTGGATTTGGAAAGAAGAAAGGTTGTTTAGCTCGATTAATGACCCGATTTGTTGAAGATTCGACCTGTGTTAGGTCAAGAATGGTGAAAAGTCAACTTCTGGGTAATATCCAGGAAAGGTAGAAAAAGAAGAAGGAGGAAGAGAAAACGCAATCGCGGAAGAAGAAGAATCGGAAACGCTTTTGAATAACTTATAAAATATTTTAAATACCTTATAAAACCTTTTAAATAAGGTTTAGTTTTAAATGTATAGCACTTGGAGTGTTTGCATGAGGAATCTTTTAAATACCTTATAAAATCTTTTAAATACCTTATAAAACATTTTAAATAGGTTATAAAACAGTTTAAATATTTTATAAAACCTTTTAAATACCTTATAAAATATTTTAAATATCGTATAAAACTTTTTAAATACCTTATAAAACCTTTTAAATAGGTTATAAAATTTTTTAAATACTTTATAAAACCTTTTAAATAGCTTATAAAACCTTTTAAATAGGGTTTAGTTTTGACGGTATAGCACTTGGAGTGTTTGCTGGAGGAGTCTTTTAAATACCTTATTAAACCTTTTAAATACCTTATAAAACATTTTAAATAGGTTATAAAACCTTTTAAATACTTTATAAAACCTTTTAAATACCTTGTAAAACTGTTTAAAAGATTATAAAACTGTTTAAAAACATTATAAAACATTATAATACCTTATTGTTTCTTGTGATGCTTGATTTTGTTGTTACATAGTCTGATCAATTCTTACACGAATACTTTTGTTCTTATTTTGTCTCTGTTGATTGATAAACTTCTGAGAGCACTTGGAGTGTTTGCAAGAGTCTTTTAAATACCTTATAAAACCTTTTAAATACCTTATAAAACTTTTTAAATACCTTATAAAACCTTTTAAATACCTTATAAAGTACTTTTGTACACAGTTATAGATATCTCCAGTTTTAGAAGATGTCTATCTAACAAAGATTCTAATATCAAAGTTAGATTATAAAACATTTTAATTATGTTTTAAAACTTACAAAATATTTTAATTACAAAACTGTAAGACAAAAATAATGATCAAAAAGAAGAACGTCGTTTGATAAAATTAAAAGAAAAAAGTAGAAGAAGAAGAACATTAAACAACAAAATTAACCCAGATTGAAATCAATCCCAAATTAACAAATTGAAATATACCCCAAATACAATCCAAATTTATTACTACATTCAACCAAATCGAATAAAAAGTTGCATAAATGAAAATTGACATTAATGAGTGGCACGCTTGTAAAACTGTAATTTCAAAGTGGCATTATTGAGATTGTCCCATATATATGCGCATAAAATTTATAATTATTAATTTATGTTATTATTTGGACTATATTTTACATAGGAGTTTTAAAAAATTTATTATCTTATCAAATTTAATCAATTTTTTAACTGGTCCAACTTGAAACCGAAATAATTTATTAATTTATAGTGATTATTAATTTATAGAATATTAATCTATAGAGGTTATACTGTATTTTAAAATGGAGGGAGTAATGTTTAAAACGTAGAAATGAAGTGTTTTTTTTCTTAAATTGAATATTCATAGGTTTCTGGAAAAATTTAGATTTAATACGGTACTCCATTATATACCTTGCAAAATCGTTATAAACAAAAAACTTATTTGGGAAAATGACGAAATAGACTAAAAACGTCAAAATCAAAATTTTGTAAAAATTTGTGTTCGGTAAAATTTTGCAGAATGGCTAATATGTTATCATCATGTAATTTCAAATTTTAGATATATATTATATACTTTGATATTGATATCTTTATCAAGCACCTAACCTTTTCCAGAAAGAAAAAGGAGCTTTATTGCAAGTGAAGCAAAGAAGAGATAAGTAGTCATCCAAAACCTTGGAACAACCAAACCAAAACATTCGATTGCCAATGTTTTGGGCCATGTCGATAATCCAGCTCGCTAGATTCCAAACCAAAAGTCAATGGCCTTAATCGTGATTAGTCGACACGTATCATGTCTAGATTAATTAGAAATATGATATTATCTCTTAATCTTAAAATCCTGTCGTATTATATAAAATAAGATACGTAACCAAAATCGTAATTCACTAAACTATAAGTAAAATTGTAATTCACCAGACTGTGACATATATTAATTTTAAGGATTAATTAATAAAATAACATATTTGTGAACGAGAATTGAGAAAATAACTTGTGAAAAAAATAATTTAGATAACTAACAAAGAAAATAAAATTTTTGACGAAATTGTCCATACATTAACTATTTTTGGAACATAATTACATATTCTATTGATTCTAGAACATAGTTGACTGCATCGCGATGTTTATGTAACTATCTAAACATAGTTATCTATTTTCAGAAAATAGCTACATATTTAAAAACATAATTAACTATATTCATAGCATAATTATCTACTCTACTGATTTCATAACATAGTTGACTACATAAAATGTTGTTGTAATAGTTACTTATTTAAACAAACATAGTTAATATTTGTCAATACAAAACAACTATGTGGATATATAGTTTATTTTATATATAGTTAACTATAAAGTTTACTTATACTAGATATATAAAGAGTTATTTATGTCTACATGCATTTTAATAGAAAATATAGGTAACTACATGTAAATATAACAACTATATTAATGTATAGATAGTTATAATGTGGATATATAGTTAAAAATATAGTTAACTATATGTATATATAATCACCTACATGAATGTTTAGTTAAATACTTTTGAAATATAGGTAAACTACATGTAATATAATCAACTATATTAGTGTATAGTTAGTTATAATGTTGTGTATAGTCATAAATATAATTAACTACATCCATATTAGCTATTTAGTGTATAGTTAGTTATTTTGTTTTCGGAATAAACTGAGGGTATAATCGAGAATTCACAAAATGAAATGTTACTTACTAAATTTCAGATTCGGATATGTTAGAGACTTAATTTTATACTCAATTCCTATTATAGAGTCCAATTTCTCTAATTTTAATTGAGATTGTGACACGTATCAATATATTAATATAAAAATATAAATTTTCTTTTTCTACATTATTTATTTCTTAAATCAAATTGTTGTAATTAAAAGAAATAATGGTCTAAAAAAAAGACATATTATTAAAAAATTAAAAAGAAATAGTAAATCAAAAATACTAAAAAAGAAAATAAGACATATTATTAAAAAAATAAAAGGAAATAGTAAATCAAAAAGACTATAAAAAAGAAGAAGACAAATTCTTTCTAATTTCTAAAAGTATTAATGTGACATATGAAAAATTGATATTCATGAGATTACGACATGTGTCAAAATTTTAATTTTGATATCATTTCCATATATTTTTACAATACTTTTTAATTTCTTTACTAATATGTTTTATTAATCTTCTTACTATTTGTTTAATACTAATGACATATATAGACATAAATTTGATAGAATGCATTATGCATATATTATTTTGATATAATTTTTTTGGATATTATTGATTGATAAGGAATGCATGAAGTATAAATATGGTTTTAATATGATGGAAGAAATAGATGAGTTGTATTGCGAGATAAAATACGTGGACTTAAAATACAGTTTGAAACAAAGTTACTAATCAACATCCAAAATAAGTGTGAGAACCAATCAAAATCTAAATATTTACGTCAACAAAGTCTAACATATATTTCTTATATTTTCATAAAGTTTATCTTTATTAAATTTAATCGATTACCGACAACGGATGTTTTATTTTGCTTTTTATAATTTATAAATAAGTTATAATTAAAACCTCGCGTATTACGCAAATCTTAATATAGTGTATATATATATATATTAATAGAAGAGACATTCACAAAAAATCCTAGGTGTTAAGCAATGAGCAATTTAAAGAACACATCATTTAGTTTTAACCAATCAGAATATTTCAATTAAAAATTATTGTCATGGTGGAAATTTCTACATATTCTCATTAATTTTATAACATAAGCCTATTAATACATGTTTTACAAATTTAAGCCCAACTAAATATAATATTTTAGACTTGTCATATATATATATATATGATATATTAATAATTTTTTTATTATTATGAAAATCAATTTAGCCGGAAAAAATGAAGATCAATTTTACATTTAAAATATATTGAAATAAATAACATTTGCATATTTTTAATCAATTTTACACATAAAAATAGTAAAACTAATGACATTAACATATGTTTGATCAAAAGTATTTAACTTTATTACATTTAACAATATATATTATTTTGTACGTTTATAGATATTAGAAATCATATGATTTGTTATACACGCTTAAATATTAAAAAATTGTATATATTAAAATCGATTCGTCAAAATATTTAATCATTTAATTCCGCATTTGGTGTGGATCAAAATCTAGTCGAGAGTGTGAATGTCGGCTTGTAGCCTTTTACTTTAGTGAGGTTATTATTGACACCTAAATATCGTCAAGAGCCTAATCAAGTGAGAAACTATTTTATCTCAAAGGGTGAAAAGTGAAGAGCTTCTTCTGAATACTAAGGATGTGATTCCAAAAATAGGATTCAAGAGATGAACAAAAAAAAAAAAAACAGAGGCAATGGGACCCCTTGAAGCAGGAGGAGTTTATTACAACAACCTTCTTGGAAGCTCTACAAAAAAAATAGGAACATGACTCTGCATTGCACACACATTTATGTACAGAACTTTGGCATCTCAGTTTCTTGGAAGTAGCAGCCACATTCCGGTGGTACCTATAGAAGAAAGAAGATGATAAAAGGAACTAAAGCTTGGTAATTGAAGTATGAAACAACTTACGAAAAGGAAGGGAGCAGAAAAGTTACCTTTTGGCTAGGCCTTCTAGTTAGAATTGAAGACCAGGTGAAAAGACGAATTTCTAGCTTCAAATGGAAGCAATGGTCAAGATCAGCGTCTTCTAGATAATGGCCACGGGAAAGGGATACATCTTCCAGTGAGTAGCAGCCATGAGCGTAGAGACATTTAAGGCTCAATGGAAGCTCGTCCAGTGATTTGAGTTTCTTACAATTGTTCAAGCTGATAGTTCTCAGCGAGAAAAGCTCTTTGATGCTAGCAGGTACTGTTTCAAAATCGTGTCTGCTGAGGTCTAACTGTTTTAAATTGGTGAAATGGCTGAGATGGTGCGAAAGTGATTGAACATTGTTGCAGTTATCAAGCTCAAGCTCAAGTAACTGGTACATGCCTTGATCTTCTGGTTGAGTAGGAAGTTCCAGCAATGATCGGAGGTTGACACAGTTGGAAAGTATAAGCGTCTCCACTTGAGTTAGGGATGGCAATGATTCGAGTTTGAAGCAGTTATGGAGGTCCAGAAATTTCAACTTCGAAAGTTGTTCCATGGTTCTAGGCAAATTCTTGAAGTCATTTCCGCTGAGATTCAGCTTCTCTAGAACCTGCAGTTCACCAATACTTGATGGGATATTTTCAAGTTTCAAGTTGATGAGGTTTAACTTTGTCAAAAGAGGCAACTCTGAAAAGCTGTGGCACCTGAAAGGTAGGCCCTCTTTATTGTAGTTGTTCCGCTTGATCTCGAGGCAATTAAAATCATGGTAATTTGAGACGAGGCGAGGTGGCAGTGGTCTCAGCCTCAACTTATAAGGGATATGTCTCTCCAAATTAAAAGAGAAGTGATCTGCATCTCCTTCTAGCTGTCCAGGCCAAAATTTTATCTTCCCCTCTATGGATAGATTTGTAAGAAATTGCACTGGCTCTACTTCATTGGGAAACTCCAATTTAATTTGTGGGCAGGACAAAACTCTTGATCCTGAAGTGGTTGTCGCTGCCATAATATCAATCTGGAGACTTCGAAGACCAGGGCAGTGGATTGCATGGAGTTTTCCTAGACCAAAAAAGCTACCAATGTACCCTGGAAATTGTTCTAGCCTCGTGCAATCGTCCATTAACAAGTCCTCCAGCTTCTTGGCCAATGAAATATCTGGAAATTCTCTCAGATTCTTAGATCCTGTCACATCTAGTCTCCTCAAGTTCCCAAGCTCCTGAACAGAGTACCCAAAACAAAAAATGGAAAACTTTGAAAGGATATCTTTATGACAGATTTGTGACAACTACAAATTGCTATATCAGACCAAATATCAATTTCTTAGATACTTTACCGGTGTCCCTTCCCAAAGGCTCTCGAGGTTGCTGTACCGGAACTTGAGTTCAACAAGACACTCCAGATGCAGATCGAAAGGCAGGGTTGTCAACGGATATGCATCCCAGTGAAGCAACCTAAGCTCAAGGTCAGGGGGTAGTAAATGATCTTCTGAAAGAAATTGCAGTTTGGAGTCTATCTCATCCAGGTGCTTGTAGAACTTTAGAATCTTGAGATTATACAACGGCCTGAAATTACTACAGTTTATAGCCAACTTTCTACTCATCTCACACATGTGCAGCACCAAGCATTGAATTTGGTCTGTCCCCTGAAAATAAAAGAGTCAGTGCCATTTGGCATAAAGGCAAAAGGAAAACATAGCTTGAAACCATTAGGATCAGAGCAAAGAAGGATTTACAAAGATCTTCGACGAGGCTCACCGACTTATGTCCCAGTACTTTACAAATTTCCCGAGGATCCCACAAAATTAATTGTTTCTGAGGCCTTTGCTTGGATTCTTGAAGCACAATCTGCCTTCCCATTTGCTCAACCAAAGCATGCATCTTTAGATATCCATCAGTCGAAATGCTAATGAGAGACTTCTCGGACAACACTTCTATCCCGAATTCAAAGTTATCAAAAAGGGCTATGACACTCAGGATCGAGACTCCATTAAAGAGGCATGCGACATGAAGAAAAACATTCTTGTCTATTGCAGGCAAGTCGTTGTAGCTAAGCTTCAAGATTTCCATGGTGTTCTCATGAGGAGTTGTTCCCAATCTCCTTAATTCATTCTTCCACTCAATTGTCGTGGTCTTTCCACGGAAACATAAGCCAAAAGCTTCAAGGGCAAAGGGAAGACCATGAGCAAGCTGAGAAGCTTGAATTGAGAGTTGTTCATAAACATCAGAAGGTGGAATTCCTCCTTCAAAAGCAAACCGTTTAAACATGAGGAGAGAATCGTTGCTTTCCAAACAACTAACTTCATATAAGTCTCCTTCCATAACGCCACAAGTTCTGAGCAAGCTTCGGTCTCTCGTGGTTATGATGATTTGGCTTCCTCGGCCAAACATGCTAGTCTCTTTTGCCAGAGCTCGTATCTGATCCACGTTGTCCACACCATCAAGGACAACAAACACTCTTTGGTGTCCAAGCCTAGACTTAATATGGTGGCGCCCGTGTTCAACCGTTGAGAGCTTGACATATTCTTCAGGGAGGATAGAAGAAACAAACTTTTCCTGTAAACCCACAAGACCGTAAGTTCTAGAAATCTTCCAAACGTTTTCTATGAAACAACGAGCTGAAAATCCACCAGAGCAATGGTGGGAGAGATACTTGGCAATGGTGGTTTTGCCTATGCCACCCATTCCCCAAATGCCAATCATACGAACCTCCTTCTTTGATATAATATTCAACATAGAATCCAGCCTCTCCATGTGAGGAATCATTCCAACAACATCTCCAAAGTCTATAGGCAGCATAGATGACAACCGAATCGAAAGTTCACTAACAATATCTTCAACCATTGCAGCATCGTCCTTGCTGAAATGTAAAATGAAAGAAAGTAGTTTCATGATTTCCTTAAACTTAAATCTCCTTTTGCAGTTCACTAACTAAATTGTCAAAGTATGAGGGACTGTCGAATCTCTGGAATAGTGTCTGGAGAAGAAAAAACTTACAATTTTCTGGGATCCTTGCCATTGAGATATGAGACTTTGGTGAGAGCCTCTTTCCATTTAGGAACCTCCTTTGCAAATGGGTTACGCCTGTGCCTTTTAAGCGGTTTCCAGAAGCGTCCTTCCTCTTTTCTCACGTCAGAGGGCTCCACTCCGTAAAAGATCGGAAAGACAATGAGTCTGTTTCTGCTCCAAAGCTCCATTATCGTTCGGAGCTCGATCAAGCACCACTTCGAAGAGGTGAAATTCTCCGAGATAACGACGATTGCAAAACTCGAGTCTTCGATAGCTTCGAGGATTCTATGGGGAAAAGGTTCGCCTGTTGTAATCTTGACATCGTCCTTGAAGGTGACGATTCCCCTGTCAACAAGGGCTTTATGCAGATGGGCGACAAAGGTTCTGCGGGTATCAGTTCCTCGGAAGCTCAGGAAAACACCGTAGCGGAAAGAGGAAGACGAAGCCATTTGCTCTCCTCTGGTGTGGAAAATTAGGGATCCAGAGATGAAAGTCAACGATTCTCCATTCCGAGGTTATATGAGGAACAAATAGAGTATTTTTTGTTTTTTGGTATCATCTCCATAAGCAAGAAAGACTTTCCTCGTCTGCGATCCGATTCAATCTCTCTATCTCTCTCTCGATGGCTTCCTCTTCTTTAACTCCGAGCACCGGGTATGGCGTATTTCTGAGTTTCAGAGGGGAGGAAATTCGCAGAACTTTTGTCTGCCATCTCTACCGTTCGTTGGAACAAAAGGGCATTCGAGCTTTCAAAGATGAAACCGAGCTGACCCCAAAACCCTCTGAGATTCATCTGGCTGCTATCCGAGCCTCGAAAATTGCCATTGTCGTGGTATCTAAGAACTATGTCTCTTCGCGTTGGATCCTGAAAGAGCTCGAAGAGATTCTAAATTATCAGCGCAGCGGTTACCTCACTGTCTTTCCAGTCTATTATGGAGTTGATCCTTGCGATGTAAAAAGACAGGCCGAAGAATTCGGCACTGAACAAAAGCAAAATCCAGAAAATGTGGAAACTTGGGCGTGGAGGAATGCACTGATGCAGCTGTCCTCCTTTTCCGGCGAGGACTCGAGCAAATGGTATTACCACGACTCCAACTTCTACTTGTTCAAAATTTTGAATGCAATTTTTTCGTTTAGTAGTCATTTTTGTAGCCTTTTTTGTTTGTTTGTTATTACTTAGAAATGGCCTTGCTTTTTTTGCCCGCTGATAGGAAGGACGATTCGGAGCTGATCCTGAAAATCACAAATGACATTTGGGATAAGTTGAGCTCTTCAAGATTCGGTGGCCTTGTGGGGATGGATCTCCGCATGCGACGCATGTATGAATTGTTGAGTTTAGATTCTAAAGACGATCAAGTACGTGACATTGGTATCTGGGGTAGGGGAGGCCTTGGCAAAGGAACGCTTGTGAGATGTGTATATAGAGAGATCTCTCACTCTTTTGAAATCCGTGTTTTTCTTCAACATTTCAATAGATTTCATCGTGACCACCACCCTTTCATTTTGAGGCAAGAAATTCGATCAGAACTTATTCAAGCCTCGGGTGGTCTGTACACGATCTCTGGTAATGACACATCATGGGTCACGGACCAAAGGGTTCTCCTGGTTGTAGAAGGTTTGGATACAGCTGAACAATTAGATATCCTCATGGAGGACAGTAAACTGTTTGGTCCAGGGAGCAGAGTCATTGTGATATGTGAAGACAAGCAGTTGCTTCTTGCTTGTGGGATAACACTTTTGTACCAAGTTGAACCCCTGGAATTCTATGAAGCTCTTGAACTCTTGAGTCTCCGCGCTTTTAAGCATACTGATCCTCTTATTGGTTATGAACAGCTCTTAGCTCGTGCGATAAAGATTGGCAATGGTTATCCTTGGGTAATTGCTGCAATCGGCTCAGAATTATTTGGGAAACCTAAGGAAGAGTGGGAAACGGTATTGTCTAAATACAAAAGATCATCTGATGAAGGTACTGTAAGAACAGAGGTAAGTAACTTTGGTGTATTGAATGACAAGGACAGGTCTCGCTCGGAGAACACCGCATCAAACTGTGTTGGGATGGATTGTCACTTGCAAGCAGTGTGTGGGTTGATGGAGTTGGAATCTGGCAATGAAATTCGCATTGTTGGCATCTGGGGAGTGGGAGGTGTTGGCAAAACGACCCTTGCAAGATGTGTGTACGAGGAGACCATGCAATATTTTCATACCCATGTTTTTCTAGAAAATGTTGGAAAGATTTATCAAGACCATGGTCCATCAGGTTTACAGGAAGAGCTGCTGTGGAAAAATATCCAAAGAGAGGCTTTAGCAGTAAGGAGTTCCAAAAATGGCTCTGATGTTACCAAAGCAAGGCTTCGAAATCGTAAAGTTCTGCTCATTGTTGATGGTGTGGATAATAATGAACAGATAAAGGATGTTCAGAAAGTCGCCACCTGGTTTGGTGCAGGCAGTAGAATCATGGTAACAACCAGGGACGAGAATTTGCTTGTAGCAAATGGCCTAAAACATGTTTATGAAGTCAAGTGTCTGAGAGTCCATGAAGCTCTTCAACTCTTCTATTGTTTTGCTTTCATGGAGCAATCCCCTTTTACTCGTTTCAAACAGCTCTCTGTTCGTGCTATCCAGCTTGCGGGACGAATTCCTTTATCTCTTAAAGTACTCGGCTCATTTCTACGTGGGAAAAGTGGACACGAGTGGGAAAGCGTATTGCAGAAACTTGAAAGGCAACAAAATAAGGACAACGCGGAAGTAGGGTCTATTGATGTGGGAGTTAGTAGTGATGAGAAACCAGATGGTGACAACGTGAATATGCCTGATGGTTCTGACGTGACAGCTTCGGAGGTAATCATTTGGTTGCCTGAAGAAAAGAGTCATGTCACAAGAGAAAGCAGGAGTGTCTATGAACTAGTTTGTGTACCTTTGTGGGGCACAGTTTCCATTAATGGAAATAGACCTGAAATGCAAGATACTGTTACAGCTTTACCCCATTTTCTGAAAATACCCATCAAAATGCTTATGGGAGATCATGAGGGGATGAGTCCAAGTCTCACACACGTCCCTGGTCATTTTTTTGGTGTCTATGATGGCCATGGGGGCTCTCAGGTACGCTTTATTTGCAACTCTTTATTGCTTTAGCAAAAGAGTTTGACCACCTCTTTGGTAAAGTGAACCAGAAACATTTTTAATTATGTTATGTTGAACCCCATAGCTTGTGTATATACGATAGCTTTGCTGGAGATGGGATTCTTGCAGGTTGCTGAATATTGTCGTGAGAGAATCCATTTTGCTTTGGCGGAAGAAATCGAACGGATTAATGAGGAATCGTGCAAGAGGAACACTGGCGAGGGTAGGCAAGTCCAGTGGGAGAAAGTCTTTACCAGTTGTTTTCTAAGAGTCGATGATGAGGTTGCAGGGAAAATCAGCAGACCTGTTGTTGGTTCTTCTGATAGAATGGTTCTTGAGGCTGTTTCCCCTGAAACTGTTGGATCAACTGCTGTGGTTGCTTTGGTTTGCTCATCGCATATAATAGTTTCCAACTGTGGTGATTCGAGAGCAGTTTTACTCCGCGGCAAAGAATCCATGCCTTTATCTGTTGATCACAAAGTAAAGAATCCTGTATTTCCCTGACTAGAGTTTTAACACAATCTGAGAAAGTTTCTTACTTCTCTTTGATACAGAGCTAATTAGATTTCTTACCCTCTTTTTGCAGCCAGATAGAGAGGATGAGTATGCAAGAATAGAGAGAGCTGGGGGAATAGTTATACAATGGCAAGGCGCTCGTGTTTCCGGCGTTCTCCCCATCTCCAGGTCCATAGGTAGGTTAAAATAGCACTTTTTCTTCATCAGTGACAGAAATCTTAAGAGAGTTTCTTTAGGTCGAAAATGTCCATAAATCCAACATTCAATAACCATATGCAGAGATGAGGATCATTACTACCTGTTACAGTCTCTGCAAATTATTAGATCCCCTCAAGTGTTTCCTCTGCATCTTTTTCAGGTGACGAATATCTGGAGCCATTTGTAATACCAGATCCTGAAGTGATGTTTATGCCACGAGTAAGAGAAGACGAGTGTCTTATTTTGGCCAGTGATGGACTTTGGGACGTAATGAGTGACCAAGAAGCTTGTGAGTTGGCTAGGAAACGGATCTTGGCGTGGCACAAGAAGTATGGAGCCTTGCCTTTAGCTGAGAGAGGTGCAGGGGAAGACCCCGCGTGCCAAGCCGCAGCTGATTATCTGTCCAAACTCGCTCTTCAAAAGGGAAGCAAAGACAATGTCTCCGTCATAGTGGTCGACTTGAAAGCTCAAAGAAAGTTCAAGACCAGACCTGATATAGCTCATGCATGAAGGGAAAAGCTTGCAGGGATAGTACATGCAAGCTATTCCACAAAGCCAGAATAAGCTCTACATTATCGACGTTAGGCGCTAGCTCATAATAAAAATATTAGGGTCGCACGTTTATATCACTACAAAGATTAATAACTGGACATTTCTTCAGTATACATAGAAAAAATCCCAGTGATCGAGGAGAGAGCGAGAGAGAGAAAAGTCCGCCAATAACTATATTGGTTATAAGTCTGTTACTAGGTGTTGATCAATGAAACAGAGTTTCACATTTCACTTGCTTCCCTCTCTCTTTTCAAATCTTTTTTTAACACCCAATAAATTGTTGGGATGAGGAAGCACATCTGGAGAAACTTCGCACAAACACATTGTCTTTTTTCGGTTGTATTTTTCAATCACACCATAGAAACAACGAAGTATAGAACAGAGTAGCTTCCCACAAAAGCTTTACATCACACAGACTAGTTGGGGAAAGCATAGTGAAGTTTCCATTACATAAAACCATACATAATATAAGGGCACACGCGATTGTACATATAAAGCAATAAGAGTCTTTATGGAGTTTAAGTTGGAACACGATCCACATATTGATCACGCCAAGTAATATGAAGGAAAGTCGCCTCCCTCATCATCTTCTCCTACAATGTATCGATCTAGTTTGGTTGGCCGTCTTTGATAGAAGTCCGATCGGATGTAACTCGAAACTACTGCAGTGCAGTTAGCCTGTGATGCTTCGAGTCTAAGCAGCTCAAATTCCCATTCCTCGATGTTTTTCCCGCATAACAAGGAACCGAATACTTTAAGGGCAAGTGGAAGACGACCAGCAATAAAGACAGCACGAACACAGAGCTGATCGAAACCTCTAAGAATATATCTCTGTTTAAAGGCAAATTGAGAAAAAAGTTGAAGAGCTTCATCATATTTTAGAGGCTCAACTTCATATACGCGACTAACTTCAAACTGGAATGGTAAAGTCTTGTCCTGGCTGACTAAGATCAGTCTACTCCCTGGACCAAACCAACGGGCAATCTTTCTGATATTTTTGAGTTGGCTCATTTGATCCACACCATCAGCAATAAGCAAAACCTTTCGGTGTCCGAGCTTCGCCTTCACAACATCACGGTATCTAGTTAGAAGATTCGACGAGATTGGCGTTATAACAGCTCTTGTTATTTCCTCTAGTAAACATGTTGAACCGCGGCTTAGACAAGACTTGGTGGTATCATTCAAGAAGTTGTGGTAGTAGTGGTCCTGAAATTTTGGTGAGATCTTTCCATAAACAGACCTTGATAGAGTCGTTTTGCCGACCCCTACCTCACCCCAAATGCCGATTTCAAGAATTCCGTCTTTCGAATCCAGTTCGAGCAATGTGTCCACTGCTTTCATCTGCCGATCCATCCCAACAAGGCTATTGAAATCACTAGATGGAACTGACCGAGACCACTCATTTTCAGTCGCCTTCTTTTCTCCGTACATGGAGTTCTCAGGCCTAGGTTTGGGTTTGACACTCTCGATGGACTCATCATCAGTCGCATACATTTCTCCGTCGGAGCTCTCAGGACTAAAATTGAGTTTGACACTCTCGATAGGCTCGTCTTCATTATCCATTTTAGTGATCGTTCTGAGAACATCTCTAACATTCTCGAGCACCTTGGCCAAGCTAGTCCTAGGTGTTCGTACACTTGAAGTGGTTTCCCTCAAGTGAGAAGAAATGTAATCCATAACTTTATCAATCATGTCCGAGTCTTCTTCCACTCTACGAATCAGAAAAAGCGAGAGAGATCAGGAACTACAACAAGAAAGCTCTAATCGCTTACAACCCAATTCAAACAAAAAAAAAGTTGTAAATTCGTCCGATTTGTTTTTTGTACCGAGACGCGTAATCCTGAAATGTGCGAGTCAATTCAATCAGTGCAGCCTCCCGCCCCCTCACGTTCTCAAACGTATCTCTATTCTTCATCTTCTCCAAGTGATCTCTCTCGCCATGTTTCCCCATTTCGTCTGCTAACTTTTCTGCTTGTCTTTCGAAATCTGAAGGCTCCACTTCGTAAAAGATTGGAACCACTAACAACGATTGTTTCTCCTTACAGTCAATTATCTTCACCAGTTCGTCTAAACACGAGACAGAGGAAGTGTAGTTGACTGATATGACCAAAACCGCGACTTTGGACTCTTCGATAGCCTGAAGCACATGAGGGAAAGCCGGTTGGTTCCCCAGAAGATCCGCTTCATGTTTGAAAGTCCTAAAACGCTTTTTAAGCAATGAATGGCAAAGATGGCTCACAAAACTTCTGCCCGTGTCGGATCCTCTGAAACTGACGAAAACGTCAAACTTCATCTCACAAGACCTAAGGTCTGGTGAGGGATGGATGCAAATACCAGATGATGGCCAAAAAAAACTCAATGCTGCGTGCGCAATTTCTCTTTGGTTGTGATTTTTTTCCTTCTTTTTTCAATTATTACAAGACAAGAATAGTTGGCCAAGTTTGCAATGCCCGCACGTAATACCGTTGACTCAATTTAAATTAGGGTACAATTGGATTAAACCAAATTAATTAACACACCAAGCTGTAAATAATTATTTGTTTCAATTCCCCTCCTTTTTTTTTAATTTCCAAAACAAATTTATCCTTCATGTTATTAATTGCTTAATTAGGTATTAAATTACATACAAAAACTTCCACAAGATTCAACTATATTTATCAGTTCCGCCCTAAATCCTAAACTCTAAACTGTAAACCATAAATCCTAAGGTCTCGTGCAAGGATGTATAGAACTACCGGATGATGGCACAAAAAAACTCAATGTTGCGTGCGCAATTTCTCTTCGCAATTTCTCTTCGGTTATGATTTTTTTTCTTTCTTTTTCAATTATTATAAGACAAGAATAGTTGGCCAAGTTGCAATGCCTGCACGGAATACCATTGACTCAGTTTAAATTAGGGTTGTTTCAATGCCCCCCCCCCCCCCCTTTTTAATTTCCAGAACAAATTTACCCTTCATATTATTAATTGCTTAATTAGGTTTTAAATTACATACAAAAACTTCAACAAGATTCAGCTACATTCAACCGTTCCGCCCTAAACCTTAAATCCTAAGTTTGCGATACCTTCACCGTTGACTCAATTTAAATCAGGTACAATTGGATTAAACCAAGTTGTAAACCCTAAACTTTAAATCCTAAGATCTGGTGTCAGGGATGGATGGAAATACCAGATGATGGCAAAAAAAAACTCAATGCTGCGTGCGCAATTTCTCTTCGGTTGTGATTTTTTTTTCTTCTTTTTTCAATTATTACAAAACAAGAATAGTTGGCCAAGCTTGTAATGTCTGCACGTAATACCGTTGACTCAATTTAAATTAGGTACAATTGGATTAAACAAAATTAATTAACACACCAAAGTTGTGAATAATTATTTGTTTCGATTCCCCCCCCCCCCCCCCACCCTTTCAATTTCCAGAACAAATTTACCCTTCATGTTATTAATTGCTTAATTAGATCCTAAGTTAAACACGAAAACTTCCGCAAAGATTCAGCTACATTCAATAGTTCCGCCAATACCAATTGCTATTTAAAAAAAAATCCGCCAAATGCAGTTAGATTTAGTAATTCAGCAAAAATAATATCGCCAGATTCAACTGCATTTAGCTAGATCCAACAATTCTTTCAACACCAATTGATACATATATATATGTTTATTTTGGGTCAAAGATAGGATAATAGAGTATATGAGAGTTGGGTAAAGATATTTAGGATATCGAAAATTACATCTGAAATGTATTTTTTAAAATGGATCGGATAATACGGGTAGGGTATAGATAATTCGGGTGATAAACTACTTTGTGTAAAAATTTCTATATTTACAAAATTACTCGAACGAATATTTCAAATATATTTTACTATTATAATTTTTCTAGTACAAAAAATAGTAAACTAAAAATAAAAATAATTTAATCTTCTTATATAAAAAAAGTAAACAGTTAATAATTAATTTTAGCATATAGCTTTATATGATAATATGTTTGGTAAAACTAATAAATTGTTATTTTTTAGTTTCGCCAAAATCTCCCTTAATATTTTACGAGTTGCAAAATTTTTTGTTGTTATTTTATGTTTAATACGATTATTAAATATATTATTTGTAAAAATTAATATTTTATTAATTTATCTAACTAATCAATTGTTTAACTAATTTTTTCATAAATTTATTTGATGAATTATTATTTTTCAAAAATTATGCGAGATTAAGTGTTACTATTTAAATTTTAAGGTATTCGGTCAAATTCCACAAAATATCACCAAAATTCAAGCAGATTTAATCGGATCCATTCGTTATCATTTAGACCTCTAATCATTTAAATAACGCAAATGAAATCATGGAGTTCTTGCGGATTTCTAAACATTTAATCCAGGGGTTTGCAAGGAAATTATAAACTCGTTGAATGCTTCAAAATCAACGTATTTTTACACATGCCCACGTCGCGAATACGTTGCTTTTGAAGCATTCCTCTTGACGTGGACACGTCGCGAATACGTTATTTTTACACATGCTTTTGAAGCATTCCTCTCTGATGGGATAAAGAAATCCGGTTTGATGTTTAATCGGTAGGACCCGTTATCTTCCTGTTTACAGCTATAAGAAAACGAGGACAACTTCAGATGAAAAGGGCTCTCGCAAGCAATTATGATACAGGCATCAAACCCCACAAACTCAGAGGTATGTGGAATCTGGGTTAAACTGGTTGCTTGATTGTCGAAGTAAAACGCTGAGATACCTATTAATATCAAATAGAAAAGATATGAAATAATCATTGTAGATACTGACTGAGCCAGATGAGAGACAAGGGCAGAACTTTTTACCTCGTTATTTCGTCCGCGTGTTAGAAACTCATTGATCAGGTCTTCAACTCCATTCAATCGGGGGCAATAGCTAAGATCAACATGTTTTAAGGAATGATCCGAGGGGAGGTAAATAGTTTCCAGAGAAGTGCCGCCACGTGCATAGAGATATGTGAGTTGCGACGGAATCTGTGACGCGAATTTGAGTTTCGTGCAGTCATTGAGGCAGAGAGTTCCCAACAACCGAAGATATCTGATGCTTGTAGGCATTGTCACCATATCATTCCCGCTGAGATCCAAGTGTGTTAAATTGGTACAACGACTAAGCCTATCTGACAATCGCCCAACATTCTTGCACTTCCAACCCTTCTATGAATATGCTTTCAAGCAGCAAACGCCTTCTACTCCCAACAGCTCTCAGTTTGTGCTGTCCAGCTTGCTGTTCGTATTCCTTTAGCCATTAAAGTGCTCGGCTCATTTCTGCAAGGATAAACCATGCCTTTATAATCAATTGATCACAAGCTAAAAAATCGTCTCCTTCAATAATTTCACACAATCTGAGAAAGACAGCCTCATTTCCACAGAGTTCAATAAGTTTCTTACCCTCTTTTCCTCTTGTTTTTGTGTTCTGTAGCTATTTGTGGATAGAGAGGATGAGTACACGCAAGCAGAATAGAAACTGCAGGAGGAAAAGTTATATAGTGTCAAGGTCCCATTACTTTTTCTCATGGACCTGGTCACCTGGATGTGCATGTGTATATGTGAGAAGATGAAGTATGTTGTAATATCCGAGATGTGGCTAATGAAATTATAATTGAAATTATGTTACTAGTTTGAAAAAAGTGTATGATTTATCTCCTTGACGAAAAAATTGTATTTATGGGTACAATGTAGTTCTATTATATATGGAGTTAAAAAAATCTGAGCAGGACTTTTTAACCCATTGGCAGCAGAAGCATCAAAGCTTTGTTGTTTAGACATGCAAACCAAATCTGCCTATCCTTCCCACTCTTTGTAGTATGGATAAAATCTTATAGCCTCCTTCCACTCGCATTGTTGGAACTGAATCCACTCGCAGAGGCAGGGAGACTTGAAAAGTAATAAGTTTGTTACTACCTGGTGATTTTCAGAACAAGGCACATACTTTAAGTCTTGCCGAAGTTGTTTGGTCAATTGTGATTGAAACATCTCTGATTTGAGGCTTGAGGTTCACTTGAAAACGCGCAGGAGCACAATGACAAGAACAGTCACTAGCATGATGCAGATAGGAATGCCTAGAAACATGAACGCAGGTGTGATCTTGGGAAGGCAGATGATTTGTCGACTCCTTGTGGCTTGGTGATTCAGTACATAACTTGGCATCTCAGTTTCTTTAAAACATGAATTTTGCGGCTGTGCCTATAAAAGAAAGGAGATGATAATTGATAAAAAGGGACTACATAATCATAGTAAAGACGGATCCAGAGCAGGATATTCACCTCTTCGTTTGTTCTGTCTTTAAAATGTTCTACAGAATCAGCTTCAAGGGAATCACAGCCGTGTGCATCGAGAAACTGAAGACTCAGAGGGAGGGTTTCCACTGATTTGAGTTTCTTGCAGTTATTGAGGCAAAGAGTTACCAATGAGGTAAGATCTCTGATGCTTGATGGCAATGTCTCAAAATCATGGCTGCTGAGATCTAAAAATGTCAACTTAGTGAAATGACTAAGCTGATCTGACAACGACTCAACATTGTTGCAGTTTTCAAGACAAAACTCGAGCAAACAGTATGTTCCCTGATCTTGGCCTGTGTCAGATAGTTTCACCAATGATCTGAGGTTCCTACAGTTGGTAAGTGTCAGTGTCTGCACCTGAGTTAGCTTTGGCAACTCCTTGAGTTTGAAGCAGTTTCGAAGCCAGAGAGTTTTCAACCGGGAAAGGCTATTCATAGCTTCCGGTAAGTTCTCAAAATCATTTCCGCTGAGGTCTAGCTTCTCTAGGTACTCCAAGTGACAAATCCCAGATGGGATTTTCCGGATGTTTAAGTTCACTAGTTTTAGCTTTTTCAGGTCGGGAAAATCTGGAAAGCTATCAAAGGAGAAAGATTCACCGTTTTCTTTGTGGCTGAACCTCATGATGCTGAGGGAATTGAATCTGTTGCACTCTGAGATGAGCCAAGGAGCTTGCTGCAGACTCGTCGTCGATGTAACGGGGATCTGTTGCTCAGAATTAAAAGAGACGTATTCAGCATTTCCTCTAAATTTTGAACAAAACTCAAAACTTATGTCTCCCCCAATCGATATGTTTATAAGTGCATCCATTTTCACTTTTGCGTCTGGGAACTCCAATCCAATATGTTGCTGCCTTGTAGATCTCCATATAAAAAACCGCAGGGCACTTCTAAGCCCTCCACAGTAGGATAGCTTAAGCTTCTTTAGGGTAGACCTTTTTCCAAAACACTCTGGAATGCGCTCCAGACTCGTGCAGTGTTCCAGGATCAAATCCTCAAGACTCGTGATACTTGAAAGATCTGGAAGTTGCTTGAGATATTTAGATCCCGTCACATCTAGTCTTTTCAAACTCTTCAACATCTAAGCAAGATACAAGAACAAAAGGAAATGGTTGGAAATATGTTTCTTGCAAGGATTCCTGGTTTGCGCATCATTGCTCTATCAAAAACACAAACACAAGCTTCATAATCATAGGAAATATTACCGGTGTTCCACTCCAGAGCGTTTCTAAATCACTGTGACGCAGATTGAGTTCAACAAGGAAACATGGATCAGAACCAGAAGGCAGGGTTCTCAATGGAAATGCATCCCAATGGAATAGCCGTAGGCTACGAGGCAAGAAATGTTGGTCTGGAATGAGTTCCAGCTTCGACTCTCTGTAATCTACATGCTTGTAGACCTTGAGAAACTTGAGATTATGCATATTTCCAACGACGCTGGCCTTCATGGATAGCGCACAGGTCATCTCACATATGTGTAGGGACATGCATTCAGTTTGTTCTCCTCCCTGATGATAGGAAGACCAAAAAAACACAGCCAGAAACCTGTCAGGTTAGGGTGCAGGAAAACAAAATGAACAGATCAAAGAATTATCTTGATGCTTACGTCTCTGACAGCCAGAGCATAGCAAATTTCCTTAGGATCCCTGAGGAATTTTCGAGCCAAAGACCTGTCGTCACGGATCATTTCTCTTCCCATTTGTTCTACCAACTTATGAATGATTACAGATCCATTAGTTGATATTTTGATGAGAGATTTCTCTGCTAAAACTCTTATCCACAGGCTGCTCTGAGGTATGGGGCCATGAAGAAGGGAAGTGATACGCTGGAGAGTGTCTCCATTGAAGAGACAGACAAGATGAAGGAATACATTCTGATGTGGTTTTGGTAAGCCCTCGTAGCTAATTTTCAAGATTTCCATTATATTCTCGTCAAGGCTGCTTTCAAGTGCACATAATGCTTCTTCCCACTCCTCAGGAGTCGCCGTCCTTCCACGGAGAAACAAGGCGTAGGCTTGAATGGCAGAAGGAAGCCCGTGAGCAAGCCGAGAAGCTCGGATTGAGAGTTGTTCAAAACCATCAGAAAGAGGAAGTCCTCCTCCTTCAAAAGCAATCTGTTTAAACATCTGGAGGGCATCCTTATCATCCAAACACTTAACCTCATAAACGGTTTCTACTCCACAGGTATTGAGCAAGCCCATGTCGCGAGTGGTTAAGATGATTCGGCTCCCAGGACCAAACCAGTTTTTCTCTTTTGCCAAGGCATGCACCTGCGCCACTTTATCCACACCATCAAGCACAAGAAAAACCCTTTGATGCCCAAGTCTCTTCTTTATCTCTTGGCATCCAGCTTCCACGCTCCATAACCTAATATCATCACAGAGGATACTGCATAGCATTTCTTTTTGCAAATGCTTCAGATCATTGTCATGATCTTTACTAACACTCTTGATGTTTTCTGTGAAACAACGAGCTGCAAATTTAGGTGAGAGCTGGTCATAGAGACACTTGGCAATAGAGGTTTTCCCAATTCCTCCCATTCCCCAGATTCCTACCATGAGAACCTCATTTGATTCCAGATCCAAGAAATGATTAAGACCTTCCATGTGAGCTTTCATCCCAATAATATTGCCAGAGTCTATTTTGTGCATCAATGTCACACGTCTTGAAATATCTCTGGCAATGTCTCCAACCATTATAGCCTCATCAACGCTAAAAAGTTGAAAACGAACACTGCTCCAAATTTCAGAATTTCCAATGCTAACAAGGATGTTTAAAGTGAGATTTGTGTATCTGGTAAAAAGAGCTTACCAGTGTCTTGAATCGACGCCTGAAAGATTGGCGATTAGGTTAAGAGCTTCTCTCCACCTGCGAACCTTATCCGCCATTTCTGGACTTTGGTACCTTTGTAAACCGAAACTTCCTAGCTGATGCCTCACGGCGGAAGGATCTACTCCGTAGAAGACGGGAAAGACTTCAAGTCTTCCTTCCTTCATAAACTCCATTATCAATTGAAGTTCCATTAAGCACCACCTCGAAGTAGCGTAGTTCTCGGAGAGAACAACAACGGCGAAACTCGAACCCCTTAGGGCTCTACGGAGTTCGTCAGAAATGTGATCGCCTATCTCAAGCCTTTTGTCGTCTTTGAAAGTAACAATTCCTCTGCTTTCAAGTGCTGCGTGTAAATGACTGACAATGGTTTTGCGGGTGTCTTCTCCTCGGAAGCTGAGGAAAACATCGTACTTGGTGGATACACGAGGTGCAGAGGAGGACGCCATTGTTGAAAAGCCAAGGTCGTCGAACGCTTTGTTCTCTGAGGTTTTATGCATTATGGAAAGACGACTTGTTGAACAACTTCTTAAATGCAGAGTATTGGTTTTTTTATTTTTTCAACTGAGGCTTTGACCCATTTTTCTCAATCATTTTGCGGAGATGTGGAATCTGTGTTAGTGGATTCGAGCTTCGGAGAAATTGTTTAACTAGAAAAATAGATTTTCCTCGTAAATCATCATTTTATGTGGTCACGGAGTGGTTGACAGACTTTGCAAATGACAAGTCAACGATAAATGGCCTTGGGACACTTCATTCTTTATTTCCTCCAAATGTCTCATTTTAGAATTCACACACACAAAACAAAAGAAGAAAATACTCTGTGTTAAGTTGCTTGCTTAGACAAAAAGTCAATGTCTTCTTCTTATTCCTTTTTGTTGGCTGGAAGAGAGTTGGATGTGTTCTTGACATCGATTTCGGTTATGATTTGTCTCGAAATGGCATCAAATCTTTTAAATCGGAAAGCTGGAAGGAGAAGAGTTTCAAGTCAATTGATCGACCAACACTCGAGGCTTTGACAGAGTCGAAAGTCGCAGTTGTCATGACGTCTGATGAAGAAGCTTCTTCAGTTGGGTTCCTTGAAGAGCTCATAGTAATACTCGAGTTTCAAGAGAAACGCTCACTCACTGTCATACCAATCTTCCTCTCAAAACACCCTTTGGATATTGAAGAAATCTCTCAACTATTTCCGGAGAGAGCCCAAATTTGGAGGACTGCAATTTCCAAACTGGACAGCATAGCTGCAGAGTATTCACTTTCTCGGAATCTCGCGGTGATGCACGGAACACATAGGATCAAGATGATTGGTGATGACATTAGGCTTATGTTTCTCTCTTCTGCATCGAGCGATTTCAAAGGTCTTGCGGGAATGGATCGTCACTTGAAAGCGTTTTATGAGTTGTTGGCTTTAGAAGCTGACAAAGAAGTTCGTACCATTGGCATTTGGGGTGGTGCAGGTGTGGGAAAAACAACGCTTGCAAGGTACACTTATGCAGAGATCTCTGTAAAATTTCAGACACACGTTTTCCTAGAAAACGTCAAAGAAAAGCTTCTACCGTCAGAAAACTTTGAAGAGGAAGAAGATGATCTAACTATTAAAGTAATAACTCCACCACTCCATAAAACATGCCTAAAAGTCCTCCACCAATCCAGCTCATGCTCCACGCCTAAAATCATCCACCAAACATGCATAAATTCAATCCACCAATCCCGCTTCTGCTAATGGATGTATATAATATTTCTTTCTCTTGTGTATATAAGATAGCCACTGATTATTAATAAAATCATCAAGTTCCATATCTCATTATGGTATCAGAGCATCTAAACGTCTTATATCAATTTTTTCTCTCCTTATTTTCCTAGCCAAACTTCTTCTTCTCTCTGTGCTTTCTTAATTTTTTTTTTTTTTCAACATGACAACAGAAAGCCCTCCCTCTGTTGAAAACACGTCCGTGTTCAATACTCTAAACCCACAGAGTACTCTTTTGTCCGTAAACATGTCCAATGTGACAAAACTAACGAATCTCAACTACTTGATGTGGAACAAGCAAGTTCATGCCTTACTCGAAGGGCATGAACTCCATGGATTTCTTGAACCATCCGATGCTATCCCTGCACCAACAATCACCGTCAACGGACAGCCTGCACCCAATCCAGCGTTTGCATCATGGCGACGACAAGATCGTCTTCTCTATAGTGCTATTATCGGAGCTATCTCTCTCCCAATCCAATCTGTTGTCTCCAGCGCCACCACAACAGCTGAAGTATGGAGTCTCCTTGCAACAACGTTTGGCAATCCGACACGAGGACACATCCGACAACTCAAATATCAGATGTAGTGGATACACATATTATAATGGAGAGTGGGAAACAATATAGCATGGGTAATATTATATTCTATAGGCCCCCTCAAGCTCAAGGCTGTGATGAAGAGAAAGCGGAAGCAGCGACTTGAGATTGACATGTAGAGTCGAAGTAGAGAAGAGAGCCGATCAGTGTCGGAGATGACTCGGCGGTGAGTGACTTGGAGTGAATTAGAAGGAGAAGATGTTTGGTCGGAGAGGGGACCCAACGATGGAGAGGTGCGTAGTGGAGGTCCGGTGGATCATTGCGGTGGTCGGTGTAGCCGGGGATATTGAAGAAGACGGTGTCCGCGATGGAGATCAACAGGTGTCCTTGGCGAGAACGTTGAGCCGGAACAGTGAGGACATGATGAAGATCGAGATCTTAGCTTTAGGATGTATCTCTCGGTGTTTCTTTTGTTTTGGGTTTTTTTTTTTTTTTTTTTTTTTGTTATAGAAATGGAAAAGGAGCATGAAGCTCAACAAGTAAGTGAAGAAAAACAAGGAGCACGAAACTCTTAGAAAATGATTTGGAAGCACAATGGCTTGGATTCAGAGGCTTATAATAAGCTTGAATAGAAGAGGCACTCGGCCTAAAATTTGGAAAAACAAAAAAAATCAGAAACTTAGTTGGTGAAGGTGAAGAAAAAGAGAGTTTAATGCGAAAAACTGAAAACAAAAAATATATAGAAAACGGAAGCCTTTCGCTTTAGACCGATGAACGGAGCCGATCGTTTGATCATTGTGGCTCTGCATCCATGCCTCGATCATATTGGACCTATGCGTTTGCTACAGCTGTGTATCTCATCAACCGTATGCCGACACCAATTCTTTCCCTTAAATCTCCCTTTCAAAATCTCTTTGGTCGTAATCCAAATCTTCAGAAATTAAGAGTCTTTGGATGCCTATGCTCTTCGTCCTTATGCATCGCACAAACTTGACTCTCGCTCTTCTCCATGTGTCTTTCTAGGATATTCTAATACCCAAAGTGCATATTTTTGCCTTGACCGAACCACTTCTCGTATTTATACATCTAGACATGTAGTCTTTCACGAATCTGTCTTCCCTTTTAATGTTTCAGGTACCATCACATCTGATCCAATCTCTCCTGAAGAACCCGAATCTCGGCCATCTTCAGGGCCTACCGTCACACCTCTACTAATCTATAATCAGCCACCTTCTTTGCCTATACCACCATCGACAGTTGCGCCATCAAATCAGTCTCAACACTCTGTCCCAGCTGCTTCGTCATCACCATCTGTACCATCACAATCCAATCCACTACCCACACCTCCACCCGTGCCACTCCGTACAAGCACTCGGCAACGAAAACCAGTTAACAAACTTAACCTCCGAGCTACTGTTCTACCTCCGTCCGAGAGACCACCAACAACTGTGGCTCAAGCACCCAAAGATTCTCGTTGGCGTAAAGCAATGCAAGAAGAAATCGACTCTCAAAATCGCAACAAAACTTTTGACCTCGTCTCCTCTGAAATAGCTTCTAATATTGTTGGATGTTGATGGATTTTTACAATTAAACGTCTTTCTAATGGTGCAGTTGACAGGTTCAAGGCTAGACTTGTAGCCAAAGGCTTTCACCAAAGACCGGGAATAGACTTTCATGACACCTTTAGCCCCGTCGTCAAACCTGCAACGATTCGTCTTGTACTTAGTGTGGCTCTGTCTAGTGGATGGCCTCTTCGCCAACTCGACGTAAATAATGCCTTTCTTCAAGGCAAATTAGAAGATGAAGTATACATGACACAACCTCCCGGCTTCCACGACCCAGAGAATCCAACCGCTGTCTGGAAACTACGTAAAGCTATCTACGGACTCAAGCAAGCTCCTAGAGCTTGGTACAATGAGCTTCGAACATTCCTTCTCCAATACGACTTCACTAACTCAATCGCTGATGCCTCCTTATTCGTTTACAATCATGCCGGCGTTCGTATCTACATGCTGGTGTATGTCGATGATTTAATCATCACCGGCAACAACATGGCTCACCTCAACCGTTTCATTCAATCTCTCTCAACTCGTTTCTCCCTTAAATATTTAGATGAATTGTCTTATTTTCTTGGAATTGAGGTTCAACGCACGCTGCATGGTCTTTCACTAACACAAACACGTTATATTGCAGATCTACTTCATCGGACAAAAATGACAGATGCCAAGCCCGTGCCAACACCGATGTGTCCAACAACAACCCTCACACTTTCAAGTGGTGACCCTCTTCTTGATGCAACTGAATTGCGTGCTGTTATTGGCAGCTTGCAATATCTATCACTCACTCGCCCAGACATCTCGTTCTCTGTCAACAAATTATCACAGTTTATGCATAGCCCAACGACAGAACACTGGCTTGCCGCCAAACGCATCCTCCGCTATCTCGCAGGCACTCTCTCTCGTGGCATTTTTCTACCAGCCAACAACACCCCCTCTCTCCATGCCTTTACTGATGCCGATTGGGCGGGGAACAGAGATGATTATACCTCCACGGGTGCGTATATCGTTTACTTTGGACGACATCCTATCACATGGTCTTCCAAGAAACAAACGGGTGTCGCCCGCTCTTCCACCGAAGCTGAATACCGCTCCATTGCCTCCACCACCACTGAGCTTTGTTGGGTACTCTCTCTACTCACCGAACTAGGAATCAAAATCTCCACCACTCCAACCATCTACTGCGACAACAAAGGAGCTACGTATCTAAGTGCAAACCCTGTATTTCACTCTCGTATGAAGCATCTAGCATTAGATTATCATTTTGTTCGTCAACATGTTCAAGCTGGCCAAGTTCGTGTCACACATGTCTCCTCCGAAGATCAGCTCGCTGACGTCCTTACTAAGCCTCTCACTCGTGCTCGGTTTCAACATATGTGTGTCAAGATCGGCCTCACGAATGGTGATCCGTCTTGAGGGGGCGTATTAAAGTAATAACTCCACCACTCCATAAAACATGCCTAAAAGTCCTCCACCAATCCAGCTCATGCTCCACGCCTAAAGTCATCCACCAAACATGCATAAATTCAATCCACCAATCCCGCTTCTGCTAATGGATGTATATAATATTTCTTTCTCTTGTGTATATAAGATAGCCACTGATTATTAATAAAATCATCAAGTTCCATATCTCATTACTAACAAGTTCAGATCATGAGAAGAATGAAATAACCGAAGCACGGAATAAACACCGGAAAGCTCTCCTTATAGCTGATGGTGTGAATAGCATTGAACAAGGGAAGTGGATCACCGAGTATGCTAACTGGTTTGCTCCAGGAAGCAGAGTCATTCTAATTACTCAGGACAAGAGTGTTCTTGAGGAATCTGGAGTGAATCATGTGTATGAAGTTGGGTCTCTAAGATATGATGAAGCGCTTCAACTCTTCTCACGTTTTGCTTTCAAGCAGCCATATCCTCCTCCTGATTTCGAATGCCTCTCAGTTCGTGCTGTCCAGCTCGCAGGGTTTCTTCCTGTGGCTATTAGACTGCTTGGCTCGTTTTTAACTGGTAGAAGTAAAGAGGAATGGGAAGCTACAATGCTTAAACTCAATGCAAAGCAAGGCAAATACATAATGGAAGTGTGGAAGCTTATGGAAGCATCAGAAGGCAATGATATTGTGGAAGCATCAGAAAGATAAACACCTAATAGAAGCATGAAGACACCTAATAGAAGCATGAAGAATCACCTCTATCATTCCCTTTCATCTTGTTTGGTTTCCTCAATGAATAATATGTATGCGAACACTTGTAAAATTTGGTATCCACAAACTCCATAAGTTCTTATATTTCCTGCAACTGTGATTACAAGTTCAAATTAGGTAAGTGCAGTGGCGGAGGCACGTGTATTTAACGAAAATTTCAAGATTAGTGTCAATTATCAAAGCTCAATATTAATGCCCCCACTTGTTAAATCTTTTTTGCCCCATCCCTTTATTTCAATTCATGAAAATGGATTGGCTCATTCGACCAAGAGAAGAACTGCTCTTGATGAGTCAGATGAGAAAGACTCTCCAAATTGGTTGAGTTCTATCCATATAATTTTTAGTTTTTTTGAGTGTTCTTCTTTTGAACAGCAACTTGACATATACATTGACAATGTAAGAGAAGATGAACGATTTACTAATTTGGAGAGTCTTGGAGATCTTTCTCGTCTGATGGTGGAAACACAAAAACATTTTGCACATCCTCTTGTTTACAGTCTTTTGAAGTTAGCATTGATTTTACCAGTTGCTACGGCAACTCTCGAAAGATGTTTCTCTGCAATGAAGTTTGTGAAAACGGCTTCACGCAACCGAATTGGAGATCAATTTTTAAGTGACTGTCTTGTTTGTTTCGTTGAAAAGGAGTTGTTTGAATCGGTTACAAACGAAATTGTGATGAAAAGATTTCAAACCATGGCTAAGCGTAAAGTATATTTGTAAGGTGTTTTTTTTTTATAACATTTGTAAGATACTTTTTATTTAGGAAACTGTTTTTTTAATATCTATTTATTTAGTTTTAGGGAAATTACCATAAAAAACCTTACAAATTTTATTTTTCCAACTAAAACTTTGAACTTTTTGGCTTTCCACTTTAAACATTCAACTAAATTATTTTGTTTAAACAAACCTCCAAGTGACCCATATTGTGCTCCACTTAGGATTGACTATCGGTCAACTCCAGTTTAGTTTAAACTGTCTAAACGTCTGTTAATCTGCTAAACGACCCGTTAACACCCTGTTTTAGCATTCTAACTCTGCTATTCTTTGAGTGATTATGAGTCATGTGGCACACTTTCACAATCCATTTTTTTATAGGAACCTCAACTGAACAGAAGACCTTCCATTTACAGTTTTCTGAACAACAAACAACAGCAATCCTATGTCCCTCTGACTTTGCAATCTTCACATCGACTTGTGTCTTCAGAGCATAACGCAACAGCTGGCTTTTGAACTCATCCCCGCTGTTGAATTTTTGGAATAACCAAATGTAGGGCTCATGCTCATAATCTCCATGAAACTGAGCTTTACCTTCTGATTTTTTAGGTTTCTCCTTTAATCTTTCCCATTCTTCATCAGTAGATACAGGAGTATCAAAATAAGGCTCTTTTATCATACCATAATCAACATCACACTCATCACTTTCTTCTCTAACACCTTCTTTCTAACACCTTCTTCCCTATCTTCTGCTCTATTGTCCCTGACTTCTTCTTTAGAAGCTTATGCATCCTTTGCCTCTTAAAAATGGCATGTGAAACGAGAATCAGTTGCAGCATCTCCAACCTCTGGAACAACATCTTCTCCATCGTCGACCTCATTTTCTTTATTTTTCTCAATCTTATCTGCAATCTCATTCTCTGATTCTACCACATCCATGTCATCTTTTGGAATTTCTTCATCATCAAACTCTTCTCCATTTGTTTCTTCTTGTTCTTCTTCTTTTTCTTCATCATATGCTTCTCTTCTTCTTCAATTTCTTCTTCTTTTTCTTCTTCTTTTTCTTCTACGTCACTCTCATTTCCATCAGACTCAGATCCATCACCCTCATCTCCGGCATCATACGCATCATTATTCCCAGCATACTCATCATTAGCATTATTTTCCTGTTGGTTCGTCACCGTTTGTTGGCTCGTCACCGTTTATTGGTTTGCCAACCTGTTGTTGGTCTGCCAACATGTTGGCTCGTCACCGTCTGTTGTTTTGCCAACCTGTTGTTGGTCTGCCAACATGTTGGCTCGTCACCGTTTGTTGGTTTGCCAATATGTTGGCTCATCACCGTTTGTTGGTTTGCCAACCTGTTGGCTCATCACCGTTTGTTGGTTTGCCGACATGTTTGGTTCGTCACCAAGTGTTTGGTTCATCCTCAAGTGTTTGGTTCATCACCATGTCCTCCCGATGCCGAGCCAGGGGGTTGCGGCTTATCTCTGCTTCTTCCTGATGCCGAGCCAAGTGTTTGGCTCGTCACTGCTTTTCTCTGTCGCCGAGCCAAGTGCTTGGCTCGTCACTGCCTTTCTCTGTCGCCGAGCCAAGTGTTTGGCTCGTCACTGCTTTTCTCTGATGCCGAGCCAAGTGTTTGGCTCGTCACTGCTTTTCTCTTATGCCGAGCCAAGTGTTTGGCTCGTCACTGCTTTTTTCTGATGCCGAGCCAAGTGTTTGGCTCGTCACTTCTGTCTTGTCGTATCTCTGCGGTTTTGGCTCGTCTCCATCTTTGGCTAGGCTTTCTCTCCATTTGGCTAGGTCTAACACCCATACTTCGTGCTTTTAACCGTTGATCTTGATGGGGTGAAAACCGACCCCAACAATATTCATATGTTCCATCCTTTTTCACCATAGTACCACGATGGTGGATATTGAGTTTTATGATGCGTTCCCCATTGCATTTAACAGAAACAGCAAAAGATGATGCAAACATACACAAATCAGAGAATAAGAAATTCGAAAGTATGGCATCATTGTATAAAAAAAAAATCAAGCTTGCTATCTATGGAGAAACTGAACTATCTATTTGCTTACCTCATTTCTTCCTTCGACAATCCAGATGTTTGCAAACCGAAGAATACAAACTTTGCAACTATCAAACCCAGAAATCGATGTTAAACTCGAATCCTTTCTTCGTCACTCCATAAATCGCATCCTCGTCACTCAATAAGTCGCAAACCCTCAATTCTGAAAATCGATTCTTCTCTTTCGAAACCAAACCCATAAATCGCGAACCCTAATATCCTAAGAAGATACAAAAACCCAAAATCGAAAGCCTCTTGATTCTTGTAACCGAAACATAATTATTCCCATGTATAATTAATTTTAATTAAACGGTGTTAAACTGGTGTTAACGGATCGTTTAGCAGATTAACAGACGTTTAGGCAGTTTAAACTAAACCGGCGTTGACCGGTAGTCAATCCTAAGTGGGGCACAATATGGATTACTTGGAGGTTTGTTTAAACAAAATAATTTAGTTGAATGTTTAAAGTGGAAAGCCAAAAAATTCAATGTTTTAGTTGGAAAAATAAAATTTGTTGAAAATTTTTGATGGTAATTTCCCTTAGTTTTATATTTATCTTAGGGTGCAAATGGTTGCTATTTTAGAGGAACAAAATTAGGGGAAATAGTGTATTATTCTATATTTCTCCAATAATTTACCATTTATCATCATTTTTTATTTTTTTCAAATTCCTCTCACATTGGCATAAAAAGAGAGAAAAAAACAAAATTCTTTTGAAAATAATTCTTCCACCAAATAGTAGAGGAATGAGTGGAACTAGTCCTGGGCGTTCGGGTTTCGGGTCGAGTCTTTCGGGTTTTCAGGTATAGAGATATAGGAACCGTTCGGGTATTTATGAAATTCGAGTCGGATTCGGTTCGGTTCCTTCCGGATTCGGTTCGGTTCCTTTCGGGTTCGGGTCGGATCCGAATATATACTCGAAACCCGTAAATACCCGAATTTTTTCCGGATTCGGGGTTTTTTGGTTTTTTTATCCAAAATACTAAAAAATTACCCGAAATACTCATAATTACCCGAAAAAATTCCAGCTTCGGTTCGGTTCAATTATTTGTCACCCGAATTATCCGAAAATACCCGAAAAATAACAAAAAATTGTAAAAATTCATGTTTCGGATACTTCGGATATCCGTTTGATTCCGGATTCAGTTCAGGTTTTCGGTACTACGTGTTGAGGACCCACTCAAATATTTTAGAAAATCGATTCGGGTTCGATTCGGTTCGATTCCAAATTTTTTGCCCTGAACTAAGTAGAACAACTTTTTCTTTCATTTGGATTCCACTCATTTTTATCCATCCTATTCAATTCGTTATTCTGAATTGCAACTATTTACCTTTTTAGTATTTATGCCCCCGCGGACAAAAATTCTGCCTCCACCACTGGGTGAGTGGAAAATAGACATTCCTAAAGTTCCCACAAATAGAAAGGAAGGATGGATGGAAACAGAGCCCTAATTCCCAAACTTCAGAATTCTCTTTGGGGAATGGACACAATGCGATATTTTGCTGGAATAAGCAAATTTCCCGACAAGGAAAATCCACGTCGCCGTTGCTCTCGTCCAAAGTCTTTGATTTCAGACGAATTTCGCCGAGTTTCCGAAGTCGGGGGATAGCGATCGCACGAAGCCATACACGGTAAAACCAAAATCAAACAGTTGATTTCGAAGCTTCACTCGTTTTCTGTCTACAAGAAGTTACCAATTTTGTGACAAAATCCAGATCTTTATGGAAATACAACGAGTGATCTACTTTTTATGATAGATTACGATATAAGTTTCTAAATATTGATATCCTCGATTGATCGTCGATCACCTTTGTCTCCGCTCATCTCCCGACAATCTGTGGTCCTTTTAGACTTGGATTCGTCGTCCTTGTCCTGCCAACATCTTCTTTTTGGACAGGCCTCCGCGGTTATGTCGTGCTCTTGAGTCTTGGGTATTACTCGAACTTTAGATGAAATAATCCTGGCCGGTTTAAACTGAAACTCCTCTGAAAATTCAAGATGGGGTTCGAGGCGGAACTCGTGAACGTCTATGTTTCCTGGGATGTGGAAGATGAACATGTGGTCATCTGAGACTGCCTCTCCTTCATAGCTGCTGCTAGTAGTAGCACTCTCTGATGGGATAAAGAAATCCGGTTTGATGTTTAATCGGTAGGACCCGTTATCTTCCTGTTTACAGCTATAAGAAAACGAGGACAACTTTAGATGAAAAGGGCTCTCGCAAGCAATTATGATACAGGCATCAAAACCCACAAACTCAGAGGTATGTGGAATCTGGGTTAAGATGGTTGCTTGATTGTCGAAGTAACTGGGCACTTTACTTCCATGTAAGCAAGCAAAACGCTGAGATACCTATTAATATCAAATAGAAAAGATATGAAATAATCATTGTAGATACTGACTGAGCCAGATGAGAGACAAGGGCAGAACTTTTTACCTCGTTATTTCGTCCGCGTGTTAGAAACTCATTGATCAGGTCTTCAACTCCATTCAATCGGGGGCAATAGCTAAGATCAACATGTTTTAAGGAATGATCCGAGGGGAGGTAAATAGTTTCCAGAGAAGTGCCGCCACGTGCATAGAGATATGTGAGTTGCGACGGAATCTGTGACGCGAATTTGAGTTTCGTGCAGTCATTGAGGCAGAGAGTTCCCAACAACCGAAGATATCTGATGCTTGTAGGCATTGTCACCATATCATTCCCGCTGAGATCCAAGTGTGTTAAATTGGTACAACGACTAAGCCTATCTGACAATCGCCCAACATTCTTGCAGTTGTCAAGCCAAAGCTTTTGTAAGAGATATCTACTCCGGTTTTCGTTTGCAGCAGAAGGGTCTAGCAATGACGTGAGGCAAGTACAGTCAGAAAGTTCCAGTGACTCCAGCTGAGTTAATTGTGGCAGTACTTGGAATTCGGTGCAGTTACAGAGTGCGAGAGACTTCAACTTGGAAAGATTTTCCATTTCTGTCGGTAGATAAGTGAAATCATTTCCGCTGAGGTCCAGTTTCTGCAGTTCTTGCAGAAGGCCAATGTCGACTGGGATACTTTTGATGTTCAGGTTGATGAGATTTAACTCGGTTAAGCAGGGGAATTTTGAAAAGCTGTGACACTGGAACGGTGCACCGTCGTTCTTGTAGTTGAACCGCTTGATGTCGAGTGATTTAAAACCGTAAAAGTCAGACATGGTCCCAGGCTCCGTCACGAATTCATTTGGGATTCGTTGCTCAGAACTAAAGGAGATGTGTGTTGCTTTTCCCCAGAGATGCGGCATCCAAAAATTTACCTTTCCCTGGAAGGATACATCTGTAAGAGAGTTCAGTGACTCTACAAAATCTGGGAAATCCACTGCCACCTGCCGGAAAATTCCTGGACTGCGTTTCCGAGAGGCGGGCAATTCTCCTATACCCATCTGAAGATTTATGAGGCGATCACAGAGGGATACATCAAGTTTCTTTAGCGAAGGTAAGCTACCAATGGTTCCTGGAATTTGCTCCAACCTCGTGCAGCCTTTTGCTATCAACTCCTCAAGCTTCGGTGCCAGTGAAATATTTGGAAGTTTTGTCAGATTCTTCGATCCCGTCACATCTAGCACCCTCAACTCGAAAAGCGACTGAGTAGAATACAACAAAAAGAAAGATAACTTGGACGGCGTTGATGACATTCCAAATTTAAATAACAGTTTCGTTGACAGCTTACCGGGTTCCCGTCCCATAGGCTCTCCAGATTGCTGTAGCGCAGATGAACTTCAACAAGACAATCTAGAGGAAGCTTGGGAGGCAAGGTTGTTAATGGATATGCATCCCAATGCAGTAGCCTAAGGGAGCGCGGAAGTACTATGCAATTGTCTGAAATGAGATCCAGCTTCGACCCCATATCATCCAGGTGCTTGAAGAACTTGAGAAATATGAGATTATGCATCTGGTTAAAAGCACTCCCATTGATAGGCGATGACGCCAGTGGCGTTGGCAATTCACACATATGCAGTGCCATGCCTTCCATTTTTTTTGTCCCCTGATGAAACATGAAAGTGAGTTGGCGTAAAGACCATTTGAAAGCAGTTCAACGAAAGAAGAAGAAAAAAACAAAACTATTGTTCTAATCAGAAGACTTACTGTGTTTCTTTTCAGTACGTGATAACTGTTAAGAGGATCCCACAAAATCGCTTGCTTCTGAGATATGTACTTGGATTCTTTAAGAACGATTTCTCTACCCATTTGTTGTATCAAGGAATGCATGTCAATGAATCCTTCATTTGTTATATGGATGAGAGACTTATCAGCCAGAGCTTTTATACTTGTGTCACGTACTGAAAGAAGGGCAGAAACACTGCAGTGATGTTCTCCATTAAAAAGACATGCGACCCTAAGAAAATTGGTCTTGTCTTGCGTGTCCAGACTGGCATAGCTTCTTAGTAAGACATCATGGATGTCTCTCGGAGGATATGTTTCAAGTTTATCTAATGCATCTTCCCACTGCCCTATGGAGCTCTTTCCACGGAGATATAAGCCGAAAGCTTCTAGGGCAAAAGGAAGACCTCGAGCGAGCTGAGATGCTCGAATTGCTAATCCTTCATATGCATCATCAGGAGGAACTCCACCTTCAAAAGCAAAGTGTTTTAACATCTTTAAAGACTCCTCACTTTCCAAGCATCGAACCTCGTGTATGTTGGTCACTCTGCAGGAATCGAGCAATCTCTTATCTCGTGTGGTTATGATGATTCGACTCCCTTGACCAAACCAGCTAGTCTCTTTGGCCAAGGCATTTAACTGCTCCACTTTTTCCACACCGTCAAGCACAACGAAAACCTTGAGGTTTGCAAGCCTCGACTGGATAAGTTTTGCTCCGGATTGCACGCTGGTAATCTTACGCACTTTTTTTGAATGTAGGATATCGCAGAGAAATTGTTGTTGTACCTCTCCGAGATTATCTCCTTTAAAGGTTTGGTCGACGTTTGCTATGAAACAATGAGCTGGAAATCGTCGTCCAAGCTGTTCGTAGAGATACCGGGCAATGGTGGTTTTCCCTACACCACCCATACCCCATATTCCAATCATACTAACCTCACGATGAGATTCTATCTTCAAGAGAGGTTTCACATGTTGAGCTTCCACACCAAATACATCATCCAAAGGTGGTGGCTGCATAGAAGCCAGCTGGCTTGAGATGTCTTCAACAATATCTTTAACCATCATAGCCTCGTCCGCACTGCATTGTCATGGTAGTACATAAATATATAGTACCTTATCTTCTCCCCCGGAAAATATCTTATATGATGTAAGAAAAGCTTACCGGTCTCTGGAGTCCACGCCTGAAAGACCGGCGACCAGGAAGAGAGCGTCTGTCCACTCGGGAACCTTATTCTCCACTGATGAATCCTGGTACCTTTCTAAACAGAATTTTCCTGCCTGTTTTCTCACGTCAGAAGGATCAACTCCATAGAAGATGGGAAAGACTTTAGTTTCCCCAAGCTTGTAAGACTCCATTATCAATTGGAGTTCCATCAAGCACCACTTTGAAGTAGCGTAGTTCTCGGAGAGAACCACAACAGCGAAATTTGAACCTTGTATGGCTCTGTGGAGTTCATCAGAAATGTGATCGCCCATCTCAAGCTTGAGGTTGTCTTTGAAAGTATTGATTCCCTTTCCATCAAGTGCTGCGTACAAATGACTGACAATGGTTCTGCGTGTGTCTTCTCCTCGGAAGCTTAAGAAGACGTCGTAGTTACAGGGAGAATATGAAGAGGAGGAAGCCATTTTGTTTTCAGATCCAAGAATCACAGTTCTCAAACAAACTCGTTATCCGTGGAAACCAAGCTACAACTTGCAACGGTGCTTCTGTCTAGGGATAACTATAGATACAATTATTGCACTTATGGTTTATGACCACTAGTTTTTTTGTCTATGGATAACTAATGGGTGGCATGCAACTTGTTTGACTTGAATGTGAAGTGAGGAGTTTAGCAGCTTCTCCTCTTGGATTTTGGGTTTAACAAACGTGAATCCAACTTCCCTCCAAACTTATGTCTGTCCCTTCTTCGTCTTCCACTCGGGAATTCTCTGTGTTTCTGAGTTTCCGAGGTCAGGAGGCCCGTAGAACCTTTGTGAGCCATCTTCGATGTTCGTTGGATAGAAGAGGCATTACCACTCATGAAGATGAAAACGAGTTGAGAGGAGGCGAATCGGATCCTAGTGCGGTCGATGGGACTATTGGAGAGTCAAAAGTGGCTGTTGTTTTGATTTCGGAGAAGTACGCCTCTTCGCCTCGCTCCTTGGAAAGTCTCGTTAAGATTCTGGAATTTCACCACTCAGGTTCGCTCTCTGTAATACCAGTCTTCTATGAAATTGATCCCTCGGATGTAAGAACACAAAGTGGGAAACTATGGGAACCGTTCTCGTTACATGAGAGAGAAAATCCTGCTAAGGTGCAAACCTGGAGTAAAGCACTGTCCCAACTAGCCGATATTCCTGACGGCCAGCACTCGGGGAATTGGTATTTTTTCCCCCACACAATCTTGTTCAATGACTATTTTTACATGATTTCCTGCTTTACATGATTCCCTGATTTCACCACTCAGGAAGGGTGATGCAGAGCTGATCGGTAAAATTACTGATGACATATGGGGTATGTTGATCGGTTCCAAATCAATTGATTTGTGTGGCCTTGTGGGGATGGATCGCCACATGAAAGCCATGTATCGATTGCTGGATTTAGAGCGGAGGGACAAAGTTCGTTGGATCCAGATTCTGGGTAAGCAAGGCATCGGCAAGACGGAGTTTGCAGAATATATGTATGACGAGATTTTGCACCATTTTGACATCCATCTCTGGTTAGAGTTCACACTAGATTTGCGTCATAAACTTGAGAGATATATAGATAAGAACCAACAAAGACCAAGAGTTCTCCTTGTTGTCGATGGTGAGGATGCAACAAGAAAGCTCCGCTCTGAAATCATATATGCTTCCTTTGGACGAGAATTTGATTTATTGGGGCCTGGGAGCAGAGTCATTATAATCAACCGAGAAATGCAAACACTTGATGCCATTTCCCATCCATGTTTTATTTATGAAATTAAAGGCCTGGAATTCTCAGAAGCTCTTCAACTTTTCTGTCTCCATGCTTTCGAACAGACTCATCCTTTAATTGGATTTGAAGAGTTTTCGTGTCGAGCGGTGAAGTTAGCAGGTGGTAATCCTTCTACCACAATATCGCTAGGCTTGAGATTATATGGCCTAGATAGGGAGGGGTGGAAAGTTATATTGTCTGGATGCGAAAAATATCGGAGTATTACAAACTTCATTAGCTTGGACTCATCTGCCACGGATACTGTTTTAACACAATCGAGTAGAACAAACTATTCAAAAGACCTTGTGGGGATGAATACTCGTATGCATGCTGTGTCAGGATTGTTAGAGCTCGGAACTGACAAACAAGCTCGTGTAGTTGGCATTTGGGGAACAGGAGGCATTGGCAAAACAACACTAGCACGATATGCTTACGAGGGAATCTCGCAGCAATTCCATACCCATGTTTTTTTAGAAAATGCTGAAGAAAACAACTCATCCTCTCTAGAAGAACGGTTTCTATCAAAAGCTCTCGAAAGAGAAGCTTTTGCGACAAGGAATTCAAAAGATGGCTCAGACATTGTGAAATCATGGCTTCGACACCAAAAAGTTCTGCTTATAGTTGATGGTGTGGATAATAGTAAAGCGGTAAAGGATGTCCAGAAAATAGCCACTTGGTTTGGCCGTGGAAGTAGAGTCATTGTTACCACACGAGTCGAGAGTTTGCTTGTAGCCAATGGAGTGAAACATGTATATGAAGTTAAGTGCCTGAGATTTGATGAAGCTTTTCAACTTTTCTATCAATTCGCAATGAAGCAGAAATCACCTTCGGATCATCGCTTTAAACAGCTATCAGTTCGTGCTATCAAGCTTGTCGGATTTCTTCCTTTGGCCCTTAAAGTAATCGGCTCAATGTTATATGATAAAGATGCAGACGATTGGGAAACTATATAGCAGAGTTTAGAAGAAAAACAAGATAAAAGGTGAAGGTAAATTGGAAGTATCAGCGAAGTAGCATGGTGGAGCAGATAATCAAATACGAGTTTCCTTGCTCGCCTCTTTGATGTGTAAGATTCTATTTCGCATAAGATTACTCTAAATGTAGCCGAAGATGCCAAATCTGGAGTTGGAAGTGTTAACAATTGTGCGTCAGTTATGTTATTTGATAATGCTATATTACAGAAAAATTGAAAGATAGATTTGAGATGCCTCTGTTTTTGGTAACGTCCTGGAATGGTTAGGTTCGGCTGCATAACCCTTACAATCACTTTATAGAGGTAAGCCCTTTGTTTATTAATACTTAGGAAGATGTGGCTTAGAATTAGAAATTCTTTATCTATTTGTTGTTGTACAAAGAAGTAAATCTCCACCGTTGATCCAATAACAATGCATGTACAAAGCCACGAAAAGCTCTGTTTTTTTTTTGTCTTTGAGCTTCTCTGTCCTGAAATAACTAATAATAGGGTACTCTCTCTCTCTTTTCTGTCTCTATATTACTCTATGTGTCTGTCTCATTGTCTCTGTAATTGCCTCTTCAGAGAATCCAGCACATTATGTTAATTCTTCAAGGATCTTGTTCCAAAAAGGTTTGAGATATCGAGGGATTGTGTACTTCACTCTGTAGTAGCTGCGTTATAAAATATAATCAATCAAGTAGTTATTCTGTGGGCTTTTCTTATTTTATCTTTTCTAAAATTGAAACGTCAGTTTATATCAACAGAGCACCAGATCGAAGGAAAAAAAAATTAACTGCTTAGCCAATTCTTAGAGAATCGATCAAAGAAATGCGAAAGATGTAATGTATCAAGCACATTATAAATTCTAAAGTCCAAATACATTATGCTTTTGTATTTGGTCAAGCACATTATAAATTCTAAACTATATAATGTACTCCATGCACCTTGACGCAGCCGATCCAACTGGATGAGAAAATTGCAAAAGACAAAGCAAAACTCTGTGACGGTGACGCCGTCTCCGCCTTCACCGGACTGATTCCTCACCGGTGAGCATCTCTGCACTTCCTTGCTTCTCTCCTCTTCTCAAATGGAGCCTCCTCTTCACTCGCCAGATTCGATTCAATCTTCCGCTGACGAGATTCAGACTCGCTCCGGCGAATCCAAAGCTTGCGATGGTTTGATTCAAGCTTCTCCATTGCCGGAAGTTATGTCTCCCTTTGTTCTTTCTTTAGGTGCCTGGGAGAAACCATTGAAGATTTCAATAGAGTTAAAAGATCCAATCCCCCAAGATCCACCATCAGAGACTCCAACATCTAGGGGTAATGCTCGCCCGATTTCTGACATTCTTCCGCCGGAGTTGAAGGAGAATGGCCAACTGCGGTTTTCTTGGGCAGCAAAAATGGACCCAAAAATCAGGAATCTCCATCGCACTACTTCACCGACTTACATGGAGGATGGTACACCTATGGTAGAGATTCCAAACCATGTTTTGATGCGGAGCCTCGAGAATCAGAAAGAATATGTGATTGGACAGTTCTATAGCAAGAATATGTGATTGGACAGTTCTATCGCTGTTCTCTGCCATCTGGAGGTCTTATCCACGCAGTAGCTATTCGAATATGGGATAAGAAGTGTAAGATTCACTCGTAAACTAGGAGAATCTTCATTTATGTTTCATATTCCGGATAAGGGTACTAGAGATTGGGTTCCACAGAGAGGGATATGGCATTTTGATGATTCCATTGTGTTTGTTGCTACTTGGACTCCTACTACTTCTTTAGCTTTGCCAGAGATAACTACAGTTCCAGTGTGGGTTACTTTAAAAAACATACCAGCCTGTCTTTACTCAGAGTGGAGAATTAGTTGGATAGCTTCAGGTTTAGGGGAACCAATATTCACCCACAAGCCAAGGTTAGACCCGAATCTATTAAGTGAGGCAAAACTAATGGTGGAAGTAGAACTAGATAAGGTTTTTCCGCGAGGATTGCAGCTGCGGATTTAAAAGGCAACCTCTCAATGGTAGAAGTTTTGTACTTTTGGATTCCATCTAAATGTGAGAGATGTGGACAATTAGGACATAAAAAATCTAGGTGCCTCCTTCTCCGTCAACCTAATGAAACTGTTAGTGCTACTCCAAAGGCTACCTCTATTGGCTCCCATATATGATCTTGCTACTCCTACGGATCCAACCTAAACCTCTGCTCATGGCTCTCATGTTCTTGCTGCTAATCCAGCCTCTGTTCATGGCCGTCATGTTGCTTCTCATCTTGCTACTATTGCTACAATCCCTGCCCCTTTCACTGATGTTGAACAATCAACCCCAACGGCCACTATCAACTTAACTGATTTCTCTTCCCCAACTGCGTTAGAAAACGCTAACTCTTCCCAAAAAGCATTGGCCTTGACAAAGGCTATCCCAACTGAGTTTATATATACCACCAATGTAGCGTGTAGCTCTTCTCCCATTGCCACAATCACTACATCAACAAGTATTCCTCCTAATTTGGTAACGCTCTCAACCCCTTCTATAGGTTCATTGGCTAATGAAGTTGTGCAAAAGAATGTCTTTGGTAGCAATCTCTTGGCTGCTTTAGATTCGGGAGATTATTCAGGATATGAGATAGGTGTTGCTTCTCAAAATACTAGAGGCAGAAGGTTGATCAACACTGGGGTAAGATAAAATGTGATTTCCCGCGCTTTCTTGTCCATGTTGGAATTTCTTGACTAGGGAAGATCTGGTTTGGTATCAGATCTATTCCCATGTTCCGATCTTTCCATTTTTTTGACCCATTTCTTGGGTAAAGTCTCCCAAAAAAAAAGTGCAAGTCGACGTTTCTGATATGAAAGGTGAAAGTGTAGTGAGAGCCGGCTCTAAGCAGGATCCAAAGACCCGGGAACACACGAATGAAAGATATGAACTAGGTAAAGAGAAATGGAAAAGAGATGTTTCCAAACCTACGCAAAAGGTTCAAGAGAAGCAATGGACCACAGTAAAAAAAACGAGGTAAAAGGGGACGTGGTGGCCGAGGCAACCACGAGCAATCTTCTTAGGAGTTCCTAGAGAATTTCTTCTCTAGATCTTCCCTAACTCTCTTAAAAGTTTACTTTGTTGTAATCTTTATGTTTTATCATAAAAAAAAAACTCTCTCAAAAACTATATGATCCCATAATCATATCATTGTAATAGTTATCTTTGCATTTAAATTGAAAGCCTTTTCTCAAAAAAAAAAACTAGATATAATGAAATCCCTCAAATGAAGATAGAGATTTGCTTAGGGTTCTGATCTCTAACTCATGTCATGTGATATACTATTTCACAATCTCTAATGTTAACTCAGTTTCCACAAAGAACAAACGCAAGTAATCTTTTCATTTCACTGTTTCTCTGTAGCACTCAGTGTCCAGTGTCCTAAGAGGTTTGACACATGAGATTCGTAAGAGTTGAAGACATGAACATGGCTTGTCGTCCCTTCTGAATAGGAATGTCAAATTGTGGTAATCACTTGTGTCATTAGGTTTACGTTATGGGCTTGGTTCCAAATCAGATTAAGGAGAAGTTATAAACGAATAAACCTGGGCTTTCTCTTACGTTAAAAGCCCTTTTGTGTGTGAAGAAAAGCCCAGTTCGAGAAAATGAAGATGTGAACGTTAATATAGTTGCTTAGGTCCTTAAATAGTTATGGTCACTCGCACTTAGGCGCCGGCAGGAGTTTACCATCTCTACGCTCCACCACCGGCTTCACGCAGCTTGTCGTTATCTATATAATTTTGTCGTCGCTCACACATTATTCTTTTCTTTTCTTTTTATCTATTAAAATTCAACAACCTACGGCATGAAAGTTTTCTTACACTTGCGTAATTTCGTAATATTAAAGGAAGAAAGAGATACATCACATGCATATATATATGCAAATGTTATTCTTATTGCTCCGTTATAAGCGTTTATGATAAATGCGATAATTTTTTTTTTTTTTTATCACGTATTTGCATATCTAAATATCCAAAAGGTTACATATATATTAAACTAACACTCTTTTTAACGTTGCTTGATTATATAAATTTGCCGTTTTAGGTCAGATGTAAATGGAAAGGGACTAAGCATCAGTCAGTCCCTTGTTTTTTATTTGAAAGGCATTTTCATATATCTTTGCTTCAATACAAAGGAAAACTATGTTTGGTGTAAGATTTCACGTTTCTACACATATCAATTTATGTTTTTTCTAAATAAAGTTTTATCTTTTTCGTCAAATTAAAAATGTACGTACTAATAAATTGGTGTATATATAATAGATAGAAACAAAATTAAATAATAGTTTTCTTTTTTTGTTTTCTCTCCACAAATGCTTAGCAAATTACAACTGGACTCTCGTGACTTCTTATACCGTTTACTACTAACGCGTGATATATACGCGCTCACGTGGCGCGTGGCAAGCTCTCTTCTTTCCCGCGTTGAGCTGTCACACTCTTTGTCGGTCTCCGTCACTTTTCTTCGCTTCCTCTCTCCTTCTCCCACCACTTTCATTAAACTAATTATTTAAACTAATCAGCCATTAAAGAGAAGCTTAAAAAGCTTCACTGTAAATCTCAACAAATCATATAAAGAAAACACACATCTTCTCAAATCTCACCCTAATCAATCTTCCTCTCTCTCTCTAAATCTCCGATATGACAGACGACAGAGTTTACCCGGCGTCGAAACCTCCCGGCGTAGTCGGCGGTGGAGCAACCACCAATCCAACTTTTCCGGCGACGAAAGCTCAGCTCTACAGCGCAAATCGTCCCGCTTACCGTCCACCAGCAGGTCGTCGCCGTAGCCATAGCCGTGGATGTTGCTGTCGCTGCTGCTGCTGGACGATATTCGTAATCATACTCTTAATCCTCATCGCCGCCGCCGTATCCGCCGTCGTATACCTAATCTACCGTCCTCAAAGACCGAGCTTCACCGTCTCTTCTCTCAAAATCTCGTCTCTCAATTTCACCTCAGCTACACACCTCACCACCGCCATATCACTCTCCGTCATCGCCAAAAACCCTAACAAAAACGTCGGATTCAACTACGACGTCACCGACATCACCGTCTACAAAACCTCCGCCGGAGATGATGACGTCGTCATCGGTAAAGGCTCGATCTCGGCGTTTGTTCACGGTAAGAAGAACACGACTCTGCTTAAATCTACGATTGTAAGTCCTCCGGGAGATCTCGACGAGCTCTCGGCGAGTAAGCTGAAAGGAGATCTGAAGGCGAAGAAAGCAGTGACGATTAAGATTGTTCTTAATACGAAGGTGAAAGTGAAGATGGGATCTGTGAAAACCCCCAAATCAGGGATTAGGGTTACTTGCGAAGGGATTAAAGCGGCGGCTCCGACGGGAAAGAAGGCGGCGACGGCTACTACTTCCGCCGCTAAGTGTAAGGTTGATCTCAGGTTCAAGATTTGGAAAATCACTTTTTAAATATAGAAACAAAAAAAAATGGAATCACATTCTTAGTTTTCTTCGATCTTCCATTTTTTTTTTATAAATCCATTGTTTCAATTTTCATTTCTTCTTAATTTGATTTTTTACATACAGTTTCTTCGATGCCTGTAAGAGTTTTTTTTTTTTTTTGGTTTGTGTAAATGAAAATTATATATTTGTGTTTGGTCTGAGCATTACTCGAGAAAAAATATTTGATAATTAATCATTTCGTTTTAATTGTAGTTTTCGAGTTTTTAACTAGTAGTGGCGATCTAGGGCACAACAAAATAAAGAGAGAATAAAACGCAATTAAAAGTATTTAATTAATAGGGTAATAATGCAAGTGATGTGACCACTAATGTCACAAGTGCTTTGGTCAATTAATCTTTAACAAGACAATTAAGCTGGCTACTTTTATTTTGTTTGTTGTGTCAATTAAATTAAGCTACCACGTGGTCCATGTGTGTATGAGAATATACACATAACATACCCTATAAGAACCTATGAATTATTGTGTAACTATCGAATTTGATTACATATGATGGTGTGTATTATTAATCTCCGGGTCTGTTCACAAATGACTCAAAAAAATTCGGGTCTTGTGTTTATTTAATAAAGTGTGGGTGTGAAGTTACGTCCTCTTAAGGTCTAGAAGGTGTCGGTGAAATGTTTTTAAAAAATTGTTTTTCGTAGTTAAATGATTCAACTTTAACAAGAAAAAGCAAAGGTGTGATGATTCAAAATCAGGTGTTATGTAATTATCAACAACAAAAAGGAGGTTAGGTGTTATGGTGTAAAACGACGACTAACATGTTATGCAATTTATTCGTTTTCCACAAAATAATTTAAAATAAAACAAGTAGTAGAGAATCAATCCTCTTATTTCAACAACAACAACAAAACTGTTATCTTGATTTGGTTAGTTTAATCGGTTTAAGTATATACTATTTCCCATTGTATTAAAACTAATTTTGAATAGAATAGTGAACATCAAATTATATAATTTACGTTTATTTATCAATCATGTAAATAAATTAAAAAGATAATTTAAGGTTTAAAGAAACTATAAACCACTTTTAATTTTTATTTTCATAAAAAACCAATAAATTTCGGTTAAAATCTCCACAGAGAAAAGAGAGATTGTTTATGTTTTCTTAGATATTAAAGCTATAACAAATCTATGCCGGCAAAAATAAACTATTAAAATGGTTTAGATAATTCTGATAAGTAAAATCAAATATGTTTATTTCAAATCTTGTTTTTACATTTAATCTTTAATGCCAATGTGTGGGTCAATAAGTGACTAGCATCAAAAATGATAATGTTACAGCAGGACTAAAAAAACCATGTGACCACCACATGTTATTAGGTGTCCAAGTTGACTTTTTTAGTCCCTGACAAAACACCTTGGTTAAACAGCTTAATCCTAGTTTAATTTTTACTTAAAAGTGTAAATATAAAATTTAGTGCATAGAGCTTCTAAAGTTGCTATTTTTTTCCCTCTTCTACTTTTAATGGTTAACGCTTCTTTCTGGCGATTTCGTCTTCAAGAAATCCCATTGCGTCTTCGTAATCTTTGTTTCCACACTTCTCCATGTCCATACACACCGATTTCTCCTCCGAGGATCGTTTCAGTGTCCCTTACGACTAATAACGATCAATCCCTCTTCCATTACTTCGATCATGTTCTTGGATTATGCTCGACGGCTCAGCAATGTCGGCAAGTTCATGCCCAAGTACTTCTATCCGGTTTCATCTTCCGTTCTGGGTCATTAGCTGCGAGTCTCGTATCGGTTTACTCCCGATTAGGACACATTCTCGATGCCCGTAAAGTGTTTGAGACTGTTTCGTTTGTTTTGTGGTCGGATTTGCGTTTGTGGAACTCAATTATGAAAGCTTATGTCTCTCATGGATTACACGAGAAGGCTCTTGAGCTCTACACTGGAATGCGTGAACGAGGTCTCACTGGGGACGGGTTTATTTTACCCTTGATCCTTCGAGCTTGTAGGTACTTACGACGTTTTGGTTTGTGCAGGGATTTGCATAGTCAAGTTGTTCAGATTGGTTTGCAAGAGAATCTTTATGTGGTGAACGAGTTGCTTGCGTTGTATCCAAGGGATGGGAGGATGGGAGATGCCTACAATCTGTTTGTTGAAATGCCCGTGAGAAACCGTATATCTTGGAATGTCATGATTTCAGGGTTTTCTCAAGACTATGACTGTGATAGTGCTGTTAAGATTTTTGAGTGGATGCAACGTGAAGAGTTTAAACCAGATGAAGTGACTTGGACTTCACTTTTATCATGTCACTCTCAATGTGGGAAGCTTGAAGATGTTATCAAATATTTTGATGTTATGAGGATGAGTGGAAGTGCAGCTAGTGGCGAAGCTCTTGCTGTTTTCTTCTCTGTATGCGCCGAATTAGGAGCATTCAGTATCGCTGAGAAAGTTCATGGGTATGTTATAAAAGGTGGGTTTGAAGAGTGTTTGCCCTCGAAGAACGCATTGACATACGTGTACGGGAAGCAAGGGAAAGTTAAAGATGCAGAAAAGTTGTTCCGGCAAATAAGAAACAAAGGTATAGAGAGCTGGAATGCTTTGATAACATCGTTTGTGGATGCTGGTAAACTAGACGAGGCTCTTTCATTATTTGCTGAGTTGGAGGTAATGAATGATTTTTGCAACGTCAAGGCTAATGTAGTTACCTGGACCTCTGTTATTAAGGGTTGTAACGTGCAAGGAAGAGGAGATGATTCCCTTGAATATTTCCGAAGGATGCAATTTTCTAAAGTATTGTCTAATTCAGTGACGTTTTGTTGTATACTATCCATTTGTGCGGAGCTTCCAGCTTTGAATCTCGGGAGAGAGATCCATGGGCATGTGATCCGGACCTCCATGAGCGAGAACATACTGGTTCAGAATGCATTGGTGAATATGTACACAAAATGTGGGTCTCTCAGTGAGGGGAATCTAGTATTTGAAGCAATTAGGGATAAGGATTTGATCTCATGGAACTCGATGATTAAAGGTTATGGTATGCATGGGCTTGGTGAGAGAGCTCTAAGTATGTTTGATCGAATGATGAAATCCGGGGTTCATCCTGATGGAATCGCTTTGGTAGCTGTTCTTTCAGCCTGTAGTCATGCAGGGCTGGTTGAAAAGGGACGCGAAATTTTCCATTCGATGAGTAAGAAATTTGGAATAGAGCCCCAACGAGAGCACTATGCATGTATTGTTGATCTCCTTGGTCGTGTAGGATTTCTGAAAGAAGCTAGTGAGATAGTGAAGAATATGCCTATGGAGCCCAATGCCTGTGTCTTGGGAGCTTTATTAAATTCTTGCCGGATGCACAAAAACATGGACATCGCAGAGAATATAGCATCACAACTTTTCAGTCTTGAACCGGAGATGACAGGAAGCTATATGTCGCTGTCTAACATTTACTCTGCTGGTGGAAGATGGGAAGAATCTGCAAAGGTTAGGGCTTTAGCTAAGAAAAAGGATCTTAAGAAAATTTCCGGAAGCAGTTGGATTGAATTGAAGAAGAAAGTCTACAAGTTCTCATCAGGATCAACAGTACAGAGCGAGTTTGCGAGCATCTACCCGGTTATCGAGGATTTGGTTAGTCATATGTGGAAGAAAGGCCCTAAACACGATGAGAACAATTACGAGGATGATCTTGACTTATGGACAGCATAAGAGATGAGTATATCCCGCACATCGTGAGAAGATGCACACAAAAAAAAACCAAACTCACAGAACCTATCAGGTAAGCTTGCTTCAGACCTTTCAAACTAGCATTGACCAATTACCAATTCAATCTTCAAAAAAGAAGTGTTAGTCATGACTCATGATAAACCCAAAACTAGCTCTTCTGAAGCTCTCCCTTGCTAATTTTGCTATCTTCTTATCTGCACAATCATCATAAATCATGGCAAGAACAGTCCATAACCAGACTCTGCTGCATATCTTGATGTTGCAGGTTCTGATAATCCACGGCGTAAATTTGATGTTCTAAATGATGGTCGTAGGCAGAGGAAAGCTCTTGCCTTTCCTGAGCTAGAGACAGACAAATGTCGAGCTGCTGGAGAACCAAGTTGAGTTTAAGCATTGGAACGCTCAATCTGGCACTGAAGATCACACACAATCCTTTAACACCAATAAACCGATTCGTGATCACAAAAATCAACCTCGAAGGTGGTGTGTACATAGCATTATCTCGTTGAGATTCTCATGAGGTCTTTGATCATCATAGTGATGTTACTTGACTCCTATGAACGATGCGGGAAGGAAGAAAGCATCTTCTTGAGCACTTTTTCCTCTACTATTTACAAACCGTGCAGGCTACGATTGTTTAGGTTTAATCATAATCATACATACAACTTTATAAAAGAATTTCATTAACAATAATAGCGTTTTCCCCTAAATAACACATTTTTCATATAACAAACTTGTATTCAAACAGATCTCTCTCACAACACATGAATGCGAAGAATTGGTGAAGTTGAAGTATCCCAATCTATTTCTTAAGTTGACTGTTCCTCAAAACTACAAAGAAAAGAAAAAACCATTTTTTTACAAATAAGAGTCTGAAACAACCGGAAGTTCTTACTTCTGATAAGGATGGTATCGACCCGGCCCTGAACCATTAGTCCCATTTCCTCTGCCATTGCTTGAGCCGCTGTTGCCGTTTGCATGAGCCTTTCCACCTCCATAAGCAGCAGCAGCAGCAACACCATAGCCACCACCCATATGGCTATAACCGCCGGCTCCATAGCCAAGGTTGAACATTTGACCTCCATAGCCATAACCATAGCCATACCCACCACCGTAACCATAAAATCCAGCGGCGTTAACCATGGAGTTCCCTGCGTAGGGTCCATAACCGCCATAACCACCATAACCGCCATACATATTGTAATCTTCATTTGCTTTCCCACCATAACAATCTTCCTGATCATACTTGCCACTAGCGCCATAGGATCGAAAGTTGGTATCCCTCCCGGTTCTCTTTGGTTCAGCCCTTTTTATTTCGACCTATTGATCCATTGCAAGTGCTTGAGATAGCTATATTGAGTTCTTTAGCTTAAATTTTAAAACAAAAAGTGTAAAAAAGAGGCTTGCCTGTTTGTCACCGAGCTCATGAACTTTTCCATCAGAGAAAAGTCTGTCAACAGAATCTTCGGTCTGAAAGGTTACAAAACCAAATCCCCTTGACCTTCCAGTGTGGTGGTCATACATGATCTGATGCTCAAGTATGTCACCATATACACAGAAATACTTCTTCAATTCATCTACAAATATGAAAAGCCACATTATCAGCAACAACCACAGACGGAACAGAAAACCTAAGGAAACTTTTACCTTCTTCCAAAAACGGTGGAAGTCCGCCTACAAAGATTTTCCGCGTCTTTGATACTGCTTTGATCTCGGTATCCCTGTCCCCTCTAGGTACCGTCCTTTTAAGGTCAACCTAACATGTAATAAGAATTAACCAAAGCATCCAACAGATAACTGAGAAACAATAGCAGAGCAGATGATATACCAACATAAAACTAATTTCTTGATATCTACCTTTCGGTCGTCTATTACATGTTCATCCTCCAATACTTTCTCTGCAACAGTTGAATCGGCAAAAGTTACAAACCCAAATCCCCTTGGCTTTCCAGTCATTCTATCTGTCATGATTACAGAGTCCACAAGTTCTCCAAACTTTCCAAAGTAGTTCGCAAAAGTTTCTGAAAAAACAAAATGGAAGCAATTGGAATCAAAACGTACAAAAACATTTAGTTACATCAAACAACAGAAAAAAAAAACAAGAGAGCATCATAGGACAAGGGAGCTCTCAAACCAGACGCAAGATTACACAAATCATCTTACAAGCTCAATTTACGAAATGAATAGCACACAAGCTAAGACAATGAAAATGACTCAACAAAAACAGTAACTACCAGAAACATCTTACCTTCAGTTGTTTCCCAGGAAACTCCACCTACGAATAGTTTCCTAACACATGAAAACTCTCCATCAATAAGGAGATTAAAATGTAAAAGTATATAAACCCAACCAGAAAACAAGTATAAACCCTAAGAAACCACGAACCCAGGAGAAGACATGGACGAAGAAGAATGGCGATGCTCAACGGAATGTTTCATCTGCATCCCACCAGTATCGACGGCTGCACCACCGTTCCTCCGGTCATCAAAAGTCTCCACTTCATAATCAGACGGTGGTAGTAGCTGTTCGTCTTGTAGGTGACGATGGTAAGAGTCATCATAACCACGATCTGAGTTATAATCCATCGATCACTGCAGCTCAATTAAAAAACAAAAACCCTAGTTTCTCCTGATGAAGCTCAAGTGAAACCCAAACCAAAAATATAAACTTTTTCTCCAATTATGACATCGAACATTCAAAATTCTCAGCTTGGAAGAGAAAACCCTAACCAAGATGGAAAACGGCAACAAGCTCAGGCGAGGAATTTTAACACTTAAGCCACTGAGAATTTTTGAACAAAAAATAAAATTTGATTCGGTGTTATCAACTTATCATCGGAATAACCGAAAACGACATCGTATTATTCTGGTCAACCAATTTTCTTGGCGCTTTGTCAGCATCAGGAGATCAAAGGTTGACTTGTGTTGACACTTTTAAACTGGTTCTTATCTAAATTAACAATTACAAATAGACATTTATTGTAAAGTTTAAATCTTTCATAGAATAATACAACAAAGAAACTCTCTTTCACATAGGACTGAAAAAAGGAACAAATCTTTTAGCTTAAGCTTCTTGGGATTTTGCAGCTTTTAGTGCTTCAATAACCGCAGAGAAGTCTTCATCGCTCAGTCCGTAAGATTTCGCAACCTTGTAAAGCTCGTTTGCAGCTGCTGCAATCGGAGTAGATTGAGAAACGGTTTCTGCTAGTCCAAGTGCGAGTCTCATATCCTATAGGCACGTAAAAATCATCCCGGTCCCATTAAACTCGAGTCTTTGTGAGAATCTAAACAAGGAGACATCACACTTTTACAAACCTTCTGCTGGTGCTTCAATGGAAAAGCCGTAGGGTACACTGACTTGATCATCGAAGGACCCTTTAGCGAGAACATTGGAGCATTTATAGCTCCCTGTGAGACAACCTGCAGAGGTTTTTCTCAGGTTATTACCGGATTTGGGAAAAAAATTCTGCTGAATAATGGAGTTTTGAATTACCTCGACCAGTACATTTGGATCGAGTCCTACTTTCTGGCTTAGAAGTATTCCCTCGGCAAATGATGCCATCATACTGCAAGATTGTATGAGAAGAGAGATCAGGGAGAAGAGTCTGATATTTGCCAAGAAATGAAGCCATGGACGGTGAAATGATACCTTCCCATGATCATGTTGACGACAAGCTTCATTGCTGCTCCATTACCAACTTCACCCAAATAGAATCTTGACTGGATCATATAATGCAAACTAGTAATGAATTGGTTTACTTACAGAAGAAACAATAGAATTGAAAGCAAAACACAAGCAAAAGAGATACCTTTCCCATGATGTCTAAGAAAGGAGCAACTTTGTCGTATAGCGGCTTGTCACCTGAAATGTTCAGAGCCAGATAGCCTTAACCGCATTCCAAGACACGTAGAACACTAACCTAGGAACCAGGACAGACATGTCTCCCACAAAGCAAAATAATCTGAAATATATAAAATGATGATAAATATTATTCATACAAGCTCGGTGAGGAGTAAGCTAGTACTAACCTGCAGTGAGGAATATCAACTGCCCATCTTCGGCAGGCTTTTTGGAACCCGAAACTGGTGCCTGTGAATATCAATAAAGATGACTGAAGCCACACGATCTGCTAAAAAATTTCTTAGTGATTCCAAACATAGAATTTAACCGAGTCTTTACCTCCAAAAACAATGCTCCGGTATCCTTTATTTGCTTGCTGATTAACATCGATGAGGCAGCATCAACAGTTGAGACATCAACATAACTGCATTAGCAAGGCAAGGTCCCATATTAACCATGAAGTGTCCACCAAATTACCATATTGATTCAAAGAAGAAAAAGAACGACTGCGAACTCTGCTGTAGTTACATAAGAAAATTCAGATATCTTTGAGACATTTTAAGACAAACACAAGGCAAAGCTTAAATCCAACATAAATCTCGTGAAGGAGTAGGTACCCTTTTCCTGAACTAATTCCAGATACGGCTCCATTCTTTCCACACGCAACATCAATCTGACAGAAAGCAAATTCTGTGTTAATATGGAGTGGAAGAAGAGAAGGAAACAAGATTCAAAGAAAGAAACAAAAGTGAAACATACGCACTGCACTTTCAGGATCAGCAAGCATCGCAAATGTGAGATCACAAGCCGCAGTCACTTCTTCAGGAGAAGACTTGTACCTCCACCAAAACAGGAGAAACTTTCTTAATCAGAGGTTTTGCTTATACATTATTAGTCTAAAACCTCACTTGGAATAAATCAAATCATATCATTCTTTAAAAGAAGCATTGAAACTCTTACTTTGCTCCTATTCCAACGAGAGGATCACATTTGCTCTTAGTTCGATTCCATACAGTCACATCACACCTAACAACCAACCCCAGAAGGTCAACGTACGCATCATCAATACACCAAACAGAGGTAAAGTAGCAAAACTGATGTGAATTATACTGTCTACACCTAAAATTTCCCCCAAAGTCAAAACTTTTACCCAGCTTTGATGAGGTTTTGTGCCATTGGAGAACCCATGATGCCGATACCGAGAAACCCAATGCTAACAGTTCCAACTTCATCTGTCATACAAACCACCATTCCTCAAATAAGACTAGCCGAAAAGGAAAAAACACAAACAATGAAGAGGCTAGTATTCGAACATCTTTCTCGAAAGTTGTGGTTTTGTCCTAAACAAGAGAGCGATACTTCACAATTTCCCCCTATTTAAAGATAATTCTACGGTTATGGACAACAATGCATGTGGCAATTGAGCACCATTTGTAAGGCATAAACCAAAACAAGAAATTACCTTTGGAAGTAGGTTGCAGGGAAGAGTAAACCCTATAAGATAGAGAAAACATAGGTTTTGAGAGGAAAGAGGAAATGGGTTTTGGTCTGAATCGAACAGGGATGCGAGGGCAGAAGATGGAGCACAAAGCCATGGCTCTTGAATATGAAGAAGAAGAAGACGCAAAAGATAATGGAACCTAAGGCATGGCCAGTGCGTTTGTAAGTTATAGACTTCGCTCCACAGGTGTGGCCGAAAATCTCGCATTTCGAGGCAGAAAATTACTTTTTTTTTTTAAATTTCTTTCTCTTTTATCGATTGAAATTTTTTTTTCCCAATAAGTTGATGACAAACCGGTAAAAAAATTTAGCGGAAAACCAAAATTCAAGTGATACCAAAAATAGTTAGCAGAACTAAAAGATAATGGTAAAAAACAAAATATGAGAATGTTGCTGTTAATTTTAAAACCACCAATTGTTACTGTTTTTTGAGTAATAAACTATTAATATGGTATACTTTTTTACCGTTGTGGTAAAGGTTACCGATCAAATCTATAAGTCCCAAGATTATTAATTATGAAGCCACGCCAATTTTCCAAATGCGATGATTGAAATTTGAAAATGCCCATCTTTAGTAGGGTTGACTGTAGCAATCCCCCCCTACTTTCTGGGTTCCGTCGCAAACCTTCTGAACTTTTTGACTCTTCGTTTTACAACATCAAAATTTTTAGTTCTTCATTATACATCACGAACTACTAAATACTACACAATTCTATATATCCAATCAATTTGGTAATTTTTGTTAAATATACCACAAATTGCGTTTACTATTCTGCGTTTAGATTATTTCCGGATCCTAATCTCTTGACCCAAAATGATTGATTTATTCAATCGAAACCTTCTGTTTGAGAGAAAAGGTTTCAAAAACAGATCATAAAATCGATTTGGGGAAAAATCTGGAGTTAGGGTTCTTAAGAAGTTTGCAAAATTGCGACGGTGGGAGAGAGATTCGGGTTTAATTCGAGTTCGAATCTTGTTTCAGTTGAGTTTTCTTGCAAGAATGAGCAACTCTGATTCGAGTTCGAGTCGATCCAGTTGGAGAAAATCTCACGGTGTTCCATCGAGATGTTGGTATGGGGAGAACATTATGACGATACTTCTAAGACCGGAGATAACCCGTATCGACGATTCTACTGTTGTGAGATTGCGTTGCAGGTTCGTTTCATTCTTAAATTGTGTATTGTGATTGGTTTGATCCGGAATTAAACTGTATATTGTATGTGTTAGAGGAAAACGGAAGAACATTTGTTCAAATGGGTTGATGATGCGTTGCTTGACGAGATTAAGATGGTTGATTCAAAGCACAAAAGACTAGCAGAAGATGTCAAAGATTTGAGAAAGACAATGATGGAGAATATGGAGCTAGAAAAGAAAATGCTTCAGAACATGGAGGAAGAGATGAAACATCATATCAATGAGAACATTCTCTGTCTCGCAGGGATAGTTTTAGGAACTTTGGCATGGTTTTGCCGGAAGCTCTTTATTTGATAAGATGTGTGTTGCCATTTGTTGGTTAACAAATTCTCTGTCTTTATTATGTATTAAGAAGGATCATGCTATGTTAAATGTTTGAACACACTTGTCCTTGTTATTTGTCTTGGAATGATTATGATGTGTTAAAGCAAACAAGAAGACCAACCTTCCAAGAAAAAATATTCAAAGATGAAAATATATTGTTTGCACAACGACAACAACAACCATAAAGCATTCAAATAATCCAATGCTAAGGACAACAAAATAATAAGCAAAGTAGGCTTCTCTCCCATCTTCCTTGTTTCAGGTTTACTCCTTTGTTCAAAGCATAATCTAGGACTGCCTCTTTGAACTCGACACCAGTGAAGAAAGCTTGTCCCACTCCTAATTTATCATCACTTCCCCTTCTGATTCTTCTATTTCTCCAAACCAGAGGATCCTCATCTTCATCCGAGCTATCAGGGATCTCTTTACGACCAACAGAACATTCATCAGCAAATTGGTGGACTGAATCCTCAACTTCATACTCGAAACGTTCCAATACATCTTCATCGTCTTCACTTTCGTTTTTCTTTTTATTTTTCTTACTCTTCCGTTTCCTTTTTCCAGTCTTCATTCCCTCATTCTCACCACCATCAACATCTCCTTCATCTCCTTCATTATCAACATCTGCTTCATCTCCTTCATTATCAACCTCTGCTTCATCTCCCTCGTCTTTCTCATTCTCACTACCATCACACTGGTTTTCATCATTCTCTTCATCTTCACTCTCTTCATCTTCAGTTCCATCTTCGCTTTCATCATTCGCTTCGTACTCAACATATTCTGAATCAGAGTTGCTCATTCTTGCAAGAAAACTCAACTGAAACAAGATTCGAACTCGAATTAAACCCGAATCTCTCTCCCACCGTTGCAATTTTGCAAACTTCTTAAGAACCATAACTCCAGATTTTTTCCCCAAATCGATTTTATGATTTTGAAACCTTTTCTCTCAAACAGAAGGTTTCGATTGGATAAATCAATCATTTCGGGTCAAGGGATTAGGATCCGAAAATAATCTAAACGCAGAATAGTAAATGCAATTTGTGGTATATTTAACAAAAATTACCAAATTGATTGGATATGTAGAATTGTGTAGTATTTAGTAGTTCGTGATGTATAATGAAGAGCTAAAGTTTTTGATGTTGTAAAACGAAGAGTCGAAAAGTTCAGGGGGCTTGCGACGGAACCCAGAAAGTAGGGGAGGATTGCTACAGTCAACCCTCTTTAGTAATATACTTTTAGTAATATACTTTTAGTCATTGCATGCGCTATTTGTATTTGTTGTGTGCGTTTGGAAGACACAAACCTTCCTTAGCATCTTGTTGGATATGTTCAAACCAGTTTCGGACCAAAGACCATTTCCCGGAAAGGGAAATATCATCAAGTTCCATTTGAATAAAAAGGAAATTCGTTTTTATCAGTAAATTAAGAAATGAAATTGTCACAATGTTACTTATCACGTATCAGAGATCACATCGGATCCTTACGAATGTGTTAGACCTTGACTTTGTTATTCATCATATTTCTTTCTTCTTCTTCTTTTTCCCCAAATTTCATATCCAACTTTCAGTAGTAACTCGACTTTTTCTTGCTCAAACCAATGGTAATGTACTATTATGTCTATTTTGTTCGTTTTCAGATTTAATTCAATTCTACTACACGTTTTGATTCTTGTCTTCTTTTTTCTTCTACTAAAATCGTTTGTGTTAAGCATTTGCTTTTTTTTTTTAATTACGGTTGCTAAGCACTATTTCATAAAAGCATAGAACCGCAATTTTGAATTCTTAATTAATTAATTTTTGCCTAAAAAAGAAAGTTAATTAATTAACATTTTTTGCCATTTGGTAAATTTTCGATTTTTGGGTTAAGGTTATGTGTTTTTCATTTAATGGATCATTTGAAGATTCTATATACAATAGATATGAGTTGTCACTAGTTTAGCCATATGGTACTTTTTACAACTTGCTAAATTACATCTTACTCAATTTGTTTCGTATAAGCTTACCAATAAAGTAAAGAGGCATTCTTTTACCGTTTTCTGTGGAAATTAAGTTTTCTAGAAAAGCTCCTTTTTTTATGGTGCCAGGGTGCAAATGAATTTAAAAAAAAAAAAAAGAGAAAGCTCTAGGAAATCGTGGATCATCTCTCTTCCTCATGTTATTTTTATTCAGAATTATGGATCATCTCTCATTCTTGATGTTGATTCAAGTGGGATAGCAATCGAGGCTTTGCTTGAAAATGATTATGGTTCATCCCCTAAAGAGGAACCCATTGTCTTCTCTGAACCAAACTCATGGCCAAATTAGAGTCTACTCCACTTGTTTTCAAAATGTCCCAAGCCATCGAGGATGTTTAGTTGGTTTGTTGATGAATATGCTCGTTATGACGAAGTGCTGATCCAAAGTAGAAGTAGTTTGGTTTCTTTCGCCGCGACCAACCATACAATATCAAATATCCAAATTCTCGTGTTGTTTGTGTGGTCCGAACAATCGACAAGTGATTGGTGAGAGAAGCATAAAAGTATGATCAACTGAAACACATTTTAATAATTAACATGGGATGCATTTTCTACTTATTGGAGGAATTAATTGAGTCACATGTACAAAGGTATTAGAACAAGTGATCTAAGAGACTTGTTAGCTTTGTTTAAAAAATAGATTGATTTGTCGTATAATGTCAGTATCATATGTGGTGATTTTTATATTCATTCTAATGTAAGATGTTTTTGCTTTGTAATGTTACAATTTTTGGAGCCATTTTTAATGATTAATTATAATAAATAAAAATTTATTTATTTATTTAAGAAAAAACAAATTTAAAGCCACACTACTATTTTCTAAAGGAGAATAAACAATTATGTTTATAACGCACACTCAAATCTTTTGTTGGTACTATTTTTTTTGGGTTATTTCATATGTTAAATGTTTGTTGTAAAGGTAAAATTTGGTTGGAAGTTTAAGTTGGGAATCAGCTCTTTGAAAGTTTTATTATGGGATTTCTCTTTCATATATTGTATACTGCACATATAGTGCACATTAATGATCTTTTTGAATGATTTTGGTTTCCTCTATAGTATTAAAAGGTAACAAAATATAGAGCATTACAATGTTTTGTCTGTTATGTATGATCTAAGTTTTTAACTTTGATTTCATTTAGATTTAATGTTCTTTAATGAAGATAACCACCATTTTACTTGGTGAAGATATAGAAACAATATGAATTTACTTTCCTCATTCTTGCAAGATTAGTTTGCTTCTTGTCAGCTAATCAATCACTAAGATTCATATATATCCAAAAAAAAATGTTCATTCATACAATACGATAAAAATAATTCTGAAGAGTGGGACTAAGTTTTAACCAAAATTTTATCTCCGTCGGTGGAATCACCTTTTAGTAGCATTAAATCACAGTTTTAGTTACATAACCAAAAAAACAGGTCAAAGCGTAAAATACTTATTGTGAATCCAAAAGCAAGTGTACTTTTTTTTGTTCCTTTTGAAGTTCTTCAAGTCTGGTAAATACTCGCTCAATACCGAAACTGCTGGAATTTGGTTTTTCCCCAACATTCCAATAAGATTGTCGTATCGCCCACCAGCAGCAATTGATCCAACCTGTAAGAAAGATGAAAAATATTTAACAAGAAAACAATTCATTTTGATTCACAGAAAAACTTGAACCAATCCTACTTCCGTCAAAAATTTCTCTTTATTTTCACCTAAACGATCTGAAACCTGAAACGAGTTCCAACGGAGACGGATTAGGATCACGATTGCATCGAATTTTGACATAGAAAAGACTTCCGAGATCTGTTCGATTTCTTTTATTATCTTCTCACGAACCTCTGTTCTCGTAAAAACAGAGTAAAGTCTTTGCCCTTCAGTTTTCATGGCTGAAAACGAGTTTATGATTGCTGTAATCTTATGAGAGAAGAGTAGGATTTATGGTTACGGCGAGACGACCATGTTTTTGCTTTTTTGTTTTTTTCTCTATTAAATATTTCTTTTAATTTAACTACTTTAAAAAAAAAATTAGAATTTTAGTAATTAATTTCAGAATGGCTTAATCGACATTTCGCCCATTAAAAAGACTATTTTTTAATTTTAAAAGATTTGGCCTATCCTTTTAATTTTTCTATAAAAATTTGGCATATTTCTTTAATTCTCCCTTCCCTTTATCAGAAAAAACACAGAGCATCTAACATTTTATCCTCTTTTTTTTTTTTTTTGAAAGAATTTTATCTTTCTCTTGTAAATTATCTTTCTCTTCGCAAAACCATCGAGAATCTGGAACCTTAGATGTTAGAGGGCCAGCTATGTGAGCAAACAAAACACATGTAAGAATTCTCTCTGTATGGTCGATATCATGTTTTAATTTCTGTTCTTATCCTCTTTCCATTTATAAAAAAAAAAACGATATAGGCCATCCATCAGCCAAATACAACACGCATAGATGTATTACTAAATGAAAACACATATAAACGTATATTATTAAATGAATCACAAAAATGTGGCTATATCTACTCGTTATTTGTGCTAATAAATTTATTCATTATTTATGTTTGGGAAAATTTTAACCGGTTCGTATATGGACACTTCTACAGAACAAAGAAGAAAATATATTATTTATTGATCAACAAATTTCTATTGTCATTATTTCGAACTACAACAAATTGATATTGAAAACCAGTATTTAAAGATTTCTAGGTGGTGGGGAGAATCTCCTCCTCTCTCTTCTCTTTATATAGAAAATGTCTCGTGTTTATTCTAATTCCCCTCTAGATAGGAATAATCTGGAATGTTCTAAATTCAGCTGCTTCCTTAAATCTTGAGATTTTTGATCCTTTGTTATCTAGAATTTATTTTCCCTTTCTTCGATATTTTAGACTTTAAAAAATAGTAACTGGATTTAGCACATGATAAAATTATCCCTAACAGTTTGTCCCATTCTTGAAATGATATATTGCGTAATTTTGAAATTTAATAAGATGAGACATATAGTTATTGACTTTTACACACAAAACAAAAAATGTAATTGTTGAAGAAAAACTATCATAATTTAGTTCTTGGTTAAGCATTTCAGTAATTCATTAATGAATTTGTTTGGTTGAGATGTGTGATTTTTTATTTGAAATATGTTTATTTTATTCGTAAACATCTTATTATATAAAGCTTGATGCGTCAAACTTCGTAATTAACACGATCGTGACATGTGTCAGCCGGTCGATCGGATTTTGACACATGTAATTTTTTTTCCAATAAGATTTTGACATATGTCATACAAATCTTATTTCTTTTTAAAATTATATATTTGTATTTATCAAGTAGATTATAAAAATCAACATATATCAAAAAAAATTATTTATCGTGACATGTGTCAGCCGGTCGATTGGATTTTGACATATATAATTTTTTTTTCAATAAGATTTTGACATGTGTCATAAAAATCTTATTTCTTTTTAAAATTATATATTTGTATTTATCAAGTAGATTATAAAAATCAACATATATCAAAAAAAAATATTTAGTTTCTAATAAATAATTCATTAAAATAATTAGTTGATAAGCATGGTCTATTTCTTTAAATATTAACTTTATTATATGTCTCAATTTTGTTTTTTTCGTACAATCATTCTTTTTTTCTCTCTTTTCGTTTACATATTAAGATGAATTAGGTTTCAAAATTTTCTCATTAGAATATTAATTATGATTTTGACACATGTAATTTTTGACATGTGTCATACAAATCTTATTTCTTTTTAAACTTATATATTTGTATTTATCCAGTAGATTATAAAAATCAACATATATCAAAAAAAATTAATTAGTTTCTAATAAATAATTCATTAAAATAATTAGTTGATAAGCATGGTCTATTCCAATAAGATTTTGACATGTGTCATAAAAATCTTATTTCTTTTTAAACTTATATATTTGTATTTATCAAGTAGATTATAAAAATCAAAATATATATAAAAAAAATAATTAGTTTCTAATAAATAATTCATTAAAATATTGACTTTATTATATGTCTCGGTTTTGTTTTTTTCGTACAACCATTCTTTTTTTCTCTCTTTTCGTTTAAATTTATTAAGATGGATTAGGTTTCAAAATTTTTTCATTAGAATATTAATTAATACACGTGTAAAATTTTTTTGAGTTCAAATAGATTTAGGTTTACATACCCAAATCTTCAAAAATTATAATATTTTGCCTTTATATAACAAGCTTTTGTGCTCTCTCAATCTTCTCACCAAAAAATTTCAAAATTCAATAATCTCTTCCACAAATTTTATTTCACTTACATATATTTTGATTTTAAATGGAAATAGATATGACAAAAAAATTAAACACATTTTCTCATTAGAATATGAAATACACGTGTAAAAATCTTTTGAATAGAATTATGTTTACATACCCAAATCTTTAAGGATTATAATATTTCACTTTTATTTAAACAATTTTGTATTCTCTCGATTTTCCCACCAAACAATTTAAAATTTCAATAACCTCTTCTAAATTTTTTGTTTCCAATTAGCTTTAGCCAAATGTCAAAATAAAATTTTCCATTTAAAAAAATCTAATATCATTATATTTTAAAATCAGACTAAAAAAATGTACATTGTATTATGGTTTTTTTAAAGACTTACCACTACATAGACATCCTAAATATTGTAAAATTGATGTATGAGAAGAAAATTATTTTGAAAGTTTCTCATGTTGTGAAAATTATAAAAAGTAAGAAACCAAGTGATGAAACACATATAATTCGTTTTTCATTGGAAGAAAGATAATACTTGATTCATAAATGAAAAAGAAAAATTCAAATATGATTAAAAAATGTGAGTAAGTTTAATTCAAATAAAAATATGTAAATCGATTTGTCAAAAGTTAAAAAAAAAAGATATATGAGTAGTTACATAATAAAAAATAAACATAATTTAAATAGGAATAGGAAAAACTAATAATTTAGAAATATGTGAAAAAAATTAATTAAAAATTCAGTTAATATAAAAAAAGTAGGAGAATCAAAATCAATAAATAATTTGTATGTTTTTCTACGGCTGATTTCACATGGACGTTTTCAATCTTATTTTATTTATTTTTACGGATGATATGATTTTGTTTTCCATTTTTGTGCGGTTTATAAAATATTAAAAGAGTCAAAATAATTCAACTAAAATATGAGAATAAATTCATCAAGATTTTAAAAATGGATTAACAAGTAATATTAATTCAAATAGAATAGGAAAACTAATAATTTGAAAGTATGTGATAAAATTTAATTAAAAATCAAATAATCAAAGTAAATAAATAAATGTTAGACTTCTGAATCGGTGGTTTTGCATTAGCGTTTTCAATTTTATTTTATTTATTTTTACGGATGATTTAATTTTGATTTCTACTTTTAATTGATTAACTCTTTTTACATGTTATAAAAATATTAGATTACAAATCCGCATATATGCGGGTCCTTTATCTAGTATAATATAAACTATAAGAATGCACATGAAAGTTTATTTTGTTTATAGTCATTGCATATTTGTGATTACTATTTTTATCAATAGTACTATTTTCTCGGAAAAGCCTCTCTACAAAGACGAAGGAAATGTAAGAGATGCACGTTTGCACTTGGTTAATTCTGGATAAACCGAATTACTTTGACTCAAACCGAACCAAAAAACCCGATTTGAAAATCGAGTAATGTGTCCGAGGGCAAAAGAAAACGCTGGTTTTGTATTGTTTAACTCTCTCTATACACAACACCCAAAAAAGGATTTAGTTCTCTGGCTGAGCTCACGGCAGAGCAACAATAGTTTCAATCACCAAATCATGTTCTGCAAGTTCGCAACCTTCCATTTTTATGCCTGAAAACCAACACAAGAATGGAGAGCAAGATTGGTTGAAGAAGATGAGCAAGATGATGAAAGAAAAACCCCAAAGTTTCGAGATTTATGAGAACAATCCTGAATGAGTTTATTCGCCTTAATCTGAAAGACAAGACCGTTGAAACAAGATTCCCATGTGCAAGTAATTTAGATTTACTAATAAGCTAGAGCGAGAGAGATGCTAACCAAAAGGAGTCTTTCTTCTCCTGTTCCAATAGCTCTTCGAAGGAGATGTCTGAAAATTCATCATCTGGATTGTCTAACTCTCTACTCGATCTGTCTTTGAGTGCCATGGAAGCGCTTATTTCCAGAACCTACAGTATCAGAAAGAGTATTCAGGGATATAACTATAGCTAAGCCAAACAAGAAACCAGAATCCCAAGGAAAGTCTGAATTATGGGCTTTTATCAGACAACGACAATAATCAGCAAGATCAATCCAGAATCAGAAACATCGTTGAACAGAATTTGAGACACATATGACACAATCCACAGAAACAAGTGACTGAGTTTGGTTTTACCTTTTTGTATGCAGGTGAAAGTTTTAGCTGTTGTTGGAGCCAATTATATACAAGTGCATCTTCTTCTACTCTTTTTTGTTCCGTCTCTAACTTGTAGATCTGACGACACACAACATTACATTTTGCTTCGAGAACAACAGACAAACCAAAAAGCCAGACAGTAACTGATGAAGCTAACATTCACCTGCTGACGAAGTCGGTCAAAGGAAGATCTATCAGCCTTGAAGAGAAGGGCTTTTGTTATTGAAAACTTGCGCTTGATTACCTCTGACCTACAACATAAAACAAGCAGGGTTAAACTAACGTCACCAGATAAGAAAAAGATAGTATTCAGACAAGCAACAAGTCACCATTAAATGTAACTATAAGGACGAAGCATAGAACAAAAAGCAGCTACAGTTGTTATGCATATAGAAACCGAAGTCTTGGGGTGTTAAAAGTACATGAAAATCTATAATCTCTCAATAAGATCTTCCCCAAAGTTACTATTTCGAACAAGAATCAGGCCTGTCTCCTCTAACTGTAGGAAGAATTAAGGACAAGTTACTATTATGGTAGTGTTTAACTTACTTGTGCTGTAGCTCGTTTTTAGCTTCTATCAGACAATTAGCAAACTCCCCAACCTGCAAAAGTGAAGATCCGAAAGGAACATCAAAATCTAAACTCAATTGAATTGAAAATTGTAGTAATCCAAAGGCTAAATTGAAGTAAATCATTCTGATACATCACAAGGAAGCAAACTGTAGTTTTCAATTTTCAATTCCGATTGAAGTTATAACCTAAGAAGCTGACCTGCGCTAGGGTCAATCCTTTGGCACTATTGCATTTAACAAGCTGATCGTATTGCTGCTTAATCTTCCTCTGCGTAGCACTGCTCGTCGAGGTAAAAGGGTACAAGCAAACAAACTCCGGTTTTATTTCCGAAATCGAAATCGAGCCAGACCTCGGATTCAATACAAACCCATCAGCTTCACCACTAGGCCGATTTTCGCCGCCGGATTCGTCATTTTCTCCTCCTCTCAGGTCTGATATCTTCTTCTTACCTCTCTTCTTCTTCTTCTTCTTCTTTGCAGACACTCCTTGATCTCCCTCCCAATCCGACTCTTCCTTCTTATCGGAGAGCAGGAGCTCGTAGAGACGCGAATTCGCTATACGGGTCCGGTTATCTTCAAGGTTTTGGTACTGGGCAACGCCGGAAATCTCCGATAGAGACGATTCCGATTCGAGTTTGGTTTCGGATTCGGATAAGAGTTTCTGCTTGTACAAAGCAGCTCTGTGGCGTGAAGCTTTGATGAGAAAGAAGATAGCGGAGACGAATGAGAGGAAGGAGAGAGAGAGGAGAGAGAAGAAGAGAAAGGAATACATGAGAGGGTTTAGTGAAGATGCTACAATTTTGATTTGTGCGAAATGCGGAGCCGCCATTAACGTGCTTCGTACATCACAGGGAAGAGAGAGAGAGAGAACCAAAAAAAAAAAAAAAGATAAAGAGAAAGCGACGACGAAGATCCTTTTATTAGTAACTTACCGTATTTTTATGGAAAGTTTTTAACTATTTTGGTCTTTAATTTAATTTTTGCATTAATTTGATTTTGAATTAACAAGTGTTGTTTAAATGACCTTTTTATGGTAACACACTATTTTAATATAATAATATCTACTGATTATTTAATAGCTGGTTATGTTTTAATTTTGGGTTAATTAATAGAATAACATATTTGTGAGAGAGAATTTAAAAAGTAACATGTGGAAAAAATAATTTAGATAACTAGCAAAGAGAAGAAAAATGTTGACGAAATTGTCGATACATTACCTACTTTTGGAACATAGTCACATATTCTATTGATCTCAGAACGTAGTTAACTACATCACAATATTTCTCTAACTATCTAAACATAGTTATCTATTTTCAGAAAATAGTTACATATTTAAAAACATAGTTAACTATATTCATAGCATAATTATCTACTCTACTAATTTCATAACATAGTTGACTACATAAAAATGTTGTAATAATTACTTATTTAAACAAACATATTTACTATTGACACAGATATATAGTTTGCTTTATATATAGTTAACGATAAAATTTACTTATATTAGATATATAAAGAGTTATTTACGTTTACATGCATTTTTAATAGAAATATAGGTAACTACATGTAAATATAACAATAATATTAATGTATAGTTAGCTATAATGTGGGTATATAGTTAAAAATATAGTTAATTATATGTATATATAATCAACTACATGAATGTTTAGCTAAATACTTTTGAAATATAAGTAAACTACATGTAAATATAATCAACTATATTAATGTATAGTTAGCTATAATGTGGGTGTATAGTTATAAATATAATTAACTACATCTATATACAGTTATATTGTTTTCAGAATAAGCTGAGGGTATAATCGATAATTCACAAAAAAATGTTACTTACTAAATTTTAGATTATGATATGTTAGAGATTTAATTTTATACCCAATTCCTATTATAAAACCCAATTTCTCTTTAATTTTCGGATATTCAATTTGTATTGTTGACAATAAATTAAAAACGGATTAATTAGTAGAATAACACATTTGTGAGAGAGAATTTATAAAGTAACATCCGAGAAAAAATAATTTAGGTAACTAGCAAAGAAAATAAAAAATTTGACGAAATTGCCCAAACATTAAATATTTCCGGAACATAGTTACATATTCTATTGATCTCATAACATAGTTAACTATATCGCCATGTTTCTATCTAAACATAGTTACATATTTTCAGAAAATAGCTACTTATTTAAAAATATAGCTAACTATATTCATAGCATAATTATTTACTATACTCATTTCAGAACACAGTTGACTATATAAAAATGTTGTTGTAATAGTTACTTATTTAAACAAATATAGTTACTATTTGGATATATAATTTATTTTATATATAATTAACTATAAAGTTTACTTATACTAGATATATAAAAAGTTATTTACGTCTATATGCATTTTTAATAGAAATATAGGTAAATACATATTTAACTATATGTATATATAATCAACTACATGAATGTTTAGCTAAATACTTTTTAAATATAAGTAAATTACATGTAAATATAATCAACTATATTAGTGTATAGTTAGCTATAATGTGGGTGTATAGTTAGAAATATAATTAACTATATATATATTAGCTATTTAGTGTATAATTAGCTATTTTGTTTTCAGAATAACTGAGAGTATAATTGAGAATTCACATAAATAAAATGTTATTTACTAAATTTCAGATTCTTATATATTAGAAATTTATTTAATACTCAAATCCTATTATAAAGTCGAATTTTCCTAAAAAAACTTGTGTAATCTGGGCTTATATTCCCTTCATTTCCATCTGATTATTCAGATTTTTAGTAATGCTGTTAGATTTGAATTAATGACCACTATGTTTGAAGTTTTGAACTAGTCTATAATTCTGTATAGCAAGTTCCAAATATATATAGAAAACAAAAAACTATTTAATGCATTTTTAATATAAATACAATAGTTCCTAAATAGAATATCCAAAACACTGTTAAATGATTAGCTTTGTAGGTTTAAGAAGACTATTAAATTTAAATTTTTATTCTTTTGACTTCGTCTGATGCAGTCATAGTTTAATGGATTAAACTTTTATATCTGATACAAGGTCGTTGTAGTATAGTGGTAAGTATTCCCGCCTGTCACGCGGGTGACCCGGGTTCGATCCCCGGCAACGGCGATTTTTTTTAATTTTTAAAGATTTTCATGAAATTTTAGGAAAAAAAATATTTGGCTTCGCCCGGGTTCGAACCGGAGACCTTCAGTGTGTTAGACTGACGTGATAACCAACTACACCACGAAACCTTTGTGGCATCTGCGTCAACAAACATTTATCATTTTTGTCAAACCACGGGTCGGTTCTCGGTTCAATTTCAGAGGAAGGAAGATTTGGTTTAATAGAAGACCTTCGACGTCGTGATTCTCCAACACGGTGGCGTAACTTGTCTCGTTTCCGACACCGACGAGCTTCGCGTTTTCCCAGGTAACAAATTTCTTCAGTTTATAGTGTTTTTTTGTCAATTTGGAAACGAATAGTTATGATGTATATATATTACATATATATTTGCCTTCTGTAGTTCTCAAGGTTTGCTTTTGATTCTTATGATCTTGTTGAATTCTCAGCCTTGGGGAAATTGAATATTTTAGAGTTTCACTGCCTATTTAACGACGCTGCGTGTAGATGTTTTATCGATTTTTGATTCGTTGTCCGTGAAAATTTTGTAGATAGTTTAAGTTTGAGGGAAAGTGAAGGCCAAAAGAGAATTTTTGGTTTGTTTTTATTCTTCACTTGTGAACGGATGGAAGATAAAGGAAAGGGTCTTGTGGGAGGAGATGAGGAAAACTTGTTAGAAGAGGGTCCAAGCAATATGGAAAGTGACAAGGGAGAACATGGTGGTGATGGTAGTGATGATAACTATGATGATGAAGACGAAAACAGTGATGAAGAAGGCCAGGTAGATGATGATGATGAGGGAGATGGGTCAGAGGAAGGAGATGAATTTGAAGCTGGAAGTGAAATTCCAAACACATTTGAACGCCTTGAGTATGAAGCTCTAGCTGAGAAGAAACGCAAAGCACTTGCTGCTTCTCAACGGTTAGTTTTTTTTCGTATCCTTTTTTTCTTGTATTTCGGGCACTAAGTTTGTAGACGCAGTGACAATAATGTTGAGCGAGGTCCTGAGATTGTGCAATTCAATGAACAAAACTTTTTAAATTCTTCCTTTGCGTCTTTCTTACTTCACTTTCTTGCCGGAAAATCCCTCAAATTGAAAAGTCACTCTCTTCCCAACTTAAAGGGTGGATATGCATACCCATCAGTGTTATTCAGTTTTCTGCTTTGTACTTTCCAATGTAATTTGAAAATCACTTTCGAAGTAACTTTTAGATGGATTTGTTGGTCAAGTACTTCCCTTGTGTTGCCTTACATTTCTTTTGAGTTGGTTATTTGTTTGTGAGTGTGACAGTGATGGTACAGAGAAGAGAGCCAAGTATGATGGTATTAGCATCTCGAATAGCACCTCAGGCGTGGAGGGATTCATGGAATACTTGTCTTCTGGTCGCAGACGAAAGTCGAGAAAGGTGTGTTTTCCTAGGATAGCTACTATTTTTTTGTCACGAGTGAACTTGTATTACATTGTGTCTTAAGTCCGTCTATTATTCAGCATCAACTCTTAAAAAAAAAAAACTTGAATTGCATGTTTGTTCTTGAACCACATTTAAATTAAAATCTTGGATTTCCCGTGTTTCCGCTGTTGCCACTTCTTTGTAAATTATATTTTCTTTTCTTCTGCAGCATAAAAAAAGGGGTAGAAGACAGGGGTCAAAGAAAGAAGTTGCACCTGACATTCTAAAGAGGTTTAGCGGGGCTCTTTCTCTTCACGCAGATGGCCGTGACGTTGAGGTAATCCAGATGAAGTGGTTATTTTCTGTTGGTATCGTGCTTCATAATTTCCTGAAAAAATAAACTGATCCTTCTCTACCACAATATGGTTTGACTATTACATATCAGATATTACTGCTTTTTCCTAAATAGTGTGTGTATATATATCATTTATATATATGGACTAATCCAGATTTATGTGGATTTACTTTCTTCCAGGCTTTACCTATTTTAGTAGAAGTTATTAAGCAAGCACCAGCCTTCGATATAGCGTATTATTACCTTTCACGTGTTTCTGAGCAACTTGGTAGGACCGAATCATTGTCTACGGAAGCATTGAAAATTGCTGCAAATATCAAAGGTCCAAAATCACCTTTTTGGAAGTTACTTTATGAGAGGTTCAAGTAAGCTCTCTCTGTTCATGCCAGTCTTCATTTGCATCATCATGTACAGCAGAAATGGCAAACATAAATATTTTTCTCTTTAAATTTTGTTCTTGATTGTGTGTGACAAGCTAAGTAACAAAAGGTACTTGATTTCAGGGAACAAGAGGACATGTCGTCAGCAAGGAATTATGCGTCCAAAGCAATACAAGCTGACCCAGATGATATCCCTTTGAAGTATGAATATGCAGACCTCTGCCTAAATGCTGGAAAATATAAAGAAGCTGCTGAAACCTATGAGCAAATATTTCGTCGGTGTCCTGAGAGAATTGAAGCACTCAAGTGGGGGATAGAGGTATAAGCTGAATGACTAGAAATTTCTTCTCATTGTTAATCCCTGTGATGCCGTTTCTCTACCCAAGAAAGAAACAAATGGTTATACCATTTTTCTGAACTTATTTTATTTTTTGGTCTTTTCAGTATTTCCTAAAATCTGGTGAGGGTGAACGAGCAGCAAGTATCTTAGAGGATCATATCAAATCTCATATATCTGAAGTGGAGCCCGATGTCTTGGATTTACTGGCTTCTGTTTTCATGCAAATTAATGCGTATGATAGAGCTCTTAAGTATATTCAAGACGTGCGCCAGATTTACAATGTAGGAAAGGAACTGTCTTCCAGCTTGAAAATCAGACAAGCCATCTGTCATGTTCACCTCGAAGAAATGGAGCAGGCAGAGGTTTGTATATCTACTACAAAACTGCTAATCTTTTATCCTGATGGTTGCTTTAAAGCTATACCCTCTTCTAATTCTTGTAAAAGATTTATATGCCATCTCATTTTCCCCAAATTTTGGGTTGCCTGGAACCCATCTCCTCTGCTTTAATGACCCAGAGTTGCAATCCTTGTTTTGTCTGAAATCTGAGTATTGAAAAAAAAAAAAAAAAAAAAAAAAGAGAATGAGGACTCACCAAGGCATTATAATCTTTGCAATTGGTCCTTATCATTATGCCATAACCTTAGTTCATGTTCACATTTTTCCACCATGTGAAGTATGTCAGTTCTCTTATGCCATAACCTTTAATTTGATTTGCGGTCTCTTGTACAGGAGGTCTATTTTTCAAAAATTTGATGACTGTTTCTGTGATCTTGTACCTGTCTATATAATTCACTTTGTTGTCAACAGATGTTGATGTACTTATTCTTGTGAATGATGTTGCTTCCCTGATCTGCAGATTGTGTTAAGCATTCTACCACGGGAGGCTCTATCTGAACATCCAGAGCTCATTACCAATTTGGCTGATGAGCTAACAAACATTGGGAATTTTCACTCTGCTCTCAAATACTATTTAGAAGCAATCAGTGAACCTGTAAATGTAAGGAGATCCCCAGCAGTGCTCCATTGTTTCTTCTCTTACAACTTTGCTTCATCCCTTGGATAACTATTTTTGTGGTTTTTCCTGTAGAATGGCTATTTGTTCGTGAAAGTTGCTCACTGTTATATGTCATTGGCAGAACGAGAACAGGCCATTATTTTTTATTATAAAGGTACTTTCATTATTTCATTTAGTAAGATGCGGTTATTTAGTTGCTGTGTATATATGTTTTCGAGAATGAAAGAGCTCTTAGATGTAAATGTTCTATCTCTAGCCCTCTCTTGTCAAGAGTAGAGGGATTGATACAATTTCACTATGTTCTGCCCATAACTAATTGCATGGGATGTTTAGAGAAGGTCACAAAACTCAAATTACTTTTTATGATTTTTTATTATTGCAGATTGAAAATGTTATAGTCTATTTTCTTTTCGGTTTCTCATTAGCTTCCGTTCCATCTGTTGCTGACTGAAATTTCCCTTAGCTCTGAGTGAAATCAGTGATCCGGTTGATGCTCGCATAACTCTGGCTTCACTTCTCCTGGAAGATGGCAAACGAGACGAAGCTGTATTAGTGCTTTCTCCTCCGGAAAAGCCAGGTCAGTTGAAAATTTATATTCTCTTCTCTGGCCATATTGTCTGAACGCGTGCATTTCAACCTCTAAGATTTGGTCCATGTGGTCTATTACTTAAATAAATAGCACATTGACAGGTTTAATGTGAAACCTTGTGATAAGTAATGGTTGTGTTACCTTTCCAGTGTTGAATTCGTCCCCTGCTTTTGTCTTCCAAATGTTAGTTATGTTATTCAGATCCAACTGTATTGTTGTGTTGTGCCATATGTTGGAAGAGTGCTAACTATGATTCTTTTCTCCAAGTGTAGATCCTGATACTGCAAAGCAGAAGGCATGGTGGAAAAACAGAAAGATCAGAATGAATCTTTGTCAGATCTATTATTCAGAGGGAATGCTTGAGGACTTTGCCAACACAGCACTGCAGTTGGTTCTTAAGTGGGTTTGGCGGCGGACGGTAATAGCCCTATATCCAAGTGTCTTGGAATGCGTTCTCATATAATAAAATTGCTAAAGAAATTGAGAACAGAAATAGCTACTGCTTCTTGAAGAAAAACGTAGTTGGACCCATCTGAACATTCAGCGTTTCGTTAGGGTTCTTTCATTTAACATCAGTAGTAAAATCTAGTTTCTTATATGTATTTTGTATGCTGGGCTTACACTGTATTTGCTCTCGGCCTGATGAAAAGTTCAGGTCAAGGGGAAAAGAAAACGATCGGTTCTTTCGGAGCATCAAAGAAACAAAAGACGTCGACGTCCTAGAGATGCTCAAGATTCCCAGTGAGTATAATATATATCCATCGTAATTTTTAAGCCTTGTCATTCCCATCTGCCCATTATTATTAACTTTTGTTCCAAAACATGTTGAGCAAGGTTGAGAGGCGGACCAAAAAAGTGGCGGAAAATCAGGGCAACATTAAATGAAACAAGAAGAATTAGAGAACGAGCTGCTATTAAAGCTCATAACGAAGATATCTGCAGTGAATCTGAGGTAACCATCAATGTGCACACAATTTCACCTTCCCCTGTTCACTGATAAAAACTTATACCACACGACTTTTTTGTTTCTACCTACCCAAATTTGGTTAGTTATTGTGGGTGGCAATATGCCTGACGGTTTTTTGTTGGTTTGTATACCATTATTGCCGACTCTGTCCTCTTTGTTTTAATTACTTAAAATGCATTTGCCTTTTATATTGACCGGGGTTATCCTTTGATTTTTCTACTCAGGGAGAAGCTATCAAGGATGAAGAGTATCATTGTCTCTTTGTGGATGTAATTTCCCGTTCCATGTTGCCGTTACATAGTAGATTGTCTATGCTGCTTTCACATACATTTTTTTCTTCTCCTTAAGACCGTATAACTTCCTTGATTGCATCTTGCTTTATGTTGGTCATGACTCCTGAAGTTGTCTGTTTTGTAGTTGTGCAAGGCTTTGGCATCCCTGCAAAGATATTGGGAAGCTCTGGAGATAGTTAATCTGGCTCGCAGATTGGACGCCAAAATGCTGCCTGTTGAAAAGAAGAAAGAGCTTCAGTCACTTGGAGCTAGTAGTCTTCTAACCCAACCTCGATCTCTATTCTCCTTAAGACATAAATCATCGTCTTTTAGATTTTTCCTGTTGAGTTTGTATCTCTTGTTTACGCCGTTTTCTTCTTTTGATGTTTACAGAAATATCGTGTGATACTATGGATCCAAAGCAGTGGTTTGACTGTGTAAGATCTGTCATTCAGCAGCATCCATACCGTTTGAATGCCTGGAACTGCTATTATAGAGTCATTTCAAGGTATGCACTGCGCGGCATTTAACTTGCAAAGTGTCGTAATCCCGGATTTTGCTTGCGGTATGAATATCAATCATATCACTATGTGCAGACTAGGGAAAAGAGCATCGACTGAAGCTAAGTTCATGCATCACTTAAGAAGCAAGCACAGAGATTGTGTGCCGCCCATTCTTATTGCTGGTCATCACTTCACTGTCACAAGCCGACATCAAGATGCTGCTAGAGAATACCTTGAAGCATATAAACTAATGCCCGATAGCCCTTTAATTAACCTCTGTGTAGGTACGTATGTATCTTATATTTTCTCTTTCGCTTTCCCTAGTTTCTGAAATCAGTTAAATAAAAGTTTCACCTTTCTTTATTTTCAGGAGCTGCGTTAATCAACTTAGCCCTTGGTTTTCGACTCAAAAACCGACACGAGTGTCTTGCTCAAGGCTTTGCATTTCTGTACAACAATCTCAGAATCTGCAGTAACAGTCAGGAGGCGTTGTATAACGTTGCTCGAGCGTATCAGCACGTAGGACTCGTGACTCTTTCGGTTTCATACTACGAGAAGGTTTTAGCGGTTTACGAGAAAGAATATCCGATGCCGAAACTCCCTAACGAAGATCCGAATGTTGCGGAGGAGCGTAAGCCTGTGAATTGTGACCTACGCAAAGAAGCTGCACACAATCTACATTTGATATATAAGCACAGTGGAGCGTTTGATCTCGCGAGGCAAGTCTTAAAGGATCACTGCACTTTCTGAGTCTCGTTATGTTGTAAGGTTGATTTATTGTTTACTTGTTGATTAAGTGAATTTGTTATCGAGTTTAAAATTGTAATGCCAAGATCTTCGTTGACCCGTTTACAAAAGAGGTTTCAAGTTTGACACATTCGAATTATTAGGTCCAATATTATACAATCCTCAGTTCGGTTTTGGATCCGTTGGTTAATATAAAATATAAAATCCAAAAGAAAATTGAATGTATTCGAGTTGGGGTTTATACGGATTTAAGAAAAGGAAACCAAAATATATATTTTGTTCTCTAAGATTAAGTTTCATTCGACTCGGTTTAAACCGGTTAGTGTATGTCTGACCATAGAAAATAGTAGAATCAAAACTGGGAGATTAAGATCACCAAAATAGATAAGCACCACCATTTGTCTAGAGTGAGAGAAAAAAAAGAGCTTTGGATGAGCCTCGTGAACACTAAAATCCTTAACGGAAAGTAAACATGTTCTTCTCAGAACTGATCATTGAATTTGCCGAATCAGACCCAACAATCCTTTCCAGCTGCAAAATAACAACACTTCCATTAGAACAATTCTCTTCAGATTTTGGTGCTTACTGAGAGAGCTAACTCTCTTCATAAGAGCAAAAAACAATTCATGTGTTTCAGAATTAAAATGTCGGAAACTACAAGCAAACCAAGTAACCAACTGTGAGAGTTTTGTTTTAGGAAAGACTGAGAATATCAGATTTCGAATATTCCTCTGTGATTGATCTTCTAAGCACACACTTATATATCTAGTTCGAGTTAAGCTTGGCTTTAAACTAATCTAATTGTGTATATCTGAGGAACCATTAGGAGACTGAAAATGAGAACTGTGTAAGTACCTGGAACTTATCCCAGCAAGAAAAAAGCACAGTGGACATCATGTCATGCGATCCTTCAAGCATGTTCATTATCTGCAGTTAAAGTTAGAATGATGAGATCTGGCTGTCTTTAGCTGTGTCGCAATTATTTCGATTAAGATGCTCTTACCTGAGGGTAAAACTCCTTCCGCTCCGGAAGAGAATACATAATTAAGTTCTGTATGCCACGGATCTGAAACCCGAGAAGCCGACATTGATCAGAAATAGTATTTGTATTATAGACCCTAATCAAAGATCAAAGAAATAAGAAAAAGAAAAAAAAACCTTGTATCTCTTGTAGAAGTATGCTCTCTCAGTGTAAAGCATGATCTTTTTGCTCCCTACAAAAAACTCATTTCGTGCACGGGATATACTCTTATTTTTTGCATATCTGAAAAACGAGAGTCAGGATTAACTACCATCCGATGAAAGAAATCCAGATAACTATGAAGCAGCAACTTCAAAACAGGAGAAGAAAACGGTCTCACTCTCCAAGAACACAGAAAGAGGCTTTCTGCGACTTCAAAAAGTTTCTAAGCCTGACGTAATCGAAGTAAGAATGAATAAAGATCATTACTCCTCCCTGCAAACACGATTAGAATAGACAATCAAGCTCCCAAATTACATGATAACAATAAGGTCTTTGTTCTGACCAACTCTGATGTTGATCCTATGTTTTTTTATGGCAACTAAAAGTATGGGCATCAAAATAGTTCAGCCTTTGAATGATGGGAGTACCTGAACAGAATCTTTAATCTTTGGGAAAATCTGTAATGAAAAAAAGAACAGAATCAGCAAATATTGTGTTTAGCATTGAACATAAAAGAAACATAATGGTATACAAACAAAAATTGACCAAAGAAGCAACGAACAATATCATCCTTCAAATAATGTAGTTACCGCATAAGTAAAGCCACTAAACAAATCAAAGCTGGACCTTTTTGGTAAAATACTCAAGACGTGCATCTTCGGATTGGATCATGGAGTCTGCATCAAATCTTTCAAAAATCTGCAACACAGACAAAAGAGATAAGAAGTCTAGAACTTTATTGTTTAAGCAAGATAAGATCATACCTGATGGACAGGGAGCAACACTTTCTCAAGAACACCTTTGTATTCACACGCCAGCTTCATCTGCATTAACAAGTAACTAAAATCTACAATTTTGGTTTGGGGAAGACATAATAGTTCCATTCAAATCACGGTAGTAATCTCTAGCCTAGCCATCCGATAAATCATCTAATCCCCTCATAACGCTAGCAACAAAAAAGACACCCAAAATGCATAAAATATATGGGGATAATATGCTAAAATCGAATGCCCACCTTTCCTTTATAGTTCAAGCAATGGTGATTGAACAGAGAATTGATCTCTGAAACGATATATTGTTTGAGTTAGTACGAGTTTGGAAACTCCATCATAACCAAGGGTTATGGAAATATAGCAAAATGAAGAACAAATGGAATTTAACCGTAGATAAAAAAACAAAGGCAGTGGGCAGATCAACACCTCGGGTTAAATAAGAACTTAGAATTATTGACTGCCGATAGAACCGCGCATGTCCATCCAAATACCTAAACATAAGAAGATTTATTTTGAGATTCTGAGATAGATGGGCTGCTGGACACATAAAACATATTAGAGAGAACTTGAAGTCAGGAGAACTACGTACAACGGCCGAATTCGCATGACATTGGTACCATGTTGTTTTGATGGCAATCTATTTAAGTGGTCAACGACTGTAGCAAGGAACGACCAATTCTGAAACATTATAAAAAAAGCATGTAAGAAATGGAGTCATAATACTCTTATCTTTGAAAACTCTATAAATTCACTCCCACAACCTACCTGCATAGATATTATGTCTGCATGATCAATAACCAAAACCTATCCACATGTAAGTGAAAGAAATATTAGTCAGTTGAATAAGGAGATGCAGAATACAACTTCAAATATTTGCAACTACATGCCGCAATAGACCAGGTTTAAGAGATAAAACACTAGTAGACTAATGTAACTGAGCATTATTGGCATCAATCGTCTGCTATCTATAATATATATCTTCTGCGAGCAATGATAAACAAAATTACCTCAATGGAGGAAAGATAATCAACATCCGATTCCTTGTTTTCTTCTGCTTGACCAATGGCCTAGCAGGAGCAAAATTGATAAGAGACTGAATCAAGAAGATTTACATAACCGAATCATCTTATAGAAAAGATAGATAAGGCTACCTACCATGTGTAACTTGAGAGGGGAAGCAATAATCATGTCTGAGGAATAGAAGTCACCATACAGCCTAATGCTCTTCCTGGAATTAACAAGAGAATTCAAGTCCCAGCACAACTACCAAATTAACTACAAACAGGAAGCATGGAACTGCAATGTTAAAGAGGATGTAGACTAAAGATACCTTGTATGCTTAATGCCTATCATAAACTCATCATCATGGTTCGCCTCGCCAAAAAGGGCTTCCCAATCAGAAGGTTTTGAAGGCTTTTGTATTATCGAGTTCTCATTTTTGGATACACTTTTCTTCCCATCATCGTCATCAGAATCATCTTCACATCCAAACTCGGCATGAAACCGGTCAAGGTGTTCTACATTAACCTGAAACCAACGAATCATATTTGAAGAGAACATAGGCAACTCAAGTCATAATCAGCAACCGAGACAATATCAATACAGAAAACTCTACATTTACCCTGTATGCTGGGGAAAAAACACAAAATTAGGCACACGATTCTTTCTACATCAATTGCTAATAATCAAACTAGAGAATTTACTCATCCCCGAGATGTCAAGCATCATAGAATAAGGCAACACAGTCGCAAAGCAGATGCCAATTAAGAAATAGATGACTGAATTTCATAAATTTATATACCCTTTGAGATTCTGGAGTTAGTTGTATGAGCCTCTTAACAACGCGAAAGGCAATGCTCCTCATTGGTAGTAGAATCAGTACCTGGATTTACAAAAACGTAAGACCAATTATCAAATGCGAGCAACAACAGATTTAAACGCAAAGTATTTACAGAAGAAAAGGAGAAAGGGCAACCTTTGGACGAGTGAATCCTTGGTCCAGAAATCTATCATCAGAAAGAATTTCCTCTTCAGACGTCTCTCGATGCTTGGCAATTTTACTTTCATTCTTCTTCACAAGATCTCTAGCTCTAAAGATGTGATTCAACTGCATAAGACAAACTGACTTCAATAAATCCTGGAGAAATGCTAAGTCGAATGAAAAGAACCAGAAACCTTATAAAATATCTTAGAGAAATGATAAAAAAGTATGCACGCACAGAATGCATAAGGTATGCGTCCATGGCACTTGAGTCTTCTTCAGGGCCTCCATTGTAAAAGGGTTTCTTGTTAGAATGCAAAATATCCAGATAGCTGTTGCCTACAAAATCAGATACTATAATCAACGACAGAGCCATAAAAGAGACATGAGCGATATACAGTACAAAAGAATCCAGACAAAGGTGATTCCCAGAATCACAGACGTACAAATGGAGAAGAATCTTCTTCTTTTAGATGATTCAAAATCTCTGCCTCCAGCATTCCTGTATAATTGAAGCCAGTGGTTAAATAACTTAGGCTTGAGGCCATAAGTTGCATCACTCTGAATACCCTGCAAAATAAAGTTTTTAGTGCTACTTGTAACTAACTCCCAAGTTTGGAAGGCAAATTTTGCAACAATATTTTTCTGCGGAGAAGGTTATAGAACACATACATCAAGGAAATTTTCACTTGTTCCTTTCCATCTGCAATTTGGCATGTCAAAGGCAGGTGATTCCCATTTAAATTTCCACTTGCCTTTTGGTAAAGTTTCCAATTCTTCACTGGATAATTTGTGGCTAAGGTGCTCACTAAATGCACTGAACAGCAAATGTGTAAATAACATAATCGTATTGGGTTAACGAGCACGTCCAACTGTAAAGAAACTTTTACAGAAACCACAATCTGAATTAAATTTACCTAGTCGACGAAGAAACATCTACAAAGGATTGGCCATTGGTACTCAGCTCATGCTCCTCCTCCGTTTCATAATCGTCAAAATCTTCTTCTTCGCTCTGATTATCATTGTTCTCCTGCGTAGTGTTCTCAGTAAGACCATTGAGAGTTTCCTGATCAGCCCCTTTAATAAAAACAAAGAGAAGTACAATTCAAAACAAAAGGCTGAACAAACTATTGCAAGAATACATAAGAACCAATAGGCCAGAGATGAGTAACAGCAAATGAGTTGAAACAAAATTCAAGTTTACAACCAATAATTTCCAATACAAGATAAGGAAAAACTTACCTTGAATATCATCATCCTCTCCATCGGTATCCTCTCCATCGGTAGAGCTTAAATTTTCAGACCCACTGTTTTCCTCCTCTTCCTCATCTTCATCATCCTCGTCTCCTTCTGTGTCGCTTTTACCTTCCTCCTCTCTCTGCCTGTTAAAAGATTTGAAAACCCAGATTTAAAGACAAATTTTGAAGAGCAAAGGACATAATAGTTCCAGAGAGGAACAAGATATAAATGCTTCAATAATCAAAAAACCAGTTCACACAAAGCCATGGCATTTAATTACAAAGAGTTACAAATCAAACAAAAGCTTAAGATTTGAAACTTCTTAAAGCAAGCGACATTACAAAATTACCTTCTTTTGTTCATTTCAGCAACAACCTTGCTAGATGAACCGAGAGATGCCAGCAATTTATCGTACATTGTCGGTTCTCTGTAAACCATTGCTTCTGATTCGTCCTCAATAGGGTCATCATCTTCAGACAAATCTACAATACAATACCCAAAATAGGTTAATTTGAGTAGTGGACATACAATCTGAAAAACACTTGCAGAAACAACAAGGAGCAAACATACCTAAATCCTCTGTTGGATGATTGGAAACAACCGTCTTTTCAACACGTTTATACTTCTTCGTATCCCGTTTCTTATCAAATTTCTCATGTGGCCTGTGCCTCTTCAGCATTCCAGTAGAGTTTGGGGCCATCGATGGGAAGCTAAGTGGCAGTGAGAGGTTACAAGAGATTTTGAGCCTTCTCTCTTGCTTCACGGCGTTGAACCGTCGAGCACCGAAATTAGGGTTTCGACGAGATGAGATGCGAAATCACGATTGTTCAGCGGGAAATCGAAGAGGACGACGGAGTTGGGTTGCAGAACAACAGAAACGCCGATGAAACTCTTTTCAATTAGAAAGGGTTTAGGGTTTCCCGAGTTGTACTAAATATCCCGGGATTTAAAACCGAACCGAGATTTTCGGTTTTCGGTTCTGGTTCGATTACTTTAGCCGAACAAAAGGCTGAACGACCATGCAACTATTGCAAGCATACATAAGAACCAATAGACCATAGATGAGTAACTATAAATGAGTTGAAATGCAAAGTCTCAAATATGTGGGCATAAGGGTAGAAACTACCAATAATTTATATATATTTTTAGTTTTTTAACCAAATTTATCGTAGAAATAACTACACAAAATTTTCTTTAACTATATAGGATCATATTGGTTACCTTATTTGGTATAGTGGTAGGGTTCAATCGTTTATGTGTGGACGAACGGTTGAAACGGTCAATTGGAAAAAGTGGTTGGAAAAGAGTTTTATGGATCAAATTGAGGCGTTTGAAAAGAGGATCTCAAATGCTTGTTCGGAAGAGTGTTTGCAACTTTGCATGGTTAAATAGTATAAATTTTGGAATTACATGGATTGTTGCATGTCAAAAAAAAAAATTGTTAGCTGCATGTGATTACCATATTTGTAAATTTGTGTATAGATTCATGTATTGGACACATGAGTCAGAAGATACTTGAAAATATATCTGAACTTTTTTTTAGATTTATCAAAAATATTTGTATAGATTCATGCACTCATAAATCAGAAAATAGTTCTCACTTTTTTCACACATTTCAAAAATATTATCATCAAATTTATTTATACAAAAAAATCTGAAATATCTCACGCTTCTTCATTACCCCATATATATATGCATGTTCTCTCACCAAAACTTCCATTCAACAAACACAAAATAATATGCGGTGGAGAAGTTAGATACCTTCAGTTTTGGATTAAAAAAATTGTGATCCTCCATTTAAGATAAATATTTAAAATTGTCCTAATAAATTTAGTATACATTAATATATAATTATATTATGTATTTTTGATTAAAAAAAAATTAACTTGATTTTAGATTTTTATCGAATGGTTGTTGCTTAAATAAATAATTTCATATATGTAGTTAATTAGATTATATGGTTACCAAAAATATCTTTATGTGTTTATACAAGTTAGTGACAATCCATGTAATATTGGGTGGTTTACCTATAAAATATCATTTTTAAATTCATTATATATTAAGTAAAAAATAATTAAAAAAATTTAACGTACAAATTTTTGGATTTATTTTTAGTAATTATTTTATGGCAATTATTTTTTATAATAGTATAATTATCTCATATAATTAAATAAATTATAGTGATTCTATTATGTTTTTCAATTAATATATATAATTGATAGTCTATTTATTCTGGTTAATTCGATTTTTATAGGTTTTTTTATGACGTCTGAGCAACGTCAGGAATCATCACGGCGGGAACAGGACATCGTCGAGCACCACGCACGACATCATCAGTTCAAACTCGTACTCCGGTAAATTATCCATTACAATATAAACTTATCGTATTATTAACTTTATGGTTATGATACAAATTTATTAATCATGATTTTTAGAAAGAACATTGAAACGAGCAGGAAGAACAAATATTGCTCGAATTATACGAACCCGAGTTAGCAAAGGCGAATTCTGCCGGATCGGTCGCTCAAGACCTTTGGTCTCTACCCGGACCCGATGAAAAAAATAGGATCATATTTTAAACGGTCTCAAAAGAAGAGCAAATAAAAAACTCAAGTGGGACAAGGTGAAGAACAAAATCGACACCTTAAAGAAAAAACATAAGATATGGTTAGACCTTATGAATCGGACAGGTGTTAGTGCGGATCCAATTTCTGGACAGATCGAAATGGATGATGAATGATGGACACAACGTGAAATGGTATGCTTCTTTTTTTACTTATAATAAGTGTACATTTTTTTTTACTTAATAGCAAGAATCTTAGTTATTATAATTTTTTGTGTAGGAATGTGAAAAGGTCAGTGCATTCCATCGAATGCCCCCAAAACAGTGGGATATAATGCAATGTATATTTAGGAACAGTGACGTGTCAACTCAATATATGTATGATCCTTTGAATGCACGAAGAGGGATAGAAGAAGAGAACGATGATCTTGACGTCAGTGACTAATACCAATCTGATGAAATCCCGGCTGCAGAATACTACATTCATGAACCCCAAGATGAACACTCTCAACAGCCAAACTTGTCATTTTTCGGTTCACCGGAAATGAATGAAGAAAGTCCTATCTTGGAGTAACAAGATAGTACTGGTACTCGGGCTGCTAGACAAACATCACGATAAACTCCATCTAATACCAATCCAACTGAACCATCTCGAAGGAGGGCATCTCGAGTGCAAACATCTGCTAATAGAGGTTGTAGTACTCGTAGAAGAAGGGAGTTCGAAGGAACATTTACTGATGCCTTTCAGGGGATGGCGGACGCAAGACGAGCAACTGTTTCTGTATTACGTCAATGCTCTGAATCGTGGCGCAATACATTCTTAGACGAAGAAACTGAATCGGATGAAGATGAAATCCAATTTTTGGAAGGTATTACAGGTTACGATCGAAATGGAAACTATAATTGAGCAAACTTACAAAATTTTAATCTTTTTCTAAGTGGTTCTAGTGGAGGTAGTGGTATATCGTCATCAGGCAGCTCAATTGGACAAACATCTGGAAGTGTTGCGCATAGTCCATAGGGTTTGCTCAATTTTCACCCTCGGCAGGGATGGGTCAATTCTATACATCATTAGGTTCAGGATTTAATATGCCTACTACAATGGTGAATGCACCTTTTACGCCAATGATGTATCCACAAAGATTTAATATGCCAACTCCGATGATGAATGCACCGTTTATGAAACCATCTCTTGTAGGCCAAATGATGCAAACATCAAGTATATTTAATGCTTTTGGTGCATCACACATGCAGAGTACTCAAGCTAGACCCGTCGAAATTACAATGAATACGATGCCAAATCCTTCACCAAGTCACCAAAAACCATCTAGGCGTTCTGCAGACTTAGGCTATAGGTTCGGTACACCTTCGAGAATCGGTACTCACCCACGACATCTAGACTTCATAGATGATCCGACACGAAACCCTCTATCTTAAAATGATAGGTGTAACTTTTTAAGTCTTCCATTGGGAATCTTTTAAATCTTTTAAGTTTTTTGTAATTAAAAGATAAAATATTTTCATTGTATTCGAATATATTTTGTTTATGAAGTTGTTTAAATTATAGTTGTCTCATCATATATACGAATTTTAATTTTTGACCAAGTTTAATTTTTATTCTCAGGCACGTATGGAGGAGTTGTATGCCCAAGGAATCAATAATCTGAGTCATGAAGAGTTGTGTGAATTGTTTATGCTTGAAGATGACCAGATTGACGATATGCTTCTGCACCCTACGATGATGTATCACGAACAATATTTCTGTGAGCAACCCATGCGCCAAGAAAGGAGTCTAGGACGGGCGAACATTCAGAGCCAAATAGAACGTGATGATGCAGCTTGTTTACATGCAGTTAGGATGCGAAGGGATGCATTTCAAAGGTTATGTCACGTCATGGGAACCAAATATGGTGTAACCACAAAAAATAATATTAGTATTGAAGAAAGTGTTGCGATCTTTCTGTCAACTTGTGGGCATAACAAGGTTCAACGGACCGTGGCAAGAAATTTTGGTCGTAACCAAGAGACAGTAAATCGAAAGTTCCACACGATTTTGAATGCGATGGAGCGGCTTGCGTGTGATGAACTGAAAACACCATCCACTCAACAACTTAGAAGATATTATCGGGCTTTACGAGCTAATCGCAATTACTGGCCATATTTCCAAGGGTTCATTGGCGCAATGGATGGGACACATGTTCCTGTAATACCACCATCATAAGACCGTCGTATTTTCTGGAACCGTTTTGGTGAGACAAGCTTTAACATATTGGCTATATGTGATATAGATATGTGTTTCACATATATATGGAACGGAGCACCAGGTTCAGTTCATGATGCTAGAGTTTTAACGATTGCGCAACAAAATAGTGAAGGATTTCATACGCCTCCTTAAGGAAAATATTACCTTGTTGACTCGGGATATGCTAATAAAAAGGTTATTTGACACCTTATAGAGGAAATCGAAGAGAATAGGTGAGGTACCATTTAGAATAATTCAATAATGGTCAACCCCCAAAAAATAAAAAAGAATTGTTTAAAAGATGGCATGCGTCACTTCGATCAGTAATCGAACGAACATTCGGAATATGGAAAAAAATGGCGAGTTGTCAAAGAACTTCCGAGGTACAAGCTTGAAACACATAAACGGATAGTATTTGTTACAATGGATCTTCATAATTTTATTCGACGTTCGACTATTTTGGATGATGATTTTAACTATGAAGTAAATGAGGACGAAGAAACACAGAAACAACACGCAACTAATGAAGATAATATCACTTTGATCGAAGAGTATAAAGCAATGAGTGGTGGAGCGTAAATGGCAACAATTCGTAAACAAATTGCAGATATGCTATAGACTGATCGTATCTGATTATTTAAATTTTTATCACAGTTAGAAAGATAGTTGCTTAGCATTATAAATTATTGTTTTGAAAATGAATAATTGTAATATATGTTTACTAGTATTTTTTGTTTTTGTCTTGTTTACTAGTAATTTATATTATTAATTTCAAAATATTTTTCAATGCATTATATTTTTTTAAAAATATTTAAACAAAATTCTATTACATAATTTTATCTAATTATACTATTCAACCGCTATAGTGCTACCAAAAAAACTTATATTTGAATTGTCCTCTGTTATTGAACCGCCTTCTCTAACCACTGGTTCTAACCGCCTTGTTTCAAACCGCATTCAATACAACCACTCAAAAAAATTTAACCACTCTGTTTAAATGTGGTCACCAATCTGACCCATAGTTGTTAATATTTTTCATCACCCTACCATCATCATCAATTATACACCACCATCATCATCACATACCATCATATATCATATCGTCACTAGTCATCAACATCATTGTCGTACCATCATCCAACATCAACATCATAAAATTATCATCATTATACTATCACCATTGTCATCGTCCTCATCATCATATCATCACCATTATTATCATCATAAACACACTATCATTACACAATCATCATCACTAGCTATATAAACATTATTACCATCATATTGTTCATTGTTCTTCGCAAAATCCTAGGCTTATAGGTTTCCAAGTTGGAGGAGTGGTGGGATTAAACGAGCCATGTTCAAGTGTTCGCCGATTCAATAATGCAAGAATAATAACTGGGCAAGTCTCAGCTCCTTCTGGTCTGGCTTTTCATGACTTTTGCACTTTTCTCCTCGTTCTCTTCTTCTTACAGTCCCCATGTGGCGCCTTCTCATTGGCTATCACCTCTTTTCACTATTACAAATGGAGACAATGCCAACGTGGCCTGTTCTTGCCCCGTGGAACATTTCGCCTCGTCGTTTTGTAACTAGACACACTTACTTTATTCTTGATTTATTTATTGTGTTATATACTTATATTAGCTTTTTTTCCTATGTATCCCATATATATCTCACATTTTTAAATACACAAGAGGCTTAATTTCTTATTGCTTATTTTATAGAAATTCAAAACTTTATAAAACCTCTCAATTGTATAGCTTTTCTCTTCACATATCACAACACATCACACTTGCAGCAAAAGTAATCTCTCTCCCATATTACAAAAGAGAGAAAAAATCAAGATGACCATATACGGCACAAATCCGACGTCGGCTAACGACTTAGCCCCAAAACTCGAGTACATCACACGCGCCAATGACCACCACTACGTAAGACCTGGCCTCGCCACGCGCCGCCCATGGAAGCAAATGCTCGACCTCCACTCTTTCAACTTCCCACGCAAGATAGCCACCGTGATCTCCAGGATCAGAGCCAACACCGTCTATTTCCAAACCAATTACACCATAGTCGTCCTCTTCTCCGTCTTCCTCAGTTTGATTTGGAATCCATTCTCACTCTTAATCCTAGTCGCCCTAATCGGCGCGTGGCTATTCCTCTACTTCCTCCGTGACGAACCGCTCACTGTATTCGACCGCGAGATCGACCATCGTATAGTCCTTATTGTCATGTCAGCTCTTACTCTCTCGATCCTTTCCTTAACCGATGCTAAGCTCAATATCGTGGTGGCCGTCATGGCCGGTGCAGTGGCTGTGCTGGCCCATGCAGCTGTTAGGAAAACCGAAGATATGTATCAAAAAGACGGAGAAACCAGTCGTTTAATTCCCTAAGAAAAAGTTATCTTTCCTCTGTTGGAGTATTTACTACGATTGCTTATTTACGTTTAGGTTTGATTCTCAATGTTATGATAACTAAAATATTATAACCATGATTGTTTATTAGTGTTCACGTTTGCGTTTTTAATGTTATGATGACTAAAATATACATGGAAAATGCAAATGTAAAAACAATCACAACAAAACAATATCGTACCTTATATCGAATATTTGTCCCACTAAAATTTATTTCAAAATGTGTCGGTTTCCTTTGTAACCAGTAACCATAGCCGAGGTTAATATGATCGTCATGAAAACTTGAATTTAAACCAGGTAAATTCAACTACGGTTTCGTTTAGTTTAGCTAAACAAAGTGTTTTACCTTTTTAAACTTGTGGGTGAGGCGGATTAGAGTTTAACTGTGGATCGATCCGCCAAGACTTGCAAAAAAATGTAAGTAATAGCTCATTAAGCTTACAAAGTTTTTCAAATGAAAGACCTTCATTCATCTATAAGAATCCAAAATGATCCACGACGACCGTGCATGCATTAACCATTCAGCTTTAGGCTTCTTACACATTTTACTCGGTGCATCATGCATGAAGAATATTTATATTCGAAAACAAAAAAAAATCTTCAATCCTTTGTTGTCTTCATTATCAATCACTTAACAAGATTTAGTGGAACTTGAAGAGCAAGAGGCAATAAAGGTTCATGAACAATCCCAACAGATATCTTGCAATTATCAGAGCTCAACATCTTCTCTTCTTCCTCTGATGATATAATCTCATTGATTGTTCCCATTAATATCCTCTCCATAGCTTCACCATCGGTCCAATCTCTAACCGTAGCCTTAACCAAGTTCGGATTTTGACTAATCAAATCCCAAACCGGGAAATTCTTCCTTGGCATCATGTAATCTTCAGCTTTGAGTTTAAGACTCGGACAGTAATCACCAGCACCATCTCCAAGATAAATCATCTTCGTCTTCTTCCCTTCTTTGCTTAGAGAAGCTTGAATCCTCTCAATTATCAAACCCTATATAAATAATAAAAATGTAAAATTATTTAGCACCAGAAACAACACAAGTGGGTCCATATAGATTCAGCACATGACATATGCTTGATCATAGAATATATAACAGAATCAAAGATAACATATTTTATACAAAAAAGTTTCCCAGAATCCATGGAAGTGGATTAGACAAACGGCAAAATCACTTTTTTCTTTCTTTCTCAATTCTCAAAATTTAGAATCATTGAATTTGAATTAACCAAACAATGTTTAAAAGAAATAGAAAGATTAAGTGTAATTAGTGTAACAGTACCTTGCACATGTTAGGAGGGCAACGAGAGCAACCATGGATTGATTTGGTGAAGTCATGGTAAGGAAAGATTCTTAATCTTCCTTGTTCATCTACTAATCCTAGGTTTGTGTTAATCTCGGAGAAAAACTCTCTAATCCCAAGATGTTCAACGATCGTTTCGATGAATAACGTGTTCGCGTCGCTCACTATTCTCAGCTCGCACCTGGAATTAACGTCAGATGATTCTTCAATACTCTGTTTTTTATTTCTCTAATCAGAGAGATCAGACCAAATTCGAAGAGCTTTTAAATTTGGATTTACCCTAAAGCATGAGCAGATTTGATGGCAGGGATGACACGTGGATGAATTGGGACTCTTCTCAGGACTTGTTTGATTTCATCAATGGTTTTACCATTATCATGAAGCTCCTTCATCATTCGATCCTGTTATCATAAGGCTTTTAGGATTTCGCTTAGAAAAATCGAATTTTTCGAAAGTTTTCTGGATTCGAAACAGAGTAGATTTAGAGATTGGTGAACAAACCATGAGAGAGTTCCAAGGCATTGTGGGGAGAAGCTTGTTGAACAAATCAGTGAAACCAAGCTCATCTACGACCCAATTATCGCTGTCCACATCGATGATTGTCTTGTCGAAATCGAAGACGACGACAATGTTGTTCTTGTTAGCCATTAATTTAGAGAGATTTTCTCGAGAATCTTGTGGAAAACTATAAGATTTCTTCAATTTCTGTGTGATTATGGAATGTGGAGAAGATGAATGTGATTTATATATAAGTGGGAGAGAGAGAGACGAATAGGAATTTTCTGAGAAGATGCCATTGGAATATTACCTTCAGGCACAAGGTATTTGATTCGTTTTTTTTTTAACCGTTGGATCTAATGACGTTTGAGGGTCAAACATTGACTAAGTATGCTGATCCGACGGTGTAGATGATTCTTGGTTTATTTTGTGGGTATTGTTTTAGGTTGGCTTGTTAAAAGTTTTCTAGTGGGGGGCTTTTAGGCAGTTGATAAGACACGGGAAGATAAATAAAAGAATATTCCACCTATTAATCCGTTTTCCAATTTTTAGTTTCCGTGGAAAAAAATATTTTTATTTTTAAGGAAAATAATTTCTTTACCAAAAAGGAGTTTAAACAAAATTTAACTTCTATTTAAATATTTTCTTTTAACTTCTATTTTTTTTTGTTCACGATCTATTTCCCCACGGGAACTATCATATAATTATATATCTCCACCAAACTAAGTCCTCTTTACATATATCTCCCGGAATAAAGTTCTAAACATATATACTCACCAAATAAAAGTTCGAAATCTATATATCCCCATTATTCTTAAAATCAAAAGATCATCTCCCACAAGAACATCTCCCACACCCACAGTAACAGTGTGGGAGTAGCCTCTAAAAGCCGAAGGAAATATCCCCGACGGTTGCTTCTCTTCCCATGCCCGACTATGAGGGTTAAACTTGACTTTCCAAGCAAACAGTGACGCAGGAGACCAGGACCATAGACAGAGTTTCCCAGAAGAAGAGCCGACAAGAATCAGCGTTTCATCTTGATCCAGAGGTGGGCTCGGCAAAATCTCTGTCTGGTTGTGTTTGTCTAGTGTTTTGTATGATTCACAGAAACCAGACGAAATGATAAAGAGATTGTTTTCAACAGCACAGAGCAATGGTGAAGTCGAAGAGGTTCTTGGAATCTTCAAGAGAAGATTACGGCTCTCCCACGTATCAGAGACGCAATCGATCATTTTAAACCTGGAATAAACATGTGAGACCATCTTCTTTGGCTCATGGTCTGGAGTCATCACGAAGATCTCAGACCCGATGCTGGCCATGGCCATGGAGGATGATGGGAAATAATTTGGTCTCAAGGAACGAAGAGGTATCAGCAGCCAAAATCCAGAAGCTTTTTTTCCCAGAATACACCATTGAGCATTAAGGTTTTTTTTTTCCATCATCGGTAAGTGTAGAGAAGCGGCTCGGTTTTTGAATTCGCCGATCGCGCCTTGAACAAAAGGGTGGAAGACATCATATCACACCATTGAGGTGAGACCAGTGAACATATCTTGTGATGTGGAATAGGAATCCGACATAAGCACTCATATTTTACATCCATGGACAGAATATCGAAACCCAGTACTTCTCTACGGGCTCTCTTGAAATTGTTCATCGCGCCTCTTTTCCAAGAAGAAGACATCGCACCTCTTTAGCACGAAGAAGAAGACATCGCGCCTCTTTTGCAAGAAGAAGAATTTTTTAAAAAAAAACTTTGATATGTCTTTTATCTTTATAAACCTAGAATCAATTTAATGTTTAAAATAAAATAAGAATGAAAAGTAAACATAATTCAAATAGAAATAGAAAAAACTAATTATTTAGAAAAATATTTAATTGAAAAAAAATAATAATAAGAGAATCAAAATAAATAATTAATTGTTAGGTTTTTTATCAGTGGTTTCGCATCAATTTTCTATTTTATATATGATCGAAGAAGGGGCATAGCAATGTATAATTTGGTGTTTGATGTTATCACTGTATCAAATTACTTGCAGGTGTTCAGACGATACAAAATATGTATTCATCGATTTTCTTCAGCAATTATGTATAACTCTTAAAGATTAATGAAATCAGATGTTAAAAAAAAAAAAAATTAATTTTTTTTTAATACTGAAATACTTTATTCCAAAAGAATCAATCTACACTACCGTTTTGGTACCAAACAGCATTAATCACTACAAAAAAAACGAAACGATTCCACACATACTAATATGGACTATGGTATTGAATCTAACGTACAACAAAGGTACAGAAAATCGAAACGGTTCCACACATACTAATATGGACTGTGGTATTGAATCTAACAACCGAAATGATTGTGAAAGGAAAACAAAGGTTTGGCTTGGTCCGGGCCATCAGATTTCCGAGTTTGGTTGTTCAATGCATGTTTCTTATGGCAGTTTGTTTTCGAAGGAGCTGTAGACACCTCGATCTAAGGTTTGAGCACTGGCCTAGGATCACAATAGCTCGCGACAACTTCGATTACAAGTCTTGTTGGAAGGCTGTGTTTTTCGGATTGAGCGGATTTCTTTGTCGAAGTTTGTTTATCTGTCCCGTCGAGGTTTCTTCCAGCTGTTAATTTGTCCTTCGGCTTGTGTCTCTAGTCGTAATTAGTTATAAATTTTAGTTTCCGGTCTTTTTTTACTGTCAAAAACGATAATAAATCTTAACATGTTTACCCAAAAAAAAAACCCACAACTAGATTTTAATTAAAAATATAACACAGCCTAAAATAACGTGGAAGAGAATAAACTAAACAACGACAAATGTTGCAATAAAAACAGCTTGAAAGCCAAACAAAAAAAAGTTTATGCAAAAATATTGTTTCTGCCATAAGAACATGACATTGCATTGGATAATATTTCATTATTGAGGGATTACATATGTTTTGTATGTATTAAATAAATTTGATTTGATGTAACGATTTACATTTTGTTTTATATTGATACCAAATATGCATGGATGGTGGCTTTATCGATTAGGTCATACTTTAACGATAAAGCTAACACCACAAATTTCATACTCGGTTGGATTAACCTTAAAACATTGAATTTATCCCAAATATTTAAAGTAAGAAATATATGGGAATTGCATCGGAAGGCACTAGCGAGGAAAAAGTTGGAAGGAATATTGAGTGACAAATCTAAGCAAAAGGAATATTCTCGAGGTTTAAGAATCGTCAGCTTTCTTTGGTGGCCACATCTCTCAATATTCCATCAATTTGATTTCTTCAATATCAATAAAATTATCTTAAACTAAACAATTCTCAGTCGATCACCAACACAAGTCTTAATATGACAACACAACTGTATGTGTATACCTGTCGATTAAATATACATATTCCTGGAACTTATCAGACGGTATCAGAAGATCAGCATCAACACAAGCTTCTTCTTTTATTCCTCTACCTCGTGTCTTTAGATAATTATTGTAATATAAATAAAGGAAAAATTCAACAATAATAGGCATGACTCATTTCTCTCTATCCACTAGTTCAATGTTTCATTTTCTTAAAACATAAATCATCAAATCAATTACGTCCCTTCGTCTATTATATGGTCATATTATGTTGCTCTCTACACTCCTAGGGAGGTAGAGATTTCTATAATTTTCCATATCTTCTATGCTTAGCAGCATTTTACACCAATCTAATTAGAATTGTGTGTGCATCGAATACTAAGCTCAAAACACAAGCAACCCTTTTTCTCAAGTTTTTACTTTTTTTCACTTCGTAAATAATTATTACAAAATTTAAGAGACTATGCCAAAAAAAACAGAAATTGTAATCATTGATAATATTTGTTCTTACAACTATTGTGGGTAGCGATAAAAATCACAAAAGGGTGTCTGAAAATACAATTGAAAAAGAGACATCATATAGCATAAGATGTTCAAGAAGAAGAAGAAGATATGACAAAAGAATCAGTAAACAAATTTGAAGCACAACCCTCCCCATCGTCTCATACTAAAAATCCCACACACCATAAGCTGTTTCTTAACAGAGTAAATAGAATGGAAACTAAAAGAAAAAAAAACAGATTTATCCTTCGCAACCCAAAAAAAAGACAACCTAAGTAGGAGGGGTGGTTCAAATATTTCAAACATTACCCTTCTGGTAAAAAATGTCTATTCTTCTGTTTCTTTCCCAACCCAACGTTTTAGCTTCTAACTCCTGAAAAATACTGTTCCTTCTTCCGTGGAATGTGTCGCAGTGACTGGTCAGGCTTTGGTCTTGGTCACAGCATAACTCTATTATTACTATGCCTTTTCGGGTTACATCATCACTTTTTTGGTTACTCTGCCAAAACCGTAAAAATAGCGTTTTTCTATCAAAATCATAAAACCGCATTTTCCGCCAAAAACCACTAACTCGCGTTTTCTCGCCAAAATTGTAAAACCGCAAAATAGCGTTTTTCTGTCAAAATCATAAAACCACAATTTTTTGCCATAAACCACTAACCAGCGTTTTCTTGCCAAAACCGTAAAACTGCGTTTTCTTGCCAAAACCGTAAAACCGCATTTTTCGCCAAAACCGTAAAACCGCGTTTTCCTGCCAAAACCGTAAAACCGTATTTTCCGCCAAAACCGTAAAATCTCATTTTTACGCCAATCTCGTAAAACCCCGTTTTTCCGCCAAAATTCAAAACCGTGTTTTCTGTTAAAACCACAAACTCCGTTTTCCGTCAAAAACTTCAAAATCGCGTTTGACCGCCAAAACCTCAATCGCATTTTTTCTGCCAAAACTCAAAACTACGTTTTCTATTAAAACCACAAATCTTGTTTTCCGTCAAAAATCGCAAAATTGCATTTTTCTGCCAAAATCGCAAAATCGCCTTTTTCTGTCAAAACCCAAAACCGTGTTTTATGTTAAAATCACAAACCTTGTTTTCCGCCAAAACCGCAAAGTCGTGTTTTATCATATTTTTATTTTTATTTTATACGTTAAAAATTTGCAAATATTGATGAAATAATTTGACTATTGTTGAAAAAATAATTTATAAAATATCATATATTTCAAAGTTTAAAGTTTTGAATTCAAAAACAAATCGCAGTGATAGCCAAAAGAATAATATAGCGACCAATCGCAACTGAATTCAAAAGCAAAGATAATGGAAGGATAAGGAAATAATATAATACATGAAAATTAATTATTTATTTTATAATTATTTTTAGATGTAATATCCCTGTAAATTTTTTTTTATATAGAGTATTAAAGCTAAGCATATTTTTTTAAACAAAAAATATTTTCTATAGGAAAACAATACTTAACATAAAATGGTATTAAAAGATACATTTAATTATTATCAAAAAGTGAAAATTGATTTAAAAGTATTGACGGAAATAAAATTAGAGAAAAGAATTTTATTTTTTTGGGACAATTACAAGAAAAACAACATTTACAGAAAAAAATCAAAAAAAAAAATTACAAGAGAAACAACATTTATAGAAAGTATTTTATAAAGAGATATAAGAAAAGTAAGCAAAGTATAAAATCTGGAAAAAAAAACTAAACATTTATTAGAAAGAAATAATAAAAAGTGTATATAGTTGCAGATTTTAAAAACAGAAACAAAAATTTAGTTGGATTAAGCCCAACTTAAAAAAACTAAAGTAAATTTGAGATTTAGAAAGATAAAATCGAGGTTTGGGCCCAGAAAAAATGGATAAAACCTAAAAAGAGTGGATCAAAAACAAATGGAAAAAAAAACTAAAAAGAGGGTGCAACAGGATTTTTGAACTCGGGTTAGGGGGGTCAGTACCAGTCACTTTAGCTAATTGAGCTGTTGAGTCAAGATGGTAATAAACTTAAAATTATAATATATATTTTTAGAGGGGTGTCAGCTGACCCCTTCCCTCTACATGGGTCCGCCTCTGGTCGTTCTCACACATGGCGTGAGGCTCCAAGCATGCGTGTGGCTCGTGTTCCCATCTGCATGCACCCTTGACGGGAAAATATATGTAGCGGGAGGCTGCGACAATCTCGATTCACGGAATTGGATGGAGGTTTTTGATACCAAGACCCAGACTTGGGAGTTTTTACAGATCCCTAGCCATGAGTTATGCGGAGGTTCTAAGTACAAAACCCTAAGGTTTGAAGGAACCCTCTTTGTGAGGTCTCAGGCAAAGAATGCGACTTACAAGCTGCATAAAGGTAGATGGAGAGCTGCAGACATGGCCGTGAATAGGATATTGTTGTTGTCCTCCTCCCCATCCAATTATTGTGTGATAGAGTACGTGTTCTACTATGTTGCTAGGATGGGGTTTGGGGTGTATGAATTCTATTGGTATGAACCCAAAGAAAGAATATGGACAACTTTGAAGGGTTTGGACGGATTAGTCCCTACGATGCCTAGTTTTGATTGCAGTGTTAAATTGGCGGATCATGGTGGAGATATGGCGATTTCGTGGGAGGAGCTTGTTGATGATGAGAAAAAGTTGATTTGGTGTGCGGTAATTGCGCTTGAAAAACGTCAAGATGGGGAAATTTTGGGGACGCTAAAGTGGTCTGAGAATGTGTTAATAGCCAATGTGGGTTTAGTAGTGGATGCTCTTACCGCTACGGTTTGGTGAATTGAATCATTCATCACGTCTTATTAGATCATTAATGTTAAAATTCATATCAAAATCTTATGTTATTCGTCTTATATTTTAAATCTTAGTTAAAATCATGTGTTAAAGATTTACCTACAAGTGAATTTTCATTGATTTGGAAAGATTTCCAAGTTAAAAAACACAAAGAATCAAAAATATACGGATTTACATAGATTTCTGAATCCTATAAAATTTACAAACCAATAAAACTTATATTTGAGGATATTTAGTAACTACTTCCTCGACAAAGAGACATCATATAGCATAAGGTGTTCAAGAGACGTCATAGAGCATAAGGTGTTCAAGAAGAAGAAGATATGACAAAAGAATCAATAAACAAATTTGAAGCACAACCCTCCCCATCGTCTCGTACTAAAAATCCCACACATCATAAACTGTTTTGTTTCTTAAAAGAGTAACAGAATCGAAACTAAAAGAAAGAAAAAAATCTCCTTCGCAACCCGGAAAAAAAGAGAACCTAAGTAGGAGTGGTGGGGGTTCGGATATTTCAGACATTACCCTTCTGGTAAAAAAAGGTCTCTTCTTCTGTTTCTCTCCCAACCCAATGTTTTAGCTTCTAACTCCTGAAAGATACTGTTGCTTCTTCCGTGGACTGCGTCACAGTGACTGGTCAGGCTTTGGTCTTGGTCTCACAGCATAACTCCTGTTACTACTACACCTTTTCTGGTTACATCATCACTTTGGTAGTTAAAAGAGAGAAATAGAGAGAGAGAGAGAGAGAGAGAGAGAGAGAGGAGGGTAGAGATTGAAAAAGGAGAAAAGGGAAAGTTAAATTGGAGCAAGCTGGTTCCATGTTTTTCTCTCTCTCTCTCCCTTCAGTTCATGCATAGTACATGTACAAGCTGTTTGCTGCCGCACAAGCAATGGAGTTCTCTGTTGGGTGCCAAGCCATATGCAGCAACTTAGTTGTAAAATCGTAAGCGTTCCCATTCGCCTCTGCTCCGGGACTCTCTGATCCTGCGTCCAAACACAACTTTTTTACTTTTGAAGAAAACAGTAAACGCTTTTATGGGTTTTGGATCAACTGCTTCTATTACTAACCTCGTCTAACCACACGTGTCATACTGCCTAGAGTTCTGGAAGGTCTTGCAGGTGTCTGGATTTGCCTCCTGTTGATGCAAAAGTTTTGCAATTGACAAATACAAACTACTTATATTGACTTGTGTTAACTATCAATGTTATCTGTTTTCCAGAGTTACCTCATCGGGTTTTTGCTAGCTTCCAAAGTTGCAGCTTCTGTACTTCCTGGAGACGCTCCAAATACGCGGAATAGATTGCTGGTTTCACCCAGAAAAATTAAGCATAATACAGTTTGTCATCTGTTCATCTTTTATACAAGATAGAAAATTATTGTATTGACCAGAAGACAAGCAAGCAAACCTGTAAGAGCCTGTTGCTACCCTCAATCCATCGCCACTCAGACAACACTCGAATTTATCAAATATGGAGTCATTTTCATACAAATCGCAAAGCTGCAATCGGTAAAACATCAAGGGGTTAGTTCTAAAAACAACATCATCAAACAAAAGATGCCACAGAAAGAAGCTATGCGATTTATATGAAAATGACTCTTACCCTGGGTCTCAGATGTTCATGAACCTGGTAAGATGCAACTGGACCAGAATCCATATTTATGTCCCAGAGCTGAAACGTTGAAAAGGGCAGATATCAGAAAGAACTAAAAAAATACAACTATCTTGGCCTACAATCAGAAAAACTATACACAAGGGAACAGGGGTGATTTCCAACCTTGAGCGTCATGTAATCGCGACTAAGAATGTATCTCCCATCCTTTGAGAATTTAATATCTGAAATTGAGGCAATTATCTCTGTGAAAAATGATCTCGAACCAGGTGCTTCTGGTTCTTCAAATCTGTGATATGAAACAACAATGGTCAGTGGCCTGAAACTTTTAGCTATATAGTCTTCACTTCCAAGTCAATTCTGACAAGATAAGAGAAACAATGGGAATTAACCTACTTATTCATATCCCCTTCTTACTTGGAATACCACTCGAGTTAAGCACATATCGAAACCCGCTCTACATATCCAGGAAAAGACTACCCTTTTCTATAAAAGATGAGTAGAACAGAACGTACAATTTCGTATGAGAATCACACAGAGCTGATTGTCGCATATCAATCAAACGGATGGAGCCTTTTGAACTGCTATATGCGAGCATATTACAATGGATAGGATGAAACTCAGCCGACGTAATAACCTCTGCAGAGACCATGTAGTATTTAGAAGCATGCTCAACAAGCATATTGTTTTATATAGAAAATGTGAGAAGAGGAAAAAGTAAAAGTAAGGACTAAAGGAATACCAGTTAAGTCCTCCATGTTTGTGGGCTTAACATCAACAATATTGAAACTCTGGTTGCTGATTTCCAAATTCCAGAGATTCACTCGCAGATCATCAGCCGAAATAAAGGTCTCTCCATCACTTCAAAAATTAGGGGAACGTCATTATCACAAGGAACAAAACAATGCAATAATGCTGTACGACATGCATGAACAAGCACTGAGATTTAGGATCAAATAAAATCGACAGAGAATGGTAGCACGAAGAGACATGAAAAGAGATCTAAAACAATATTAGGATTTTTTTCCGGAGACGAGCAGAAAAAAAAAGTGGTAAAAAAGATATCGAGAGTAAAACACAACCTGTGGGAAAACTTAGGAAAAGATTACCTGCTATTTGATATTGAATTAATATGGTAATCATGAGCATGAGCATACACTCTCCGGCATCGAGCCACAGGGCTGGTCTCCTGGCTAGTCACCTAAATATGCAGAAAGACCCATTATTCCAAGCAAAGTATAAATTGACTAATGCATGATACTAAGTTGGTACTGTACTTAAGTTACAGCAAAAGGAAACACGGGTCACTAGTCAATTCTCTAAGTTTCACAACTCAAGTAGCAGGATCATCAACACGATGACAACATCCACAACTTCCAGTCTTAAGGTAACAAAGCAATCAAAAAGATTTTACTGGATCAATTGGAGAGAATCCAAAGGCATGACAAAAAAAATATATAGTGGACAGGCTGGATATCTATATGCATTTTCTTTGCAGAATCCTGACACTAAAACTCACGTCACCACAAAAAGAAAGAACAAATATTGCATTGAATACAACTACCACAGGCAAACGCAGAGATGGAATGCCTCCTGGTGGAAAAGAGAAGTCATTGCTCAGATAGCCATGTGCTTTATCGGCAGGTAATCCATTAGCAATTAATCGAGTCGGGCTACTTGAACTTGGTAGACTGCTAACTCCTGAAGCTTTCGGCGGATCAATATTCATTTCACTAATTTTCTTGATCTTCTTCTCTTGTACCTGTTTGATCACAAAAGAGTGGAGGAGTCAAATATTCAGAGCAAGCAAACAAAAACTGATTCTCTTTTTTTTGTATGGAGTCTTGGTAGCATAAACAACCAGTTACTAGACCATTGTCACATGTGAAACCTAATATATTTCTACACTATAAACAACATATGAAACAAGAATACAGAGCTGACTTAGACAGAAACCGCATTGTCGTAATGGCCTATAATTTTGCAGTAATAGGGTAAAAAACCATCCAGTTGTCGCACCTTCCAATATTTGATGGTTTTATCGTTTGTGGAAAGCAGAAACAATGCACCATTTGCTGGCTGACACCATCTGATTTTGTTGATTTTCTCCTCTATCTCCAAACTCTTGAGATAGTCAAACTGAAACAGATTGAAGAGCAAGCTTATTGTGTAGCACAAGGTTGTGTAGCACAAGAAACACAATTACTCATAAGTTTTAGCGTACCTCTGGTTCATGACTCTGAAATTCCGTTTTATATCGAAACTCAGGATGCCTAACTGCGTAATCAGTCTGCTCAAGATCCCTCCTGGACCCCCCATGCTGAAAATAACATTGCACAAGAATGCATTACAGCAGGAAACATTTTTCAAAAGAAGATTGACGTAAATCTCGCAGAAGAAAAAGGAACAAACATCTTTAGTATCTGTTCTCTCAAACAGAACTACTCGGCCCCCACGGTCACCAGTCGCAAGATGGTCTCCACTTTTATCAAATTCGATGGCTGAAATGATGTCAACTGCGGAACAAAATTGAGCAAACAGAATCATTACATCAGAAGACACCACTACATTGTAGGAGCTAAACAAATAATATCCTTTAAATGCAGCTGGGATATGTTTCTCCATAACATAGAGAACATATACAGGTAAAAAGACCGTACGATAACACATTAACATGAGAAATGTTGAGACACATCAGATTAAGGCTATCTCATATTAAAAGTGCTTCTGATGAAGAACACCTAGTTACATTAGTACTCCTGGAAGTCTCATCAGCCAGAAGAGAGCAGCTTTATGCCAACTCGATATTACAAATTCAACTCATTAACCAAAAATGCATTCCCACCCTTCCCACTACTCGCTCGAGAACCCAATTCATCATATGCTTTTATTTGCTGTTTTGCAGAGACAAGAAAACATTCTACCAGTGGAAACAGTATCCATGGCTATGGCATTGAACAGACAAAAGCTTCAAGCTAGATTACCCTCCTGATTTCAACTTAAAACTACCGAATCTACAAAAATGTTGTAACACTTGCACACAAACTGAGAACTTCCAATCTCAAAACAATCAGTTGGAAGGAATGGAAATGCTCTCATACCCCCCCCCCCCCCCCCCCCCCCCCCCCCCCCCCCCAACAATCCAAACTTCTCGTAGAACTTGGAAACCCTACTAACAGTGCAATCGAAAACTCGGAACCGAAGTGAGAGACCCACTAAGCAGCAGCGGTAATAACTCACTAATCCCTATCATCCAAATCAGATCCAAACCACAAATCAAACCCTTAGTCCTCAAAATACCGTCCGGATCTAAAAGACAAGGGGAAACAAACTATAATCACCCAAACAAATTATCAACAATCTATAACAATCATTACCTTCCTGGACTTCTTCTCCGGCGGTTCGCTCGCCGAAGACCTGAGAGAATCTCCAGTCCAAAGACGGAGGAGGGCCACTAGTAGCGGCGGAGGAAGAGGCATCGTCACCACCGTTCATTTTTTTTTTCCTATTGGGTAGATAATCCAACAAAGGGATACAAAATAAAATCCGAGCTTCGGGAAAATAGAAATCTGAGCTTCCAAATCTTTAATCACCGAATCGAAGATCGCGTCATCACCATAACCAAATCCCTTGATTCACATTCCATTTCATAGTTTTATTCATGGATTTTTCGCGATTGATGAAGCACTTGATCGATGATTAATTTCGTCCCTCTCTCTCTCTCTCTCTCTCTCTGTAGAAAATGGAGGAACGAGAGAAGAAAAAACGCCTTCCCCTTTTTCTCTCTCTAAAAGGACAAAATTGGAATTATCACTTTTTTTTTTCTTTCTTCTTTTCTCTTCGGGACCAAAACGAAGGAACAAATCGTATAAGTTAATGTCTCTAATACTATAATGTTTTTGTCCTGATATTAAAGTTTCGTTAGAGTTACAGGCGGTGACAGTTTTTTCTATCACCAGTAAATATGAGTGGACGGTGACATGTCAATTCGCATATCATTGGTCAGTTGTGGAGGTGCGCTTCCCACTGTTATATGATGGGGAATATGTATAGTTATCATAAGTACTATTTCTAAATTAATTTCTTTTGTCAGTTTATCCTAAATAAAAATTCCATTGCACTTTTTTCTTTGGCAAACATATTATAAATAGGAAATGGATCAGAAAAACTTTGTGATTTCTGTATTATTGAGGTCAAAATTAACTCTTGAGATTACCCAAGCGGTAGAAAACGATTGAACCAGTCTAAACCAGTAACAATCAAACGAATTTAAAAGTATTACTATAATTATATTTTGGTTGGTGAATACATTAAATCAACAAATTGAAACATGAAAGGCAAAGGAGTGTGTAATTTACTTACCACTTGCATGTAATAATGGAATAAGAGACTGAAAACTAAACCGGATATAACCGAACAGTTGAACCAGTCAGTCCAATTTGATTTAGGAAAGGAGTTAACAGCTTCTTCGTTTAATCTTCCCTTCTCTCATCTGCGGAAGAAACACGCTTGAGAGATTTCCCCAAATTCGAAGGAACCCTAATTTTCCGATCTGCATATTTCTGCCGATTGTTCTACAGGCGAATTCCGACGATATGGGTAATACCGACAAGCTCATGAACCAAATCTTCGATCTGAAGTTTACGTCGAAGTCTCTGCAGAGACAGGCGAGGAAGTGCGAAAAAGAGGAGAAGACAGAGAAGCTCAAGGTGAAGAAAGCCATTGAGAAAGGGAACATGGATGGTGCTCGGATCTATGCCGAGAACGCCATACGCAAGCGCAGCGAGCAGATGAACTATCTCCGTCTCTCATCTCGCCTGGACGCTGTTGTAGCTCGGCTCGATACCCAGGCCAAGATGGCCACCATCACCAAATCGATGACTAACATTGTGAAATCTCTCGAATCGTCGCTCGCCACCGGTATTTCACATTCATACTTTCCAGCAATCTCTTCTCTATAATCCAGTTTATCTGAGTCTCTCGTTTCTCAATCACATTGACTTCGTGTGTATCACATCAGTATATTAAAAATTGAAAAAGTCTGCTCCTTGGTTTTGCTGATTGAACAAGTATTGGGCTTGATTGATATTCCGAGTCACATTAGGGTTTATGAAATATTGGAAGAGCTTGAATTAGCGTAGTGATCAAAAATCATGGTTCGAGGCGTATTGTTAAGTGTTTTAGGTAATCTAGACTTGAATGGGTTTTTTTTTTTGGTAGAGAGGAAGATAATGTTTCATGGAAGCACAAGAAGACTCACTATTGTTCTTGTTCTCTTCTCTGTGAAGTTGGTGGGTACAGAGGGAGAACAAGATAGGGCTTAAGTACACATAATACTCTTACACACTGTTGCACTGATATTGATTCATTGTACTGTAACGGCTCAGGCTCACATTATCTGATTTGTTCTTTGCAACAGGCAACTTACAGAAGATGTCAGAGACAATGGATTCGTTTGAGAAACAGTTTGTGAACATGGAAGTCCAAGCTGAGTTCATGGAGAACGCAATGGCTGGTTCTACTTCGTTGTCGACTCCAGAAGGAGAAGTCAACAGCTTGATGCAGCAAGTAGCTGATGATTACGGTCTTGAAGTCTCTGTCGGTCTGCCTCAGCCTGCTGGTCATGCTATTCCTACCAAGACTGAGGAGAAAGTTGAGGAGGACGATTTGACAAGGAGACTTGCTGAGCTTAAAGCCAGAGGATAATTAACTTAACCTTACAAAAACACATGTGCTTGCATTCTACCCTTATCGAGATGTTGATACTATTAAACCCTGAACATGGGGGCATGTTTGTGTAAATTGCTCAAGCAGGAATCTATGCTTTTGTTTATATAAAACCTTGAGTGTGCTTTTACAATGCTATTGGAGCTCTCAACGCTTAATTTGCTCTAGAACATAGCACACTTTGCTTCTACTTTACTCTTTATTTAGTTTCCGACCTCTATACATCAAACACGACTACACACTTCAGGTTTTTCCTGACAAGCCTGAGAAACGCAGAGCTTCACAGCCACTTAAAGCAGCGTTTGATTCGGCAACCATTCACCGTCCATTTTCTCCTATGTTAAGGGGAACAGAATATTGAACAGTTGTAGGTTTAGCAATGCGAATTTTTCTTGACTGCTTGATCTTTCATATTGATGACGGTATAAGCGTTGGTTCTCTTGATGATATCCCTGGTTATACACTTATACTGTCCCTAATTTGTTCAGGTCCATAAGGTTTTGAAGATCTGAACGAAGGTTTTCTCAAAGTATATATTTTTCTTATCCTGACATGCATGGAACTTTGTTTGGGAATGGTTCACTGGATATAATCATTTTTAAGTTTGTTATGTGCCTCGTTTTTTTTGTTTTTTATCTGATATAAATGTTTTTTTGCCTCTTTTGTTTGTCAATCACAATAATAAAGGGACGATGTTAACTCGCAGGAGAGATACATCTGTTCTTGCCAAAATCTCTGAAAGTTGTTAAAAACTTTGAGTTGATTTTGGAAATGTATAAAACAGATGAAGGGAGAGCTATTGAGGTGTGGGGATGAAGAAGAGAGAGGAAGCTCGCTCGAGTTTCTGAGTTTGCGTTTGGAATTTACAAATGGTGTTTACGCTATTTTGAGTTTGCGTTTGCGTTTGAACTAATGGTGCTGCAAACCGCAACTGAAGAGGATTTGGAACTTGAGGTATCATCTGATTGGTGTAGCTGAATCAGTCAAAGTTCTGAAAAGTCTCTCTCTCATATCTTGTTTATTGCAAGATCTAGTTCTTTTATATATTTTTTTTTTATATACGCTTGCATGTAAATTAATTTTGTGTATAGTATTAATATGTGAAAAAAATGGAGAAGTCCGATTCTAATTTTCCTACAAAAAAAGTAATATAAAGTTATGGTTGAAAGATGCTTTTAAAACTCCATGATTTTAGTGGAGAATCACAGAGAAGATTGGTCGCCAATTATTTAATTTTATTAATAAGGATGCACATGGAGATGATAACTAACCATAATAATAATATGAATTGTTAGTTTTAAAATTATATTTAACAAATCTATCTCACGTGTTATATATATTTTTGATTACAACACTTATCATTAGAAAAAAAACTCGTCACCTACTTTAAACAAAACATTTTCGCATTAATATATTTAACAATAGTAGTTTTTTTTTGGTTCTGACATTTAACAGTAGTAATTTTTTTATTTTTTTTGGACAAACTATTTAACAGTAGTAATTTATTATATTTTTTTGAGACAATGATGCACCTAGACAAGAAGGCCATGCTTGGTGCATGTGCTTCTCCTTTTTTTTTACTTTGTTTCCAAATAAACAATTCAACAACGTATATACATAATTTTGGTAGCCTCATTTATAATTGACCGCAAAGTAAAAAATTAAATTAGAAATTATCCATTACCACTCTGTAAGCTCTCTATTAATAAACCACTCGCGCTTCGCCACACTCACAAATATCAAACAGAGCAAAAAAAAAAAAAAGACAAAAACAAAACAAAAAGTCATGGCAATTTCGTCTTCTTGTTCATCCGTCAAAGCCGTTAACTCACGGTGGACATCTCCAACTCCGTCACCAGTATCAAAACTCGCCGTCTTCCGTCGCCACTCTCTGTTACCAGAGCTCCGTCACACCCCAAACCTCAAACTAACGGCAACTAACGCCTTGAGAACCGTCGAGCAAACGACGTTAACGGAGGATCACAAATTCTCCACCGTCGGATCTGATCAAGACGATCAAACGTCGTCGCTTCCAAAGCCCAGGATCCTCGTCGCCGAGAAACTCGGAGAAGCCGGAGTGAATCTCCTCCGTGAATTTGGCGACGTAGACTGCTCTTACGAGCTTTCGCCGGAAGATCTGAAGAAGAAAGTGGCGGAGAGCGACGCTTTGATCGTGAGAAGCGGAACGAAAGTGACGAGAGAAGTGTTTGAGGCGGCGAAGGGGAGGTTGAAGGTGGTCGGAAGAGCCGGTGTTGGGATTGACAACGTCGATCTGCAGGCGGCGACGGAGCACGGTTGTTTGGTGGTTAATGCTCCGACGGCGAATACGGTGGCTGCCGCCGAACACGGGATTGCTTTGCTTACTTCTATGGCACGTAACGTTGCTCAGGCCGACGCTTCCATTAAAGCCGGTACGTTCCACAAAAATATTCCGATTAGTTTTTAATTAGATCTAAGATTTAAACAATATATTATACAAATAAGAGCTATTTAATTAATTTGAAGATTATATTCTGATTAATTAATCGAAATCCGTCTCTCTTTTTTTGGGGTGGTTCGTTAATCATTAATGTGATAGTAATGGTTTACTATACCGATAAAAACAATAAGATTTGTTAAAAAAAAATAAAAAAATTTGTATTTTACTTTGGCATCAGATCTTGAGCACCGTGGTCCATTTGAATAGTTACAAATTTAGTGGTGTAAGTGTTTTGTCGTAATTATTGTTCAATTGAAATTGGAGGTATGTCATTATAGCGGTAATCTGTCGTTGTATGATAGAAAAGTCAAAAATTGATGTTATATAGAAAAGTCATATTAGTAGTATCAAAAATTAACATAAAATTCGTTAACGTAAGAAAGGGAAAATAATATTTTCACCTGTCAACACTCGACAAAACAAAATTAACCTTTCAAGACGCCCAAAAAAAAACCTGCCAAGGGAAAAAAAAACTGGGCCCATTTATTGCAGAAAATAAAGTCTGGGCCACGTGCTAAAAAGTTTGAGCCCACCTCACTAGTAACCCTCTCATATTCATTTTAATTTCCATTTCTTGTCTCTCACCAACCACAGTACAAACAAAATTATTGGAGTCTCTTTATCATTTATTTCACAAGCTTCTATTATTATTATTTTTTTCCCAGGTCACGAACTTATACTTTTTGAGTTTCATAATATAAGATTTTTAAAGATTTTTGTTTTGTTTGATATTATAAAATATTTTTGAATTTCTATACAAATTATAAAAATAATTTAATATTTTGTAATTATTTGTATTCTGCAATATTTTTTATGATTGGTTGAATTGTTTTGAATTAAATATTTTTTAAACTGCATGTTTTTAGTAAAAATATTATATATTTTGAAATAGATGGAATATTAATTTTTTTTTCTTTTTAAAAAAATAGGGAATTTGGTTTTAAAATATTCAATTAACTGATATTTGAAGAAATAATTCAATTACCTGATATTTGAAAAAATAATTCAATTACCTAATATTTTCTTTTTCAATTTCAGAAGTCACAACTCATCACTTCTCCACCCATTTTGGAATTTGGAAAATGATTGCAATAGATAATCATAGATTTAATCATACAAGTGGGTCTTATAAAATAATCATGCGTTATAATTGAAGAAACTCAATTATTTGATTCTGCTGTTATTATTGTGGAATAGTCAGTCAAAGCATCAATATACGATAGAGACATAAAGTGGAGAGATGAAATACTATATGATAACTTTGTTTCTATAAGTAAAAAAGAGAAAATTTCTGAAAAATATCCGAATTTAATTTTTTTTTTTTTAAAATATGCGAACTATTTTGACTACCCGAATAATACATCAATTATTATAGTTTATCTTTTATATATTCAGACTTTCAAATTTCGTAGGTTTTATATCCTCGATTCTAACGGCGTTAACCCGTTAACAGAATATGATAAACAGTGTTAAATTTTTAACGGAAATTTAAAAAAAAAAAATACTCAACTAAATTGGGTTTGCTAAAAAATACACAAACTATTTTGGCTACCCGAATAATACACAAAATATTACACATTACTTTTTACATACTCAAATTTTCAAATTACTAATATGAAAACCCTCTTTTGTCCTCACTCATTTTCTCCAAATCGATTTGGGATTTTTTTAGAGAGAACGAATGTAAAAATATTTTTCTCATCTTCTTCTCGTCTTCACCCTGAATCGATTGTGGTACCCTCTTTAACATGATTTTTATGGTATGAAACGAGACGAAAATAACCAGTGAAAGTGTGTGAGGACAATCAGAAAAGATGAGATACTGTGTGTTAAAACACGAGAAATCGATTTGAGGTTTTTACGTCGATTTTTTCCGGCTTTGATTTTGATATCGTCTTTATGGGAGCTGATGTATGGTTCAATTTTGTGTTTTATAGGGTTATTAGATCACATTTATCAAATTCAAGAGAATTCAAAAAATATTTTTTTGTTTCTGGAAAAACCGAATCTAGGTTCGATTTGGGTTCTATCATTGTAATAAAATTGACTATTGTTATATGGAAAATTCCTGAAAAATATCCAAACTTAATTTAATTTGCTTAAAAAATACACGAACTATTTTGGCTTCCCGAATAATACACCAACTATTTAACATTGTCTTTTATATACTCCAACTTTCAAAATTCGTTGCTTTGACAACTTCGACATTAACAAGGTTAATCCGTTTATAAATTTCTGTTAACGTCGTTAATATCGAGGTTGTAAAAGCAACGAATTTTGAAAGTTAGAGTATATAATAGACAAAGTTAAATAGTTAGTGTATTATTCGAAAAACCAAAATAGTTCGTGTGTTTTTTAAGCAAATTAAATTAAATTCAGGTATTTTTCGGGAATTTTCCCATAAGTGAAATTAAAAACAAACAATTATCTTAAAATTGAGTTTTTTTTGTCTTTCGTAAATTGTAATTTTCCTTTTATATATAAAACAAGTCAATTTGAAATCCCGAGTCTTTTTATGAAACTTCATGTTTGGAGATTTTTCCAGGAAAATGGCTGAGGAGCAAATACGTCGGCGTATCTCTCGTCGGAAAAACTCTGGCGGTGATGGGATTCGGGAAAGTCGGTACGGAGGTGGCGAGGCGAGCCAAAGGTCTCGGCATGAACGTTATCTCACACGACCCATACGCGCCAGCTGACAGAGCCAGAGCCCTCGGCGTTGATCTGGTTTCCTTCGATCAAGCTATTGGCACCGCCGATTTCGTCTCTCTACACATGCCGTTAACTCCCGCTACGAAGAAGGTATTCAACGACGATACCTTCTCTAAGATGAAGAAGGGCGTTCGTCTCATCAATGTCGCTAGAGGCGGCGTCATCGATGAGGATGCGCTGGTCAGAGCTCTCGATTCGGGAATCGTCGCTCAGGTGCGATTTTGATTCTCTTTTGAGTTTTCGGAAACTTGATTTAGGGTTTTATTCAATTGGGTTTGTGTGAAATTAGGTTTTTTCTGAAAATTTGAACAGGCAGCATTGGATGTGTTCTGTGAGGAACCACCATCGAGAGACAGCAAATTGATTCAACATGAAAATGTCACAGTAACACCTCATCTCGGAGCTAGCACAAAAGAAGCACAGGTATGTACATACACTTGTTGATCATCTTTGTACACTTGTTGAGATGAATGGTTGTTGATCTTTATAGGAAGGTGTAGCAATCGAGATAGCAGAGGCGGTGGCAGGGGCATTGAAAGGCGAGTTATCAGCTACTGCAGTCAATGCTCCAATGGTTGCTCCTGAGGTCTTATCTGAATTGGCTCCTTACATTGTATTGGCTGAGAAGCTTGGAAGGTTAGCTGTGCAGTTAGCATCTGGAGGCAAGGGAGTACAGTCCATCAAGGTCGTGTATCGGTCATCCCGTGACCGAGATGATTTGGACACTAGACTACTCCGTGCGATGATCACAAAGGGAATCATTGAGCCGATCTCAGATTCATATGTCAACTTGGTGAATGCTGATTTCATAGCTAAGCAAAAGGGTCTCCGAATCAGCGAGGAACGAATGGTGGTTGAGTCATCGCCAGAGTACCCTATTGATTCGATCCAAGTTCAGATTTCGAATGTGGAATCGAATTTCGCTGGTGCTGTCTCTGATTGTGGAGCTATAAGTATCGAAGGGAGGGTGAAATACGGAGTTCCGCATTTAACATGTGTTGGATCATTTTCTGTGGATGTAAGCCTTGAAGGGAATCTGATACTGTGCAGGCAGGTGGATCAACCAGGGATGATTGGACAGGTTGGTAACATACTCGGAGAGCAAAACGTGAATGTGAATTTCATGAGTGTTGGAAGAAAAGTTGTGAGGAAACAAGCTATAATGGCGATAGGAGTCGATGAAGAACCAGACAGCAAAACACTTGACAGGATCGGCGGAGTCTCTGCGATTGAGGAGTTCGTGTTTCTGAAACTATAGAGTTCGGCAGTGTGGCAGTCTGATAATAAACCGCGACCCGGATGAATGTGTTTGTCCAGTGGTTAAGCTGTAGAAATTGTGATTGAATATGAGTCTCTTAGTACTTTTTTTACATTCTTCTTGTTTTGCTTTCTTATGGTGTGTAATGCTTTTGGTTAATGTCATGTTTCTCTTGTTTCTTGATGACCAAGAATTGTGTGTGTTTTAGGGTTTGCTATTGGAAAATGTAACTTGGATTATCACATTTGGGTCTTTGGGATTTTTAATCTTATGCTTTAGGTGGGCCTTGTGAAAATCTTTTGAAGTTGTTTTTATTTTTTCAAAACATCCTTTAAAGAATTTAAATTTGTACAAAAGAGATGAACATACATAAAAAAAAAACTAAAAAGAAAAATAATAGAAGACAGATCAAGGACCACTCTCTAATTTATTTCTTGTAACCTGTAAATCACATTTTCTTTGTTGTCACCTATAAATAAATACGACTCTAGTACAATTATAAGGTTTGGTGATGGAAACATACTGTAAATAGAAGTTGTTATTAAATTCGTTTGGGATCCGCAAAAGTGATAACCAACCTAAAATCGAAATCGACAGTATAATAAAGATGTTGGTCGGGGAAATAGAGGTGGTTGTGGTTAGTTTAAACAATCGTAACCCTTAATTGTAATCGAAGAGGAAGATTCAGTTACTCTTTATCTCAAGATCTTGTATTTTAAACTTCACACCGAGTGTAATCATCTTTTCGAAAACCGTGTTGCATATCAAGCAGATAGTACCGTTTCATTAGTAAAATTGATGTTTGAAAAAAGTAAATAAACAAACGTGTTAAAATGGACAAACGAATATCATTAAAGAAAGTATTATTCTTGGTTGGAACTTTTTGACTTCCTGATGCCATGTGCCTAGAAGGAATTTAAAATAAGGAATTCATGGTTATTATATGTCATGGTGCACATGGAATAATTGGGTTATGTTAGTGGAATAAATTATAAATTAATTAAAGATGATAATTGAGTATTTCCAAAATAAAGTTGAGGATGGCATGTTATCTTATTTTATTAAAACCAACCTCCCAAAATGATGACCAATTATAAATAATCATGAGCAAAAAACATAATTCCTAAAAAGATGTTGAGTCTCTGTGAAGTGAAAATGGCGAGATAACAAACACGAAACAGCGTTGAAGTCACGAATTTGTAAAAGTCTTAGGTTCACAATCTCTGACGAATAAGCAAAAAGCGCGCACTTTTTTTGAGTTGCTTCCTTTTCTACTCTCTCCCTAAACTCATCGATCGTTTCTTAAATAATGCAATTCGATTCCGATCAATGAAACATTCGAAAACCCTTCAAATCAAGCTCTCTCCTTTATTCTTTCCCCCCTCAGTAGGTGCTAAAGTTTCAATTTTTTCAGTCCTGATCGGTTTCTAGGTACGTCTCTTGAGCTTTAATCTCAGATGAGGAATCGTGGGTTAGTCGAAATTAGTCTGCTTTGCTGTCTCTTTCTCTATTCCCGTATAGATTCTGTCTCCTGTCTAAACTCAGATGGTTTGGCTTTACTCTCGCTTATCAAGCATTTTGACAAAGTACCACCTCAAGTAACTTCGACGTGGAAGAAGAACACATCTGAAACCACTCCATGTAATAACTGGTTTGGTGTCATTTGTGATGATTATGGTAACGTCGACACTCTTAATTTGACTGCTTCTGGGGTTTCAGGCCAATTAGGCTCTGAAATTGGGGAGCTTAAGAGCTTGGTGACTCTGGATCTTAGTGTTAACAGTTTCTCTGGTGGATTACCTTCTAGTTTAGGTAACTGTATTTCACTTCAGTATTTGGATTTGTCTAAAAATGGGTTTTCAGGAGAGATTCCATATAGTTTTGGTAGGTTGCAGAATTTGACATTTCTGTATCTTACCTCAAACTTCTTCAGTGGTGGTTTGCCTGAATCCTTGTTTCAGCTTCCCTTGTTGCAATATCTGAATCTTCAACGCAATAATCTCAGCGGTCCGATTCCTGCAAGTGTTGGTGGGTTGAAGGAGCTTGTAGATCTGAGTTTGTCTTATAATGAGTTGTCCGGTAACATTCCCGAGTCGATTGGGAACTGTAGTAAGCTGGAATATCTGTATGTGAACAAGAACAAGTTAAATGGTTCTTTGCCGGAAAGTCTCAATCTACTCGAGAATCTTGGCCAACTGTTTGTCAGTAACAACAGCCTTGGAGGGAGGCTTCATTTCGGTTCTAACAAGTGCAAAAAGCTGGTGACTTTAGATCTGTCGTTCAATGGTTTCGAAGGCGGTGTTCCGCCTGAAATTGGCAATTGCAGTAGCCTTGAGTCTTTAGCCATTGTCAAATGCAACTTGACAGGTACAATCCCATCATCCTTGGGTCTGTTAAAGGAGGTTTCGTTTCTTGACCTTTCCGGTAATCGTCTCTCTGGTAACATACCTCAAGAGCTTGGGAACTGCAGCAGCTTGGAAACATTGAAGCTGAACGAAAACCATCTCCAAGGCGAGATACCTCATGCATTGGGTATGCTAAAGAAGCTACAAAGCCTGGAGCTTTTCACGAATAAGCTGTCCGGTGAGATTCCTATTGGCATATGGAAGATTCAGAGTCTGACACAGATGCTCGTTTATAACAACACACTCACCGGGGAACTACCAGTTGAAGTAACCGAGCTGAAGAACCTTAAGAAGCTTACGTTGTTTAACAACCGCTTTTATGGGGAGATACCAATGAGTCTAGGCGTGAATCGAAGCTTAGAGAAGGTGGACCTTATTGGTAATCGTTTTACAGGGGAGATACCACCCAATCTCTGCCATGGACAGAAGTTGGAAATTTTCAACTTGGGTTCTAATCAGCTTCATGGTCAGATACCAGCGTCTATTCGTCAATGTAAGACCCTCCAGAGAGTCAGACTTGAAGAAAACAAGCTTTCAGGTGTTCTTCCGGAATTTCCTGAGTGTCATAGTCTTTCCTATGTGACCCTCAACAGCAACAACTTTGAAGGACCCATTCCACGCAGCTTGGGAAGCTGTAAGAATCTCATAACAATTGACCTTTCTCGAAACAAACTCACAGGTCTGATACCTCCGGAACTGGGAAATCTGCAAAACCTCGGAGAGTTGTATCTTTCACATAATCATCTGGAAGGTCCTCTGCCATCTCAGCTATCAGGCTGTGCGAGAATTCTGGAATTTGATGTCGGATCCAACTCATTGAACGGTTCTGTTCCATTGAGCTTCAGAAGCTGGAAAAGCTTGTCAACTTTAGTTCTCAGCGATAATCAGTTTTCAGGAGCCATTCCACCATTCTTGGCAGAGCTTGACAGCCTCTCAGACCTGCGGATAGCTCGAAATGCTTTTGGAGGTGAGATTCCTTCCTCGGTTGGCTTGTTAAAGAGTCTGCGTTATGGCTTAGACCTCAGTGGAAATGGATTCACGGGTGAGATTCCAGCCGCACTGGGGGATCTTATCAGTCTCGAACGGCTCAACATATCCAACAACAAGTTGACAGGTTCTTTATCGGTTCTTCAAGGTCTTAGGTCCTTGTTTCAGGTCGACGTCTCGAATAACCAGCTCACAGGTCCAATACCAGAAAAGCTGATAACGAATCGATCAATGTTTTCGGGGAACCCAGACCTCTGCATTCAACCTTCTTCTTCAGTAAGTGCCATAACCCGCAACGAGTTTAAATCTTGCAAAGGTCAAACCAAACTTAGCACCTGGAAGATCGCCCTTATAGCAGCTGGGTCCTCTCTGTCCGTATTGGCTTTGCTTTTTGCTCTTCTTTTGGCTTTCCTAGGACGCAAAAGAGGAGCCAAGACAGAGGATGCTCATGTCCTCAACGAACAAGAAGGCCTGTCCTTGTTGCTGAACAGAGTTCTTGCAGCCACTGAGAATCTAGATGACAAGTACATCATTGGAAGAGGAGCTCATGGAGTTGTTTACAGAGCCTCTTTAGGGTCAGGTGAAGAATACGCTGTGAAGAAACTCATCTTCGCGGAACACATACGCGCAAACCAAAATATGAAGAGGGAGATCGAGACAATTGGGCTTGTCAGGCACAGAAATCTCATTCGGTTAGAAAGATTTTGGATGAGGAAAGAAGATGGCTTAATGCTATACCAGTACATGCCCAATGGAAGCCTACACGACGTCCTGCACAGAGGTAATCCAGGAGAAACCGTTCTTGAATGGTCTGCACGGTTCAACATAGCACTCGGGATTGCACACGGACTGGCGTATCTACACCATGATTGTCATCCACCAATCATTCACCGCGACATCAAACCAGAGAACATTCTCATGGACTCGGATATGGAGCCTCACATTGGAGATTTCGGGTTGGCTCGTATTCTAGATGACTCAACAGTTTCAACGGCCACCATCACAGGCACCACTGGTTACATTGCACCAGGTACACTTACTGCTCAACATAACATTTGTCATATTTTGTTTACCGTTATAGCTTGTTCATCCTCTGAGCTTTTGCTATCAAACAGAAAATGCTTACAAGACAGTGAGAAGCAAGGAATCAGATGTTTACAGTTACGGAGTTATTTTGCTCGAGCTGGTAACAGGAAAGAGAGCAGTGGACAGAGATTTCCCGGAGGAGACCAATATCGTGAGCTGGGTCAAATCTGTATTAAGCAGCTACGAGGATGACGAGGATACTGCTGGTCCAATAGTTGATCCAACCCTTGTGGATGAGCTTCTGGACACGAAGCTCAGGGAACAAGCAATCCTAGTTACAGACTTGGCACTTAGATGTACGGACAAGAGGCCGGAGAATAGACCGTCCATGAGAAATGTGGCGAAAGAATTGACTGATGTGAAAGAACTTGCGAGAAGCACTTCTGGTTCGGTTCAGTAGTTTCGGATTTTGCAGTTTTATAGGAGCAAGAGTGTGGAATAATTTACTGTTCTTTATAACCACTAATATAGATGGAACTACCACAGAGTAACCCTGAAGATTTGAGAAACATATATATCCAAAGAGGCCTATTTTTATTGCATAAACCAAAATTGTTGGGAGAAATAAATGACAAGAACAAGAGAGGCTTATACGAATTTGCCTATCTCAGAAATTTTTAGCCGGTGCTACCAGATAGCTCACCGGAGAAACCACTACCATACGATGTGGAACCGGTAGGTGTCTGTGATGATGTTGAGATCCCTCGAGCTTTACGCATCTGCCTCAATCTGAAAACATCTGTGGGGAGAGGCTGGCTTTGTATGGTTGCAGTATCATCTTCTTCTTGCCCTGTTAACAGAGAGATAAGAGTTAGAGAGAGTAAGATATATAACTATCATTTACAATGGTTGTTCTATGGCATACTTTCACGAGCCACAAATTATATATACTTGAACATAAACTATAAGCAAATATAACTCACTATCTGAATCTTTTCTCTTTGTAGCTCTTCTGTCTCTTGATAATCTTTGAGACCCACCGCGGGCTGGACCCGAGGGATCGTTTTGACCTGGAGCATTGCCTTTAGCAGCAAAACTCTGCTTTACAGTTTGAACTGTTGGTAAGTCACTCTGCAAACATATCGACAGAACAACATCCACATTGGGTGTTGGACCTGAAGCAGTTGAGAGGATAATGACAAACTAGCCAGTTAGTGGAAGCTTATTCAGGTGCTCGGTTCAAATACAACTTGGAGTTGGTTAAAAGGGATATACCATCAACAATCGGCAAGTTGGCTATAAATGCTAACAATGCAGGTGGTGTAGTCTTTGGTATTTCATCAAATGTGCTGGCTGATACATGATTTGCAGTTGCAGTCACATTACTTGGGAAGGTGTTCGAAGCAGAAGCTGCCACTGGGTTTGCAGAACTAGCAAACTCTACAGTCAAATAAGTAAGGGTTCAGATTTAGTTCACAATTCCATTCATCGAGCAGCCAGATGATGCTGCAAAGTGCAAATCAAATACCTGATTTCTTTGTCGGGTCATAAACGACCATCTGAGATGTATCAGGATAAACAACTTTCGAGGAAGAAGCTACACTACCTGTCAGACCACAAGGCAGTTTATTTGCTTCACTCATCATCAAACTTCAACAATATAGATTCACACCAGAAAACTAATAATACAGACCTAGAGCTCCAGATCCATGAGGTAGATTTGTCTTCTCTACTTTCTTATTCATATTCTTCACAAGCAACTATAGTGAACACATCGATTTGTCAGACTTAGTACTCACAAGGTGCATCATTGGTAGCTATTCGGGTTAAATGCTTTATACTGCATGGGACATACCTCTTGTCTGGCTATATGATCAAGCTCCTTAGAAGTGCATGGCCAAAGATCCATGTAACTGTACCGAGAAACAACATCTTGAAGTGAACTCTCTAGAGCAGAAGATCCCTCTTCCCCTTTTCCGGAAAGTGCTTCTTTCCTTCTGTGCTCAACCTACAACAAGGTTGTCATAGCAAATAAATATCTCAAGAGCAGATACTAGAATGATAAGCTGATATCTCCATCAAACAGCCACAGTTAATACTGAGCATATCGTAGATCTAATTTCAGTAATTCCATAGTTCAGTGAAGAGTTATCAAATGTCTCTATTACGAGGTGCATAACTGTCCTAGTTTGTTTTAGCAATATCTTGAAAGTGTCAGCATTTTAAGGATCTTCCATGAAATCCGAAGCCAGCCAGATGGAATAGACCAATATATTGGGACTCTAAAGCATAAATCCAGTGAATTGGGACTCTACAGACGTGTCATCATAACAGAGTCAACCGAAGAAAAACTACAAAAACTCCTAACAAAACACCGCAAGCTAATCATGTTTGCTTTCATAGTAAACGTTGACAACACTCAAATAAGTTAGACTACCTTTAGGATACTAGCAAGATCTCCATATGTTTGCTCAAATAGAATGAATCTTTTCCAGACCTGCAAAGGATGAGGCAAGAAAAAAGTTATCCTAGAAAGCAATTAGCACTAGGGTATAACCTACTACGACCAATTCTTTATTGTATTAGCACTTTAAAGAATATTACATGTGAACCAAGCACTAATATTGGACTATTTCAGTTCAGTATTAAACGCCTACCAGCCCCGCTCAAATATGCCTCAAACTTACACCTCCAATTGCTAAACCGTTATCATATTTAATCAAATTCAGAAATGCTATTAGCAAAATCGTTGCTCAGTTATTTCATTAGCAGGTTGATTATTTTCGTTGCGTCTCTTTTCATGCTTAAGAAAAAAAAACCTCTTCGTAAAAACTCTGAGAAAACAAACATCACTATCAGCTTACCTCAGCAGATTCTTCAGCTGGTAGTGTACTTAATGCCCGTTCAAATAGAGCTCTGATATTTCTGTCATCATTCAACCTAGTCAAGAAATCTGCATACCTGGAGGGTTAAAATTCCGTTTTAGTAAAGTGAGAAAACAAGTTTGACGGTATTTTATCTGAGAGGCCCTAAAGTCTCACTATTTTCCTCAAACAACAAGAGTTTCAATAATATCTTAAATAAAATAAAATAAAAGGAACTCTTAGTAAGGCTGCAGTGATCCTCACTCAAGGATGTAAATGGGTTCACTCATATAGCGTTTCAATCCTTCTTCAAAGATATTGTGAGCAGCCTGCATAAGAATAAAAACATAAGCCCTTTTTGGGGAAACTGGACTGAGATTGAAATTATACACTACGTTAGCTTTATTAATCTTGCAAGAATGTTAAGTGTCAAAAAACAGTTTTAAGAAATAGACCAGTCAGTTGGAAGAGAATAAAGAGAGAGACAAAGAGGTATGTACATAAAAGAAAGGTACGATGCATATACTTCTGATCAAACCAATGAAGAGTTTGATTGCATTATAAACAAAACACCCCAATATTCAAATTACTTTGACTTCATTTTCATAAAGGTCAAACAAAAAAGCAGTTCCAAATAGCACATAGACCACATAGTCGGTAAGAAAATCCACCTTTGGATCCTTGTCAAGACAAAACGCCATCGTAGCAAAAGCAATATACACATGATATGTATAGCTAGGAGACTTTCGAGCTTCTAAAAAGTACTTGCGAGCAGCTTCAACACCCTCGGCCCTCCTGAGAAAACGAAGGAACTGCAAAAGAATATTAAAAGTATATCATATGAAAAAAAGTATATCATATGTTTCCAGAGAAATCAACAATCTCAAAGTGAAAAAAACTTATACGTGAGAAATAGATGGAAATGAGTAACAAATATCATGAATATGGTGGAAAGATACAATAGTCAGCAGACGAGATGCATGAACTATCGAAAGCATAGATATGCTTGCCAATCTTAGCAGTTCTAAGTTCTGTAGCCTAGAAAATTGTGTACACGTTTTAAAATGAAAAAATAATGAATAATTTGAGCGCTCTTACTTGTATATGTGCCAAAGAGTTTGTGCTAACCCCCAAAATGCTTTCATATAATTTCTTTGCTGACTGCAAAATCATACAACTATAAGCAAAGAGTATGAGAACAATGGAGAAAGCTCAATAATGAGAAGCAAGCAGCAAGAATAAAAACCTGAATTGCTCCACGAGATTCCTCAAACTCGGCATAAGCATATTTCAACATTTCTGAATCTGACATAAGAGAGTGGACAATGTAGAGATTAATGAAATATGAAAGACATACAGCATGAACTACAGAGAAAATAGGTTTCTTAAGAGTAGATATCAAAGATAAGAATAAAACTCTAAGCCAGCGGGTTAGCAAAGAGTAATAGTCAAACCTTCATAAAGCAACTAGTTCATAGACATAAAGAAACAAAGGATAGATTAGATTTACCAGGAATGGCTTTAAGAGCTCGCTGAAATACTTTGATTGCAGCATCCGTGGAACCAGATTTTATGTGCCACTCAGCATAGTCATACCATACATCGGGATAGTGATATAAACACATCAGACACTGTAAAGCCAGAGTAATAATAAGCCAAGTAAGAAAGAAAGACATTTTGACAATTATTCCTCCTCAATTTCAGCAAGAGCATCTCACTAACTCATCGCATACCTGTTCATAGGCATATATAATCCGCTTAGTTGACAAGGTCGTGTCAATCCTTTGAGGGTTTCCTCTGCAAATTACAATTGTATTAGAAGTAGAAGTTTGTTATATTTAGAAGGACTAGTTGAAGAAAAATATGCATAAAACCCAATCATCATTTGTTGGGCAATATTGGATAGTAATTCATTCCAGCTTTCTAGTTAATATAATCATTAAACCTTAATCAGAAAAATAAGAGACATAAAAATGATATAAAAGTCTCATCATTAGACAAAAGTTCTACCGAGGGACCAATCAACTGTTGGAATATATTAATATCTAGCTTTTGTTTTCTTCAAGTTACCATGCACTCCCAAAGAAAAATGGCTAAGCAGCTATGTAAAAACGTATGTCATCACTGAATGAAAAGTAAAGACAACAAATAAGATGATATTTTGGGGGTTTACTTTTCGAAGGATAAAAACTTCTTCCAAGCCACCCACTGAGCTTCTTCCTGCATAAAACCATAAGGCGAGGCAAAGTACCAAAGTGAGGAAATGATGCTCAATCCAAAAAATGAAAGAAACTATAGCTCAATATGTATTTTCCTATCTTTATAACCTGGTCTCATGACGTGAATTTATGATCGTAATGGGGTTTTAGCCAAAATACTAATATTGTCGAATACAAAAAGATAAATGACATTGTCGATTTAGCAGTTCCAAAAAAAAGCAATGGATGAAAACTTATTTACCTTGGAAGATCCTGTTGGTGGTACAGCAAGCATGTTCCAATCAATTTCTTCAATGTACTTCTTGCGCTCCCTATATACAGCTCTGGCACTGTTAAATTTTGGTTGATACTCATTGACAAGTCCTTTGGCCTGCTCACAGGATAGATTAGATCGTCCATCAACCAAACAAAGCAAAAGAAGTTTGTACCTGCTTCTAATACATTAAAAGTTCAATAAAATAAGAAACCATACGCAATTTGTAATATAGAAGTTTACCAATTGACGGCTAACAGTATTTTCAAAGTTTTCATAATCTTTCCAAAGTTGTTCAACGTGGTGAGTTGGAGTTAATATAGCTCTCTGATACACTTTTCGGAGAGCAATCTTTCGTTGTGAATCTTCATGAGGGTTAAGAGCCTGCAAGGGAATGTATTAGTTTCTCTGCAACAACAAATCATTAGTATCAAGGACAAAGTTAGAATGATATAACGAACCGGAAGAGATTTAAGAAAGGTGATGTACTCGGTCCATATAGGCCCAGATGCTATGTCTGTCCCTGGTGATTCATATATCGAAAAACGACCATCAGCAATGCTCAAGTTATCTTATGTGTTAACATGCTAAGGAGAAACTAGAGCTCTAATGGATGCAAAGCGTAAGAGTGTGCTTGCTATTACTGATGGATAGCAACAGATTTCTCCTAGGACTGACACACAATCAGCCAAAGAAAGTCTCATCACGGACGTTCATTGTAGCACAATTATATGCTAATGGATAGAGATCATAAAAGAACTATTTCAAGAAGGATGAAACTAAATGGTCACATTGAAGTGTCGGGACATGTCAAAACGAACAACGTATTCAACATATATATGATGAAAATTTGACAGAGCAGTGAACCAACAAAGTAAAAAATGTACGCACGCCATCTTATCAATGCCAGTTATAAGTACATACAAGAAGTTTGAATAGAGGTGGAGGATTGGACAGAACTTTTCAGTATTTCGAGCATTATGAACACCTCAATTTTTGACATGAGGTGCTTCTATCAACTTAATCATAGTAAACATGCATATCTTTTACAGTCATCAATTATCCCAAATCATTATCTCCATGCCTGTTAATGAAAGCAACATGAACTGGAGAATACAATGTAACAAACTTACGATAGTATTACATATACAATCATATCAAGACGAAGAACTAAAAGAAAGCGACGTGACAAAAGTTAGAACACACACAAGCTCTAGTTAACATGCACAAATAGTCTAAAATTGATCCAACTCATATATTTTGCTGCACATAACTTTTCCCATTACTCACAAGCAAAAAAAATTTCCATGTATTTAAAGGACATGTACACAGGATTAAAATGAAAAATAAACAAAATAGAGCCAAACTCCCAAAGAGAAGCGATACCGATATAATTAAGCATAAACTCAAAAGCCTTTGTTGTCTCCTCTTGGCCTTCTGCTCCCTTCTTGTCGTAGACCTTTCTGATGAAGCGAATGTAACATTGCCTAAGAGAATAAGATGTTTGAATTATTTTCAAAGGAGATGGAAAGACTTGTAAATATCTTTGATAAGAGTCAGCCTAAGATCTTAGATTGACCCTTATCAACAACTAAAAAAGGAAAGCATCTCCTACCAAAGGGGAACTTGAAGACAGGTCAACAAGCAACGACTAAATATCTGTTTCGTAGCATCATCATTGTTTACAGCCATTTGTGCCTCCACATATTGCTTCCAATATCTTGCCTACAGAGGAGCTCACAATTTAGCAAATACCCACTTGATAAAAGTGGAAACTTTTCGGAACAATTAACCCCAAGTACACGGAAGCGAAGCCATGGGGAAACTTACAGAAGTGGGAAACAGTGACAAAAGCTGCTCGTAGATGGGCGTCGCCTGTGCAATTGGTAAATGCTGAAGGAAGCAAACAATTTTACGAAACCCAAGAATTACAAAAATCAGAAATTTTTCAAGGATACGAAAAATCAAACAAGTATAAAACCGGGGAAAGAGTTGTACCAAAGCTCTCTTGGCCAAAGCCTCAGCTTCCTCGACGTTGTACTTATCAGCCATAAATTTCACCTCGAAAAGGGACTCCTTGTACTTAATCGGCAGAAAAGACCTTCAAAAGCTCACCGGAATGCTAATACAAGTAAACCCTAATCTGCGTTTCAACAATTTAACATACCTCCGACGAGTCTGGCCGAAACACGGTGGTCGGCGATAACTTATTGTCGAGATGTAGAACGGAGAGACTCAATTAAGAAAAGGAAAAAAATTCCGCGGTTCTCTTGAGGATAAATAAAAGACTATATAACAAAATATAGGCCTTTGGGCCTAAAATTTAGGCCCATCAAATGAAATTGCCCGTTTCACTTTCTAATTTCTCTTTAATTTTTTTCATCTTTCACTAATTTAGTTACCGTCCTCCTGGGTAGGTTTCGTGGATTCCCCGGCGGTTTCGAACTCCGACAGATCTCTGCCAGAACTGGAATCCGGCATTAACTCCGGCTGAGTTCTCTGCAGTGATGAATATGTTTTTATTTTCTCGGTAAGCATCTTATATTTTCTCTTGAAACTCCCTTTTAGCTCTTTGGGAGATATGAAATAGGGGAGATTAATTATGACGAGACCTATCTCTGTGGAAGTGGTGATATGGAGACTGTTTAGGTCGGTGATTATAGGGGCTTCTCCATGGCCGAAGATGGCAGTGATGAAATAGGGTTTGGGGAAACATTGATTACGGGAAGTAGAAATGTAACTGGAATATGGAGAAGAAGATGGTGGTTTTTATGTTAATTTTGATCATGTTTTTATTTTTTTAGGTTTTATTATTTTGGTCATGCTCAGTTTAGTAGTTTTTGCTTCGACACTAGTGTAGTGTAAGAGGATGAAGAGCCACTGATTCGCTTAAAACGAAAACAATTGATTGTTGTTTAACTTTCCATGGAAATTGATTAGTGTGTTGAAGGTCAAGGTCAATCATTTTGTTGCAAATTTTCCTTCTCTTTATCAAATTTTAGTCTCCTTGCGTATTGTGTATGTCGCTGAGTCTTGTTAGACTTCTAGAGTGCAAATATAACACGAGGAGATTTTCTGTGTTTCCAGGGTTATCTACTGAGGTGGTTCTGGTTCTCAGGCTGTTCGTGGAAGCTGCGGATATTAGTTTCCACTGGAATGATATTCTTTCCTTTGGTAAAAGGGTTTAGGTAATTGAATTTGATATTGACACGTTTCTTGACCCTCCTAAGGAGTTAATTCTGTTGGATTTTGCTTCTTATTACCCAGCTGCTTATCTCTGGTCAGTCTACTTTACTTCATTGATTTTCAACATCAAATCAATTTATGTAGCTGGCTTGCATATGTTAAGTATTTATAATACAATGATAGTTTTGAAGATATGTGCATAGGATTATCTACATTCAACTGTGAGAGATTGTTATGGAAATGAGTATTGGATAACGTATCATGTGTCATGCACGTTCCAGAGTTAGCTAAAAAGACAGGAAGAAATTTCACTTTAATGCAATAACTGCTGTACAGGTTGAGTAATACGTTTTAACTTGAGTCCCAACTGATATAATACATTGAGTCCCAACTGATATAATACATGAAGTATGCATGGGTTTGCATTTTAATATAGTAATACGTTTTTCAAACGAGGGCATGCCAATATTTTGGCGCACGTGTTTGCGCTTGTATTTCTCAACAACTTATAAGATATATCTCTCCTGTTAATTAGTTCCCTTTATAATATACTGGATATATTTCTTCCAGTTGTTTAATCCGGCTGATTTCACCGTCATCCCAATTACTTTTGGCAGCATCATCTGTTCCACTATCTTGACATGCTTTTTTTTTGTTCATTAACAGCTGTGTTTCACTCCAACAACAGAAAAATATGTGGGCGTCTTTTTGGCAAGTTCTGATCCATTAAATGCCTCTCTCGCAAGTCGCAAGAAGTAAGTAAGTAATCGATTTTCCATTTACAGCTGCCCAGAATTTTATCCCTAATTTTATGGCGTATCTAAATTCATGGGATTTCAATATATTTGGACATTTATAGTATTTTGAGATAAAAACAAATACCTTTCTATAAAATCTAGACACAGATAGCTATGCGGAAAATGTTTAGGGTTCGTGTTCTGTGTTTCTTAAAGTATAGAATGCTCAAGGAAAGAAGAGCATGAGAAGACCCTGGTGAATCAGAATTGTCTTGGTTATACTATGAGACTGGAGCAGAAAATTGTTTTGCTATTTCCATGAACACAGATTCTTTAACTGATTGACATAGAACATTTTTGGTTTATTCCTCTTTATAAAGTCACTTTTGAAGACTGTTTTAGTTGACGTCCCATCGTAGGTACTTTTAGATTGTAATTGTCTTACTGCACCATCAATATCCCCCATTAATCAGACTTTGTCATTTTCTTATGCAGAACAGAAACCTCAAGAAATGCCGCCATGCAGTTGGAAAGCTAAGGTAGTTATGGCCACAGAAGAGCCATGTGACAAAGCTTGCGAACTTGGTGATAGTCTCCTTTGCCAATGAAGATTACCCACAAGGCTTCTCTATACCAAGGTTACATCATTGCTTAATTCTGATTTAGGATTTACCTATTCCCTGCAAAGACACAGCAATCTTAGCATTAATTGACTTAGATACTCTTAAGTGTTTGAAACCTATATATCTCATGATTCAGACATTACTTCCTACATGCCATGTATATTACGATAGCCATGATCATTTTAGCAATTCTGAGCATTTATTTAGGAAACTTATATTATCCCAAATCCATCCTTGATCCCCTCATTATCTTTGTTGTGCTCTACTAAGAAATCTCTTCACTGCTTTTGGACAATGAGTCAATGACCATCCTAACTGATATGCATGAGTCTTCACTTTAATATGGTAATGCACGTTTTTCTGTGTACATGTAATTGTATGCTGATATTTCAGTCGTGCGTAGTTGTGGCTTGTATATTCCCGACAACTTTTAAGATATTATTTCCTATTAATTAGTTTTCTTTTATCTTATATTGGATAAAAAAAAATCTAGATGATTATTCACTCTGACTTTACTGTCATCGCTTTTAATTTTGGCGGTACTATGCTGCACTATCTTGACATAATTTTTTCTTTTGGCAGGCTATATTTTGCTTCAACAACGGAAAAAAATATATGGGTGTGTTTGTGGTAAGTCCTGCTCCATTAAGTGTTTTTCTCACAATCAGTAAGTAATGAGTTATCTATTTTCCATTGCTAAGAATTTTATCCCAAAATTCAAGGCATCTCTAAGTTGATAGAGAATTTAATATAGTAGCCTTCTTTTTGAGCGTTCAAGTAAATTAACAATGGGTGGGACACCGATTCACATTAAAAAGGAAGGAAACAAGCTAAAAGAAGGATATTGATTAGTTTCTAACTTTCTATGGACAATTATTAGTGATGTAGAAATCAAATTCAGTCTTTCTGTTGCAACTTGAATGCTATAACTGCTGTACAAGTTAGCAATCCATTTTAATCCGAGTCTCAACTATTATAATATGTATATAAAGTATGCATGGGTTTGCATAATACTATGGTAATGCAGGTTGTGTTATATGTGTGCATGCTTATATTGTAGTGCACGTGTTTGAGCTTGTATTTCTCGACAACATTTAAGATAGTTTCCCTCTATTAATTCGTTACCGCTATAACTGCTGTACAAGTTAGCAATCCATTTTAGTCTGAGTCTCAACTATTTTAATACGTATATAAAGTATGCACGGGTTTGCATAATACTATGGTAATGCGCAGCGTTTTATACGTGTGCATGGTGATATTGTAGCGCACGTATTTGAGCTTGTAGTTCTTGACAACATTTAAGATATTTTTCCCCTATTAATTTGTTCTCTTTATCATATATTGCATACAAAAAATTCAAGATGATTAATCTGACTGATTACCGTCATCCCAATTATGTGTGGCATCATCATTTGTTTCACTATCTTGACATACTATTTTTGTTCCTTGACAGGCTGTGTTTTGCTCCAGCAACGGAAAAATCCATGGGCGTGTTATTTGGCAGGTTCAGATCCATTAAATGTCTCTTGCGATAAACAAGTAACAAATTTCCAATCTGCAGCTGCAGAATCTAACTTCATGGGATTTCAATATATGTGGACATTTATAGTATTTTGGGATAAAAACAAATACTTTTCAATAAAACCCGAACACAGATAGGTATGTGGAAAATGTTTAGGGTTCGTGTTCTGTGTTTCTTAAAGCAAAGAATGCTCAAGGAAAGAAGAGCATGAGAAGACCCTGGTGAACCAGAATTGTCTTGGTTATACTATGAGACTGGAGCAGAAAATTGTTTTGCTATTTCCATGAACTCAGATTCTTTAACTGATTGACGTAGAACATTTTTGGTTTATTCCTCTTTATAAAGTCTGTTTTAGTTGACATCCCATCTGAGGTACTTTTGGATTGTAATTGTCTTATTGCACCATCAATATCCCCCATGAATCAGACTTTGCCCTTTTCTTATGCAGAACAGAAACCTCAAGAAATGCCGCCATGCAGTTAGAAAGCTAAGTTAGTTATGGCCTCAGAAGAGTCCTGCGACTGAACTTGTGGATTTGGTGATAAGACTCCTTGCAGCTTTGAAGATTACCCACAAGGGTTCTCTAAACCAGGTTACATTCATTGCATAATTCTTATTTGGGATTTACCCATTCCCTGCAGAGACACATAGCAGTCTTAGCATTTATTTACTTACATACTCTTAAGTGTTTGAAACCTGTATATCGCATGATTCAGCACACCTAAGTTAGCTGAACAAACAGTTCCCACATGCCATACATATTACGATAGCCATGAGGCTCATGACCATATTAGCAATTCTGAGCATTTATTTAGAAAACTTTATATTACCATGAATCCATCAGCTAGGACTGAAAATCGAAAACCATCCTTGATCCCCTGATTATCTTTCCTTCATTGCTTTTGGACGATGACTATTATAACTGACATACATGGATTTCACTTTAATATGGTAATGCATTTTTTCTGCGTACATGTAATTGTATGCTGATATTGCAAGGTAAGTAGTTGCGGCATATTCCCGACAACTTTTAAGCTATTCTTTCCTATTAATTAGTTTCCTTTTTATCGTATATTGGATAAAAGAAATCTAGATGATTACTCACACTGATTTTAGTGTCATTGCTTTTAATTTTGGCGGTACTATGCTGCACTCTCGACACAATTTTTTTGTTACTTGGCAGGCTATATATCTTGCTTCAACAACCGAAAAAAATACATGGGTGTGTTTGTGGTAAGTCTTAGTCCATTAAATGTTTCTCTCACATTCAGTAGGAAATGAGTAATCTATTTTCCATCTGAACTGCTAAGAATTTTGGGGGCATCTCTAAGTTGATAGAGAATTCAATATAGTAGCCTTCTTTTCGAGCATTCATGAAAATTAACAATGGGTGGGACATCGATCCACATTAAAAATCAAGGAAGCAAGCTAAAAGAAGGATGTAGAAATCAAGTTCAGTCACTCTGTTGCGACTTGAATGCTATAATGCTGTACAAGTTAAGCAATCCATTTTAGTCCGAGTCTCAACTATTATAATATGTATATAAAGTATGCATGGGTTTGCATATACAATGGTAATGCATGTTGCTTTATAAGTGTGCATGCCAATATTGTAGCGCACGTGTTTGAGTTTGTATTTCTCAACATCATTTAAGATATCTTCTCCCCGTTAATTCGTTGCCTTTACGTGCCATCCCAATTACGTGTGGCATCATCATTTGTTTCACTAACTTGGCATACTATTTTTGTTCCTTGACAGTCTGTGTTTTACTCCAGCCACTGAAAAATCCATGGGCGTGGTCTTTGGCAAGTTCTGATCCATGAAATTTCTCTCGCAATAAACAAGTAACTCATTTTCAATCGAAAGCTGCAGAACTACTATACATTTATAGTATTTTGAGATAAAACAAATGCTTTTCAATGAAGTTAAGAGGAAAATGTTTAGGCTTTGTGTATACCGTGTTTCCTAAAGTAAATAATGCTCAAGGAAAGAAAAGCACCTGGTTAATCAGAATTGTGAGGGTTATATAATTATTAGACTGGCGCAGTTTTTTTCCAATCAACACAAGTTCTTTAATCGATTGACTGACGTGAAACATTTGCGGTTTATTCTTCTTTTCTGAAGTCACTTTTGAAGACCGTCTTAGATGACAACCCATCTTCAGATTGTAAATGTCTTATGTTCTGCACCATCAATATCCTCCACTAATCAAACTTTGTCTTTATCTTATGCAGAGGCCTTATGCAGTTGAATGGCCACATAAGAGTCATGTGACAAAGCTTGCGAGTTTGGTTATAGTCTCCTTTGACATTGAAGATTTACCCTCGAGGCTTCCCTAGACCAGGTTAGATTCATTGTTTACCTCTTATGGATTTAGCCAGTGTACTTGCGAAGTCACATAGCAATATTATTAGCATTTATTGACTTGCATAGTGTTATAAGACCTATCTATCGCATGATTCACACACCCCCAAGTTTAGTTGAACAAACAGTTCCCTTGTTCCATAGTAGCAACTCTGAGCATTTTATTTATGAAACTTTATGCTAATACCGAATCTATCGGCTGGGAAAATCGAGTTTCATTCTCTCTATTGTGCTCTACTAAGAAACCCCCTCATTACTTCTCTTGTCTATTTTGGACAATGAAGCAGATCACGTCTCTGAGTTTCTTACTCCACTTTTCAAACATTTTCTTAACTCAATAATCTTTTAACATGTTCCCATATGCGTAAGCCCTAACTCTCACTTTTGTTGCAGAAAAACATTTTGGTATGCATTCAACAACTGCAACAAGTGCCTCGGAGCTCAAAGATGAAGCATGGGAGGCGATTCTAGTGGAACAAACAGACATAAATGAATAGTAGTAGCTTTGTTAACTTGTAATGCAAGCTTTTTTTTTCTAACCCACATATGATAAACAGAGCTTCTGCTGAACCATGATTTGGGCTACGATTGTTTACGTGTACTTTTGTACCTTCAATTTACAAATGAATGATAATTACAATGTTATAATGGATTTAGGACGTACGTGTAAGAGTTTTGGAGTTACGTGTATGAGTCATATATGCCTGTTTTCTTCTTCTTTTTTACAACAATATGTCCGTTTTCTCAAGTCAAATAAAGTAATAAATTCAATTTCAACATATTTTGACTGATTTATTCGAACATGCAAATAGTTCAAACCATTGACGAAAATTAAAAAGGAAGTAATAAGAAATTATTATTGTTCAAATTTGGAAAATAGGTTATTTTATGCTAACAATAATTAATTATTCAATGGTAAAAAAGTAATAAAAAATAGAAAGAAAATTAATTATTCAATAATGGAAAAAAGGTTTTTTCACATTTGCATTAATTAGTTGGTAAGTAATTAATTTAAAATGTAGTGACAAGAAGACTAAAAAGGAAGCAAATCTACTAGTTTTTAAAGGTTGAAACTTGGACCGTGTAGATCGTTCAAAATTTGATCCAACGGTCTTTGTTTTCCATGAAAATCAACGTAGAGCCATTCCAAAATGTTTTAAATAGAGGTTCACGCTTAATTTGCTTTCTTCACACTAAAAACTAAATCAGATTTTATCATTTTCTTTAATCGCTTCAAACATTTCATTTCGCAAATTTTATCATCTCCTTTCCTCTCCACTCCACTCCAGCCTCTTGTTTTCGTAACCCTAGCTAGTCCTCGTCTTCCAAAGGTACGTGATGATCCCATTTTTTAATATATATTTTGTTCGTTAATTTTGAGGTTGGACTCAAGGTTGATATCATATCTATACATATAGTTTTATGTTTGTACTCTAATACTCTGATGTGTATTTTATCTATGGTTTTTTCTATTAAAATTCATTTTATTTACGTAATGCTGATTTTCAAAATTCAGCTTCTTCCTTTCAAAGTAGAATTTTTGATCAAAGATGAAGGATTGTCCTTGAGTTTATTATTATTTTCACTAGGCATATCGCCATATATACCGGTTTGAGGATATTATTATGCAAATTTCGGTTTCAATATAAACAAAAAACATCTTGAACCTTTTAATTATATCCTCTTGCTTTTAGTTTTTTCTTCTTTCTAAACCCTAATCCTCAATTCTCTCTCTTTAAAAAAGAAAATTGAATAATCGATCATTTATTTGTTCTTTATTTTGTTTATTTTATGTTCGGGTCGACGTAGGGACTGAGATTATTTTTATCTACACGGATAATGTTGATGAAGTGATTCTAATATTGTATTGTTGTTTGGATTTTATTTCCCTTTATTTTTTTTAGCCAATTTTTTTTTTTTGGTAAACCTATTAAAATAAAAATAGGCTACATAGAAAAATATTCATCGTATATTTAAAAAATAAAGCTAAACAAAAAAAATCATATATTTTTATCAACTTTGTTTTTCTTGACGTATATAATATATTTTAATATAAATATATGTTTATTGATGTTGAAAATGCAAAAAAAATAAAGTGGGGCAATATTTTTTGGGTCAGAAATTTTTGTATACATATTTTAATCCATAGTAATTCGGCTTCTGATCGATTCTATTAACTTTTCACTCTTTTTTTTGGTTCTCGGGGACAGGATTTTTGCAATGGAAAGAGGTGAAGGGAGTAACCAGCTTCCAGATCTTAATGAATCAGAGGTGCTAGATGTGATGCCACTTCGATTCATCCCACCAATATCTCTCAACGGAGAAGCACATCCTGGTTTCTTTCTTAACACCACAAATGATCAAGACGATGATCTCATCATCATATCACCTCCTCCCGGAATGGTTACACCATTGACATCGTTTACTACCACCTCTAACAACGTTTCTGCTGCTGCTGCTGCTGCTGGTGCTGGTCCTAGTAACCGTCCGATGAAAAGAGGACCTGGTCGACCAAAAGGTTCACAAACCTCCAAAAAGAAGTCGAAGAAGACCGACAGATTGGTTAGGTCTATCCCAGATTTTAAAGGCGACATCAGTCAAGAAGATCAACAAACCGGAAATGCCGAGCTGGTGAGTAGCGTGATGATGCGTTTCGACGCGGTTAGGAGGCGTTTGTGCCAAATCGAGGCCGGGAAAGGAGATATCACGGTGGCTCTTGCTACTTTCAAGCACCTAGGATTGCATACAAATGCAAAGAAGAGGGTTGGCTCTGTTCCCGGGATCGATGTAGGAGACATCTTCTTTTGCTGGGGAGAAATGGGTCTCGTGGGACTTCATGTAGCCACCATTGGTATCGAGTTCATTGGAGTTCCCGAGAGTGGAGATGATAAGCCTCTAGCCATTAGCGTTGTCTCTTCAGGTAAAAACGTTGATGGATCTGAAGACCCTGACTCTTTAATATACACAGGGTATGGTGGTACGGACAAGTTTCGTGATCATGTACCGGCCGATCAAAAGCTGGATCGGATGAATCTTGCTTTAGAGTCAGCTATTCGAAGGAAGAGCGTTGTGCGGGTGATTAGATGCCAAGATGACAAGAAGAAGAGAAATGGTCGGGTTTATATTTACGATGGGGTTTATACGGTTATACGTATGTGGGAAGAGAAAGGACCAACCGGTTTCAAAGTATATAAATTCAAGATGGTGAGGGTACCTCATCAGAAACCCGCTTACGAAATCTGGAAATCTATCGAGAAGTGGAAGAGTCTTTCGATTACAAGACCGGGTGTTATAATTGAAGATCTCTCTTCAGGAGCTGAAAATCTGAAAGTTTGTGTAGTGAATGAAGTTGACGACGACGAGGAGGGTCCAACGACTTTCACTTACATCACTACTCTAACGCACTCGATAATGAATGTTCTGTCTAAGCTTAGTCGATGCACTTGTCAACGTAAAACATGTGTTCAAGGAGATGGAAACTGCCTTTGCTTTGAGAGAAACGCAGGCGAGTTGCCTTATGTTGAAAGGGTTTTGGTCACTCGTAGACCGATGGTTTACGAGTGTGGCGGTACTTGTTGTTGTTCTGCTGAGTGCAAAAACAAGGTGATTCAGACCGGGATCAAATTTAGTTTTGAAGTGTTCAAGACGGTGGAGTGTGGCTGGGGCTTAAGGTCATGGGATCCGATCCGAGCTGGGAGGTTTATCTGCGAGTATGCAGGGGAGGCGATAGAAGAAGAAGAAGAAGAAGAAGAAGAAGAAGATGATGATGACGACTACATATTCGATACGTCGCGGGTTTATAACTCCTTTCAGTGGAACTATGAGCCGGAGCTGGTGGGTGAGAAGGCTTCTGATGATGATGATTCAGATGAGTTTCTTTATGCAAAACCATTGGTGATAAGCGCGAAGAAGTCCGGGAATGTGGCTAGGTTTATGAACCATAGTTGCACACCAAACGTTATGTGGCAGCCAGTTTCTCGTGAAAAGGATGGTGAGTTGTATGTACACATTGGTCTATTTGCTATTAAGCATATTCCACCATTGACAGAGCTGAGGTTTGATTATGGAACAACCGGAGGAGAAGGGAGGAAGATGTGCTTGTGTGGATCAGAGAATTGTAGGGGCTTATTTGGATGATGATTTTGGCTTTAATTAAGAAGTCTCTTTGTTTTATCAATTATCTTATTGTATTCTCTTTTCTTTTATCATCAATAAACTGAGTGCTTTTTTTTTTTTCCATCTCTTGGCTCTTTAGTTATCGATTATTATGTTTAGAGAATTTTTAGTTATAAAAGACAAGAAAACAAGAATTTAGAGTTGGTATTATTATTACAGCGGAAATGCTTGTTTAGTATGAGAAATTAAATGGTTTTTCATTTGTTGTTGTGGTTTTTCTTTTCTTTTGCACCGTTTGTAAAGAGTAGGAGAAATTAAACCAAATATTAAACCAAAACTAATGAGGAAGAAATTCGAGTAAAAAAACACAATCTTCCGACTTGTGGCAAAAATAGTGAGGCCTTTTTATGGCCCATTAGTCCTGTAACCCGACCCGTTTCAGTTTCTTATTCCTCTTTTTGATTTCATCTTCTTCAACTTTCCGTCTTCCCGGGATGACGTTAGGTTTGGTTCTCTCCGGTGAATCGCGGCTAAAGTTTTCCGGAGCGAAACGCCGCGACTTGGTCTCTATCCCTCGAATGGTGAGATTAACTCTTCTCTTAGATATTATATCTATTTTTTTTTTAATTTGTGAAACTCACTAGCAGTTTGGGCGATTTGAAATTAGGGTAATTAATCGTACTGAGATTTATCTCGGGGAAGTGTTAATGATTTATTCGGTAATATGGAGACTATTCACATCAGAGTTTAAAGAGTGTTCTTCATGGCCGAAGATAAACATTTGATTACCAGAAGTAGAATTACCACTGGAATAAGGAGAAGATTTTGTGTGTTTATATTAGTTTTGGTCATGGGTTTATCTGTTTTGTGTTTTTTTTTTGTTACTTGGGTTATGCTCATATGAGTAATATTTGTTTCTAGGCTTATGCTCAGACGCATCTTAGAAGCGGAAGATCTATGGCATGAGAAACCCTATGGAATTCTTCTTCCCTTTGGTAAATGAAAATGATTTTGTCATGTTTCTTCCCATAATCTTGTCTACTTTACTTCATTGATTTCACAATCGAATCAAATTAAGTAGCCTGCTTGCATATGTTAGGTATGTATACTACAATGATATTTTTGGAGAGTTGAGTGTATGAGATTATGTATCATGGAATTGTTCGATAGATGTTGTTAAAGCTTCTGTTTTACTGAATTTTTATTTCACTTGACAGTGACAGAATGTTGTAGAAATCTAGGATATTCTCACCCTCGTCTCCAGCTGTTGCCCTGTTCTAATCACCAATATGATTAATGATATTGGATATCTCAAAGCAAGATGGTAGAATGACATTAGTTACTGTCACAAAGTCATGCATATTGGCTACTATTGGAACTATTTACATTAATTGTTTTGTTACTGGACAGGAAAATATTGTGGACATTGTCGAAGAGAGGCGCCGTCATTTGCTGCAAGTGTTAAGAACCAAGGTCACTCTTATTTAACTGTTATCGTTATTTATCCTTAGAATTATGCAGCTTTCACACATCATATAAAGATATAAGTCACATATCTGTAACAGCAAGCACGTGTTATGAAGCTCACTTGAATGATTTAACTCCTGTAAATTCGTGTAATCAATGTAGTTTTGAGTCCCAACTAATTTGCATGGGTTTGCACTTTATTATGGTTATGTGCGTTTTCTTCTACGTGTGCATGCAATTGTGTGCTGATATAGTAGCGTATGAGTTTGCGGCTTGTATGTTCCCGACAACTTTTAAGATATTTTTTCCTATTAATTACTTTCCTTTTTCATATATTTGATAAAGAGTTTCTATATGATTACTCAGACTGATTTTACGGTCATCACTATTACTTTTGGCGGTATTCTCTGCTGCCCTAACTTGGCGTAATTTTTTTTTGTTTCTTGGCAGGCTATATTTTGCTCCAACCAGGGAAAAAACCTATGGAGGTGTTAAATGTTTCTCTCACAATAAGCAAGTAAACTGTTTTCCATTTGAACCTGGTGGGAATTTTATCGAAAAATTCAAGTAAATCAGCAATGGTGGGCCACCAATTCACTTGAATAGAAAAGAAACAAGCTAAAAGAAGGATATTGATTAATAGTATCTAATTTTTGTTGGAAGTTTATTAGTAATGCAGCAATCAAGTCCAGTCGCGACGTTGCAAATTAAATGCTATAACCGCTGTACAATTAGGTAAGTGATTTTAGTTTGATTCCCAACTTATGTAATATGTGCTTGAAGTATGCATGGATTTGCATTTAAACTGGTAATTCGTGTTTTTTTATGTCTGCAGACTGATTTTGTAGCACATGTGTTAGCCCTTGTATCTCGACAACTCTTAAGATGCTCTTTTCCTATTAATTAGTTCTGTGTATCATATATTGGATAAAATTCTTGTAGATGATTAATCCGACTGATTCTTCGCCATTATAACAATTATGCGTGGCAGCATCATCTGTTGACATACTATTTTTGTTCTTGACAGGGGCTTGTGTTTCGTTCCAGTAACAGGAAATCTGTGGGCGTGTTTTTGGCCAGTTCTGATCCATTAAATGTCTCTCGCAATGAACCAGTAATTCTTTTTTCCATCTGAAGCTACTGAATTTTATCTCAAAATTCATGGCATATCTAACCTAATGGGAATTCAATATATCTGGACATTTATAGTATTTTAAAATGGAAACAAATGCTTTTCGGTATAAATCAGGCTGGTATGCGGAAAATGTTTAGGGTTAGTGTACTGTGTTTCCTGACGTGAATAATGCTCAAGGAAAGAAAAGCATCAGAAGAATCTGGTGATTCAGAATTGTGTGGGTTATGTTATTAGACTTGAGCAGAAATTGTTTCGCTATTTCCAAGCAAGACATATTCATTAAACTTATCGACGTAGAACATTTGTGGTTGGTTCCTTCTTTCTAAAGGTGCTTTTGAAAACTATCGTAGTCTACATATCATCATTGGTACTATTAGATTGCAAATGTTTTATTTTCTGCACCACTAATATCATCTCTCTCATGAATCACACATTGTCTTTCTCTTATGCAGAACATAAACCTCAAGAAATGCTGTCAGTTGGAAAGCTAAGATAACTATGGATTCAGAAAAGCCTTGCGACTCCTTTGCCATTGAAGATTACCCACAAGGCTTGCTTAGATCAGGTTACATTCATTGCTTACCTCTTATTTGGGATTTACCCATTTCCTTGCAGAGACACATAACAATCTGAGGACCTCAATATGCATGCCGTGACTAGAAATAAAAGAGGATTGCGTTTTGGTTCTGTTGTTTAATGTGCCACTGGTTTCTGCTGCTTCGGTTATTGCTGTTCTAACAGCAACTCGTTGGTGCATGAGACAACACGACCGATATGCCATTCTTTGTTATTTATAGTCATATCATGTCATATTAGGGTCCATTTTCTACTACTGCTTGTACCATTACAACATGAACAATGTTTTCTTTCATTAGTTTAATCCAATATTAGAATCATCCAAACTCTGCAGCAGCAGCTGGTATTTGATCGTTAGCTGAAACTAGTAAAACATAAAAAAAATATTTCTCTAGCCACTTCACCATTGGAAGAGTTTTTGTTTTATTTTGTCAACACATTGGAAGAGTTTATCATGCAAAACTGAAATGTTCTTTCTCCCATAATGAGTATGTAATCTATTTCTTTTTAAAGCTGCTGGGAATTTTATCCCAACTTGATAGCGAAATCAATATTCATTCGTGTAGAAAGAAAGGAAACAAGCTAAAAGAAGAATTGATTTTTGTCTAATTTTTATGTAAATTTATTAGTGATGTAGAAAATCAAGTTCAGTCATTTTGTTGCACTTTTCTTCCCCTGAAGCTAGTTAATTTACCTCACGTATTTTATCTGGCCATGCCTTGCTAGGTACTGAGTGTTTTATTATACGTGTGCATGTAGTTGCCTACCGATATTGTAGCGTACATGTCTGCCTCTTGTATCATATGGTAAGATTTTGATTAGTTCCCTTGTCAGATATGGGATAAATTTGGTAGATGCTTAAAGCAATTACTTTTGGCAACGTCTATTGCACTCTCTTTGACATACTATTCTTGTTCCTTTCACAGACTGTTTTTCGCTCCAGCAACAGAAAAATCCGCGGGCGTGTTTTGGCAAGTTTGTATCGATTAAATGCCTCTCTCGCAACAAGCAAGTAATCAATTTTCCATTTGAAGTTGCTGGGAATTTTTCCCCAAACTTTGTGGCATGTCTAACTTGATGAGAAAAAGATTAAGGAAAAGGAAGATATAGACTACTTCCTCATGAATTTCTCTTGAATCGGGATTTCAACTTAGTAAATGGAGAAAAGCATGTGAATCAGATTTGTTGCGGCTTATTCTTCTTTTCTAAAGTCAGTTTTGAAGACTGGCTGAGTTGCTATCTCATCTTAGGTATTTTTCCGATAGCATTTGATTCATGATCTTAATTGTCGTATACCATCAATATCCCTTGTGAGCGAGACTTGAGTCTTTTTTTCATGCAGAACCTTGTGCAGTTGGAAAGCTAGGGTAGTTTATGGCCTCAGAAGAATCGTGTGAGTGAGCTTGGTGATAAGGCTCCACAAGGCTTCTCTAGACCAGGTTACATTCATTGCATAATTCGTATTTGGGATTTAGCCAGTTTACATGCAGAGACACATAGCAATCTTAGCATCCATTGGCACTTGCATTACTCTAAGTGCGTCATACACTGAGCATATTAACAACTCTGAGCATTTTCTTGGGAAACTTTTTGTTAGACCTGCCATAACAATACTATCTGCTAAGAAACTCCATTCTCGATCCCTTTATTATCTCTCCGGTGCTCTACTAAGAAAATACATTATCTCTTCAAATGTATTATGCGGATCATAGTTTACAAACAGCTTCGTAACTCGATATCTGATCCATTTCAGTTTTAAAAAAAAAAACAGTTTACAAACAGATTTTTTACTTAATAGTCTTCAAAATGTTCTATGACCTAACTAACTTCCTTTCTCTTCATTTTTGTTGCAGCAAAGCATCAGTATCCATTCAACAACTTGGTCATATATGCGTTACGACAGGGCATGGTTATGGCTGCAACAAGTGCTTCGGACTGAAAGATCATGTACGGTCACCGAGATTGTAGTGGTTGTGACACAGACATTATTAATGAATAGTAGCTTTGGTATTTGTAATGGAAGCTTTTCCCACAATCGGGGTTAATTTGTGTCTAAATAATTTAACAACGATTGTTGTATACACAATTTAATTACCACACTATAATATATTTGCTAGCTATGGGCCGTACAAAGATTACTCGTATTGAAAGTTAATACCAAGATGTTCGCATATGTTGTTAAATGACAATCTGCTGAAGTCAAAGATTCAAACCAACAAAAGAAAACAATGATAGGGTTGTAATATTTACGGTATTTTTTTTAAACCAAAGATTCAAACCAACAAAAGAAAACAATGATAGGGTTGTAATATTTACGGTATTTATTTTAAACCACTCAAAATAAAAAGATAAGATGTTTTGAATAAACAACAGATATATAGAAAAAAATATTCACAAATAGAAGTAACAGATATTGCAGGTTTATGTTGATAAATTTTCCAGGCAAAAGTGGTAAAATAATAATCTGATATTTGTAGATACAATGAACAATAGAAAAAAAATAGAAAAAAATCTAGGGTTTTTTATGACTCAGAATTTGGACGGTACAGATTTATCTAACGGCCCTTATTCTTCTTGTAAACATCTACACAATCCTTCTGAATTGCCTTTAAATAGAGGGTTTACTCTTTACTTTCTTCTTCACTATTGAGTACTCAAGTAATTTTATTTTGTTACTTCAGCCATTTCCCATTCCTAATTGTGCTCTTCTCTTTTCTCCTTTCCTGCTTCTTGTTATTTTGTTTGAAACCCTAGATCTCAATTTCACCTTCTAAAGGTACGTGCTGATTTTAATTGTTATTTCACTATATTTTTTATTTTACATTTAGCCTTCGAATAGCGACGGTGTGGAACGGGACATGATGAGTGTGGAACGGTCCCAATTGTAACAAGATTTTATATATTTATATGTGCATGTATGTAATTTTGTTGCAATTGGGACCGCACTTGCATATTTTTGCCTCGCCCGCACCATTATCATTCGAGGCTTTAGTCCGTGTTAAGGTGTATACATGCATTTCTATGTGCAGTATGTGATTAATAATGTTTCTTTTGTTTAAGTTAATTGATTAATATGTTTGTTTAAAGATCACTGGAGATGATTATTTTTCTCTTTTTCTTTTTGTTAATTTTGTGTTTTTGTTCTATTGGTGTTAAAATCGAGATTTATTTATTTATATGTATATCATATTTAGACAACGATTTAATACTGTATTTTTTCAGATTTTTTTTTCTTTCTATCATTTTGTTTTGAAGATTCACTAATATTTGATCAAGAGTTGGTCTTGTTATCAAATGTTGTTTTAAAATTTGTTTTCATTCATTTTAAGAAGTAAGAAAGTGTATTTTATCAAAAAGAAAGTGTATTTTTTTATCGAAAAGAAATGACGATTTCTTAGTGTTCATCTTAGTGTTCACTAGAATTCAGATCTGAACATATTGTTATGCAATTTAATAACATGTTGTTTATATACTGCAAAAAAAAAAAAAGATTGAACATCTCTCCTCTTCTGTTTTTGTTAACCCTAATTTTCATTTTTCTTTTTTTTTGACAGCCGAGATATTCATATCAAAAAGTTTTTTTTTGTTTCGTTTATGATGTGATTTAATCTTTGTAGTGCTATTTAGACTTAATAATCCTTTCTCTCTGAGATGTTATTATGAGAGGAGAGTTATTTATAAAATGCTACTTTTACTTATCTTTTTATCAAAAAAAAAAAACGCTATTTTAAAAAAGTTCAATTTTAGTTTTTGAGATGTGTTTTTTTAAAAAACTAGGGTTTTTTGTTGAAGAAGAACTATCGTCTTTTGATATGGTGGTTTTTAACTATGGTTTTAAATCATGATATAACCTAGGGGATTCACTATTATTAAGAAAGCTTTGGCGTTTTAAGAGCATTAATAGTTTTTTGGATTTTTTGTTAATAAAGAGCATTAATAGTTGGTGGACTCTTTCATGTAATAGTCTTTATATAAAAACATGAAAAACGGCTCTTTTTTTTGTTTTTTTTGTTTTCATTTTGCAATATTTACAACCTTGGAAAATGTTGGCAGCCGTTTCGTAAGCCTCCTCGCTATATCTACTTGTTTAATTATTGACTAATCACTGTCTCTTAATTTTTCAAAAATGTTCTCTTTATTATTTTATCCTTAATTAAGGCTTTTAATGGATGCCCTATATATATATATGATCATTTGTTGCATACTACGTAATTTTCTTCTATGCATTTTTTGTTTGGAGCTGTTTCTCTTCAAGTTTTGTGCTAATCATTCTTTTTTTTTTTCCACAATGACAGGATTTTTTTTTTGCAATGGATAACTTTAGTCCGATTGAGGCATCACCACTCGGAAGTTTGATCAGACCGGTTTCTGTAGACGATGATCACAATCAGACCGAAAACACATCATCACCAACTCCTCTAATGGTTACACCGCTTGGAACGTTTAGACCATTTACGGAATCCGATGATGTCAGAGATGAAACCCACAACACAACAACACCGCATCCTCTAATGATCACACCACTTCGAACCATTCGACCATTTGATGACTCCAACAACTCTTATGCTGCTGATGCTGGTCCTGGCACTGGTCCGATCAAAAGAGGACGTGGCCGACCAAAGGGTTCCAAAAACTCGAGGAGTCGACCATTTTCAGCATCCGATGATGGCAAAAATGAAACCCACAACACAGCAACACCTCCTCCTCTAATGGTCACACCACTGCTAGCCATTGTACCATTTGATGACTCCAACAACAACTCTTATGCTGCTGATGCTGGTCTTAGTACTGGTCCGATCAAAAGAGGACGTGGCAGACCAAAGGGTTCCAAAAACTCGAGGAGTCGACCATTTACAGCATCCGGTGATGTCAAAGATGGAACCCACAACACAACGACACCTCCTCCTCTAATGGTCACACCATGTCTAGCCATTGTACCATTTGATGACTCCAAAAACAACTCTTGTGCTGCTGATGCTGGTCCTAGTACTGGTTCGATCAAAAGAGGACGTGGCCGACCAAAGGGTTCCAAAAACTCGACGACCGCCACGAAGAAGCCGAAAACTCATGATCCCAACAGCAAAGTGGTTACATCTTGTCCAAATTTCGACTCGGGAATAACGGAAGCAGAGAGAGAAACCGGAAACCAGGAGCTAGTTGATTCGGTTTTGATGCGGTTTGACGCGGTTAGACGCCGGTTATGCCAGCTAGGGGGCGTGAAAGGCGTGCTTACAACTGCGCTAACAAATTGCAGAAACTTGGGAGTTAGGACCAATATGAAGAAGAGAATCGGTCCGGTGCCTGGAATAGAAGTAGGAGATATCTTCTACTTCTGGGGTGAGATGTGTTTGGTCGGGCTTCACACACAGATGGTTGCTGGCATCGACTATCTAACACTTAAAGACGGCGCAGAAGAAGGTCATTTAGCTACAAGTGTAGTAACCTCAGGACATTACGATGATGAAACAGAGGAGATTGAAACTCTTGTTTACACCGGACACGGAGGAAAGGATAAGGACGGTAATCCTTGCGATCAGAGGCTTGGACGAGGGAACCTTGCACTGGAAGCAAGCAAGAAAAATGGCAACGAAGTAAGAGTCATCAGAGGCGTACAAGATCCAGTCGAGAAGAAGAAAAAGATATATATCTACGACGGCCTCTACACCGTTACGGATTCTTGGAAAGCTGAGGGTAAATCCGGTTTCCAGGAGCTGAAATTCAAATTGGTGCGCAAACCGGGCCAACCTTCTGGTTATGCAGTTTGGAAAGAAGTTGAAAAATTGAAGAAGGATGGTTCGAATAAGCAGAGAAAGGGTTTTGTACATGCAGATTTTTCTTATGAAAAGGAGAATTCACCGGTTTTGATCGTGAATGAAGTCGATGAGAATGACAAGAATCTTCCCGAAGATTTCGCTTACCAAAAACTTTCTATGGTTTCCTCAAATCCGAACCTCGATCTACATTTCGCCTATGGTCCACCCGTCGTTTGCAGAGACTGTAGTGGAGATCGGTCATGCTTAAGCAGCGATCCAAACTGCGTTTGCGTTCAACGAAACGGCGGTAAGTTACCTTACCACGACCGTGTTTTAGTCTGTCGTAGACCGATGGTTCACGAATGTGGCTACAGTTGTCCTTGTCCTGCCGAGTGCAAAAACAGAATAATTCAAACCGGTCCGAAGCACCGTATGGAAGTGTTCATGACCGAGAGCTGTGGCTGGGGGTTACGTTCTTTGGACCCGATCCGAGCAGGAACTTTCATATGCGAGTTTTCGGGTAAGGGCCTGTCGAAAAAAGAAGCAGAGGAGGAAGGAGATGAATACTTGTTCGACACTTCTAGGGTTTATAAACCTTTCAAGTGGAACTACGAGCCTGAGCTTGTTGGTGAAGATGCTGAGCAACGAGTCTCTGAAGTTTTCAGACTTACTTTTGAAAAGTTGATCAGTGCGAAAATTCAAGGGAACGTCGGTCGTTTCATGAACCATAGCTGCAATCCAAACGTGTTTTGGCAGCCTGTTGAAAGTCAATACAACAATGAATTGCTTATTCGAGTTGGGTTTTTTGCGAAGAAGCATATTCCTCCGATGACGGAGTTGAGGTATGACTATGGAGTTTCTTTGGAAACTGAGGAGGTTGGAGAAGATGGAAGGAGAGTTTTTATAGGCAAGAAGGCTTGTCTTTGTGGTTCTGTCAAATGTGGTGGCACTTTTGGGTGATTTCGACTTGGTTTATCATTTGTTTCTTTTGTTATTGCTGTTGTTGTGTTTTTTTTTTTGTTGTCGTAGTTTGTTTCTTTGTTGTTGTGTTTTTTTTTTTGTTGTTGTTGTTGTCGTAGTTTGTTTCTTTGTTGTTGTGTGTTTTTTTTGTTTTGAACCAAAAAAAAAAAAAAACTTTTTTTCTTGTTATTGTAGTTTTTTTTTTTTGTATTTCTTTTTTAAATATTAATAAAGTTTGTGAGAGTTTTGCATTTTACTTTGGCCCAGATTATTTTCATTATTAGTTGGGCTTACATTATAAGAGGCCCAAATCAGGCCTAAACTAACCCAATAAATATTTTTGTTTATTATTATTATCAAAGAGATAAGAAAAAAAGGAAAAAAGACTCTGGTTTTTTATTTTTCCAGGTTTGTTCTTTGTCAAGTCTACTTCTCGGGTCTCTCTCTTTCCTTTGTTTGATTTTCATATTTATCTGTTTTGATTTGGGGTATTAGGGTTTCTCTTCTTTTTGCTTTTCGTCTTCTTTTTGGCTTTCGTCCTCGGAAATTATCTTTCATTTCATGCAATTCGATGCGCGTAAGAGTTTTTTTTTCTCCTCGTGCTTTGATCACGAATTTGGTTGAATGGTCTGCTCTTTGTTTAAACAAAAGGTTAAACCTTTTCAGACGAAACCGCTAAGATGATTTCTTGTTTCCTAGGTTTTCAACATCTTTGTCTGATAAAACTATCTCGGTATAGATATTGTTTCGAAGTTGGGACCTTGCTTCTTTACTTTAAGATTGTAATCATTTGCGTTTAGAATCATCTTCATCTATAATTGTGATGATCTTGTTTGTTTCAAAAAGGTATTTAATGGGGGATTTGGTTCTTCTTTACAGTAGTATTGTCCTTGTGTGAGCTATGAATACAGAATCCAAAGGAAGAGCTTGGTATGATAAAATCTACCGTAAATTGGAAACGATTCTTGTGGAGGTGGACGGTTTGGCTTCTCAGGTACTTGTTTGTTAGTTTCTAAGTCTCTACTTCTTCTCTATGGCCTTCCTTGGGATGTAAATGGAGTCTCTTGGTTGATCTTATGTTGGACAGGGCAAGGTTTCTTCAAAATCAAGTGATCCTCCAGGATTGGATTCTTTAAGGGATGATGAACCTGAGAAACTCGCAGAGGATCATTGTTCAATCACTTTCGATACAGAGCAACGCAGTAATGGCTTTCCCCTGCAGGAATGTAAAAGCCCTTCTGATATTTCATCAGATCAGAAGTTTCATATTTTGCAAAATGTTTGTTTAGAGGAACAACTCGAGGGGGGAAGTTCAAAGGAGAAGTTATCAGACTCTACATTGACTAATGAGAAAATACTCTCTAGCTCTTCCCTTTGCCGGGAAGAACCAATATCTTCTCAAGCAGCTCAATCGACTCACCACTCCCCGGAAAGCTTTATGTCTGCGGTAGCATGTAACGATGATACTTTTGTATCTCCCTCTGGGATTTCTACGGATAATCCAAATCTAATCCCACTCGCTACAGAGATTCAAGCTGTTTCTGTTCAAGACAAAGTGGCAAACATTAGATCCTTCAGCAGCAACTCTATGAAGGGTTTGTGTGTGTGTTTACTCATCTTTTTCTACAAGTTTTAGGATTGTTCTCTGTGCAGTTTTGTTATTTTCATCATGTGCAACTTTTATGTGTAGTTAATCAAGATGAGTTCTTCATTGAAGACTTCGATGATGCTCCATTGGATACCATTGATTTGTACGATATGACATTTCGAGAAGACCCCTCAGATTTTGACGACAATTTGCTATATGTAGCGCGTGACAGGACCAGGCAACTCAGATCATTCAAGGTCCTATTTCTCTCTCATACACACAGAGACACACACATAGATGTGTTTGTCTGAACAAAACCTTGCTTTCAACAAAAATGGCTAGTTTCAGAACAAGTGGCCTATGGAAGAATAACATATTCTGATTAATCTGTCATAAGATTGAACATTGCTCTTCCAATCCATTGATTCCTGACGTGTTTCTTCTTTATGGTAATCATCAGAGAAAGATAATGGATGCTTTAACTTCGAAAAGAAGAAGAGAGAAGGAATATGAGCAGCTTGCAATATGGTTCGGAGATGCAGACATGGGTTGTGATCTGATGAACACTAGGGAACATGCTACAACATCTCTAGACTCCAAAAAAAGCTCACAGTCAAATGTGCCATTTGCATCAGAAGATTCTGAGTGGGAGCTATTGTAAAGATAAGATTGTGACCCCATCTATACAGGGTTAACTGTTCTATTTTTGCAAGGCTCATGTGATGCTTTGAATAACATATACACCAAGATCTAATCTGGTTCTAATACGGAAAAATCAAATTCTTTATCTTGTCCCTTCTAGTTTCCTTTGCTGCTTTAAACAATAAAATTGCTCCAATTAAGCAGGGAACAAGCATGTTGGTTAGATCAAAAACAGGAGACGAAAACATCTAAAAATTGTTCTTTTTTTTTTCCTTCTGTACAGTAAAAAAAATCCTAATACAGAAAACAATCCGAGTGGGAAAAGTTATCGACTTAGAAAAATTCTAACTGTGCTATTGAAAGAGATGGTGATGACAACGTGACGGCTCTGACTCTAAAGCTAAAACACTTTTTTTACTTCTTGGCCCTAATTACCAGTATCTGATCCACGTCCTGAGGAGCTGTCACTGTCGGAATCTGCAGATCAAAAGAAGAGTTATCTGAGTTGTGATGCTGGTAAAGTGATAAGGTAAAAGAGCTGACACAAAGTTTCAACATTTTTACCACTAGAGCCAGATCCCGAGTCACTACTAGAACTGTTAGAACTACTTGATCCACTTGCGTTGTTTTCTTGCCGAACACCAGGAGATGATGTGCGAATTGCTTTTCCTGATTATAAGAATCATTATTCCACTGGTTTTTCTTTTTATGTGTGAATGGATACTATTACATCCGAATTTGGTATGTGACCTCGTGAGCTAAAACCTTACCCGATTCAGTAACTCTCGATGTTTCGGTGCCAGTTCCTAGAGTGGTCTAAAGAAGAAACAGTGTTAATGGCCAAAATCAGAAGATCTGAATAACAATTAGTTATGGAAATCTTACTGGTTCTTGGATAATGTTGTGAACAGACTCAGCATCTCTTTCTGAACCAAATCCCTGATCCTCCTTTTTCTTGCTCAAGCTCTCCTTATACCCAGTCACAAATCTATAAAGCTCCCAAAGCGTTTCAATGTCAACACTATCAATATCCAGCTCAATTTCATCATCTTGTTGAGAGAGCTCAGGATTCCTCTTCTTTATAATCTGAACAACTGTCTCTAGTTTGTCATAAGGTAAGTCCTGAAGCTCTTCACTGAGTCTCCGTTTCTCGTCCAACGTCAGGTCCCTGTTATTAACAGGTGCCTCCTCTTCTTCAGGCTGCTCGGGAGCAGTAACGACAGTTTCAGGTTCCACTGGTGTTGTCATAGATTCTGCTCTCTCCAAAGCCCTATTTTCAAGCACCAGAGGCAAGGGAGGAGGAGGGGGAGGAGGAGACGGGGAAGGTGTAGGAGCTGGTAATGGCTCTACAATAGGAGCAACTGTCGAAGCAGGACCAGGGAACTCGATATCACGAGTTGGTTTCAGCTTCCTATGAAGATTATCATACTGCATTTCAATGGAAACCCATTTATCTTCAAACATGCTCAATAAAAGCTTAGCCATATGATGCACCTCATGCCCGATCGGATTATACAAGATCGCATTGTTAAAAGTAAGCCTCACATCTTCAGCAAAATCCAACGGTGACTTATACAAACTTTTCCCCAACTTAGTCTTCACTGTACCCAAATCCATAGGCTCTTTTACAATAGTGTGATAATCATGTAAGCCAAGTCCCTTAGCATCTACTGGCACATTGAATACCCATCCACTCTTATGCTTCATCAATTTCGTAAGCAAATTGTTGCAGTTCTTGAAAATCTGAACAGTACCTTTATCAGCTCCATGTCCGCCTTTCTTACCGACATTCCCTGTTTTCAGCTTCTTGTTGCTCCCTATGACAGCAGTTTTAGCCATAGACCCAAAACTTCCACCTTGGGGATCCAACCGTTTGATCAAGCTCCTAACCTCATCTAGCTCAGCCTTTAGTTTCCGCTTCAAGTTCCTAACCTCAAGCTTCGAAATAGAGCTCAAACTTATCTTCAACATGTGATGGTCGTCCTCCGACGCAAACGAGTTCGACGGAGACACGTGAGGAACCGACCGTTCCTGTCGGGAAACCGCCATTGGATTGGATCGGTTCTGGGTATGGTTTCCGCTCGCGCTCCACTTATGCTTCGACTTTGAAGCTCCGCCACCTGCTAAATGGTCAGAAGACATTCCCCCCTGACAACGGAAGAGAAAATCTAGGGTTTCTCTAGGGTTTTTTTAGGTCGGAAGCACCGAGATTGAGGATTTACAACACCAAATCGAAGGTCTGTGAGATCGGAAAGAGAGGGAAATTAGGTTGAAATCGTAGTTTTCTGGAATTGCAAAGACGAAAACCCTAAGGTAGCAATGGCGAGAGAGTCGCGAGAATAGCGTAGGCTCACGCGCTTAAACTCACGCGCTTGGAGCAGCCGAGAAATTTGGGAAAACAAACACGTGTGTAAGGGGGGAAGGGGAAAGTAAACTTTTCAGGTGTCCCCAACAATATACCAAACCGGTACAAACCGGAAAATACCAATTAAAATGTCCCTTTAATGTAAACTATAATTTGCGTCATAATAAGTATATATTTTGATTAGAAGTCCAATTTCAAAAGACTTTTGTTTCTTGTTCGAAAAAGTTATAGATATGAACCAAGATTGCTCGGCCGGGCTGAAAATGGCCATTAAATCAAAGTATTGGCCCTAAATTAATTGTAAAAGTGTACACAATGCATGACACATGCAATAATCCTACATTTTATCTTTCGATTATTATATATTTATCATTTTTTCGTTAATGTCAACTATCCTTTAACTTCGGTTTTAGTTGGAGCATATGTTTCAAGTTAAAACAAAGAAGTTAACCCAAAGACAGTGTACTGGTTCATGTATTTTACAATATCCAATGGATTTAGTTTGATATGGAATTCCAAATAATTAGAATATAACTATAAGATTTATTTCCTTGTATTTTGACTAAAACCCCTTCAAAAGATTTGTTAAAATGATAGGTCCCAATTTCAAAAACTCATAAAAAACAAAAAACACAAGTAATTTCAATTTTCTCTTCATATATTTCCTTAGAACACTTGCGACTTAAATACACAAAGAAACTAACGAGAGAAAGAGTTATGGATCCTACAAACTAGGGAAATGGGGTAATGGAGAAAAGGAAAATACACTTCAATAATTATAAGAAATAATTATGCAATAAGCCATCTTGGTCTTGTTGATCCAATCGTGCTGGTGGTTTACACCGGTTACGATCTCATCAATACTCCATCGCCGGACAAAAACCCTGTCCTCAAGGTTTATTAAAAACTCAAAAAACTTGTTCACATCCATAATTCTATATCGTATTCTAAATAACGTTTTCCTTAAGCAACCCTTTCCATGGAACTTAGCTCTTGGACTCCAACCTTCACATGTGTTGTCTAGGTTGTCAACATGTCCTTGTTATCGGCAACCACCGGCAAGTTGAAGAACGTAGTGTTTCTTTTGGATGGAACGTGTGCACAGTTCGTTGGTTGGGAACAGAAAGGAAACGATGTCACCAAAAGCACAACCATTTTTTTTCTTGTTGTCGTTGCATCTTCTTTGTTCTTTGTCCTTTGTACTCTTCTTTGTTCTCGGCAGTGCCACAAACTTGAAGATGCAGTATTTGGGATGTTGCATGTACCAGACGCGAGCTGAGTTGTGCGATTGATGACGAGGAACTTGAGTACTGAAATGTACGAACGTTATGTTGATCCAGAAAAAGGAAAAAGATATTCGATTGAAGACAAAAAAAACCATATAAGTAAAAAGGAAGTTCGCTTTAAAGAGAAAAAGAAAAGGGAATTTGCTTAAAGAGAAAAGGAAAACTATCTTTGGAGAAACTTGAGGCGCAAGTTTCGTTTTGTTATAAAGGAAAGACACGTGAGTCTATTGAAAAGTGGCCAGCATAATAAAAATCCCTAGAGAGCTTTTGGTTGTAAGATCGTGTGATCGTGTGCGGCGGAGTGTCGTTGTTTTGTGCTTGTGGTGTTCAAGCGTGTTGGTGCGTTGGTGATTGACGTACGTGTTGGAGTGCTTTGGTGTCATAGTTGGGTGCGTTGTGTTGACGTACGTGTGTGACGTGTTCTGGAGATTCTGGAGAATTGAAGTCTAGGCTTAGGGGAAGTTTAGCTCAGGATTAGGTTATCCTGAAGAATTCATGTTATAGAATATATCGGTATTTTAAGAGGGTTGTACTTGATTTACGCGTTTTAAAATTGGTTGTATTTGCTTTCTTACTCTAGTGAATTCGATTTCTGGACGTGGTCACGGGGAGTAGAAAAAACCGAACCTTAGTTAACAAATTCTCTTGTCTCATTTATTTTTTGCACTATATCTTGCCTCACTTGCATTTACAATTGGTATCAGAGCGGGTTCTCGATAGAGATTTAGTCTATTTTCGAGTAGATCAAGGGTGATGATAGAAAGATAGTTCAGGAAGTAGGACAGAGTTCGAAATCGGGATTGATGGAGTTATATCAAGAAGAGTTGGGCAATTCATCAAAGGAGATACAATGTTTTGAGTGCAAAAGTTTTGGACATGTTCGTTCTGAATGTGCAAATTTGCAAAAGAAAAAGAAGAAGAAAATCATCAAGAGTAATTCTGGAACTGATTCAGATGATGATGTAGTACTAAAGACTTTTGCGTTTACGACTTTGGAGTCTAGTTCTGCAACAAAATCTGCAACAGCGTCTGCAACAGAGTCTGAAATTAGAAGTGACAACGATGAAAGTGATGGTGTTGGAAGTGTCGATGATGAAGAATTTGCTGAGAACTACAAAACCTTGTATGACCATTGGCTTAAACTGGTTGAGGAAAATTCAGTGTTGACTAAGGAGAAAATCAAGTTAGAGGCTCAGGTTGTTGAAGCACAAAATATGCAACATAGACAGAAGAAGAAGCAACAAAAGCTAGAGCTCAACTTGAAGAAACACAAAAAGGTTTGAGGATGCTTAATAATGGCACGGATCAGTTGAATCATCTTCCCAGCATTGGGAAAACTGATCGACATGGTCTTGGATTCAAAGGGGAATCTTCGAAATTTGACTTTGTTTTTGTGTATGGGGAAAAATAGAGACTGCAGCTACATCCACTACAGAGCCAGCGACTAGAATTGCTACAGGGATTGCAATTGATACGAAGACTGCAACTGCTACGAGAACTGCTATAAAGACTGCAACTGCTACAAGTAAAATTCCAGAATTGCAGAGCGCACCTCGACAAATTTTTCGACATACTTGTCATTATTGTGGAGTTGCTGGGCATATTAGGCCAATATGTTTTAGATTATTAAGGGAGAGAAATCAAATGGAGCAAGCTTATGATGTGAGATTTCGTGTTTCGACATGTTATCATTGTGGAGTTCAAGGACATATTCAGTGTCATTGTTTCAAATTCATTCAAAATGCCAGTCATGAAGGTCTAAGGTTCACGAACATTTGGGTTAGGAAAGATGATCTCTATGGAGATGGTGCAATAGGATTTCATCTTCGGTTTGAACGGGGACGATCTTCGAATTAGTTTTTGATCATGATGTGACTCAAGCAGGGGGAGATTGGTGTTGCTGGTTGCTGGTGTTGTGGTGTTACTGATGATGATACCATTGAAATTAGAAGTGTTGGATTCACATACATAGTCAAAAAAGGGGGGAGAGTGAAGATGCAGTGTTTGGGGTGTTGCATGTACCAGACGCGAAGTAGTATAAGAAGTGATACATGAAGCTGAGTTGTGCGATTGATGACGAGGAGCTCGAGTACTGAGATGTACGAGCGTTATATTGATCCAGAAAAAGGAAATAGGTCTTTGATTGAAGACAAAAAAAATCATATAAGTAAAAAAGAAGTTTGCTTGAAAAAAAAATGAAGTTTGCTTTAAAGAGAAAAGGAAAAGGAAGTTTGCTTAAAGAGAAAAGGAAAAGTATCTTTGGAGAAAATTGAGGCGCAAAGTTTCGTTTTGTTATAAAGGGAAGAGACGTGAGTCTATTGAAAATTGGCCAGCATAATAAAAATCCCTAGAGAGCTTTTGGTTGTAAGATCGTATGATCGTGTGCGATGGAGTGTCGTTGTTTTGTGCTTGTGGTGTTCAAGCGTGCTGGTGCGTTGTTGATTGACATACGTGTGGGAGTGCTTTGGTGTCATAGTTAGGTGCATTGTGTTGACGTACGAGTGTGACGTGTTCTGAAGATTCTGGAGAATTGAAGTACTCTAGGCTCAGGGGAAGTTTAGCTCATGATTAGATTATCCTGAAGAGTTCATGTTATATAATAGATCGGTATTTCAAGAGGGTTGTGTTTGATTTACGCATTTGTAAATTGGTTGCATTTGCTTTCTTATTCTACTGAATTCGATTTCTGGACGTGGTCCCCAGGAGTAGAAAAAACTGAACCCTAGTTAACAAATTCTCTTATCTCATTTATTTTCTGCACTATATTTTGTCTCGCTTGCATTTACAAAACTTCTTTCCTTGTTGCTTCTTCGTCTTATTTGTCCGTAATGTACTCTTCTTCCTTTTATGTGTTGGTGTCATCTTCTTATTTTTTATGTTATAACAGCGGATACATGGATTTACTCGTCTCCACAGAACTCGTCTCCCCGATACTCTACCTCGATCTCTCAAAGGCCTAACTCTTCCACGATCGAACGGTCGCATTCCATTGGTACCAACTTTACCAACATGAACACACACCATCAGATCTTCTTTGCAGAACCGCAGAAACTCCAAACTGGACAACTCGGGCAGAAACATTGGTTGGTTCCTGTCAGTCTGGTTGGTTGGTTAGTTGATGTTGGGATGGTTTCTTTTGCTGCGTGAGGTAAATCGTTGAACGTTATCTCCACCGCCGAAGCTTCCACCACCGTCTACGGAGATTAGATCCACATCATCGTAGACATCGAATATTGGCTCTTCGTCATCATCATAAACATCGAAAATTGGAGCTCCATAGATCTCGTCGTAGAGTTCTATAAATTCTAGCTCTGATATCAATATGATAGATCTCAATTATTAGATTATCAATTGTTGATCAAGAACTCATAAAAACAAAGAACATGAGTAACTTCAATTTTTTCTTCATATATTTTCTTTAGAACATTTGTGACTTAAATACACAAAGAAACTAACGAAAGAGTTATGGATCCTACAAACTAGGGAAATGGGGTAATGGAGAAAAGGAAAATACACTTCAATAATTATAAGAAATAATTATGCAATAAGCCATCTTAGTCTTGTTGATCCAATCGTGCTGGTGGTTTACGCCGGTTACGATCTCATCATAAAATCCATAATTTGTATTTCAAATTTGTTGATTAAATAACAATGGATTATAATGTTTAGTTATAATATAACAAATAACACATCATTTTGACAAAGAAGTTAAATAAAATAAGTGATTGAATAACACAATATTTTGTTTGGGCAAATCAATTAAAATATCTAATCCAATAAATCTCTTAACACAAAATCGTTGGACTAAGGTATTAATTTTACAAAATTGTAGTATGCACCAAAATAAAAAACCGTAAATCTAATTTATAAGAAAATATATATGTGAAAAACATATATATGTATGTCAATAATGACAACAATATCTTCAATATTTATATTTCTTCAATAACCATGTACGCATGCCTCTCCTCAATAAATAAATAAAAAAATCTACGAAATTATGGAAATATATCGATCCCTATTAACTTACAAGAGCAGTCTGTCTATAAATAATTAAATATAAACACAAAGTTGTGTTGGCTACTTCACCAAAAACATTTTTTAACCTGTTGACCCAAATGGCTCGATCATCCGGACACGTTTCCTGTGCTGCGGTTACGTTTCATGACGGGCTTATGTTTGTTTCTAGCCAACGACGTGATCCATGCCCGAACTCCGACCAACTACACTGTCGGAGACAAGGACGGTTGGGACCCGGTTGTTCCGATGGACACTTGGACACAAGACAAAACCTTTTACGCTGGCGATATTCTCGGTACGTAATAATATTAAAATCTCTACTTTCACCATAAAATGATAGAAGAATTATTATGAAAATAGTATAAATTTTATATCAAAACTAAAAAAGAGTGTATTTTTAAAAAGTTAACATAATAGTAACGTGACTTGGTAAACAATATATTCGTAGTCGTTTTTAAACTATCGATTTATATTTGGTATATCTATGGTGTTACATTGCAGAATTCAAATACGATTATCAGACAAGCAATTTGTTGGTGGTAAACCAAACTGGTTATGACACTTGTAAAGCGAACGATGGAGCGAAAGAGTATTCGTCCGGCGACGATAAGATCCAACTTTCTTTTGGTGATAACTATTTCATCGGAACATATTGATGTAGCTCTTGCTACGATAATGCTAAGATCTTGTTTAGTCTTTGAATGCCCAAAGATCAAAACCTTCTTGTTTCGTTAAGAGCTCTCTTGCTCTGCCGTAACAAGGGTAACAAGGGTTTAAAGAAGAGATTTCTTTATAGAAGTAAAATATGAGTTGTTCCCTCACAAGTCAAGGGATCAACGATATATATAAGATGTTTTTGTTAAGTTTCATGGGTTTCCAATTCAAAATTAATTGGCAATGAGTGGATTGGTCCATATCCCTTATATATTACTCAAGGTCCCTTTCCACTTCCGATATGGAACATTCTTCATGATACACAGAGTTTTAACCATAAAATATCACTGCAAGTGCACAACAAACGAAGTAGTATTTAGGGATCGAATCCACAAGAACCAAGTGAAACGCTACGAATCTATATGAGTGAAATTAAGCTAAGATGACAATATGGTTGTTTGTTGAAAATTGAAACGAAATAGCAATGTAAAAACGATGTAAATCAATTAAAACAAGCGTTAAGTCTAGGGTGATTCGCAGGAATTCAGAGATCGTGAACCAGACAATTATTCAGGAAACGATAAAACACAGTTTCAACTCAAACATGATGTATAATCAATCCACTTTCGTGGTATCGACTACTTTATCTAGCAACCTAAGAATCTAAACTGTCGTTTGATCTTAAAATTCTAAACAAGCATTAACGAACAGGTTTGATATATTCACAAATTGCCTTAGCATCAACTTTCGTTGGCTAAGAACAATTTGCTCACATATGTTCTATCAAGCAACCTATAACACTTTTGATGAGTAGATTAACTCTAAAATCAGAGACTAAATGATCAGATTAATCTAAGCAATAAGAACAACAATAGGTGAAGACAATATAAATCCCTATCTATGTCTGATTCAATGATTCATAAATTTCCTTGAAAACTCTAAACTTAACTATAGAACTACTCAAGCATGGAGATAATCAAAACAACAGAAGATGAAGAAAAACTCATCATAAATTAAAGGAGTTCAGAAATCTTCTCAACGATTGTAGAGTCAGAGATTCGTTCCCCACAGCTTACAGATTGCAGAAACCCAAAAGTCTGAAAGTATATGAAAGAGTATGAAAAACTTGGCTTAAAACAATGGCTCAAAGTCGAATATATATCTTAAAAATGTTCTGGATGAAAAGATATGGCAAAACCCTGTGAAAATAGGAAATTAAAAATTTCCTTTTTCTGGTCGGAGGAGATTGGATCGATCGATCTGGCTATGGATCGATCGATCCAGCCTAGATCGATCGATCCGGTCCTTTTTTAGTCGATCCAAAAAGTCTCGGCATATTGGATCGATCGATCTAGCTTTGGATCGATCGATCTGGTCTTCTATGATCGATCCAAAAATTTACGATGCTTTGGCTTGAGATTTGGATCGATCGATCCATATGTGGATCGATCGATCTGGGCCCTTTTCCGCTACTTTGCTCTAATCCTTGCTTCTTCTTATACATTTTTTATCATCCAAACATGTTCTGGCCCTGAAAAGACACTAAAACCATAGAAACGACTCGAAAAACCGTTGAAAACATGGGTTAGAATGCATAAAAATGCAATATATCACTTGACACGCCCCCTCGAGATAATAACCCGTCTAGCCATTAATCTCGACATATAATCCCAATATAGGATTAATTTCGGGTAAGATCAGTCGGGACTCTTACGATGGGCCGGATCGATTTTGGTTCGGTGAGGCAGCGTGTGTTCGGGCTCTGATACCATGTTAAGTTTCATGGGCTTCCAACTCAAAACCAATTGGCAATGAGTGGATTGGCCCATGTCCCTTATATATTACTCAAGGTGCCTTCCCACTTCCAAAGTGGGACATTCTTCACAGTTTTAAACCTAATGATAGTAAAAAAAGCATAGCATCGATGTTTATCTAATAAAAAGGAAAAGAATAAAGAAAAGGAAAACTAAAGCCAAAACACATAAGGAAATAGGACACACGTTGCATCAAGTCACCCAGGGTAGAGAAGATTTGCCCTCGAATCTGTAGCCTCGTCATTGGCAATATGCGGGTATAGATGCTTCACATTAAAGACGTTGGAACAGCTAACCTCTGGAGGAAGATGCACCCTGTACGCATTAGCATTGATCTTTTCAACAACTTCCAAGGGTTCTATCTTACGAGCCTTCAGCTTGTTATACGCCCCTGGAAGAAATCTATCTTTTGTTAGCATAGTCCACACCAAGTCTCCCACCTGAAATTGTACATCACGGCGATGTCTGTCCACTGCCATTTTGTACTTAGCCGACGAAGATTGAAGATTGTCATGAACTTGTGAGTGGACGTGTGAGAGATCCGCTATGAATTCAACAGCCTGTCCGTGATCACGGATTAAGTCTGGGGCAACGCCAAGATCAACCGGACCTCGAGAAACAATACCAAAAACCACGCGGAAAGAGCTAAACCCCGTGCTACGGTTGTCAGCATGGTTGTGAGCAAATTCCGCTTTACACAGAATAATGTCCCATGACTCGATATTGTCACCTACTAGACAGCGAAGCATATTCCCCAAAGAACGATTAGTTACCTCGGTTTTTCCATCCGATTGTGGAAGATAAGCTGAACTGATGTCAAGAATTGTACGCAATAGCTTCCATAACGAATGCCAAAAGTGACTAAAGAACCGTGAATCACGATCAGAGACGATGGACAAAGGAAGACCATGAAGGCGATATATCTCACGGAAAACAATTGTGCTACTTGGAATGCATCCGTAGTTTTCTTACATGGGACAAAATGCACCATCTTTGAAAAACGATCCACAATGACAAAGATGGAGTCATGACCATGTTGTGTACGAGGCAATATGAGAACAAAGTCCATGCTAATGTCTGTCCAATGTTGGGTAGAAATGGGTAAAGTCATATATAGTCCTTTATTTGACGCATGGCCCTTTGATTGTCTACACACCACGCAACGTTCCAAAAATCGAGCCACATCAATTGAAGAGTGCGATCACGACTCACATGGCCCTCCTCATGAAGCTGCTTAATTAGTTGCAAACGAAAACTACATTCTGGTACGCATAATCTATTATCCCGGAAGATAAAATCCTCTTGTAACACAAACTCTGAACGACGTCATGAGGATACAAATCTGCAAAAATTGCAAACCCAGGAATCGAAACATGTAACTTAGCAAGGAGAGAATGGTGCCTACTCAATGCGTCGGCAACTTTATTAGAGCGATCCGATTGATGCTTAATCACAAAAGTGAATTGTTACAAGAATGCAATCCATGATGCATGGCGTGAGGAAATCTTATCTTGGCTCCCAAGATGTTTTAAAGCATCATGGTCCGTATATAGAATAAATTCTTGATGAAAAAGATAATGACGCCAACGCTTGATTGCTTGGACAATAACGTAGAATTCCACATCATAAGTACTATACCGGGCTCGTGAATCAGCAATCTTCTCACTAAAAAAGGCAATGGGACGTCAGCGTTGACTTAGAACGGCACCAATACCATTCTTGCAAGCATCACAATGTAGCTCAAAAACTACATCAAAATCCGGGAGGGCTAATATTTGGGCAAAATCAAGCTTAGCCTTGATTGTCTCAAAGGTTGTATTAGCCTCCGATGTCCAAACAAAGGACGTACCTTTCATGCAGTCAGTTAGAGGAGCCGTAATGTTGATAAAGCGACTCACAAACCTGCGATAAAATGAAGCTAGCCCATGAAAGGATCGTACCTCCGTAATAAAGCGGGGAGTCGGCCATGTTTTATTAGCATCCACCTTGCTAGGATCCACTGCCAACCCTTTATCAGACACCACATATCCCAAAAACAGAATTTGTGACGCCCCAAAGATACACTTCTGCCGTGCCGCAAACAGTTGCTCTTTTCGTAAGGCTTCGAGGACTTCCGTAAAATGAGATAAATGACTGCTCAATCCGAACTAAAAACAAGAATATCATCGAAGTAAACAACGATAAACTTGCCAATGAAAGGTCGCAGAGCCTGATTCATTACTCTCATAAACGTACTTGGTGCATTAGAAAGTCCGAACGGCATTACCATCCATTCGAAAAGGCCTTCACGCGTTTTGAATGCCGTTTTCCACTCATCACCCCGGCGAATTCGAATTTGATGGTACCCACTCTTCAAGTCTAATTTGGTAAAGATGGAAGCCTAACCAATTTGGTCAAGAAGATCATCAAGTCGAGGGATAGGAAAGCGATATTGTACCGTAATTTTGTTAATAGCTCTACTATTAATGCACATACGCCAAGATCCGTCCTTCTTAGGAATGAGCAAAGCCGGAACCGCCGTAGGGCTTAGGCTTTCATGGATGTGACCTTTGGCGAGTAGTTCCTCGACTTGGCTACGTAAGTCATCATGCTCTTGTGGGCTCATACGGTAATGAGGACGGTTGGGGAGAGACGCATTAGGTCCTAAGTCTATCCGATGTTGAATATCCCTTAGAGGTGGTAATCCCTGCGATAAATCTGCGAGAAACACATCTTTAAAATCAGTAAGAAGGGAGTGAAACTCAGAAGGGATCGTTGTACCAGGAAAACGCCACTAATGCCTGCTTAGTCACATGTATCTTTATAAGAACCTATCGAAAATGCCACTAATGCCTGCTTAGTCACATGTATCTCTGTCCCATTGTTCAACCAAGCGAGTTTGTACGGAGCAGAATGTGCTTCATATTTGATTCCAAGTTTACGAACTGCATAAAGAGAAATAACATTAGCACAACTCCCTGAGTCAACAATGAGCTTGCAAACTTTTCCTTGGATGGTGCAGGTAGTTCGAAATAAACTCGACCGCAACAAAGATTCGTCTTTAGCCCGAGGTAAGAGACAGTTACGCCGCACAGGCCGTGCCTCAATGCAAAAATATGAAACATTGGCTTATGGCATCAAATTTTCTAGAAAAACCAAAAGGCATATTTTTATTAGAATTCATTTAGTTAAACTCAAATAATAGACTTAAACGTTGAAAACTTTATGATAATTAGAATAAACAAAATATCGATCTACATGGTAAAAACTATAGGTTTCTAATGGTTAATTAAGTAACTAAAAATATATAGAAACCCTTTTTAATTGTTAAAGAATTAGAGTAAAATAAACATAGAACTAGTTTATTACATAAAAAATTGAGTGACTTGACTATCTTATTTTTGTTATATCAAATGAAAATTTGAAAACTTTAGTTAAAAAATTTTGATTTTGAAATTTTGATTTTGAAAATTTGATTGACAATTTTTATGAACAAAAGAAAAAAAAATTATGTTTTATAACTAACTAGATAAAGGACCCGCATATATGCGGGTTTGTAATCTAATATTTTATAACATGTATAAAAAGTTAATCAATTAAAAGTAGAAATCAAAATTAAATCACCAGTAAAAATAAATAAAATAAAATTGAAAACGCTGATGCAAAACCACTAATTCAGAAGTCTAACATTTATTTATTTACTTTGATTATTTGATTTTCAATTAAATTTTATTACATACTTTCAAATTATTAGTTTTCCTATTCTATTTGAATTAATATTACTTTTTAATTCATTTTTAATCTTGATGAATTTATTCTCATATTTTAGTTGAATTATTTTGACTCCTTTAATATTTTATAAACCGTACAAAAATGGAAAACAATATCATATAATCCGTAAAAATAAATAAAATAAGATTGAAAACGTCCATGTGAAATCACTCGTAGAAAAGCTTACAAATTATTTATTGATTTTGATTCTCCTATTTTTTTTATTTTAACTGAATTTTCAATTAACTTTTTTCCCATATTTCTAAAATATTAGTTTTTCCTATTCCTATTTAAATTATGTTTACTTTTTATTATGTAACTACTCATATATCTTTTTTTTAACTCTTGACAAATCGATTTACGTATTTTATTTGAATTAAACTTACTCACATTTTTTAATCATATTAGAATTTTTTATTTTTCACTTATGAATCAAGTATTATCTTTTTTCCAATGAAAAACGAATTATATGTGTTTCATCACTTGGTTTCTTACTTTTTATAATTTTCACAACATGATAAACTTTCAAAATAATTTTCTTCTCATACATCAATTTTACAATATTTAGGATGTTTACGTAGTGGTAAGTCTTTAAAAAACCACAATACAATGTACATTTTTTTATTCTGATTTCAAAATATAATGATATTAGATTTTTTTAAATGGAAAATTTTATTTTGACACGTGGTTAAAGCTAGTTGGAAATAAAAAAATTAGAAGAGGTTATTGAAATCGAGAGAATATAAAATTGAGATATTATAATCCTTAAATATTTGGGTATGTAAACATAATTCTATTCAAAAGATTTTTAAACGTGTATTTAATATTCTAATGAGAAAACGTGTATGATTTTTTTTGTCATATCTATTTCTATTTAAAATCAAAATATATGTAAGCGTGTATATATGTAGTTTATTTACTCTTTTTTTATGAATAAATAAAATAAGCTAATTGGAAAATGTTGAGATATGTTGTTTTTATCGAATAAGAGAGTAATCGATGGTTATTTCTAATAAAAAGCTGAAATAAAATTGTGGAAGAGATTATTGAATTTTGAAATTTTTTGGTGAGAATATTGAGAGAGTACAAAAGCTTGTTATATAAAGGCAAAATATTATAATCTTTGAAAATTTGGGTATGTAAACCTAAATCTATTTGAACTCAAATTTTTTTCACACGTGTATTAATTAATATTCTAATGAAAATTTTTTGAAACCTAATTCATCTTAATAAACGTAAACGAAAAGAGAGAAAAAAGAATGGTTGTACGAAAAAAACAAAATCGAGAAATATAATAAAGTCAATATTTAAAAGAATAGACCATGTTTATCAACTAATTATTTTAAGGAATTATTTATTAGAAACTAATTAAATTTCTTTTGATATATTTATAATCTACTTGATAAATACAAATATATAAGTTTAAAAAAAATAAGATTTGTATAACATATGTCAAAATCTAATTAGAAAAAAAATTACGTATGTCAAAATCCGATCAACTGATTGACACGTGTCACGATCGTGTTAATTACGAAGTTTGACGCATCAAACTTTATATAATAAGATATTTTGTTTGCTATTTTTTAGTTCTATATTTGTTTTATTTTTCTATATATGGGATATTTATTATAGTAGATAATTTTTTTTTATGAACCGAGATATTTTTTTTATAATGTTTATGGCATGCGTTAATGTTGTCCCGGTTCTGAAGTCATTAGCCATTAACTTTGAAATGTTCAGCAGATTTCTTGTACGACAAAATCTTTAGAAAACAGAGTAAAAGGGGTAAAACAGAGCATCAAACTTGAACCATTGCTAATAAAGAAACAATTTTTTCATGTAATTTTCTTTGAATCTCAACTAATCTCAAGAATTTACATTTTCTAGACTAAAAAAGAGAATAAGTCAAACGAAATTTTTCCAAAGACCAGAATAAACCACTATATATATACAAAACAGAGGATGCTCTGTTTCATCATTCTCAATAGCCATGGCTACTCTCAAAATCTCCTCTTCTCTTTTCAGATCTTTCTTTCTGACACTCTGTCTCTTCGTAATCCCATCTCTCTCATCTGATTCAGACCCTTTACAAGACTTCTGCGTCGGCGATCTCAAAGCTTCTCCTTCCATCAATGGCTTCCCTTGCAAATCATCCGTCTCAGCTTCTGACTTCTTCTTCTCCGGCTTAGGCGGTCCTTTAAACACCTCAAACCCTAACGGCGTAACCATTGCTCCCGCCAACGTCTTAACCTTTCCGGGTCTAAACACTTTAGGACTCTCTATGAACAACGTTGAATTCGCTCCAGGAGGCGTAAATCTGCCTCACTCGCACCCGCGTGCGTCCGAAGCAGGAATTGTGATCGAAGGCTCGGTTTTTGTCGGATTCTTGACTACGAACAACACTTTGTTCTCGAAAGTTATCAATGCCGGAGAGATGTTTGTTATCCCTAGAGGATTGGTTCATTTCCAATGGAACGTTGGTAAAGCGAAAGCGCGTTTTATAACCGCTTTTAACAGTCAGCTTCCAGGAACGGTTGTTCTACCTAGTACTCTGTTTGGTTCGTTCCCTGAGATTCCAAACGCTGTTTTGACCAAAACGTTTAGGACTGATGATGCAACTGTGAACAATCTCAAGTCCAAGTTTGCTGTTTGAATCTTTTAATTTATGTTTTCTTGAAATTTATCTTTTCTCAATTCGATTTTATATCAATAATCGTATACGCTTTATGTGTACTAAATAGGTACGAAATTCCGAAACTAAACATTAATAAGATTCATATCGTTCTCTTTTTGTTCTTCTTCTTTATTATAATGTTTCTTGTGAAGATTTCATTTGGTTGCAATATGAGCAAGCTAGCTACTTCGCTGTTCGATCGATCAGCCATTGAAATCGATTCAGAGAAGTCATTCTCTAACAAGTTGTCTAGTTCTTTGGGATTTATTTTTGTTGATTCTCTGAAACTAAAACTCATGATGGCCAATTTTCTTAATTAAATCAGTTGTGAAAAGCTTCTCTTAACAACCTTAGAGACATTATCAACAAATGGTATTCAATTAAATTGAAGAGTGCGATCACGACTCACATGGCCCTCCTCGTGAAGCTCCTTAATTAGTTGCAAACAAAAAATACATTCTGGTACGCATAATCTATTATCCCGGAAGATAAAATCCTCTTGTAAAACAAACTCTGAACGACGTCCATGTTGTAGATAAGACCAAATAGAACCAAAGAATGCGTCATGAGGATACAAATCTGAAAAAATTGCAAACCCAAGAACCGAAACATGTAACGTAGCAAGGAGAGAATGGCGCCTACTCAATGCGTCGGCAACTTTATTAGAGCGACCCGATTGATGCTTAATCACAAAAGTGAATTGTTACAAGAATGCAATCCACAATGCATGGCGTGAGGAAATCTTATCTTGGCTCCCAAGATGTTTTAAAGCATCATGGTCCGTATATAGAATAAATTCTTGATGAAAAAGATAATGACGCCAACGCTTGATTGCTTGGACAATAGCGTAGAATTCCACATTATAAGTACTATACCGGGCTCGTGAACCAGCAATCTTCTCACTAAAAAAAGCAATGGGACGTCCGCGTTGACTTAGAACGGCACCAATACCATTCTTGCAAGCATCACAATGTAGCTCAAAAACTACATCAAAATCCGGGAGGGCTAATATTTGGGCAAAATCGAGCTTAGCCTTGATTGTCTCAAAGGTTGTATTAGCCTCCGATGTCCAAACAAAGGACGTACCTTTCATGCAGTCAGTTAGACGAGCCGTAATGTTGCTAAAGCGACTCACAAACCTGCGATAAAATGAAGCTAGCCCATGAAAGGATCGTACCTCCGTAATAAAGCGGGGAGTCGGCCATCTTTTAATAGCATCCACCTTGCTAGGATCCACTGCCAACCCTTTATCAGACACCACATATCCCAAAAACAGAATTTGTGACGCCCCAAAGATACACTTCTGCCGTGCCGCAAACAGTTGCTCTTTTCGTAAGACTTCGAGGACTTCCGTAAAATGAGATAAATAACTGCTCAAATCCGAACTAAAAACAAGAATATCATCGAAGCAAACGACGACAAACTTGCCAATAAAAGGTCGCAGAGCCTGATTCATTACTCTCATAAACGTACTTGGTGCATTAGAAAGTCCGAACGGCATTACCATACATTCGAAAAGGCCTTCACGCATTTTGAATGCCGTTTTCCACTCATCACCCCGGCAAATTCGAATTTGATGGTACCCACTCTTCAAGTCTAATTTGGTAAAGATGGAAGTCCAACCAATTTGGTCAAGAAGATCATCAAGTCGAGGGATAGGAAAGCAATATTGTACCGTAATTTTGTTAATAGCTCTACTATTAATGCACATACGCCAAGATCCGTCCTTCTTAGGAATGAGCAAAGCCGGAACCGCCGTAGGGCTTAGGCTTTCACGGATGTGACCTTTGGCGAGTAGTTCCTCGACTTGGCTATGTAACTCATCATGCTCTTGTGGGCTCATACGGTAATGAGGACGGTTAGAGAGAGACGCATTAGGTCCTAAGTCTATCCGATGTTGAATATCCCTCAGAGGTGGTAATCCTTGCGATAAATATGCGAGAAACACATCTTTAAAATCAGTAAGAAGGGAGTGAAACTCAGAAGGGATCGTTGTACCAGGAAACGATGTTTTTGGGGAAACCACCAAGGCCCACACAGTTTAAGTGTTACACAACTCTGCTTCAAAAGCTGCCTTAGGTAAGGTTAATAATGATTGCACTCTCTGTTCAACGATAGGTTTACTGGGAGGGAGAACTGTTTCAGGTTGCTCTTTAGAAGGAATGAGCGTAACGATGCGATTCTCAAAGGTAAAACTGTATGTATTACTCTTCCCTTTGTGTGTTGCATCACTGTCGAACTGCCAAGGTCGATCCAATAAGAGATGACACGCATCCATTGGCACCACATCACAAGAAAATGAGTCTTTATAAGAACCTATCGAAAATGCCACTAATGCCTGCTTAGTCACATGTATCTCTGTCCCATTGTTCAACCAAGCGAGTTTGTACGGAGCAGAATGTGCTTCATATTTGATTCCAAGTTTACGAACTGCATCAAGAGAAATAACATTAGCACAACTCCCTGAGTCAACAATGAGCTTGCAAACTTTTCCTTGGATGGTGCATGTAGTTCGAAATAAACTCGTCCGCAACAAAGATTCGTCTTTATCCTGAGGTAAGAGACAGTTACGCCGCACAGGACCATGCCTCAATGCAAAAATATGAAACATTGGCTTATGGCATCAAATTTCTTAGAAAAGCCAAAAGGCATATTTTTATTAGAATTCATTTAGTTAAATTCATTTAGTTAAACTCAAATAATAGACTTAAACGTTGAAAACTATATGATAATTAGAATAAACAAAATATGGATCTACATGGTAAAAACTATAGGTTTCTAATGGTTAATTAAGTAACTAAAAATATATAGAAACACTTTTTAATTATTAAAGAGTTTATCTTATTTTATCTTCATCTTAAACTACCGTATAAAATGTTTGTATTTATAAAATAATCTACAGAGTTTATCTGTACACCCATCGACATTCCAGAAGACGGAAATAGCAACGAAATGGGACCCAAATGGGACCCACACAGAAGACGTAAGCAATGACGTAAGCAAGCAATCAACACCAAGACGTAAGCAGTGACGATAGCAAGCACTAAAATATGTCGGCACCACAACTTGGCGACACGTATCAAGCACTACATCTGCACCACTAAGTGGCGACACCTGGCACCATACTCAACAGCCGACTTCCTCTATAAATACTCAACTCTGGCACAAGAAGAAGCACAAGCGACTTCAGCGCATTTTCTCTCTCTAAAACTCTCAAAACATCTCTCTAAAAACTCCCTTAAGTTTTAATATTTCCTTGTAATCTTTTTAAACACATTTTGTAGCAAAATCTTTATTATCAATAAAATCAAATTTTAAGAAAATCAGCGACTTTCGTCTTTTGACCTAAGCCTTCGCAACTCGAATCCTGTTTACAGGCAACTCTCGATCAAAGTTAATACCTTAAAAAGTTAATACTTTGATTCTTGTAGTATCGAGGTTTTAATTTTTTTTTTAATGGTATCAAGCCAAAAGATCTTTGCAAAAGTTTTATCTAAAAAGATTTTCAAACAAGCTCTCTGTGACCAAGACCTAAACCTAAACTCCCCTAGTCCGACCCTAACCTCTCCTAGCGAACCACTGTTGCTGAGGTGTTCCAGGCAGCAAGACCAAAGGCAGTAAGACCGTTGGTAAGCCCCAGCTGTGTCTCCATAGAAAAGGTTAGCTTCTCCCTAGAATGAGTTTAAGTCTAGTTTAAAGTCATGGCGTCCTCAATTAGAAAACTTTTTAGATCTAAACATGTTGCATCTACATCACGTAACACAATCAACTCAAGAGAAATTATATCAAAAATAACATCTTTTGATCAAGAATTATCAAAAAACCAACTACCACATATTAACCCAGAAAACATATATCAAATTGGTACTTTTGATTTTAAAACAGCATACTCAATAAAAGAACATGAGCAAACTCTATCCTTGCAAAACGAGTTTGAAGAAATAAAATTATTATCATCCATAGCGTTAGACAAGTATAAACAAAAAGGATTTCATTATCTACACTTTGGATTAGTTCAAATAGCAATCAAACCCTTATCAAGAACTGGTATTGATTCTCCAATATTAATGTTATTAAGAGATAAAACTCTATTAAAATTTGAAGACTCACTCTTAGGAGCAGTCCAATCAAATTTACACAATGGAGCAGTTTATTTCAATTGCGCCCCTAACTTCCAAGTAAGCTTACATGATCCTACAATACTAAACACATTAGTATTAAACGTTCACTTACCAGAAATAAAATTCCAAAATGAAAGACATGGATATTTACTACTTTATCGAATTTATTTTAAACAATCAACCTCCGAGTTCAATCCAAGATGTTTATTACAAGATGACAAAGGAGAAACAACTATTCTAGCAGTACATAGTAAAGACACACCTAGCACTACTTACGCACCTAAGCAGTTGAAATGGAATGAGATAACCATTCCGGATCAATGGAAAATAGAAGTTACTCAACCTATAAGAAATTTTGAGCAAAGAAATATTTCAAGAATCATTGAACAAGTTGACGGAAAAATATTATTACAATTCGGTTCAATGAGAGAACCACGACCACCAAGAATTAGCTCATATCATTCTAGAGCCTCTTTTTCTGAATATCGCACTGGTCAAGCCAGTACGGATTCAGAAACAGAAAGCACAAATCAAAACATTAGGCAAGATTCTGAATTAGAAAATATAATTCTAAATACTAAACAAGAAAATCCTATCAAATTTAAAGCACCAATGGCTGAACCACAAGCAGATATGTACCCAACATCTCCTACTGAATCGGACTTCAAAACGATAAATGTTATATCCAAAGAATATGTAATTGATAAACAATACGTGAAAGAAGACTTTTATGCAAAAGAAAACGAAGAAAAAAGAAATTGGTATTTCAAACAATTTACTAAAGAAGAAACAATTAGATACAGAGAAATTTGGTACAATTTCATGATATTAATAAAAACCAATATCCCATTTTTTACCTGGTTCGAAACATATTCTAGTAATAACTATATCAATTATCCTTTTAAAACTATAAACACTAGTTCATCCTTAAATCAACTATGGGAACAAGTAAATGGTGACAAAACCAAATCGGTTCATCCACCATTAACAGATATCAAAATAAGTACCCCTAATAGACAGATTATAGCTACACCCTTTAAAACTGGAGCAAATAGAGATCATAAAGATCCAGTAATCGTACAAGGCATTAAATCAGTCTATGAGCAAAATAATTATCAAAGTCAATTATTACATATAATTTCTAGACAAATTGATAGCATAGATAATAAATTAAACATTAAAGAAGATAGCATGATAGGCAAACAAAATAATACTACCCAACATCCTTTTTCATCAACTTCTGCACCAATCTTCAAACCTATAACAAGACAAATAAAATTTCCAGAAAATGAAATTTTAAAAACAATTGCTAATAGATTAGACAACTTAGACAAAGGAAAAGGAATTAATATCATTGATGAAAATAACAATGAATCTACACAATCAGAAAGTGATAACCAAGAAATTAATAGAATAAAAAACAAAATGATGAGATCAAATAAACCATATTACAAAAGACATACACCACCTGACTTATTATTTGAAGAACACCATAAATATTCTAACAGAGTATATACTGGTGATGGTATATATGAATGGAATATAGATGGACGTTCAGAATATGAAATGATGAATTTATTTCAAGAAATGGGTATGGCAGCTATATCATATAAAGCTAGAGGAAATACTGATAAACAATCATGTGTACTATTAATAAGCGGATTTAATGGAGCATTAAAATATTGGTGGGATAATTCTATAGATATCATTACGCAAGATTCTATAATCAATCATGTAGAAATAAGAAGATTAGAGGGCGATGATGGCCTCTATGAAGAAGAGGAACATCAAAATGCCGTAGAAGTATTAATACATACTTTAACAATGCATTTTATTGGCAATCCAGCCGAAGAACTAGAAAGTAAAAAAATGACATTAACCAATCTAAGATGTCCAACCTTAGGTGACTTCAAATGGTACAAAGACATGTTTTTAACAAACATCTTCCAACGTAATGATTGTAATCAACCATTTTGGAAAGAACGGTTTATCTCCGGATTACCATCTTTCTTTGCAGAAAAAGTAATCAATAAATTAAAGGAATATTCTGGAGGACAGCCTATCCCCTGGAATACAATTACATATGGACAATTATTTGCATTTGTTAAAAAAGAAGGATTAGCCTTATGTCAAGAACATAAAGATAAAAAACGAAATGACAAATTTAAATTTAAAGTAACCATGGGTTCGTTCTGTGAACAATATGGTTATAATAACACGCTTAATCCACCATCAAGAATTAAACGCATAAAATATAGGCATAAAAATAATAATAATGTAAAACACTATCAACGACATAATAATTTTAAAAAACAAAACAATCATTATTATGAAAAGGGTAAAAATTATCCCAAAAAAAAAAACTATACAAAAAATAACTATTCCAAAAATAAATTTGACAAACAAAAGATTGTTTGATGGAATTGCAAAAGACCAGGGCATCGATCAACAGAATGTAAAATAAAAAGAAAAATAAACGAAATATTCCAAGATCAACCAGATATCCAAGATAAATTGGCAAAACTACTATTAACCTCAGAATCTGAACAAACTGAAGAAACCGATAGTGATTATTCAATAAACGAAATCGAAAATTCAAGTGACTCCTCTACGGAACCACAAGAATTATCTGATAACCTATGTAATTGTAAAATAATAAATGTAATAACTAAAGATAGTGACAAACAATTCTTAATAGATATAATAGATAAAATAGACGATCCACATATAAAAAGAGAATACTTATTAAAACTAAAAAATATTATACACCAAGAAAATCAATTATCATCTCCACAACCATTTAGTTTAAACAAAATTTTCGAAAAATATCCATCTCAGAGTTTGTTTAAACAAGTTACGACTGGAGAATTACAAAATGAAATTAAACAATTAAAATCACAAATTAAAGATCTGCAGCTAATAATTAATCAACATGAACTAAACCAATTACAAATAAATGCACGACTTTCCATTATCGAAGCTAAAAATGGAACTCAAGCATCCTCTAGTAATCAAACTACAAATAAAGGAATAATAATTAAAGATGAAAAAGATTCTCAAAAAGATGAAGAGTATATTCAAATAATTAATAAAATTAATTATCAAAAATGGTATACTACTATAACTTTACATATAAATAACGATTTTAAAATAAATATAATTGCATTAATGGATACCGGAGCAGATTATAATTGCATCCGTGAAGGAGTAATACCAACTAAATATTATGAGAAAACTACGGAACGCCTAAGTGGCGCAAATGGTAGCAATCTAAAGGTTCAATATAAACTACCCTGTGCAAAAATATGTAATCAAGGATATTGTTTTAAAAATCAATTTATCTTAGTAAAAAATTTAACGCAAGAAGTAATATTAGGCACCCCTTTCTTTACACAAATTTATCCATTTAAAGCAACAGAAATAGGAATAACTACCAAGGTAGTAGGAACCAAACTATTGTTTGCCTTCCTATCTCCAATGAAAACTAAAGAAGTGTTAAATTTACAAGAGAACACAATTCAAAAAACTATTAACCTAATAAAAGGAAAACAAGTTCATATTCAATATTTACAAGAAGAAATAGCTCATAAAAAATTAGAAGAACAGCTAAAGACACCTTACGTAATAAGCAAAATAAAAGAAATAGAAAATAATCTATTAAAACAAGTATGTTCAGAATTACCAAATGCTTTTTGGGAAAGAAAAAAGCATATGGTAGAATTACCTTACATTAAAGACTTTAATGAAAAAAATATACCAACTAAAGCAAGACCTATCCAAATGAATAAAGAATTACTAGAACACTGTAAAAAAGAAATAAATGACTTATTAAAAAAACAACTTATCAGACAATCCAAATCCCCTTGGAGTTGTTCAGCTTTCTATGTTAATAATCAAGCTGAAAAGGAACGAGGAGTACCACGCTTAGTAATTAATTATAAACCACTAAATGAGGTATTACAATGGATTAGATATCCAATACCAAACAAAAGAGACCTACTAAAAAGATTATATAATGCAAAAATCTATTCAAAATTTGATATGAAAAGCGGATTTTGGCAAATCCAAATTTCAGAACAAGATAAATACAAAACCGCTTTTACAGTACCGTTCGGTCATTACGAATGGAATGTAATGCCATTCGGTTTAAAAAATGCACCCTCTGAATTTCAACAAATAATGAATGATATATTCAACCAATATTCAGCTTTTACCATAGTATACATAGACGATGTATTAGTATACTCAAATTCCATAGATCAACACATAAATCATTTAAACACATTTTTAAATATAGTCAAAAAACAAGGCCTGGTTATTTCAGCTAAAAAAATGCATCTATTTCAAACAAAAATAAGATTTTTAGGTCACAATATATATCAAGGTACAATTACACCTATATCAAGGTCAATTGAGTTTGCGGATAAATTCCCAGACGAATTAAAAGAAAAAACACAATTACAGCGATTTTTAGGATGCCTAAATTACGTTTCAGATTTCCTACCTAACCTTAGGAAAACCATCCAACCACTATTTCAACGTTTACAAAAAAATCCTAAACCATGGTCTAGCATCCATACTCAGCTCGTCAAACAGGTTAAACAAAAGGTCAAAACACTACCTTGCCTAACCCTACCTAACCCTGAGGCAGATATGATTGTCGAAACCGATGCTTCAGAAATAGGTTTCGGCGGTATCCTTAAACAAAAGTTACCCGAGACCAAACAGGAATCTATAGTTAGATTTCATTCAGGTGTTTGGATAGGACCCCAACAATCCTATTCAACTGTTAAAAAGGAAGTCCTTTCAATTGTCAACTGTATTTCCAAATTTCAAGATGATTTAATCAACAAAAGATTTCTTTTAAGAGTAGACTGTAAATCAGCAAAAGAGATTTTACAAAAGGACGTTAAAAATCTAGTTTCAAAACAAATATTTGCCCGTTGGCAAGCTATTCTTTCTGTTTTTGATTTTGATATTCAATATATTAAAGGAGAAAATAATTCTTTACCAGACTTTCTAACCAGAGAATATTTACAGGGAAAAACAATAGATATTCAAGACAACACTATTCAAGATGTCTGACCCTAAGCAAAAGAAACCGATGACAGCATCGGACTACATCAAAAACCAACCCCATTTACAAGGCAAACCATTAACTACTCAAAATACCTTCTCAGCTCTTGCTGAATTCCCGCCTCTTTCCTATTCAAAAGCAGTCAAAACTGACGCTTCTACCCAAGCTTCACCTTCTACCCCAACTCCTACTCAAAAATCCACCTATTTCCTCAAACCACAAAAACAACATCTCGTTACCACTCAATTTATCAAACCAGTTACACTCAAAGAACTCCAAGCCTTTACCCACCGAGTCTTTTATGAAGACAGTCTCTACCCAACCGACAATGTAACCAAAAACCGTACCTTTTATGAGTATATCCTAGTAGACTCTAAGTCAGTCGAAATTACTCATTATCCTGATAAATCCAATCCAAATCTTATAGCCTATTCTACTTGCAAAATTCTTCGCATCCATTCTACTCAAGACCTCGGTTTCACCCATATCCATACCACAAAACCATTCTCTAGCCAAGGATTCCATATTCAAGGTTATACTTATATGGATTATCAATATGCCTTTTTCCGGGCTTTCTTTTTAAGGGCATTTGACCACTCTTGGTTCCTGTCCTTTGATAGCAAGTGCCCCAAATCTATTCCAGGATGGTTCTGTGAATGGTGGTATTGGTTTGGACCTACCGACCAAATCTACCCTTCCGATGTAATCAAGACTTCTTTCCCTTTCTACATTAAACACATACCTAACCAAGGCATTGGGCCATTCACCAAAATTGCCTTCCACATTGATATGGGAATCCCATGGATATGTTCTTGGCATTTTAACCTCATCTTAGCCTTACCTGACATGCCTTATTCCTTAGTCAAAGAGTATCGTGTCAAGTGGTGGGATAAATACAACCTTGACCGTTGTTCTCTATCAAATATAACAGACCACTTCAAATTTCTAAACCACACTAAATCCGCCATCCAGTCAGTCTCTCGAACCATACCTTTGCTTACCCCGAGCCAAATCTCTCATACTCGCAATCTTATCCAAACCTATGGTTCTCAGTCTCCCAATGCACCAACCCCCCTACTCCAAAACCAGTTAGTCCATCCCACTCTGTCGACTCTTGTACATCCAAATCCAAAAAGGACAAAAGCAAACAGCTCAAAGCCTTCCTCGTCAACTTGGTCCAGAACTTAGATTCTTCCGAAGATGAGGACGAACCTATGCAAGATTCAGATCCTTACGGAGGCCCCTTAAGCCAGGATCCTTACGAATAAAAAAAAAAAAAAAAAAAAAAAAGAAAAAAAAAAACCCAATAGTGAGTTATATTGCAACGATTTCAACAATGTATATCCTAGTAGACTCAGTATCTTATTTTATCTTCATCTTAAACTACCGTATAAAATGTTTGTATTTATAAAATAATCTACAGAGTTTATCTGTACACCCATCGACATTCCAGAAGACGGAAATAGCAACGAAATGGGACCCAAATGGGACCCACACAGAAGACGTAAGCAATGACGTAAGCAAGCAATCAACACCAAGACGTAAGCAGTGACGATAGCAAGCACTAAAATATGTCGGCACCACAACTTGGCGACACGTATCAAGCACTACATCTGCACCACTAAGTGGCGACACCTGGCACCATACTCAATAGCCGACTTCCTCTATAAATACTCAACTCTGGCACAAGAAGAAGCACAAGCGACTTCAGCGCATTTTCTCTCTCTAAAACTCTCAAAACATCTCTCTAAAAACTCCCTTAAGTTTTAATATTTCCTTGTAATCTTTTAAAACAAATTTTGTAGCAAAATCTTTATTATCAATAAAATCAAATTTTAAGAAAATCAGCGACTTTCGTCTTTTGACCTAAGCCTTCGCAACTCGAATCCTGTTTACAGGCAACTCTCGATCAAAGTTAATACCTTAAAAAGTTAATACTTTGATTCTTGTAGTATCGAGGTTTTATTTTAACTGAATTTTCAATTAACTTTTTTCCCATATTTCTAAAATATTAGTTTTTCCTATTCCTATTTAAATTATGTTTACTTTTTATTATGTAACTACTCATATATCTTTTTTTTAACTCTTGACAAATCGATTTACGTATTTTATTTGAATTAAACTTACTCACATTTTTTAATCATATTAGAATTTTTATTTTTCACTTATGAATCAAGTATTATCTTTTTCCAATGAAAAATGAATTATATGTGTTTCATCACTTGGTTTCTTACTTTTTATAATTTTCACAACATGATAAACTTTCAAAATAATTTTCTTCTCATACATCAATTTTACAATATTTAGGATGTTTACGTAGTGGTAAGTCTTTAAAAAACCACAATACAATGTACATTTTTTTATTCTGATTTCAAAATATAATGATATTAGATTTTTTTAAATGGAAAATTTTATTTTGACACGTGGTTAAAGCTAATTGGAAATAAAAAAATTAGAAGAGGTTATTGAAATCGAGAGAATATAAAATTGAGAGATTATAATCCTTAAAGATTTGGGTATGTAAACATAATTCTATTCAAAAGATTTTTACACGTGTATTTAATATTCTAATGAGAAAACGTGTATGATTTTTTTTGTCATATCTATTTCTATTTAAAATCAAAATATATGTAAGCGTGTATATATGTAGTTTATTTACTCTTTTTTATGAATAAATAAAATAAGCTAATTGGAAAATGTTGAGATATGTTGTTTTTATCGAATAAGAGAGTAATCGATGGTTATTTCTAATAAAAAGCTGAAATAAAATTGTGGAAGAGATTATTGAATTTTGAAATTTTTTGGTGAGAATATTGAGAGAGTACAAAAGCTTGTTATATAAAGGCAAAATATTATAATCTTTGAAAATTTGGGTATGTAAACCTAAATCTATTTGAACTCAAATTTTTTTCACACGTGTATTAATTAATATTCTAATGAAAATTTTTTGAAACCTAATTCATCTTAATAAACGTATACGAAAAGAGAGAAAAAAGAATGGTTGTACGAAAAAAACAAAATCGAGAAATATAATAAAGTCAATATTTAAAAGAATAGACCATGTTTATCAACTAATTATTTTAAGGAATTATTTATTAGAAACTAATTAAATTTCTTTTGATATATTTATAATCTACTTGATAAATACAAATATATAAGTTTAAAAAAAATAAGATTTGTATAACATATGTCAAAATCTAATTAGAAAAAAAATTACGTATGTCAAAATCCGATCAACTGATTGACACGTGTCACGATCGTGTTAATTACGAAGTTTGACGCATCAAACTTTATATAATAAGATATTTTGTTTGCTATTTTTTAGTTCTATATTTGTTTTATTTTTCTATATATGGGATATTTATTATAGTAGATAATTTTTTTTTATGAACCGAGATATTTTTTTTATAATGTTTATGGCATGCGTTAATGTTGTCCCGGTTCTGAAGTCATTAGCCATTAACTTTGAAATGTTCAGCAGATTTCTTGTACGACAAAATCTTTAGAAAACAGAGTAAAAGGGGTAAAACAGAGCATCAAACTTGAACCATTGCTAATAAAGAAACAATTTTTTCATGTAATTTTCTTTGAATCTCAACTAATCTCAAGAATTTACATTTTCTAGACTAAAAAAGAGAATAAGTCAAACGAAATTTTTCCAAAGACCAGAATAAACCACTATATATATACAAAACAGAGGATGCTCTGTTTCATCATTCTCAATAGCCATGGCTACTCTCAAAATCTCCTCTTCTCTTTTCAGATCTTTCTTTCTGACACTCTGTCTCTTCGTAATCCCATCTCTCTCATCTGATTCAGACCCTTTACAAGACTTCTGCGTCGGCGATCTCAAAGCTTCTCCTTCCATCAATGGCTTCCCTTGCAAATCATCCGTCTCAGCTTCTGACTTCTTCTTCTCCGGCTTAGGCGGTCCTTTAAACACCTCAAACCCTAACGGCGTAACCATTGCTCCCGCCAACGTCTTAACCTTTCCGGGTCTAAACACTTTAGGACTCTCTATGAACAACGTTGAATTCGCTCCAGGAGGCGTAAATCTGCCTCACTCGCACCCGCGTGCGTCCGAAGCAGGAATTGTGATCGAAGGCTCGGTTTTTGTCGGATTCTTGACTACGAACAACACTTTGTTCTCGAAAGTTATCAATGCCGGAGAGATGTTTGTTATCCCTAGAGGATTGGTTCATTTCCAATGGAACGTTGGTAAAGCGAAAGCGCGTTTTATAACCGCTTTTAACAGTCAGCTTCCAGGAACGGTTGTTCTACCTAGTACTCTGTTTGGTTCGTTCCCTGAGATTCCAAACGCTGTTTTGACCAAAACGTTTAGGACTGATGATGCAACTGTGAACAATCTCAAGTCCAAGTTTGCTGTTTGAATCTTTTAATTTATGTTTTCTTGAAATTTATCTTTTCTCAATTCGATTTTATATCAATAATCGTATACGCTTTATGTGTACTAAATAGGTACGAAATTCCGAAACTAAACATTAATAAGATTCATATCGTTCTCTTTTTGTTCTTCTTCTTTATTATAATGTTTCTTGTGAAGATTTCATTTGGTTGCAATATGAGCAAGCTAGCTACTTCGCTGTTCGATCGATCAGCCATTGAAATCGATTCAGAGAAGTCATTCTCTAACAAGTTGTCTAGTTCTTTGGGATTTATTTTTGTTGATTCTCTGAAACTAAAACTCATGATGGCCAATTTTCTTAATTAAATCAGTTGTGAAAAGCTTCTCTTAACAACCTTAGAGACATTATCAACAAATGGTATTCAATTAAATTGAAGAGTGCGATCACGACTCACATGGCCCTCCTCGTGAAGCTCCTTAATTAGTTGCAAACAAAAAATACATTCTGGTACGCATAATCTATTATCCCGGAAGATAAAATCCTCTTGTAAAACAAACTCTGAACGACGTCCATGTTGTAGATAAGACCAAATAGAACCAAAGAATGCGTCATGAGGATACAAATCTGAAAAAATTGCAAACCCAAGAACCGAAACATGTAACGTAGCAAGGAGAGAATGGCGCCTACTCAATGCGTCGGCAACTTTATTAGAGCGACCCGATTGATGCTTAATCACAAAAGTGAATTGTTACAAGAATGCAATCCACGATGCATGGCGTGAGGAAATCTTATCTTGGCTCCCAAGATGTTTTAAAACATCATGGTCCGTATATAGAATAAATTCTTGATGAAAAAGATAATGACGCCAACGCTTGATTGCTTGGACAATAGCGTAGAATTCCACATTATAAGTACTATACCGGGCTCGTGAACCAGCAATCTTCTCACTAAAAAAAGCAATGGGACGTCCGCGTTGACTTAGAACGGCACCAATACCATTCTTGCAAGCATCACAATGTAGCTCAAAAACTACATCAAAATCCGGGAGGGCTAATATTTGGGCAAAATCGAGCTTAGCCTTGATTGTCTCAAAGGTTGTATTAGCCTCCGATGTCCAAACAAAGGACGTACCTTTCATGCAGTCAGTTAGACGAGCCGTAATGTTGCTAAAGCGACTCACAAACCTGCGATAAAATGAAGCTAGCCCATGAAAGGATCGTACCTCCGTAATAAAGCGGGGAGTCGGCCATCTTTTAATAGCATCCACCTTGCTAGGATCCACTGCCAACCCTTTATCAGACACCACATATCCCAAAAACAGAATTTGTGACGCCCCAAAGATACACTTCTGCCGTGCCGCAAACAGTTGCTCTTTTCGTAAGACTTCGAGGACTTCCGTAAAATGAGATAAATAACTGCTCAAATCCGAACTAAAAACAAGAATATCATCGAAGCAAACGACGACAAACTTGCCAATAAAAGGTCGCAGAGCCTGATTCATTACTCTCATAAACGTACTTGGTGCATTAGAAAGTCCGAACGGAATTACCATACATTCGAAAAGGCCTTCACGCATTTTGAATGCCGTTTTCCACTCATCACCCCGGCAAATTCGAATTTGATGGTACCCACTCTTCAAGTCTAATTTGGTAAAGATGGAAGTCCAACCAATTTGGTCAAGAAGATCATCAAGTCGAGGGATAGGAAAGCGATATTGTACCGTAATTTTGTTAATAGCTCTACTATTAATGCACATACGCCAAGATCCGTCCTTCTTAGGAATGAGCAAAGCCGGAACCGCCGTAGGGCTTAGGCTTTCACGGATGTGACCTTTGGCGAGTAGTTCCTCGACTTGGCTACGTAACTCATCATGCTCTTGTGGGCTCATACGGTAATGAGGACGGTTAGAGAGAGACGCATTAGGTCCTAAGTCTATCCGATGTTGAATATCCCTCAGAGGTGGTAATCCCTGCGATAAATATGCGAGAAACACATCTTTAAAATCAGTAAGAAGGGAGTGAAACTCAGAAGGGATCGTTGTACCAGGAGACGATGTTTGTGGGGAAACCACTAAGGCCCACACAGTTTAAGTGTTACACAACTCTGCTTCAAAAGCTGCCTTAGGTAAGGTTAATAATGATTGCACTCTCTGTTCAACGATAGGTTTACTGGGAGGGAGAACTGTTTCAGGTTGCTCTTTAGAAGGAATGAGCGTAACGATGCGATTCTCAAAGGTAAAACTGTATGTATTACTCTTCCCTTTGTGTGTTGCATCCCTGTCGAACTGCCAAGGTCGATCCAATAAGAGATGACACGCATCCATTGGCACCACATCACAAGAAAATGAGTCTTTATAAGAACCTATCGAAAATGCCACTAATGCCTGCTTAGTCACATGTATCTCTGTCCCATTGTTCAACCAAGCGAGTTTGTACGGAGCAGAATGTGCTTCATATTTGATTCCAAGTTTACGAACTGCATCAAGAGAAATAACATTAGCACAACTCCCTGAGTCAACAATGAGCTTGCAAACTTTTCCTTGGATGGTGCATGTAGTTCGAAATAAACTCGTCCGCAACAAAGATTCGTCTTTATCCTGAGGTAAGAGACAGTTACGCCGCACAGGACCATGCCTCAATGCAAAAATATGAAACATTGGCTTATGGCATCAAATTTCCTAGAAAAGCCAAAAGGCATATTTTTATTAGAATTCATTTAGTTAAATTCATTTAGTTAAACTCAAATAATAGACTTAAACGTTGAAAACTATATGATAATTAGAATAAACAAAATATGGATCTACATGGTAAAAACTATAGGTTTCTAATGGTTAATTAAGTAACTAAAAATATATAGAAACACTTTTTAATTATTAAAGAATTAGAGTAAAATAAACATAGAACTAGTTTATTATATAAAAGATTGAGTGACTTGACTATCTTATTTTTGTTATATCAAATGAAAATTTGAAAACTTTAGTTAAAAAATTTTGATTTTGAAATTTTGATTGACAATTTTGTTGAACAAAAGAAAAAAAAATTTATGTTTTATAACTAATATTTTGTTTGCTATTTTTTAGTTCTATATTTGTTTTATTTTTTTATATATGATGATATTTATTATCGTAGATAATTTTTCTTTATGAATCGAGGCATTTTTTTTATAATGTTTATGGCATGCATTAAGGTTGTCACGGTTAACTTTGAAATGTTCTGCAGATTACTTGTACGACGAAATCTTTAGAAAACAGAGTAAAAGTGGTAAAACAGAGCATCAAACTTGAACCATTGCTAATAAAGAAACAATTTTTTCATGTAATTTTCTTTGAATCTCAACTAATCTCAAGAATTTACATTTTCTAGACTAAAAAAGAGAATAAGTCAAACGAATTTTTTCCAAAGACCAGAATAAACCACTATATATATACAAAACAGAGGATGCTCTGTTTCATCATTCTCAATAGCCATGGCTACTCTCAAAATCTCCTCTTCTCTTTTCAGATCTTTCTTTCTGACACTCTGTCTCTTCGTAATCCCATCTCTCTCATCTGATTCAGACCCTTTACAAGACTTCTGCGTCGGCGATCTCAAAGCTTCTCCTTCCATCAATGGCTTCCCTTGCAAATCATCCGTCTCAGCTTCTGACTTCTTCTTCTCCGGCTTAGGCGGTCCTTTAAACACCTCAAACCCTAACGGCGTAACCATTGCTCCCGCCAACGTCTTAACCTTTCCGGGTCTAAACACTTTAGGACTCTCTATGAACAACGTTGAATTCGCTCCAGGAGGCGTAAATCTGCCTCACTCGCACCCGCGTGCGTCCGAAGCAGGAATTGTGATCGAAGGCTCGGTTTTTGTCGGATTCTTGACTACGAACAACACTTTGTTCTCGAAAGTTATCAATGCCGGAGAGATGTTTGTTATCCCTAGAGGATTGGTTCATTTCCAATGGAACGTTGGTAAAGCGAAAGCGCGTTTTATAACCGCTTTTAACAGTCAGCTTCCAGGAACGGTTGTTCTACCTAGTACTCTGTTTGGTTCGTTCCCTGAGATTCCAAACGCTGTTTTGACCAAAACGTTTAGGACTGATGATGCAACTGTGAACAATCTCAAGTCCAAGTTTGCTGTTTGAATCTTTTAATTTATGTTTTCTTGAAATTTATCTTTTCTCAATTCGATTTTATATCAATAATCGTATACGCTTTATGTGTACTAAATAGGTACGAAATTCCGAAATTAAACATTAATAAGATTCATATCGTTCTCTTTTTGTTCTTCTTCTTTATTATAATGTTTCTTGTGAAGATTTCATTTGGTTGCAATATGAGCAAGCTAGCTACTTCGCTGTTCGATCGATCAGCCATTGAAATCGATTCAGAGAAGTCATTCTCTAACAAGTTGTCTAGTTCTTTGGGATTTATTTTTGTTGATTCTCTGAAACTAAAACTCATGATGGCCAATTTTCTTAATTAAATCAGTTGTGAAAAGCTTCTCTTAACAACCTTAGAGACATTATCAACAAATGGTATTCAATTAAATTGAAGAGTGCGATCACGACTCACATGGCCCTCCTCGTGAAGCTCCTTAATTAGTTGCAAACAAAAAATACATTCTGGTACGCATAATCTATTATCCCGGAAGATAAAATCCTCTTGTAAAACAAACTCTGAACGACGTCCATGTTGTAGATAAGACCAAATAGAACCAAAGAATGCGTCATGAGGATACAAATCTGAAAAAATTGCAAACCCAAGAACCGAAACATGTAACGTAGCAAGGAGAGAATGGCGCCTACTCAATGCGTCGGCAACTTTATTAGAGCGACCCGATTGATGCTTAATCACAAAAGTGAATTGTTACAAGAATGCAATCCACGATGCATGGCGTGAGGAAATCTTATCTTGGCTCCCAAGATGTTTTAAAACATCATGGTCCGTATATAGAATAAATTCTTGATGAAAAAGATAATGACGCCAACGCTTGATTGCTTGGACAATAGCGTAGAATTCCACATTATAAGTACTATACCGGGCTCGTGAACCAGCAATCTTCTCACTAAAAAAAGCAATGGGACGTCCGCGTTGACTTAGAACGGCACCAATACCATTCTTGCAAGCATCACAATGTAGCTCAAAAACTACATCAAAATCCGGGAGGGCTAATATTTGGGCAAAATCGAGCTTAGCCTTGATTGTCTCAAAGGTTGTATTAGCCTCCAATGTCCAAACAAAGGACGTACCTTTCATGCAGTCAGTTAGACGAGCCGTAATGTTGCTAAAGCGACTCACAAACCTGCGATAAAATGAAGCTAGCCCATGAAAGGATCGTACCTCCGTAATAAAGCGGGGAGTCGGCCATCTTTTAATAGCATCCACCTTGCTAGGATCCACTGCCAACCCTTTATCAGACACCACATATCCCAAAAACAGAATTTGTGACGCCCCAAAGATACACTTCTGCCGTGCCGCAAACAGTTGCTCTTTTCGTAAGACTTCGAGGACTTCCGTAAAATGAGATAAATAACTGCTCAAATCCGAACTAAAAACAAGAATATCATCGAAGCAAACGACGACAAACTTGCCAATGAAAGGTCGCAGAGCCTGATTCATTACTCTCATAAACGTACTTGGTGCATTAGAAAGTCCGAACGGCATTACCATACATTCGAAAAGGCTTTCACGCATTTTGAATGCCGTTTTCCACTCATCACCCCGGCAAATTCGAATTTGATGGTACCCACTCTTCAAGTCTAATTTGGTAAAGATGGAAGTCCAACCAATTTGGTCAAGAAGATCATCAAGTCGAGGGATAGGAAAGCGATATTGTACCGTAATTTTGTTAATAGCTCTACTATTAATGCACATACGCCAAGATCCGTCCTTCTTAGGAATGAGCAAAGCCGGAACCGCCGTAGGGCTTAGGCTTTCACGGATGTGACCTTTGGCGAGTAGTTCCTCGACTTGGCTACGTAACTCATCATGCTCTTGTGGGCTCATACGGTAATGAGGACGGTTAGAGAGAGACGCATTAGGTCCTAAGTCTATCCGATGTTGAATATCCCTCAGAGGTGGTAATCCCTGCGATAAATATGCGAGAAACACATCTTTAAAATCAGTAAGAAGGGAGTGAAACTCAGAAGGGATCGTTGTACCAGGAGACGATGTTTGTGGGGAAACCACTAAGGCCCACACAGTTTAAGTGTTACACAACTCTGCTTCAAAAGCTGCCTTAGGTAAGGTTAATAATGATTGCACTCTCTGTTCAACGATAGGTTTACTGGGAGGGAAAACTGTTTCAGGTTGCTCTTTAGAAGGAATGAGCGTAACGATGCGATTCTCAAAGGTAAAACTGTATGTATTACTCTTCCCTTTGTGTGTTGCATCCCTGTCGAACTGCCAAGGTTGATCCAATAAGAGATGACACGCATCCATTGGCACCACATCACAAGAAAATGAGTCTTTATAAGAACCTATCGAAAATGCCACTAATGCCTGCTTAGTCACATGTATCTCTGTCCCATTGTTCAACCAAGCGAGTTTGTACGGAGCAGAATGTGCTTCATATTTGATTCCAAGTTTACGAACTGCATCAAGAGAAATAACATTAGCACAACTCCCTGAGTCAACAATGAGCTTGCAAACTTTTCCTTGGATGGTGCATGTAGTTCGAAATAAACTCGTCCGCAACAAAGATTCGTCTTTATCCTGAGGTAAGAGACAGTTACGCCGCACAGGACCATGCCTCAATGCAAAAATATGAAACATTGGCTTATGGCATCAAATTTCCTAGAAAAGCCAAAAGGCATATTTTTATTAGAATTCATTTAGTTAAATTCATTTAGTTAAACTCAAATAATAGACTTAAACGTTGAAAACTATATGATAATTAGAATAAACAAAATATGGATCTACATGGTAAAAACTATAGGTTTCTAATGGTTAATTAAGTAACTAAAAATATATAGAAACACTTTTTAATTATTAAAGAATTAGAGTAAAATAAACATAGAACTAGTTTATTATATAAAAGATTGAGTGACTTGACTATCTTATTTTTGTTATATCAAATGAAAATTTGAAAACTTTAGTTAAAAAATTTTGATTTTGAAATTTTGATTGACAATTTTGTTGAACAAAAGAAAAAAAAATTTATGTTTTATAACTAATATTTTGTTTGCTATTTTTTAGTTCTATATTTGTTTTATTTTTTTATATATGATGATATTTATTATCGTAGATAATTTTTCTTTATGAATCGAGGCATTTTTTTTATAATGTTTATGGCATGCATTAAGGTTGTCACGGTTAACTTTGAAATGTTCTGCAGATTACTTGTACGACGAAATCTTTAGAAAACAGAGTAAAAGTGGTAAAACAGAGCATCAAACTTGAACCATTGCTAATAAAGAAACAATTTTTTCATGTAATTTTCTTTGAATCTCAACTAATCTCAAGAATTTACATTTTCTAGACTAAAAAAGAGAATAAGTCAAACGAATTTTTTCCAAAGACCAGAATAAACCACTATATATATACAAAACAGAGGATGCTCTGTTTCATCATTCTCAATAGCCATGGCTACTCTCAAAATCTCCTCTTCTCTTTTCAGATCTTTCTTTCTGACACTCTGTCTCTTCGTAATCCCATCTCTCTCATCTGATTCAGACCCTTTACAAGACTTCTGCGTCGGCGATCTCAAAGCTTCTCCTTCCATCAATGGCTTCCCTTGCAAATCATCCGTCTCAGCTTCTGACTTCTTCTTCTCCGGCTTAGGCGGTCCTTTAAACACCTCAAACCCTAACGGCGTAACCATTGCTCCCGCCAACGTCTTAACCTTTCCGGGTCTAAACACTTTAGGACTCTCTATGAACAACGTTGAATTCGCTCCAGGAGGCGTAAATCTGCCTCACTCGCACCCGCGTGCGTCCGAAGCAGGAATTGTGATCGAAGGCTCGGTTTTTGTCGGATTCTTGACTACGAACAACACTTTGTTCTCGAAAGTTATCAATGCCGGAGAGATGTTTGTTATCCCTAGAGGATTGGTTCATTTCCAATGGAACGTTGGTAAAGCGAAAGCGCGTTTTATAACCGCTTTTAACAGTCAGCTTCCAGGAACGGTTGTTCTACCTAGTACTCTGTTTGGTTCGTTCCCTGAGATTCCAAACGCTGTTTTGACCAAAACGTTTAGGACTGATGATGCAACTGTGAACAATCTCAAGTCCAAGTTTGCTGTTTGAATCTTTTAATTTATGTTTTCTTGAAATTTATCTTTTCTCAATTCGATTTTATATCAATAATCGTATACGCTTTATGTGTACTAAATAGGTACGAAATTCCGAAATTAAACATTAATAAGATTCATATCGTTCTCTTTTTGTTCTTCTTCTTTATTATAATGTTTCTTGTGAAGATTTCATTTGGTTGCAATATGAGCAAGCTAGCTACTTCGCTGTTCGATCGATCAGCCATTGAAATCGATTCAGAGAAGTCATTCTCTAACAAGTTGTCTAGTTCTTTGGGATTTATTTTTGTTGATTCTCTGAAACTAAAACTCATGATGGCCAATTTTCTTAATTAAATCAGTTGTGAAAAGCTTCTCTTAACAACCTTAGAGACATTATCAACAAATGGTATTCAATTAAATTGAAGAGTGCGATCACGACTCACATGGCCCTCCTCGTGAAGCTCCTTAATTAGTTGCAAACAAAAAATACATTCTGGTACGCATAATCTATTATCCCGGAAGATAAAATCCTCTTGTAAAACAAACTCTGAACGACGTCCATGTTGTAGATAAGACCAAATAGAACCAAAGAATGCGTCATGAGGATACAAATCTGAAAAAATTGCAAACCCAAGAACCGAAACATGTAACGTAGCAAGGAGAGAATGGCGCCTACTCAATGCGTCGGCAACTTTATTAGAGCGACCCGATTGATGCTTAATCACAAAAGTGAATTGTTACAAGAATGCAATCCACGATGCATGGCGTGAGGAAATCTTATCTTGGCTCCCAAGATGTTTTAAAACATCATGGTCCGTATATAGAATAAATTCTTGATGAAAAAGATAATGACGCCAACGCTTGATTGCTTGGACAATAGCGTAGAATTCCACATTATAAGTACTATACCGGGCTCGTGAACCAGCAATCTTCTCACTAAAAAAAGCAATGGGACGTCCGCGTTGACTTAGAACGGCACCAATACCATTCTTGCAAGCATCACAATGTAGCTCAAAAACTACATCAAAATCCGGGAGGGCTAATATTTGGGCAAAATCGAGCTTAGCCTTGATTGTCTCAAAGGTTGTATTAGCCTCCGATGTCCAAACAAAGGACGTACCTTTCATGCAGTCAGTTAGACGAGCCGTAATGTTGCTAAAGCGACTCACAAACCTGCGATAAAATGAAGCTAGCCCATGAAAGGATCGTACCTCCGTAATAAAGCGGGGAGTCGGCCATCTTTTAATAGCATCCACCTTGCTAGGATCCACTGCCAACCCTTTATCAGACACCACATATCCCAAAAACAGAATTTGTGACGCCCCAAAGATACACTTCTGCCGTGCCGCAAACAGTTGCTCTTTTCGTAAGACTTCGAGGACTTCCGTAAAATGAGATAAATAACTGCTCAAATCCGAACTAAAAACAAGAATATCATCGAAGCAAACGACGACAAACTTGCCAATGAAAGGTCGCAGAGCCTGATTCATTACTCTCATAAACGTACTTGGTGCATTAGAAAGTCCGAACGGCATTACCATACATTCGAAAAGGCCTTCACGCATTTTGAATGCCGTTTTCCACTCATCACCCCGGCAAATTCGAATTTGATGGTACCCACTCTTCAAGTCTAATTTGGTAAAGATGGAAGTCCAACCAATTTGGTCAAGAAGATCATCAAGTCGAGGGATAGGAAAGCGATATTGTACCGTAATTTTGTTAATAGCTCTACTATTAATGCACATACGCCAAGATCCGTCCTTCTTAGGAATGAGCAAAGCCGGAACCGCCGTAGGGCTTAGGCTTTCACGGATGTGACCTTTGGCGAGTAGTTCCTCGACTTGGCTACGTAACTCATCATGCTCTTGTGGGCTCATACGGTAATGAGGACGGTTAGAGAGAGACGCATTAGGTCCTAAGTCTATCCGATGTTGAATATCCCTCAGAGGTGGTAATCCCTGCGATAAATATGCGAGAAACACATCTTTAAAATCAGTAAGAAGGGAGTGAAACTCAGAAGGGATCGTTGTACCAGGAGACGATGTTTGTGGGGAAACCACTAAGGCCCACACAGTTTAAGTGTTACACAACTCTGCTTCAAAAGCTGCCTTAGGTAAGGTTAATAATGATTGCACTCTCTGTTCAACGATAGGTTTACTGGGAGGGAGAACTGTTTCAGGTTGCTCTTTAGAAGGAATGAGCGTAACGATGCGATTCTCAAAGGTAAAACTGTATGTATTACTCTTCCCTTTGTGTGTTGCATCCCTGTCGAACTGCCAAGGTCGATCCAATAAGAGATGACACGCATCCATTGGCACCACATCACAAGAAAATGAGTCTTTATAAGAACCTATCGAAAATGCCACTAATGCCTGCTTAGTCACATGTATCTCTGTCCCATTGTTCAACCAAGCGAGTTTGTACGGAGCAGAATGTGCTTCATATTTGATTCCAAGTTTACGAACTGCATCAAGAGAAATAACATTAGCACAACTCCCTGAGTCAACAATGAGCTTGCAAACTTTTCCTTGGATGGTGCATGTAGTTCGAAATAAACTCGTCCGCAACAAAGATTCGTCTTTATCCTGAGGTAAGAGACAGTTACGCCGCACAGGACCATGCCTCAATGCAAAAATATGAAACATTGGCTTATGGCATCAAATTTCCTAGAAAAGCCAAAAGGCATATTTTTATTAGAATTCATTTAGTTAAATTCATTTAGTTAAACTCAAATAATAGACTTAAACGTTGAAAACTATATGATAATTAGAATAAACAAAATATGGATCTACATGGTAAAAACTATAGGTTTCTAATGGTTAATTAAGTAACTAAAAATATATAGAAACACTTTTTAATTATTAAAGAATTAGAGTAAAATAAACATAGAACTAGTTTATTATATAAAAGATTGAGTGACTTGACTATCTTATTTTTGTTATATCAAATGAAAATTTGAAAACTTTAGTTAAAAAATTTTGATTTTGAAATTTTGATTGACAATTTTGTTGAACAAAAGAAAAAAAAATTTATGTTTTATAACTAATATTTTGTTTGCTATTTTTTAGTTCTATATTTGTTTTATTTTTTTATATATGATGATATTTATTATCGTAGATAATTTTTCTTTATGAATCGAGGCATTTTTTTTATAATGTTTATGGCATGCATTAAGGTTGTCACGGTTAACTTTGAAATGTTCTGCAGATTACTTGTACGACGAAATCTTTAGAAAACAGAGTAAAAGTGGTAAAACAGAGCATCAAACTTGAACCATTGCTAATAAAGAAACAATTTTTTCATGTAATTTTCTTTGAATCTCAACTAATCTCAAGAATTTACATTTTCTAGACTAAAAAAGAGAATAAGTCAAACGAATTTTTTCCAAAGACCAGAATAAACCACTATATATATACAAAACAGAGGATGCTCTGTTTCATCATTCTCAATAGCCATGGCTACTCTCAAAATCTCCTCTTCTCTTTTCAGATCTTTCTTTCTGACACTCTGTCTCTTCGTAATCCCATCTCTCTCATCTGATTCAGACCCTTTACAAGACTTCTGCGTCGGCGATCTCAAAGCTTCTCCTTCCATCAATGGCTTCCCTTGCAAATCATCCGTCTCAGCTTCTGACTTCTTCTTCTCCGGCTTAGGCGGTCCTTTAAACACCTCAAACCCTAACGGCGTAACCATTGCTCCCGCCAACGTCTTAACCTTTCCGGGTCTAAACACTTTAGGACTCTCTATGAACAACGTTGAATTCGCTCCAGGAGGCGTAAATCTGCCTCACTCGCACCCGCGTGCGTCCGAAGCAGGAATTGTGATCGAAGGCTCGGTTTTTGTCGGATTCTTGACTACGAACAACACTTTGTTCTCGAAAGTTATCAATGCCGGAGAGATGTTTGTTATCCCTAGAGGATTGGTTCATTTCCAATGGAACGTTGGTAAAGCGAAAGCGCGTTTTATAACCGCTTTTAACAGTCAGCTTCCAGGAACGGTTGTTCTACCTAGTACTCTGTTTGGTTCGTTCCCTGAGATTCCAAACGCTGTTTTGACCAAAACGTTTAGGACTGATGATGCAACTGTGAACAATCTCAAGTCCAAGTTTGCTGTTTGAATCTTTTAATTTATGTTTTCTTGAAATTTATCTTTTCTCAATTCGATTTTATATCAATAATCGTATACGCTTTATGTGTACTAAATAGGTACGAAATTCCGAAACTAAACATTAATAAGATTCATATCGTTCTCTTTTTGTTCTTCTTCTTTATTATAATGTTTCTTGTGAAGATTTCATTTGGTTGCAATATGAGCAAGCTAGCTACTTCGCTGTTCGATCGATCAGCCATTGAAATCGATTCAGAGAAGTCATTCTCTAACAAGTTGTCTAGTTCTTTGGGATTTATTTTTGTTGATTCTCTGAAACTAAAACTCATGATGGCCAATTTTCTTAATTAAATCAGTTGTGAAAAGCTTCTCTTAACAACCTTAGAGACATTATCAACAAATGGTATTCAATTAAATTGAAGAGTGCGATCACGACTCACATGGCCCTCCTCGTGAAGCTCCTTAATTAGTTGCAAACAAAAAATACATTCTGGTACGCATAATCTATTATCCCGGAAGATAAAATCCTCTTGTAAAACAAACTCTGAACGACGTCCATGTTGTAGATAAGACCAAATAGAACCAAAGAATGCGTCATGAGGATACAAATCTGAAAAAATTGCAAACCCAAGAACCGAAACATGTAACGTAGCAAGGAGAGAATGGCGCCTACTCAATGCGTCGGCAACTTTATTAGAGCGACCCGATTGATGCTTAATCACAAAAGTGAATTGTTACAAGAATGCAATCCACGATGCATGGCGTGAGGAAATCTTATCTTGGCTCCCAAGATGTTTTAAAACATCATGGTCCGTATATAGAATAAATTCTTGATGAAAAAGATAATGACGCCAACGCTTGATTGCTTGGACAATAGCGTAGAATTCCACATTATAAGTACTATACCGGGCTCGTGAACCAGCAATCTTCTCACTAAAAAAAGCAATGGGACGTCCGCGTTGACTTAGAACGGCACCAATACCATTCTTGCAAGCATCACAATGTAGCTCAAAAACTACATCAAAATCCGGGAGGGCTAATATTTGGGCAAAATCGAGCTTAGCCTTGATTGTCTCAAAGGTTGTATTAGCCTCCGATGTCCAAACAAAGGACGTACCTTTCATGCAGTCAGTTAGACGAGCCGTAATGTTGCTAAAGCGACTCACAAACCTGCGATAAAATGAAGCTAGCCCATGAAAGGATCGTACCTCCGTAATAAAGCGGGGAGTCGGCCATCTTTTAATAGCATCCACCTTGCTAGGATCCACTGCCAACCCTTTATCAGACACCACATATCCCAAAAACAGAATTTGTGACGCCCCAAAGATACACTTCTGCCGTGCCGCAAACAGTTGCTCTTTTCGTAAGACTTCGAGGACTTCCGTAAAATGAGATAAATAACTGCTCAAATCCGAACTAAAAACAAGAATATCATCGAAGCAAACGACGACAAACTTGCCAATGAAAGGTCGCAGAGCCTGATTCATTACTCTCATAAACGTACTTGGTGCATTAGAAAGTCCGAACGGCATTACCATACATTCGAAAAGGCCTTCACGCATTTTGAATGCCGTTTTCCACTCATCACCCCGGCAAATTCGAATTTGATGGTACCCACTCTTCAAGTCTAATTTGGTAAAGATGGAAGTCCAACCAATTTGGTCAAGAAGATCATCAAGTCGAGGGATAGGAAAGCGATATTGTACCGTAATTTTGTTAATAGCTCTACTATTAATGCACATACGCCAAGATCCGTCCTTCTTAGGAATGAGCAAAGCCGGAACCGCCGTAGGGCTTAGGCTTTCACGGATGTGACCTTTGGCGAGTAGTTCCTCGACTTGGCTACGTAACTCATCATGCTCTTGTGGGCTCATACGGTAATGAGGACGGTTAGAGAGAGACGCATTAGGTCCTAAGTCTATCCGATGTTGAATATCCCTCAGAGGTGGTAATCCCTGCGATAAATATGCGAGAAACACATCTTTAAAATCAGTAAGAAGGGAGTGAAACTCAGAAGGGATCGTTGTACCAGGAGACGATGTTTGTGGGGAAACCACTAAGGCCCACACAGTTTAAGTGTTACACAACTCTGCTTCAAAAGCTGCCTTAGGTAAGGTTAATAATGATTGCACTCTCTGTTCAACGATAGGTTTACTGGGAGGGAGAACTGTTTCAGGTTGCTCTTTAGAAGGAATGAGCGTAACGATGCGATTCTCAAAGGTAAAACTGTATGTATTACTCTTCCCTTTGTGTGTTGCATCCCTGTCGAACTGCCAAGGTCGATCCAATAAGAGATGACACGCATCCATTGGCACCACATCACAAGAAAATGAGTCTTTATAAGAACCTATCGAAAATGCCACTAATGCCTGCTTAGTCACATGTATCTCTGTCCCATTGTTCAACCAAGCGAGTTTGTACGGAGCAGAATGTGCTTCATATTTGATTCCAAGTTTACGAACTGCATCAAGAGAAATAACATTAGCACAACTCCCTGAGTCAACAATGAGCTTGCAAACTTTTCCTTGGATGGTGCATGTAGTTCGAAATAAACTCGTCCGCAACAAAGATTCGTCTTTATCCTGAGGTAAGAGACAGTTACGCTGCACAGGACCATGCCTCAATGCAAAAATATGAAACATTGGCTTATGGCATCAAATTTCCTAGAAAAGCCAAAAGGCATATTTTTATTAGAATTCATTTAGTTAAATTCATTTAGTTAAACTCAAATAATAGACTTAAACGTTGAAAACTATATGATAATTAGAATAAACAAAATATGGATCTACATGGTAAAAACTATAGGTTTCTAATGGTTAATTAAGTAACTAAAAATATATAGAAACACTTTTTAATTATTAAAGAATTAGAGTAAAATAAACATAGAACTAGTTTATTATATAAAAGATTGAGTGACTTGACTATCTTATTTTTGTTATATCAAATGAAAATTTGAAAACTTTAGTTAAAAAATTTTGATTTTGAAATTTTGATTGACAATTTTGTTGAACAAAAGAAAAAAAAATTTATGTTTTATAACTAATATTTTGTTTGCTATTTTTTAGTTCTATATTTGTTTTATTTTTTTATATATGATGATATTTATTATCGTAGATAATTTTTCTTTATGAATCGAGGCATTTTTTTTATAATGTTTATGGCATGCATTAAGGTTGTCACGGTTAACTTTGAAATGTTCTGCAGATTACTTGTACGACGAAATCTTTAGAAAACAGAGTAAAAGTGGTAAAACAGAGCATCAAACTTGAACCATTGCTAATAAAGAAACAATTTTTTCATGTAATTTTCTTTGAATCTCAACTAATCTCAAGAATTTACATTTTCTAGACTAAAAAAGAGAATAAGTCAAACGAATTTTTTCCAAAGACCAGAATAAACCACTATATATATACAAAACAGAGGATGCTCTGTTTCATCATTCTCAATAGCCATGGCTACTCTCAAAATCTCCTCTTCTCTTTTCAGATCTTTCTTTCTGACACTCTGTCTCTTCGTAATCCCATCTCTCTCATCTGATTCAGACCCTTTACAAGACTTCTGCGTCGGCGATCTCAAAGCTTCTCCTTCCATCAATGGCTTCCCTTGCAAATCATCCGTCTCAGCTTCTGACTTCTTCTTCTCCGGCTTAGGCGGTCCTTTAAACACCTCAAACCCTAACGGCGTAACCATTGCTCCCGCCAACGTCTTAACCTTTCCGGGTCTAAACACTTTAGGACTCTCTATGAACAACGTTGAATTCGCTCCAGGAGGCGTAAATCTGCCTCACTCGCACCCGCGTGCGTCCGAAGCAGGAATTGTGATCGAAGGCTCGGTTTTTGTCGGATTCTTGACTACGAACAACACTTTGTTCTCGAAAGTTATCAATGCCGGAGAGATGTTTGTTATCCCTAGAGGATTGGTTCATTTCCAATGGAACGTTGGTAAAGCGAAAGCGCGTTTTATAACCGCTTTTAACAGTCAGCTTCCAGGAACGGTTGTTCTACCTAGTACTCTGTTTGGTTCGTTCCCTGAGATTCCAAACGCTGTTTTGACCAAAACGTTTAGGACTGATGATGCAACTGTGAACAATCTCAAGTCCAAGTTTGCTGTTTGAATCTTTTAATTTATGTTTTCTTGAAATTTATCTTTTCTCAATTCGATTTTATATCAATAATCGTATACGCTTTATGTGTACTAAATAGGTACGAAATTCCGAAACTAAACATTAATAAGATTCATATCGTTCTCTTTTTGTTCTTCTTCTTTATTATAATGTTTCTTGTGAAGATTTCATTTGGTTGCAATATGAGCAAGCTAGCTACTTCGCTGTTCGATCGATCAGCCATTGAAATCGATTCAGAGAAGTCATTCTCTAACAAGTTGTCAGTTCTTTGGGATTTATTTTTGTTGATTCTCTGAAACTAAAACTCATGATGGCCAATTTTCTTAATTAAATCAGTTGTGAAAAGCTTCTCTTAACAACCTTAGAGACATTATCAACAAATGGTATTCAATTAAATTGAAGAGTGCGATCACGACTCACATGGCCCTCCTCGTGAAGCTCCTTAATTAGTTGCAAACAAAAAATACATTCTGGTACGCATAATCTATTATCCCGGAAGATAAAATCCTCTTGTAAAACAAACTCTGAACGACGTCCATGTTGTAGATAAGACCAAATAGAACCAAAGAATGCGTCATGAGGATACAAATCTGAAAAAATTGCAAACCCAAGAACCGAAACATGTAACGTAGCAAGGAGAGAATGGCGCCTACTCAATGCGTCGGCAACTTTATTAGAGCGACCCGATTGATGCTTAATCACAAAAGTGAATTGTTACAAGAATGCAATCCACAATGCATGGCGTGAGGAAATCTTATCTTGGCTCCCAAGATGTTTTAAAGCATCATGGTTCGTATATAGAATAAATTCTTGATGAAAAAGATAATGACGCCAACGCTTGATTGCTTGGACAATAGCGTAGAATTCCACATTATAAGTACTATACCGGGCTCGTGAACCAGCAATCTTCTCACTAAAAAAAGCAATGGGACGTCCGCGTTGACTTAGAACGGCACCAATACCATTCTTGCAAGCATCACAATGTAGCTCAAAAACTACATCAAAATCCGGGAGGGCTAATATTTGGGCAAAATCGAGCTTAGCCTTGATTGTCTCAAAGGTTGTATTAGCCTCCGATGTCCAAACAAAGGACGTACCTTTCATGCAGTCAGTTAGACGAGCCGTAATGTTGCTAAAGCGATCTCAAATCTTCTCCTTCAACCATCAATGGCTTCCCCTGCAAGTCACCCGTCACCTCTAACGACTTCTTCTTCTCTGGCTTGAAGGGTCCGTTAAACACCTCAAACCCTAACGGCGCAACCGTTGCTCCCGGTAACGTCCTAACGTTTCCGGGTCTAAACACGTTAGGGATCTCAATGAACAATGTTGAATTCGCTCCAGGAGGCGTTGGTCAACCACACTCACACCCGCGAGCGACCGAAGCAGGAGTTGTGATCGAAGGATCGGTTTTTGTAGGGTTCTTGACGACTAACAATACTCTGTTCGACTGTTCTCGAAAGTTTTGTCGTCCCTAGAGGATTGGTTCATTTTCAGTTTAACGTTGGTAAAGGGAAAGCTCGTTTGATAACCGCTTTTAACAGTCAGCTTCCAGGAGCTGTCATTCTGCCTAATACTCTGTTTGGCTCAAACCCGTCAATCCCAAACGCGGTTTTGACCAAAACGTTTAGGATTGATGATATAACTGTGAACAATCTCAAATCCAAGTTTGTTGTTTGATTTATGTTTCTGAAATCTTTCTCAATTGAATTTGTTGTAATCGAAAAATCGAAGATTTATAAGAAGCAACTCTTTCTCTTTACTTTGATTATGTTTCTTTATTTAGTAGTTTAGAAGAAGAAGAAGAAGAAGAAAGAAGAGAAACTAAAAATGGAAAGGCTGCTCCAAGTAGCTTGGAAATCCCAAGAACAGTTCCTTTTCTTTAGCTATAATCGATTCAACAATCCCATTGCTCGAAGATTCTTCTTCGATCTGAGAAGCTGCGGTTGATGTATTAGCCATTGTAGCTGCTGCTGCTGCATCAGAGAACTCGTTACCGAACAAGTTGTCTAGTTCTTGATCAGGATGGTTCTGTTGGTTTTCAATGAAGGTTTCTTGGTCAAGAAGAAAGTCAGATCAGGTGAAGTTAACCTCCGAATTCTCCTGAGCTATGGTGGAACAAGTTGAAGAGAACAATGGAGGAGACGAATTAGAAGAAGACGAAGAGGCGTACATAAACGTAGACTCGGGTTTGGCTTGGTTCGATGACTCGGTCATAAGCTTGATTGCTTGTAAATGAAACATGAGATCTCCTGATGAATCACCAGGTTGTTGTTGTTGATGAGCATCTTCGTTGAGCGAGTGATTACGTCCAAGAGATCCGGCTTGGTTCAAGGGATTAGTGTTTAGGGTTCCACCACCATTGATGTTGCCGTATTCAGCAAGTATGTGAGAAAAAGGACGGTGAGCGACAGGATCTATCCCCTGTGATATTCTCCTCTGTGTAGTCTTGTGAATCCGAGGCATAGTCATCGTAACGTGGCTCATCCTGTTCCATATCAAAGGCCACCAACCCTCGACGATTCTGGTTTGGGCAAGCGGTTTGTCGATGGCATGTTTCTCCACATGTGAAACATCGTAAAGCATTGGTGCGTGGCGGACGTGTGGCGGACGTGATGACACAATTGCGTCCACCTGTGTCTCTGTTTTTGTCCCTGCAGCACGCGGATTTGTTTGCTCGGAAGCGGCGATAGGGGTCGATTCACTCACCACCTGTGAAGAATATCGCCTACGTGATCCCGATGAACCCCATTGCTGTCTAAACTGTTGCTCCATCCCGAGGGCTCGCTGATGAGCTTCGGACACAGTAACAGGATTAAATTGTTGCAGCGGCACCTGCAATTGGTTTCGGAGGCCACCGATAAAACGTGAAACTTGCTGGTCCTCTGTTTCCTGCAAATTAGCACGAGCTATCATGTCGGTTGCATAATCATCAACAGAACGTGTTCCTTGGCTCTTAGTTATACGGAAGAAATCTGCGTCGCATATGCTTCTTAAGACGTTCCCACGAATCGATTCGGGATTTGCCAGAGCGACGTCGAGACTCTTTCAACGCAATCCACCATGCCGATGCTCTGTTCTTGAATCTTGCCGCAACCAGTGGAACACGCATATTGTCACATCCATTATCGGAATTGTTAGCAGCCGTGGTTTGAGCCCCTTGTTGTTGGTTTTGGAGAACTGTTATCAAGGCATTCTCAACAGCCTGTTGCAAAGAACGTTGCAGGTTATTGGTGAAATTTTCCAAGATTTGCTTAAAGTCTTCTTGTTGTTCGTCTACGGTAGGTTTGCGTGGAGCCATCTCGTCACAGAAATATCAAAGGATCGTGCTTGAATTAAGAAATTAAAGCTTCTGTCTCTGATACCAACTGATGTAGCTCTTGCTACGATAATGCTAAGATCTTGTTTAGTCTTTGAGTGCCCAAAGATCAAAACCTTCGAGCTCTCTTGCTCTGCCGTAACAAGGGTTTAAAGAAGAGATTTCTTTATAGAAGTAAAATATGAGTTGTTCCCTCTCAAATCAGGGATCAACGATATATATAATGTGTTTTAAAACCTAATGATAGTAGGAAAAGCATAGCATCGATGTTTATCTAATAAAAAGGAAAAGAATAAAGAAAAGGAAAACTAAAACTAAAGCCAAAAAACACAAAAGGAAATAGGACAAATCATCACATATACTCCCGAAGATTGTTCTGCCGGTTTGAAGATGGCCATCAAAGCATTGGCTCCAAATTAAATGTAGCAATTATTTATAAGTGGTATGATTAGTGTTTCGTAGTGTTGGAGTTTTTTGTAACAGTTGATGCGTTCAAAATATTAGAATAATAAAATATTTTGTTAAATTTCTTGTGTTTTAATAGCTTCCTTACTTTATAAATAACTAGATTTAGGATCCGCATATATGCGGGTTTGTAATTTAATATTATATAATCTATATAAAAAACCAAATAATTTAAAATAAAAAAAAATTACATCACCCGTAAAAGTAAATAAAATAAATTAAGAACGTTGATGTGAAACTTAACAGTTATTTATAATTTATGTATTGTGATTATTTTATTATTTTATTTTCAATTAAATTTCATCACATATTTTCAAATTATTAGTTTTCCTATTCTTATTTGAATTAGGTTTACTTTTTACTATTTTGCTACTCATATATCTATATTTTTCAAAATCTTGATGAATTTATTCTTATATTTTTATTTAAATTATTTTTACTCTTTTAATATTTTATAACCCGGAAAAAGAAACCAAACACGAACAAAATAGAAACCAAAATCAGATTACTCGTAAAAATAAATAAAATAAGATTAACGACGTCAATGTGAAACCAGTGATAAAGAAATCTAACAATTATTTATATATTTTAATTTTCCTATTTTCTCATATTATTTGATTCTCAGTTAAATTTTATCACATATTTCCAAATAGTTAATTTTTTTTTATTCCTATTTGAATTATATTTTTTTTATGATGTAACTACTTATAAATCTATTCTTTTTCAAAAAAAAAATTTGATGAACTGTTTTTTATATTTCTATTTGAATTAGATTTACTCATGTTTTAATGATATTTGATTGTTCTAATTTTCTTTTTTGAATTGACATATTTTATTTCTTCCGATAACGATTATAACTATTTCATCACTTAATTTTTTATTTTCTATAATTTTCACAACATGAGAAACTTTCAATATCATTTTTTTTTCAAACATAAAATTATATGGTGTTCACATAATAGTAAGTCTAAAATAAATAAAAACTCACAATGTAATGCACATTGTTCATAAATATAATGGTATTATGTTTTTGAATTTGTTTTGTAATATGATTTTAAAATATAATGATATTAGATTTATTTAAATAGATTAAACTATTTTGACATATGTCAAAAGTTACATGTCACAATTGTGTTAATGACAAAGTTAGACGCATCAAGCTTTATATAATAAGATAATTTTTTAATATTTGACAATTGATCACTCGTAAAAATAAATAAAATAAGATTGAAGACGTCGATGTTAAACCAGTGATAAAAAAATCTAACAATTATTTATTTATTTTGATTTTTCTATTTTTCTCATATTATTTGATTTTCAGTTAAATTTTATCACATATTTCTAAATAGTTAATTTTTCCTATTCCTATTTGAATTATGTTTTTTTCTAATGATGTAACTACTCATAAATCTATTCTTTTAAAAAAAAAATATTGATGAATTGATTCTCATATTTCTATTTGAATTAGATTTACTCATGTTTTAATCATATTCGATTATTATTATTTTTTTCCGAATTGACATATTATCTTTCTTCTGATAATGATTATAACTATTTCATCACTTAGTTTTTTATTTTCTATAATTTTCACAACATGAGAAACTTTCAATATAATTTTTTTTTCAAACATAAAAGTATATGGTGTTCACATAATAGTAACTCTAAAATAAATAAAAACTCACAATGTAATGCACATTGTTCATAAATATAATGATATTATGTTTTTTAATTAGTTTTTAATATAATTTTAAAATATAATGATATTAGATTTATTTAAATAGATTAAACTATTTTGACATATGTCAAAAGCTACATGTCACGATCGTGTTAATTAAAAAGTTAGACGCATCAAACTTTATATAATAAGATAATCTTTTAATATTTGACAATTCGTAAAAAAAAACCAAACACAAAAAATGGAAAATAAATTCATATCACCAGTGTAAATAAATAAAATAAGATAGAAAAATCGATGTGAAACCATTGACCTAACAATTAATTATTTATTTTGATTCTCTTATTTTTCATATATTATTTTATTTTCAATTAAATATTTTCAAATAATTAGTCTTTCCTATTCCTATTTGAATTAGGTTTACCTTTTATTATATAGTTACTCACATATATATATTTTTTTCAAAATATTAATGAATTGATTCACATATTCTATTTGAATTGGATTTACTTAAATTTATCAAAACAAATATTTTTAAAAATTGATGAAAACAAAATTTTATAATCTAATTCAAAAATATAATAATAATATATTTTAAAATAGATAAAGACTATTTTGACACGTGGCAAAATTTAATTGAAATTTTTTTTTACACGTGTCAAAATCTTATCGATCGGATACCACATGTCACGATCGTGTTAATTACGACGTTTGACGCATCAAGCTTTATATAATAACTAGATTAGGACCCGCGTAATACGCGGGGTTTTAATTATAACTTATTTATAAATGATAAAAAAGTAGAACGTGTCGGTAATCGATTAAATTTCTTAAAATTTATGAAAATGTAAGAAATATATGTTAAATCTTATTGATGTCAATATTTAGATTTTGATTGTTACTCGCACACTTATTTTAGATGTTGATTAGTAACTTTGTTTCAAACTGAATTTCAACTCCACGTATTTCATCTCGCAATACAACTCATGTATTTCATCCATAATATTAAAACCATATTTTTACTCCATGCATTCCTTGTCAATCAATAATACCCAAAATTTTCATGTCAAATTTATGTCTATATATGTCATTAGTGTTAAACAAATAGTAAGAAAATTAACAAAACATATTAGTAAATAAATTTTAAAGTATTAACAAAACATGTCGTAATCTCATGAATATCAATTTTTTATATGCCGCACTAATACTTTTATAAATTGGAAATAATTTGTCTTATTTTTGTTTTTTTGTTTTTTTATTTAGTATTCCCTTTTAATTTTTTAATAATATGTCTTTTTTTTTTTTACTATTATTTCATTTTAGTTACACTATAATTAGAAATAATTTGTCTTATTTTCCTTTTTTTAGTCTTTTTGATTTACTATTTCCTTTTAATTTTTTTTTAATAACATGTCTTATTTTTTTTAGACTATTATTTCCTTTTAGTTACACTACACATTAATTTAAGAAATAAATAATGTAGAGAAAGAAAATTTATATTTTTATATTAATATATTGACATGTGTCACAATCTCAATTAAAATTAACACATGTCACGATCTGGTGAGTTACGATTTTGCCTACGTGTCACACTCATGTTGGGCAAAAATTAAAGTAAAATAGTTTTGATCGATTTGTGGAACTCTCGCATTCATGATTTGTTTGAATGATGTATTTTTTTTCTTTTTTTTTCTCGATTAGTTATGACATTTTTTCTTTTTTTTTTTCTTTTTAAACGTATTGACATGAAACAAATTTTCTTTTTTTAATGGTATTTTATTTTTTTACAAATTTTCCTTTTAAAAACAAAATTTTTAATAACATTTTTTACAAATTTTCCCATTTACCTTTATTTAATGACATTTTTTTTACAAATTTTTCCAATGATGTATTTTTTTCCTTTATTTCTCGATTAATTATGGCATTTTTCTTTTTTTGTTTTTAAACGTATTGACATGAAACAATTTTTTTCTCTTTTTTAAAGATATTTTTTACAAATTTTCTCTTTTACTTTTTTTTAAAGACATTTTTTACAAATTTTCCTTTTACCTTTTTAGTGACATTTTGTTTACAAATTATCCCTTTTTTTAATGACAATTTTTTTTACAGAAGGACATTGACATTTTTTTGTTACGCTAGGACATTTTTTTTTGGCGATGATGTATTATATTTTTATATTAATATATTAATACGTGTCACAATCTCAATTAAAATTAACACATGTTATGATCTGGTGAGTTACGATTTTACCTACGTGTCACACTCACGTTGGAAAAAATTTAAAGTAAAATAGCTTTGATCGATTTGTGGAACTCTCGAATTCATGATTTGTTTGAATAATGTATTTTTTTTCTTTTCTTTCTCGATTACTTATGACAGTTTTCCTTTTTTTTTTTTTTAAACGTATTGACATGAAGCAAATTTTTCTAAAAAATGATATTTTATTTTACAAATTTTCTATTTTACTTTTTTTTAATAACATTTTTTACAATTTTTCCCATTTACATTTATTTAATGACATTTTTTTTTACAAATTTTTCCAATGATGTATTTTTTTCCTTTTTTCTCGATTAGTTATGGCATTTTTTCTTTTCTTTTGTTTTTAAACGTATTGACATGAAACAAAATTTTCCTCTTTTTAATGATATTTTTTACAAATTTTCTCTTTTACCTTTTTTAAATGACATTTTTTACAAATTTTCCTTTTACCTTTTTAGTGACATTTTGTTTACAAATTTTCTCTTTTTTTAATAACAAGTTTTTTTTACAGAAGGATATTGACTTTTTTTGTTACGTTAGGACATTTTTTTTTGCGATGATGTATTTTTCTTATAACTTTTAGATAAAAATGAAATATTATTTAAATTAAAATTAATTTTATACGTTAGTATATTAACACGTGTCATCATCTCAATTAAAATGACACATGTCACGATCTAATGAGTTATAATTTTGAATGCATTCTCATTTATCTAATATATCTAATGATATAATATTATTGCATGTACTATTCTTAGAAAATCTTTCTAAAATTATCAACCTATAGTCTATTGTTGCACTGTTTGGGTGCAATTCTCAGATCAGCACTGTGATAGTGGTAAACCAGATCGGTTATCAGACATGTAAACCGAACGAACATATAATCCTAGTCTGACTATTCCGCTGGTTTGAAATTGACCATCCAACTAAATGAAAAAACCAAGCTGAACCAAATCAATAATTAAAACCCATTTGGATTGGAAACTTGTATGATAGTTTTTCATTTTGTGTCCTATTTGACTTTGTCTTGGGATTTTGGAATAACTCAAGGCTCATTTTTCTTGTTCAAGAATTGTTTTGCCTCTGACTACTTTTTTTTCTTCCTGAAATCACAGATTTTGCCATCTCCAACGACAGGAACGTTTCCGGCACAATCTCTGAACTGGAAGAACAACGGTTTGCTCATAGACCGAAATGAAATCAAACGTGAAGATGGGAAGGAACACTTTGATTTTTCCTTCACTAACAACCACACATCTCCTCTCTTGTTCCCACCATCTGTATGACCCATTTTTTGCATTGTTTTGTTAGCTTCTGGTTTTATCTTTAAGACATTCTGGTTTCATCTTTAAGACATTCTGGTTTTAGTCATCTCATTTTTTCAGATGGTAGCTAAGCCTTTACTTCAGCTTGATGTACCCAAATATGAATCCCGGTCATCGCATACGGGTAACAAAACCTCTGACGATGGCTACAATTGGCGTAAATACGGGAAAAAGCAAGTCAAAGGAAGTGAAAACCCGAGGAGTTACTTCAAATGCACTTACCAAAATTGCCTCACAAAGAAGAAAGTAGAGACGTCTCTTGTGAAGGGTCATATCACTGAGATTATCTATAAAGGAAGCCACAATCATCCCAAGCCTCAATCCACAAAGAGACCAGCTTCCACTGCAGCAACACATGACGTTGACTTCCATCAGAGTAGCAGTAGTCATGGAGATGGTCAAGAGTTTGGTGAAGATGAAGCAGGTGCCAAGAGATGGTAAGGCAGACTCATAATCAAGCAACTGAAACCAATGAGATGTGATTTGGATTGTTGTGAATGCAGGAAAAGAGAAGAGAATGTGAAGGAGCCAAGAGTGGTGGTTCAGACAACAAGTGATATAGACATTCTTGACGATGGCTACAGATGGAGAAAGTATGGTCAGAAAGTTGTCAAGGGAAATCCCAATCCAAGGTCTATTTCTTCTTCTTCTCAATCTATATATATTTCTGAGTTACAACAAGGAGGCCCTTGAGCTAAACCTATATGATGAATGTGATGGGCAGGAGCTATTACAAGTGCACATTTACAGGATGTTTTGTAAGGAAACACGTTGAGAGAGCATTCCAAGACGCGAAGGCAGTGATCACCACTTACGAGGGAAAGCACAACCACCAAATCCCAACCCCAAAAAGATGTCACACCTCAATATGAGAGTTTTTGGCAATTTTTAGAGTCAAGTGGTGACACACATGTTTTAAGGTTACTAGGTAAAAACAGAGACATATATATATAGAGAGAGAGAGAGAGAGAAAGAAGGGTTAATCTCTTATTTGTAAATGAAAATCATAATTCTCGGTCTTTAAGAATCAGGGGATCAAAGTTTATTACCTCATAGAAGAGTTCTGTATCTTGTTTTGACCATCGAGTTCTTGAAGTCTTTTTCATCTATAATTCCGTTATACTTGGCGCTTCTGGTTTCGGTCTTCATTTCATATATGTTTAATACCATTTCATATATGTTTAATAATACCAAATCAATAATTAGTGTTTTAAAATGCGATTTAGGCGGATGCTTATGCGGTGGTTGGACGCTCCGATTCTATATTATACAGTGGTTTAGGCGGTTTATATAAATACATTCGCCTAATAGTGTCTAGACGAGTGTTTACGCGGTTTAGACGGTACTAGGCAGACCATGTTAAAAAATAATTAAAAAAAAATAAATTATGTATTTCTATGTAAATTAAGATTTTTATATTTTAAATGATATTTATTTTTAGTCTCTAAAATCTAAATCTATTAAATGGAAATAAATTTAGACACTATATAATGTATCAATCTTCGCAATTTTATACGATTATGTTCTTTTATTTAACTTTTGAGGTCATTTATATAATTTAAAACTATATTTTATTTTCCTACATAAAATTTCATAAAATCTAATATTTTAGACTATATTTTTACTTTCTCTTTTCTAAAACTAAAATATATATAGATTTTATGCATTGTAGATAAAGCATATTGTATATATATAAACTTAAAAAATCTCGTCCGTTTAACCTCTGCCTAAACATTTGCGTATACGGTTAGAGGTTAGACGTTCATCCACCTAAAAAACGTTTAACGCGTTTTAGAACATTGCCACTAATACTACTTCCTTTAGCCAATAAATAATACTTCAAACCAATTAATCTCTTTAGATTTTATCATCAACGGTGTCTTCCAATATTTAGGACTCTTCCATAACTATATATACATTTGTCTCTTCCACATAAGAAGAATCTACAAAATTATGGATATTTATCGACTCCTAGTAACTTACAAGAGCAGTATATATATATATATAAACACAAAGGTCTTACCTAAAACTACCGATCATCCATAAGACCATAAATATATATATTTATTGCATAGTTCACGGAAAACCTTTTAACCTATATTGACCCAAATGTTGCGATCATCAGCTGTGGCGCCTACGGTTCTTATAGCTATAATCATAACGGTGTTATGCTTGTTTCTAGCCGACGGTTTGAACCGTGCCCGAAGTCCGACCACCTATATTGTCGGAGATAGATATGGGTGGGACCTTTCTAATGATGGGGATAGTTGGGCACGCGGCAAAACCTTTTATGCAGGAGATTTTCTAGGTACATGCTAAATTTAATTTTAATTTAGTTTCCTCAAATGTAATTCTTCGTGAGAAAGTGATTAACAATTTACACATAATGATGGTATCTACGCAAATATATGCATATTATTGAGTTTCAATATGGATTATGACACGATAATGGTATTGGTAAAATAGACTACACGTCGGTTAATGGTATGAATACTTCTATATAAAAGTATATATCTACTAAAAAAGAAGTGTACATATTATATCGAAAAAGTATAAGATTTTTAGATTACATAAAAGAAAATTATAAATTCACGGTGTGGGTTATCGGCGCTGCACATGTAACTTCACGACTTAACTTGGGCCATGCAATGTTTGGTTAGACACGGACGTTTTTGCACTTAGTTTATTACTATACTGATCCCACATATATCTAGTATTCTAGTTAGAATGATATATTGTCCAGAAGATTGGTCTGTCTTTTGGCCCAGAGTTGGAAGAGTTTGGGAGGACTCGATATTATGAGTTCGATTTAATTTAGTGTATGAATATATATCGAAAATTATCAGACCGGATTTCTTGTCCCAGAAAAATCTCGTCACAGAAACTTTTTCGTCAGCATTTTACTTGGTTTAATTACGGATGTCGGAAACATTTTCGACTAATTAATGATGAAGTGCGTGTGTCGTATAAAATAAAGTTATAAATTTTTGATCCAATCTATATCTTAAGATTTGTAAGATGATTAGATGCCAAACAAAATTATTGAAAAAATAGCTATAGTGAACAGAAGCCATTAATATTTGTACAAACGACATCCACATCTTACTTGGAAGCTTATCCTATAAAATATATAGTAAGACTTAAAAGTCCGAAACTAATTTTGAAATCTTATACTGTTTATAAATCCTTTTGTTAAAAAAACAAAAAAATGATACATACAATCAATATATTTCTATATTGCAGTGTTCCGGTACAATGATGATTATGCTAATGTGTGGGTTGTAAACCGAACCGGTTAGGAAACGTGCATACCCAACGACGGAGCAATATTTTACGATTCCGGTGAGGATAAGATCCAACTGGTGTATGGTGGTAACTATTTCATCGGAATATATAATCCTGTAGACTGTTCTGCTGGTATGAAGATGGCAATCCACGCTTTGTCCCAAGAAGTACAGAACTAATCATCAAAAGCTTCTTATGTATGTATATCTATCTCTAAAGCAAGTTTTAATGAAATATACAATAATTAATCTCTCTTCTTCTTTTTTTCATAGTTTTCGTTCTTACTAAAAAGCTTGTAATATATCGATCATCATGTGACCGATACTTTGATCACTGACTCGCATAAAAAGACAAAATTAATAAGTGACGAGGAAAACCGAAACCGGATCAACATTTTAGAGAATTATAACTTGATCCACTTGTCACACATGCATAGATATATAGTCACAACATGGATAACATACATACGTTGTTACATATATATTAAGGAAGTGTCTAGATTGAAACGATCAGGTAAGATCGAGGAATGGATAGACACGAACAGGATCCACGTGTCCAGCTTCAGGCACTCTCATATCACATCTGTCTCCTAATTACTTCCACTTAGCTTCTATTAAGCTCTCTCTCTCTCTTCAATTCTTCTTCTCTTGCTTTCTTCTTTATCCACCATCTTCTCATTTGGATTAGGGTTTGAAGAGAGATAAATGGCAACATATGCTAGAAGAGCATACGGTTTCGGGAGAGCTGACGAGGCGACTCACCCGGACTCCCTTAGGGCCACTTTGGCCGAGTTTCTCTCCACTTTCGTCTTCGTCTTTGCTGGAGAAGGCTCCTTCCTCGCTCTAGGTTTGAAGTTTGTACATATACATAGGAAATATCCAAACAAACAAAAATCATTTTCAGCCAAATATTATTGCCATCTTTACTTGAAAAAATATTAATCAGAACTAACACTTATTTATATCAACATTTTTATATTTATCCGTTTGAATCAAGATTTTTCTTTAATAAGTAAAAAAATATACGAACCATGCATCCTCATGCATGTGTGATTTGAACTATATAAGTGTTATTGGACAGACAAGTTGTATTGGGACACGGCTGCTCACTCGGGGACGAACACGCCGGGAGGGTTAGTTCTGGTGGCGTTAGCTCATGCATTGGCTCTGTTCGCGGCTGTTTCGGCGGCCATCAATGTCTCGGGTGGCCACGTGAACCCGGCGGTCACTTTTGCTGCTCTAGTCGGAGGCAGGCTCTCAGTGATCCGAGCTATCTACTATTGGATTGCTCAGCTTCTTGGTGCTATCATCGCTTGTCTCTTGTTGAGGCTTGCCACTGATGGCTTGGTATATCACTTTATATTTTCATTCGAGCTCAGTTTTGGTTACCTAATCAGTTTAATTTCTCTTCACTCTTCACTTAGATATCTATAAATATATGTCCCTGACTGTGAATGTGAATTTCTGTGATGTAGAGACCAATAGGTTTCCATGTAGCGTCTGGAGTTAGCGAGATTCATGGGCTAGTGATGGAGATCATACTTACATTTGCCTTGGTTTATGTCGTGTACGCAACCGTAATCGATCCAAAGAGAGGGAGTATTGGGATCATAGCGCCGCTAGCGATCGGGCTCCTTGTTGGGGCAAACATGTTGGTTGGAGGACCATTCGATGGGGCATCGATGAATCCAGCTAGAGCCTTTGGTCCAGCATTAGTGGGATGGAGATGGCATAACCATTGGATCTATTGGGTCGGACCATTCATTGGCGGTGCACTAGCTGCACTTATCTATGAGTACATGGTCATCCCTAACGTGAACGAACCACCTCACCACAGTACCCACCAACCCTTGGCTCCAGAAGATTACTAGATCGGTCCTGGACCGGACTGCGCTTCGTCTCGAACGTTCGCTTTGTATCGAGAATCTCTGGTTTGCTTGTGTTATCTTGTTTGTCTCTTTGGTTTCTTCTGCTGCAACTTCCTATGTATAATTGAGTCCAGACCAGTACCTGTTTTCTTGTATTGTACCTATTGAATAAGAAAGATTTCACAAAAAAGTGATCAATTACCGGATTATCGAGACATCAATGGCTTTCTCTCAAAGTACTGTACATGTCACAATCCGGAGCTTCCTTCCTCTGTTTCTATAAATCAGTTTTTGTATCTGAAACCTGCAAGAGCTTTCCTTCTTGTGTTAAGAAGGTCCTCTCATCTTTTCAACAATCTGTCTACTCTTTTCCTCCATGTGACGCCTCTTCTCTTCCAACTTCTCCCCCATTTTCTTCCCAAGATCCAACATCCTTGCTCTTCTTCCTGGTTTCTTTCCCCTTAAATCATCCTCTTCGCTTGAAACCATCGACCTAGATGGTGATTGAACAACCGGAATCTCTCTGGTACTGCCTCTTGCGTTCGTCTCCTGCTTTTCACTGCTGCTGGGTAGCAGTAATGGAGTTTTTAGTTCTTCCAAGGAGTTGTCACTCTCCACTGTTACAGTTGTGGAATTTGACAATGGCGTAGACATAGCTTCTTCTTCAGTATTTGGTTTGTGGACGGCATTGGCAGCTTTTGGCACTTGCTCAGACTGAGCACAGGAGGAAGAAGGCATAGTCTCTGCTTCAGAAACAATCGGCCTCTGGGTGGCGTTTGCAGTTTTCTGCATTTGCTCAGACTGAACACAGGAGGAAGAAGTCGGTGGCTTGTCAGATTTAGATCTCGCTTCTGTTGCCTGGGAGCTATTGTGATCACTTTCTTGATTCAGCCACATGAATGGAGCGGCTTTGCGTTGAACCCAATCATCTTTTTCAGCAATCATCCAAGGAATCGTTAGGCTTTCACAGTTGGGAAGAACCACCGCTTCTCGTATTGCCATCTGCATAATCATTATGTTATCTCCTTCTGTCAGCTCAAAAGTTCACAAGAGACGAAACAGAAGAGACCACAAAGGAGAAAGGGTACCTTAAACCGGTTGATCAAGAACACTGCAACATGGCTGTTGGTGATTTTGTGTTCTCCAACAGAAGATGCAAGATCGAATTCTATATCGGGCATGCTCGTGAATCCAAACCATAATTGATCCGAAGGAGGCGGCTTCATGTGTACCCGCAGTGTCCCTCGAAGAGAAGACACCCGTATTGACAAAGAGATAGGCACCTGCATTTGAGAAACAGAGACAATCTAAGATACCATATTGAGACATGAATGACTGGAAAAAATAACAAGCAAAAAAAATTGTCTTGTAGACATTTGAAAAAGGAGAATCAACCTGTGAAACTTGTTCAGCAATGGTTTTAAGAATAGACTTCCATCTGGATATACCATTTGGAGCTGTCTTCGTTCCTTTTGAGCCCTTGGATTCCTCTGCAACCAACAAAAAGAAAGTCTTAAATTCAGTCGTAATTATCATCCTGAGCAATACTTTTGAACAGGAATCACGCTCGCAAGATCTCTGTGAGTCGAGAACATTAATCCATATTCAGTAAATATTGAACTAGCCTGCTTTATTGGCTCCAACATTTTTCACTTCTCCTGCATCAACATTTTCCACAGGGATGACTAATTGCTTTTCAAAATCTTCAACGAGGTTTGACGGGACTTCCCCTGCAGAACTTGGCTGCAACCTTGTTTCGGTTATGCCTTTTTGCAGATCCACCTCACGGATGTCAACCCGTGTTTCAACGTCAATCACCGCTTCACCAGAGTATTCAATATCTAGTTCGAATGCCCACACACCACTCATCTCCATTGGAAGAACCCGTGTGCCATGTATATGAGGTGGGAGATTTCCAGTGTCAACATCGGAGCAGATTAGTTCGCCTATGTAGCTCGGAGTCCTCATGTTGGATAACAACCGCTGTTTAAAACCACAAAGTTACATCCTTTTTTGTCTAAAGAAGTCGATTCATCTCAAATTATGAGTTCATGAGAGGTTTCAGAATTATGGAAAGTGCAGACCTGGATTCGTGCTTGCACTGAATCTTTCACTCCTGTTTTCCGTTTGAGATCGAAAAATAGCCTAGAAATTAGCAAGTTCCACGCCAATGTTCCTTCATCCATCTCAAACCTATCTTCAGAGTCTCCATCTGAAACCCCAGAAATATGACTGCTATGGCTCACAGAACGTGAAAAAATAGGAACATCAGTTTCGTCTGTGATATTATCTCCCATCTTCTTTCCTGGAATGCTCCTCCCTGAGCTGCTTCCATGTTGTGAATCTTGGTAAGAACGGACAGAGGTTTTCCTGTCTTCACGATTTGATCGCTTTCTTGAGAATTTCTTCAAGAACAAGCGAACCTTTGATGAGGAACCGTCCGTTCTGCTCCCTCTGTCAAGTGTCTCAAAACTAAACCCAGGCGATGGTTTCATGAATGAAGGATATGCCACGTTAAGAGACGTCACGTAACTACGGAACTCTTCCTTCAATTTGGTGGAGTACCAAATAAACCTTTCCTGATTTTCGCAAGCAGCAAGACGAAGAGATTTACACCACGATTCCTTTTCCCAAGAAGTCTCAAGATAGATGTAAAACACCTGGTTTCCCTTGTATATGGCTGAAGAACTCTTGCTTTCAACTTTTATAGGAAATCTTTTCGCCCTATGAAACAAAACAAAAAAAAATGGTAAAAGCAAAAGAACAATCAAACTTCATATATTCCCATGTTAAAATGGCAACAAAAGTTCCCGAACATAACAGGACCAAAATAAGGAAGTGCAACTATGAATGATACTCAATTCAACGACCTGATTCGACCAAAGTTTCACAATCCCATTGCATAATCGTCAAAAAATGAAACGGTCGAAAACAAAGAGGCGGTACCATTTTCGAGTAGGGAGATCAGACCCTGAAACAGCCTCAATAGAGCAACCTTTCAAAGAAACCGTAGTCTGAGTGCCATCAGCATCTGACAAAACCAGCTGGTGATCTTTGATCCGAGCGAATTTTCGAAGTGGATGAATCTCCAAGAAGTCTCTCTTCCTCTTCTGCTCTTTTGGTAACTTTTCCTTCATCCAGCTCTTTAAACCTTCATCCAACTCCAAAATCCATATCACTCCCTGAAAAATGCAAACTTCATTACAAGAAAACAGATATTGTCTGGCTCTGACTTCAACTATAATCCAAACTCACACAATTCACGGTCTCAATCGAAATTGGTGACTCTCAACAACCAATCAATCCTAAGAGCCACTATGTATATACACTTCAGTCCACGGTTTCAATCGGAATTTCCAATGAAAGGAACTCAATTCTCGTAACGGAAGCAACATGCACACATTCCGAAATTAGACCCAGATTTCGATTTTTCAAAGAATTTTCTCCTCTCTCTCTCTCTCTCGGAAACAAAAAACTCAAAAGAGGAATTAAGGACCGATCACCTGTTTGATGAGACAGAAATCGACGGATTCACGAGGATTAAATTCATTGATAGATAAATCAGAGCCGAGTTTTGACTCCATCCGATCTCTCTTCCGATTCAATCGCTTCACAAGATACATCAATCCCGCTGCTTCCGCCGCCAAGATGGCGACCATTCCCAGGAAAAATCCAGATATGAACACGAAACCCACAAACGAAAACATTCTCCGGCGAAGCTCCGAGCCCTTCAATGCGGTGATGGGTTTCTTGTGAAGGAGTCAAGAGGAGAAGAAAGATTCGTGATTCGTGGCGTTGTAGTTGTTCATGTCAGTATACAAGAAGGAGAATGAAAAATGAATAGAAAGAGAAACTGTGGGATTAGCCCATCTCTCGAATCCAAATTCCAACTTCCAACCAAATTATTTGCCGAAAGAGAAAGAAATTAAACCAAAGGGTTAATAACTTGCTAGTTGCTACTACTAATATGTAGATTACCATAAATAAAAACAATTTGTCATCTGATATTTCTGTAAACTAAATTCGGAATTACACAAAGCCGATAGATAGAAAAAAATATCTCGGAAACTAAGCCCGCGAAATACATGAATTCTCCGACAACAGAATTTTTAAAAAGGAAACTAAAAACTAATCGAACGAAAATTGGACGATTTGAGAAAAGAAAAGAAACCTAGCCACTAACACTGAATTGATTTGAACCGAAATACTTTTGCGACTTTCCGAAAGAATTTGAAGACGTCGTGGCTGTATAACAAACGTAAGTTTCGAGCAGAAACCAGATTACCACAAATATAACACAATCAAAAATAGAATTATTTTCAAAATAATTTTAACAATTTTTTGAATGAGGATACGAGAATGAATAAAAAAACGAGGAGACGTCTTTTTATTTGCTTTTACAAATTTAAGGTAACAAAAGAATTTAGCTAGGTTGCGTTGAACTCTTGTCTAAAGTTCGTTTTTTGTTTTTAAAATGTTATAAAAATCAGAATCTCTTAGAAATACATGAAAATTTCGTGGAAACACGATTTCTAAAAATCTTAATTTAGAAGCGCGATGGAACTTAATCAATAAATAATTAAAAACGTTGGAATATATTTGATATTTTTCTTAATACTTTTTTAAAAACCTAATTATATATATATAAATATATATCTCGTGTTTTATTATATATTTTTAGTTTTTATATATACGTTTTCAAGACGTACTCGTTTCCTTATTTCTTTTTTAAAATGTTTATACATTTGGAAACGTTTCGCTTCCGGATACACATTTTCTATTTCATGCAACTTAGAAATCTAGCATGCCTAGTAAAATTACATGATTTTATAGTATTTTATGCAAAAAATTCCTCAATTTTTTTTTTAAATATATATATATATATATATTAATTACTACAAAATATTGTAGACTGACATAATTCTTAAATATTATATTAGTATTAATTTTTGTAATCATCTGCACATTAGACATAACTATTGTAGACTTGACATTGTTAGCTTACAAATTTTTTTATTTTTTATTAACGTACAAGTTCCAAATTCTTTGATCGTATTTCTGCGGTCTGGAATGATTTCAAAAATCCCTCTCAGGAGGCAAGATTCGAATTTGGAAGGAGAGCATGACGTCCTTTGGAAGCAACAGTGCTAACCACAAAAGTTGCCAACAATTGGTTAACAGTTGTATTTGATTGTTACTTCTCGTCTGTAACGACGAACCAATTTATAGAAGAACAAAAAACATCTGACATATATTCAGACAACAGAGTTATTTGGTCAGAAATCCATACAAACATAAAACACATCCTCTAAAGAAAAAGAAAAAAAAACCATGAGACACACACCTCACAAGTTTCATTTCCATAATCTCTCACAAAACAAAACCCATACTCTTTTATTTTCTATGGCTACAACATAAGGAAAAGGAACCTCTACAATAGCGACTTGCTATATGCCTAAGAAAACAACTAAAAACAGAGCCAAAAACAGAGTCTTGTCTTTTGGACCTACAAGCTCTTGTTCATGGAGAAGAAGCTATAGTCATGGTGATCATGAACATTAAGCTGCTTCAGCCATGAATCCGCCGCGCTTCGAAGATAAACTAGCCGTTCTTGGTCACCGGATTCTTGATTCCCCCACAAATCTCCTTGCAATTTGTAAGTAACAAAACCAAAAGGAGCCAAAGGAACTCTCTTGGACATTGGTTCATCATCACAACACAATGTTTCTTCTTCCTTGGTTTCGTTAATCTCATTGTCTCCCTCTACCAAATTACCTAAGAAATAAATAAAAAGGCTAGATGTTTCAACATTTTGTACCAAGATATATGTCTTAAGCTAAGAGTTTCTTTAAGTATTACCATCCAAATTTTAGGCAAGAACATAAGTATATATATACCTTGGAAAGCCAAAGATAGCGTATGATAACTAAGGAAACACGTCGATAAGTCTTTATCGGTCTTCCGGGATGGAATATGGTATATCGGGTACCTAAACCCGCAACAAAAGTTCAAGACTTTATCATCATCGAGGCCGGAAAACACTTGAAGACCAACAAATAAGCAGACAATTTCTATACTTACCAAGCAATGGCCATCCAACTTGCCGGAGACAAATCAACACTCCTTAGAGTCGAAAGTACCGGATACTTCTCAGCCAATTCGTTTACCTAAAACAAACCAAAAGAAGAGAAATGTTTTTAAAGTTTGGTTCTTTAGGCAAGATAAAGAAAATAGGATCGCTAGAAATGAAATGAATGAGTACCTTTGCGGTAAGAGGAACCCGCAAGTGCGGTTTAGCTGACTCAAAGTACTGAAACTCAACGTAACCGAGCTTATCTCGCATCAACGAAGAAATGCCATCGATTTCATAACCCGAATCATCAGAAACAGAATCCCATATTTTGCTAGAACCACTGCTCATTGACCTTGACAACTTCTCAACCTCACTATCATCACTCCAACATTCACTCTCACAATCAACCACATCACTCTGATTCCTGCAACCACCATAGATTCATTCCTCAGATTCACTATTGTCCCCAATTGATCTAAAAACTAAGAAGTGATCAAACCTGGAAATGGCTGGAGATTTGTTAGTATAGATTTGAATGGCGGATAGATACGGGACATAGTATTGCATAACGGATTCGCCATTGTTTAAATCGACCTTTGATCCAAGTCCATACGCACTTAGCTCATCAAAACAGTCCCAAAGATCACTAAGCCTGAAATATTCAATCTCATCTTTGGTCTCTTGGATCCACAAACTGTTCAAATCATTCTCGCAGCTCTGCAAATTAACAACAAAGATGAAACTTTTCATAGCTTTGAAACACCCATGTGTTTAGTGATAATGTTTATTCATGATAACTAGTACTGGGCACGGAGCGGATATCCGAAAAAAATTCAGTATTTGTGATCCGTTTTGTTTTGTCGAATATCTAATTTTTCGATTTGCTTTGCTTCGGAAAATTTCGGATATCCGAAATTGCGGATATTCGCGGATATTCATTTTAAACCAAAAACAAAAAAAAATCAAAACACCATTTTTTTTTTAGTATAATATTTAAACTAACTAGTGAATAAATAAATTAAATTACATATTTTACTCCATATAATTAAAGAAAAATGAAAAGTGGAAGATTAAAATGGTGAAAAATAAAACATGTGTTTTTATTTAAGAAAAAAAAATATTTTCAATTAAAAAGCTAGTACCTACCTATTCTTACTATAAATATTTTAGTCAAATATATTTAAAAATCTAAAAATACAAATCTACGTTATAAATCTATCATATTATATGTATATATTAGTAATATACTGATCGGAGCGGATATGCGGATTTTTATAATTGGTATTTGTGATTTGTTCCGCTTTAGACGGATACTAAATTTTACTATTTGCTCCGTAATCAGAACAGATATCCGAATTTTTTGAATCGGATCAAAGCGAATATCGAATCAGATCAAAGCGAATATCGAATCGGAGCAAATCTAACTAATAATTTGTTCATCCCTAATGATAACCCACTTAAAAGCATTGTAATCAAACACTGTTCTTAATTACACCACAGGCAATTAATTACAATAATTGCTGAAAGAGACAGTAATCTAATGGTATAATGATGAAAATGACACACCCAGAGGATATACCTTAGTGATCCAGTTTAAGTTTAAGACATTTTTTTTTAATTAATTTGATTTTTAAATTTCATTTTCAGTACACAATTGCTGTCGCGAGGTTCCACGTGGTGAAAGAAAACTTCACGAAATGCCATGAAATCCTAAAATTTAGTATTTTGTCCTTATTTCACCAATTATTATATTATATTATAGTAATAAATAAATAAATAAAAACACGGGATTTGGGGGTGAATAATCTCATTAAATGATTAGTTGAGAATTAAAAAATAAAAAAAATAAACCTGTGGTAGAGAGAAAGAAGGAGGCTTTGGAGTGATTCCTCTAAGAAATCTCTCCAGATTTGATCGGACTTTCGTCGACGACGATGAACACCACCACATTCTCTCGATCTCTCTGTTTTTAGATTGTTATGGTGACCTTTAAAATCCCCAACAAACACCCAAGAGATTTTCTTGTTCTGGAAAATGGAAAGAGACTAGCTAGAAAGAACAAAAGAAAACAGAGACTAGCTATAGAAACAGCTTATGGGTTTTGTGATTTAGGAGAAACCGAAGATTATGTTTAGTGGTTTTAGAAGAAAACTTTTGAGATTCTTTGGGGAAAAAACAAGTCGTAGCAGAGTTTAAATGAAGGTTTTGGAGTATTATTTGCTTCTATTTAATGGATGAAAAAAAAAAACGAACACGACCAAAATCTTCTCTCTCTCTCTCTCACCCTTATCCTAAGTAAGGACCTAAATCTATATAATTTTGTTAGGTAATTAATTTAGTAATTTGACTAAAAGCTTCTGTCTTTTACTTTTATTTCTCCTCTCTCTCTCTCCCTCCCTCTTAAGATCTTATCGTTAATCTTTTTACTTCTGTTAGGTAATTTTCCAATTAAAAAAAAGTTAAAGCTATTTTCCGTCGATATATTGTTAAGAAATTAAATCCAAAGCAAAATGGCTAAACATAATTGTTGATTGTACTGTCAATGTCTTTTTAAAATTTGACTTTTTCGTTTTCGCATTTTTTAATCATCACCCATTAAAAATAAGAGGAAATTTGTAAAAATATATAAAAATTTTGTGGATTTTAAAAACTAATCCATGTTTTTAAAAATTTGAAAACTAACTTTTTGCAATTGAAATTATCAAAATATTATAAATAAACCAAATATATAAAGTATTTTAAATAAAATTATATAATCATTGGATAATTACTTCTATTATACAATAATTTACAAAATAAAAAAGATATCATTTCACCTAATTAATTAAAAAAGAAAAAAATATAGATTACCCACAAAATATAAAATCATAAAAAATTACAAATGTGAAAAGATTAAGAATGGTGATCACCATCAAATTTATGGTTTGTGTTCAAGTTATTTAATGTTTAATTCACTTGATTTAGTCTCTCATAAATAGTTTATTATAGAAAAATTAAGCTGAATTTTTTGGTCTACCGAAATTCTTATATTTTGCACAATAATAATTGATTAAAAGATTTACTTTTATGTTCTAATGTAAGGAATGGTCTTGTGTTATTGTGTTATTTACAGATCGAGAGAGGGACTAGTAGCTTTGGATCGTCAAAAATAATGAAAATGTCATAAAATGTGAAACACTAAACAACATATAGTTAAAGTGATGGTGTAACTCATGCACAATCATAAGAGACATGAGTCACTAGTGATTCTGGCAAGCGCATCAAATTTTTTTCTATGGGCAACTGATTGAATGTTTGTTGATGGAAAAGCTTGTACAGTACTACCTCAATTTGAGGTAGAACGCTATTATAGATTGCTTTAAAATATCTTTTAAAGGCTCAATTGAAAATCGATTTTCTGATTCTACTATATTTTAATCTTTTGCAGTCACTTGAAATAACGACAAGAACAAAACATTTGGTGCTAGTTTTGGGGGTCATTTATACTAGCAGTGGTTGACAGTTTATCCAATCTATTTCAAAATATATTTTTTTGTAATTATAAATTCTCAGATTTTATGAAAGAATTATTATCTTATTATTTTTAAAAATTTAATTTTTAAAAACTTGAAAACATGGGTTAGTTTTCAAATTACATAAAAAATTTGGATTATTAAACCAAACCTCCCTAAAAATAAAACAAATTAATTTTTTTTTTTGTCCTCAGAATTTTAAAAACAAATGAAAATTTATAAAAATATAATTAAATGAAAAAATGTTCACATACATTTTTAGAATAGCTTAGTTTATAATTCTAAAATTTTGTGTGTTCCGAAAACTTCAAAATTTAGTCGCAATCAATGGAGGTTTGTTTTATAAATGGATGCTTAATTCATAAAATAAAATATATGAATTTAAAAGATATATATATATATATATATATTTGATAAAAATGTCAGGATTTGTTTTGTCATTTTGTCTTTAAATCTATTTTGTGAAGAAAATATTCTTTTGCATCTAATTAATTTCAGAGCATTGTTTTTGGTTGAATTTAGAAGATTGAAGTTATAGTATATTCTTTACAAACAATAATTAAAATATACAAATGAACTTAATCTACTACAATACACAGATTTCACATACAACAAAGTATATATAAACGTATGAATCTAGTGTATATGGGTGTATCTTAGCTAAATTAAATTGAATATTCATGAATTTATCAAATTTATTTTTATATACATGAACTAAAAATCTTATTTAGGTATATTTTAGAAAAAAAATAATTTTATTTGTAAAAAGTGTTTATAATTTAGAAGCCAAAATATGCACATAAGTTTTTATTCTTTTTTTTTTTGTTAACAAATATGCACATAATTAAATATTGTAGATGATGCCAAAATTCATGAAGTTAACTACTTAAGTTCAGTTAATCAAGAGAAAAGTTTAGTTATCAAACTCGCACAAAGAATAATTAAAAAACTAATCTATTACCATTCTTCATTGGACTAAAAAGATAGTAACTGTCGGCTCAGCTAATTCACATTCTCTATTGGTTTTGGTAGTTGCTTTTCTTCAGTTCTCCCGTCTTTATCGTGTACAATCATATCTCCAGAGTCGTGTTTTTCTTTATTTATATTTAGAATTAATTTGGAGTTGTAATTTTCAGTTTTCTTTTATTTGGGTATTGTCTTTCGGTAATTGTTTGAGTCTAGCTTTCCTTTTTTTGGTTTTTGGTTCCGAATGAATTCGTTTCCATATTTCATAGCTACGGATGAATTTGTTTTTCTACCGATCTTTGTCTATCGTGTACTACCAATATTTTTTTTTAAAAATATAATCGACCTAGCTGAAAAAAATAGTAATTGGAAAACGGTTAAATTCGTATTTTGTAAACAGTGAACATCTACTACACTGTAGTGAAAGAGTAAGACTGTAAGAGAGTGAGGGATTATCTTGTCGCCACGTGTCGGGAAAGCTGCGTCGATCTCTCGCGTTTTGATTCTCTCAATCTGTTTTGTTTTCTTCCTTATCTTGTCTTTTCTTTATTTTACTTTGCATAATAATAAATCAAAATTCTCAAGATAATTTACTCATTTGATAATTGCCGAGTTTACCAACTACAAGTATTGCATGTTTTTTTGTATTATAAAGAGAGATCGGGATGTAAACAATAAGACTGTAAGTAGTTTATACTAATTTCCATATGATATATTAAAATCTAATTTTAAATCCAACAGTGTGCAACTAATTGCTTCACAAAAGAAAAAAAATTTCCCATCACAAATTTTAAGGAACTCTACAATTTAAAAATAAAAAACGTTTTATAGCAATATTAGCAACGATTGATCTCAATTACATAAAAAATTATAGACCAAAAATTCAGAATTTTCATAGTTTATATAAAAAAAATTATTAAAAAAGAAAAGAAAAATGTTACGACTGTGCTAACGTCTCCACGTGGAGGTGTGGTTTTCATTAGACCGCGTCACGTGTTCGGTTTATTCTTGTCGTTTTCATCATATTTATATTATTTTTATAATCAATCATTATTGTTCCCCAAAGTATGTTTCAGAACAATTCTGAAACACAGTCTCTAATAGACTAATACAATTGTAGTGAGTAACTTTTGTTTGGATGATAATTATAGTTTTTAATCTCCAAATTAGAACGTCACATATGACTATATATATCGAGTTATATTCTTATAACTTTTTTAAAAAAATCAAAAAGGTAGAAGCTATATTGTCACCAAATACATATAGTGAAATCTCTATAAATTAATATCTCGATAAATTAATAGATTTTTACGTTTTCGAAATTAATTTATCAATCAAATAATACATCTATAAATTAATATTTTTATAAATTAATAAAATATTATAGTCTCAATATTATTAATTTATAGAGGTATTCGTATGTGTATGTATTTTTGTTAAACAAAAAAATACATGGATCACTTAGTTTTTTTGTTTTTAAATAAGGACTCCAATTATTGGGTATAAATGGTTATAAGCCCATTATTACCCTTTACTATATTCCATTTGTTAATGGGCTTTGGCTCTTTATCACTCGACCCAATCTAGTCTTTTAATCAAAATTTAGTTTTCATTATAAGGTGTATATGCCTGTATTTTTAAATTATCGAAGTATGAATCTGATTTCTCTTCCAAAAATATATAAATAACTAGACCCGCATATATGCGGATTTGCAATCTAATATTTTATAACCTATAGAAAAAAGTTAATCAATTAAAAATAGAAATTAAAATTAAATCAATCGTAAAAATAAATAAAATAAAATTGAGAACGCTTATACAAAACCATTAATTCAGAAACCTAACATTTATTTATTTATTTTGATTATTTTATTATTTAATTTTCAATTAAATTTTATCACATATTTTTAAATTATTAGTTTTTCTATTCTATTTGGATTAATACTACTTTTTAATCCATTTTTAAAATCTTGATGAATTTATTCTCATATTTTAGTTGAATTATTTTGAGTCCTTTAATATTTTATAAACCGCACAAAAATAGAAAACAAAATCATATCATCCGTAAAAATAATTAAAATAAGATTGAAAACGTCGATGTGAAACCACTCATAGAAAAGTCTACAAATTATTTATTGATTTTTTCACATATTTCTAAATTATTAATTTTTCCTATTCCTATTTAAATTATGTTTACTTTTTATTATGTAACTACTCATATATATTTTTTTTAACTCTTGACAAATCGATTTACGTATTTTTATTTGAATTAGACTTACTCACATTTTTTAATCATATTTAAATTTTTTTTTTTTCACTTATGAATCAAGTATTATCTTTCTTCTAAAGAAAAACGAATTATATGTGTTTCATCATTTGGTTTTTTACCTTTTATAATTTTCACAACATGAAAAACTTTCAAAATAATTTTCTTCTCGTACATCAATTTTACAATATTTAGGATGTCTACATAGTGGTAAGTCTTTAAAAAAACCACAATACAATGTATATTTTTTTAGTCTGATTTCAAAATATAATGATATTAGATTTTTTTTAATGGAAAATTTTATTTTAACATGTGGTTAAAATTAATTGGAAACAAAAAATTTAGAAGAAGTTATTGAAATTTTAAATTGATTGGTGGGAAGATCGAGAGAGTACAAAATTGTTTAAATAAAGGTGAAATATTATAATCTTTAAAGATTTGAGTATGTAAATCTAATTCTATTCAAAAAAAAATTACACGTGTATTTAATATTCTAATGAAAAAATGCGTTTGATTTTTTTTTGTCATATCAATTTCTATTTAAAATCAAAATATATGCAAGCGTGTCTATATGTAGCTTTTTCTTTTATGAATTACTAAAATAAACTAATTGGAAAATGTTGAGATATATTATTTTTATCGAATAAGAGAGTAATCGATTGTTTTTTCAAATAAAAAAGCTGAAATAAAATTTTGGAAGAGATTATTGAAGTTTGAAATTTTTTGGTGAGAAGATTGAGAGAGCACAAAATCTTGTTATATAAAGACAAAATATTATAATAAACCTAAGTATATTTGAACTCAAAATATTTTTACACGTGTATTAATTAATATTCTAATGAGAAATTTTGAAATCTAATTCATCTTAATAAACGTAAAGAAAAAGAGGGGTAAAAAAAGAATGGTTGTACGAAAAAAATAAAACCGATATATATAATGAAGTCAATATTTAAAGGAATAGACCATGTTTATCAACTAATTATTTTAATAAATTATTTATTAGAAACTAATTAATATTTTTTATATATGTTGATTTTTATAATCTATTTGATAAATACAAATATATAAGTTTAAAAATAAATAAGATTTGTATGACACAAGTCAAAATTTAATTGGAAAAAAAAGTTACATGTGTCAAAATCCAATCGATCGGCTAACACATATCACGATCGTGTTAATTACGAAGTTTGACGCATCAAACTTTATATAATAAGATATTTAAAGATTTAAACTATTTATCAAAACTATGACATAGCAAAGGTATATGTGCCTGTACTTTAAAAATTATGAAAGTATGATGAATTTCTTTTCTTTTCGAAAAATATCTAATAATGTTTAAAGATTTCTATTTATCGAAACTATCAAATATACTAATAAAAATATCTTTGAAAAAAAGTTGGAGGAAGTAGTACCTCTGAAACTTTTTTCACCGGAGCTCAATTCCATTCCCCGCAAAAAATTGATAAATTTTTAGATTTAATAAAGGTTTTTTGTTATATTTGTGGATTGGACATTTAAAAAAAAAGATATTTGGGAAAGAGATAGTTTACTATTTATTAATGGTCTGCTCTGTTTCGAGGTAGATCCTACTCCCGATTCGCTCTGCAAGAGACATATCTCATCGTTTGTGTTTTCTTCTCGGTGGTTTCCGGCGGCTGCTCTCCGGCGAGCCTGTCCTGTGATCCTTTCTGGCCCAAGTTTCCCGTCTTGCCTGGAGGGGATCTCGGTATTTGGCTTGGGTCGGGTTTGCTTCGCCATGGGTCACGGATTTCGGGACATATCCGGCGATCTTCGGTGGGTTTACTCGGCGGTACCGCTCTACAACTAGGGATTGCGACTGCTCCTGCTCGCCGATGTGTTTCACGGCTAACTGAGGACGGAGCCTCACCACTTGGTGATGCAGATCAGGGGCTCCCCCTTGTCTCCCGAGTGCCAAAGTTTGTGCCTTTGTTGGAGCCACAAATTGGATTAAATATTTGGCGGATGTTTCTGGTCTCGTCTGCAGGTGCCTAGATCCAGCGAGGACGTGTGCTTGATGGCAGCGCGCAGCTACTCAAATTATATGTCCTTCGTTTTTTCGAGTATCTTCCGTCGGTTTCTCTTCGTTTGCTGTTCTTCTTTGCGTTTGTGAAGGGTTCAGTTAGTAGGCTTGTCTTCCCGAATGTGAGCTGTTAATCCGTTAGTGCGGTTGTCAGAGGTCATTACGTGTTCAGTTTCAGTGTTATATTCTCTTTGTGTTTCCGAGGAGGTAGTAAGGTCAGTGAGCTTGTGATGTTGTTGGGCTCTGTGCTAGCCGACATCGGGGAAAGATCTTGGTAGAGTGAGCTAGCACTTTTAGGCTCCGCTAACTAGTGTAGTCCCGTCTTAGTGCTGACTCTATGTTTGCTCGTTGAGCGTCGAATTTTAGACGTTGATGACTATCTTCGTTTTGGGTATATGCTTTCTTTTCGGGCTGCCGGATGAAACAATTTCTTAGTGGACGTTACTCAAATTGTTCTTCGTTTTACTCTCCTTTCGATCCAATCACGGTTTCCACTTTTCTCGGGTTTTCAAGTTCCTTATCGTTACTTATTAATATTGGACGCTCCAAAGCTAAGGTTTCGATAAAGTACCAATTGAATTTGATTCCATGTTTTTTATTCTTTTTTGCCATGGGACCAAGATTTTAGATGATTCAGTTTGTTAACACAATTTGTAACACCTAATCCATTTCATTTTCAATGAATATTTACAATTTAGTAAAAAAAAAAAAATGTTGTGTAATAGGTACCGTGGAAACGACAATAAAGAGATTTCATCTTCTTCTTTATTATGGTGTAAGCGTTGATATACGAGACGGTATACGGCACGATATACAAATGTAGAAGATTTTTTTTTTCGGAATCAACATATTATCATTTTTCTGATTCTAATGAGAAACAAATGATAAGTATTTTTAATTTTTAATTTTCTATAATTTTTACAATATAATAAATTTTCAATATAATTTTTTTTTCTCAAACATCTTTTACATACTTTACTGTATTCACGTAATGGTAATGCTAAAATAAATTACAAAACTCACAATATGCATTATATCATACATAAATATAATTATAATAGATTTTTTTAAATAAATAAAACTCTTTTGACACATAATTAACATTGTTTTTTTGGGTTTGCGTTATCATTGTTTTTGTGATGATATCTATGCTGTAAACAATAAAACAAAAAGTTGAGTTAGAAAAAATCTTATTAATCTCACAAACATAAAATAGATTATTAATCTTATTCATATTGTATCACACCTATCGAATAAGAGAGTAATCGATATTTTCCTAATGAAAAAGCCAAAACACAATTTATAGAAGAGATTATTGAAATTTTAAATTGTTTGGTGAGAAGATCGAAATAACACAAAATTGTTTATATAAAGGTAAAAGATTGTAATCCTTGTTTCTTTTTAAAATAAAAAGATATCCTTGAAGATTTGGGTATGTAAACCTAATTCTATTCAAACTCAAAATATTTTTACATGTGTATTTAATATTTTAATGAAAAAACATGCTTGATTTTGTGCCTTATCTATTTATATTCAAAATCAAAATATATGTAAACGTGTATGTAGCTTATCTACTAATTTTGTTTTTATGAATTATTAATTAGAAACTAATTGGAAAACATTGGTATATATTACTTTTTATAATTTAATTGATAAATAAAAATATATAAGAAATAATATAATTTTTAAATACTAATATATAAGAATTTTTTTTTCAAATAAAATTTGTTTGACACGTGTCAAAATCTGATTAAAAAAAATAATTTTACAGTGTAAAAATCTGATCGATTGATTGACACATGTCACAATCATATTAATTACAACGTTAGATGCATTCAGTTTTATATAATAAAATATGTATAGTATATTTATATCTATTACATCTTTTCTATATGAAAAGTCTATTTTGCCAATTATAAATAGTAAAATGTTCATTCTACAAATGATTTGGTTTAAACCTAACCATTTCTCAAATTATCTCTATTTTTTCCGTATGTATTCAATAGTATGTTTTGTAAGAATTTTAGTCAATGAAAACCGATGAGAGTACATACAATTTTTATTTTTGATAAAACTATAAATTTTCAGGGCTTTGTCCCATAATTTCTCTCGATGTCCGAATCGAGTTGTTTATAATACCGTTTATAAGGTGTAAATCACTCATTCCAAATCTACTTGATCTAGTAATCTTGAATACACTAAAACACCGCTAGAACAAGACCCATTTGATTGAATAAATAAGGTCTTTTGATACAAATTTGTTAGAAATCTTTATACTATATTTTCAAACCCAAGTAAGTTGCAAAAATTCTCTTGACATTATTTGTGAAGTGATTTTGGAGAAAATGCTTATGTGTCACCTCCACAATCACTCTCACCAAAAGAATTATGACGTGACTTGAAAAAAATATGATTTGGCTTAAAAATAATGACATGACTATATTTTAAAGGAATTTTTGATTATAAATTTAAATTAATCATAACTAAATCTCCTACGAAATCTTCCATAGCTAAATTTATATTTATTTCTTTAAAAAATTAATTTGAAATTAACGAAACCATATATTCCATAAACAAATACTTACCAAATTTTGTGACTAAACTATAAAAAATACGTATTGTTTTAATTACCAAATTTAAAAACATTTAATTACTATTTTTTTCTTTCATATTAAAATTTGACCCAAAAAATACGTAAAGCTATGAAGTTTAATGGAATTTGACCAACCAATGACCGGTTCTTATCATGCTTTAAAGTATTTATTTTATATATTTTTGCATTATTTATCTCAAGTATATATTTTTTTGGTAAAAAGTAATTAATTTTGTTTTTCAAATTCAGTTAAAAAGTATTAATTAATCGAACTAATTCAAAATCTAAAACAAAAAAATTAAATTTCAAATTTATTTTCACTATTACTATATCTTTCTTAAAACAAAATTCCAATCAAAAGTATTTGAAAAACAAAAAACCAAACCAGATCTTAAAGAAAAATCAAAAGATGAAGACGGTAAAAAAGTGAAAAACGTAGGAGATGAAGAAAAAAAAGTGAAGAATCTATATCAAATAATTTTTTCGAATTCTAAGATATAAAGTATTTTAATATTCCATTTGTATCATTTTAGATGATGTTTAAGGATGTTGCACATACATTAAAAAAACATAATTAATTTAATTTTATGCGCTTTCTATATTAAACAATAATTAATCATGTAAATAAACTTAATTCAACCAATCACAAAAATATTGTAAAATTCAAATAGTCACGAAAGATAAAAAGATGTTAAATTTTTACCTATAAAAATGAAAACATCAACTAATTTGTATAATTTTTTTTTTTTTTAAAACATCAATTAATTTGATACACAAAGAGTATAAGGTAATAAACATGTATTTATGAAAATTTTCAATAAATATCAAAAATGATTTATACTATTTTACACGCAAAATATCAAATTATTTTAAATTTATTTTTAAATTAGTATCTCTGCATTACACGAGGGAAATCACCTTATAACTAACAAAATAGAAACTTATCAATCCAAAACTATATTTAGTTCCCGACAATTACTTTTACTTGCTTGTTTGATTGAATTTATCATTAATGACAAATTGACCTACATCGAATACCAGCAAGGGTCCTTGTTTAACAAGTACCAACAAATCAACAATAGGCTCGTACTCTTTTCTAATATTTCGGCACTTTTCTGTCAACAATATTTCGGCATTTATAATTTTATTTACATGTTTTATAATTAAAACACAACTTTTTTCTTATTTGATAAGTATCTTGTATTCTATCACACCGCAATTTAGCTGGAAGATAAAAGCCGTAATGAATTTTATCACGAGATCAAACAAAAAAAAACGATTAGTACATGTCTATAAAAACTAAAATTTCAAAATAGTCACTTGTCATTAAGCATATATTTTCTTTAAGAATAAAAATCTACTTACAAAAAAAAAGAAATAATAACAATCTTCCTGTAATCGATCAAATCTCTTTCTCTATGAATGAAAATATATAAAAAAGGTAGATTTGGGTCGGTCTATTGATACTAAATGCAAACCATCTATCGACTACCAGACTACATTAAATGCAAACCATCTATCAACAATTTTTTTTTTAAGAAATTGGAAAATTCACCACTTCAACAAAATTGGACCCCACTTCCTTCTTAATTTTCATTCAATTCTTGTCCCAACCATCTCTTTGCTGTCTTCATAACTATCTCATTTCTTGTTCGAATCAAGAAACTTTTTTCCAAAAGATTTTTAAAAACAAATAAATAAATAAAAACACTATTATCTTGAACATAAAAAAAGAAAATAAACCCCAAAAAAGAAGAAAATAGAAGAAGTGTTTGTTCTGTTTCAGTCATCCAAGTTCATGAGAATAGAAAAGAGTCCAAGTTTGTTGTTCATGCAAAATTCTCATGACTCTGTTACACTAAGCTTTTTTCTCCTGAATTTCTCCTACTTAATTTGATTCAATAATTTGTTTTTTATCTATCAATTCAAGAGTTCACACCTTTTCCATTTCCTCGACAAACCCTTTTTTTCAGTTTTCTCGATTCTGTTTTTTTTTTTTTTTTTGCTTTTTCCAAGCAAAATCCTCTGTTTTTGGTTACTAAATGGAGATAGAAGCAAGCAGACAACAAACCACCGTACCCGTTTCGGTCGGCGGAGGGAATTTTCCGGTGGGTGGTTTAAGTCCGTTGAGTGAAGCTATATGGAGAGAGAAAGCTCCAACGGAGTTCGTCGGAGATGTGTCGGCGAGGCTTACGTGGCAAGATCTGACGGTGATGGTCACTATGGGAGATGGTGAGACTCAGAATGTTCTAGAAGGTCTTACCGGTTACGCCGAACCGGGATCTCTCACGGCTCTCATGGGTCCTTCCGGCTCCGGAAAATCAACTATGCTCGACGCTCTCGCTAGCCGCCTCGCCGCAAACGCTTTTCTCTCCGGCACCGTTCTTCTTAATGGCCGCAAAACCAAACTCTCCTTTGGAACAGCTGTTAGTACACAACCTTCAACTTTATCACAAAAAGTTCCAAATTTTCAACTTTATATCTAAAAAAAAAGTTGCAACAATCTTTCAAACATATAATATGCTTTATGCATAGGTTTCAGTTATAGCTTGCATTTTTGTCTTGGTATGAAATGTAAGAATGTTCTTGGATTTTGGATCTTAGCTATTCATAGAAAATTGTGTTGGAAAAGAGAGAAGAAAAAACAAAGCATGGCTCATGCAGTGGTTTTTTTTAATAACCTGGTTATTATTATTTACAGGCATATGTGACACAAGACGATAACTTGATTGGTACGTTAACTGTGAGAGAGACGATTTGGTATTCGGCGAGAGTTCGTCTTCCGGACAAGATGTTACGGTCGGAGAAGCGTGCACTAGTGGAGAGGACAATAATAGAGATGGGTCTTCAAGATTGTGCAGATACTGTTATAGGAAACTGGCATTTGCGTGGAATTAGTGGTGGAGAGAAGAGAAGAGTCAGTATTGCTCTTGAGATTCTCATGAGACCTCGTTTACTCTTTCTTGATGAGCCAACAAGTGGTCTTGATAGGTGAAGTGTTTCAGACAATTTCTGATAAGGGTATAAAAGTGGTCAAGCCTAATTGCTTTTTTTTCTTTTTCTTTTCTCTGTGCAGTGCTTCTGCTTTCTTTGTGACTCAGACACTGCGTGCGCTATCACGAGATGGGAGGACGGTGATTGCATCGATCCATCAACCGAGTAGTGAGGTTTTCGAGTTGTTTGATCGGTTGTATTTGCTTTCTGGAGGCAAAACTGTTTATTTTGGTCAAGCTACAGAAGCATATGAGGCAAGAAACCTGACCGAACGAAAACATCAATCTCTGAAGAAATCTTGAAAACTAATTCGTTGTTTTTGCTTACCGATGCAGTTCTTTGCACAAGCTGGGTTTCCATGTCCTGCTTTAAGGAACCCTTCTGATCATTTTCTGAGATGCGTAAACTCAGACTTTGACAAAGTTCGAGCCACTATGAAAGGATCTATGAAGCTAAGGGTACTGAAATTTTTTACCTTTTAACTGCTTCCAATTTTCTGGAAATTTTATTTGCTGATGAACTTGTTATTCTACTTCTCAGTTTGAAGCAAGCGATGATCCATTGGAGAAGATTACCACAACCGAAGCTATTAGACTCTTGGTGGACTATTACCACACTTCTGACTACTATTACGCTGCAAAGGCTAAGGTTCAAGAGATATCCCAAATTGTAAGTACTCTTTGTTCTTTTCTCGAGCTTTTGTTTGATGTTGGGACGAGTCACTGGTCTCTTTTAACCTGTTTCCATGCTACAGAAAGGGACTATTCTTGACTCTGGAGGCAGCCAGGCTAGTTTCCTTCTGCAGACCTACACTTTAACCAAGCGATCCTTCATCAACATGTCAAGGGACTTTGGATATTACTGGCTCAGACTTCTTATCTACATCTTGGTCACTGTCTGCATTGGAACCATTTATTGGAACGTTGGGACTAGCTACAGCGCCATTCTGGTATTTGCTTATATCATCTATCGGAGAGCAACTCGAACTTGAACTGAAGTTTTTATCTTACCTCTCACAATGTCTGTCCTTTTGCTGTTTGTGAAATCAGGCACGGGGCTCATGTGCGTCTTTCGTCTTTGGCTTTGTAACATTCATGTCAATTGGTGGATTTCCTTCGTTTGTTGAAGACATGAAGGTTAGTTCCCCCCTCCAGCAGTTTTCTTGCCTAAACCGATGAAACCAAACGGGTTTGTTAAACTGAAACTGAATGCAGGTCTTCCAAAGAGAGAGACTAAACGGGCACTATGGAGTAGCTGCGTTTGTGATAGCCAACACATTAGCTGCAACGCCGTTCCTGATCCTCATAACTTTCATCTCCGGGACAATCTGTTACTTCATGGTGGGTCTGCATCCAGGATTTACTCACTACCTCTTCTTTGTTCTCTGCCTCTATGCAAGTGTCACCGTTGTTGAGAGCTTGATGATGGCGATAGCTAGTATTGTTCCCAACTTCCTCATGGGTATCATCATCGGAGCTGGAATTCAGGTGCTTCCTCGTCCACTTTCATCATAGATTTCTTTTTGTTCTTCTCCACTTTTTTAAAGCAGAAGAGAAACTCTTCTTAAATCTGCTCGATTGTACTTTTGTTTCAGGGGATCTTCATGCTGGTTTCTGGATTCTTCAGGCTTCCAAATGACATCCCGAAACCTTTCTGGCGTTACCCGATGTCGTACATCAGCTTCCACTTCTGGGCGCTACAAGTAATAACGTTGAAACTGCACAAGAAAAGTTTCATCTCAGCTCGTTATCACGTGATCATAATATTGGTTTGTTTTGCTTGTTCTTCAGGGTCAATACCAGAATGATCTGAGAGGCTTGTACTTTGACAGCCAGGGGAGTGCTTTCAAGATTTCGGGTGAATACGTTCTGGAGAACGTCTTCCAGATCAACTTGCACCGATCAAAATGGATTAACCTCAGTGTGATTCTCAGCATGATTATCATCTACCGCATCATCTTCTTCATCATGATTAAGACCAACGAGGATGTAACTCCTTGGGTCAGAGGTTACATAGCACGCAGAAGGATGAAGCAGAAGAATGGATCTCAGAACACCACAGTTGCACCAGATGGTCTTACCCAGTCTCCTTCTCTGAGAAATTATATTGCTACACGAACCGAGGGAGCTCGCAGATGGTAGAGTTTGAGCTTGTCCAGTGTTTGACGACACTTCAAGAAAGTTGATCAAAGCAAAGCCACTATATTTCACTAGGCCTGCAATATCAAATCTCAATGTAATGTGAGAGCAGAGAAAACTTGAGTGTGTTAGTTATAGAAAATATTGAAACCACGGATTTGTCTAAAATAATCACTCCTACATTTATTTTTCTACTTTGCATCATAGTTTGCATTTGTGCCGCAAGTACAACAGATAGATTAAGTTGTGAACTGCTGCAAGCTTTGTTTGTATATGATGAAATGAAAATTGAGTTCTGACAAGCTTCAAAGAATGACACTAGTAAGTAGTTCTTCCTGGATTAACTTCATTAGCTTCTGCTTCAGCACTCTCCTGCTTGTGTTGTGATGTTTCTCATCTGATCACTTTTCCAGGGATACCGTAAGCAGTGAACATAGTTTATAGTGGCAAGGCGTGAGTAGCATAACTAGCCTCCAAAAATCTCTGATGTGACATATGGCGCATTTTGCAGCTATGAGTCGCGATACACATGCCATTTTTCATATCTTTTTATTCCATGCAAGACAGGTCTAAGTCTTGGAGCAGTAATGCAGTTTGAACAGCAACATCCCTTCATGTCGATGACACATTCTGCACAGCATCTGAAACGATGATTGAGGTAAGTTTAGGGAAAACAACAGCAAATTACCAGTTGTTGTCCATCAAGATCAAACTTTGGTAAGTCGTAAACTATTTGTTAAAAGACATAGATGAAACAAGAGTCATAATGAAACTCACAAGAAAAGCCGATTGCAGTCAAGGTTAGCACAATTTCGATGTCTTAGTTCCTCAACTTGTGAATCGCAAACATAGCATCTCGCAAAACTTGTATCTACGGCCGTCTGCGGAGTTCTTCTGGCTTCATCCACGGCGTTGTTACTGTAGGCAGCTGGTGGGAGAGAGAGACGAGAGTCGAACACAAACAAATTTCCAACCCATTCAGCTGTGCCTTCTTCCTCAAGATAATGGGAAACTCCACCCTTCAGTGTATACAAGTTCTTGAAACCCCGCTGTCTGAAAAGAAATTTGACTTCTCACAAGAAAGTTATTTGGGAAAAACTTGTTTTCAGGAGATGGTAGTAAGAGAACGAAGGATTAGAAGCCACGGTGCTACCTCAAAACTGTTGAATATACATCGCAACGTATACCTCCAGTACAGTACATCAGTATATCTGTGTTTTCCTTGTCAACATTTATCAAAGGGTCTGAAGGAGCTTCCTGTAGTGTAGAAGCATAGTGAAAAATTATTTACAGTTAGATATCTTTACCTTCAGTACTTCACAATATGTAACCTACAGAAGAGATTTTATCTTAATCTACAGGTTGTAAGTAAGAACTTTTCAGCTGCCACAGTTTAGGACTAATTGTACCTCTTCATCAGATAGCCCAAAAGAAGTGTTCCGAAAGCAATCAACTTCAGGTCTACGTGCCCCACGAAAATGACCAACATCCCACTCATAACCTGTCCAAATCAAATTTCTATCACCTCCATAACTAGATCAATACGTGATGCCCTTTACGAATCACAAACAATAACACGTGCACAACTGGAAAACCACAACACAGCTATAAGAAAAGAATGATCAGTCATGTCGACACTAGATAATAAGAGAAATCAATACTACTCTGTTACTGTAGAGCATCGGAAAGGAAAAAGAAATACCGTTTCTGACATCCAATAATATGCAGCTTCTGCCACCACTTGAAGGTGATGCTTCATCGTCATCCGTTAAGTCTTTCAGTTTCCTTTTCCATTCAGATGGTTCTAAGGGTTTTGCTCGCATCGGTGGTTCAAGTAGGGGAAGGTGTGAAATTCCTCCCTCATACTATAGGAAAAAAAGAAAAGCAACTAACGTTGAGTAATCTTACACTATATTACAAGGCATTTCACTATCACGCATTCGAAGTAAGAAATTTGTCTAACATAAAGTGGTATTAAGGGATGTAACTTGCCTGCACTAAGGAGGGTTTGTTCTGTAGCTTCAACTTAGGGAATGCATGACCATTGATAGCAGGAGACATCTGGACAAGTAAACCCGAGAATCTCTCATCTTCTTTCAACCATTCAACATATGCAAGACCGTCTTTAGATGGCCCACTGTACTGCAGAAAACAAGAATCACAGAAGTAAAACACACAAGCTTTGTCCTAGCTTGATATGGTCACATCCTCGAATAGTTTGATGAAAGAGTAATTGCAAATGATAACAGTACCTGCGCGTTAATTCCTTGTTCATTGAGATATATCCGACCATGTATATTCAAATCCTGGAAGGCAAAAACAAAAACAAAACCATAGGAAAAGCTTCAAATCATGAACCAAGAGAATGCTCACAAGTTCACGATTGTTTCAGAATCGACATTCTGAAAATAAAAAGGTTAGAAAAATCTATGAATTTGGGTTTTCCAGTGAAAATCCGAATTAGACGGACCTCTAAGAAAGAGAGGTGCTTCGCAATCTCAGCAGCGGGATCTTCGATTGATACAAACCGATAGAAGTTTACCACAATGAAATCTTCTCCTCCTTCGTTATCAGATTTCGCGTAACCATTCCGTTCTCTGTGTCGGCATTTGCAGCAGAAGGTCCATTTTCTGATAGGTTTCTCTGAGAAGAGACGTCCTGGTCGCGAGAAACTCCGATTACTCAAAACATTTTGATCGAAACGAAAAGATTCTCCGGAGAAACGAGTTTTGATTGAAGCAAGCGGTAGTGGAACAGTTAAGGAGAGTGAGAGTATTGCCGCCGGAGAAGCTCTCATTATCTTCTCGCAGGTTGGAGAAGAGACACCGCATCATTCTTTACTGTCAATAAACTCTGTTTCAAACTTTGGGTCTGTATTTGATATTAGGCCTAAGCCCAACTCAAGCCCATTTGCATCTTAAGTTTAAGACATATCACAAAATCAGGTTTGCTCTGGGTTATTCTTGGTTTTTTTTTTGTTTTTTTGTCATCGATTCTGAAATTACATATAAGACAAAAATTGGTAGGGGACAAATCCATTATAGCCAAACCGGCACGAAAACAAATCCGTCCAGAACCAATAGTCCAAAGAAAGGAAATAAGACCCAAACGACTACCGGAAAACAATAGTCCAAACAAAGGAACCAAGCAACCGACCAATACAATCCATAAATCAACTCTGAGTAGCAAAGTCAAAAACTTACTCTGAATATACGGCTGCACACGGTAAAGACGCATGAACTGATAAATGCAACCACCAAATCCATTAGGGACAGTGACTAAAGCTAAATCTAAATTGGGAGATATGACATTAAATACCAAGAAGAAGGAGACCATCAACAATAGAGAGAGCCACCCATTCACCCGACACATCTTCAAATGATATTCAACCCAATACCACACTATGATTTTACCTATGAGAGTGGAAACCAAAGCGAGCAAGCTGTTGATGTACAGCGCCGCTTGAAGATTTATCCTGAAAAAAAAACGGATAGAATAGGGACCATTTCTGCTGGGAGAGGTAAAAAAGACTCGAGAGAAACTTCTTTCAAAGGGAAATCCACCAATAAACTTACCAGACCAGAATTATCATCACATTAGGAACCAAACAGAGAGAAGCCCAACCACACCAAACCCTAGAAAAGAAACGGATAGCACTACTGCGAGGTTCGGCAGGAAATCATAACATACTAAAAATCTAAAGAAAAAGGCCAAAACCAAACTCCGAGAAACTTCAGAGCCACTCCGCATACCCACCAATCTTCAAAGCACACATGAACCATGTCTTGACACCATCCAAGGACCCCAATGGATGACCTAAGAGGAAACATATGGCAGCAACAAACACACAAACAAAGAAAAAAGAACTCGACGGAGAAAACATGATTCAAATATCAAGCACAGAGAAACTCCGCCGAATCGAAGATTACGAGCCTCCAAAACAAACCACGCCAACAATGCCATAAGATAGAAGCAATTGCAAACCGCTACTGGAAGACCAAAGCAAACCGAAAGCAGGATGAAGACGCGTAATCTCCGGATTAATTCGTCCTCAAAATTAACATCGGAGAAACACCAGCCCTAGCCTGCGAAACGGAAGGGACCTCACAGCTATAGAGTTCACCGGAACTGAATCCACCACAGAAGCCCTAGCCATAGAAAGGCCGATACACCGGCAAACACATCCCACGAATCCTACCACCGTCCTTAAGCAGAAGCGAATTGGGAAGGAGAGAAGACCATAAACCACCAACACCAACGAGATCCTCCGATGCCAAGCCCAGATCTAGACAGAAGGCAACGAAACCCCAACGAAGAGGAACCACGAGCCGAACCCAAATCACAGGAAAAATTCACCGAAGAAAGCCGAGGAAAAAAAGCAAGGATATGGGGTTCTCTTTTCCGGCGTCGGTGAGGGACACCATACACCAGAAAGGGAAAAAGGGAAATCGGAGGCGGCAAAGCTAGGTTAAAGCTTTGGGGAGAGAAACGCCGCTTAAATGCCGTGTTTCGATCGATGAATTATTTGCTTACAGTTGCGTACATTGGTAAAATACTTAGTTTTGGTTTTTCATTTTTTTTGAAAGAAAAAATTTGGTGCCATGAATCTTGAATTTTTATTTTCATCCGAAATTACTTTATTAATATTGGAACTGAGTGTGATTACAATGTAAAGCATGAGAAATTACAGAAAACATTGAAATGGTAATAAAAAGAAATATTATTTGGAATATCATTTTAGCAAGGATATCTGCAGGATGGCCTCCTCGAGGGATCCATTCAAATCTGGTTTTCCAAAATTCCAAATCTTGAATTTAAATGGTGAGAATTCTCTAATAAGTAATAACTGACATTTATAACCGCTAGACTACCATAAATTCGATTTTTTTTTAGTTTATATTTCAAAAACAAATCAAATATGTATCGGTTTTGGATTTTTTTTTCTAATTGGAAAATAAAATTATTTTTAATTGTATTAATATATATATTTTTTTAATATGATCTAGATCGTTTGAATTATTCGATAATTTTTTTTATCGGGACGTTAAATTGGATCTATGTAAGAAAATTATGCAAAATAAAAAGTTTGTAATAAAATAATAAGATTTGATATTTTGTCGGTTATAAGAAAATCTTATCTATTAAATAATAACACATAGACAATTCTCACAATCTTTCCCTCTTTCCTTCTCCTCTTGCTGCGGCTGTGGTCTTGGGTCTGGGATGGTGTCGAGATATGGCTTTTGTGTGCAGAAATTTGTTGGGTTCTAGGTGTGGCTCTGAATTTTCTCGATGGGTGGTTTTGGCCTTCTCCGGTTCTTTCAGTCTGCTCTGTTCCCTTGCTGATCCTTGCCGTTGTGCTTCATGTGTTCTCTCTGGTGGTGGGTTTGGTCAGACTCCTCAGTTCGGCTATTTAGGTGATGATGTTTGTGGTTTGGTAAAGTTATTGGTAGACTATTCTTTATGGAAGAAGCTGCTCTCGAGTCTACTTTACCTCGCCCAACAGAATAGTGTCTATTTTATCCGTCTTTTTCAGAATAAATTTCAAGTGGATGTACATCAACAACTTGTTCCCTTTAATTAGTGTACTCTTGGGTTGAATATCTATTTGAAGTATTTTCGGGTGAATATGCTGCTCTTCTCTTGCTGTGGTCTTCTTCTTCTTGGGGTTCTTTGTCATGTCTTTCGATTTGGGTTTCGCTATAATCTTTGTCCTTGGTGACTTGTTGGTTGTGTTTCCAGACCAAGTGTCTTTGCTATTTATTGTCGTTTCCTCAGAGTAAGTGTTTAACGTTTATTTCCAGAGTTTGTATTGGATTGTATTGTTCGGTATTTTGGATTCCTTGTTTGGACCATGTCTCCCAATGCTTATTTGGACTTTGTTTTCTCTTTTGGACACTTGGTTCAGATCGGATTCATTGTCATATCGATTTGGCTACAGATGAATTTATCCCCTATAAATCCTTGTATCATGTCTATTCCAAAATTCTTATCTCTATTCCAAAATTCTTATTTTTTATTATAATCTATCTAGATGCCAAAAAAAAACAATCTTATCTAATTTACATTTTGGCAATATCCACCATTCAATGAAAGGGATTTCGTAAGGGGTGATCGAAATATGACGTCGTCTAGCTTTGACTTGTAAACGAAATCAACAAATCTCGCACGTCAACGAAACTAGTATTAGTATATGCTCGACCACAAACTAATACAGCGCATTTGACCAAAATCATAATGTAATGGTTAGACTTTGACTTCATTAAAATACTATAAGCTAAATAATACAAAAAATATACGTACGGCCTATAAATGGTAACTATTTTTCTCCCTTTTCAATTCACAGTAAACGTTTCCATAAAAAGAAGAAAGCTTCTTACAATGTCATCACTTGTCTATATCTTCCTCCTCGTCACCGTTTTCATCAGCCACCGTGGAGCCACAACCGAAGCCGCCGTTGAGCCAGTAACCGACATCAACGGCAACCGTCTCCGATCCGGCATCAACTACTACATCTTGCCTGTAGTTCGCGGCCGCGGCGGCGGACTAACCATATCAAAATCCGAGAACAAAACCTGTCCGAACACCGTTATCCAAGACCAGTACGAAGTCTCTCAAGGCCTACCGTTGAAATTCTCACCATCAGACAAATCAAGAATCATCCGCGTCTCAACCGATCTCAACTTCATATTCTCTGCAACTTCGATCTGGAAATTAGACAATTTCGACGAGACGACGAATCAATGGTTCGTTTCAACTTGTGGCGTTGCAGGGAATCCGGGTCAGAAAACGGTTAGCAACTGGTTCAAGATCGACAAATTTGAAAATGATTACAAGATCGTGTTTTGTCCTACTGTCTGCAATTTCTGCAAAGTCATGTGTAGAGACGTTGGAGTGTTCGTGCAAGGTGGAAAGAGAAGTCTTGTTTTGAGCGATGTTCCATTAAAAGTTATGTTCAAAAGAGCAGCATAGACACAACAAATTCCACAAATTTACAATGTTTCTATATCACTATTAATAAAATAAAAAGCTTTTTCAATGCTTGTTTCTGCATCTTAATCTTGAATCTTTTAGAAATCATCGCCACGGAAGAAAGGTCCATTGAAGAAGGAAGTGGAGAAAGTACCTCCACTGTTGGGAAACAGAGTGAGGAAGCAGATGAGTCCAAGGACTATACCCCATGCGAACCTATCGTCACCGAGAGGGGTAATTTCGTCTTTTGCGGGTGTTTCTTCACCACCGCGGAAGAAGGTTGCGAAAAGCCCCCAAGCTAAACACAAGACGCTTCCGCTGAGACCTCCAATACCGAGGAGGAGTGATGTTGCAAATGAGAGAATTGCAGCTGTGCTTCTTCCAAACATGGCTTGAGCGATCCGACCTCCTTCGAGTCTTCCACATGGTAATAAGTTCAATGAAGTCACTACCATACCTGAAACAGAGTAAATGCGGTTTAGAATTTAGAGAAAGATTACACATAAGAAGCTAAAAAGAAGAAACAAAGTTATGAAATTTACCTAAAAGACCAGCGAAAGCGAGCGGATCAACCGGAACTCCAACTCCTTCAACCGCGTTAGGCAACACATTGCCGAGATCATCCGCATATGGACCAACAACGAATTGGATAAACGAAAGCAACGGATTATTATAGAAGAACTGTGGTCTTATATACCTATAAAGAATGTTGAAAAACCCGTCAGAGAAACAAATGTGCATAGAAACAGCACGAAAAAGAAAAAAATTTCATTTAATGAATCCTTACAAGGCATTGTCTCCTCCATTGAAACTACCATCGGATATAAACGCAGCAGCTGCAAGAAGAAGCGAAGTCAGGTACGCACTAGCGGTACGCGCTACCGGGATATCGAATAACGCCTTTTTATTAGGAAGCAATGACTCGTAATTGTTCATAACTCCTAAGCAACCAGTCCAATTCGATGGCACCAGAAACGACGGGCTTAGTTTGACACCGTGTCGCGCAGCGGTTACTCTGGTTGCTATCTGAAACAATTAATCAAGGGTTTAGTTTACACTTAAACATCACAGCAATTTGGAGCTTAGCTCTCTTGATTTGCTTCAGGGTTTACCTCTGAGACGCCTAAAATGGAAAGGAACCCGCCGAAAAGAGGAACTACATTAGCAATGTAGTCATCAATGGTGGCGTCGGGTTTAAGGAAGAAACCACTCATAAGAGCTATGGTTCCAAAGGTTGTAACACATAAACTGATTGCAGTAATATATCCCCAAGGTGTGCTTAATCTAGTTGATTCGAATTGAAGATCGATTTCCGCTTTCGGTTGCACCATACACACCTTTTAACAAGCACAAAGAACAAAAACAAATCCACAATTTTTAGCCTTTAAATCTTGAGATCAAGAACATCAAAGTTAGAGAATTTTCAAGGCCTTCTTCTACCTGTTTTATGATCTCATTGGACTTCTCTTCCATAAACCACACGACAACATCGCGTCCCGCTGCTTCAGACAGCTTTGCTTCAAGCTTAGGTGTGACTTCATCAATGGGTTTTCTCAGATTCCCAATGAAGATTCCTCCATCTCCAAATCGACGAACGTCCGTAGCAAAAAACGTATCGAACCCAAAACAGCTCTTTAACTGTATAAATCACAAACAGTTTCAAAACATTGCAATCCAACCAAACACTGAAGAATCATGGTGTAAGAGAAATGAAATGGTTTCAATCGTGATGATATTACCTTGTTGAGATCAAGAGCTTTGAAAGCCTCTTCTGCTTTCTCAAGCCTTTCTTTCTCTCTTGTCAAACTATCACGAGCCAAGCTGTTGAATATTCCGATGATCGGATTCTCATTGTTGCTCTCTCTGTTCAGCTCTTTCAGCTTACGATCAGTTCTCGTCTTCTCAAGCTTTATCGCAGCTTCGATTGATGGATTACCCATAAACTTCTTAAACTCCTCGTCCGTTTTCCAATCCATCTCTTGCTGCTTCGATTTCTTCTCCTCTTCCTCCTCTTCACTGGTCTCCGGAGAAGGCGGCGCATTGTTGTTCGCGCGGTCCTCCTTTTGCTCCTCCGCTATCGCCACAGGAGACGAAGCTTGGTTCGCAGATTCACCAACTCGATCATCTTCCGCTGAACATCTCAGAGGGTTTCTCCGTCTCGTTGTCTGATTCACCCAAGTTTTCGAAAGTTTCGGAGATATGGGTTTGTAACATTGACGAAGACGCGAGTTGTGACAAGATTGGAGAGTTAAGGAAGATGAAGAGGGTGTAGATACAGAGAGGGAAGCCATGGTTTACGAAAAGTGAGAAAATTTGAGGTGTGACGAAGAAGAGACATCTCTGTTGAAGAGAATTTGAAGGGAGAACAAAGAAATGTCTGGAACGTTTGAGAAGAACCTCAAACAATACAAGTGGATTGGTTTTATGAGGAGAAGTGCCAAATAAGCTCTGCAACGAGACAAATGTGTCACATCATATAATCCAATCCACATATTAGTTAAGAAGAAGACGATAGAACCTGAATCAATGAGAAATAATCAAAGGGATTTTAAGACATCAATCAATAGGATAAAACCTTAAGTCATTAGAGGGGAAAACAAGAATCTGGTGGTCGGAAACACTACAAAAAAGGATCGAGCAAGCACACATTTTTTATAAAGATATGTAAAAATCAAAGTGCGGTTTTTTGGTTGTTGTTGTGGTCTCTCGCTCTTCTCTCTAAGAAGAAGCAGCTACTTTCTCTTCAGCAGCAGCTTCGAATGTCTCTCCAACCACAAGATCTGGGACGTCGTCGTCGTCCTCCTCTTGTATGGTTGCTGAAGCATTACCTTCACCAGGAGCTTGTTTCTGGAACTGCTCAGCTAGCTTCTTCAGGTTGTCCATGTTGTCCGGTCCTGAAAGAGATCAAAGTAAACATACATATATTTTAAGGATCCATTGATTTAAGGAAGAACATGTAAGAGGTACATAGTTACATGGTACATACCGAGTTGGCTGAGAATCTGAGGAAGGATATCTTGCAATTCTACAGGAAAGCAACAAGTTTGATATTAATCAGAGAAAGATGCAATGAAGAAGAAACAAGAAAATAGAGGTGAAAGATTATCAGAAGCATACTTTTTGTCTGAGGAGAACCACTAACGACCCATGTGTTTGCAGCAATTGAAGCTTGAACTGTAGTAACATTCAAAAGGAGACACAAATGATCAATAACATGAAAAAGGGTTTACGAATCCTGAGTATATAAAAGAAAAGGTTAAATCAGACTTACCCTTAGGGTTGATGAACTGAATAACAACATCATCCTTAAAGATGTTAACTTCTTCAATTGCTGGAATTGAATTAACTCCAATTCTCTTCAAAGTGCTTTGGAGCCTCTTGTCATCAGTTGTATTGGTCTTGTGCACAGCCTTCTTCTTTCTGCAGTGATATCAAAAGGTTTTTTAGAACATAAATCAAAGAAAATGTTTAAGGATTAAAGAATGGAAATGGCAAAAGCAAAATTTATACCTTCTAACTGTACCCTTTCCGCCAGTGCGGACAGTGTTAGCCATCTTCATCAACTTCTCCCGATTCATCTATGTATCAACCATACAAACCCGCATCCATGAGATTTGATGTAAACTTTTAAATTGCTAACAGAACAATGGATTATACATTCACAAAACCTTCCTATTATACAAGAGATCAATGAGAACAAAGTAGCGAATCTTTTGTAGCAACACCAAACAAAACTCATGACAGTATAAGTAGAGCACAAAAGGTAAAGGCGCCAACAAATTTGAACTCAGATGCGTATCAAGAAGAGCTAATGGTACTATGAGTTTAACCTAAAATCGATTAGGTATTCCCTTTTCAATCAAACACACACGGAAGTTGAAAACCCAGTAAACATCGTCTTTAAAATTCCAAACACCGACAAAAAACTCATCCCAAATCAATGAAGAAGCGAAACGAATCGAGAGAAAACAAAATCTGAAATTGATCCCGACCCATTTCCGAAAATCGGAAAATCAGAGAAACCCAGAAACCGAAACGATAAGCCACAGAAAAGAAAAGGGACATTACAGTGGTGGATTTACCTTGAGATTTGATTATTAGGGTTCTATTTTCTTCGAAGAGTGTAAAGGAGATAAGAAATGAAGAGAGAGAGAGAGAGAAGAGAGACGCGGGCGGCGCAGGAGGGTTTTGCAACTTTAACTATAAGCTATTCGGAGCCAAGCTCGTCTGTTAATCCAACGGTTAATATCATAAGCTCCATAAACAAGTCGCGATCTCTACCGTTAGATCGTGTAACAAATTGATGGCCTAATCATTTCCATAAAACATAGGCCCAAATTAGGCTGGCCCAATACATAATTAATTGGGCTCATTTGTCTAATTATCGTCTCTCACAGCTAACCAAACGCGGCGCGTTCTGAGAACGCCATCTTAAAAACGCTAGTCCATTGGGAAGTTTGTGTTTATCAATGTACCAATTTGGTAGTTGACCAAAATTGAGTGAAGAAGAAGCAATACGATTATTGATAATCTCAACATTGGTACATTTATTACAAAATAAGTTTGCTTTAACTTGCTCGGTATATGAAATCCATGTAATTCAAAGTTACATTAGAGACAGAGATCGGTATAGAACCAAAACGCAAACGCATAAAACATTTGCGTTTATATATAATAAACGCAATTAACTGAATGATTTTTTTTACTGCTTCTTCTGCACGACATTCTCCAAATACCATTCATAAGTTTGGCGAAGACCATCTTTCACAGAAATCTTTGGTGTCCATCCCAAAGATGCGAGCTTCGAGCTATCCATCAGTTTCCTCGGTGTCCCGTCTGGTTTTGTGCAATCCCAAACAAGCTTTCCTTTAAACCCAACGACTTCCTTCACCAACTCAGCCAATTCTTTGATCGTCACTTCAACACCACTTCCTACATTAACATGCTCAAATCCGCTGTATCGATCCATCAAGAAAACGCAAGCATCAGCCAAATCATCCACATGTAAAAACTCCCTCAACGGGCTTCCGCTTCCCCAAACCACAACTTCATCAGCATTGTTGGCTTTAGCTTCATGGAACCTCCTCATGAGAGCAGGAAGCACATGGGAATTCTCAGGATGGAAATTGTCGTTTGGACCGTAAAGATTCGTGGGCATACCGGAAATCGCATCCCATTGATGCTGAATCCGGTAAGCTTGACACATCTTAATCCCCGCGATCTTGGCGATTGCATACCATTCGTTAGTCGGTTCGAGCGGACCAGTGAGAAGAGCGGATTCGGGAATGGGCTGAGGAGCAAATTTAGGGTAGATGCAAGAAGAACCAAGGAAGAGAAGCTTCTTCACGCCATGTGTATAAGCAGAGTGGATCACATTGGTCTGGATTTGGAGATTGACACCAATGAAATCAGCTGGGTATGTGTTGTTAGCATGAATACCACCGACTTTAGCTGCAGCGAGGATGACATAAACTGGTTTCTCTGTAGCAAAGAAGGATTCAACATCGGATTGGCTAGTGAGATCAAGCTCGGAATGGGTTCTAAGGACGAGATTTGTGAAACCCTGATCCTGTAGCTTGCGGACTATGGCGGATCCGACCAATCCCCTGTGTCCAGCGACAAAGATCTTTGCGGATTTTTCAGACATAAACGAACCTAATTTCATCTCTGCACAAAATTACGAGAGATTAAAGACCTAGAGGGCTTTCAAAATTTTCCTCGAAAAATCTAAAATCAATTCCACAATCATGTTCACTAGCAGATTCCAAACAAAATTTATATATAGAGGGAGACGAATTTTGAAGATTGACGTACCGGATCCTGTGGCGTCCGCCATTGTCGAATCTATTAGTTCAAGAGCCTAAAAAAGGTTTCTGGAAGAAGATGAGAGAGATAGAGAAAGGGATTTTGACTTATAGCTACCAGTTTTTTTTGGAAGTCAACGAGGAAAAGCGTAGATTTGTAGCCAAACTTTTACAATCCTCGGAGAATGTAAGGTGGAGGCGATCTGAAACTCCGCCGGCGATCTGAATCGGTGTCGGCCATTTTTTTTAATCACAACTCCATCGAATGAGCATCAGATACCCAATCCTCCCCCATGGGCCTTGAACAAGTCATTACAGATGCGGCCCATTTCTCTTACTTTCTGTCGTTGTGGGTCGGTATTGCACTGTTAAACGGACCAAATTCCGGTTCGCAGCTATTAATTTGATTCAATCAAATTTGTTGTGATGGTGAAACGGCGTTGTAAGAAACAAACAAGGGAACCAGAACCCTTTTGGTTTGGGTTTGGGTTTGGTTTGACATCATCAACCACTGTTTCTTATCAGAAAAGTGCAACTCAAATATAGTAACGAAAAAATGAAGTAACAAATCAACTGCATTGACCCGGCGTGGTAGTTTAACTGATGTACTAATTGAGCACTCAAAGTTCTTTGATATAATCGATGATTGGATGAGATATGATTGCAAACACGAACAAGTAATGGTTGTGGCTAAAACCAAAAAAAAGTAATGGTTGTGGCAAATGACGGGGCTTATGTAACGTAATGTTAGTAGACCTCTTCTCTTTGCACTAAAAGAAATAAAAATCAATTCTTGTAATTAGGACTTTTCGTCCATATAACGACTTGGTTATGACTTAAAAGTGATTGGTTGCAACTTTGAGCTGAAGTAAGTGAAAAAGGGATGTTGGGAGATGACTTTTGATGTTTGAGCTATTAATATTCGTCACTGTTTGATTTCTTCTAAGGCCAAAAAACAAGTAGCATTGTAGCAGAACTGGTCAAATAGTCAATTAAGGGAACTATTCCTATAAGTAGCGTCTAGGCCATGCTTGCTTGGTTAACAAGAAACATCAGCATGAGGGGCAAAAAGAGTTACTCCTTGATGATTCTCCTCTCTTTTCTAATTCTACCCAGCCTTCATTCAAGTTCTTGTAGACTCTTATGTGGAGATATTCAGATCCCCTTCCCCTTTGGAATCGACTACGGTTGCTATCTCGACGAGTGGTACAAAATCGACTGCCTAACAAATGCTATTTCGGGGAAAGAAGTCCCGTTCCTTCACCAGATCAACATGGAGGTCGTGAATATTTCACAATAACGAACAGTAGTAATGGAAACTTGACAACGGGAGGAGAATGCAGAGTCGCCTTCTTAACAGATGAAGTCTACACTTTATCGAATGTAACCAAACCAGAACTGCTTTATTCTAAGGGATACGCTACTGTTAACCTAGGATGGTTCATCCAAACGAAGAATCATTCGTTTCTACAATCCTTGGACTGCCAAAACAGAGTTTTGTTCGATAAAACAGACCCTAAGAAGCGCACAGCAAAATGCACATGCGACAATCGTACGATTTCTGGGATCAGTTATGCAAGTTGCGCATGTGTTCAGGGTTACAAGGGTAATCCATACCTTTTCAACAAGTGCCAAGGTAAGTAATTGTTCCTTCAATTTCTTTTTTTGTGTGTCTAACATCATGTGAACTTTACAGAGCATGTATATGGCTGGCGAACTTTAAAAGCCAAAATAAAAAATAAAAAATCTTATCATCTGAGTTTAGTTTCATGACTTTTCGTATGCAGAGATATTAATGAGTGCGTCGAGCGTCCCAAAATCTGTATGTTTTCTTACACTACTTGTAAGAATAAGCCGGGAGGTTATGACTGCGTGATGAACCCCACCATGGGAATAATGATAGGTAAGTCACTAATTTGTTATATATCTAAATTCAAGTAGCAAATTTTTGGCTATCTAGAAAACAATGATGATGAACATCTAGTTTTTCTTGTGCGGGGTTTGCAGGATTTGGTGCGGGTTTTTTTGTCTTAATCCTAGTTGGTGTAATATGGTGGTTGAGAAAGTTTCTTAAAAGGAGAAGGATGACAAAGCGCAAGAGGAAATTCTCCAAACGTAATGGAGGACTATTGTTGCAGCAACAGTTACATACAGCTCGAGGCAATGTCGAAAAGAAAAAAATATTCAGCTCGAGAGAGCTTGAGAAAGCCACCGACAACTTCAGCGTAGACAGAGTTGTTGGACAAGGTGGTCAAGGAACAGTGTACAAAGGTATGCTTGTAGATGGTAAATCCGTTGCTGTCAAGAAATCAAATGTTGTAGATGAAGACAAACTACAAGAGTTCATCAACGAAGTCATCATTCTCTCCCAGATCAACCATAGACACGTCGTGAAGCTCTTGGGGTGTTGCCTTGAGACAGAAGTTCCTGTTCTGGTTTACGAGTTTATCACTAACGGAAACCTCTTTCAGCATCTCCATGAAGAGTTTGATGACTACACGGTGTTATGGGGTGTGCGTATGCGCATTGCTGTTGATATCTCAGGAGCTTTCTCCTATCTACACTCTGCTGCGTGTTCTCCAATTTACCACAGAGATATCAAGTCAACAAACATATTACTAGATGAGAAATACCGAGCCAAGGTGTCTGATTTTGGAACTTCAAGATCAGTAACCATAGATCATACTCATTGGACAACGGTCATTTCAGGTACTGTCGGATATGTGGATCCAGAATACTACGGATCAAGCCATTTTACTGAAAAGAGCGATGTTTATAGTTTCGGAGTTGTGCTAGCTGAGCTTATTACCGGAGAGAAGCCTGTTATAACCCTTTTGAATACTCAAGAAATAACGGGGTTGGCTGATTATTTCAGACTTGCAATGAAAGAGAACAGACTCTTTGAGATCATCGATCCTCGAATAAGAAATGATTGCAAGATGGAACAAGTAATTGCAGTGGCAAATCTAGCAATGAGGTGTTTGAAGAAGACAGGGAAGAGTCGGCCAGATATGAGAGAAGTTTCTACAGCTTTGGAGAGGATCTATTCATCTCCAGAGGATTTTCAGGTACAGATTCAAATTGATGGTGAAGAGAAGTTATACAGAGGCGATTCTTGCAGCACGGTGACTGCAAGAACAATGTGATGTTACATTTGATATATTTTGTAAAGGCTTGTTAAATTTGTGTTTGTGTAACTCATTTTCAGAGGCAACAACTTTTCAGTTCCATTGCTTGACCTAACATCTCTCTACCCATACTACTCTCACATGTAATAAACAACAGTGTCTCATCTTATGTTGATGAACAAAAGCAAGAGATTAATGGCAATAGATAGACAAAATATGGAATAAATTAAGCCAAGAAAAAAAGTCGAACTTAGTAATTGTAATTAGACAAAATAAATAAACGAAAGAAACAAAAACAGAAGTCAATGCCCGAACCATACAAGAACAGCATTTGTGCATGGTGCGTTCTTGACTCCCACTTCCCACTAAATGTTACCATTTCAAAAAACCAAAAACTTTAAAAAGCAGAAACCCAAAAAAAAAAAATGAAGAGTGACGAGAGGAGACAGAGACCCAGAAGAATAATGATTTCTTACACTCTTTGCAGGCATTGAAGACAAAATAAGGACTTAATAACTTCACTTCTCTGATCATTGAAGACCTTCTCAGAAATCAGATGGGACTTAGCTTTTAATGGCGTCTCATGCAGTTGAAGGACAATTCAAGGTGGTTTTAATTTGGTGGACAGTGGTATTGATGAGATTATTTACTGTTTCCATTGACTCCATATTCAATTTTGCTGATTGCAAACTACTCACCATTATCTGAAACCCAACCGTTATCAATGAACCTCCTCCTCCACCTCCTTTGTGCTCTGTGGTTTGGTCATCGCTGGTTCCGTCTGGTGAAATGGCGAAACCCGAGGGTAAAATGGGAATATAAGATGTGTCTTGACCGCTCATTGCTATGTTCAGTGCTGGTAGATCCACTGGAGTGTAGACCACGAGCGAGCCTGATGAGTCTATGCAGCTTTCTTGTAGAATCAGCATGTTGTTTTGTGATGATGATGCATTGAATCCCTAAAGAAAATAAGGAACCAAATTATCAATCAGTAGAATCAAGAATCGAAAAATTTGTATAGTTTGGAATGAGGAAGCTTACACGAAGAACCGATATGCAGTTTCCAGGATGTGATCCGTTTGAGATATGAGAAACTTCTTGAACCGAGTTTCCATTCGAAAGAACGTCCCACTATAAAACGAAAAATGTCAACTTGATTTAACCATTTAAGCAGCAGATGATGTTAATGCGCGTAGTACCTGAGGCCGAGTTCTTTCATCTTTGAGGAAATTGAAGACGTTTTGTGGAGAAACTGGGAGCCAGAAACTGGTGGCTGCACATAGAACCATTCCATTTGGTTCATGTCGGCTCTTATGCGAAGTCACACGGATGCCAAATTCATCCAATCCCGAAACAACCGTTGATCGAGTGTTGTTAGATGTGCCAACACTCAAGCAGAAGTTGCTTACCATTCTTTGAGCAAGTCTCATTATACTTCTCTTCCCTTCCGGCGATGGAACCACTGAATTTGTTTTCAAATGGGTTACTTATGGTTCATTAAGTTGATTGATTAAGAGTTTAAAAATCTTTACTTACCTCCTCCGAGATCACAAGATGATGTTGTGGGTTCCAATAGAGCCGTGAATCTCTCACACATTCTTTGGAGATTAGCCATCCAACGTTCAGCTCCAAAAGCTAATCCTTTATGAACACTATCTTTAAACATCTCATGAATTGGTTCTGTCTCCTCGATTTCAACATGTTCGACCCAAGTTACCTGTTGCGTACATATTCAAAGATACAATCAAACGACTCGAGATGCTAAATAACTGAAACAAAAATGACGGTTACACACCTTGGAATAGCCATTGGACATGCCTTGAATCAAGCAACCAGAAGGAAGTCTATATGACCGTGAATGAGATATAAACTGAGGAAAGTCATAGGAGACATTTACAATTGCCCAAGTTCCATGTTCGATTTGCTGACAATATCTTAGCACACAGAACTCACGTGTCCCTACAAATGGCGAAAGCATTTGCAGCTCTTCAAGCAACTAACACAAGTCAAAGCAAAGTTAATCCAAAGTTTACACAAAAAGAAAATATGATGATCCTTTTGCAACAAGCAGTTGTTTTTTTACCAAATGCAATGCATCTCCATGGGTACCGCGCATTCCCGATGAAATAACTGCAAGAGTTTTAGATGATGCAACGATTGAAGGAAAAATCTCTGCCGATTTAACCTGCAAATTAATGAGAAACTATTATGAGAAAACACAAATTAAACCAATGGTGAAAGAAACTACAGTTTTGGTTAGTTACTTACAGAGTCCATGAGCATGTCCACAAGTGTCATAGCATTAGTGAAAACAACACCGGAAGATCTAGATGCTTCGATTCTAAGGTTATGATTCTTTCCCCCACGGCTACTTGATCTTGGGAATATACTCTCATAGCTTTCGAGATTGAGAACGTCTCTGCATCCATCAGTTTTGATCCATAGAGGCTCATTTGTTTGAAGAAGCCTAAGCAATTCTTCCATAGCGGTCACAGCAATGTTGGTCATAAGAGACTTATCCATCTCTGATAAAACCAAGTTTGGTTGAGATGGCAAATTAGGAACAGCCATTGAAGAACAACTTCCTGGAAGAAGATCAAAATCAAGTGAAGGACCACTATGGAATAACTCTAATGGCGAAATGTGCATCGAATTTAGTAATGGTGGGAGATGAGACATTGGTCTCCCCATGAATTTAGCTGCAATGCTTGAAACCCTTTCAAGCTGCCAAAAAAACATCAAAATGTTAATGGAAGTTTAAACCAAAACCACTAATCACAATGCATCAGAAAGGTTTCAAAAAACCAAAACCTCTTCTCTAAGTTGTGCATTTTCGATTCGAAGCTTCTGTTCATCAAAGTAAGAGTCTTCATTAACAGGAGAATCACCACAGTTAGGGCAAATGGCGTGCCTAATAGCTTCTCTAATCGCAATGTTTTCGCATCGAATCTTATCATTCTCTTCCTTGAGTGCACAATTATCAGCTCTCTCGTGTTGTGCCTACAAACAAAAAACGAAAGAGAAGCAAAATTAGGGATTTTTTGGATGGAGACAAAACAAGAAAGTGATAGAGAAACTAAAAGTTAAAACCTTCTTTTGTGTTCTTCTGTTCTGAAACCAAAACTTGATCTGTGTTGGAGCTAAACCCAATTCTCTGCTAAGTTGCGTCCTCTGTTTCTCATCTGGATGTTGACACTCGTTGAAAGTTCTGCAAACACAAAAACACAAAATCATCGACGAACAGTTAAGAAAACGATAAACACATGAGAGGAGAAAGAAAGGGTTAATACGATTCGAGCCGTTGGATCTGGTGAGGTGTGTGGCGATGAAATCGCTTCTTCTTCTTCGTCGTCTTCTTCTCCGTTTCAGAGCCGTCGTGATTTTGGCTCTCTCCGAGAAACTCCATCTTCATTCAAAGTAATGTGTAGACGAAGAAAACAGTAAACAAAAACCCTTTTTTCCTCTTTCCTTCAACCCCACAAACCAGTAAACTTAGCTAACTCTGGACCATCACACAACTGTCGCCATTAACGCAACCTAGAGAAAAAGGAGGAGAAGAAAAAAAGTTTCAAACTTTGAACAAAAAAATCAAAAGATTTGCAAGAGAGAGAGAGAGATTAAAAGAAGGGAAAGAAAATGAAACGGACGAGAATCTGAGAAAAGATATTAGGGGGGAGGAGAAAAGGCTAGATTTGGTATACGATAATTTCCAGGTTTTTAGAGAATCTGAAGCAGTACCCAATAAAATCCCCAAATTTCAAATCAATTTCATAGCCGTAATTAAGTCTCTTCTCGCTCTACAGAGAGAGAGTAAATGATATTTTCTGACGTCAAGAGCCTATGATAAGCCGCCATTAGTGCTTTTTTCTTCTATCCCACCTTTCGCATCCTTCCACATTCATTACAGATTTCATAATCTGTCTCTCTCTCTCTCTCTTCTTACCTGTCTCCCTTGGTGAAATTGCGTAACTGATACTGATGGGTTTTTAATGGCGTTTGACAGAGGGATCGGAGAGAGAGAGAGATTATGGGTTTTAAATTCTCTTGCTCCTTTCTCCATTACTACTGCTGCCAAGTACTCTCTCTCTCTCACCATATTCGAGGGAGAGAGAGATGCCTGAAACCAACCTTTTCTCTCTCTACCTTCATTTAAAAGTGCCGGAGAGTATAGTTCCGGTGAATTTTAATGGTGGGTAAGTCACCGGCGAGTTTAAAATCAACGGAGGTTTTTAAAAAATGGCGACTTTATCCACTTGCTCCGGTAGATTTTCTCAGACGTCGTGTAATGACAAAATTCAACTTTTCTTTTGGGTTTTGCTGACTTCATCTTCTCCTCTTTTTCTTCCTTTACTTTTTTATTTTTTACTCTACTTTTTTTTTTTAATAACCATGAGTAGGAGCAAAAAAACTAACAATATTCGTAAGACAGAGAAAAAAACTTAAATTGGAAATATTCTCGGTCAAATAAAAAAATTGGAAATATTCTTTGTTTTTTCTGACACAAATTCGGAATACTGAAAGTTATGCTATCAAATAAACTTGCATAATTTTAGGAAAAAATGTTCAATTGGGTCATCATTTTAGCAAAATTATAGTTGTTGATCATAAGAAGAGTGAAACAACATTTTGTTTGCTAAACTACAATTAAAGCGTGCAGCTCTTTTTTCAAAAAAGGTATATATCGATACTTGAAGTTATACTAATTTTTTATTTTATAAATGTGGTTATTATGCAATACCATATTTATCGCACTCGTTATTTAGGAATCAGGAAATACACACGTTATGTATTTACTTAATCAAATAACACACTATTTAAATACACTATGATTAGAACACCAACTTATAAAATTTTCAGACATAATAATTAACGTTCAACAGTATCCGTATCTTCTCATCTAATGCTCTTGTTGAGCTAAAACGAAATCAATTGCACATATTGATCTCCCAAAATCTGCAGCTACCATGTAAATTTGTAGTTAGAAAGCCTTTAAAACAGCTGAAACCTCTCTTGAATATATGTACCCTCTCTAGTACACTCTTAAGATACCAAACAAGGATCTCTACTTCTAAAGTCAAACAATTAGCAGAGTAAATCAATGCTTGTTAAAGCATAAACTCAAGTGATGATGGGACTTACATCTTCTTCCTCTAACTGATGATGCCTGAAGCTCTCTTATCAGCCAGAAATTAAAAAAAAAAAGATAAGGAAGGACGTTTTTTTGTTTTCATTCGCTCCACTCCGTTTGTTCCTCCCTTCGCTTGCGTTTACCTGTTGTTGAAGCCTCATACCAATCTCCTACTCTCAAGGCATTGGACATAGACATCACTGCTTCTTCAATTGCTTCTCTTTCTTCTGGATGTAGATCCTCTAGTGACAATGTTGAGGCCACCTCGTCGAATTGGAGTATCGCAGCTTGCTACAAAAGAAACAACAACGGTTTAAAGGGGCAATTTCGAGGTGATTTATTGCATGTAAATAACAAAGAAGATCCATTTACCACGTTCATTATATCAGCCTCGAGACTTGTATCTCTGTGAAGCTTTGGGACTGTGATGCTATTGAACCATTGCATATATTCATTTTCATCACCATTGCCTCCTTCACTCTCCACAATGTTTTCCCTTCGTCTCATCCATTCTTCGTCTGCTGTGTTCATGTCTTCCATTAAGTCCTCGTCATGGGTTTTCTCGTTTTTTCTGGGAGGAACTTCTCCGGGGATAACTTGGCACAGCCCAAACTGCTTCATGCATCGATCTGGAAAGTGCCATTCTACAACTTTTGGACCGATCAATTTTGTTCTGGACCTACCAAGTAGTAGATTATCTTTGAAACTTTGTGGCACAATGTCAAGATCTCCTTCAAAGGGGCACCAACTTACCTAAAGAGAATTCAGTGGTAATAAAAAGAAATCATTAGGGACTGAAAACCAAGAAATGTATAAGTATTCAAATCTTACATTTGATGGATCTAGATCGTCAAGTGCCTTGCGATACTTAAATAAGTCATTCTTCGATCGACTCTGTTGCCTTCCTTTCCACAAAAGTGCTAGTGGAAATTGACGGGTGGTTTTCTTTGGCCGGTCAATATTCAGGTGGAAGTAACTCCAACACTGAAGATAGTAACAAAATTGGTTAAGAAACTTCTCCGGCGAAAAAGAAAAAACAGAGAAATATGATGCTCTAAAAGTTAAATAAAACATCAGACAAATGAACCAAACCTGTAAGAGTGTCAAGCAACCACCAATGATACTCTGAGACCGTTGAGAGGCATTACCAATTTGCCTATATAAGAAAGCTAGCGCCGCAGCACCCCAAGCATATTCTCCAGCTTTCTCGAAATCTTCAAAGAGAATAAGGTAATCGACAGATATCTTACTAGGATCTGTAGTTGCAAAAATAGTGCTCCCAATAAGATATATAAGATAAGCACGGGTGTGATACTCAATATCTTTCATCGTAGCTCCTTTTGGACACTCTGCAAAATTCTCCTTCAACCATTTGGCAGTCACTCGATTACCGCTCAATTCACCTTTCGGTAGTTTCCCCAAAAGTCTTTGGCATACTTGAGAAGGGTCTTCATCTTTCTCTTTAACACCAACCACAGGCTTCCCATCAACAGCAAGACCGAGAATCAACGATACCTCGTCGAGAGTGATCGTCATTTCGCCACAGGGGAAGTGAAACGTGTTGGTTTCTCTTCGCCATCTCTCGACGAGTGCAGAGATAAGCGAATTGTTCAAACTAATTGATCCTATTAGCCTAAACCAACCAAAACCTGCTCTCTCCACCAAACCTATCTGCTCCTTTGTGAGCTTCCAGTGATGAAGCAATGACGTTCGTTCCTGACATCTAAGCACGCCTCTTTCCTGCAAACACGACAACAAATTTATCCCGAGTTGTTCGATTAAGACAAAGACAATCCAGATAGAGATTGAAACTGCGGTTACAACTACCTGTCCGATCAAAATAGCAGAAGAAACGTGCTTATCTTGCTCGTAAAGGACGGGCATGGTGGTCAGCAATGCGTGGTTTTTATCTGATTCATCAGTGATAATGGGCACTAGAAATTAGGGTTTCTGTGTCAAGCGCAATCAATTCGACGCAATGATTTTCATAACTGGGTTTCGTTTATCTAAACATGGCAATAACTTTTGCGTTGCTGATCTAAGACTTTGGGAGATTATATCGCGACTAATCTAAGATAAAGTTTCGACGAGCAGCAAACAATTAGGGTTCATCGATCTCTTTACTATGAAATTGGCACAAGCCAGAACTACCACTGGGAAGAAGAACATATATATTATCAAGAAACGAAAGCTTACGATTTAGCAATGAACAAGACGAGGAAGATCGAAGAAGGTTGCTTCGGAGACAGTGTAAGATCGCGGCGCAGAGAGTGAAGGAGTTTGGGTCAGTTTTTCTGGTTCAATGTAAATGGTTAAATATGCTAAATTTCTCCATTTAAAAAAAAAACAAAAAAAACAGTTTTCACATTACAAAATCATTCAGATATCCTTTTTATTTTTTACGGCAAATCAAATATATTAAATTATAAAAAATTTTAAAAATACAAAAATATTTTCAATACAACTGTTAACAAAAAAAAAAAAATAATAACTAAACTATTCTTTCGAAAAGTTTTACAGAAATATGTTGTATTTCTCTTATTTTGTTGATAAAATTTCAAAATGCACATTGCATTATTTTGACTCTAAGAATTAATTCAGATATACATATGCTGGTAGATTTTCGTTGTATATAAATGATTAATTAAACTCAAAATTAGTCTTACGAACGGATAGATTATATACACTTTTTTAAAAACAAAAAAACTGTGAAACAACATCTTATTTGAAATGAAACAAGTAATTGCTAAGAATCACAAAATTTACAGCCTCTTGTTTGACCTTTTTTAAGTCAATTTTTTTTTTTAATTACTATTTTTAACTTCTTTGATTCAAAACCTCCATGTTGATCTTGTTGTTGTCTGAAAGAAATCTGCATCATCTCCTCTAGATTCTGCTTTATTCCAGAACTTTCTAGAACATTCTTTTCACTTTTTCTGGCGCTTCATCTCCAGGTTAAAACACCTTCTCTCACCTCATTTCCAGCAAACCTTAATCCACCAAGACCATATACACACTCAGATCATATAACCCCACCATTTGCTTTTTTTCATATGCTAAAGATACGGTCGAAGTATTATCAAATAGAGGAAATGGTAAAAATAATACTTTATTGCAGAAATATATTATTATTACATTTAAGATACAATGATCCCTCTCATGTAAACTGATCCAAACCCAATTTAACAAGTGTTTCTTTTTCTTTCTCACACACAACAAAGAACATAAGAGAGATCATACCATAGAATCCGGTTGGTAAACTATATAGCCGTACCATAATTTTGCAGGCAGCCATTGGAAACCACTGATTCCTTTTGCTCTATAAGGTGTTTACAAATCTCTATATTCGATTACTATTAACTTGGTTTTGAAGCGCTTTGAGCATCTTTAGCCTACAACGAGAGGAAGTTGATACTCATCTGGTTTCAATGCCAAAGCGAAATCAGGAAGTGTTGGCGCCGTCTCCATGATTCTGTTAATCAGAGAACATTAACAGACAAAAAAAGCTGAGCTTTATATGTAACATTGGAAAAGAAAGAGAGATTAAACTCACTTTTCATAAGAGTATAGATCACGGTTTATCCTGACTTTACTTGAAGTGTCTTTCGGGATTTTTTCGGTTAGATACTTCATTGTCCCAAAAAGCGGTGGTGTCCTGCAGAAAATAAAAAACGGATGTTCAAAAAAACTGCTAAATCTGTGATCAAATGAGCTCAGAATAAAACTGATTAAAAGAGAGAGAAAATTACCTTGAAGTAGGTGAAGATGCGTTGAATGCTTCGGATGCTTTCTTACTTTCTTTGAAACATTCATCTGCAGCTTGTAAAGCAGCAACTGCCATGCCATGTGATTTCTCTGTGTTTCCTTCATCAAGAATCAAACCGTGATAGTAGTAAGCCGCAGCCTGATCCAAAATTTCCAGAAGATATATAACATGGCATTAGACAAATGGACATTAATCGCCTATCGCATTTACGCTCAATATCAAGAAATAGACTCCGTTATGTGTCTTATAGAGACAGAGATTTTACAAAGGAAGAGAACACAATGCAGCAATAGCTCGGGACAATAACTGAAAAGGACCAGACAAGTTTACATAATGGAAGGAGTAAGAGAGACCGCAAAACAGTACCTTAGCTTCAACATACTTCCACTTAACAAAGAGTCTATGCTTTTCTCCCCAGCCATTTGCTAATGGAAGATTCATTAAATTATCTTGTGCCTGTTTCAGTACCCACCGAAAAGGAAAAGGAAAATTTCAGATGCTTCCAATGCGTGAAGCCACTTAGACAAGCAAATTGGATAAAAGTAAAGAATTTACCTGCTGCCAATATTTCACCATTTCACATGAGAGTCTTCGTTTAACTGCAAGAGTGGCCTTAGAGCTATCAATTGCCATGCCAAGTTGGATATCAACACCCTAAAATCCAGCAACTTGAAAGATGTTAGATCCTAAAAGAGAGAAAGAAACCACATGTATCCATCAAAATACTCAGAGCTACTGTAAGATGCCAATTTAACCATAATCCATTAAAAAGAGAGGTTTTACCTGGCCTAGTGCTTGCAAGCAAAGAGCCCGTAGAACTCCTTCTGCTAGGTCAACCGGTAAAATTCTCCTGCGGAAATACAAAAACAAGAATTGTGCCATTAAGTTCAATTCAGAATCACCAACAAGTAGAGTGAATTGACATTAGAAACTTTGTCATCTATAAACCTTTGTTCAGCAGAAAACTGAGGGAGAACATGCTTAACGGCACAGTCAAGATATCCAGCTGCCTTTAAGAAGATATCAATCGAAGCTCGTCTGTTTTCTATAATGAAAGAAACAACCAGACTGTTCAGTCTGAGAGACCTCACCATCACATTTATTAACAATTTTACAAAGAAAAATCATCGAATAAAAAAACGTCCAGGGACAAAACATAAAAGAATGTATGACTATTCTCCTCAGGCAAACGAAGATAGATGAGAAACTTTCTCGAAGAAGCCTAACCTTCTGATACTTTTGGATGGTTGTGGCCATCACTAGACCCTCTAGGAAGAAGCAGTAAATTGGCTTGTGACATTAGTAGCATTGCCATTAGATGCAAAACAGACAAAACTTCATACCAAACGTTTGACATCGCTGTTTCCTGGTTAGGAGTAAATACGTAAAGAGCCGGTATATTATGGTGACACTTAAAGAAAAACTGCTTTGAATTATAACTGCACCTCTTCTTCATCCTCCTGATTTACCCAAATAAAGTGTACTTTAAACTGTAGATGGCTACCTGAAGAACATCACAAATACTGTAAGGTCAGAATAAATCTCTGAAGCCAAAGAGATCTTTTTTTCTATAAACACATAATAGTATATTACCATCTTTAGTTAATCCCAAGATAACAGGTAGATAATCTACCAAAGCTTGATGAAGATCTGAGAGCGTTGAACCTCCTGCCAAGAAACAATTTCCATAAGAGTCCTAAACAGTAGAAAGAAGAACAAAGATAGAAACATACAAAGATCTTCTCAGACGTATATACCATGTTGTGTCTTTCTCCTAGTTCTTGTTATTGTCGGACCTTCTTGGTTAGCCATCACTACTATACGCGTTCTTAAAGCGGTCAAGCGTTCCACTAGATTCTTTGGCAATTGATCACCAAGTGACTGCGAAAACTCCACGGGTCTCGGTATCCTTAAACCGGGTACATATACTGAAACCTCACCGATGCTTGTTGGCTTTCTTCTGTTCCCACCATAGTCTTTCGGCGTTGACGCAAAGCATCCCATTTTTCACAGAGCTTAAAAGAAACTTACAAACCCAAAAAGACAAATCTACACTATAAGAGCCAAATTTTGATAAAAGGTTTTCACAAAACAATCAGCGACAATGAAATGATCAAAAGCTAGAAGAAAAGAGGAGAATGATTCCACATCGAAAATGCATTAAGGAGAGACTTGGTAAAATTAATGTCCAACCGAAAAAACAGCTCAAAACCTTCCTCCTCCACTAGATTCATATATTGATAAAGTTAAACCCCAGCTCACGAGCCATCTGCCATTACTATACCACCTTCATGATAATTAAACGTGACTAGAAATCTACACGACTCTTTCACAATAATCTACTTTAAGACCAAGTTACAAGCAGAAACAAACAAGCAAATGACGCCGTTTGATAAAAACAAGTAAGAGGCTGTTGATTTTCTCACCTCGACCTTTAATCAGATTTTTTGGATTGTAAGCTATCTAATTTCAATTGATTTCTGCAAGAAAAGGAGGCAAAAAAAGAGACTTATTTATCAGCCAAAAAAGAAGCATGTGAGTCACGGAGAAAGCATGAAACTTTAAGCAGTTTCGTATTAACATTTTTTTTCCATATATGAACAAAATTTTCAAAACAAAAACGAAATTCCGAATATAGGAATAGATACCCATTTAAAAAACGAGGATTTTCAAAGGCTGCGAAGCAACTTGACTTAAAAAGGGAAGATTTTTGAGTAAAGGGTCATCAAGAATTTAAGTAAAAATGTAAGGAGGAGTAATGGAAAGGGATGTTTTATCATCGAGCCAAAAAAAAAACTTCAATCCGTGAAAAAAACAGAGAAAAACCTTAAGCAACATTTTCCCCAGAAAGGAAAAAAAAAATACAGTAGACTAACAAATCGGGGAAAACCAGGATTTCTGATTTTTAGAATTCGAATTAAACCACCAACTATGAAGCTATAAACCCAAGTAACGAATTGAATTGAGAATGAATCTGAAAAAGAAAGAAAAAAAAAATATACATATATATATATAACAAGTTGATTCTTACCTAAGATATTAAATACCTCTGCTTTGAAAAGCTGAATTGGAAGGAGATAGATTATCACTGATGGTTAGTTTTTTGAGAATCGCATGAGATTTTCACCTCAATGAAGTCGAAGAGAATGGTTCTTTAAAAGAATGATACAGAGAAGGAAGATGAAAGAAGTTAAAAGAAGGGATATATTTCAACGCAAGGAGAAATAATGCTCTGTCTAGTACCTCACTAGTCAGTATAGCTAACTACCAATTAAAAAAAAAAAAAATCATCAATATAATTTAGTTAAAAACGATTACAAGAAATATATTAGAAAAATTACAAAATATACCATTCTCTCTTCAAAATTTTCTAAAACTATTATTTATTTTGAAATCTTCGAAACTATCACAATTTATAGGAGAATTGACAATTTTGACCCTCCACACGCGCACGCGCTTGTGTTATCTTGGTTTACGGTTTTAACAAAACCAAAACCGTTATCATACAGTTTCTTCTCTCTCCCTCTTGCTTTATCGGTTTTCATTTGCGTACAAGTTGTTTTCCACAAGCAAAGAACACCAAATATTCATTACGCCATTGTCCTACACTATTTCAAAACCTGCATTTTTTTTACCATTTGTTCCTGAAAAGGTGGACACATCACGCCGCATGCTGAGTCATCGGATAGACAGCCCTAAGTGCGACATAAATTACTGCATGCCTGTCTTATACAAAGACAATGTCCTCTTCGTCAGGGACGAATTGTTGAAGCTGTCTAAAAAACCATGTCCACCCAGCTGTATTTTCTCCATCCCTAATCTCGAACGCCAACGAAAATATCTGATAGTTTTCATCCTGTCCACTAGCTGCTACCAAGCACCTTTTATATTTCCCTTTAGTCTGTATCCCATCAATGACAATTTTACTTTACGTAAGTACTTATACCCAGCAATTGAAATCCCAAAAACGAAGAATAGGTACTTGAACAATGTTTTCCCTTCTCTGGTAAAAGTCGTATGAACGGTGGACAATGTGCCTGGATTTGTCGTCCTCGGCAGATGCAGATACGTGGACAAGAATTTGTAACCGTCTTCCTCATTCCCACGCGTTTTTTTCATTGCTACCTCTTTCGCATATCAAGCTTTTATGTACGGTATTGTCACATTCAATTCTACTAATACCACCTCCGGCAATTTACACGCCCGTGGCCCTCTTTTTCCTTGAGCATACTTCGCTTGCAACAACTCCCCCGGCAGTGCTGCCGTTGCCTTCTTACCTCTGTGCGATCTTGTCCCCGTATCACAAGTATGCTTCAGCGAAGCAGTCCGTATTTCTAGATTTTTTGAGTTATTGTGCTTCTTTGCATATATCCTCCATATGCACTTTTCATCGTCGCAAACAGTGATGACCCTCATCCTATCGGACGATGTTATTTTAAAATTGTACAACCTCTTTATCGAGTACACACACAGAGCCTTCCTCAATTCATTTTTATCTTTGAACAACCTCCCAACATAAAGAGCATCCACTGCTTTCTTCAGATTCATGTGGGCTTTCTCCTTTGGGAACCCTTTAGTATTGTCTCTACACGGTGGTGCATTAGTTAATAATATTGTATCCTCCTCCAAGCTTATATATTCCATATCCCCCATGCAAAGTCGACCCCCCCTCACCAGGACCTCTTACTGATATACCCATCCCTCTTGGCTCACACACATCCTCTGTATCACTTGTGCTTTGGTAGACGACATTGAGTAACACCTGATCCTGTCTATTGCCTATTATATCAGCTTCCTCCACCACATTCTGTGTGTCACCAATCTCAAGGTTAAACCCCATGCTACGTATAAAGACCGCATCACTACTCCCAACCCCACTGTCAGGGTTATCATTTCGTCCACTAACTATGCGTCCACCACTAACCTTGCCACTACTTCCTTGGTAGACGACATTATTTATCACACTATCCTGTCCATTGCCTACTATATTAGCAGCTTCCTCCACCACTGGCTGTGTGTCAACAATCCCAAGACTAAATCCTACATGAGATAGGCATCTTTTTGGTGGATCCATGCTACGCATACAAACCGCATCATCGCTTGTTAGTCTATGACTACATTGTCCACTACCCGCCTGCTGGACGACATTATTACAGACACCATCCTGTCCATTGTGATGCAGATTATCAGCTACCTCCACCACTGGTTATTTGTCACCAAACAATCCAAGAAGGGAGAATCAACCTTTTGTTAGATCCATGCTACCACTTCCAACACTACTTTGTCCACATATTACACCATACCATTCCGTACCTGGAATCCAGTTCAGTGGGTACTCACTGTCAATCAGCTCCCTCATTTGGTCGAAATCGTAGTGTTCAGACCCTTCCTCACTGTCTATTCCCCCAGTGTCCTCTGACGCCGCGTCTCTTCTTCGTTTCCCACTAACCCCTAATTCATCACATTCCCTCCTCACTAAGTCTCGATCAATATTATCCAACGCTTGCAAGAAAATTTCGTTCTCATATGTCAGTAGGACATTTACTAGCTCCTCGTCATCCACGCCATTAGTAATGACTTGCAAGTTGTCCACCGAATTACAGTTTCCAAACAGCTGTCCACCCTTTTCCGGACTTTCAGGGTCATCCATGGTTTATCCTTTCCCTCATTCAACCCTTCCTCAACCTGTAGAGCTTCATTTTTATTTCTTAGGGATACAAACATGTTCAACCCTTGTCTTTCCTTCCGTTTATTTTTAAATTTCCACAACCCACTCTTGCAATCTATTGCAACCAGCGACATCCGTGATTGCGTAAACACTGGGTCATTTCCCTCCGCCCAGAAACTTAAAGCTGGTATATGTTTCTTCCTCAGTTACGTCCACACATTTTCCATAGTTGTCATTTGAAACCCGGAAATGCCAACTTCCTTCTTCAAGACACTCCCACTCTCCCACAATAATCAACACCGACTCGTCCATCACCGACACTCCCACAAACTTGCATTTATTGCACAAAAAAGCAATTAGACGAATGCCCTAAACCGACGGTTTTAGAACAACAATCAATACCACCATCACAACCGCCACAACTCATTAACCTCCTGCCAACATTTATTGATTTGCCATATATACCATAACTTTACCTGTCCTCCGTCACACGTATATGGTCCTCTGCTTTTTTCGTCCACCGTTTCGGAAATTAGTAATAACCCATGTGCTCACTACCATCACCTTCCATCACAATTTTCGTAAATCTTCAGCAAGTTTTACCATTGATCCACTTTTTTAATCATCAACTTAATATCTACTTTAATTTTGTCACCCTTTACCATTAATGCCAAATATTCCCATCCAAATGTGCCAGCATGTCCATCTCTCTCTCGCTTCCCGCCCAAAACATCTTCTACTCGTGACAGAAACATTTCGGTCTTCTTCACTCAATGAGCACGGTGAAATGTGGTAGTTTTCGAATATTTCACAAAAAATAATAAAATCCGAACATTTTATCTAAAAAATGGTATTTTAGGCAAAAAATCTAATATACTATCAACATTCATCCAATAATTTACAAAAAATCATTCATTTGTTTTTTTATATATATGCAATGAAAGAAAATATTGATGGTTTTTGTTTTTTTTTAATATAAACCCTTTTTATTATTTGACATATTTATAGTAATCAACATTAAAAACTTACAATCATTAGACCATTTTAATCAGTTAACCAAGTACTAACTACATATGTACACTGTGAAAAAAACTAATTTATATATGAATCATAATGCAACAAATTATCATTCGTTTCCTTGGTAGTAGCTGATTTTTCATGGTGTTTAATATGATAATGACTATGTTTAGATTGACATTAAGGACATGATCTTATACCATATCTTAAAGCAAACTTATGATTAATATTAATATATTTTACATATAAATTAGAATGTAAATGACATTATCCTCTAGTTATATAATGCCTAGTGGACGAGACTAATGTTTACTGATATTAAATTTGGACTTATTCGCATTATTTAGCTGTCTATCGGCCTCATTATTACAACGTCTTGTACCGATGAAGATTTGATCTCCAACACAGCTTTATATTATATTTTCTACATTACAAAAAAATCTCTAATATGGTTCTTTGCATATATCAATTATATTATAATACTTACATTTTTATATCATTATTTCAGAATAAAATTTATAATAATTTTTTTTTTTAAATAACACATCTCAATGATCCACAAAATCTCTTAAATATCTAATTATACAAATAATATGATGAATTTTTCAACCAACATTTTCTTTAGCATCGATGGCATTACCGAATCTTCTCCACAATCATTCATATTAACATCTATTTTAATTATAAATTTATACATAAAAAGAAATATATATATAAAATGTCGCTGTTAACATTTAAACTTCATACTGTCAAATACCGGATTATAATATAATAATGATTATAGTAAAACACTAGTATACTAAACTAGAAGACAATCATCATAAAAATCTTTGAGATTTTTGTTGTTGTTACAAATAGAATTAATAATTTAGTCACGGACAAAATCCTCACCGGCCTAATTAAAACGTTACAAAGTGCATAAGGAAAGAGCCAGTGATGTCGTTGTCCACGTGGCAGCCTCTTTGGTCACGTGACGTTACTAATTTTGGGGGGGGCTCAACACAATGTACTAACAAGGTAACAATTAAAATTATTATTTGTGGGGACCACGGGACAGGTGTCGAGGTTACAGTTAGAAAACACCGCGGCTGTCTTTCACCGTCACCGTCCAAACGGTCCGAATACTTTTATAAGGCTGTCAAGGTGATTGGTGACGACACGTGTCCTCAATCATTCCGTTATGTTGAAGATATCTTCTGCTTTTTCGTTTTCGTCTACGACTCTTTCCTTTTATAGAACAGTCTTATTTTTATGTGATTTGTAACCAACAAACATCATTAGAGAGAGAACTGAATTAGTATTATTATTATGTGTAATTAGTACATATCAAATCAGTATGAGCCTTTTAATATACTTTATGAAACATTTTTGTCAAAGATGAAATGTGAACCCATAAAAACGAAGATGATGAAAATACAAAAGATAGGTGACGCCTAAATAAATACGAAAAGAAAAGAGAGCGACGTCGTTTGGGAGAAAGCTAAAACTTATATACGACGTCGTTTAGATGAAAGCTACAAAAGATCATATACGACGTCGTTTGGGTGAAAGGTAAAATAAATGCTATACTACGTCGTTTGGGTGAAAATGGCCGGACGCATTCGGTGAGGTATGGCTTCAGTCTCCAACCTCGGTCCACATGAGCTTATTGTATGCATTGAAATGATTGATATGTTATATATGAGATGTCAAAACGATTTTTTAATTTTTAATCAAGACTTAAAAATTAAGTATGCGGGATTCAAAAGTCAGGACCGGGTTTGTAAGCCCGCTGGTTTTTGGCCATGCTATGAGTAAGATCTCTCTGGTTATATAGCATGACGTTCAAGATCAGACAATTTTGCATTGTGATTGAAATGCTTTCTTTTATCAAGACGAAGGATAAGAGAATTAAGTGTCTATGAAAAAGTACATGACCCATGCATGTTCATAAATTTGCTAGAGGATATGCATGGATGGTTCTGTGTAATGAGCTTCTCTAATTAAGTTTTTCTTTTTTGGTTTTAATGTCAATCTTTATATAACAAACAATGTTTACATCCTAAACTACCCATTAGCTCCAAAGGAGATATACAAAACCAGAACAAATTGTTTAGACAGTTACAACGAGTGCGAAATACAACCAAAATAAAATACAAAGAGAGAAGGAGAAGATACATTCTCTAATTAAGTTGTGTGTAAGTATGGTATGGACCGTGTCATGGATGCTGAAGTGTTGTTGAAAAAGATGAACAGTAGAGTTTGGACACACTTAATAGTTGATGGCTCTGGTCGAACAGATGACCCAAGAGGCCAAGATTGGTCATATAAAGGGTTTTTGTTTTATTTTGATGAGAGTATAGCGATGCTAAATTCTGGGTATTATCCACTAATGAACATTATCTCCCTGATTCATAGCCATCCTTGTTTCTACATTATGCAATTGCTGATAAACCAATTGTTAAAATTAAGACCTGGAACGGTTTAGTGTAACCAGGATCCGGTTTGCTGGTCACTACTAGAAGAAATGTTACAGGTTCTAGTTAAGAATATGCATGATAGATTGTATTGACTTCCTTCTCAACTAACTCTACCTTTTTTCCTACTAAACTTCACCAGTAATTAATTAAGTTTGGTTTTGTTCCTACACACGTGCAAGTGAGTTCCAAAACAATTTGATTATGACGTACCTAGGATTAAATTGATTGGATTTTAAGTTATATTTTCAATCAATATTATTCCTTAAAAACAATCTATAACAGTTTTGCAAGCAATCCCAAGGAAAGTCTAAAGTACAATATATAAACCTTTTTTGGTTTTCAACTTTATGGTCAGCATTGACTTATCATTCATAATATTTTTTTAATTTTCTGAAGTGTCTTTTTGTTTTTTCAATAAACCGTGATAGTTCCGGACCTTCGGCTTATAATATTTCCGGTATCCGGAGTTATAATCTTCCCGGTATCCGGAGTCAGACTTTAGATATTCCGATTTAAAGAATATACCATCCATCCAAACGAGGAATTGAATTCATGATACAAGAAAACCAACATTTTTGTGTTACCATTAAACCACCATCTCATTTGTAATTTTCTTAAGTTTATCGGTTATATCATTTATGTTGACAAATGTTCAAAATAGAAAAACTTTAATACGAAATTTCAGTTTTGTAATCCATTTGAGTAGACCTTCCAAAGAAAATATGTTTCAAAGTCTCAAGTTTTTGTGTCTCGCTGCTAAAGTACTTATTAGTAGAATCTTCTGGTTAAAAAGAAAAAGAGATTTCATTTTTAAAAACTTTATCTACTTTGTTGAGGGCTGAGAGTACTATTACTAACCGCTGTAGACAAGAGAGAAAGTAAGTGATGTACTTCGCGACCAAATATTTGAGCAAATAAGATGCGACGAACTGTCAAATTATATTTTATAAAGTATAAAGCTACGACTGATATATCAATCAGTTAACCAATTAATTAATTAAGACACAGAGTCGTTTTAGGGTTTCCACGTTGGTCCGATTTAAGCAAAAGAAACATTTGGTTAGGTTTGAAAGGTTAACAAAACATATCCATAGATATTTTATAATTTATTTACGTGACCAGCAATTAAATCACAGGTCCCCAACATCTTTACCAAACTCTCTCCTCCACCAGTTTTCGATCATTCTTAAAAAAAAATGTGTTGATATTTTCCAAGTTATCAAAGCAGTTAATAATAACTTGTAATAGTCCATTAATTATACCAAATTATGCAATACGGTTGGAATCTATTCATCAAGTTCGATCCACAAATCCTGGAACAACAAACGTTTCATTAATTGTACAGTACCTACTGGTGCTTTTTTTTAGATTTGTGTGGTAATGTAAAAATTAATTTCATTAAATATTTCCAAATGAAATATACATTGAAGTATTTCCAATAAAATTGTGTTTTCATATAAAAATACAATTCCAATCATATTGTATTTTCATATAAAAATACAATTTCAAGCAAATAATTGACCAGAAATAATTTCAATCAATTTGTGTTTTCAAATAAAATATTTCCAATGAATGTATTAAAAAAAATATAAATACAATAATTTAACATATAAATACAAATATAGTTTTTAACGTTTGCAACCTAATGTAGATTTGATTATTTGTGTCATAGATTGTAATTCCTCCCATCTTGAATCATGTTCTAGAAGTTGTCCATAATATATAGCTGACTATAAAATGTTGCATATATATATATATATGTATGTATAGCTTGCAGAAGAGTATACAAACGTAGATGAAGTATTGGTGGCTGAAGTAGAGGGTTTAGGTTAGAAAATAATATATTTAAGAAGTAGACGTTGAAAGTTTAACGAATATTCACCCCACCAAGCAATCTCTCGCCTCTTTGTGTAATCTCCTTTTCTCCTTTTATTATTCATCAAATTAAAATAAAAAAAATTCCCACATAAACAGAAATCTATAATGAAATGAATCACAGGAACATGTTGACGTTATAAGAAAATAAAGAAAAATTAATAAATAGATGTGGAAAAATAAAAATAAAAATAAAAGGTAGATTACTTAAAAGGAGTGTGTTTGGTTAGGGAAGACGTTGGCATCAATCGCCGGTGAAAACGTCCCTCCAAACTCTCCCTTCACTCTCTAACGAATCTTATAATATTCATTAATTTCATTTCTCCATCTAATATCTAAATATATATATGTATGTATTCTGCTGTTGCTCTTCAGCTTTCTTCTTGTTCCTACATACCCATCTTCCCTCACCTACATCAAACCTAGGGTTTCTTATATATATATCAACATACATCTATATATATATGTATTTGTGATTTACATAAGATCACAGAGATCCAAGGAGAAGAAAGAATGATGTGTAGTCGAGGCCATTGGAGACCTGCAGAAGATGAGAAGCTAAGAGAACTCGTCGAACAATTTGGTCCTCATAATTGGAACGCCATAGCTCAAAAGCTCTCTGGTCGATCTGGTAAAAAATTAACTCAAAAATCTTTTACTTTTAATTCCTTAATTAACAAAAACCAGGGATTAATATAATAAATACTATGTTTGGTTTGGTTTGGATTTTTAATTTTCAGGTAAGAGCTGTAGGTTGAGATGGTTTAACCAATTGGATCCTAGAATTAACCGAAACCCTTTCACGGAGGAAGAAGAAGAAAGGCTTTTAGCGTCTCATCGGATCCATGGGAACAGATGGTCCGTGATCGCTAGATTTTTCCCTGGTCGAACCGATAACGCCGTTAAAAACCATTGGCACGTCATCATGGCTCGTCGTGGCCGAGAACGCTCCAAGCTGCGTCCACATGGCCTTGGCCATGATGGCACGGTGGCTGCGACTACGACTGCGATGATGAGTTATAGTGACTGCGATAAGAAGAGAAGACTGGCAACCGCTATCAATTATCCTTATCAGTTCTCTCATATTAATCATTTTCAATTCCTCAAAGAGTTCTTGACCGGAAAGATCGGGTTTCGGAATAATAATACTCCACTCTATGAAGGTAATTAAATCAAATATATGGCTTTTAAATTTGTTTGTTTGTGTAGCTAGATGCATAAACAAAAACATGTGTATATATAAGTATGTTTTGAGTGAATACATATATATAAGAATATATAAATTACAAACTCATAACCATTAGATCAAATGTACATTCGATCGTCTTTTTATATGTGCAAGTAGTGGTGCATTCGTATAGAACCTGATTTTTTTGTGTGTGGTTATATATGGATTCGAATTCACGTTTTTTTTCTTTTGAAAACATTAAATTGAATTTTGATTATAAAATTTGTAAATAATCTTTAAATAGTTGGAAACGAACATGATTATCATAGTTACATGCATATATATGAGCATACACTTGCTTGTAGTTGTGGGTATATATACGATTAAATAACTGTAAAACTTCTAAAAACTAACTTTTGGACATCGATCATTTGGTCAGGAGCAATAGACAAAACCAAAAGGCCGACGAAGTTCTACAATTTTCTTCAAGTAAACACGGATTTGAAGAAACCCGAAGTGATAGACAATTCAAGAAAAGACGAAGAAGATGTCGATCAACGCAATCACAACGAGAATTGTCTACCCTTTTTCGACTTTTTGTCGGTTGGAAACTCTGCCTCTCATGGTTTATGTTAATTAGTCCGTACCACATGTACTATAAGGTGGATCATATTCATATCTTAATTACATGTAGAACATACCAATCAGTTAGAGCTCTTGCTTGAGCCAAATGTGAAAATTAATTAAGACAGCCCCAACTTTTTCTTGTATACCAAATCAAAGGTTGTAGTTATATATAGGTCTAGTTTTATATATTTTATTTTAAGGACGTTTAATCCAGATAAACAGACAAAAATATGTTGTAAACAAAAACAGACTTAAATTTTGTTTTCTTCGGTAAATTGGTTTTATTTTTCTTATTTTTAAAGTATATTAAATCAAGCCAATCGATAAAAATTTAAGCAGAAATTTAATTTATTTAAAAACACATTTAGGATTAAAGTGTTGTGAAACCAAACTTAATATGACCCAAAACCAATAAAATACCAAACTGGCCTAGTTTTGATTTATACTTATTTTGGCTATGATATTGTCTAAATTGGAAGATCTGTACGTATTGAGACGTTACTTTGTCCTGATCGATCTAAACATTTTCGTGATCGAAGGATTTAAAACAAAAAAAGCCTATAATTTGTGGAATTTGCAATCGTCGTATACAATTTTTATTTTGTAGTAGCGGTCTTAAATAAAGATTAAGCTAATAAGAGGTTTTATTGTTAACCTAAGAAAATATATATATATTATTAATGCCGAAATATATGCATCACCAAATGAATTTCCTTAATACACTTATAATTTTCATGCAGACTATTTTGACTCATATAACTTGTGATGATGAACCTTAACTTTGTTGGTGACTAATGGTTTTATGATGAACCTTTAACTTTTACAATGAAGTTTAGTTTAGTTTCTTTAAAGGTGAAGTATAATAAGTTAATAACGGAAAGACGAAATCGAGGTTGGAGTATAGATATGATTAAGTTGGGAGTAGTTATCAGCCACCAAGAAATATAATCCAAAGTAGCAAATCTACCTTTGTCTTAAGAAAACACGAATAAAATAATTCGTTTTATTTAGGTGGAGATGAAGAACACACATCTTGACACGACTTATAACCATACCTCTCCTTTGAAATAAATAAATTTATATTAATTTAATCATACTTTTTTCTTTCTTTCTCGAATTGATGTCATTATATTGCTAGGGTTTCCTAGTTGAGTTAAATATGTATGTCACCTTTTGTTTAAGACAATACGAAAGAACAACCCAAAAAGATAAGTAACTGTATATACATATTTTATTATGAAGATAATTAAGCGAAACGTTGATTATTTGTACGAAGATGTTGAAATCAATCAATTTTGGATAAGATTAAGTAGTGTTGGGCATAAAAATCGGATCCAAATATCCAAACCTGGAATCGATTCAAAATATCCGGTTCGAATCGAATTCGGGTAAGTATGTTTTACCCTATTGGATATATCAGACTGATATCCGCGGGTACAAGTTCGGATCCGGTTTTTACCTGAGACCCGAAAGAAGACCCGAACATATCCGAATGAATGATATTTTATTAGTGAGCTCTTAGTAATTATGGATCTCGTGTAAAATCAGTGGCCCAAAATCAGACTGATACCCGCATGTACAAGTTCGGGTACAAGTTTTTTGGTTCATTTTGGGTAAAAAGAAGCACTTTCGGGTATAATGGACCCGAAAATATCCGAAACCGAATGATACCCGAAAATGTTCGGGTATTTACAGGTACAATTTCTTTTGACCTGAACCGACCCGGATCCTGTAAGAACCGACCCGGAACCGAACCGAAATGTAACAAGTATCTATATGGGTACAAAACTCCTATACCCGAAAGAATCTGTATCCGATAAGAACCGATCCGAATCCGACCCGAATACCCGAATGTCCAGGACTAAGATTAAGACAACCGCAATCAGAACAATGTATAAATTTCTGATTGGATGTGTACATTATCTCACAGAATGTAAAGTTTAGTGCGTGGAAAGGTTCAACTTTTGTTCAATTTAGAAGTTTTGGGTGAAAAGTGATTTAAAATCAAAATATTAACATGAAAGAATTACAGTTTGTAGTCCGGTAGTTTCTAGTAATGTTATTAATTGGTTTCAAATCCAATTGGTATCTCAGCCAGCGTTTTAGATGGCCACCCAAAAGAGAAAGTCGAATATGTTTTAAATTCGAGTATTGGCAACATAAAGGGACTAATTTAACGTATTTTTTTGTTTCCAATCCACAAAATTATGGGTCTAAATCCTAAATTTCTAGATTACCTAAAGAAATATGAATTGTGTAATGATAGTCTGTGAATTGAAGACAAAAACATAGTAAAAATTAAAAATATATATTGCAATTTTGATTTGATAAATTAGTTATCAAATTAATACCGCTTACAAAAATTTACAAGTGGTGAGTTGCTTAATTGTTCAAAATGGTTGAAATTTATCGGATATAGATATGATTAATGATCAAAAGAATGACCAGACTTCAGAACATACATAGTCAATAACGTGCGGATATATGCAGATGAAACAAATGTAGATGAGATTAAGATCGGGTTTTGCTTATTTCATCTAAAAAAATTCAGACGTAAGTTTGTAAAAAAAGAAGGGATATGAGATATTCTAGACTGAAAGATCCATTAATGGGGTTTAAAATCAAATTATGAGACCACTTCAATCGTTGGCTTTGATTTAAGCCTCTGAATACAAAGAAAACATATATATATATATATATATATATATATATATATAAATTGGTCAAATAGGCGGTTTTAAGTTATATAATTTGAGAAATACGTATTTTACTATTTATAATTGGTAAACTATACACGTTTCACTATTACACTAATACATATCTTCATTTCTAATGCACTATTCACGGTGGATGATGGAAACATTGTTCACGGTGGACGCTATTCACGGTTGACACTGTTAACGGTGAACATTATTCACAGTGAACGGTACACACACTGTTCACGGCGGAAACTATTCATGGTGGACAATATTCATGGAACAAAATGTACCGCATGAATAGTATCTGCCGTGAATAGCGTCCACCGTGAATCGTGAATAGTGTCAACTGTGAATAGTGTCTGTGCGTGAACAGTGTGTGTCAACGTGAACAGTGTGTCCACCGTGAATAGTGTCCACCATGAACAATGTGTGTCAACTGTGAATAGTATCCGTCGTGAACAGTGTAGCCACCGTGAATCGTGAATAGTGTCCACCGTGAACAATGTGTCCACAGTGAATAGTGTGCACCGTGTGTCCGTGAACAATGTGGCCACCATGAACCGTGAACAGTGTCTACCGTAAACAATGTGTCAACCGTCCACCATAAATAGTGAAAAATGCCTATTTTACTAATAATAACTAGTGTAATAATGAAAATGTGTCTATTTTATTAATTATAAATAATTAATCGCCTATTCTCTAAATAACTTTTTAAAAATGCATATTTTTCTAATTCACCCATATATATATATATATATATATATATATATATATGACGCAATAACTTAAAGAGGCAATTAGCCAAAACCTGAAATAAAACTGTCCCAAAAGTCTATATATGATGCCAAATAAGCAAAGGACAACTCCAAAAGCGACACGTATGTCAAAAATCCATAATTGTATGTCATAAGAAAACTTTGCAACTCATACTTTTCTTTCGCCAAATTTGTTTTAGCAATTGTTTTTTCACATATTTGAATAGCAGCTCATACGGGTCTCTACCTCGGAATAACTCGTCATCTTTTTCGCTTTCGCAACATTGGACAGTGAAAACGTGTAACTGTTGTATCGCTGAAACAAAATCCTTTCGATAAACATCAACATACTCAACGTGATTTTCTCATTCTCTGACTCCATATATATTTCAACTTGCTGCTTTTCCACATCATTCAAAAAGTGTATTTCACCATCCATTGTTGGCCACTCGTACTGTAATTTTTATTTTGTCAACTTCATTTATTAAAAGAGAAAAATCCATGTCCCAGTGTATACCAGTTATAAACCAGAAAATCAATTATCAAAATATAAAGAAACAAGTAATATAACTTACAACCTCCAAAACATGAAATTCTTTCGTCCTCAAATAGATCTCTCAACTTCATTTTGCCAACGTCCAATATATTGCCAACCCACAATCAATATGTAGTTACAACATTCAATGACGTATGATTTTTCACAAACATGATTCACGGGTTGGCCTGCTAATCTAATGGATCATGGGTTTGGACATATATTTAAAAATCGTAATCCATGACAGGCTACCCACACGGTTTGAAAAAAATTTAAGTATGTCACAGATTAGGTCACTTTTGACGCAAGCTGGCCCGTCTGACATCATATACTTAATGCAAAAAAAACGATTATCCCATTAACATTATTTGTGAAGTGATTTTGGAGAAAACGCTTACATGTCATCTCCACAATCACTATCACCAAAAGAATTACGACGTGGCTTGAAAAAAGTATGATTTGGCTTAAAAAATAATGACATGACAAATTTTTAAAGAAATTTTAGTTTAATTTCAAATTAACGAAAACCATATATTCCATAAATAAATACTTACCAAATTTTGTGTCTGAACTATTAAAAAAATATGTATTATTTTAATTACCAAATTTAAAAACGCTTAATTACTATTTTTTCTTACATATTAAAATTTGACCAAAAAAATACGTAAAACTATGAAATTTTATGGAATTTGACCAACCTATGAGCGGTTCTTATCATGCCTTAAAGTATTTGTTTTATATATTTTTGCATTACTCATCTCAAATATAAATATTTTTGGTAAAAAAAAATTAATTTTTTTTAAAATTCAAATAAAAAATATTAACTAGTCGAATCAATCCAAAATCTAAAAAAAAAAATTAAATTTAAATTTATTTTCACCATTACTATATCTTTTTTAAAACAAAATTCCAATAAAAAATATTTGGAAGAAAAAAATATCCAAACCAGCTTATAAAGAAAAACTAAAAGATGAAGACGGTAAAAAGTGAAAAACGTAGGAGATGAAGAAAAAAGTGAAGAATCTATATCAAATATTATTTTTTCGAATTCTAAGACACAAAGTATGTTATTTTATTTTAAAAATGTTATTTAGAATTAGGTATGACATGGATAAAGTATTTTAATACTCCATTTGCATCACTTTACATGATGTTTAAGGATGTTGCACATATATTAAAAAAATAACATAAATAATATTTTTTTAAGTATTTCTACATTAAAAAATAATTTATTATGTAACTAAAATTAATTCAACCAATCACATGTATTAATTTGATACAAAGAGAGTATGAGATAATAAACATGTATCTAAGAAAATTTTCAATAAATATCGAAAATGACTTATACCATCTTACGCAAAATATCAAATTATTTTAAATTTATTTTTAAATTATTATCTCCGCGTATAACGCGGAAAGTCACCTAATATACATATAAATTCAAAGTGGAAGCCCAAAAAGGCACAAAATATAACCTTTTTTCAATTTCCATTCAAATCTAGTATTTATGAAGTATAATGCAAATGAATAGGAGAATCAAAATTATGCCAAAAAAAATGATTTACCACAATCTAAACCCGGGATCTTTGGTACACATGTGCAAAAAAAAAACAAAAAAAAAGAAATCGAAAAATGAATTGACGATTTTTTTTTTCTTCGGCAAAATGATATTTTATATATATTAAAACAATAATACATAGTCGAAGTACAAAAAATTATACGATCATTGAGGTGGGATATACAAAATGAAATGATGATTCATTTAAATATTTTAATTTAAAAAATCCAATTAAAACCAAACCAAATTTAAATGAGAGGAAGAAAAAAACGATAAAATTAATTTTAATATTTTGTTGAAATGTAAACCGAGTTGTGTGAATTGGATGATATTAGGCGAATATGTGGAATGATGACGTGGACAAAGTGGGAAGGAGACGATGAAGATATGAGCTGGGCCTAACACACTTAACGGTCTTACCGGCCCACTATACACTTGTTCTACAATAGCTCCAGTCTCTTTCTCTCAACCGGTGGTTTAATTCCAAAATCCGGTCCAATTTCTCTACATTTTTTGTGACTTGTACGAGATAGATTAGTTTAGAACCCCATTTGAGAAACTCCACCAATGTGGATGCTCTAATAGTACCGTCATCATGTCTTCTGTACTAGTTCTGGTATTGAAGACACCAAACACTTGTTCTTTGAATGTAAGTATGCCAAGGTTGCGTGGAGGTACTTCTTTGCTCGATCAAATCTCACCACCTACCGGATATTATATACAGTCTTTGATTAAATCGCCTTCATCAAATCGCAAACTGACCATCATATGTAGGCTACTCCTACCTACAAGTGATAGTCTATGGAATAGTGAAATGAGAGAAACACTAAGTGCTACATTCATTGAGATCACACAAGATATCGAATATGACTCGGCAAGCCTAGCAAAGGTTCTGCCTACCCCATTCACAGCCTCACTCCTTCAAGACCGAAACAATTTTGTGAAACAAAAGTGAGTGATTAGAGATTTATAGATACAATAAGTCCCGCTGAAACGCTTCCATTAATGAGTTTAAATACCAAATTATGAGACCACTTCTTAAATTGTTATATGAACTAACCCTCGAATACAAAGACAAGATAGGATATATATAGATGCAAAATATATAAACCCATCGGATCTCAGAGAAAGTTGTCAGTCTTGTGCTTGAACACATCCAGCAGAGCCTCGACGCTCATCACTGGGAATTTTGAACGATCTGAAAGGTCTTCGTCTCTTAGCCGAACAGTCACCTGAAAACAACGGATCTATGTTTGATATTGCTCAGATATACAGACATAGGAATGAGCAAAACCGGGATCTCTCTAACCTGTCCCGTTGTAACTTCTTCATCACCCACGACCAGTATGTAGTTGTACTGCCTAACCTGAGCTTCTCGCACCTACACACAACCAAAAATCATCACTCAACAAAATGTAGAAAACTTCAATTATTTATGTTCTTCAGGGACATTGCAATCTGGAAGCATGTAACAATTACCTTCTTACTGATGTTTCTATTCATTATGTCAACATCAACATAATACCTTGCTTCATGAATTTGAGCTCTCACCTGTTTCATGAATATATATATATATGCATACAAAAGGGAAAAAAAAAAAAAAGGCAGAGATAAGACTCGATCTGCAAGTAATTACAAGTGCTCATAAAGGACTGAAGTCATGAATGTAGAACCTTTTCTGCGTAGTCACAATGATCCTTTGACAAAGAGCAAACTATCGCCTGGCGCGGACTAAGCCAGAAAGGCCATTTCCCTTTGTAATGCTCCAACAATATGGCAAACATACGCTCAACAGATCCCAACACCGCTCTATGTATCATCACAGGTCTCTCCCTCTTCACTCCATCCTTAGCTGAGGATGCGTATTCCAGTTCGAAGCGTTCAGGAAGTTGAAAATCAAGCTGATATGAGGCAACAACAAAAACAACACACTAATTAAATAACCTATACGTACCAAGAGAAAAAAAAAAGAAAGATTTTGGGAGCCTAACCTGTAAAGTAGCACACTGGAATTTCCTTTTCATTGCATCAGAAACTGTTATGTCTATCTTTGGGCCATAAAAAGCCCCGTCTCCTTTGTTCAACTGGCAGAAAACATCACAGTTAAGAATGAAGGCATACTCTGTCAATAATAAACTTGAGTAGAAGCATCAGAAGTAGCACACATACAAGCAATGGCTTTCCAAAGTCTTTTATCGCCTCTTCAAGATCTTTTTCAGCTCTATCCCATGTTTCCAAATCTCCAAGGTACTTCTCTGGCCTCTGGAATTGAAAATAACATGCAAACAATGGGCTACAAGATCATATCACGAAAAGTGAATCAGATTTGGTAGAAGAAATCTCCAAATATCCTCCTACCGTTGAAAGCTTTAGCTCATAGGTAAACCCAAATTTTGTGTAAACATAGTCAACGAAATCCAAGGCACCTTTCACTTCTTCTCTAACCTGCAAATAGACAGAATACTTAAGACAAGCAATTGGGAGGATAAAGAACTCCAACGTTGCTGATAAGACAAACCTGATCCTTTGTACAGAATATGTGTGCATCATCCTGAAAAACAATTATGCCAATGTTAAGTATTCAACATTGCAAATATGCAACATGCAAAAAAGAAATTTGACAAGTAAGCAAAGGAAGTGATGAATTCTTCACTTGAGCATGGCAAATAGGCTCTAATGTTAATGCCAGAGTGCAGGAATTTTTCCTGTTCTAATAAGAACTGAATAGAAGTTTTAACTATTCGGGAATTTATCTGCTCTTAGTCAGCTCCTAATGAAGTTTAACTACACCACGATCATTTATGTTGTTAAAGGCGAACTACTACGGCTTTAAGGTTCGCCTTTAACCCAAAAAGAATCACAAAAAAAGTAAAAAATAAATAACAATACCTGTTGGAACCGTCGAACACGGGTCAATCCACTAAGAGCTCCACTTGCTTCATTTCGATGTAGCACTCCAAAGTCAGCCAGTCTAATGGGTAATTCTACATATACCATACCGTAAAAGGATGGTGTCAGATAAGATAAATGATAGACTATACAACTTCATGAGTAAAATTTATAAAGGTAAGCATTTCTTCTCCAATTATATTGTCCTTGGAACATCACTACAGGAACAGAGCCTTACCATTATATGAACAGATTCCTTATATCTCTATTTTATAATGAGATAAAACTGCACTACAGGAACAGAGCCTTACCAGTATATGAGGGAACTCTGTGTTTGAACATCAAGCAGTGACCAGGGCAATTCATAGGTTTCAGCCCGAATTCTTGTTTATCAATCTGCGAAACGAAGAATAGAGAAAGTCATTTCATTTCATCTGTTAAAATGTAGACCTACAAATTGCATCACAGAAGCTAGTTTCTAAAGTAACAAGTCAAGAAGACTGGGTTAAGCTTTCCATGCATTCTTACATCAAACGTAAACATATTTTCCTTGTAGTTTGCAGCATGTCCGGATGTTTCCCAAAGTTCCATGTTGTACACATTTGGTGTTATGACCTGCCAAATTCAAGGTTAATTTAGCAACCCCTTTTCCACATACACTAATCAAGTATATTAAATAGTGAAATGAGAAGTAAGAAAAACCTCTGTGTAACCCCTTTTCCAATATTCATTCTCAATGAATCCCATCAACTTCTTATATACGCGAGTGCCAAATTTGCTGAAGAACCAACTTCCGGGGCTGAATTTGTTACATATATTATTAGTTTCGTGAAACACAATAAAGAGGGATTAGCACAAACTATATGTTAGCACTGAAAGAACCTGAGATGGTGACAAAAGAAAAGTTCCTGCTGTTGCCCCAATAGTCTGTGGTCACATTTCTTCGCTTCTTCTATAGACTTAAGATAAGCCTGCAATGGCAAAGACAGAATAATAGATATCATGCATTGTCTAGACGCAGAGAGTAGCTGCCAAAAGAGTTAATTTCTGTACCTTCAGTTGCTTATCATCCGGAAAAGATATCCCATAAACTCTCTGCAGGCTCTCGCGGTCTCTGTTACCTCTCCAGTAAGCTGATGACGCCTGAGATAAATAAACATAAGAAAAAAAACTCGAATTTGTAAATGTTTGTAGCTTCTAGAGATAGAGTAGCAATTCCACCTTCAAACACTTGAAAGCTTTCACAAAGGAAGTATTTGGTATATGTGGTCCACGACACAAATCAACCAAGGGACCACATCTGTAGACTGTAATTGTCTCGTCTTCAGGCGATACATTGATGATTTCAACCTATAGATAGATAATAAACAGCAGAAGAATGAGTCCAAACAACAAAATTCAATGTCAAACAGGACAGAAACGAATGCACCACTATGTGGGAGCATCGTAACAGACCTTAAAATTATTATCAGAAAACATCTCAAGTGCCTGATCCTTGGTCACTTCAATCCTTTCAAATGGTTGTCCTTCCTGAGATGTAGACACGGAAACACTATTGGGTGAGACATATATATATCATTCAGTTTCACAAAAAAAGGTTTGGAAAAGAAGCCAACATATTACAAAATCTACGGTAAGGAAGCAATACCCGAGCAGCTTTTGCAGCACCTGCTTCAATGTTGGGAAAGTGTTGCTCGTTTAAGCTCAGATCGCCATAGAATGCATCGTAGTAGAAACCCTGCAACAAGAATCCACTAATAACATGAGAAAACCAAACAGTGGTTTCCTCCGAAAGATAAGAGAAAACAAAACAGAATAAACACAAACAATGGCTGCTCTTACCTCTTCTCTAGCGCCTTTGCACGATTCAATGCATAGCTTACACCCATACTCCTGCTCGAGAACCTGCACCAAAAACCATCCAACCGAGTGTGAATTTTCGTTGGTTAAATTTCACAATTACACGAGAGATTAAAGCGTTTACCAGGCCGAGAATGTGAGCACTAGAACGCCAGAGAGTATAACGGCCTTTGTCGCCGTCAAATCTGAAAAACTCAAGCGAACAATCACCTTCCAGTGGCCTATTCATGTCCCAGAGTACATCGTTAACCGAAGAAATCAACGCAGATTTCGCCAAACCCTTAGAAATCTGCATTGCGATTTCCATTGGTGTGGTCTCCCATCTCTTCCCTTCTTTCACGTTGTTACCATCTCGCAATGTAACCCTAAGTACACAAACACCATAAATTTTTGTTGAAAATTAACAAACTGAAAAACCCTAGCTAAGCAAACGATAGATGAACAAAGTTATCAGGATCGTATTTTACTTGATCGGATCGTGTGGAAGAGACCGAAGCTGCTCGAGCTGCTTAGCTTGGAACTTCTCGAAGAGCTTGATACGCTTTGGGATGACGGCTGAGAGATAAGCCTCGTCCTTGGGATGATTATTATCCGCCATCGAAGTCCGAAGAAGAAGCAGAGGAAGACGAAGACAAAATGTAGAAATTGAAAATTGACGTTGAGAGCAAAGCCTAAAAGACGGAGGAAGTTTTCGCTTAATTGTTGTTTTTCTTTTCTTTTGGGGGTCAACTCTCTCCCTTTTATAATGTTTTTTTTTTATAACTGGAGTCTAAATATGTTATGAAATTTTTTAAGTAGAAAGTCCGATAAAAAATGTAAGATTTTAATAAAAAAAATATTAAACAGTAGGTAAAATAATTTGCTGAATATAAAAAAGTTGTTTTACTACATATATAGACGTGCGGGTCAAGCTTTAATGCTTTTTGGTATACTATAATTTATTTGTTGTATGTATATATATTTACATCTACATAATTTAATACTTTTATTATTTTTCTTCATATAATTTAATTAATTCTTTCATATTTACATAAATATTATCGAATATTATTAAAATTTTTGTCAACTATTATTTATCTTTTATTAAAATATTATATAACTTAAAAAGAATTAAGACAAAAAAACGCCCAAAAAATAGACGTGCGGGTCAAGCTTTAATGCTTTTCGGTATAATAACATTTGTTTTTGTGACCACTAAAAAGAATTAACAAAATTGTGTGGGCTTATTATATGTCTAGTTTTGGGCTCTCAAAGGACCAATAGGCCTATTTACGTGGAGGCTATATTCAGTTTCAAGTCATCCATAGTGACAACAAGTCTTTCCTATAGTCTCCATCCAATATTTACTTTTTTCTAGCAAATAAACGGGAATAGATCTGACAAAAAGAAAAAAGTGACATGAGACATTTCCTATTTTTACAAGCAAGCATCAGTTTTTAAATTTTAAACATTTAAATTTACCTTTTTGATATGGAAAGTATGAAGCAATATTCATTAAAATAAATTGAATAAATTCCCAAAAAAAATAATTAAAACCCAATCAAATCCCTTCTCAAATTACTAAACTTCCAACATATAAATCCAAACTACCTCTTCACCATCATAAATTCATAGTTATTATTACTAATTTGGTAGTTTGTCATTTTACATATTTTCTTTGTTTCAAAAATAAATTTCGTTTTAGCATTTAATTTTTGTTTTACAAATAGTATGTTTTGTATTTCAATGTAATTTTTAAAAACAAAAGTTTCAATTATAACCTTATGATTTTAGTTTATTAAAAAAAAAGGTAAAATTCTAAAACATATTAATAACAAATATAATATATAACCAAGTGGTGGTGGCCTAGTGGTAAAAGAGTTCAGGAAAATGAGTAAACTCTTTTAACCTGAGTTTGATTCCCCCTAGGAACACTTTCACCTCTATTTGGCCAGTCAAAATGGTGTCACGTTTTAGGTCAATTAGAAAATCTGGTGAGTGGGCTACTCGACGACTACATTGGTAAAAACCCGAATCACCCATTGGTTATAAAAAATAAAAATAAACAAGTATGATATACAAATTAATTTTTTTTTCTTAATTTATATTAAAAACCCTAAAATAACACTTAATATCAAACAAAAAAGTATTAAATTAACAAATATTGGCATGTAACGTATATGTATTTGATATTTCTGATACAACCTCATATCATTTTCACATGATATACATGAGCTATAGCTAATTTGGTTTGGAATCATACTAACGGTTGCATGTAAAAACAAAAATTAATTTAAAATAAATCCACGTTAATATTATTATATGAAAAATCGTAATCATTATACGAAATATATAAATATTTTTTTTTTGTATCATCATCATCATCAAGCTTGAAATCATTCTCTCTCATCCTTCTTCCCCGCGCTGAGTCTCTTCTCTTTCCCCACATTTCCATTATCTCCTTCTTCTCTCTCCTTTACTCTCTCTTTCTTTCTCTGAGAATGTCTTCGACAACAATCGGCGAGCACATCAGACTCAGACGAGCTAAGAACCAAACAATCCGTCATCTCGACGCCGACGATGATCCGCCGCTGACCCACGTTGTTCTTCCGATTTCCCAACCTAACCGCTTCTGCAACTCCGCAATGTCTTCCTTCTTTCTCCTCCCGACTTCCTCAAACGAAACCACGAGGAAGAAACCGCTCGGTTTCCCACAAACGGCGTCGTTTCGAGGGATGGGTTGCACCGCCGCAGCAGCTCAGGAGGTTTCTGTTCCCTCCGTAATTCGCTCCTCCGCAGATTGGGATGCGAGAATTAGAAAAGATAAGAAGAAGAAAAATAAGAAGAAGAAGAAGGGAAGCTACGACGATGGTTCGATTAGGTTCTTGAGCGAGGCTAGAGACGTTGATGGCGGCGGCTGCGTCGCGATCCCGGATGTTTGGTGCGGACCAGGACTAGGGTTCTCCACTGATGCGGTGGTTGGTCGATCCGTCGATCCTCCTGTCGTGTCGGTTCCTCTGAGAAGGAATATTCCGTCGCGGCGTCGCAAAATTGGTGTGGATAAGAACGATTCTAATCAGACAGAGGTAAATGTGGTAGATTTATGTTCAGTACGATCCAATTTCCAGTGAATTTGGAGTATTTGGTGATGAATTATTGGGAGTGTTATTGATTTGTTTTAGCAAAATGGTTATAGTTTAGGCAGATACTGTTTGGAGTAGTTGGAGCTATAGTGGTTGTAGTAACCCTATGCTAATTGCTGGGCCATGTGGGTTTAGAAAATTGTGTTTCTGGTTTGGATTCTCTTTAGCCAATCACAAGGGTCTACTTTGGTTGAGATTCGCTATTATTAGTTTTTGTTTTGATGTGTGGATAATAAAGAAAATGTTTTGTTTGATGTGTGGTCCTCTGAGTTTGATAAGCAATAAACAAATCTGAAATTGAGAACTCTAGTTTGGTTAGAGAATGGAATCTTGTCATCCTTTTGTCTGGCTTGGTTACTTAGAGGATGGAGTCTAAGCCATGGTTTAGCTTATGGACTATGGTTCGATTAAACTAGTTAGGGAAGTTCTTGGATCATGTTTTGTCTGAATTTTCTTTGCATTCAGTTTTCTAATTGAGAAACCACATTGCTTCAGAGGACTTGAGAATTAGGGAACGATCCTCTTGTGTAATGTTTGAACAATGATAACACAATGTTGAAAATGTCTGCAGGGTACTTCTGTTCTTCCCAGGCGATTTCTCAATCAAGAATCTCATTCTCATGCTCTCTTGAACTCTGATTCGACGTTTATGACATCATCACGCGCTGAAACAACCTTGTTCTCGAGTAGATACCATGGCCATCTTCGACGCCCTTACCCTGATGATCTTACCGAGGTAGAATGTTCATGCTAAAAAGTTGCCTTATTTTTCTTCTATCCTGTAAATGTTATAGAGTTGACTCCTGACTTTATGAAGTGATCAAACTCGCACTGATTGAAGGTTTGACTTGTTACTTGGTTTCATATCAACGAAGAGATTATTCTAGGTTGCCTCGTTGTGTCTTACATAATCCAGTGACTGATAAAGGGAACGACAAATATTGATTTTTGGTTAAATACTTTCTCTGGTGGTGCTGTAAGCTGTTTTGGGTGGCTAATGTCAGTGACTAAGTTGAAAAAATAAACCATGCAGCTAGTGTAGTCATGTTACAAAAGTCATGATGTTCACTGCAGATGATGATGCTCCGGAATGGATTTGTAATGGGAAGGATGACAGATTCGCGCGATCACTTCCACGACTTGAGACTCGACGTTGATAGCATGTCATACGAGGTATGTTTCTCAAAATCTCATGACAAAGAGCTTACAATTTCATCTTCTCAACTTTATTGAGTGATGATTGCTTGGATCGACACAGCAACTTCTAGAGCTTGGTGATAGAATTGGTTATGTAAATACTGGACTAAAAGAAAGCGAGATACGTCGTTGTCTTTGGAAAATCAATCCCTCTGTATCTCATCGTACTCTTGCTGATAGAAAATGCAGCATCTGCCAGGTAAAAGTCCAGGTCGAGTCACAATCCATATCTTGTCAAAACTTGAGAAAGATTATTGCTTGTAGGATAATGAGTTTCATATTTTCTGATGACAGGATGAATATGAGAGAGAGTGTCAGGTTGGGAAATTGGACTGTGGACACAGCTTCCATGTCCAATGCGTGAAACAGTGGCTATCGAGGAAGAATGCTTGTCCTGTCTGTAAGAAGACAGCATACGTCAAGCTTTAAGAGAGTTGTGTGTATTTTGTCTGGTTTCTGATATCTCAAGATCGTTCATTTGATAAACCCTCTTCCTGTTGTATAGATCTGAATCATCTTGACACTTGATTCATATTTCTTGTTTTTGGATTTAGCAATCATAATTGCTGTGTGTTTTCATGTCTTATTTTCTTTTGTTGGGCCTATTCATATGAGTGAAATACTATTTCTACGACAAGAATTGTAATCAAAATTTTGATCTCGGTTCGTAAACTCGTTGATCTCCCAACACAACTTGATAAAAAATGTTTGTTGATTCAGAGGTATTCGTAAATTGTTTAAGTCAAGATCGATTAATCGTCACTTTCACTGTCATTCTCATCCCGTTAATAACAACCAATAGCAATTCGGGAAAAAATGAGCCAATTCATTGATCAGAGAAGACTCGACAAATCAACCAGAGAGTTGACGCCAAGTCAAATTAAGACCGCTCCTTCTTTGTACATAACCTATATTACTTATCACACAAACTAAACAACAACAACCCAAAAGAAAAAGAAAAAAAAGAAATGATGATTCTAAGCCAATCTTATTCCTTTTCTGGTTTTGTTACTATCTATTTCTTCTTCTTGGTTTCCCACACTCTTGCTTCTCCTACGCTTCAAAGGGATGCTCTTTTGGAGTTCAAAAACGAGTTTCCGATCCCAAATCCTCTTCTTGATCGATCTTTAAGTTGGTGGAACACGAGCAGTGACCACTGTTCTTGGATAGGTGTCACATGCGATGGTAAATCCGGTGAGGTGATATCTCTCGTCCTTGGTGGCATCTCTCTCAACGGCTCTTTGAAATCAAACACTAGTCTTTTCAAACTCCAACATCTTCGTCACCTAAACCTTAGCAATTGCGAGCTCATAGGAGAGATTCCTTCTTCACTAGGAAACCTTTCTCATCTCGTAGGTCTTGACCTTTCTGAAAATCACTTGGTAGGTGAAATTCCAGCTTCAATAGGCAACCTAAACCAGCTAAAATACTTGAGCTTTGTGTTTAACAATCTCACAGGAGAGATTCCTTCTTCACTAGGAAACCTTTCTCGTCTCACAGATCTTTGGCTTTCTGAAAACTACTTGGTAGGTGAAGTTCCAGCTTCAGTCGGCAACCTAAACCAACTAACATGGTTGAGGCTTTCCCAAAACAACTTGAGTGGTAACATTCCTATTTCATTTGCTAATTTCAACAAGCTGTCCCATTTGTTCCTCTCCCAAAATCAATTCACCAGTGGAGATTTCCCTCTTATACTACCAAATTTAACCAGCTTGTCCACATTAGACCTTAGCGATAATCACTTCAAAGCCACGCTTCCAGCTGACATGAGTGGACTCCACAACTTGGAGTACTTAGATGTGAGTGGAAACTCTTTTTTCGGTAATTTCCCTACATCCTTGTTAACTATTCCTTCTTTAGAAATTGTTCACTTGAGGGAAAACCAATTCGAGGGACCAATCCCAAAATCTATATCTGGACTTGTCAATCTCTCAAGTTTAGATCTTAGCCATAACAGTTTCTACGGACCAATCCCAGAATCTATATCTCGACTTGTCAATATCTCATTTTTAGATCTTAGCCATAACAGTCTCATAGGAACAATCCCTGGATCTATGTCCAAATTAGTCTCCCTCTTTTATCTTAATCTCTCTTACAATAAGTTGGAAGGTCAAGTACCGAGTTTCTTATGGAGTCTATCTTCGTTGACGCTTTCTCATAACTCTTTCAGTAGCCTCGAGAAATCACTGGAAGTTGTCGTCAATGGAAATCACTTTGATCTTGGTTCAAATTCACTGCAAGGACTATTTCCTCAATGGATATGTAACTCTACATCATTAGACTTCTTAGATCTTTCCGACAACCATCTCACTGGCTCCATTCCTTCATGTTTGAAGAATGTCACTGCTTATCTTAGCGATATGAATCTAAGAAACAACAACTTTACCGGGGTTCTTCCAAATATCTTTATCAATGCCACCGTGTTACGATCACTAGACGTCAGCCGCAACCAGTTGGTTGGGAAGCTTCCAAAATCTTTGATGAATTGCAGCAATTTGGAATTTCTGAATTTGAAAGGAAACAAGATCAAAGACACTTTTCCATCTTGGTTGCAATCTTTTGGATCTTTACGTGTTCTTCTGCTCGGATCAAATGCATTTTATGGTCCAATCTATAGCTCTCTCTCTGCAGATTTCGGGTTTCCAACTCTGCGAGTCATCGACATTTCGCATAATAGCTTCAATGGAACGTTGCCACCAGATTATTTTGCGAATTGGCTTGAAATGTCATCGGTTTCGATGGATGAAACCGAATTGTATGAGTATGAGCATGAAGAAAAACCATATTCGCTATACATGATGGACGCAAACTTGTATCCAAATTCGATGGATATGATGTATAAAGGAGTAGAAACAGAGTTTTCACGGATCTTTCTTGCATACAAAGCCATCGATTTTTCTGGAAATAAATTCCAAGGAAGGATTCCTAAATCCATTGGCATGTTGAAAGGGCTGCGTCTTCTCAACTTGTCGGGTAATGCATTCACAGGCAATATCCCATCATCCTTGGCAAATATAACAAATCTCGAGGCATTAGACCTCTCTCGCAATAAGCTTTCAGGTCAAATTCCTCATGATCTTGGCAACCTCTCCTTCCTGTCATACTTGGACTTTTCCCACAACCTTCTCCAAGGTCCAGTGCCGCGGGGTACGCAGTTTCAACGGCAAAATTGTTCTTCATTCGAGGACAACCTCGGTCTCTCTGGTCTCGAGGAAATATGTGGACAAATCCATGTTCCAGACGCAACATCGCAACAACATGAGGACTTTTCGTCTGAGCCAGAACAAGTGTTGAACTGGATAGCAGCTGCAATCGCCTATGTACCTGGTGTGTTCTGCGGATTGGTGATCGGACATATCTTCACTTCACACAAACACGAATGGTTCACGGAAAAGTTTGGTCGAAACAAGCCCAGTGGCATCACAAGTGTTCGTTAAGCCTATCTCGCTCTAAGCATTTTAGAAAACACTCCAAACAAGCTCGTCAAGTGTTTGTGTTTGTAATTTTCTATTTGAAGGTTTTCTAATAAACATTGTTGGTGTAATTGCAATGGTTTCACCATTTTGTAGTACAAAAATAAAAGAGTTTTCGTATTCTTAAATAATGGTATTTAAGGAACTTTTAGTTCTTTGTGTTATGTTTGTCCACTAAATTTGGTTTGATGGTATTCAAGGGAATTTCTCTATTCGTTATTATCCAATTTTTTATTCAAAATAAACATATCTATGTATCAATTGGTGATGGAAAATTTGTTGAATCTAGCGATATTTTTTTGCTGCATTGCTGAATTTAGCTGAATCTGATGATTTTTTTTTTTGCAGAATAGCTGAATTTAGCTGAATATGGTAGAATTTTTTTAGATAGCAAATGGTATTGGTGGAATTGCTAAATCTAGCTAAATCTTGCGGAATTTTTTTAATGTTACTATTTAGAACCTTTTTCTCTCATATCTCTAACATAGATCTCTGATCTCATACGGATGCAAACATAGGGGCTGAAACCGAATATTGAAAATAGCACAGTACAGCTACAGTTGATTTTGTCTTTTGCCTAATTTCCAATTTATATGTTGTTACCATTCTAAATAGAGGTGGGCACGGAGTGGATATATTATATTTTTGTGGTATGATACGCTTCGCTTCATCCGGATCAGCACTTGTTCGATCCGTATCCGCTCTGCAACAAATTGGATATCCGCTAAAATCCGGATTTTTTGCCGGATATCCGATCCGTTCCGCAATAATTTAAAATTAATTATAAAAAATCAAAAAAATAGAGAAAATATTTAAATTCAACCCAAAATGGCAATTTTTCATTTAAAAATATATTTTACTTAATTTATTAATCTTTAATATTTAAATAATTAATTTGATGAATATAAATTCATAAAACTTGCATATAGATATAATCATTATATAATCCATATATGCAATTTTCTAGACATATATATATATATATATATATATATATATATATATATATATATATATATATATATACGGAGCGGAGCAGATATTTGTCTCGTAAAATTTTAGTATTTGTGATTTGTTTTATTTTCTACGGATACTTTATTTTAGTATTTGATTTGCTGCGAAACTTTATGGATATCTGAATTTTTTTTAGATCGGATCAAAGCGAATAACAAATTAAAGCGGATCTAACGGATTTTTTCCCAGCCCTAATTGCAAATACTCATTCAAAAATCCAAACGACGTAACGTAATGTAATGGACAGTACAGTGCTCCCTTTTTCTGGAGTGCAAGGAACGAGTCAATAATAACTTAATTTGCTTTTTGTATTGAAAACATAAAGTAACATAAAAGGAGCGGTCCTTAGTTGAGCTTAATTTGACTTTGGCGTCAACTCTGTCTGATTCCGTTGATTTGTCAAGTCTTCTCTAATCAATAATTGGCTCATTTTTTCCTCTCCTTTGTTACACGGCATTATTGGCATTATTGGTAATCCAATGTGGTACAAGTTTTTATAAAAAATGATGTTCAATTCTGTCAGTTTTACACATTGCCCTATTTTTTAATCCTAAATAGTTTTAATATCATTATTATTTGTATCTCTAGTTCTCTACATTAAGCCCTACTGGTGAGGCAATGCGTTGAAGTATGCTCTGTTTTCTTTGGAGTTTTGTTTCATGTTTTATTTCAGCTCTGTGTTTGGAACCTTGTTTCTGGATCTTGAAATTTATAATAATCAAAAAAGCTCTACTTGGGACCGCTCCTTCTTTGTACATAACCTATATTACTTATCACACAAACTAAACAACAACAACCCAAAAGAAAAAAAAAGAAGAGAGAGAGAGATATGATGATTCTAAGCCAATCTTATTCCTTTTCTGGTTTTGTTACTATCTATTTCTTCTTCTTGGTTTCCCACACTCTTGCTTCTCCTACGCTTCAAAGGGATGCTCTTTTGGAGTTCAAAAACGAGTTTCCGATCAGTGCATCGGACCCAAATGATCTATCTTTAAGTTGGTGGAACACGAGCAGTGATCACTGTTCTTGGAAAGGTGTCACATGCGATGGTAAATCCGGTGAGGTGATATCACTCGACCTTAACATCCCTCTCAACGGCTCGTTGAAATCAAACACTAGTCTTTTTAAACTCCAACATCTTCGTCACCTAACCCTTTACGGTTGCGATCTCATAGGAGAGATTCCTTCTTCACTAGGAAACCTTTCTCATCTCATAGATCTTGACCTTTCTTATAATCACTTGGTAGGTGAAGTTCCAGCTTCAATAGGCAACCTAAACCAACTAGCATTGTTGAGCCTTTCCTCAAACAACTTGAGTGGGAACATTCCTATTTCATTTGCTAATTTTCACAAGCTGTCCAATTTGGATCTATCTCAAAATCAATTCACCAGTGGAGATTTCCCTCGTATACTACCAAATTTAACCAGCTTGTCCCGATTAGACATTAGCGATAATCACTTCAAATCCAAGCTTCCAGCTGACATGAGTGGACTCCACAACTTGGAGTACTTAGATGTGAGTGGAAACTCGTTTGTCGGTAATTTCCCTACATCCTTGTTTGCTATTCCTTCTTTAGAAACTGTTAACTTGAGGGAAAACCAATTCGAGGGACCTTTAGAGTTTGGAGAAACATCCTCGTGCAAGTATCTATACCTTGCTCATAACAATTTCTACGGACCGATCCCAGAATCTCTATCTCGACTTGTCAATCTCTCCAGTTTAGATCTTAGCCATAACAGTCTCATAGGAACAATCCCAGAATCTATATCTGGACTTGTCAGTCTATCAGGTTTAGATCTTAGCCATAACAGTCTCGTAGGAACAATCCCTGGATCTATGTCCAAATTAGTCTCCCTCTCTGATCTTGATCTCTCTTACAATAAGTTGGAAGGTCAAGTACCGAGTTTCTTATGGAGTCTATCTTCGTTGACGCTTTCTCATAACTCTTTCAGTAGCCTCGAGAAATCACTGGAAGTTTTCGTCAATGGACATCTCTTTGATCTTGGTTCAAATTCACTGCAAGGACTATTTCCTCAATGGATCTGTAACTCTACATCATTAAGCTTGTTAGATCTTTCCAACAACCATCTCACTGGCTCCATTCCTTCATGTTTGAAGAATTCCACTAGCATTATATATATGAATCTAAGAAACAACAACTTTAGTGGAATCTTTCCAGATATCTTTATTGATGCCACCGTGTTACGATCACTAGACGTCAGTCGCAACCAGTTGGTTGGGAAGCTTCCAAAATCTTTGATGAATTGCAGCAATTTGGAATTTCTGAATGTGAAAGGAAACAAGATTAAGGACACGTTTCCATCTTGGTTGCAGTCTTTGGGGTCGTTACATGTTCTTCTTCTCGGATCAAATGCATTTTATGGTCCAATCTATAGCTCCCCCTCTGCATATTTCGGGTTTCCAACTCTGCGAGTCATCGACATTTCGCATAATAGCTTCAATGGAACGTTGCCACCAGATTATTTTGCGAATTGGCTTGAAATGTCATCGGTGTCGATAGATCAAACCAAGTGGTATCAAAGCGACGGCCCATATTTGGGCGGAAACGTTTTTCCAGATTCGATGGATATGATGTATAAAGGAGTAGAAACAGAGTTTTCGCAGATCTTACTTGAATACAAAGCCATCGATTTTTCTGGAAATAAACTCCAAGGACGGATTCCTAAATCCATTGGCATGTTGAAAGGGCTGCGTCTTCTCAACTTGTCAGGCAATGCATTCACAGGCAATATCCCATCATCCTTGGCAAATATAACAAATCTCGAGGCATTAGACCTCTCTCGCAATAAGCTTTCAGGTCATATTCCTCATGATCTTGGCAACCTCTCCTTCCTGTCATACTTGGACTTTTCCCACAACCTTCTCCAAGGTCCAGTGCCGCGGGGTACGCAGTTTCAACGGCAAAATTGTTCTTCATTCGAGGACAACCTCGGTCTCTCTGGTCTCGAGGAAATATGTGGACAAATCCATGTTCCAGACGCAACATCGCAACAATCCGAGGACTTTTCGTCTGAGCCAGAACAAGTGTTGAGCTGGATAGCAGCTGCAATCGCCTATGTACCTGGTGTGTTCTGCGGGTTGGTGATCGGACATATCTTTGCTTCACACAAACAGGAATGGTTCATGGAAAAGTTTGGTCGAAACAAGCCCAGTGGCATCACAAGTGTTCGTTAAGTCTGTCTCACTCTCTTAAGCATTTTGGAACAAGCTCGTCAAGTGTTTGTGTTGGTAATTTTCTATTTGAAGGTTTTCTAATAAACATCGTTGGTGTAATTGTAATGGTCTCACCATTTTGTAGTACAAAAATTTGCACCATATGACACTTTTTACCATTTTTAAAACCCCTTGGAATTTGAAGACTCGACATATATCATTTCTAAAATTGTTATTTCTAAATTTCTGTATGCATTTTCTGTGAAGTAGGAAAGGAACTCAAATCTCTTGCAGAATATTTCAGGGCATAAAAAGCGTTTTGGGGTCCATAGACAAGAATACATCGCATAAATCTTATCCAAACGAGTTTTACATCGAATTAAAGTATTTAGGACTTGCTTTTAACATCTAATAAAAAGCACATAAATTCTTCTTTTACATAAAGTAGGAAAAACCCTTCAACTTAACATCTCGAATTTCGATAAGTTCTGAGATTCTTGGTAATGTAGGGAAAGTTCATTATTACTTGCCGTTGGTTTTGCCTAGAGACGTGAAGTTCAATCTGCGGACAACAAAAAGAGCAAATCAAACGTTGTCAAATCCGATATGCAGATTCAAATGAAGCATATAAACACAAACCACTTACTTGATTATCGGTTTTCGCTGTTGCACTGAAGCTCTACGCGTCACCTCAGGTTGTCGCATTGGAAGAACCTTCAAGAAAAGAAAAATCAGACAAGAACAAGATCAAGAGATCAATTCAAGTATCGAAATTGATTTTTTTTTCAAAAGAACCTCGAGTTCTTCCACTGCTTCGTTGGAGAATGGTGAGCCATTTGTAGTAGTCGCTTCGAATGGAGGTATAGTTGCAGTAGCCACCGAGATTGTATCTTTATTTGAAATCTGCTCAATCACTTGATTTCCAAAATCAAAACTTTCTTCAAGCTCCTCAGTTTCTTGACTAGGAGCTTGAGGAGTTGATATCTTCTCTACTGGATGATTCTCTGGTGCACCCTTACTGAAAACAACAACATTCTCTGGTGGATCCTTACTAATGGGATCAGATTTACCGTTTGTACAATAATCTTTCATAGGACTTGAACAAATGGATCCAACAGATGGATCCGGGCTCCCACCTTCACAATTTTCTACAGGCACTGAAACAGTAACGTGTTTTGAGTTCCTTAACTGATCGGTGAGTGTCTCATCATCTCCCCATTTTCTCTTCTTCCCATCTCCTGGACTGTTAGAACCAGCTTTACTTTCAGAACTCGCTTCATTAGTAGTAATAGTAGTAGCTGCACTCGCTGTAGAGCAAATTCTATGCTCTGAACGGCGTTTGCTGTCCCATGTTCCTTTAGAGGTATGTGAAGGTCTAACTCCACCAGGAAACACAAAGCTCGGTATGCTTCTTCGCTTTATATGGCTGACACTAATCTCCATCCCGGGAATCCACAACATGTAACCATTAACAGTGTGTTTAAACTCCTCAACAGTTCTTCTGATATCAAATTGCTCGCCTTCTGCTGCTGGAACTCCTTGTTTACGTTGCAGACCCATGAAGTAAGAGCAATGGAGTGGTCGGGATGCGTCTTGAAAATCATGCGGATGAGGGTGGCATTGAAGCATGTCATAAGTATGTCTCTCAATCTAAGAGTACAATGTAAATATCCAAGTCAAATAATCAGTGATTATATATACAGATTTTTACAGCAACTGAGAATAAACAAGAGTTTCACCTTCAGTGTGAGCTGTCTGAGACGTGACTCAACCCAGCCTTTCCATTTTCTTAGATCATCGATATTTGCAGCAGTGATGTCAATCTGAAGATAGTTTTTATACGCTTCAAAGAATGCAAATGGCTCAAAAAGGGTATCCCAGTCAGCTTTGTTTGCTTCCATAGCCTGCAAGACATCAAACAATTGTAATAAGTCAATCAAATCTGCACAGAAGCCAAAAATCATAAGGACTATCTAAATCTTACCTCACATATGTCTTTGCCTCTCTGAAACTCTCCTGTCATAATCCGCAATGTACTTGCAGAGACATTATAACTGGAGTTCATACAAGGATAAGCGGGAGTAATGATGGGCATCATGTGCAACCGGTCCTTTGGGTTTCTTCTAGGATCCCAAACTTGAAGACCGAGGGATCCTTCATCCATAGAACAAAGAAGAACAGGATTCGGCCAACGCCATTGAGTGTAGACCCTAAAGAACCGAGACGCTAACATATTTGGGAGGGCGTTAGGGTAAAGTTGACATATCCGAGCTACAAGCAATGCCCAGTTTATACCACCAAGAAATCCAGAGACCTAGCAATTGTCGGAAAGAGACTTGATTTAAGCAACATGAAAGTCACATAAACGAAATGGAGTAAAAGAGCTCTAGAGAAAGAATTCTCCATACATTAGAGTATACTCCACGTCTCTTGGCCCAAAACCGCATGCATCTTAATGTTGTCCTGAAATGCTGCTCATGAATAAAACAAAGATTTAGACTAGCAAATCATACGGTTAAATTATAATTTTTTTATAAAACTAAGAGATGGATCCTCAGTGAGCGCAAAACCTGAATGTTAGGAACCAGACGCAAGATCTGGTCAGTAACTCTACAACCGTTGAGGCTTCGAACAGTTTGCTCATCCGCATTCTGTAGAATAGAATCCTGTGATATATCCAAGTCCTGCACCATTAACATCAGACAGGGAACACAATTAAGTTTCAATAGGAGGGATAAAACCAGAGCTCAAGAATCAGATTACCTATTTTCGAAGAGATTCACTCATAACATCCATTCAAAATAATAGCATGAAACTATTTGATTGTAATTAGTAGGAATGGGTTTAATGGGGTTGAAATCAATGAGTTAAAAGCAAATAATCTGCGAAATGGAATCTATTTTCTTGAATGGCTAGGAAATGAAATTCTCATTAATTAAAGAACCACCTCACTGTAAATCAAGAATTACCTCGGGTATAACCCAGAGTGGAAGTTGTGCATAAAGGAGATCTATGGAAACTCCATTAAGTTTGAATCCCATCAATGGAACATGAGCATCAGGAACAGGATGCAGCTCAGTTACTTCAGGCATTTCCGACAGCATTCTTTGTAGCTCACCAAAGAAATCACCCTAATGGCAATATAAAGAAGAATATTGAACTCGATAAATCGACAGAAGAGATATTCAGGCCAACGTATATATGCAAGAAGGTTAATAGTACTTCTCTAGTTGCATGTCTAGGTCCCACACATAAAGTGTCTATATCAGCACCAGGTCCATGTACCTATTTGAAGATGTAAAACACACTGTTATAGGAACACTCGATATGCTAGCAAATGAATGTTGGTAAGAATAATCACAATTGCAAAGTAATTCTTTAGGACACCGAAAATTTAAGAATCAAACTTTCTCTTCAAGAACCAATTGAAACCATAAATAACACCCTAGTGTGTCCGAGAATTGCCAACAATTGAAATGCCTGAAAAGCTCATACAGACACGATTCAAGTGACATATATAACATTGACCAAGTGACATATATAACATTGATCTCAGTATGTTTGAATGCACACAAAGAGCATGTGAAGACAACAAGTGATTCCACTTCCGACACAGGAACATCTAAAGACAATAGAAAAAAAAACACAGCTTTCACCAATTCATGATGTTTTATTTCCCTCTACACCAAAGAGTTGACAATACAAGAAGAATGAGTAAAACAACGTTAATCTTCTATAGATCTTTATGTTACCCCTAGCCGATAAGAACCGAAAGTAAAGATCTTTGCATTCGCCTCATGAAGCAGCTGATCATTCAACCCTTTGACGCGGCTGATTGTTTTAATCCATGTTTTAACAATCTGGACACATAAACAACTAAGAATTATCATGGGTTTGCTACAAGCAATGCTGATGAAAAATCCATAAGCAACAAGTTCTCAGAATTAGAAAGTAGTAAAAAACCTGATCTAGTCTCCCCAGAACCTCCTCCCTTCTAACAGCTTCCTCCTTGCTCTCGTACAATCCAACATCTTGCAAGTACTGAACAACCAAGTAAAACAAATATAATAAAAACCAATACAGAACTAACAAGTATCTCAACAAGAGCACTGAAGCATAAACAAGACACAAGCTTTAAGATATCAGCAAAACCTTCTCGAGCTCTCTTGTCTTGATCACATCAAGCTCCGTTGGTCCTCCCAAAGAGATAGGTTCTGTAATGCCAAACCTTTGCCCATTTTGCTGGACACTAGCCATCTATCTTATTTGTTCTTTTCCTCTCTTTTTTTTCTCTCGTTTTTTTTTTCTCAGTATTTCAATCAGATTCTACGAGTATAGAAAAATTTCATCTTTTTTTTCTCAATGATTCTTTGCCCTGGATATTTCGAATAATATAAAGCTAAAAAACGAAAACTCAGAGAAGATTACTATCGAGAAATTGTTGATCATACAAAATACAAAATCAAAGGCTTTGCTAAATTAAAAGAAAGCAAAATAGACAACACAGAGCATATGAAATCAAACAAAAGTAGCCAACGAGTCGGGAGGCTCTTCTCGGGAACAACACCCTTAAAACCCTAATCCGAGTGACTTGGTAATACAACGAATTGGAATCGAGAGAAAATAGCAGAAAGTGTCGGCCTTTGAAACACCAGATTGATCGATTCGAACTGGGTCTGGTAAGCGTAGTTGATCTCAGCCTCTCAGGCAGAATACACGACGAAACGCACTATCAATTGATTTTCCGGCGAAGAGAAAAACTTTCCCCAAACTGGGGACGACGAAACCTCCTAGGAATCTCCGATCGTATGGAGGAGATTGATAATCTGAAGAGTTTTCTAGGTTTGGGTCGCAACGAATTTCCCCCTTCTCGCGTGGGGTTGAGACGAAAAGCTCAAGGGCCACACGTATATAAATTTAAGGATTTTCACGAGAAAGAAAGAAAACCGCGTTACTATACCCGACCCGGTTTTAGATCCGATTCTTGAAATTGAAAACCCGGCCCGATTTTTATCACGACCCAATTGCAAGAGCGGAGCTCTCTCTACCAACTGAGCTATATCCCCGAACCAAGTGGAGCATGCATGAAGGAGTCAGATCTTTTTTATATTCTTTTTCTTGGCGCATATGGACCATCCTGAATTTGAACTAGAGACTTCGCCTGTGAAGTAAATCATCGCACCTATGGTCCAACCAATTAGGAGAGAATCAATAGATTCTTTTTCGGAAGCGATTTATCCTTCCCGCCCCTGCGGGGATTGAGTGACAGAAGTTTTGAAAATTCAAGAGAAGATCACGGCGAGACAAGCCGTTTATCATTACGATAGGTGTCAAGTGAAAGTGCAGTGATGTATGCAGCTGAGGCATCCTAACAGACCGGTAGACTTGAACCTTGTTCCTACATGACCTGATCAATTCGATCAGGCATTTGTCAATGCTAAGATACAAATGCCTGAAAGTTTTTTTTTTTTTTTTTATCAACTTCAAGAATTAGTTATCTAAAAATATTATTTTTAATTTTCTTCGTTGAAATGTCTAATAACGTACGTAACTATAATTTTAATCGTCATGTTCTTTAACGCTGGAGTTATTACAGTTAGATACTAAGATCAGATTAGATTGAAGCATTAGAGCGTATCAATTTATTTCTAAACAAAATTAATTATTATTTTCTAAATATTCTTCTTCACATGTATATCTCCGTCATTAAAGGAAGAAGAATCGTAACAAATAAAGATCACAATCAAAGATCCGTGCTTTGAGTTTAGGAGAACCAATAAAAAAAGTGAGAAAATTCTTATCTTTACCAGTTTCCGACCATGAGTGTAAGAGACGAAGACAAAACTCCTCCGGCGGAGAATCACGGCGGAGGAGGAGAGGAGAAAAAGCCACCGGAGAGAAGAAGATGGAGATTTAATTCTCCTCTAACTCAAGTGAGTTTAATGGGTTTTGTCTGTTTCTGTTGTCCAGGAATGTTCAACGCTCTCTCCGGCATGGGAGGCGGTGGTCAAGTCGATCCAACCGCCGCTAACAACGCTAACACCGCCGTTTACACCGCTTTCACAGTTTTCGGCGTCTTAGGCGGTGCGTTTTACAACATCCTCGGTCCACGGCTCACGTTAGCCGCAGGCTGCTCGACTTACGTTCTCTACGCCGGATCTTTCCTCTACTACAACCATCACCACCATCAAGCCTTCGCGATCGTCGCCGGAGCTTTACTCGGTTGCGGCGCGGGACTTCTATGGGCTGGAGAAGGAGCGGTGATGACGTCATACCCTCCGCCGCATCGGAAAGGCACTTACATCGCTTTGTTCTGGAGTATCTTCAATCTCGGCGGAGTAATCGGCGGCTTAATCCCGTTTATCCTCAATTACCACCGTAGCTCCGCCGCGTCGGTCAACGACGCAACGTACATAGCTTTCATGTGTTTCATGTTCGCCGGCGTTCTCCTCTCCTTCGGAATCCTCCCGGCGACCTCCGTGATCCGTAACGACGGATCTAAATGCTCCGCCGTGAAATACTCCAAACCGTCGATCGAATTCGCAGCCGTGCTCCGGCTATTCCTAGACCGGAAAATGCTCCTCATCGTCCCTGCGGCTTGGGCTAGCAACTTCTTCTATAGCTATCAATTCAACAACGTTAACGGACTTCTGTTCAACCTAAGAACCAGAGGTTTCAATAATGTCTTTTATTGGGGAGCTCAAATGGCTGGATCGATTGCAATAGGTTATATAATGGATTTCAGTTTCAAAAGCCGGAGAGCGAGAGGATTCGCCGGAATATCCTTAGTTGCAATCATCGGAACCATGATTTGGGCAGGAGGGTTAGCGAATCAGCATGCTTACTCGTTTAACAATCTACCGGAGAAGAAACTTGACTTCAAAGATTCCGGCAAAGAGTTTGTTGGACCTTTTGTGTTATATATGAGCTATGGATTGTTAGATGCTATGTATCAGAGTATGGTTTATTGGTTGATCGGAGCTTTGGCTGATGATTCGCAGACTTTGAGTAGATACAGTGGTTTCTACAAAGGTGTGCAGAGCGCAGGAGCTGCGGTAGCTTGGCAAGTGGATACACATAAGGTTCCGTTAATGTCACAGCTTATTGTAAATTGGTCACTCACTAGTGTAAGTTATCCTCTACTTGTTCTTCTTGTGTATTTGTTCGTTAAAGACGAAGATGATGATGATAATGGTAGTGATAAGGTTTAGAAGAGTATGTAGAAGAAGATTAGAGAATCGAATAACTTTCTTGTTAAATACAGGGATCATAGGTTATGAATGTAACAGTAACAGACATAAAGAAAAACAAAGATTTGAGGCTTGTGAAATGTCTCTTTTATTTGTATGGTAATTGAGGCTGTTTTGGGTTTTCATAAAGTAAACTCCTTTGTTTAGTGTTATTCCACATAACTTTTTGAGTCTTTGATTAGTAGTGGTGTCATCGAAATCGGGTTTTACAGAGATGAAAATAACAGAGCATACAAGTTGGCTTGATGGTGCAATCTTTTACTATAAGAGGATGGTGAGTTACGTCAGTCACATCCTTCTCATGGACATGCAATTCCCATAACTTTTTTCCAGAAATGGGAAGGCTAAAAGACAAACAAATTTATAGTAGAGTGGAAAAAATGCAGTAAATCAATCAAATCACCTTTAGGAGATACACATTCTTCACAACCTTCCAAACTTAATTATATCCTCTTAGAAACAAAATCCAAAAGACAATGTCCTTGCAATGTCATGATGTAGATAGATAAATCAAATACAATCTGAACAAATCATCACCAAATGGAACAAAAAAAAAGTTCTTCAAATGATAACAATGCGGTACTAGACATGATATATGCAGGACGGTCCGAATAGTAACAAAGTATTAATACAATGGCGATTGGCGTATCAGAATCAGACTCTCTACCATTCGCCAATTACATGGAATCCAAAGATACACGTAGCTTCCCTGTTCAAAGTAGATCTGTTGGAAGCATTCAAGCATCTGGTCCCTAATTTTGATTAAGTGTACTCCAATCCATCGAAGACGACGAGTTGGCTTTTGATGAAAATGAAGGCCAATCATTAAATCAACACTCCCACCATCACCATATATGTATGCTATATAATTTAAACTAATAATAAAGATCAATTTTACATTTAAAAATATTAAAATAAATGACATTTGTATATATTTTGATCAATTTTACACATATATAATATTGAAATTAATGGTATTTACATATGTTTTGATCAAAATTATTCAACTTCAATTTGGTAAGTTGATAGAGATCTATACTATTATTTGAGAAGTCCATTAAATTAAAAACGCTTAGGTGTTTTAATTTGATTGGCTATCTTAGAAAAAAAATACAAGGTGTAACTAATGATGATATCAAATGTGACATGACAGTTTTCGAAACCACATCAGCAAACTTGCATAAGTGTTAAGATGATGTGACAAAAATGGTGATGTGTCAAATATAAATCTGATTTGTTTTGTTTTAATTGGCCAATCATTTAACTCATAAATATATTTACAAAACTAAATTAAATATTCTTGAAATGATGAAAAAATCATAATATTTACGAAATTAAATTAAATATTTAAGAATATATATATATATATATATTATTTAAATTGTTATTGCTTTTCTTATGAAAATAATAATACTTTTGTTATACATTATTTTTGTTATTATATTCACACTTCTCTATATTCGTAGATACAATTATATTAATTATTTTATCAAATATATAAATTGATATAATAATAATATTAATTTACTTACTTTTTACATTTATATTATGCAATATATTTTGACAAAAAAAATTATTTAAAATATAAATATAAATTCAGATTTTATCACTAAAAATTCGTTACCATTCAAATAAATTTCTTAAAATCCTCTTAACAATAATTCGTTACCATTAAATAAAAACTTCTTAAAATACTCTCGACAATAAATTTAAATAACAAATGATTATTTAATTTAAATGGAGTAAATCTTGGTGCACAAAATATGCGGAGATTATCATTTAAAATAAAAAAAATTATGTTTTAGAAACAAACAGTAATAAGATTTTCTTTTTGATATATTCTTTAATATGAAATTATGAGAAAATAATTAATAATGAATAAACGAATATCCTATAATATATCCGAATATTTAGAAAATCTGCTATTATTTAAAATCGTATTGAGTACTCATCCATTTACTATATAGAAAAAACGTCTCGACACATTACAGCATCTCAAACATATGAAGGCCTCTATATTTTTTTTATTTACTAAATAGTTATATTTATTTTATACGCTGAAAATGTATTAATTTGATTTGTTTTGTTCTTTCTATACACTTTCGATTTTCTGTTTCTGTTTTATTATATACTGTATTTTTCTTTTATACGCTTAAAATGTATTAATTCGATTTGTTTTGTTTTCTTTCTATACACTTTCGATTTTCTGTTTCTGTATTTTCATCCTCCGACCCACGAGAGATTTCATACTGGAAAAATCAGGGTTTTATTAACTTACAGAACCGAGCCACAAAGCGAACATTTGATGTGAAAACACTCTCACCTAAAGTTACCAAACACGTTCTGTTTCACAAGGACATTCAGGTATTGTCAAATCTTCAGTCTCTGATTAATCTTGTAGAGAGATTCAATGTTTGGTTATGGATTTCACTGAGCTAAAATATTGTCTGGTCTTTCATCTTTCCTATAAATTGTCTCATGTTATGAGTTAGGACTAACTTGTTTTTCCTGATATTTACTGAGAACTTGCAAAGGTATGAAATTGTGAATAGTGTGGTTGAAGCTGAAGCAGAGAAAGAAGGAGTGCCCAATTTCTGGTTGATTGCAATGAAAACCAACGAAATGCTCGCAAAAAAAAGTTCATGATTTCAATTGCGTTTTGGAATTTGTGTGTTCATTTGCATAAAACAGATTGTAAAAACAGTTGGTTTTGGTTTATGTAGATAACCGAAAGAGACGAGGGAGCATTGAAGTATCTCAAAGACATTAGATGTTGCAGAGTAAAAAACAATTCAAGAAATTACAAGCTTGAGTTTCTCTTTGATCCTAATCCTTACTTCAAGAACACGGTTATGTCTAAAACTTACCATGTCATCGATGTCGATGACCCTTGTCTCGATTAAGTGATTGGGTATAATAATCATTCTCATTTTACTTGGTTTTGCCTTTTACATGATCTTTAACTCGGTCTCGTGTTTGTGATGTGTAGAACGGATATAGAATGGTATCCAGGTAAATGTTTGACTCATAAGGTTGTTGTAAAGAAGAGACCAAAGAAAGGATCAACTAAGGTCAACAACATCCCCATGATTAAAACTGAAAACTGCGAGAGTTTCTTCAACTTCTTTAAACCGCATGATATTCTTGAGATTGATGAAGTTGACGATTACGATGATTTTGATACCAACATGGTTAGATAACATTTTTTTGTGACCATCGTTTATAACCAATTCAATCTAACTTTTTTGAAACGAAATATGAGACTATTTTCGGAGAAGGAGTACCTTCAAATCGATGCGAGAGTCGTTGGGAAACAAGAGTACCTTCGAAGTTCGAATTATTTACGATATATAAACGAATTTGTCCAATTTTTTAGCAAATAATATTTCTCCCGTTTAGAAGATCGATTTTTCTTCCGCGATGCGAGAGTTGTTGATAGCTCATATTTTATATTTCATTTTGAAAAATGAGTTATTTCCAGGGTACAGTTCCACGATTCGAGAATCATCGATCCATATCTTTAGCAAATAATCTTCAAATCAATTCATGAGTCGTCATCTTTAGAAGATTGGTTCTTCTTCTATGATATAATGAAAAAGGTCGTGATTTTTTTTAAACATCAAGAAGGTCCTGATCTATATCATATTTTTTTATGTTTTTTCTTTTGTTTCTGCATTTTTTAAATGATCTATCGATAACATAGATATCCTTTCTCTCTATATTTTTCTTTAATAAATTTGAATTAATTACGTTTTATTATGTAACAGATTACAGACCAAATAAATTAAACAAACTTAGTATTGTCTTCTTGACCATCGTTTATAACCAATTCAATCTAACTTTTTTGAAGAATGGGCAAACATATAATTAGTAAACGGAATCTAAGATGATTCTTTAAATATTTGGAAGTTTGAGGTTTCGTGACCAGAGAAAGCAAAACATTTTGAAGAATCTAAGAGGGCTCTTTAAACTTTTATAACTATTAGAACAATATTCCTTAGATTAAAATTATACCTCAATCAAAAAATAAGAATAAGTCAGAGAAGAAAAGGAAGAAAAAGAAGAAGATGTAGAAAAAGAAAACGATAAAGAAGAAAGAGAAGATGGAGAAGAAGAAAACCGGAAGATAAAGAAGCAAAAGAAGAAGTAGGTGTTGAAAAAGGAAGAAGGAGAATACGAAAACAAGGACAAATAAAAAACGGAAAAAAAGTCAAATAAGATAAAGAAGATGAAGAAGAAGAAGGAAAAGAAGAGAAAGAACAAAGCTTGGAAGAAGGAAAAAAAACAAAAACCTGAAGAAGACGAAGAACAATCAGAAGAAGAAAATGAAAAATCTAGAAGGAGAAAAAGAAGGAGAAGACAAAGACGGTGAAAAAAAGAGGAAAATAAGAAGGAAAATAAAAATTGGAAGAAAAATGAATATAAGACGAAGACGAAGTCAAAACCGAAAGAAGAAGACGAAAAAGAAGGAGAACAAAAAAAAAATATATATATATAGCAATTTCGGCAGCAAGTAACAATCCTGGAAGAAACAGAAGATTAAGAAGAAGAACGAAGAAGAAATTGAAGAGGAGTATGAAGACAATGAAAAGGACGAAGACAATGAAAAAGAAAAATCAGAAGAAGAAGAAAACACACAAAAATATCGGATAAGACAAATACGACGAAGAAGAAGAAGAAAAAAAATAAAGAAGAAAAAACAAAAGAAGAAGACAAAAGACGATGAAGAAGAATAAGGAAAAGAAGAGGACGAATTAAAATTAGAATAAGAAGGAAGAGAAGACAAAATCGAAAGAAGAAGTCGGAGAAAAACGAAAAAACTACAAAGAAAAATATATAGCGAATTTGGTTACAAGTAACAATTCTAGAAGAAACAGAAGAACAAGAATGAAGAAGAACGAAAGAGAACAAAGAAGAAAGTGAAGAGGAGCACGCAGATGAGGAAGAAGACAAAGAAAAATAAGAAGTCGGATAAGACAAATAATACGAAGATAATGAAAATAAGAAGAAAAAGAAGAGGAAGAAGAAAAACCAAAAGAAAAAAAACAAAGATAGAGAAGAAGAAGAAACAAAAACGGAGACGAATAAACAAAACAAACGTATAGAGATAATTACTATTATTAACAGAGTTTACAAATCACAATTCGTGCATGCACGCACATGTGAATCACATAGGAAGAAGAACAAATGATCATTTTATTTGGTTTCATGTTTTTTTTTAAGTATTGCAGTTGTTTGTTTCTTCTATTTTCCGCAATATCTAATTTTTCTTCATTTTATCACTAATTACAAAATTTTACATATTCTTATCCATCGTTTGCATTTTATTTCAACACAAATACAAAATGTACAAAATGAAAAAATCTATAACTTTGAAGATAACGCTAAAAAATTAAAAATATTATCCTACACATATTAATTTTATATATGCATATAACTAACAATCATGCATATAATTTGTTTTTTATAAATAATAAAATCGCGTTATTAAATATTAAAATTAACTTATTTCTTTAAAAAATTTATTACCCGCACACGGTACGAACCAACCATCTAGTAAAATATTATATGTTGTCATATACGTTTAAGTATTAAACTTTTAATATTTTTATACATTAAAATATCGATTAATCAATCTATTTAATTATTTAATCTCGCGTTTATACTCTAATAAGTGGCGGGCCCACTCACAGCAAAGTGGGGTAAGCTGGCACGGTTAAACTCACATAATTTCATTGCATTTATTAAACATATCTTCTAATAATGCACCCTCTAAAAATTTCTTTATAAACCCACTCGTTTTATTTTTAAAGTCTCCCACGCTTATTGAATCCAATACATCGTTTTTGATGAATTGGGCATAATTTTTGATGAAAATGAAAGCCAATCATGTTGGGCATAGTTTTTGATGAAAATGAAAGCCAATCATTAAATCAACACACCAACCATCACCATATGTATCATCTATTTAAAAATATCATCTTTCCACAGCTCTTGAAACACACACTCGAAGCTGGTGCTAGCCAAAATATTACATATACAACACACATCATTACTCTTGTCATCGGATTTCATGGAGACCAAACAGAGTATCCCTCTCCTCATGCCTTATAAGATGGGACCCTTCAATCTTTCTCACAGGTACCCGTTTTTCCCAAGTCTCCTCTTTCTCATGGATCTTCATTTAGTCCCTTTGGATTTGGAAATGTGTTTTCTTTACTCCTATGCATCCATAGTGTTTGATATACCTTTTTTTTTTTTAAGCACCGAGCTAACGTTTTACTATTCTGGGTTTTGTCAATGATTTGCTTGATTGTTTTCTTTGAATCAGGGTTGTTCTGCCGCCATTGACGAGACAGAGATCGCATGGTAACATTCCTCAGCCTCACGCCGAGTTATATTACACTCAGAGAACAACACCTGGTGGTCTTCTTATTGCCGAAGCCTGTGGAGTGTCCGAGACAGCAAATGGGTATATAGAACTGTTTTGGGCTAATCTTCATTTACACCACAATAGCTTCGCTCTCTAACATGTGAGCTCTGAGATTGTGCAGCTATCCGGATATACCTGGAATATGGACCAGAGAGCAAGTGGAGGCATGGAAGCCTATCGTGGATGCGGTTCATTCGAAAGGCGGCATCTTCTTCTGCCAGATTTGGCACGGTGGCAGGGTTTTTAATCAAGGTTTGCCACAAAATCGATTTCTCCTTGTTTCTATACCAAACATAAAGAAAAAACATTGATGTTTTCGGTTCTTGCCTTGTACATTATTTTCCTCCATTCTCTAGACCAACCAAATGGGGAAGCTCCTGTTTCCTCTACAAACAAGCCATTGACGTGCAAGAACATCTATGGAGGTCAGTTTACGCCTCCAAGGAGGTTAAGAACCGACGAGATCCCCGCCATTGTCAATGACTTTAGAGTTGCTGCAAGAAATGCAATGGAAGCTGGTAAGCAATGTAATGTAATGTTAGATGTAATGTAATGAAATGAAAGCTAATCAAGACACTTCACATTAAGTACAGGCTTTGATGGAGTTGAGATTCACGGCGCACATGGTTACCTGATCGATCAGTTCCTTAAAGACAAAGTGAATGACAGAAGTGACGAATATGGTGGGTCACTAGAGAACCGCTGTAGATTCGCTATGGAAGTTATCGTAGCAGTGGCGAACGAGATCGGTTGGGATCGTGTCGGGGTCAAACTCTCGCCATTCTCAGATTACATGGAGACCGGAGACTCGAATCCAGAAGCATTAGGACTCTATATGGTGCAAGCTATGAACACGCATGGAATCCTTTACTGTGAGATGGTTGAACCTAGAATGAAAACCCCTGAAGGAATCTTCGAGTGCACGGAATCACTTACACCGATGAGAAATGCCTTCAAAGGAACGTTCATAGTAGCCGGAGGTTATTCTAGAGAAGACGGAAACAAGGCGGTGGCAGAGGGAAGAACCGATCTTGTGGCTTACGGACGGGCGTTCATAGCGAATCCGGATCTGCCTAGGAGATTCGAACTCAATGCGCCGTTGAACAAGTACGATAGATCAACGTTCTACACTTCTGATCCTGTGGTGGGCTACACAGACTACCCTTTCCTCGAGACAACAAACACGGCTGCTTAAGGGGTTTTTTTGTTTTTTTTTTGTAATTACTGTTTGATGTAATAAATCTGTTTCTGAAGATTTGCAAGACAATGTGAAATAAGTATGTTTTTTTATGTAAGACCGTTTGAGATTTCAAAACATGACTCTGTAATGTTACTTCAGACTTCAGAGAACTAACACCTCAACTACCTACAGAAAGTTTCAATGAGCCAACAATTTTATAAGTCAAGAAACCCAATTCATGCGAGGGTAATTCCAAGAGTATTAAAATATACGTGGGTTAAAATGTAAATATAAAGATACTATGGGTGCTAAATTATAAATTGTTACAACTTTGTTTAAAGCCTTCGAGGTTAATATTTGTGATGACGAACCTTCGCGCGACGGCGATTGCCGCTAGAGATTATTGTCGGGAAACAAACTGAGAAGTCAAAAAAACCACCGGAATCTCAACGAAGGAAGCTGATTGACTCCAATGGAGAAACCGAATCACAAACACGCGGCTGACTTGTTTTCCAGCGACGATTTGATCTCGCCGGCGAAGAAGGCCAAGAAGTCAGAGGAGACCGGATGTGATACTAAAGAGCAGGAGATTTCCGGCGGAATTAACGGCGGAGAAGAAGCCATAGCGGCCTTTGCTAATAGAGCGGCGGAAGAAGATAGCCATAGCTGTGTAGTAGGTGAAGAGAAGAAGGAGTTTCTCGTTGAAGCTGATGTTGCTGAAGACAAAGGAGGTAGACAAACAATGGAAGATGTTTGGGTGGTTTTGCCAGACGCTTCTTTGGATTTCCCAGGGAAACTAAGGTAAGATAGAAACTTTCAATCGTATGAATCTAGTTTGATACTTAAGGACACATCAAGCTACTTCTGTCAGAGAATTTTTTAAGTTGTGGGACTTAGAATTAGGAAGATCCTGGTCTTAATTGTGCTGCAAAGTTGAAGACTTGATTTGGCAAAATGATATTTTCTCTCTCTTCTTCCTCTTGTTTTGGTAACCCTACTAGCTTTTCCTTTCTGGGTTTCGTTTCAAAACTAAGCTCTTCTGTATTGAGTCTAATTCTTATGTAGGTGTGCTCATTTTGCAATTTATGATGGGCATGGAGGTCGTTTAGCTGCAGAATTTGCTAAGAAGCATCTTCACCTTAATGTTCTTTCAGCTGGGTTACCACGTGAGTTGGTCTGTTTTACGCGGTTTAGATTAATAATGTCTTTATCACAGAGCAAGACTGTTGTGGTGTCATTCAGTCATTCTCACTTCACCTTCTTTCTTGTCCTTTTCTTGGTCCAAATGTTCGATTGCTGCCTCAGCTGGACGTCAAAGTTGCTAAAAAGGCCATTCTTGAAGGTATAATAAGTCCACTCGATACGTCTTTTCAAGCTTCTAGGCTTTCCATTATGGCTATTGAGATCCACAGATTCTGAGCTGTTAAAGCAACTTCGCTATCAGGTTTCCGGAAAACCGATGAGTTGCTCCTGCAAGAAAGTGTTTCAGGTAGATTTGTGTTTTCATGCGACTTTTTTCTCTCAGCTGTATTGTGCATCTATGCGGCGAATGTCTGCGCTTTTCTCTCAGCTATTAATTGTTTTGCTAATATGTTCTCCATAGAAGCTCTGAGTTTATTCAAATTTCTTATTCTCCCTGACCTTTGTCCGGATGGCAATTTGCAGGAGGATGGCAAGATGGTGCCACAGCAGTGTGTGTCTGGATAGTTGATCAAAAGGTATGACCGTGGGCAAAATGGGGCTACAGCATTGTGTGTGTGGATAGTTCGTCATTTGCAATTCAATACATGGACACTTTTTCTACATGGAGTTCACAGAATGACTCAACCCTTTTCTCCACTATTCACACCCGTAAACTCTCGTGCGTTTTAGGTTTTTATTGCCAATATTGGTGATGCTAAGGCTGTTTTGGCACGATCCTCTACTGCCAACGAATTGGGGAATCATACAGAAGCATGCGATCCACTCAAAGCAATTCTTTTGACAAGAGAGCACAAAGCTATTTACCCACAGGAGCGTTCTCGGATTCAAAAGGTAAGTCTATATTGAGCCAGACAGTGATTTCACAATAGATTTGAGTACACCATGCTCTGTTAATAACTTGGTATGAGTTTCGCAGTCAGGTGGTGTTGTAAGCTCAAATGGACGGATACAAGGGCGTCTTGAGGTTTCTAGGGCTTTTGGTGATCGTCAATTCAAAAAGGTAATGATCCTTTGGCTTCCTACTTTATCTTCAGTCCATAATCCTTGTGACATTTTAGCTCTCGCATTGCAAAATCCTTTCGACATGTTCTTGAACCTAGCTTCATATCATTGCAACTCCAGACATTAATGTCGACTTGAATACGTTAGTCATTCTGAAATCTTGTGGGTTATTCGCATCTAACACAAGTTATTGGATCCAGTTTGGTGTCACTGCAACTCCGAACATTCATGCATTTGAATTAACAGAGAGAGAAGACTTCATTATTCTTGGTTGTGATGGATTATGGGAAGTAAGCTCTTCGTTTCTGGTTGTGCAGTTCTCTATAGGAATATCCCATTCGTCATGTTAAAAGTTTGCTCATATAATCTACACATTGCGTCTTTTTTCAGGTGTTTGGGCCAAGTGATGCAGTTGGGTTTGTTCAGAAACTCTTGAAGGTACAAATCTCACTTGTCAAATCGCTTTGTCCTCCATTTCACTCTTTAGCTACTTCGAAAGATCTAGTTTTTTCGGTAGCCATGTGAGCACATATGGTTTTGTAGAACTTTGTGCACACAAGTAAAGAGGATCAGGTACAATTGAATGAGAGATTACTAAGAGCTGCGATTTTGCAGGAGGGCTTGCCTGTGAGCACAATAAGTCGTCGTCTGGTAAAGGAAGCTGTGAAAGAACGTCGTTGCAAGGACAATTGCACAGCGATCGTGATTGTCTTCAAACGCGGATGACAAAAAGAAGCCTGTGGGCATCTGTTAGTTTTTTGGCTTGTGTGAGAGTTTTAAACCTTTTGTTGGTAAACTCTTCTTTAGCTGTCAATGATTTTGCCGTCAATGGATCAATTATACTCTTGGGGCCGCCATCGAAAGAAAAAAATGACTGAAGATTAAACAGAGGTCTTTGTAGTGCAAAAGATTCCCAGAAGCAAAAGTAGCGAGCTTTATAAATCATAGCACATAATGATCAGTTTACAATGAATAAGCATATAGGACAACAAAGTATTATCATTGTGAATTTAGGGTCCCTCTTCCGGTTTGTAATTGGGGGGGGATATCAAATCGCCAACTCACACCAGCAGCAGTAAAATGACAATTTAACAATGTTGTGGTCTCACCAGAGTACGAAAATGGAGGGAAGGCAAGAACATTATTATTGGAACTCGAGGTCCAGTTTCCTCTTCAGATGAGATCTATCGGCACTACAAAATGAACAAGAAGAAGCAGCCATCAAAACACATTCAATCGCGAGGCTGCAAAAACAACTGAGACAACTAATCAAGGTAGTTCACACAGTGGGGGGCAAATTACTCTGTTGTTACCTCGTGATGGTAGGTCGGTTTGGAGGCCGCTCAGCGAGGATGGTAAAATCTAATGACATGGGTGCTTGTTGATCCTTGTCAACGTGAGACTTCATACCATCAACCCTCCCACGCTCAGGCATCAATCTTCTAAGCTTACGTGGTGGTGAGATCACTTTGATGGCCTCATGTTTACCGTAAGAGGCTTTAGCTTCTTGCTTGCGAACTGGCTTTGGGAGCTTAGCAGGGTCAGTAGGAGCAGGTGCAGAAGTAAAGTACCTAAAAAAATGAAAACAAAGGTGTGAGCGCATAATTAAATATAATTTGCATATAAATAGGCTTTTTACATACTCCATAGGGAATGAGCTTTAGATACCTGTGTTCTAGAGCCTGCTGAATGGAAATTCTAGCCTTTGGGTCATAGGTAAACATTTTGGACAGCAAGTCAAGAGCATCTTCACTAACTGCTGGGAATAAAGAACGTAGGGACGGTGCAGGGACAAATTGATACTCGACATAATCTGGAAGGTTTGTCATATCAGGCCACTGATCTGCATTTGGTGTCCCAAAGGCAGCAAATATTTTGCTTAATTGATCGATATCACTGTTTCCCTGAAACGAAGGAAATCAAATAAGTAAGCATACCAAAAAAATAAAAATAAAATAAAGAAGTAATAAAGTAATCTGAGAGTATAACATCCAAAGAGATGAAGATTGGACTAATGTTAGCCATGATGAGTTGAGTAAAGATTATTTAACCTGAAGAAATGGTCTGCGAAGCAGAAGTTCGGCGAATATGCAACCAGCAGCCCAAACATCAACTGCAGCACCATATTGTTTTGCACCAAACAAAAGTTCTGGTGCTCTGTACCATCTAGCAAACACCTGTGCATCATCAGATATATCAAGATATGAAGATAATGAAATAACTAGAAACAACAGAAAATAGGGTGTATTGCGCATCTATTGTAATCATGGGTGTTCAAAGGGAAACAAAGAAGGCATAAATAGCTCAGGTCAGGAATTCGGTTAATAGCACATTTTATAATACAGAGATAAGATAGCAACTGCTCCATCATGTAATTTGAGTTGAGACTGTTTAATACATGTCACATTTTGTATTATGGATACGCGATAGCAGAAATCCAATAGAACCAACGACAAGAAATTTCATCATTTCAGAGATTAGTATACAACAAGAGAAATCAAAAGAGTATCCTAGATTCCAAAGCTTCCTCATCCGTCAACACAACTACAGGGAAAACTACCTTAATGAATTCATATAAGATTAATTTTACCGATCAATTAAGTTATACTACAAGCAAAAGATAAATGGCAGCACGCAGAAATCATACCTGGTGGGTAAATTTACGACCTGGACTACCAAATATGCGTGCTAACCCAAAATCTGCAAGTTTCAGCTGTCCATCAGGTCCTATCAACAAGTTATTTGGCTTCATATCCCTGAAGTCAAACAATACATAATCAACGCTAAACCAAGGAGCATTACAGAAACAAAAGCAAGTTCTTTAGGATAAACAAGTACCTGTGCAAAACCCATTTCTCGTGGCAATAAGCAAGTCCTTTTAGTGTCATTAAGAGGTAAGATTTAATGTCGGCAGGTGAGAGGAAAATGTTTGAATCGCGAATAACTCCTTCGAGGTCAGTCTCCATGAACTCAAATACAAGATGCAAGTTTTCTTTGTGAGGAAATGCATCTATCAACAGAATGATATGTGGATGCTTTAGTTCTTTGAGCATTTTGATTTCCCTGAGAGCCGTAATATTTACACCTTCCTTTTGTTTTCCAAGCCTTATCTTCTTGATTGCTACAGTTTGTCCCGTCTGCAAATACCCCAAGAAAATAATTACTTCCATTCATCCAAAGGAACAAAAACTTCAAAATCAATTCAGAAATTTCATCTGAAATCAGAGAAGAAAGTAAAACATAAACTGTGTGTGTGTGAGAGAGAGAGAGAGATGAATATGCCCAGAATGCATACCCAATAGAAGGTTGCAACAAGATCCATATGAAAATCAAAATAAAAATCACATGAAAAGTTAATAATTTTGCAAGCCTAATTAACACCCAAAACTGTCAGAACTAACCCTTTACGATTCACAAACAGAAAACCCACAAAAATCCACCAAAGATACACGAAAATCCGCAACCAGAAGTGGAGAAATTAGTCTCACCGACAGATCCTAAACCCTAATTTCATGGGGCCGCCGCGAAATTGGAAGATATCAGGCAAAGAAATCACCTTAGTATCAGTGGCTTTGTAGACGACTCCATAAGTACCTTGCCCAAGAATCTCTCGCTTGAGATACCTATCAGCAACTTTCTTTGGCTGCTGCTCCATTTCCGGCATTTCGCGGTACTACTAACCCACCAAATTACAATCAACAATCGACCTCTCTTTGTTCTTCTTTACGTTGGTTTAAAGAAAATCACACTCTCTACAACTCTATTGCTTTCTAAATCTAATTTTTTGGGGGGGGGGGGGGGGGAATCGATGATGAGGAAGACAGAAAATTTTAGGGTTTCGACGTTGGGAGCTCCGGCTCCGGGGAAAAAGTAGCCGTTGGCGCGTTTGCAGACGCAATCGGCAAATCGAGGGAAACAATAAGGAAAAAAATTGAAAAGAAAAGGAAAGAAAAAAAGTGTCTCTAGCTGAATAAGTGGGGGAGTGCGTTTAGTAAAGGTAATGGATTTAAAACGACATCGTTTGGGTTGAACATAAACACTAATGCACATTTCCACTAAACCCGGTTTAACCAAACCGAAAACCGATAAATTTGGAGTACCACCATAGAGGTGTGCAATTCGGTTTACGGTTTAGTTTTATCGGTTTTAAATAAATTCAGATATAAGATTTTGATTTGGTACATGTGATCAACCACTCTAGAGCAAAAATAGGCACACAAATAAAATAAAATCATTTGGTTTTTTTTTTTTTCTTGGGCGGCAATTTGATAAATTTCAGTTTATTTCGCTTACAATAAACCAGTTTCTTTTGTTTTGGATATTGTAATGGAAATCAATCGATTTATGGACATTTTCTACTCCATTTTGGTTTAGCCCGGTTTGGTCTTTTACATTTTTACTACCCCTATACCACAACAGGAAACCATCCAGTTTGATTCAGAACATTGCAAATGACTCATATCTTTACATAATTAAAGATTACAGTCGAGAGAGTAGAGTCATCACGAAGCAATGCGACGACAACGGCACCAGAAAGCTGTACCGCCACTTCTTCCTCGAGCGACGGCTATTTCTTCATCCACATAAAACCAAATGAAGAAAGGGTCTTTATTACTCGGCTCTTCCTCTGCGTCTTTCTTCCCCAAACCTATCTCTAGAGGATCTAAAGGTCCAATCTTTATGCGGATCTGTTCGAAGATGAAGGCTAGAATCCGATTCTTCCATGAAAATCTTCCTTCAAATGTCAAGGCTCCTATTGGACCAAGATATACCCCATTCTCTATTCTTTTTCCCTGAGCCAAGAATCAAATATAAGAAAATAACTGTTTTGTTACTTCCAAAATGTCAGCTTAGTTATGAGAAGCCGAATCAATTGGATCATATGCCAAAACCAGATGCTAAAGAACATAGCTTTTGGTCTCTATACAGACATTGAAGCAGTTCTAGACTATAAGTCTGCGACGATGAGCATATAAATATGATGTAAAAATGTACATTTGTGGATCAATCTCTCTCCTGTTTAGTATCCGATTCTCTGCTGGAACAAGTTTACTATTAAGAAAAGAGGAGACTTACCGCAGCATCGAATCTCTGAACAGCGGTTAGAGGGAAATAACGACCTTTCGTCAGTTTCTTCTGTACAGTAAAAAAAAACGTACGGCAAAAGATACAAAGTCAGTGATTTGGATGGATCAAGACTACAAAATTTCAAGACACGAGGTCTAATTAAATTTCAAATGGACCTCCGCAGTGAAGATGAGCATCCATGTTCGTCCAGGGGACTCGGATCCACCAAGTGTTTCGAGGAATGTGGATGGATCAACCTTAGCCTTTTCAATAGTAGAAAAAGCAGCTAAAATCTCATCTGCTGCAACTTTCCGAGTTTTTGCAGCGGTTTTTAGCAGACTCACGCTCTCTGTTACTTCCTACAATCCCAAAAGTGGAAAGACATTACAAAAATCATTTCAGAATCAAGTAGAACTAATTTCCCCAGTATTCTCAGAATCTTAAGAAGAACACATAAGAGGAGTCTTGCATTTGAAACAATCAAAAGTGAAGAAATCATAACATCTAAACCAAAAGGGAAGAAATCCAAGGCTTATTCAAACTCTCTGTGACCATAGTAGTCAAATTTCCCACTTCAAAACCAATAATAGAACAATCGAAATGAAGAAGGTGCGTACTTTGTTAGGGGTTTGATTTTGTGCCGGTGGAACAATCTGGTTCATACCATCGACCGTCGCTTTCACTAGATGTAATCTCTCGCGACGATTAAAGACGAGAGAAGAAGAAGAAGATGGGGACGAAACCCATTGAGCTAGTGAGACCATCATCGTCTCTAAAATGCTCCCTACTTTTTTTCTTTCTTCATCATTCTTCTTTTTTGTTCGACATCGATTGTTCAGTCAGAACAAACCAAAAAAAAAAAAAAATCACTAGAGCTGGTCGTTTTATTATCCACCAGTTTTATTTGGCTGAGAAAAGCTTCCACTTAAACTATTTTCCTCGACCAATATCCACCGGTTTGCCTAGCCAACTTTAGTTTCTTAGTTCAATTCGGTTCGGTCGGCCAAAATTTCAACTTTGATCCGTTAGTATTTTCGTAAAACAAAAACAGTCCAACATCTATATGATTTAGACCAAGTTGGATAGACTAAATTCAGTTTTGATTTGGTATTAATCATAACGCCACCCACTGGGTTTTATAAAAGCGGGTCGGTATTGGTTAAAAGTTTCAATCCAATTCGGTTTATATACCAATGAACTTTTGTTTATATAGCAAAATCCTAAAACTGTATCAGTCAGGTCGCATGGAGCAGAGACGGGAAGGAAGAAACAAACAGGTAACTTGTCCGACGAGTATTAAGGAACAAATAGTGTTTCCTCAAATGATTAAATAGCAAACTCCAAAAAGCCGAAAAAACAGACTCAGCTAAAAGGGTAAATATAGTAGTAAATTTAACTTGAAAAAAAAACACTCACACATGACACATGGTCTTCATATTTCTCTTTCTAGCTATTGAATATCCAGAAACCGGTCTCAGGTTACACCTCTCCGCACTTGTAAAATCTCAAACCTCAATTATGCACCAAAGAAAAGGACTTAGGGTTTAGGGTTTTAAGGATTCCTTCGTCCGATCATCATTCATGAAGCATTTTCCTAATCACCCTCCTGGTGCAACCCGAAAGCCGTCTCCTGCAGTTAAAAAACCCGAGAGAACCCGAAACCAGTTTAGATTGGGTGTTTATTCATCCATTTGGTGGTTCCAAATAATTGAAAGCATTAGACTAGTCACCTTTTTTCTCACAAAAATTGGATCAGGCGGTTGAGGAAGCACCGCTTGAGGAAGCACCATCGAGAGCAGTCACCTTTCCCACAGCAACTGTTTTTCCTGTATTGACCCCAAATAAATTTGCAAACCATGCACATAAATTAGGATGAGTGAAGATATTTTGCATTATTGCATTTTATAGTCTCTCAAATCTTTACCTTCAGTTCGTAGAGTGAATCTTCCAAGTTGCGGGAAATCCGTGAACTTTTCAACACAAATTGAATTCGTGACCTGCAGAGATAGCAAAGATTAGGATTAGTAGGACTTGACAATAACTTGGGAAAACTATTGAATTTAAATCTTGTGGGGGATGCTCTCAAAGTTCCCGGTAAAATTTCTTTAACACCAACATTGGTAACAATCCATCTACCGGAAAACGACTCAGAAATTTTAATCATACTCTTGTCAAGCAGCAGGCAAGTAGATATAGATCATCACACATATACATCCAAAACAAGTTTGAACACCAAACAATCATCATCATAAGATTGTACCAAAATTCCATATAAACTTGAACCATAACGATGAATAGAAGTTTTCAGAAAGAAAAAAAAGCAATCAGAAGGAACCAGACCTGTATACGGCAGGTAACAATAGCACCATTCTTCACAAACAGGATTTTCTTTTTCATGGGTTTCCTCGTCTTCAGATCAATTTGGCTTATCAATTCGATTATTTCACATTCCTCAACAACCGCATGAATGTGCAGAATAGCCTTGTAACCAGCAGTAAAAATAGCCTACAGGAGCAAATAAATAATGAAGACTCGAGGGATTAAATTTCTGAATATACAGTAAGAAAGCAAGACTATTCAGAACTGTATATACCCAAAAGCAACATTCTAGAAGAAACATGTGCTTACGTTGTCAAGCAGCTCAAGAATTTGTAGTTGGGCAACAAACTCGGTAACAGCGGGGACAGGCCTTACTGCAACAGAAAACAAAGGAAAACTCCAGATTAGTACAACTACGAAAAAGAGAAGACTAAGATTATAGATATCAACAAAAATCATGTGAAAACAATAATTGGCAATGCAAATTATCGCATAATCATTTGTAATGAAGGCAATCTGTAAAGTATCATACTCACCTGTGCTGGATAAAACAAAACCTGAAAGGATGTCCTCCTCTTCAATGCCAGTTATACGGACTCTCAAATTCTCACCCGGTCCTGCACGCCTAACTTTATCTTCATCGCAATACATAGCAACAACTTTCACATGTTCCTGCATTGGTTCATGAAATTCATCAGTAAAACAATTAGCTGGCAATTAATATAAAAATGAGAAACAAGACATCTGGAGAGCACCTTGTTTGGCATAAGAACCAAGGAATCACCCTCCCGAATGCTGCCAGATTCTACCTTTCCCATAACAACGGTTCCCATGTCTTTGAATTTATCAATAATAGGCATCCTACAATTCATAAAACCATTTCGGGTTAATACAGTCTGCAACATACAAATATAAGTTTACAAACAATACATTCTACTCTCAATTAAGAGGATGGGAAAGAAACTATAGAAGACATTTCCTACTGCGGGATAAAACATATGCCACAGTTGGAGAAGTTGCATGTGATGCAGAAAACAATGCATAGAGATGTTATTGTCCATAAACAACAAGAATACACACAAGTCCTGGATTTCATGAATGCATCAACCAATATTCAATAACAAAGAACAACCCAGAATGAAAAGAGAATAACACAAAGGGACAGTGAGGGTTCACCTGAATGGACCATTAGGATCGCGTGGCGGAATTTCAATAGAATCAAGGACTTCAAAAAAGCTATGGCCACTCCACCAAGGACAAACGTCTTGACCCATCCTCTTGTCCATATTTATCCCCATTAGACCAGATATAGGCAAGAAGACAACATCTTCACACCAAAAGAGTAAAAAAACAAATTAAACATGCCATTAAGACCATACTTATCTGCAAGGTTTGTAGTTCATTGCATACCTTTCTTTGTGTTGTATCCAGAGGATTTCAGAAATGGTACCATTTTTTGTTCTATTTCATCGTACCTGCATAGGAGTACATATATACGAGGATGAACGGAAGAAGATATGAAAATTAACAGCGGCACGAATTAGAAAGGTTAATGTAAATAGATACCTCTCTTTCGACCAGTTCACAGTTGGATCATCCATCTTGTTCACAACAACAATAAGCTTCGACACGCCCAATGTTTTTGCGAGTTGAACATGTTCACGTGTCTGCCCACCCCTCTCATATCCTGTTTCAAATTCACCTTTTCGAGCTGAAATCACCTACAACAGAGACGTGGGCAGGGAAATTAATAAGCTTCCTACCAAAGACCAGGCTACAGTTAAGAATCCGAAACATATTAGCATATCTGACTAACCAGCACACCAATGTCTGCTTGAGATGCTCCACTAATCATATTTGGTACATAACTCTTGTGACCCTACAAGTTCAAAAAAGCATAAGAGAATAAGAAGGAAAACACATCCAAAATTCATGCTGCAGCCCAAATTCTCCACAAGACAGACAAATGAACCATTTTCGGTTGATCCCTTACCGGAGCATCTAAAATGGTGAATCTAGTGCTCTCAGTTTCAAAGTGAGCCCTTCCAACTTCAACTGTTTTACCCTGTCGAATGTAGCAAGTTAGCCATACCACTTAGCTAGGTTTTCAACCATAAATCTTGCTGGGAATTCTATAGACACGTGACTTGTATCATCTAGGACACACATTTTTGGCAAAAGAAGAACATTAATCAAAACACAGGAAATACCTTGGCCCTCTCTTCTTCATTTGTATCCATTATATATGCCATATACCTAGCATAAAGGAGAAATAACAAGTTTACGAAAACAAAAAATTAGAATGGAAGGCAGTCCTTATCATTTTGAATCAATCAGGAACACTCACCAGCTTTCTCTACTTTTTTCTTTTGCTTCCTTCTCATACTTTTGGATTTGTCGGTCATCAACCTGACCGCTAAGGAAAAGAATTTGTCCACCAATTGTAGATTTTCCAGCATCTATAATTGAAAGTGGCCGTGTAAAGATTAAAGGCAGACGCAGCCGTTACAAACTTAAAACACACAGACTGAAAGCTCATGACCGGGATTTCAAAGCTGTGTTACATAAGCTTCATGGAGGTAGAATTGGTGAAAAGAAATCAAAAAGTAGATAGCCATACCAACATGCCCAATGAACACCACATTCAAGTGTCTCTTTTTGTTTGCTTCTGCCTCTTCTTCAGCTTCCTCTTTGGCAGCCTTATCTTGAGCAGCCTTCTCTTTAGCTAAAATTGATTGAGTATATAAGAAAGATAAATAAATCTTCAAACAGACAACACAAACGCAGAATGATGAGACAGGAGTAGCTGGGAACATCTAAGAACCTTTAGCTGGGTTATGCACTGGTTGGGGCATTTCTTGATCATGATCCTCGGAAGCTGAAACCACCAAAATCCAGCAAAAAATTCACCAACGTGGCAAACCTCAGATAAATTTAACTACTTTTTTAGAAAATAAAATAGAAAGAAAGGAACATAAAAGGAACCTTGTTGCTCATCAGGAACTGGCGCTGATTCTTGAACCTTAACTTTCAGGTCTGCAAAGCGAAGAAAAAATACCTAGTATTAGAATTAGCATTCAATCTTATCACAGCATAAGCCTTGGTCAGCCTCCCTCAGCCACAAGTAAATATTGTACGTATGTAATAGCCACAGTGAAACGGTAGCTATACAGCAACCCACAGATAGCCAAATTTAAACAGTGTGACAAAGAAAATATATACAAAAAAAAATGTCATATCTACAATGAACCTTCTTCTGCTTCATCCAGTTTCTCAACTCCATCTGCGTTGTGATCTAGATTTTCCGGAATGACAACTCCATTGTTTTCTTCTGCATATATCAACAACGACATTTAGTACCATCGAAATAAGAAAAAGATTGTTAAGCTTGTTATCTTCAGGAATTACCTGTTGAATCAAGCTGTAATGCGCGGATCTCAGCCTCAAGATCTGCATGGTTAATAAAAGACATAAGGGACAGGAAATGTTAAAAAGCAAAAAGATAGAATAAATCACAACTCCAATTATTACCAAGGCACATGATAATGATTTTATTGGAAACGAACTAATAACTAGAACATATTGCACATTTGTGAAACAAAAATTCAACAACTAAACAAATTAAGGTGGCACACCCATTCCGCTTTCACATTAAAGGAAGACTACTATGACTCAATGCCAGACCAAATATGTACAGAAACACCCCAAAATATATGGGCCAAACCATTACTAGATCGCCTAAGACAACAAAAGTACTGAGAATGAGAAGTGGGTATGGGCGAAAAGGGGAAAGTTTTTCAGGTCAAACAAGTTTCATACAAGCTTTTACGACCCATCTGCTACATCCCTGCAGTTAGCCGTAACATAATCCGAATCCTCATGCTACAAAACTAGATAGTTCTGATTTCAATTTTGACATCCGGAGACTAGATCCAGGAAGTTCTACTACAATAATAAAGAATATCACCTCCAATCAAAACGTACAGAAAATTGGGGGGAAAAAATCCACAAAATACCCAATCCCTCACTATCTGAGAGTAAAATTCACTCTAATTCTAGAGAGGAGACAAAAACCCGAGTCAGTTCTACACAAGAACTTAAAGCAAAACTAATCAACTCAACCCTAAATCAGATTTCTAATTCTCACGCCGATAATTCTCCTTTCCGATTTCAGATTAACTTCCATACCAACAAATCCTTCAAACTCCATAATCGGTGTTTAACACGATAAGACAATACACAAAACAAACAACGAAATAGACAGAAGATCCGATCGAGCGACAAAATCCGTGAGCTCGCATAACACACGAGAAATCGAAAAGGAGAAAGATACAGAGGGAACTGAAAAGAGAAAGCTCGGAAACCCTACCCATGGCGGATGGTGGATTGAAGGAAAGGAAAGCTTTCTAGGTTTTATCGCGAGAAGAAGAAGCGCGTTAAGGGATCCACCAAACAAAACCAGTATCGCTTCTGAGAAGAGGCCGTAATTTTTTTCTTATATATGTGGATTTTCCGAATATCGTGTTTTTACGTAGTTAACTTTTTTCTTTCTAAACGTGTCAATATGCTTCTACTTTTATAACCTATGGCGGCGTCGTTAAAGAAAAACCCGTTTTGATGGCCCATATAATAATTACTTAAGATGGGCCAAAGTTACCTTTATGGCCCATTAGTTCGTGTTGATAATTGTTGGAAGGCCTAAATCCACAATTGGAAAAATGTTTGCAAGAAGAAATAATTAAATGTTTGTAATTTTGAACACGGAAGCATCTTTTACTATATTTGAGAGGTGATTTTTCCTACATGGTAGCCTAGCATTGAAAGTTGGTACCTAAAATTACTCTATTATCCTTAATGAAAATCCTCTCTGATTGGTTTTCATTCGGTCGGGTGGATATTCATTCGGATGGATATTCTCTTTGTCGAAATATTCCATAATTATCATCTTAGTATATAGACTAGATTAGGACCCGCGTGGTTTTAATTATAACTTATTTATAAATGATAAAAAATAAAATAAAACGTGTCGATAATCGATTAAATTTCATAAAGATAAAATTTATGAAAATGTAAGAAATATATGTTAAATCTTGTTGATGTAAATATTTAGATTTTGATTATTACTCGCACACTTATTTTAGATGTTGATTAGTAACTTTGTTTCAAACTGAATTTCAACTCCACGTATTTCATCTCGTAATACAACTAATGTATTTCATTCATAATATTAAAACCATATTTTTACTCCATGCATTCCTTGTCAATCAATAATACCCAAAATTTTCATATCAAAATAATATATGCATAATGCATTCTATCAAATTTATGTCTATATATGTCATTAGTGTTAAACAAATAGTAAAAAAATTAACAAAATATATTAGTAAATAAATTTAAAAGTATTAACAAAATATGTCGTAATCTCATGAATATCAATTTTTTATTTGCCGTACTAATACTTTTAGAAATTGGAAATAATTTGTCTTATTTCCTTGTTTAGTTTTTTTATTTAGTATTCCCTTTTAATTTTTTAATAATATGTTTTATTTTCTTTTTTTACTATTATTTCATTTTAGTTACACTACAATTATAAATAATTTGTCTTATTTTCCTTTTTTTAGTCTTTTTGTTTTACTATTTCCTTTTAATTTTTTTTAATTACATGTCTTTTTTTTTAGACTATTGTTTCTTTTTAATTACACTACACTTTGATTTAAGAAATAAATAATGTAAAGAAAGAAAATTTATATTTTTATATTAATATATTGACACGTGTCACAATCTCAATTAAAATTAACACATGTCACGATCTGGTGAGTTACGATTTTGCCTACGTGTCACACTCACGTTGGGAAAAATTTTAAGTAAAATAGTTTTGATCGATTTGTGGAACTCTCGAATTCATGATTTGCTTGAATGATGTATTTTTTTTCTTTTCTTTCTTGATTAGTTATGACATTTTTTCTTTTTTTTTCTTTTTAAACGTATTGACATGAAACAAATTTTCTTTTTTTTAATAATATTTTTTTTACAAATTTTCCCTTTTACCTTTTTTTAATAACATTTTTTATAAATTTTTCCATTTACATTTATTTAATGACATTTTTTTTTACAAATTTTTCCAATGACGTATTTTTTTCTTTTCTTTCTCGATTAGTTATGGCAGTTTTTATTTTTTTTATTTTTAAACATATTGATATGAAACAAATTTTTCCTCTTTTTTAATGATAATTTTTACAAATTTTCTCTTTTACCTTTTTTAATGACATTTTTTATAAATTTTCCTTTTACCTTTTTAGTGACATTTTGTTTACAAATTTTCCCTTTTTTTAATGACAATTTTTTTTACAGAAGGACATTGACTTTTTTTTTGTTACGTTAGGACTTTTTTTTTTTTGCGATGATGTATTTTTCTTTTAACTTTTAGATAAAAAGGAAATATTATTTAAATTAAAATTAACTTTATACATTAGTATATTAACACTTGTCATCATCTCAATTAAAATGACACATGTCACGATCTAGTGAGTTATAATTTTGAGTGCATTCTCCTTTATATAATAAGATATTTTTTACATAGTTTGTTTGATAATTATGACAGAACGGCAACCCTAATCTCTTTAGTCGTCCTCTTAAATCTTCTATATAGAACCCTAACTCTATGAGAACCTATATATATATATATATATATATCTCGACCTTATTCTCTCTTTCTCATAAGATTTCGCCTCTTTTTTTTTAGATTTATATTAGTTGTTCTTGGTTTGTTGGTTTTTATTCTTTCGTTCGTTTCTTTTGTGATAAATTCTGATTTTGCTTTTTGCTTTGTTTTTAGGTGTTTTCAAAGCAGGTTCTTCAAATTCAATCAAAACTGGTTGGTAGTTTTTCCAAATTTTCTGTTGGTAGAAGTAACCATCGACGAACACAAAGTGCAATCGTAAGTTTCTTCTTCTTAGAGCTTCTGGGTTCGAATAAAATCAAAGTATTTTGTTTTTTTTTGTTGGATAGATTCTTATTGATCTTCTGCTCTTGAGCATGTTTAGTCTATAGAACATGTTTAGATCTTTGTTTGGTTTAAAACTGTGGAAAAATCTCACCTTTAGCTCGGATTTGAAATCCCCAAAATTGAATTGTTTTCAATACAATCCTATATATAGCTATTACTGTTCATGAATGCTTGAAATCGTTTAGTTTCAAATCCAGATTCGACCAAAAGGATGACTTTTGTTTGTGTTACTGAATAATGATTATGCTTAAAAGCTTTGGCCCTTTTTCAATTCGATGAATTGGGTTTTGTTAGATTAATCTGAGTTATTGAAAAATGTTTCTTTCTCTTTTGATCAGGATGATAAGGAAGTATTAGCTCCAAATTCTGATGTTATTGCAACAACGACCAAGAATGCTACAACAACTGCTACACATTCGTAACACACTACTTCGCAAGGCCCTGATCTATAATCTGGTAATAACAAATACATGAAACCCTAATGATTTAGAGTCAAGCCATTCTTTTTGCTGGAGACAAATGCGTCTCTGCTCACATCATCGTACTCTACTCTTACTCTATTTACAGAAATTAACAAAGAAATTAAATGTGTTGTAATCTTTCAGGACAGTGGATCATACATGGAGAAGAGGTATCCGGTCCACTTGGTGTTTCGATCATCGGTTTGAAGTCGGGAATGCGAGACTTAACCGAGAACAATGGATGGAGACCTCTAGTATGTATGACCAACATACCAATTTATAAAAAAATACATTTGGTGGTTTTGTGAATTAATTTTCAATTAATTGTGAATTAATTATTGAAGGTCGGTTTAGAAGGTGCAAACAAAGAGGTGTACACAGAGGAAGAATCCACGAAGGTGAAATGGGAGAAAGACGGTGAGCGTAAGCCTCTTACGTTGTACATGGCAAACAATACTAACTCAATTAGAAAACGTTTCTTGTAAATGTTTGTCATAATCAATAGATTTACGGACTACTTTGAGACACCAGGGAGAGAACACGGTCGTGATTCGAATTCATGAAAAGAATGGAAAGGAAAATGATTCGGGTGAACGGAATGGCGTGAGAAGATTCTAAAATATCTTTTCTTTTTCCACTTAGAGAGTAAACTCAAACAAAGCGAGTCTTTAGAACATTGACTTGCACAACAAGAAATCAAGACTTAACCTATCTATAGTGGAATTTAAATTAGACAAGCACCATATACCGAGTTTTTTTTTTTTTTGCTAAGAAGGTAAATATCATTTAAAAAACGAAGTTTTTTAGGATTTACATTTTGATAACCTATAGATTTGGTTCCTCGGCCAAAAAAAATAAAAACAAGGAAGCATAAATCATTCGTTGCAAGGACAGCTAAGGCGTGAAGGTTGCAGTGCTTGAGCACAACGATCGTGAACTTGATTGGCAGAGGTCAAGGAGAGCCGCGAGAAAACAAAACGAGATGAGAGACTTGATAGATTTAGGCTAGGCAACTACGACAATTGGAAGTTGTTTCACCGGAAGCTCAAAAGTAGTGCCTTCAAACTAGGAAGTTGCCAACTAGGAAGTTGTTTCAAAAGAAGCTCAAAAGACAGTCCTATTCGTTGCAGAAAACGATGCTTAACCAACAAACTGAGACCCAACACTAAAATGGAACTACACAAACCAAAGAAACCGAGGGGCGCATGCTCACTCTACCAAGATCCTTACCGATGTCGGCTACCACAGAACCTACACACCCTGACTCACCGGCCTTACTACCTCCTCCAAAAGCGAGGAAAAACGAAGCGCACAAATTCAACTTATCAAAAATCCCAATCAGCCTCATCGGAGCAAACCTCACCTCAACAAACAAGCTCTAGGGCGGAGACGGTAGTGGCAGAAGACCTCACGGTAAAAAGAAGTACCCTTCCTCTCCCGTGAAAAGGGTGAACTCGAAGCAACCGAAAAATAGACAAGCCTTGCCTACGCCGTCCCGAGCCAGATCTGAAAGCCTGGCCTCTCTCGAGAGAGAGAAAAAACGAGTCAAATCCACTTCCCGAATCCACCGAGAAGCCACCAACGGACTGGTAAGAGCTCCACCACCGACCTAGAGGAAAGAGAAGGTACGCCACCGGGAAGACGAATGGTAAAGTCACAAGGGAAAATGACCTGGCGCAGAAGCCGAGATCCGGAGGAGTGGATCTAGCCGACGACGACCTCGAAGTGCAGACCGAAACTCTAGCCGCTTCCCGATGCCAACGCATCACAGATCCGGTGACATAATCCCAGCCTTCCATCGCCGAGAAAGAAGGAAAAAGCGAAAAGCCAAAGGGAGCCCTCTCAAGGAAAATATATACCGAGATCTTTCATGAAAGAGAAGCACATGCTGGTGATTCTCGCATAAGAACCAAGGGTAAAATTGGAGGCTATTGATTTTTTGTTGGTAGATAGAGACATGATGTGTAGTTATGTGGAAGAGGATTATCCAGTATCCGTGGAATCGTGGAAGAGAGAAGGGCCAAAAATAGCTTTGAGGAGCTAATATTGGAGGTTGAAGGCGGTGATGAAATGTTCATCGGAGAAACAGATGGTGGCTGTAGAGTCTGCAAGCTTTGGAAATCCGACAAAAATGTGTGGAAACTTTACAGTTTATAATTTCGAAGTGCTCTGCAACTACGTAAAAAACTGGTGGAGAAGGTAATTTTTTTATTGAAGTGGTTTTAAGATGGATTCTGTTTGGTTGTGGGTTTTGTGTTAATATTTGAAACATAACTGTTTAAGGAAGAATCATTTTCCTACAGTGGTATATAGAGACGTTTGGGGACAAAAGGTGTCTGGAAATACTAAAGACATTGGTAGTGCAGGTCAAGTGTGAAGAGAGAGAAGGAAAAGAGGAGGAAACTGAGACGGAAGAGGATGATGAAGAAGAAGAGGCGGCAGAGGAAAAGGACAAAGAGAAGAAAGATGAAAATATAATACAACAAAATTGTATTATAAATTTCTAGAGTTACACAACAAATTTGTTTTTTTTCTTATTCTTCTCTGTTTTTCAGATTTTATAATGTATAACTCGCATCTTAATTTTGGTGTTTCGCGTTTGAGCCATAATTTTAACAGTTGTAATATGAGAAATTGGATTGTATACCCTCAATTTTATTAATAATTGGAAATCTATACTAAATTTTTTAAAAATTTGAAATATATCTTCTTTTGTTGTTAAAATGACATTTTTGTCCCTAGTCAATCTTAAAATTTCAGAAAAAATAACAAAAAATTCTGATTATTTGATTTTTTTTTTAAATTTATATTTTTTTTAATTTAAATTAATTACGAACTTAAAAAATACTAATTTTATAAAAAAATAACGAATTTACATTTTATAATTTAAAATTTAATTTATAATTATAAATTTAATTAATATAGATATAATTTGTTAAGTCAACGAAAATAAAAATTAAGTCAATGGTTTAAACAAGTCGACAAAGTAAAAATCAACCAACCAAAATATAAATCGACAGTTTAAAATAAATCAACGAAAAAAAATTTAAGTCGATGAACAAAAAATTAAGTCAATGGTTTAAATAAGTCGACAATGTAAAAAATCAAATAACAAAAATATAATCGACTGTTTTAGAATAAGCCGATGAATTAAAAAAATTAAGTCGACGAAGATTAAAAAATAAGTCAACGGTTTAAATAAGTCGACAAAATAAAAAATCAACTATGCAAAATATAAGTCGACAGTTTAAAATAAGTCGGCAAAAAAAAAATTAAGCCGACGAACATAAAAATAAGTCAACAGTTTAAATAAATCGACAAAGTAAAAACTCAACCAACCAAAATACAAGTCGACTGTTTAAAATAAGTCGGTGAAAAAAAATTAAGTCGATGAATATAAAAAATAAGTCAATGGTTTAAATAAGTTGACAAAGTAAAAAATCAATCAATCAAAATATAAATCGACTGTTTAAAATAAGTCGGTGAAAGATAAATTAAGTCGATGAAATAATAAAATAAGTCAATGGTTTAAATAAGTCGACAAAGTAAAAAATCAACCAACCAAAATATAAGTCGACTGTTTTAAAACAAGTCGAGATGACTAATTATTTTTATTTAATCAAATTTTATATTTTAGATATTGATTAATTAACAATATATTTTATAAAATATATATTTAAATACGAAATTAAAATTTAGAACTGAAAATTAATTAGTTTAAACATAATTTTGAATTTAAATTATAATTTTAGTTATTTTTAATTAAATTTTAATATAAAATAATTAAATTATATAGGTATTTACGTACTTTAATATAATAAAGTATAGTTTTAAATTTCTATAAATTAAGTATAATTTTCAAATTTATTATAAATTTGGGGTACTTATCAAAATCCCCCACACTCAAATGTTTCATGTAAATGTTTCCATGTAAACCGTAATGACACTGTAATCATAATGTAAGGCGTTTTCATTGGCTGCTCTTTTGAGGTTCTAACAATTTGTGTTGGTTTTAATGATAGAAATGCTAATAGTTTGTTGATTGGGATTAGAAGTGCAAGTATAAACTGAGAAAAGTTTGTTTCTCTTTGTCATTTATCTCATAAATCCTTATGATTAGCATTCTTGTTGTGTAAGAGTAGTACTTGATCTTTTTTTTAAGATTTGGTTTGATTAAAGTTTGTAAGACTTGTTATGTTTTTTCGGATTTCTATGAAATAAAACATATTTAAATATATATTGTTGACAAATTTAATTTATATAAAAATATATATTTAAATATATAATGCAAAACGGATTAATTTATTGGAAATATAATATTGACAAAATGCTACACACACTATATCGCAGTAATAATTAATATAAACTATAAAATGGTACAACAAATATTTTACAGTATTTGTCATGAGTTTAAATATAATATCATTAGTTATAGAATGATCTGTATAGCATCCAAAAAAATGCTATGTATAGGGAACTAAGATAGCTCCGTGTCATAGCGTTCATGGAAACGTTTATTGTACCTATGATTATCAGTGGCTAATAATGCTATTTTTTCTTGTAGTGATATTCCCAAAATTTAGGAAAATATCGATAAGATCGAATTTTCTATTTTCCTCGTGGAGGCAATTGATCAATTTCCTACGGGGATCGATTGATTGGTCTGAAAATCAGGACATGGGTTTTGCGGATGTTTGTCGATTGATCACTATTGTGATCGATCTATGATGTGTTAACTGTCTGCTTACTTCAGCTTGAACGCAAAATGACAGTCTTCAGTAATTTGAGCATATCTTGAGATCCGATTGTTGGATTTGCGCGATCTAATATGGAAATAAAGGTAACCTCAATATCTTGTGGTAAAATTTGGGCTTGATATAATGGTCGAAATTTCTTCATGTGATGCGAAACATTTGATGCTCGTAAGCTGTTCAATCTCCAAATGCTTGTTTTGCTTTTTTTGGCCAAAGTTCTCCAATTTTCCGCTAAGACTCTAAAATCAAACACTAAAATACCAATAAAATACCAAACGAATAGAAATAGTTTACAAACTATAAAACCCATAAGTAAAACTGGTAAATATGATGTATATATCTCTCCAGACTTAGTCCTTTGTTTGTCCTTAAACAAAACATCATCCAAGTACAGAAAATAGTGCTTAAATCATAAATGTAATCTACATATTACAAAACACCGGTTAGAGCATATTCCCTATACTCTCGTCACTGACTTTGCAACCTGTCCAAATCCCAATCCTGCAAAATTCTCGTCAAATCATTTGACTCTATACATTTATTAATTTTTTTTTGTGAGCTTTCTCAAAGGATATCATTTAGGGTAGACGGCGCTAGGAATTTGATATACCTTAGATTTTACTGGTTTGAGTGTGTTTTAATAGTTTTTAGTGAAGAATTACTTGATTTTGGTATTTTATGGTGATTTTAGTGTTTTTGTGGATCTTAGAGTCTTTACAGGAAATTAGAGCAAAATGGACTAATTGATGCAAAATTAGCGATTTGAGATAAGACAGATCATGAGCATCAAAGATTCTGCATCGGATGAGACATTCCACGTTGGATCCAGCTCAAATTTTACACAGATATAGGAGTGTAGTTTCGATTTCTATATTAGATCGTGAAAATCAGTGCAATTCAAGATATGCTATTAGTGAGACTGGTCATCAAGGTCTGTGGAGAACACGATCGATCGATCGCACATCCACAACTTTTCCGAAGAAGGATATTTGCTAGGCAATCGATCGATCGCCTATGCCATCGATCAATCGCGGTCCTTCAAAAAAAGGAAATTCTTTTTTTTCCGATTTTATCTCCTAATTTCGAAGGGAATAACCTAGATTCGACCCTTATCCTATATAAACACCACATCAACCACAAATACCAAATTATCATTCTTTTGAAGATTGATAAATTTTTCTTTTTCCAAAGTCTTTTAGTTTTTTATTTTTGTTCGATAAGGGGGAAGATATCACTCTTGTACCTCTACGGAGAAGTATTTTCGACGAAATGCAAAAGACATATATGGTAGAATCGTAACATAGAATACGACCTAATCGAAATGCATACATTTTGTCATACTATGGGATGGTACAATTCTTCTTCTTTTTCTCCTTTTCTTTTTTTTTTTTTCATTCTTTTTCTTCCTTCTTAATATTTTCCTAATAATTTTAATTGATTTTATCTCTTAAGAAAACTGATTCAAGCTCGTTTTTACTGGACAAATAATATTTTTCTACAT